>CM060925.1:54137500-56637500 GCA_030737875.1 Allium sativum
ATTTTAAAGATTTGTGGTCAGTGAATAATTCGAATTTCTCGCCAAGAAGATAATGGCGCCAAGACTTAAGCGCAAAAACAATTGCGGCCAACTCTAGGTCATGCGTAGGGTAATTTTTCTCATGCACCCTTAACTGCCTTCCACCATAGGCTATTACCCTTCCCTCTTGCATTAAGACTGCGCCTAGTCCTGTCCCACAAGCATCGGTATAAACAGTAAATGGCCTACTCCCGTCTGGAAGCACTAAGACTGGGGTTGAAGTCAAAGCTCTCTTCAAATGTTGGAACGCATCATCACAATCTACGTCCCATGTGAAAACTAGGTTCTTCTTCGTCAAACGTGTTAATGGAGCTGATATCTTTGCGAAGTCTTTGATAAACTTCCTATAGTAGCCAGCCAACCCCCAAGAAACTTCTCACTTTGGTAGCATTTTTAGGGACCTTCCAATCTTGGATGGACACTACCTTCGCGGGATCCACAGCTATCCCTTCTTTGGAAACCACGTGCCCTAAGAACCGTACTTCCTCTCTCCAGAAGTGACACTTAGTGAATTTAGCTTTAAGATTATGTGCTCGAAGGGTCTCCAACACTTCCCTAAGATGTAGGGTATGCTCTTCTTCGTCCTTAGAAAAGATCAAGATGTCATCTACAAAGACCACCACGAATTTATTAAGGTACACCCTAAACACCCTACTCATCAAATCAACGAAGTATGCGGGGGCGTTTGTCAAACCGAAGGGCATCACTAGCCATTCATATAAACCGTCCGCAGTCCTAAAGGCAGTCTTGTCAATGCTATCCTCAGCCACTCTCAACTGATGGAAACCAGTGGCTAAGTCCAACTGCGAAAACACTGAGGCGCCAACTAACTGATCGAAGAGATCGTCAATCCTCGGCAATGGGTGTCTGTTCTTCTTAGTAAGCCTATTAAGTTCTCTATAGTCCACACAAAGTCTAAGGGACCCTCCGCCTTCGTGGCAAACACTACTGGAGCACCCCACTCCGATATACTATGTCTTATGAACCCCTTCTCAAGCAACTCCTTCACTTGCTTATTGAGTTCCCTCCTTTCACGAGGAGCCATGTGGCGTACTGGCAAAGATACTGGTTTTGCATTATCCACAAGATATATTCGAAAATCTATCTCCCGCTTCGGAGGCAAGCCTTTCACCTCCTCAAACACATCCGAATATTCTTGGACTACTTTAACAGATCGTAGATTTTCCACCGACGCGTCAAGCGATTCTAGATAACTTAGCATAACGGAATTTATGGGATTACAAAAGATTTCGAGATTGTTTCCAAGGCGAGTCATGAGCCTAACTACTCTCCTTTCACAATCAAGAACGGCCCCATTTCCAGATAACCAATCCAATCCTAAAATTATCCCATAGCCCGTGAAGCCCAAAACATAAGCATCACATCTAAACCCAACGCTAAGTATAGAAATTTTCAAATCCAAACATATCATGGACAAATAAGCTGAGCCCCCAACTGGATTCGAAACAACTAAGGGATCCTCTATTAAACTGGTGTTTAAGTGCAGTGATTCTACTAATGATGTAGAGATAAACGAATGCGATGCGCCCGAATCGAATAAGGTACGGACAGGATGATCAAACAGAAAAACTAAGCTTTCAACAGAAATGGTTCTACCTCGTTCTTGCAGCGGTGGGACCGCGAGAGCCTGAACTTGTCCCCTTGCCTGCCCTGGTGCCATAAGAGCCTGCACATGTCCTCCCGAGGTAGACCCTGCCCTCTGCCCCTTCTTTGGGCAGTCCTTCACTAGATGTCCCGCTTCACTACAGTGAAAACAACCAGTCTTCTTTTTCTTTCTGCAATCCTTGCTGAGATGTCCTGGTGTCCCACAGTTAAAGCATCTTTTATTTCCTTTTCGATTATTGTCTTTACCACCCTTCTTGTTTTGCTGTTGTGGTTTCTTCTGATCCCCTTTCTTCTCGGGTGCCTTATTAGCATTAGCGCCTTTCTCCTCGTGCATGAGTGCCATGTCTACTAGCTTCTCAAAGGTGGCCCCCATAGGGATGTCGGTCATAGCCAACCCCTGCAATGGCTCATTCAAGCCATCAACGAACCTCAGAGCCTTCTTCTCCTGCATGTTCACCAAATCTAAGACAAACCTTGCCAATTGGTTAAATTTGTTGACATACTCTTTCACTGATAGATTTCCCTGCTTCAATGTCAAGAACCTTTCAATGTATAGATTCTCTTCTGCCCTTGAGAGAAACTTTGCCTCAACCCTACGTCTGAAATCCGCCCAAGAATCAACAGGACGCTCCCCATTAGTGACCTCCCACCAAAACGAGGCCTCTCCCTTTATTAACCAAGCTGCTAATTTGACTTTCCTCCCTTCTTCTACTTCAAAGATTTCTAGCAATTCTTCCACCTCCTTAAGCCAATCTCTAGCTTCCACAAACGTTTCTGACCCTTGAAAAGGTTTTCCACCCATTGCCTTAAATTCCTTGCATGTCTTTGCAAAAGTATCAGCGCGAGGAGGGGGAGGAGGAGCGGGTGCAACTGGTGGTGGAGGAACATTAGCTGGACCGGCAGCGGCCCTAGCCTCTAATAACCTCCTATACCATCCTGGTATCGTTACACCCTCCGGAAGGTTAAGATCTTCAGCCATGCTGAAACGAAAAAGGAAAGATTCAAAATGGAGAATTCGAAAGATAAAGATATATGGCTATTGAGGATTATGTTTTTCATAAAAACTTTCCTCTTTAAATTACTCATCAAGACATGTTTTTGAAATCACTTCTTCCAAAAATATTTTAGAAAAATAGTTTTTCTAAAAAAATTATCTATTCTGGTAACCTTAAGCTCTGATACCATGTGTAACACCCCACGTCCATTAATGTCACTCACAAAGGGAATGCATTAACTTCCATGGAGGTTTTAAGTGAATATAGAACAGAAAAATTACAACAAGACAGATAATAAGTAGTACATGGAAATCAAAAACTTTATTTCATTGCAGCGGAAATTAAACATGTTTGTCACATCATAAAACCATAAATCAGAGTCAAGTACAATATCCATCTTGATAAAACAAAATACATAATCCCATTACATAAATAGCCATTAAAGAAGATAACAAGCTGGACTTTACTTCAGCGGTCCAAGCTTTCCAAAAGAGAGAATAAGCAATTCAATCAGACTCTACTAGAGCTGGGTCCACCCTGAGGACCTGGAGGGGGAAAAAGATAGAAATAGAGGAGGTCAGACATAAAGTCTGGCGAGTATGATAATTCTAACAATACTATTATCAAAATAACTAGACTAAGGCATAAGCTGGAAAACAAGGAAATGTCTATGAACAATTGGGTATAGAAGAGCAGATAAAGATAACGTTAAAGGCACACCTAATACTAACGAATAATTACTACATTGCACCACACAAGTCACCCTAAAGGTTGATCCCACTTGCTTCACTTAGAAATTTTATAAATAACTCCGTGTACCCCTAGCTGACTACATAGGTGCCGCCTGCCCCTATCTCCGCTAGGTTTACCCCACTACCCACTTTCGATCGGCTCCCTACTCGTAGATACCCATGCTGGTCCCACAGTGGGGTGTATCACTCCCCTAAAGTGGCAACCCGATACAGCCTAAGGATGCACGGCTTATACCTACACGATGCAACAACGTCATACCTACTAGCCCGGGTCCACACACGCATATGAAACCCGTTGGACTTGCGTTGCCACCGCTAACCCGTTTGGCCTCTTATAGTCAAGCCCAGTATGCGTGTCTCGTCCTCGACTTGGGTCGAGCCCACAAAGATACGTTTGGGTTACTGGTTGAAATGGGCCCCCAATTACTTACCACAAGCTATCCACCTAAGCTTTTCCCCACTAGTATATCCCACTTAACCCTCTTCTTAGTCATGTTCATTTACATGTGTGTTTGGTTAAGTCTTACTCGTCGTATTTCAAATGCCACTAAAGGCACCCACTAGATTCCTCATGCCACCCAAGGCACCTACTTAACCCCCATGTCCCACTTCACATGTTTATCTGGTTAAGTATTTCTTAATTCATTCAAGCCATAACCTCATAAAGACCTCTCACATTAGACTGACATTTATGGCAGCTGGATTCGCCGGGCGGGTCCGGGCAGTCTTACACCATAAAAGAGTCTAACCTCGTGTCTTTACAACTGTTATGCTTTAATTTGGGCCTAGGACCTCGCACATTGGGCTGACATTTGTGACTATTGGATTTGTCGGGCGGGTCCGGGCAGTTTTACGTCACAAACGAGTCCAACCTCGTGTCCTAAGCGTTGATTAACAGTTATAATCTTTTACCCCAGTTTTAAATATATCCCTATTCAAATCATTAATTAATTCTAATTTTAATGATGTCCATAATTGACTCAATTATAGCCATCCACTTACGGTATGCAAAGTCATATCAATTGCACCCCAATTTCTTAATATTAAATCCTTAATATTACCCCTACCCCACGTTATACGTTCGCTTATTCAACGCAAAATATACGTTAGACTCGAATAGTCTAACTCATAGCACAAAGATAAATTATCACAACATATAGACAAATAAAATAGATCTAATCATAATAGGGGTGAAACTTGCGTAAAACTACACATATCATGGATCTAAAGGTGTCAACTTGTTTGGTTAAATGTCACAACTTACATAATATGATCATAACCCAAGTTCATGCATAAACTTGCATATATGGTTTATGCAACATAATGATGGTGTGAACTAGCATCTAACACATAGAACTCACACATGTCATAGCATAATTCTAGATCTAAATAGATGTCATAATTCTAGATCTAAATAGATGTCATACAATATGTGAGATTATACATACTAATAAATCTATACTTGCATAGGTACATGTGATTTATCATGTGAATCATCATAGCCCAAATCTGTACTTGCATAGGCCCCTGGGAGGTCGACCATAGTGTCGACCCCCAGGTCGACCTGGTCCTGGGTGGGAAAATTCCCGCCCAGTCTGCGCTTGGGTTTGAATTCGAATTTCGATTCGAATTTCGAACAGTTTTCGATTCTGAAAATTTCTAAAAATTCAGAGGGTCATATCTCCTTCATACGGACTCCGTTTTTCGAAAACTCGGACTCGATTTCATGCTGAATTCCAAGACGAACGCAATGGCGTAACCCCTTTTCCCTGATTCTTATTTTAAAATTTAATTTTTCCTTGATTTATGATCTTAATATGTTATTAAAATACAGGGTATTATAGATGCAATGGAGTGGCTGTAAAAGAATATGGAATAACATCTTATCGAGGGTGGAATTAAATGAGTTTGAGCAAATAAAATTGAGTAAGATCAAGAGGAGTAAATTAAACACTACATTCATGCAAAACCGAGGTGAGATTTTTTTTACATAATGTGATATTAAAATTGTTTAGCATTGATGATGCTAGCCTAGCAGCTATAAGATCTCTCAACAAATTCCATCATAAATTTTGATTGCTTGATTGGATTTGATCAAAATTTATTTTATTAGGAAGCTAGATTAATTATCTAGAATACTTACGTCATACACATTTTAAATTTCGAAAGTTTGCTATCTCAATTTATTTTATTAGGAAGCTAGATTAATTATCTAGAATACTTACGTCATACACATTTTAAATTTCGAAAGTTTGCTATCTCATAACATTGTTGCAAGCTGACTATGTGTTTGGAAAAAAATAAGAGGTCCGTACTTAACTCCTTATGGTTTTCGAAGTTGAGAGCGTGGATTTTTTTTTTCCAAAAGAAAATGGTTATCTATGTTGGAGTAATGATTACGAAGTATACAAATACTATAAGAGAACACTTTGTTTATACTAATGAATAATTTTATTAATGATGGTACTTTTGAATAACGATGACGATGTGAGGTATAAGACAATAGATCTTGGGTAGTGCATTGTTACTCTATGTGGTATTGAGCCAGTTGAGTACATCCCTACTTAGTGAGGGAATGCCAGTTGGAATATGATTGGTTACCTTCGGATGATGATGATGTTGATCATGATGTGCGGGATAAGGCAATAGATCTTGGATAGTGCAACTATTACTCTATGTGGTATTGAGCCAGTAGAGTACGTTCCTACTTATTTGAGTATATTATCTGAAAGTTTATTTGGAAATCCTTATAATAAGAGTGTCATGATACATAGAGTTTCTTTCTTGGATTATTTATCTTTATTTTGATTAAGCATTGCATATAATTTCAGGGAAGAAAATCCTTTAAAGGGGGAAAGAATGTAATAGTCCAAAATTTTGAGTAGTAAATATTTGAATATCGAGATTATTCAAATATTTAAATCTTGGATTTAATGTTATAAAAATGGTTTTATAACCTTGTTAAATCCCTTTATAAATAATAAGGAGAAAATATGGTATTGAATATTTGTTTACAAAAATAAGTAGTTCGAAGAAATATCGATAATATGATCGAAAACCGTTTTGTCGATAAATGACGTTTAACTTGTTGAAAGTTGTTGGACCAACATACGCATGTCCTTATAATATAAGAACACATATATTTATAATTTATATACATATCATATAAACAAAGCAAATGGTATATGTATATATATTTTAAAATATGATAAGTGGCATGAAATGATAAAGACACGTGTCACCAAATGAACGGTATACATGTCTTGAAATTTAAGGAGATAAAGACACATAACCCTATTAGGTGTCCATGTTTAGAAACATCTTAAGACACATAAGGGGGCATGTGTCTACATCTCAAAGCTTGCATGAAGATAAGGTGGACAAGTGTCCAAGACCAAATTACCAAACTAGCCTTGAAGAATGTTGTAAATAAGGTAGAAATGTTCGAGTGTTTTCATACATTCCCAAACAAAATAAAGGTAAGATAAAGAGGGGAAGTTTAGGAGAATCAAAGATAATAAATACAAGTTAAAGATACAATTATAATGTGAGAAAAACTATTTAAGTACATGTATTCATTTCATACTTTGAAGAAAAGTTGTGAAAATCAAGAATGAATAGTATGTCTCGAACCTATGAAAATGATGTTCATTATTTTGACCATAACTTCTTCCTTTCATAATGAAATTTTGATTTCTTTAATGTCCTGGAAAGCTAATTCAAAGTCCTACAATTTTATGCCGACCACTTTTTCTGATTCAATCGTTTATGTACTTAAAAACTGGATGCAAAGCCACCTGCTCGAAATGGACATGTTAAAAATGCCTCATGTTGTTGAATTTTATATATTAAATCAATAAATGATTTTTAAGGGTTTTTTAATGATAATTAAGTAGACTAAGAAAATTTCTTACTGTAGAAAATTTGAAGTCAAAAACTATGATTATCATAGAGAAATAGAATCAAACATTTTGCCGAAAAACTAGTCAAAAATCTTTATTTTTGAAATTCGTAGCATTTCTGGATGCTGACTTTTCTCATAATTATTTATGAAGCGTTCTAAAAAGGTCAGAACTTTTCATAGCATTTTAAAAGCGCTTCTCTTCTCTGTATTATTTCTGAAACACTCTAATAAGCCCAGAACATTTCACAAACGCTGTAATAGCAGGTTTGAGTTTAAAACCATTATAAACTACCTAGAACTTTTCAAAGCATAACAGAAACGTTGTAATAGCTGTTTTGAGCCTAAAACCATCTTTTCATAATGCTTTATAAATGCTGCAGTTTTTATTTTAACATATATGACTAATGATTGAGGACATTTATGACTTAGTATAACTAAAACTTTCTATAGCTAGCATTTTCTAAAATGTTATCGTTTTAGTTTGAAAATTAAATAAATTAATGAGGTATAAATGATGTTGAACTTAACAATTTCCTTCAATCTTTGAAAATCTTTGCAAACATGTATTAGAGAGATATAAAGATGGCTTGAGATTGTTCATGAAGGAAGTTTTATGCATAAGGAAGTTGATTAGTATTTAAAGTAGAAGATGTTTATCTTTTGAAAGGAAGTTCTACAAGAGATATATAGAAATCTTTCAAAATGAGTATTTACGAAGTGTTTTACCCCTACTTGATATAAAGAGTATTCTGGAAATAAATATTGACCCTAAATGTTTTATGCAAAGAAGAACCATGTTGGCTTGATTCTGTATCTAATTGCTCACTCAATTAGTTAAAGGTACGTAGGCAATCACAAGTGGTAGTGATGCAACTGCTATATTAAAAAATAAAAAAAACTTTTTGTTTATTATTCATTATTACATCTCTTGCTAGTGCATCTTTCATGTTTATCATTTAAGCCATACTGACGTACTTATAGAGTGTGCAGGAATGATTACCGATGTCCATCCTGCTAGATTTGTACAATAGTAGATTTATGGTGATTGTGTTTAATTTGTATTCAAGCACACCTTTTGAATTATGTGAAAAACTCTAATAATTAGTATTTATTGAAATTCTATCCAATGCATTTAGTGAAGTTGTACATATTTACCAAATATAATGGTAGCTGTCATTGTTTGTTTTGGTCGGAAGGATTTTCGGCAATTTTGACCGGTCCGATATTTCCGGGGCGTCACACATATACCGCTAATATAGTAAATCCCTTTATCGATTTCTGTATAAAGACACGTGGACAAATGAGATTTTTTTTATACCCAGCTTTTACCAAATATTCTCTAAGGCGGTTATACCACATTCTTTTGGATTATTTCAAACCGTATAATGATCGTATCGGTTTTAATGTGTACATCGACTTTGATTTTGGTTCAGGCAAATTATATCCATCTGGGTTCTCATTTAAATATCGGTATCCAATTCACCATATGGATAAGTGTTACAGCATCAGTTAATCTTGTATCAAGCTTCTCAGAAACTACAAGGTTTATCAAATATCGAAATGTTATGACATTCGTAATAGGAGAGTATGTTTCTTTAAAGTCAAAACCTAGTCTCTGTAGGAAACCATGCGCAGCGAGCCATGCCTTATATCTCACAACTTCATTTTTATCATTTCCTTTTCTTATTTAAAGCATCTTCTTTTTGCGATTTGTATGCTACCAATATTTTTGATGAATACACTTCATATGCTTACCATTTTGTGTTTCAACCAGGTTTGCATATTGCAATACACATTTGATAAATAAGACAAGTTTCATTACAATAACACCAAGAAGCAGAAAGTAATATACTCATCTTGAAGGATTTCAAGATTTTCATTACAATAATACCTAGAGGAATGTTGTAATTTTTCGTCTATGTCCTTGGCATTTTTTATAACAGTAAATTTTGTTTATATTCTTCAGAAACTTGTATATTTTAATAGGTTTGCATTTCGCAACAACCACTTCGATGGATATTAAGGGTTTTATTACAAAAATTCTTAAAAGAAGGAAGAATTCTACTCATCATGAACTATATTAAGATTTTCATCACAACAATACTAAAAAGAATGTTGTAATCAACGTTTCTTGTTTTTTGCATTCTTTATTGCTACCAAAGTAATTAACATTCTTCCAGAATTCATATACTTTCATTGTTTATACCTTCAGGGTATAGTAAATGTTTCAAATACTTTCACTTCTTTAATCAGTTCAATTATCTCTGAAAGTGTAAGGCTCATGGCTCATAACATGTTGTTGACACGGTATGGTTCTTCAGTAATTTTAGTGTGCTTTTGTCATTTTATATTTTTCTAATGTTATCTTATGGACTATAGGTCCATATATCTTATTTAGGAAAATTTTATGATGGTCAATCATGTTTTTTCTCTAATACGGGATTTTAAATCCATTATAACTATAAGCGCTTTATTAATTATAAATTTATAATCAATGATTATTTTTGTCAGTTCTATACATGATTTATGTAGATCTCAAAACTTATCATGTTTTAGGTACTTAAACCACTTCTAGGGTTATTTGAGAATCATGTCATGGGATTCTTTTAAAGCACCCTTAATTGTTTCTTCAAGAACGCTCACCTCTTTTGTTTGACATCTTTATGACTTACTCCGAAAATATTTTGAATCGACTTTTATACCATATTTCAGTTGTGATCTACACCTTTTGAGCTTTCAAGGATTCAAATCTATATTGGAGAAAGTCTATTAGGGACATAATTGATAATTTATGCAAGTTCCTTAATATTTTGCATCATTCTATATGTTAGCAAATATTTAACATCAATGATCAACATGAACTTATATCCCGTTATCCTCCCTTTCAATGTTGACGAACATTATCACATTAAATAATAAACCCTCTTTGGATTATCATTTTCGATTCATTATCACATTATTACTAGCAAATACATTATATATATTACAATCGTAGGAGGATAATGCTCTTAATAGTTGATAAGATTCATTCATATTATATTACTTATTCTCTTTCATTGATCTAGTAACTTGGAGGACTTTTCTAATTATATAGATCATTTGAATACACATGACTTCAGGTCTTTCTATATTTACGTTGATTAATTTTTATATCATTAAATGATATCGATGCCTATATGGTGAGCTCATATCAATTTAATCAAACAATCTTCAAGTTGTTAGTTAAATATTCGTTGTCTATACGTGCGTCCACATATTACATATGTAATAGATTTGCATATTCTTTCTCATTCGAGTTATCGATTTTAGAACAAATTATTTGTAAGGATCTAAATCATTAAATTTTTCTTATTAAGCAACGTCAATGCGAATCTTAAAGACTATATTAAAATGTTCAAAACATCTGGTTTGGAATTGTACTGAATTTCCGGTTCAAATAAAATATATAAACAACTTCAAGTTGATAAAATTTATTCTTCAATACAATATGTAAATGTTAATATATAAGTAAGATACAACTCATTTTGAGAATTTTGAAATCTTTGGATGCATCATCATTGCCCCATATGATGTAACTTCTTTAATAAGTACAATGTTATTATTTCACACAGTTTCAATAAAGCTTCAGGCTTTTAAATTATGAATTATTTTAAGTTCATTGATTGATGAACTTTGTGTTCCTATACATACATACATACATACATATATACATATATATACACAAATACGTGTATCAAATTTATTAATTAATGATGAATTTCTGGTTCTCAATCTTTTTGCATACTTCTAATTTCTTCGATTACATTATATATTACTTGTTAAATACATTAAATAATAAACATATTCTTATTCCAAACAAAATCATATATCATTTAATTTATAATAACTAATGCATTTAATACAATTATGATAATGTGGTAATATAATATATTACCATAACGATACATTTAATACATTTATTATGAAAACAATGGAAATAATCATTATGTGGTCCAAATATATGAATCAAATAAATAAATATTATTTAAATCAACAAAATAAAATTTGAGTCTAGCTATAGTATTGGTTAATGATAAAACTGAAATGAACAACTTAAAATTGTACTGAATTTCTGAATAATCAAATTTTCTAAAAATACCAAATATATGCAATGTCTAATAAAAAATTGTGTAAAAGTGTATAATCATAGAACCAAGATTTTACATTCTCTAATATGAATAGTTGAAAACTTGCAGATATGTACATAAAAATCACAAACATAAAAAAATTACATGTCTTATATTCAAATTATTTCCCTCGTATGGAAACCAATTTCACAAATTTTTTCTAACCAAACATATCAAAACAAATATGTAGATCCGCAAATCAACATATCAGAATTAAGATTAAATTATTGCATAACTTTAGAGAATTAAGTTTATTCAAAGAAACATTTCATAATTTTATTTTCATTATACAATCCATATAAAGATCTTTTAGACCTTTTTTTTACATCAAAAGTTCCTCTTACCATTATAGAAACGTCAGATTCTAAATTTTCCGTTTTTTTAAAAATGCTTTTGCATTCGATTCAGGTGTGCTAAATCAAGATCAATATGATCTTTTCTTTGTAAAAACTACTTTATGAAACAATAAAATATTTTTTTGGAAATTTAAAATTAAGGTTATTCGAAAAAACATTTCGTAATTTTATTTTCATTATACAACCCATATAAAGATCTTTTAGACCTTTTTTTTACATCAAAATTTCCTCTTGCCATTATAGAAGCGTCAGATTCTAAATTTTCCATTCTATAAAAAAATTGCTTTTGCATTCAATTCAGGTGTGCTAAATTAAGATCAAAATGATCTTTACTTAATATCATCTTTTCTTTATAAAAAATACTTTAAAAAACAATAAAATATTTCTTTTGGAGATACGAATTATATCTCAAAACGCCATCCAAAACAAAAACTGTTCAAAAATGAAGAACAATATTTGTAATACATGTATAGATTTAGAAAGTTAAAATCAATATGATGAGATCTGAAAATTTTATGCTTTGGACCACATAAACTTCATAAAAATGATATCTTTATTATATATTCTAAAATTACTATAATAAAACTTCAGTTTTTATCATAATTTACATATTATTAATGTACATTTTAAATTGAAGCAGCTTCTCTAGAAAGTGCTTTTGTTCATGTATAGAGTCATTTTACTAATTTTCTTCAAGAAAATAGTATTTATTATAAATGTAATGATCTCTTCTAACAATAAATTTCTTTCAGAAATTTTGGGTTGCATAAAATTGGAATATAAGCCTTTTACCTTTTATTCAAACTTTTTCTTTCATTGATTTTTCAAATCCTTTCCTATTATAGAGTTCTATGTACTTTTCTATAAGCAAATAATAGTCGCATTTATATGCTTTAAGGCTTTATTTTAGCTTTTGAAAACTTCAACATTTCAGCTTTTGCGTATGAACTTCAGGTTCCTTATTTGAAAGAATTTGTTTACTTCATGAGTTTTCAGTTTCATTTACAATGATAAACCAGTATTGCTATTTAATTTAAACACTACACCATTATATTTTATACCCATAATACTGTTGGGTATACATTAAAAAATAAAAAGATACTCTGCCTTCAGTCTTTTCAAAAAGTATAACATATGAAAAGTAATAATAGATCATGAATGATAAAATTAGATCCACGTCTATATCATCAATAATGTAAATAACATATATAATCGAGGCTCCATCAAACTGGATTTGAAAAACTCAAGGTTAGATCCATAGAGGATTGAAAGAATAAATCTAGATGCATATTTGGGGTCAATAAAAATAATTAGATCTAAAAAAATATCCATTAGAACGCAATCTAGATCTAAATAAATATTAAAACAGATCTAAAAGTTTGAATCAAGAATTCTTAAGTAGAAAATAATTACATAACAAATCCACAGATCCATTAATCAAGGATTTTCAAGTAGAAAATAATTACAGAACAAATCTAGAAATCGATGAATTAATAATTCTCAAATAAAAATTACTTACATGACAAATCCATAAATGTAGATCGAGAAGATTTAAAAAATAGCTGTACTAGAACATTGTGCTGATAACTTGTTAATAAAACAGATAAAAGAAGAGAAGCAATTAGAGAGAATATAAGATATTAAGGAGATACCTTTTATTTCTATTTGTTACTACAAAATTCAACACCGGAACTAAATATCGGTGAAGGGGTATCAGACGGAAATCAACATAAAAGAATGGTCCGGAAGCATAGAGCTGACATCAAGCTAAGGTCGAAAGCATAAAGCAGAAGATCTGATAAATAAGCTATTGGTACCAGCACAAGGAAAGAAAGCTTGGTATAAATACGAAGGTGACTACAACAAGATGGGCCGACACTAAAGGCCATTAACATCGGCTCAATTATGAATGCATAGCATGTGAAGTTGAAGCAAGTAGAATAGAGTAAGAGTAGGAAGCCAATAACCCAAGACCCGAATTAAAGAAGGAAATCTATATTATCCGAAACATAAGCAGAGTGAGACAAAAGGCTTTCGGCACTAATTTACTTAGTGTCGATACAAAAGGAGGTAAAGACATCAAAGACATAAGAAGTCGAAGCACAAGTAAAACATTTCGAAAGCTAATTGTCGAAGTGAAAGCTTGTCGGCCACCGAGAAGCAAGTTCAAGAGTCATCAGAAGACGTACTGAAAGCTCACTGTCGTAAGATCGAAACCAACCCAAGGGATTCACTAAAAGAAAACTGAAGCTTATAAGAAGAAGAGCTATCCACACTAATTTGCTTAGTGTTGATACAGAAAGGGGTGACGGGCTAAAAATACGAGAAATCGAAGTATAAGAAAAAATACTATAAAGACTTGAAGGCGAACTGGAGCATATTACCGAAAGTTGAAAGCCATTCCCAAAGCTATCCATACCAATTGGCTTGGTATCGATATGAACGGTAGAAATAACATCAAAGAGAAGCTCTTAATACCGAGACTAGTTTTCCGAAAGCCGAGATCGACACACTGAAATCAAGTTATAACCGCTAACAATGACAGAATGGCGGCCGAAACCAAGGCAGCCGGAACCGGAAGGTGTGGAGCGGCCGACACCATACTACCATGTCCGAGAGAGGCTTCTACCGAACAAATGGCCGAAGGGGACTCAATTTGTCTTTAAATAAGACTTCAGGGGTCACACTTTAGGGGAATTTCTCTTTCTCCAATCTTGTACTCATTTCTTATAGAGTAAACCCTAATTTCTAAATCAATTTGGGGATTTCCTTTGTAAACACTTATGTACTCAAATCAATGAGCAATGAAGAATGAATCGACACTTAGCATATTTTCTATGATTTACTTTATTACTTCTTTCGCCTATTTCCTTATGCCTTCACTACAACAAATGCTTCACACGAAAGCCTTAACCTTTCTTCAAGATTACCAAAATACCCTTCTACAAGTCGTTTAGCTTCCTAACTCGTGTTGCGCTTAGGGAACCCTTATCCCAAGATAACAGTTGGCCGTTGATCTCGTAAGTGTGAAACTCACCCTTTGAGAGAAGAGTTACTAATCTTCGATCTCTAAACCTTGATATATAGGAAATGGTGAACTAACTCAAGCTTTTCGGAACTAAATAATCCCATTATATCCTTAGGTCCACTTCCTTAGACCCATCTTCGGTGTTGATGAAAAATATCATTAACATTTTGGCACTAGAAGAAGGGTATGAACCTCTAACATTGCGGTTAACCTTTCGACATTTCTAACTATGTTATTCCGTCCCGTATTGGACAAAAGCTTTGAAGAAGCAAGAACAATGGGTAAAGGATCCCAATAAGAGTCTTCCGGATCTCAAATGGCTATGGAAGAAATTTCTGACCCGAGAGTGATGGAAGAACAAAGGCGTAGATTGGAAGCCCTACAAGTTGAAATAGGGAAAAAGGAAGTAGAACCTTATAACCTTGACTGTTGAAGCATGAACCCTTTCCACATAGGTCCAACCCCTATCTTTTCCATGAATGGTTGTACCTCAAAAGGGTACAACTTATTCACTCACCTGAAAAAGACCATTCATGCACGAGCTGAAGGAACTATATTTGAACAAAGAACATTGAAGAAATCCAAACATATTACATCAAGGTGGTCTAGGAAGGTTGCACCTCAATCTCACAACACAACAAAGAGAAAGCTTGAGGACAAGGAAGAACCAATAAAGTTGAGTAACAAAAGGATTAAGTTCCAACAATGAAAGGGGGTCTTTGAGTCAATATTGCCAGGAGAATGCAAACTTACTATATCTATTGAGAATACTTTCTAACCAAACACGAATTCAATTATTGAACATCACAAAAGAAGAAGCCTAAAAATGAAGTCAAATTGGGAGGACCCTTTTGCTACCATCATATGATGAATGGACATAAAACCAATCATTGTAGAATCATAGAGGGAATGATCATCAATTTCTTTAGAGAAGAAAAATTATATAGATACGTCAAGAAAACATAGTCAACTATAGCAATAGATTCTTTAAAGAAAGAGTAAACCCTCCTAAAATATTGCAATAACCCAAAATGGGTCAAATAGACAAATGCATAAAAACCCTTATCACCACCAAGATGGCTAGGGCAAGGCACCCCCTGAAAGAGGGTGATGTGTAAGCCTTTATCCGTGCCCAAATCATAAAGGGCTATGTTAAAGTATCAAAAGCATAAGCCTCCGATCCACGCCAGAAATGGTCAAGACGGAGCATCTAATTGGCATGCCTTGCCTCTGTTCATTGAAGAGTACACCCTGCCTCATCTATGAACTAAGCACGTCCTACCTCTGCTCGTAGAAGATCAAGTCCTATCTCTGCTTATGTTCTTCATTACCCGCAAAAGGGAACGAAAACCCTTATCCACATCTACGATGTCTCGGTTAAGGAACCCCTTGGAGGGGGGTGGAGTGTAGGCCTCTATCACCGCCTACGATGGCCAGGGTGGAGCATCAAAAGAGTAAGCCTTAATACCACGTCTACTATGGCCCGATTCAAGCATCTAAGCCCTTATCACCGCCTACGATGGCTAGGGGAAGGCGCATCCTAGAGGGAGGTCAGGCAAGTCCTTGGGCCCTGCTTGAGAATAAGCTAGCCAAGCGCACCAGACGCACAGGCCCAGAGAGTGGCCAACAAAGCATGTACATCATCTGCTTTGACAACCATAAGCCCGGAGAGTGGCTAACAAAGTACGTACATCCTCTGTTTTGCAAACTAAACCCAAGGGGGTAACACTTCTATAAATACCAAAAGATAATCTCTGGTCTTTTATTAAATACCTGAATTTGGGTTGGTACGGGACTTCTATTATTACCAGAAGGGAATTTCTGGTCTTCTATCAAATATCCGAATACAGTTTGGTTTGGGACTTCTCTTATTGCCAGAAGCGAATTTCTAGTCTTCTGTCAAATAACCCAAATCGGGGTAGGTTTAGAAGTTCTAATTATCTACCACGGGAAAATTTAGGACATCTCTTATTAATACCCGAATTTGGGTTTGAAGGTGAGTGGCTTCCATTGCTAGATACGAATTTCTAGTATTCACCCACAAAATTCTAAAGGAAAGGTTTCTACTATTCATTTTACACTCTTGAATGAAAGATATTCTAAAAACAAGCCGAGGATACACATCAAGTGATATTTACATAATTTATAAATTCATTTATAAAGTTGTTTCATTAACTATCCAAGTAAGTTAAAATGTACTGCTGCAAATACAACCAAATATCTGGCATTTCTTTATCATCAGGTAAAGGAGGGTTAATGGCATGACGAACCACAATACTCAAAAGTTCATTGGGTTTGCGTCTTTTCTTGCTAACTTCATTTATATCATCCAAAGATTTAATCTGAAGTTTTAGAGCCCTATTGAAAGCTCTACACATAGTTCTTAAGGATCTGTTATCTTTCTCTAAATCAAAAACCTTCTTTCGCAAATCATGTCTCTCCTCTTGTAAATGTCCAATCCAATAGACAAAGTGATTGATGCGACGAAAAGTATCCTCATTGAGTTTTGTGTCATAACAGCTTTTCATCTCGGCTATTACTTTTTTACATCTTTAACTGAATCCTCTAATCCTCGAGGGGGTTCTTTAAATAAAAATATTTTTGAGAGTTTGAATCTTTACACCCAGGTGCAGTATCGGAAGGTTGGGACACAGTAATGATAGGGATATTCTTAAAATAAAATTACCAAGTTTTGCAGCTCGCATTAGCGTTATCTAATTCGATTTCCAAGTTAGCTACCTGCTGACGTAAGCCTTGTAACTCATCTTCAAAATCGATAGATGGCTTGGTCTTTATATACTTATTTAGTCCAAGAACAATTCTACTATTTTCCTCTAACTGATTCTTTAAAGCATCCACCTTTTCATTCAAGTGCTTGATGTTTAAATTCTAAAGTAAAATCATTCATTCCCAGGAAACAGAAGGTCCCTCTCCTAGAATACCAACTTCCTTGGTGGCCATCAGTAACTCATCCTAATTAGGATAGTTTCATGTTGATTTTCCTACTCACAAAACAAGACGTTATTACGAATAAAGTTTTACTTGCAAAAATAACATTGAAGTTTTTAAGGAAAAGATTACTACAAAAGGCTACATCCAAACAAATCTTTGATTATATTGGTAATACACACATGCACATTTATAGAGATTTAAGTTTACTTATCAATACATCTATTGTTTATATATTAATTCACCATGCTCAATCCTAATCCTTTTTAAAATCATCTCTCGGTCCTTGCCTAAGAAGTTAAAGGGGAGTTGAGGATATTTCATATAAATATGCTTAAGCTCTCCTAGAAATCATGTGATTCCCAATCTATATGATGATGCTGTTGAAAATTTCTTTTTCAGTCTAGATATTGAATGTAACACATCTTCGTGAAAAACAAGGTTCTCTCATAACACAAAGATGAAAATCAATAGCCATAAAAAGAAAAGTCATTACCACGAGTACACACCCACAACACTAAGTTTTACAAGTTTTATTCTTGTTCATACAAGATCGATATCTTAACAAGTTTAGTAATAAATTTGTTTTTGTTATATATAAGCTTCCTTGGGGGTAGGTCTCTCGAGATTGAAAGAACCCGTGGTAGGTTCCAATATTCCCCAGGATGAGGGTCAATCCCGAAGTCATTTAAATAACGTCGATAGAGACATCAGAGCAACCCACCACTATGATCTCCTAAGAAGGAGAAGTCGGTCATCGGGAATCGATTATAAACTTTGTACGAAAACTCTACTAAAGTATCTTTATCCTCAATTAGCATCCAGAATAGCGTCATCAACTCCTTATTCTCTTCAAAGAATTGCCTCCTTCGAATGCGAACTTTTCGCAGTTTTGGAGCCACTTCATGTTCTTTATGAAACATAAGTTTAGAGGCACCTCTGTCAAGATTACGATGATACTTTTGCGAGAGGACATTATAATCTTTCAACATTCTTTTATGCTTTGATTAGGACGTAATAATTACCCTCTATTTCTTATCTAATTCTACTTTGTATTGAGAAATAAGACTTTTTCTTGTCTATATAACATTTGCAGGAGACAAATTACCATAAGCCCAAGAAGAAAAGAAACAATTTAATAGTAATATCCATACCTGAGAAGCTGGGATATCGTCTTGAACAGGACGTTCCATTCCTCTTGGTCCAGAAGAGCTCCCCTCTTTAGTGAAAGTTTCCTTTGGGTTCAGATCAGTAAAAGCACCGAAAGGACCAAAGCCTATTCCTTCGAAGGCATGAGAACCTCCAATGGTAGGAGGGGAATCATTACCATACTTATCAAGATCATCATGGCCGCTTCCATCGCCGAAATCTATGCCATCCTTATCACCATCATCATTGCTATCTTCCTCATCATCAACTGCAGCAATTTCTTCCTCCTCCTCGTTAGAATCATTAGGAAAATCTTTAATGTATAAAAGATTTTTAGGCTTAAGTTTATCCTTCTTTGGCACTTCAAACTTCTGTTTTGCTAAGGAAATTCTTTCCATGACCTTATCTCGGACAGAAGGATGAACAGAGGTAAATTCCATTTCAGGAAACTTTTGGAAGTTGTTAGAAAAAGCAAGAAATAAAGCTTCTTCATAATATTCCATAGCAACTTTAGGAAGATGATATGTTAGGAATTCAGAGATCCTATTCTTAGCCTCATGGATTATTCGCACTATATTAGAAACTTGTCATCCCTCTTCTTCAGTTCGTCGGCATAATCGACCACCAACTCCACCTGTTGACTCTTGAGGATTACGACTCGATCAAATAAAAGATCTCTGTCATTCCTTTCCTTTTCAAGGTATGTGTTTGTATTATTTATAATTCATAATACAGATAGTTTTGGTGGGTTTATATAATTTATATATGTATATATACGGTTTTTATGTGTTGAGTAGATGTGTTTGCATTGTGTGTTTATGTATGTATAATTTATATTATATATATATATACAACTGGTTTTGGTGTGCGTTGAATTTTAAATATATATTAAAATTTTAGTGTGTGCTTACGTATATAGAAATATTTAAATAATATTTTTGTAAAGGAATTATTGTGTTTATTTTGGTTGAATTTGGCTAGGGTTGTGTTTATTTTTGAGTTGAGTTTGGTGTTTAGCTCGAAAACCCATCCAAAAACCCAATAGCCATACCGATACGTTGAGAATTTCCCTAACCTCCTCATATAAAATAAACTATATATTGAGTGGTTACAGTGATTGAATCCATTCTGAGTCGTGCTTAGATATCGTCGGTTCAATCTGGTTACAATGATAGACTTGAACGATTTTTACTGAATTTGGGATTGCAGGTTGAAATGATATATACCCGTAAAACTATAAATTGCGGATAGAAATGTGTTGGCCTACTTTGTAACCAGGCAACACAGAATCTAACTACCCACGATTGAGTGCAATACAGGACAAGGAGCAGCTAATCGCAAATAAGGAAGTCAGAATAAACTGATGGACAAGTTTTAAGTTGAAGAAATGATTCACATCATCATGGTCCTAAGGCATACGGTTCGGGTTGAGGCTATCACTTCGAAGGCGACCTACTCCTACATGAGATGGCAGTATGTCCAGAATATCGTACCCGTTCGACTCGCAACAATCACGATTTGACCCGTTCGCGAAGGATTGTGCTCAGAACATCTTCATCTCTCCAGTTCGTGGGTTTTACGACTCGAGCTGATCGCTTCTTGCTGGAAGTATACGAGAAGCATTCCCACGACCCAATTTAAAGCCGAAGAATGTGGATCCAAGAACATGTGTCATGAAACTCCACTGTAACTACCTCTGCACTAACTCATGAACCGCTCTGAGATATCATGGATGAGTGCCACGTCATCCTGCGACCCGCCTGCTGTTCTTGCCTGTAAATACCCCAAGACTTGCCATTTTTAGGGATCTTTTGGCATTCCAAATACTTTAACTCCATCATTCTCATAACTTCCTTTATTTTATTCAGATTGTGCTCCAAATTCCTGAGTATAATTTTACAAATTATTGAAAAATACTTGTTTGTAATCGGGAGATTGAGTGAATATATGCATTGTATTTGTAATCGATCAACTAATCAAAGACATATAAAGTGGACGTAGGCTCGTTAACGTTGAACCACTATAAATCATGTGTGTTAATTGTTTTTCTCTCCGTTTTAAGTCATTCTTATCTACAATTCTTATTCAATTGGGTGTTAGAACCACTTTTTGGTCTAACATTTTGGTGCTTTCACTGAGAAACTTGAATTCTCAACATTTCTGATTGTCATTCTACTATTTGGATTTCCAAGTCCGAAGAAGATAGTCCACCTTTTCACCATTCTTGAAGTTTTCATTGATTTCAACGAGTTTAGATTCCATGGCTCCAAGAAAAGGCAAGGAACCAATGGCTTCTTGATCAAACGATAAAAGTGAAGATCGAACGGGTGATGCACAGGAACTAGTCCATGGTGGCTCGCAGGCAGCCGGCATGCAAGGGGAGACCGCATCCGAGGGAGTTGCCGCGACTCGACCCAGTTATGGAGAGTTGAATGCTTATGAATGCTAGATTGTGACCCGAACCGATGAGGGCGACCCAAACCTATTTGCTAGCATTGATATTTCTACTCGAGCTGACCTAAATGCTCCAACTCCAGCTGCGGCTACCAGTCATCAACTCCCTTTGTCTACCTCTGTTTCATAGATGGATTTTTCGCGATTGCTCGATATGTTGGAACAAACCAACGACGCTTTAAAGGCCCAGAGACGCAATAGTTCCATAACCTGAAGAACATGAATGCGATGAATAGGCAGATAAACGAACTTTATAGGTAGAGAACTCCTTCCCCGACTCATCTCGTTGCAGCAGATTACTCATATTCCTCGGAAGAAAATGTAAGGCCCCCAAGAAGGCCATATGAGAGACCTGAAAACCTCGAACATATGACATTTGGATCATTGGGAACCCGCGAAGATGCAGCCCGTATCCTATGACCTAATGATCCCAGCTTAAGAGAGCAAATACTACTGCCGATGCGGAATCTCATGTCCTTTCCAGGGATCCAAATATTACTTATCCTACCTAAGGCCAACTTCTTTAGCCTACTCATCCTGTGAATGACCAAGATCAGAGGGGGCAAGGGAATTCTTCCCCTGCTAGAAAATAGGGAACATTACCTGAGGTGGGAGCTAGAAATGCTGGAAGAGCGAGAAGTGCCGAACTTGAGCCTACATTAACCAATGCTGAAGTGGAAGCTATGGTGTGTCAGATTATGGCCTATAGCAGAAGATACAGTAACGAAGACTGGGGCATTGATCGCAGTCACACACCTTTCACTGATGACATCTTCGATTTTCAGTTCCCCAGGTAGTTCAGTCTACCCACCATGGACCAATATGGAGGAAGAACTGATCAAAGGCAGCATCTAATGAGAAACTCTTGGTACATGAACGCCGCGACAACACCTGATGCTGTGAAATGCAAGGATTTTCTGATATACGTTGAAGATGTCGCATTGATTTGGTTCACCGGCTTCCGCCTGGATCGATTTCCAGTTCCAGAGAGCTAAGCTAGAGCATCATGGATCGGTTTTGAATCCATGCCCGAAATTCCAAAAGCATCATCGAGTTGTCTGTAATTAAACAAGCTCCTAGGGAAACTCTGGTATTTGGACCGTTTCAATCTGGCCGTTACAGAAGTGAGTGATGCACATGAGCAGACCTGTAATGCCCCACCTCTATACTAGCATTAGCCAAGGACATTGCAAGCAATGGTGTCAACTAAACAGAATAATATGGCTGTGGAGGAGCGACCATCTTTATATTAGCTTTGAACGAGTGTTGAATATGTCGGATAATGTGGTCTAACTTTTTAAATCTCGTGAGGAAATCTGACACATCTAAATCAAGCTCAAATCTACTACACAGTGGCTATATATAATTCAGAAAGAAATATAAAATATATAACAATAAAATTAGAGTTAGATACAAATATACATATCACTAAGGCGGAAAAGATATGAATACAACACATGAGTATAAATACAAAGATAGTGGTCATAGTCGATCCACTATAAAATAAAATAATAGGTACAAGGCTACTCAAAATAATACGTATACAAAGGAGTCTCATATACATATAACCCAAAAAGTACAACACTAATGTTATTTTTAAAAAAGGGAGGAGAGTCCATGCTGAAGTCAAGAAGAGTCACCAAATATACCTCGGTCTGACCCGAGTATTATTTACACAAAGATAAACAATAAACGGATCAGTCTAGTTGTACTTATCTCATAAACTGGATATAATAAGAGATATAAATGATTATAGATATACATATTATAATAACAATGTCATGCATAATGGTGAAGCCCAGAAATGTCTACAGTATATTTTAAAAATCTATATTAGAGCTATAAAAGAATATCTCATTCGAAATTATGTAACTACTCACAGAAATGATAACTTATATCAAATCAACTCAAAATTAATAATACAATATCAATAAACTCAAATTCTAAAAATCAATAATTTGAAATCCAGAAATCACAAAGGGAGGGAGTAAGTCCTTCTCAAAATGGGAGTTCGAAGACTCAACCAACACGTGTATCCCAAATGAGAAGCGATCTCTAGGTAGCAAGCCTATAATATTACGCTGAAGCTCCTCAAATGGTCCGAAGACCGTGGGCCGCGACCCCGCAAAATGGCTTAAAGGCCGTCAAAAGCATAAATCCACAAAAATGAACCAAAGTTCCTCGAAATGATCCGAAGACCATTAACATATTCAAAATGAACCGAAGTTCCTCAAAATGAACCAAAGTTCATTAAAATACTCAAAATGAACCGAAGTTCCTCGAAATGATCCGAAGACCACTAAAATATTCAAAATGAACTAAAGTTCCTCAAAATGATTTGAAGACCATCAGTGATCAGAATTGATCAAGTATAGTGTAAACTACGCCAAGCTAGAAAATATAAGAGTTGAGCTATATATAACCACTTGCTCTACTCGAATATTTACGAACAAGTTGTATATTCCACTAGAAATACAAAACGATTATTGCCATGGTTTTCAATCGAACGAGTCCAAGAATTAACCGTCGAAGCAAACGCAAGGGTTCATAGTACTTATTTTTACTATGACGTTTGATTAGATTTCTCATATGACCAAGGAAAAGGTTTATATGAATATATATATATATATATACATATATACTAGTAGGTTAGAAAACAATTTATAAAACGATTTAGTGAAATAATTTCGTATGCGAAGTAGGATTGGAACCATTTTGGTACGAGAATTTGGTATCAACTAATAATATATAACCCCATTTATACAATTTTGAAGTGGCAAAACTCGTACAATGTCAATTGTAATAACAATCAATCTCAGAATTTTTGTTTTAATAACGTAAATCAAATCTCATGAATACCAATCATAAATTCATTCACAACAAATAAATCAAACTCCATAAAAAATTGAGCTGCAGAAATCTGTGAAACAGAAAAACTGAAAAGTCACAAAAAAAGTCGAAATGGGCTGAAACTCAGCCAGGCATGAGTCAAATGGACCTAAATTGTTGACCGAGGTCTCCAGCGGTCAACAGTCCAAAAACAAGCATTAGACGTCTCAGGCTTTAGGTCAGATGTCTGACCTGACAATATGCAATTTTTATTTTTATTTTCCCGAGAGCTCCAGCAGATGTACGTTGCTTCAGTTCAAACGTCTGAACCAATTAATTATTTTTCCCAAGAGCATTGACAGACCCCTGTTGCTTCGGTTTAGATGTCTGAGATGAAGCAATTTATTATTTTGCTTGCTATGACCTCCAAATCAACTTCGGGCAAGCCTGGATCTCCCACATTGATTCCAAACATTTTGAAAGCTTACATACACTCTATAAAGCACAAAAATGACATGCATATTGTAATAAACCAGAAATCTAAGCTAATTTAAAAATTTTATTTTGGCAATTTTGGCGAATTTTGAATATTTAAAATAAATTATTTTAAATAATAACAACGAGAAATTTATTTTGAATAGAATTAGAAAGTATATATTTATATAGCTCATCGTTAGAATATAAATATTTTATTTTAATTATAAAAGGAACTGAAAACGGCGCGGTAGTTCGGAAATTCGATTTCAAATTTCAAATGAATGTATAGGATTCAAAATAAAGCGGATTTTAGTGAAACCAAAAATATTTGAATCTATTTGAGAATATCTTTCCAACGAATCCGAAAAATCGAAATTTCATAGCGGGAATCAAAAGTTATGCCCAGTTGAAAATTCAGAATAGTCGCTTGGAATTTTGGGCCCTTAAAAATGGAAATTTTGCAAACGACCTCGGTTTTTGACGAAATCACTTTTGTTGGATCCGTGATGTCAAATTATTGCTAGATTTGAAAATTCGTAATTTTCTGGATCAATATGTGAGTGTGGCGAAGTAAAACGTGTTTTGGCAGTTTCAGTCAATTTCGATCGACCAGAAAATGGCCGTTTTTCAAACGGTCTCAGAATTCGACGAAATTTGTTTTGTTAGGGCTGTATCGTCAATATGAAGCTAGAAATAACTTTTCAGGAATTTTTAGAGTCAGTATGTGGCCCCGGTAAATTGAAATGTGCGTTTAAATTCAATATATAGATTTATATTTTGATTTTGACGAAAACTGATCGAAACGATCGATCAGCTTGCGATACCTATCCCATTGTGTTCGTATTGGGGGTAATTAGCTATGAACGACAGTCGGTGGGTTCGATTTCGAGGTCAAAAGAAAAGGTTACTTTTTGAAATTTAATTAAATTAAATATATTATTAAAGCAAGTCAACCCTTATACCTTCTCTTTCCACCCCCACCCCACGTTTCAGATCGAAGCAAGAAAGATAGAAAAAAAAAACCCCGATCCCTTAACCCATCGCCCCCTTCCCATTGCCACCGACGATAGCAGCCCACCCCCAAGTAGCGTCGCCACCACCGGCCACTTCCCCCCTGCTCCGATCCTTCCTCCAGCTGGCGAGCGAACCCCACCTCGAGAACGAAGACCACCGAAACCCCATCGCTAGTTCACCCGGGCGCGAGCACCAGTCCCCTTCCCCCTTGGCCAACGACAACTACTAACTGCCTTTCACCTCTGATCAAATTCCGGCGAATGAGTATTTTCTTTTTATTGTATTTCAGTTTTTTTAAGCCTTCACTGATTTTCTTTGATAAGTAAAAACTAATTTTCTTTGATAAATAAAAACTGATTTTCTTTATTATATAAAGTTATGATCTTTATTGTCTAAAGTTAGGATTTTATTTTATATCGAAAAAGATAGGATTTTTAATCGTATGAAGATGAGATTTTTAGTTTAGAAAAATTTGATTTTTAGTTAAGAAAATATACGATTTTTATATATGAAGTGGCAATATAAAAATGTGATTTTTATCATATATGTAGCAAAGAAAAAATATGATTTTTATATATGTTGTAGCAAAATAAAAATTCGATTTTTATATGAGTAGCGGATTTTTATCATGAGGAAAGCGACATAAAAATATGATTTTTATATTATAGAGAGAATAAAAATATGATTTTTATATTATAGAAAAAATAAAAATATGATTTTTATATTATAGAAAGAATAAAAATATGATTTTTATATTATAGAAAGAATAAAAATATGATTTTTATATTGGTAGAGTATTAAAAATATGATTTTTAATGTATAGAACATCATATTAAAAATGTGATTTTTAATAGGAACAACGTGAAAAGGATGGCGTAGGAATTTCGGGCAAATCCAATCGATCAGAAATTCAAAATAGAATGGAGGAGTGGATCCCAAAGGTGAGAACTCCTCACTAAAATTTTCTGTTCAGTTATTTATTTTATAACTGCATATATAAACTGCCCCCCGTCGTCCACAGACCATGGACGACTTGTGTGATTGTTTGTGTTGTGAAAATTGACCGTTGGTTATGATGTAAAATATATATTCGTGTGTTGAAATCAAATATATATTCATGTGTTGAAATCAAATATATATTCATGTGTTGAAATAAAATATATATTCATGTGTTGTAATCAAATATATATTCATGTGTTGAAATAAAATATATATTCATGTGTTGAAATCAAATATATATTCATGTGTTGAAATAAAATATATATTCATGTGTTGAAATCAAATATATATTCATGTGTTGAAATCAATATATAATCAGGTGTTGAAATAAAATAAATATTCATTTACAAATCGAACGATTTGTTTATATACACCGATTTGACTGATATTGATTGGGACGATAAATTTTATACATCGCCTAACTGCACAAATAAAAATCTGTGTTTGTTGATTTGAAACCCCACACGGGTATTGGGATGATATTTGACGTACACTAATGCCGATTGTTTGGTTGTATGTCAATCGATGGGTTGACAGATTGTGTAAGCGTTAATTATATACATACATATATATATATATATATATACATATATATATATATATTTAATGCTTATGCAGTTGTGTGGTGCACTCTGGATGATGGTTGATGATTTATCGTTGCTGTTATATACATGTGTTGTCGAAAATCCATATAATTAACATTATATGGTAATTGATTGGGCCTCATTCCAATTTGGAAAATAAGGAATATTATAATATAAAATTCATGTGTTGAATAGAAGAAAAATTCATGTGTTGAATAAAATAAAAATTCATGTGTTGAATAGAATATAAATTCATGTGTTGAATAGTATAAATATTCATGTGTTGAATAAAATAAATTCATGAGTTAAATAAAATATATATTCATGTGTTGAATAAAAATATATATTTATGTGTTGAAGAAAATATTCATTTGTTGAAAAGAATAACGAAGTTATTGAAATATATAAAGCCGTGTTGACTAGATTGACGCCATTTTGACGTGAACGATATTTATATCGATTTTATTCATTTTTATAACGAATATAGAAAAGGAAGTGATTTCAAAATATAACGTTTTGAAAATATTATCATTTATAGATTAATGATACGGAATAATCAATTTTGACTAGAAATTGAATATGAAGTTGAAATCGTTTTAAAAACGAATTTAAAACGATTTATAAAATACGTTTTAAAAGAAAATCGATGAAATATAATATATATATATATATATATATATTGTGTATATAATGGCCTGAATAGAACGCGCCGCGCCGCGGCAGTTCGCGAATTTCGACCATTGACTTCGAATGGATATTACGGGAGATCCGACCGTCAGATTCTCCTAAAACTGGAACCGTTTGGTTCGTATCGAAAAGAGCTTTCTAACGAGTATTAGAAATTAAAAATCTAATGGTTGGATTTGGAATTTTGTCCAAACCAAATTTGGAAAAGGTCGCTGTAAGTGCAATTCGATGGCTATTGATGGAAATTGACTGTACAGGCGTTGATAAAATTATTAAAAATAGTAATAATTTGTGTAAAATCATAAGAAATGATTTGTGAAGAATTGGGACGAACAGTTCCATATTTGAAAAGATAAAAACAAATTTTTATTGAAATGAACTAGTTTTGAACTAGAATTATAATCCCATTTATTTTTACAATAAATAAAGTGGATTTGAAATGGTTTTGAAAACAACCAGAATTTACAATAATTGAATTGGAATGGATTTGAATCGAAATTGTCTTTGGAATATTTCGATGTTGGATTTCGTGATTATATAGATATTGTTATGGAAATTTGAAAGATATATTTATATCGTTATTTCCAATACGATATTTGTGGGTTGTAGAATTTGATATTGAATATAAGCCGATATATTTTCTATTCAGAGCCTTATATTTAATATCAAGTGTGATTTGGGTTTGTCGTGAATGGTGTCTTCATTAACACTGTTCTTAAGCCTAGTTGAGAAAAAGGATAAAATCTTTTTGTTTAGATTTAATGAAATGTACCAATTATATGGTATTTAATTGGAATTGAATTTGAATTGATTTTTCGGCTTGTCGTGAACAGTGTTTTAATAGTGAACCGTGTTTTAAATGATATTGGTTCTTTAACCCAGTTAAAGACAGGATATGATTTCCCAAGTTAAATGATCATTGATAGTGATTATTGGGAAGATTAAAACTGTGACGGCCCGCCCCGCACCAGCCTGCATTTCCTCCGAAAGTGCGCTGTACACATGCCCGACTAGCACGGAACGGTCGTCAGAAGAAAGGAAAGAAGGGAATTAACTAACGAGGAACCTGTAGAATGTCTCACAGCGCATGGAATAAAATATAATAATAACATACTTGACATAAAACAGGCGAGACAATGCATAAGCTAATAACTAAAACCAACATCAACATCAGATCAGTGGAAATCCAAATACAGCTTATTACAACTTTCCAAATTTACTGTCTCTAAATCAAAAGAAAACTGAAGTAAAAGATGCACTACTAATGCCCAAGCAGTGATCTTCAACAACACAGGGAGAATACTATATATATCATACGTGGAAGCCTCCTGCTCGTCTCCGGATCATCTACCCTTGCATCGCCAGCTAACCTGTCTCTAGTCTGCTCGTGTGAGCACCTAGAGTAATAAGAGGAGACATAAAACTCTGGGTCAGACATAAAGCCTGGTATGAGCGATAAGCATCTAAACAGAACAATAACAGGTATACTAAACCATACCTGAACCTGGACCTGCAACCAAAGAGTTAGTAACACATACCGTACAATACTCTAAGGTGCCATAATAGATAGTGTAAAGAATACGGGGGGTGGGGGTGTGCATGTCGTAATGATGGCAAACAAACCAACCATAGCAACCATCCTCACATCTCTCACTCAGTGCGTAAAGCATACGATGTCCACCACTGTCAATCACTAGACCCATCGAAGTAGTGACGGATTTCAACTTGTACAACTACTGCTACTACCAAGCTTACCACATGGAGTCATGACCAAATCTTTACAAATGACCCCACTTCATTGGTTTATAGCCCTTTAGTCGTACCTAGGCCACTGTGGCCCTGGATCCTGAGTCAAAGCTCCTCATTTGGACTTCCTTTGCATCTCGGGTTTTGATCGAATTGGAGTTGGTCTTCAGAAAAGTCATCGCGTAGTAGTAATAGCCCAAGTACGGTTCGGTTCGGTGCTCCTCGTCTAGCTCGGTTCGGTTCGGTGTAACCTTCCTGCTCGGTTCGGTTCGGTGGTCCTAGTCCATGCCTGGATTAGTGCTCCATCTCTTCTCGGTTCGGTTTGGAAGTATAGTGCCCATCCTCTGCTTGGTTCGGTGGTTGCTCCCTTCTAAGTTCCCCGATCCAGTCCTGTTCTTCTCCATTTGCCTGATCCGATCCCACTCGCTTGCTTGCTTCGATCCGATCCGCTCCCTAGCTCCGATCTAATCCGCTCCCTAGCTCCGATCCGATCCTCCGTCCAACTCCAACTTTAAGCAGTGGCCTTCCTTATTGCCAAATTTCTTTTGTGCCAGGTTCCAGTTTGGGTCGGATTCCTTGCCCAGCTCTCCTATCCGATCCGAGCCCATACCCGATCCGATCCGAAACCCTGCACAACTTTCTACGACTCTTTCCAGCAACTTGTTTACGCCATTCGACGACGTTTTCGACCAATCTAACTATTCTAATCAACCACAAATCATTCCAAACAGTTATAGCAACATAGCAAACTAACCACAAACACCAAAACAGTGAATTTACGTGTCAAAATGGATCAAATATACCCCAGACCCCATTTTTCCCTTAAGCATGTTTAAGCAAAACTAATCATAGGGTTAACAAAAATTAATCAAATTAAGCCAAATTTCTACCAGAGGCATAAAATATTATTTTCGAATTTATAGATATTTTTCCAGAATTTATTAGTGTATAAATTCGCTAATCTTTACTAATTACCCTTAATTAACTGTAATTAGTGTCAAAACAATGCTAATCACTCACCTTGGCCCCAAATAAATTTCTCAGAACTGAAACCTTGCTGATTTGGGTGAATACTGATGTCTAACAGCAGCTCCAACCTTGCTTTCGTGTTTTCTCTCCTTAATTTGATGTAGATTAAGCCAAAACTCGATTAGAAAGTGATTTGGGGATGTTTCTAGACATTGGCAGCCATTGTTAGGGTTGGTGAATGAAAGTGGCGGCTAAAAGAAATGTTCTCTAACCCTAATCAGCCCCTATACATCTCCAATCCCGAAATCCCCTTTGGGCCTAGCTGCTAATTACCCGGTTAAGCCCAATTAAGCTATTTTTCACCATCTGAAATTTGTTTCAGCCATATGTCCCAAACAGTGAGTCCGTTTGGCTAATGTGACCACTCTACGGAATTGTAAACCATCATCCGGAGCCAATGGAAGTTGTTTCAGGTCAAAATTCCTTTCCAGTCAAAAGTTATGGCCAAAACAGTGCCAACTAGGGGGTAAAATGGTCATTTAAAAATCGACAAAAATCATGAACATGGGAAATGACCCCAATAGTCGTCTCCCAAAGTTACATGACCATACGACTTCGTATGTGAAAGAAATAAATATTCTACGATCCTATGATGTGTAGAATACGGGTCGTTACAAAAACCAAGTGGAGTTCTAATGAATCTTTAACTAGATTGAAATAATCGAGAATGGAGTATCACCAGTTTTGCTCCAAGCAATAGTTAAATCTTTAATTAGATTTGAACGTGAAATGGTAATTGAATTTACCGATAACAACGTGGTGTTAGATATGAAGTATGACCTGTTTTACTTCATGGGATGAATAGGTTGGGATTGGATGATTGCTTCGGTGTGGTTCGCTAATCTCGACTAATTTGAATTGATATTCAAAAGAAGATTAAAGAATAAATTTAAAGAATTTATCTTTGATAAAATTAATATGAACCTTTCCCAAAGTATAAGAATATTTGAATAAAAGAATATTCTGAATTGGAATGAGGCGTATGTTGTGCTTGTGCAACACTTGTTTATTATAAACGCAAGTTATTCAGAAAGACCGGGTTTACCCCATTCTGAATAACTGATTCGACGTAGTGTCGAGGATGAAGACGGTGGTCGAAGACCGGAGGTCTTCACATCGTTTGGGTGATTACTGATGATCTTGATTGGGTTGTACACCCAAGAGGAGGGAGTCAGTTGGTGATCGTCCAGACGTACTTGGAGATCGATGGATATGCGAGGTACAAGGTGCCTCCGGTTTCGTTCAGACCCAGAACGAACTTATAAATGGACTGTGTGTCTGACATTGGATTTTATTCTGTGTGATCGATTTCTATTAAATATATATTTGTTTGGCGGCGGAGAATTTTTTTCTCTTGCTTAACGCCCTTTCTGAGACGTAGGAGCTCAGGAGTTATATATTGATGGATATTAATCACATGGAGTGAATTGCCTGTGTGGCATGCCTAAGTGGCAATTGATCAAGGCTTCTATTGAAAAGCAAAGTCTTGTGGTTGATGATCAAAGCACCGCCTGTGTGGCATAGCTTTGTGTAACGTAGATTCGCGAGCCTTACACCCCGGTTGTGAACCAAAAACGGGAGAGGACCTCAGGGAGGGCATGTGTTTCCTTCTAGCTAGGGTCGTGTCAGTGACCTACCAACCCTGACATTTATATTATTTTCACCTGTGTGGTTGTTGGGCGCCTCAGATATATCGGTGACTACGTGGAGCCGATGGAGTCATTGGACTCATTTACGCCCCAAAGGGCGGGGAAACGCAGTGTTCAGGCATTTTAATCCACATCGATGGACTGGCCCTGTCGCTCTAAAGGTCGCTTGAGCTCTGATCCTGAGGCTCGGGCTAGACAGTCTCGACTTGGTTGAGGATGATCCCTTGCCTCGGTTCGCAGATGGAAATCCAACTTCCAATACATGATTTTGCGGTTTTGATTGTAGAGCCTAGTATGGCGACATAGTTGTATGTGGCACTTATGTCGTCTACGATTAATACTTATGATTGAAATTGTTTTGACACTATACACTTATAGTAATAATAAAAGATGAAATTTCACGTACCAAGCATTCTTGGCTACTATAAGGTAAAAACCCTATCCTCCGGCTTGCGTTGCATTGTGTGATGGGACCTGGGTCTTATAGTAGCTTCATTTTTCTTTATTTAGCATTGCGCTGTTTGTTTTATGCACTTGTATTCTTGGGAGGAAACCCGTTCCGTGTTATACGGCGTGGTCCCTTGATTTACCTAACTTTAAAATAAAGATTAATAACCGTTTTAGTTCTCACACCAGTCACATGACTGACCTGGAGTTTATTGTTTTAACCTAAACTTTGGGTGCCCTTATTTTGACACGGGCAACTAGTAGTTTTGGTTTGCAGATTTATATTCACAGGAACGTGGTTTACAGCTGGAATGATATCCGGAAAGTTCTGTATCCGTATATCTCCTTCAGTGGTACTTTGTATTATTTTCCACTGCTCAGTCTCTGATATTTATCGAATGTGTAATATTTATTTATACTATGTATATTCTTGTATTCTGATGAATTGTTGTAATTAACAATGAAATGTTCTTCTATTTGCGTTCCGATTTGTCTTGTCCTCAATTCAATTCGTTCTTTCCTTACCGGGGAAGTTACGGGTCTTCGAACATATACACACATTCAGGAAAATGCAAAGGATTTGCTTTTAAAACGCCAAAATGCGCAAATTCTTGAAACTAAAACAATACACACACCTTGCACACATAACTCAAGGGTGGAAAGAGCACATACACAACCTTGATAGCTTGTGTACATAAATGTGAGTACCCAAGAACTCACGACTCAACTATACACAAAGATTTACACAAGAATTCATCGAAATGAAATCCAAACACATAAATTGGAAATGTTAACACACAAACCAATCAACACAACCAATTAATACACAAAAAAAGTGCCAAGGGCACACTAGACAAGCATAAATGCTTGAGTCAAAGATGTGAGTTCATAAGAACTCACCTTTGATGGTTAGAAGCAATGAATCGATCCAATGGCAAGTTAGAACGATCTCTCTCTTTGATAAAAACATTAAAGGAAACAACCTATGATCATAAACACATGTCTCCTAAGAATTTGGTCATAGGAATTATGATGAATTGAAGTGGAAATGAGATGAAGGAGATGGAGATGGACTAACCTAAGTTTTTCCCTTGATTTTGCATTTGATTTCTACCAGATTGGAGCTCCTAGAATCAATTAGGTCTAGGGCATTCTAATTTCCTCTCCCCATTTCTATTTGTTTTGAAGTGATGAAGGTAAATGAGAGGGAGAGGGATAATAGGGGTGTTTTAAGGTAGCTAGATTGGCTAACCCTAACCCAAGTCCATAGTCCCAAATTTTCACATACTCGAAATATATCGAAGATTATAGTTTTCGACCACGTAAATAAAATTTTGAACTCAATGGAAGTGGTTTCGAGTCCAAATTCATCCGTATGCAAAATATGACTTTTTGGTCATAAACTCAATTAAGGATTAAAAATGTTGTATGTAAATAAAATATTTAAATATATTATCGTTAAATATGCAGGCTGTTACAGACTTACCCCCTAAAGAAATTGCATCCTCGCAATTACTTAAGGAAAAACTCAAATGAAATAACAACCACGCATCAACAAGATCTATATGAAAATAGATTAACTCTTGAATATTCCTATAAAATTTTAACTTTGAGTTATAAATAACTATATAACTTAAGTCCATACACATATAATGCTCAAATAAAAGTCATAAACATATACAAGCAACTAACTTATTTTTCTAATAAGTGTTTTCAAGAAACTAGAATTTTCTTACTTAAATTCTATATATTCTAAACCCTCAATTTCAATAATTATTTAAATTTTAATCGTGAACTACCTTACGACGCTTTTTCTAAAAATTTGGTTTAGACATAACTCAAAATTTACAAGATGAAATTCAAATATTTTTCTTTCATTAGAAAGCTACAATCTAATAGATCCGAAAAATTCTTGTTTCCAAGAATTCTGAATTATATTGGACCATATACACTCAATTGAAGTTCATTCTTCAAAATCACGAATTACCAATACGTGGCAAGCCCATTTTAATAGTATTTTAATTAATCTGTTTAACGTTTAATAATTATATAAACTACAAACCTATAATCTTACTTTTTCAATATAAATGTATTAAACAATCAAATTAAAATTTGAAATATCGACTATCCAAAATCGTCAAACATTCCCTATCACATTTTAGCTAGAGGATTTTATCCATAAAAATTTCCTCAAAAATATCCAAGCTTGCAATATTTTCTTATATTGAAAAGGATATATATGATGGTCCTATATATCCCATTCACAAGGATAAGTGATCTCGTTGGGGAAACAAGATCAAGAAATAAAAATCCGGGTTATACACCCCAAATTGGAAATATTAGCACATCCTCTAACATTTCCCAAAAACAAATAAATTGGAACTTTTAAGTTTCCAATAAACCCCAAAAATCTCAAAATTTGAAATATTAGCAGGACCTCTAATATTTCACGAACAACTTCTAAATCATGTAAACATGATAAATGGTAGAAGTTGAAAGATTTACGTCAGGCTTGAAATTTTTTGGTTTTCAAATACACAAAAATATTACTAACATAGATGAGGTTAAACCTGTCGGGATTCGACCTCACAAATAAGGTTCACTAATTGTTAACAAAATAAACTAGAGTATGTGTTAACCTTAAATGGAAAAAATAAGCATGAAATAGTGCCAAAGAGAATCTGTCCTTTTCAACTAAGAAGTTGGTGATAATCGATCGCTAAGTCTAAAAGTGAAATGACTATAGCACAACCAACTTATCGAATTGATCATCAATCCGAGATAAGGAATTTAGTAAGCTTGTTGTGGTCGCATAGCTAAAATATTCCATTGGATTTCTCTGCAAATAGATCCCCATTATCCGTAGTGGTCGGTCACTAAGGAAACAATCAAATAAATAGATCGAGCCAAAAAATAAAAAATAAATTTCAAATCCAATTACCTATCGAGGTGGTCATCCTAAAATGGATGTAAAGATCCCAAAAATTCATTAGTAATGTGAAATACAAAAACACGTCTTCTTTAAGGTCATTCTCATTGTTATGAGAATTTATAAATCGTAAGGAAGCTAACGAATCTATATTAGAATCGTTAAGAACAACAGAAATCTGTCTCATGGATATGGGATGTCGAAGATGGATGATACTCTCAAAATTAATATGCAGACCTCGGAATGGATAGATCAATCCATCCCGAGAATCATCGCGAAACTAAAACAAACATGACATGCAAATAAGCATGGAAATAATAGCCTCATAAAAGAGAGTTAATCATCCATAAAAACATGATTTTTAACCAAAGTTAGTTTCAAGAATAATTTCTCAAAGGAATAACAACTTATTGCAAAGTTGATCTATCAAAATACTAAACCCAATTTAGTATACGAAAAACAAAAGGTGGGAATTCATGCAAGATCCCCAATTACAAAAGCCTGGAGATCGAAAATTGAAATCCAAAAACAAGAGACTAAGATCAATAAGAAAAATATAACATATTGCTTTTCAAAAGTAGATCCAAGATAATTTTCAAAGAAAACTCGAATCACCCAAGCTCTAGTAGTCACTCAAAAATATCTAGAAAAATATAAAAAGGATAGACACTCAAACCATAACAAGTGTGAGCATGTAAATCCATAAATCAAAATGTTATTCAAAAATAGTTCTCATAACACAAGAATTGATTCACATAAAAGTCCACAAAAATACAAATGAGGACATAGCTATATAAACGATCACGTAAGTAATTCATGTCATAACTAAATAAAAAGAACCCATGAATTACTGAAATCACCATATAATTACAAATACTCCGATGTCTTTGAAGCACTGTAAATATATATAAGGTAGCCATCACGAAAATGGCGAAATCAGGAATAACACAAAAACACACAAACAGCATGAAGTGGATCCGCATAGACTACAATCTCGACAAGGTCCCTGACACCTCCCAAAAGCGGTTTCACCATTATGACAAGGTCGCCTACACCTACCCGAGCAGTTTTGTTAATTCTTTACAAAATGTATCACATAATTAGGAAACTCAAATACTCCCCAATTGATCAAAAGATCAAAAACCACAAAGTGATCATCAACGATCAACAAAGATAGCGTAATTTACATTAAGATAGTAAATAGGCGAGTTTAGCTAAATATCCCATAACCACTGACTTAAATCAAATATTCACGAACAAATTGCAAAATCCACTATAAAACACAAAAGTGATCATAACAAAATTTGCAAAAGGCACAGCCCAAAGGCTACTCAAGAAAGTTCAAAATGCCCATCATAACCGAGCATAAGAAGAATGGAAATCAATTCAAACAATTCTTACTTAGAATTGTGAAAAATAAATCTCGATGATGCTGCAGTCATCACCAATATTATTTTCTTTAATAATATCAAGATTGAAATCCAATGATGAAATCGAATTTCAATTGACCAAGTCCAAAAATTAACCGGTGAAGTAAACGCAAATGTGTCGACCCACTCCTTTTTTTAATTAAATTCTTTATTCAATCGAAAAGACAAAATTACCTATTTGAAACAAGTACCAGTTAAAAGTAAAAGAGAATAAGAAATCATTACCCAAAGAAAACTAAAGTCATCTTGATAGCAAAATAAATGGGTAACGAAAACTCAATGTAGCATGTAAGCACTCCCACAAAACATAGGTTTGGTAAATCTACATACTAGATATAAAACAAGCACCCCCTAATTCCTAAGGACATGGTGTCCTTAAGTTCCTTTGACGCAAAGAAGGTCGATGATCACAATTTCAAAAGAACTCAAATGAGATGATCACAGTATTCATCATCATAAGTGATAAAGAGAATGCCACCCTTATAGGCATTAGTTTCCTTACCAAAATAAGATATCTCAAACTTCATAGTTAAACATTCAAACTAAGAAGGGTGTAAAGGATATATACGATGGTCATATATATCCCATCCTAGAATCATTATCTTATTAAAATTCCTATGGTTGCAAATTAAAAATCAATACTAATGATTTGCCTCACCATTTACTTATATCGAGTTTCTAATGCTAAGGTTCAAAAGTGATGTAGATCATTGATATTTAATATAAGGGTTGTGTCGGAATCATCTCATTGGAGTGTTCAAAAACTCATATCGATATCATGGCATCCCACTTCTTAATTAGAACTCCTAACATATTCAATGAGCAACTCAACACGATAAAACAAATTACATCCAAATAGAGGCGCAAATTTGAAAATAAATAACCAGGGTGCAACCATTTATTTATGAACTAAATTTGTAATCATAAATAATTAAATGAAAACATCTCATAGTGCTTAGCAGAAACAATTTATTCATTTTCGCCTCGCACAGCTATTCTCAAGCGGATTAGTATTTTACTTGGACAATATTATTTTATTGAATCAATTTATAAAATAATTCAGAAATCATCAAAACTAAGTCCCAAACGTTATTACAACTTAAAAATTGGAAATAATTTGAATTCCAACCCAAGGAAAGGGTCGGAACTCTAGGTTTTTCAAGGCCAAGATGTCATAAAGAAGTAGTCAAATGAATTTTATTGGTCAAACAAGGATCATGACATTAGATAGGATATGACGAGTCCTAAGACTCGAGCTAAATCCTAAAACACGATTTCCTAAGAGAGAATTAGGACAATGAACCTAGCCATAATATCTTATATTATTCCGAACTTTGCTCTGATACCAAGTGTAAAACCCCACCTCTATACTCGCGTTAGCCATGGCCATTTGCAAGCAATGGTGTCAAATAACTCAAAGAACAAGGCTATTGAGGAGCGACCATCTGTATACGTAACAACCCGCAAATTTTGAACTAATTTAAAAATTTTATTTTAGAAATTTTTAACGGAAATCGAAGTAAGAATGAATTTTTTTATTTTAAATATAAAAGGAGTTAGAAATAGCATGGTAGTTTGAAAATTTGAACTTTGACGGACTATACAGGATGCAAATTAAATCGGATTTTAGTAAAACAAAAAATATTAGAATCTATTTAAAAATATCTTTCTAACAAATCCGAAAAATTGAAATTTCATAGCGGGAATCAAAAGTTATGCCCAGTTTAAAATTTAGAATAGTCGTAGAATTTATATTTTTTTTTAATATTAAAAATAGCCATTTTTCAAATAACCTCCATTTTCGACAAAACCACTTTTTTGGATCCGGAATGTCAAATTATTGTTAGGTTTCAATTTTCATAATTTTTCGAATTAAAATGTGAGCATTACAAAAGAAAATGTGTTTTGTCAATTTTAGTCATATTCGATCGACCAAAAAATGGCCATTTTTCAAATGGTCTCGGAATTCGATGAAATTAGTTTTGTTTGGACCGTATCGTCAAAACGTAGCTAGAAATATTTTTTCTGTAATTTTTAGAGACCATATGTGGCCCCGGTAAATTTAAATGTACGATCAACTTAAATAATTAGATGATTTATATTTTAAATTAAAGAAAAGAGGGTTGAAACGATCAAACAGGCTGACAGACCTAGCCCATTATGTCTGGAACTGGGGCTTTTGGCTAGGAACACTTCTCGTTGGGCTGAATTTGGAGTTATCAGGAATTATTGGATTTTTTGTAAATTAAAACATTTATTAATAGTATATTATAAATATGGACCATAAAAAACCCAACCCTAATTCTAAATAAGGATCCGCCGCCAGAAAGGAAGGAAAGGCCATCGTTCTTCGATAATCCCCCCTAAAATTCTCCAAATCTAATTCATTAGTTTCAGAAATTCCAAATGCAAAACGGAAGAGAATTTCAAGCTCTTCAATTCTAACAGCTAAGATCTGATTTAATGGACTCTTGTTCTCAGTTTCTGCGTGCAAATGGGAGCGGTTTGGGTTCGTTTTTCCATGTGAGGGAGGCGCCGAGTTTCATGGGGATCGCGGCGTCGGGAGAGCATGGTAAGGGCTTCGACGGACTACGTTTAGATGATGATCCGGCTGCTTGAATCATCATGCGTAGGTGGAAGAAGTTTGAAGCTTCTATCAGTTTGAATGCCCTGAGAATAACGACGGTGTGACGACCCGAGCTACCGTAGAACGAAAGTAAGGATAATCATAGGAGTATAACAGAATTAAAACAATAACAGATCACAGTTACATAGCAGAACATATAAATCATTGCAGCGGAAAGGAAATGTCATCACAAACATCATCACAAAACATCAGAGTACGCAGTACAGGATACACCTAGCAAAACTGATGTCTAAAACAGGGAAGGAAATAAAGTCTCCATCCCCCAAAATACATCAATATCCAGTACTATCTCAAAATCTCAAGAAGAAAATAAAAGATAAAAGAAAAGATCTTCCAACATCTTCAGCAGCAAGCTTGAGTCCAGAAAACATCAGTACCTGAAACCTGTCAATTGGCTGCCCGTGTGGAAAGAATGCACCCGAGTTTGCAAAGTGAAACAAACTATGAGTCAATCAAAGGACTGGTATGAGAAATCTTACTAAACTGATAATATGGTTAATCACTGGACCACTGTAACAACCCGTATTTTCAATAACCTGTAATAACATAAATCGAGGCAGAATTTAATTCTAAAATGGGAATCAAGGGAAACGGGCTATGCCATTGTGTTCGTCTCGGAAAAATACGCGAAATAGAGTCCGAGTTTTCGAAAATCGGAGTCCGTATGACCAAGATATGGCCTCGCGAAGTTTCACGAAAATTCCCAAATTAAAGTATACTTAATTAAGTGAAATGGGTTGTGTAGATATATATATATATATATTGATATATATATATATATATATAATTGAAAATTTAATAAATAAATATGCAAAAATGCTCAAAACAGCGAATTGGGAGAGGGGAATAACCGAACCGGCCGATTTTTGAAGTCGACCCGAGCCCGCTGGGTCGACTAGGGGTTAATCCAGGGTGTTTGGCTGTCAACCCGTGGGCCGATTCGCTCAAGTGCAGATTTTGCATTTGAATGGTTCTCATGGTCCATCTTTAATCTAAAGGCCCTAGATGGTTCCTACACTTGACTTCTTCCCCAAGACATGCTTTGATGGCTTGGATTGAATCTAGGGTTAATCCTATGGCCTAAAACACTTGCCTAATCTATAAATAAGACCCTAACCTACCCTAATTCATTCATAATTAAACCTAGTGACTAAACTATGGCAAAATGCTAGCTCTCATGGCCTCCACTAATTTTATGAAGAGGGTTGCATACTAATCACTCTCTAATCAACTTCTAATCCCTTCTTAGCATCTTAATCTTCTTCATTTGGTGTTCAAAGTTGCTAGTTGTGAGTTTCTATCACTTTGATGATCTTTTGGTAAACTAATTAGATGAGATGTGATGAGATTTATGGTTTTGTATGTGGGTTAATGAGCTTTGAATCATATGATATGATGTTAGCATTAATCTTATGTTTATGCATGTTGAGTATGTAAGCTTATGCAAGTTTAATATGATGTATGTTATGTTTGCATGATGCTAAATATGCAAGTTGTGGGCTATGTAATCATATGCATGTTATGCAAGTTCATGGTAATATGCTATGCAAGTTACATGTTTGTTAATATGCAAGTTACATGTTTGTTAATATGCAAGTTACATGTATGTAAATATGCAAGTTACATGTTTGTTAATATGCAAGTTACACGTTTGTTAATATGCAAGTTACATGTATGTAAATATGCAAGTTACATGTTTCTTTATATGCAAGTTACATGTTTGTTAATATGCGAGTTACATGTATGTAAATATGCAAGTTACATGTTTATTAATATGCAAGTTCATGATGACACATTATGCAAGTCTATAAGCTAATATGCAAGTTTGTTATGCAAAATGAATATGTAAGTTATGTGACATATTATATGCAAGTTATGTGACATGTTATGCAAGTTCCTATGCAAGTTATGTGTTTGTTAATATGCAAGATGGCACCTTTGAAACATGTTCATTCATATGCAAGTTGACACCTTTTATATGTGTTATATCATGAACGAAATTACGTGGGAACGATGGGGTAATTAAATGCATAAGTTAATAAGATTGTGTGAAATTAATATAATTATGCATAACACAAAATAAATAAACATAGTATGGGAATTTGCCTATTTGGTTAGGTGTACCCATACTATGTGTTGGGAATTTACCTATTGAGTTAGGTCTACCCCATGGGAATTTACCTATTAAGTTAGGTCTACCCATGTTAAGAAAACTTGATTAATTAGGGATAATTAATATAAAATTATGAGGGTGATTAATTAGGTGTAATTAATTGACTAAGACACGAGGTTGGACTCAGTTGTAGCGTAAAACTGCCCGGACCCAACCGGCTTAACCAGTTGCTACAAATGTTAGCCCAATGTGAGAGGTCTTAGGCACAAACTAAATACGTAATTAATGTAAAGACACGAGGTTAGACTCTGTTATGACATAAGGCTGCCCGGACCCAACCGGCTTAACCAGCGGTCATAAAAGACAGTCTAATGTGAGAGGTCTTTACAAAGGTTACGTTCTTAATTAATTAATTAAGAAACACTTAACCACATTAGCATGTAGAGGGACATGAGGGGTTAAGTGGGTGCCTCGGGTGGCATGAGAAAATCTAGTGGTTGCCTTGGGTGGCAATAGAAAATACGATTAGAATACTTAACCAAAATAGAACATGTAATTAAAACATGATTAAAGGGTTAAGTGGGATATACTAGAAAAAGGGACAAGCTTAGGTGGGTAGCTTGTGGAGGCCCATTTCAACCAGTAACCCATACGTATCTTTGTGGGCTCGACCCATGTCGAGGACGGGACACGCATACTGGGCTTGACTGTAAGAGGCAAACGGGTTAGCGGTGGCAACGCAAGTCCAACGGGCTTCATATGCGTGAGTGGGCCCGGGCTGGTAGGTAAGCCGTTGTTGCATCGAGTAGATATAAGCCGTGCACCTTTAGTTTCATCAGGTTGCCACATTGGGGAATGATACATCCCACGGTGGGGCCAGCACGGGTATCTACGTTAGGGAGCCGATCGAATGGGAAGTAGTGTGTACACCTAGTGGATTGTAGGGCCCCGTGGCGCCTACTTGGTCACCTAGGGGTACGCAGGTACTAATTAGTAAATTTTATAAGTCCTTGGGTGGGATCAACCTTTAAGTTAGGAACGACTGGTGTGGTGCAGTTTAGTAATTTACCTTAGGGAGGGTAGATGCGTCTTTATCCTTTATCTTCGTTTAGTTGACTGCTTAGGGTAGCCATTCATCCCTATATGTTACCGTATATCAGTTTATGTCTTCTCTGGTTACTTTAACGATTGTATTGTTAAAGTTATAGGACTCGCTCAGACTTATGTCTGACCCTGTTGTTTTTATCTTTTTCCCAACCCTCAGGTCCTACGGTGGATCCTAGCAGTAGTGGAGCTTGATCGGATTGCTGTTCCAGTCTTTAGGAGCTTGGATAGATGTAAAGCTCCAGTTATCCAGTTATCTTTTCTTTTGTTTGGCTATTGTATGAGAGTGGGATTATGTACTTCTTTATTTTGATGGATATTGTACTTGACCTTTATTGTGGTTTTATGATGTAACCAGACATGTTTTACTTCCGCTGTTATGAGATGATGTTTTAAAATTTCAAGTACTATTTATATCTGTCTTGTTGTAATTTTTCTGTTCTATATTCACTAAAATACTCCACCGATGCTATGGCATTCCCTTAGTGAGTGATCATAGCGGGAGTGGGGTGTTACACGTGGTATCAGAGCTTAAGGTTACCAGAACAGATAAAATTTTTGAGAAAAACTACTTTCTAAGAGTATTTTCGAAGAAAGTATTTTTAAAAGCATGTCTTCTAAGAGAAAAAGTTTTTGAAAAAGAAAAGCATAATCCCCAATAGCCATATCTTTATCTTTCGGAATCTCCTTTTTGAATCTTTCCTCTTTCGTTTCAGCATGGCTGAAGATCTTAACATCCCGGAGGGTTTAGTTATACCACTATGGTATAGGAGGTTGCAAGAGGCTAGGGCCGCGGCTGCGGGTCCGGCCAATGCTACTACACCAGAGACAACCGCTCCTCCTCCTCAGCCTAGAGTGGATAATTTTGCTAAGGTTTGCAAGGAGTTCAAGGCTATAGGAGGAAAACCTTTTCTTGGTTCAGAGACTTTCGTAGAGGCTAGAGATTGGCTTAAGGAAGTGGAAGAGTTGCTAGATATCTTTGAAGTGGAAGAGGGAAAGAAAGTCAAGTTGGCGGCTTGGTTAATGAAGGGAGAGGCCTCATTCTGGTGGGAGGTCACTAATGGAGAACGCCCTGTTGACTCTTGGGCAGATTTTAAGCAAAGGTTTGGGGCTAAGTTTCTCTCAAGGGCGGAAGAGAATCTGTTTATGGAGAAGTTCTTGAATTTGAAGCAAGGGAATCTCACGGTGAAAGAATATGTCAACAAATTCAATCAATTAGCAAGGTTTGGCATAGAGTTGGTGAATACACCGGAGAAGAAGGCTTTGAGGTTCGTTAGAGGCTTGAACGAACCATTGCAAGGAATAGCTATGACTCACATTCCTATGGGGGCCACTTTTGAGAAGCTTGTCTACATGGCACTTATGCATGAGGATGATAAGAATTCTAAGGCACCAGAGAAAAAGGGGGATCAGAAGAAACCGCAACAGCAACAACAAGGCAAGGGCGGAAAAGGCAATGGTGACAAAAAGAAGACGAAGAAGAAGTGCTTCAATTGTGGAACACCAGGACACCTCAGTAAGGATTGTCGCAAAAAGAAGAAGACCGGTTGCTTTCATTGTGGTGAAGCAGGGCATCTTGTGAAAAACTGCCCAAAGAAGGGGCAGAAGACGGGGTCTACCTCAGGAGGCCAGGTGCAAGCTCTTATAGCACCACCTCAGTCAGGGGGGCAAGTTCAGGTTCTCTCAGTTCCACCGATTCAGCAGAGAGGTAGAACTATTTCCGTTGAAAGTCTGGTTTTTCTGTTTGATCATCCAGTTCGTACTTTGTTTGACTCTGGCGCATCGCATTCTTTTATCTCATCATCGTTAGTTGAGTCACTGCACTTAGACACCAGTCTAGTTGATGATCCCTTGGTTGTCTCAAACCCAATTGGGGGCTCCATATATCTGTCTATGATATGTTTGGGTTTGAAGATTTCTATACTTAGCGTTGAGTTTAGATGTGATGCTTTTGTATTGGGCTTCACGGGCTATGGGTTGATCTTGGGCATGGACTGGTTATCCAGTAATGGTGCCGTTCTTGATTGCGAAAGGAGAGTTGTTAGGCTCATGACCCGCTTGGGTAACACTCTCGAGATCTCTTGCAATCCCATGGAATCTGTTTTGCTAAGTTATCTTGAATCGCTCGATGCTTCGGTCGAAAGTTTGTGTTCTGTCAGAGTAGTCCGGGAATATCCGGATGTGTTTGAAGAAGTAAAGGGTTTGCCTCCGAAGCGGGAGATAGATTTCCGAGTTTATTTGGTGGATAATGCCAAACCAGTGTCTTTGCCAGTACGCCACATGGCTCCTCGTGAGAGAAGAGAACTTCATAAGCAAGTAGGGGAGTTGCTTGAGAAGGGGTTCATAAGGCGAAGTATATCGGAGTGGGGAGCTCCAGTAGTGTTTGCCACGAAGGCGGATGGGTCCCTCAGACTTTGTGTGGATTATAGGGAACTTAATAAGCTCACGAAGAAGAATAGACACCCATTACCGAGGATAGATGATCTCTTTGACCAGTTGGTTGGCGCGTCAGTATTTTCGCAGATGGACTTAGCTACAGGGTTTCATCAGTTAAGAGTGGCGGAGGACAGTATAGAGAAGACTACTTTCCGGACTCCGGATGGTTTTTATGAGTGGCTAGTGATGCCATTTGGGTTGACAAACGCCCCCGCATACTTTGTTGATCTCATGAGTAGAGTGTTCAGAGAGTATCTGAATAAGTTTGTAGTAGTTTTTGTGGATGACATCTTGGTCTTTTCCAAGAATGAAGAAGAGCATGCCTTACATCTCAAGGAAGTGTTGGAGACTCTTCGAGCGCATAGTCTTAAAGCTAAATTCTATAAATGCCATTTTTGGAGAAGAGAAGTGCGATTCTTAGGGCATGTGGTCTCTAAGGAAGGGATAGCTGTGGATCCCGCAAAGATAGTATCTATCCAGGATTGGAAAGTTCCTAGAAATGCTACCGAGGTAAGAAGTTTCTTGGGGTTGGCAGGATATTATAGGAAGTTCATCAAAGACTTCGCGAAGATATCAGCCCCATTAACCCGCTTGACGAAGAAGAATCTGGTTTTCTCATGGGATGTAGATTGTGATGATGCTTTCCGACGGTTAAAGAGAGCTTTGACCACCGCTCCAGTTTTAGTGCTTCCAGATGGGAGTAAGCCGTTTGTTGTTTATACCGATGCTTGTGGAACAGGATTAGGCGCAGTCTTGATGCAGGAGGGAAGGGTAATAGCCTATGGAGGGAGACAATTGAGAGTGCATGAGAAGAATTACCCTACCCATGATCTAGAGTTGGCCGCGATTGTTTTCGCACTTAAGTCTTGGCGCCATTATCTTCTTGGTGAGAGATTCGAGTTGTTCACCGACCATAAATCATTGAAGTACTTATTCTCTCAGAAGGATTTAAACTTAAGACAGCAAAGGTGGATGGAGTTCTTAGCATCCTATGATTTCGAGATAGCGTATACCCCTGGTAAGGGTAACGTGGTGGCAGACGCCTTAAGTAGAAAAAGGCTATCTTTGAGTCCATTGTTCGTGGAACGACGAAGCTTGGAGTTTCTTTCTTTGTTTGACTTCAGACCTTCTGTTGATTTTGTACCTGGTTTGTTGGCATCCTTGGAGGTTAGACCTACTCTTTTGAGACGGATTGGCGAGGCTCAGCGAGACGACCCACAGTTGGTTGTGTTGGTAGAGAAGCTTATAAGAGGGGAGTCGTCCAGCCATTTGGGTAGATACACCATAGATGATAAGGGATGGTTGCATAGAGACGGTAGACTTTGTGTACCGCAAGATGAGGGTTTGAAGAAGGCTATTTTGGATGATGCACATCGTTCAAGAATGACTATTCATCCCGGTGGAGACAAAATGTACCAAGACATGAAGAGAGTTTTCTTTTGGGCCGGTATGAAGAAAGATGTGGCCGAGTATGTGGCTAGATGCTTAGTGTGCCAACAAGTTAAAGTGGAGCAAAGGAAACCCGGTGGGTTGCTACACCCATTGGAAGTTCCACAGTGGAAGTGGGATAGTGTCTCGATGGATTTCATCGACGGGTTACCGAGATCGAGGAAGGGCAATACGGGAATTTGGGTTGTGGTAGACAGACTTACAAAGAGTGCCCATTTTATACCCGTAAAGAGTAAGAGGACCGCTCCATGGCTTGCTTCAGTCTATGTTAGAGAGATTGTTAGATTGCATGGCGTACCATCCAGCATTGTGAGTGATCGAGATCCTATTTTCACTAGTGAGTTTTGGAGAAGTTTGCAAGAGGCGGTAGGGACTCAGTTGTGTTTGAGCACCGCATATCATCCTCAGACGGACGGTCAGACCGAGAGGGTGAACCGTATCTTAGAAGATCTTTTGAGGCTTTGTATCTTGGATTTTGGAGGTACATGGGAAGAACATCTTCCTTTGGTGGAGTTCGCATATAATAACAGCTTTCAGTCCAGTATTGGTATGGCTCCTTTCGAAGCTCTTTATGGAAGGCCTTGTCGATCTCCTACATGTTGGTGGGAATCTACGGATAAGATCTTGCTTGGGCCGGATATGGTTAGAGAGACTTCGGAGAAGATTGATTTAATTCGAAAAAGGATGAAAGCAGCGCAAGATAGACAGAAATCTTATGCGGATCGGAGAAGGACGGATCTTGAGTTTGAGGTTGGGGACATGGTTTTTGTCAAAGTATCTCCATTGAGAAATGTTGTTCGCTTTGGGTCCGTAGGGAAGTTAGCACCGAGATTTGTTGGGCCGTTTCCTATTAAGGAAAGGATTGAACGGATGGCATATAGGGTGGAGTTGCCCGACAGACTTAGTGGTGTTCATGATGTATTCCATGTATCACATTTGAGGAAGTGCTTACATGAGACCGCGGAGGTGGTAGAGCCGAGCTTGCTTAGAGATGTAGAGGTAGAGCGTGATGCGACGATTCGACGAGCTCCTACTCGCATCCTTGGGTCAGAAACTAGGAAGTTGAGGAACAGAGAAGTTCAGCTAGTTAAAGTGCAATGGGGAGATGACGAAAGCAATGCTACTTGGGAGACGGAAGCAAAGATGCGTTCTTTGTATCCATTTCTTTTTGAGAGTATGTCTTTTAACTTCTCCTTTATTGCTTGTCTAGTACTTATCTTATCTTTAGTATATCCTCTCGCTAATACCTATGACCTTTAGATAGGGTAAAACCTATGGTTGAGACATGTGTTTGAAACATGTTATGGTTGATGGATGCATATGGATGCAATTGTTTGCTAGTGGTTGCTCGTGGATGCATATACACACACATTAGGCACTAGATCGGCTCAGTCACTTCATGTTGCATATTGCATAAATGGATGTGGTAGTTAGATTGATGGATGTATCATGGCTGTGTTATCATATGGATGATGCATTTTTGTGTATGGTTGTGCACGCATGTAGAAATTTGTATGTGTCAATAGGGTTTCGCATACATATTGGATGCATGGCACTATCATGGTTTGCATTAAGGAGGTTTACTGTATCAGTAACCGCCTGATTTTCGCATTAGGTAAGTACATATACACACACTTTTGCATATATCCATCCAGCATTTAGAATCTTGTAAGGACAATGATTGCTCGTGGATGATGCTTTGAGTAGATGGATGATTGGATGGTAGGATACGTTCTTCCTAACTTGAAGATTTCGGGGACGAAATCCTTTAAGGAGGGGAGAATGTAACAACCCGTATTTTCAATAACCTGTAATAACATAAATCGAGGCAGAATTTAATTCTAAAATGGGAATCAAGGGAAACGGGCTATGCCATTGTGTTCGTCTCGGAAAAATACGCGAAATAGAGTCCGAGTTTTCGAAAATCGGAGTCCGTATGACCAAGATATGGCCTCGCGAAGTTTCACGAAAATTCCCAAATTAAAGTATACTTAATTAAGTGAAATGGGTTGTGTAGATATATATATATATATATATTGATATATATATATATATATATATAATTGAAAATTTAATAAATAAATATGCAAAAATGCTCAAAACAGCGAATTGGGAGAGGGGAATAACCGAACCGGCCGATTTTTGAAGTCGACCCGAGCCCGCTGGGTCGACTAGGGGTTAATCCAGGGTGTTTGGCTGTCAACCCGTGGGCCGATTCGCTCAAGTGCAGATTTTGCATTTGAATGGTTCTCATGGTCCATCTTTAATCTAAAGGCCCTAGATGGTTCCTACACTTGACTTCTTCCCCAAGACATGCTTTGATGGCTTGGATTGAATCTAGGGTTAATCCTATGGCCTAAAACACTTGCCTAATCTATAAATAAGACCCTAACCTACCCTAATTCATTCATAATTAAACCTAGTGACTAAACTATGGCAAAATGCTAGCTCTCATGGCCTCCACTAATTTTATGAAGAGGGTTGCATACTAATCACTCTCTAATCAACTTCTAATCCCTTCTTAGCATCTTAATCTTCTTCATTTGGTGTTCAAAGTTGCTAGTTGTGAGTTTCTATCACTTTGATGATCTTTTGGTAAACTAATTAGATGAGATGTGATGAGATTTATGGTTTTGTATGTGGGTTAATGAGCTTTGAATCATATGATATGATGTTAGCATTAATCTTATGTTTATGCATGTTGAGTATGTAAGCTTATGCAAGTTTAATATGATGTATGTTATGTTTGCATGATGCTAAATATGCAAGTTGTGGGCTATGTAATCATATGCATGTTATGCAAGTTCATGGTAATATGCTATGCAAGTTACATGTTTGTTAATATGCAAGTTACATGTTTGTTAATATGCAAGTTACATGTATGTAAATATGCAAGTTACATGTTTGTTAATATGCAAGTTACACGTTTGTTAATATGCAAGTTACATGTATGTAAATATGCAAGTTACATGTTTCTTTATATGCAAGTTACATGTTTGTTAATATGCGAGTTACATGTATGTAAATATGCAAGTTACATGTTTATTAATATGCAAGTTCATGATGACACATTATGCAAGTCTATAAGCTAATATGCAAGTTTGTTATGCAAAATGAATATGTAAGTTATGTGACATATTATATGCAAGTTATGTGACATGTTATGCAAGTTCCTATGCAAGTTATGTGTTTGTTAATATGCAAGATGGCACCTTTGAAACATGTTCATTCATATGCAAGTTGACACCTTTTATATGTGTTATATCATGAACGAAATTACGTGGGAACGATGGGGTAATTAAATGCATAAGTTAATAAGATTGTGTGAAATTAATATAATTATGCATAACACAAAATAAATAAACATAGTATGGGAATTTGCCTATTTGGTTAGGTGTACCCATACTATGTGTTGGGAATTTACCTATTGAGTTAGGTCTACCCCATGGGAATTTACCTATTAAGTTAGGTCTACCCATGTTAAGAAAACTTGATTAATTAGGGATAATTAATATAAAATTATGAGGGTGATTAATTAGGTGTAATTAATTGACTAAGACACGAGGTTGGACTCAGTTGTAGCGTAAAACTGCCCGGACCCAACCGGCTTAACCAGTTGCTACAAATGTTAGCCCAATGTGAGAGGTCTTAGGCACAAACTAAATACGTAATTAATGTAAAGACACGAGGTTAGACTCTGTTATGACATAAGGCTGCCCGGACCCAACCGGCTTAACCAGCGGTCATAAAAGACAGTCTAATGTGAGAGGTCTTTACAAAGGTTACGTTCTTAATTAATTAATTAAGAAACACTTAACCACATTAGCATGTAGAGGGACATGAGGGGTTAAGTGGGTGCCTCGGGTGGCATGAGAAAATCTAGTGGTTGCCTTGGGTGGCAATAGAAAATACGATTAGAATACTTAACCAAAATAGAACATGTAATTAAAACATGATTAAAGGGTTAAGTGGGATATACTAGAAAAAGGGACAAGCTTAGGTGGGTAGCTTGTGGAGGCCCATTTCAACCAGTAACCCATACGTATCTTTGTGGGCTCGACCCATGTCGAGGACGGGACACGCATACTGGGCTTGACTGTAAGAGGCAAACGGGTTAGCGGTGGCAACGCAAGTCCAACGGGCTTCATATGCGTGAGTGGGCCCGGGCTGGTAGGTAAGCCGTTGTTGCATCGAGTAGATATAAGCCGTGCACCTTTAGTTTCATCAGGTTGCCACATTGGGGAATGATACATCCCACGGTGGGGCCAGCACGGGTATCTACGTTAGGGAGCCGATCGAATGGGAAGTAGTGTGTACACCTAGTGGATTGTAGGGCCCCGTGGCGCCTACTTGGTCACCTAGGGGTATGCAGGTACTAATTAGTAAATTTTATAAGTCCTTGGGTGGGATCAACCTTTAAGTTAGGAACGACTGGTGTGGTGCAGTTTAGTAATTTACCTTAGGGAGGGTAGATGCGTCTTTATCCTTTATCTTCGTTTAGTTGACTGCTTAGGGTAGCCATTCATCCCTATATGTTACCGTATATCAGTTTATGTCTTCTCTGGTTACTTTAACGATTGTATTGTTAAAGTTATAGGACTCGCTCAGACTTATGTCTGACCCTGTTGTTTTTATCTTTTTCCCAACCCTCAGGTCCTACGGTGGATCCTAGCAGTAGTGGAGCTTGATCGGATTGCTGTTCCAGTCTTTAGGAGCTTGGATAGATGTAAAGCTCCAGTTATCCAGTTATCTTTTCTTTTGTTTGGCTATTGTATGAGAGTGGGATTATGTACTTCTTTATTTTGATGGATATTGTACTTGACCTTTATTGTGGTTTTATGATGTAACCAGACATGTTTTACTTCCGCTGTTATGAGATGATGTTTTAAAATTTCAAGTACTATTTATATCTGTCTTGTTGTAATTTTTCTGTTCTATATTCACTAAAATACTCCACCGATGCTATGGCATTCCCTTAGTGAGTGATCATAGCGGGAGTGGGGTGTTACAACCACGCCCTAACGCGGAATGGGTTTTGCTCCATTGGATTGCCAGTGCATATGATTTATAAAATTTTAAGTCAAAACAACGCAATGCTTTTTAGAAAATGAAATCATTATAAGACTCATGTCCCATCACACAATGCAACGCAGACTGAAGGATAGAGTTTTACCTTATAATGATAAAAAATGCTTGATATGAGGAAAGTAATATTTTTAATATTATTATTAGTATCTAATATGTTTTCAAAAATACTTCAAAGTAAATGTATCAATCCTACACGGCATAGCTACCATATACTATGTCGGCATATATAAGTTTACAATCAAGACCATAATGGCATATTGGAGGTTGGTTTCCATCATGAGTCAAGGCTAGGGACGATCTCCTAACTGATTCGAGGCACTCTAGCAATGTCTCAGGATTCCCCGCAGTGAACCCTTGGATACAGCAGGGCCAGTCCACAAATAACGCTAGTGGATTGGTTATGCCTGAACGCACGCTTCCCAATCCTATTGGACCTATAAATTGGCCATTGGCAACCAATAAAAATCCGAGGCACCTCATTCCATCAACCACATAAGTAAAAATGCTGGGCCGTGTAAAAACCCAAACACCACTTCTAGCTAGAAAGAAACATGTGCACTCCCTGCGTTCCCTTGTTCCGTTTTTGACTCTACCGGGGTGTGAGGCTCGCGAGGTAACGTAATACACAAAGCTATACCTAAATAAGTTATGCTTTGATCATCATCCACAAGGCTCTGCTTTTCAACAAAAGCCTATCAATTGCATCCTGGTATGTCACATTGACAGTTTATACCATGCGATCGATAACTACCAATATATAACCTTCAAGCTCGTGCATCTCAAAGAAGGGTGTTTTAGCAAGAGAATAAATTATCCGCCACCATAGAAATATATTAATAGATATCAATTTAATTACACGGCATGAAATTCAATGTCGGACACACATCCATTTACAAGTCCGTTCGGGGTCTGAACGAAACCGGAGTCACCTAGGTGCTCACGTATCCGGACGATCAACAAGTACGTCCGGACAACTACCACTTTAACCCGTTATTGGTAGCTAGCCAATGCCAGGCATCAGTAGTTATCCTTTCGACGTGAAGATCGTCGGTCTTCAATCGTCGTCTTCGATATCTTCGATTTAAAATCGCCGTAAAATTATTTGAAATGAGTTGAACTCGGTCTTTCCAAACAATTTTTCGAATTATTATCATTTAAACCATTTAATATCGTTAATATTAATTTATAACGATTTGACGCTATTTTTATTTATTTAAAATAGCTCAATATAATTAAACGACTCTTTGGGTCGATGGACGACCCTGGCGCTGTTTTTACCAAAATTTGATTTACACATATCTTAAAATCTAACCGTTGGATTTTAACAAAATTCATATCATCAGAAAGATCTTTCTAAAGCAGTCTTAACGGTGCCGATTTTGGGAAAATTCGATGGTCAGATCTTACAGTATAATCGTTTGAATTTACGATTGCCGAAACGCGAACTATTTCGCACGATTCATTTAAATTTTAATTTATATTTATATTTATAAATATAAATCATTTGGCGATTTCTACTCTTCCGTCAGTCACAAACAAACCAAGTACAATCTATATTCATGTTAGAGATTTTATACATATGATTTTCCTAATTTTTCTAACATGATAAAAATGATGATTTGAAATAAATCATGTTTCTAATGATACTTATTTCCAAAGGTAACCAAATTATATTGAAAATATATTTTCTTAATGTCCACACCTTTTGTTGAAACCAAATAATAAATAAAACATGATTTTTATTCTACTATTTTTATTGTATCTAAAGTAATAATAAACATTTTAACATTAAAGTCAATTCTTTTATTTCATATGAAATGTCAATAAAAATGTGACTTTTGAAATCTATTCTTTTTATTTACATCTAAAATGTAAATAAAAATATGACTTTTTATTCTATGTTTTCATTTATATTAAAATTACAAATAAAAATCTAACCTTTTAATTCATGTCCTTATTTACATCTAAAATATAAACAAAATGTAACTTTTATTATAATGTTTTTATTCGCATAAAACTGCAAACAAAAATGCAATCTTTATTAAATGCTTTGTTTGCATCTAAAATTGCAAACAAAAATGCAACTTTTTCCTACGGTGTTTATTCGCATCTAAATATGCAAATAAAAATGTAATCTCTTTCTACGAGGATTATTTATATCTAAATATGCAAATAAAAATGTAATTTTTCTTTACGGTGTTTATTTGCATCTAAATATGCAAATAAGAATGTAATTTTTAATAAAATGTTTTGTTTGCATCTAAAATTGCAAACAAAATGTAACTTTAATTCTAATGTTTTGTTTGCATCTAAAACTGCAAACAAAATTGTAACTTTAATTCTAATGTTTTGTTTGCATCTAAAATCACAAACAAAATACAACTTTAATTCCAATGTTTTGTTTGCATCTAAAATTGCAAACAAAAATGCAATTTTTATTAAATGTTTTGTTTGCATCTAAAATTGTAAACAAAAATGTTACCTTAATTCTAATGTTTTGTTTGCACCTAAAATTGCAAACAAAAATGTAACCTTAATTCTAATGTTTTGGTTGCATCTAAAATTGCAAACAAAAATTTAACTTTAATTCTAATGTTTTTTTTGCACCTAAAATTGCAAACAAAAATGTAACTTTAATTCTAATGTTTTGTTTGCATATAAAATTGCAAACAAAAATGTAACTTTTCAAATCATGTTTTTTTTGTAACTAAAATACAAATAAAAATATAACCTTTTTAAAACTATGTTTTATTTGCATCAAGGAATGCAAATAAAATTTCAACTTCCAATTTCAACATTTTATTTGTGTCAAAGAATGCATAAAAAAGTTAACTTTTATTTCAATGTATATTTGCATCAAAGAACGCAAAAAAAAAGTATAACTTTTATTTCAATGTATATTTGCATCAAAGAATGCAAATAAAGAACAACTTTTTGATTCAATGTATATTTGCATCAAAGAATGCAAATAAAAGAATAACTTTTTAATTCAATGTATATTGGCAACTCTATTTCAATTCAATAATATAGACAAAAATGATATATTTTCAATTGTATTGACAATTCTATTTCAATACGATAATATAAACAAAAATGATATATTTTCAATTGTATTGACAATTCTATTAAATCCAATAAAATGAAAAATAATATTTTATATTGAAATTACAATTCTATTTCAATTCAATAAAAATGATAAAATAATGTTTTATATTGAATTGACAATTATATTTCAATTCAACAAAAATAATCCAACTAATGTTTTTATGTTGAATTGACAATCTAATTCAATTCAACAAAAATAATCCAAATAATGTTTTTATGTTGAATTGAAAATCTAATTCAATTCAATAAAAAAAATCCAAAGATTGTTTTTTTGTTGAATTGAAAATCTAATGCAATTCAACAACATAACAAAATGATTTATTTTTATTGAAATGTCAATTCTAATCCAAATCAATGATACAACAAAATGATTTATTTTATTGGAATGGCAATTCTAATCCAAATCAATAATATAACAAAATGATTTATTTTATTCAACACATACAAATCTGTGTTTATACATCACCAACAAACAGATCAAATATCATCCAAAATGTCAGAACAAAGTAGATCAAAATCATATACATGCGATCATTACATAGCAAATAAATTAAATAAATTAATTGATTATTAGAAAAAAGAAATCTCACAGTTGCGTTGTAAATTTGGCCAGAAGAACTGCTCGGAATTGGATCTAGTCTGGACAACAGCGTAGATCTCGGTTTCACGATCGAATAGGATCTGAAATCGTAAAATTTCGAGTCCGAATGAATAAGTTATGATTTAATTTAGGTTGTAACATTTTTAGAATAAATTAAATAAAAAGGATTTTCACCTTCTTCCTTGTTACAGAACTTGGCCACGGTTTTTACAAATTAGTTCGATCCTAGGGTTGATTTTTCCAAACACCTCAAGCAGTCGGACAACGATCAGGAGATGGCACCTCGACAGGCTAGGGGAGGCGCACGTTCGCTTGTGAAGGGGGCCCACTTAGTGGTGGCACTAGACCATGGCGGCGGCGCAAACGCTGGGCGTTTGGGGTGCTAAAACTCCTTGAAAACTTGACGGTTTATGATCCAACCGTACGAGATTGAGGAGGATGGAAATCTCTGCAAAAGAGTCTAAAGGAGAAGTGGGTTTTGCGGAAAGGATTGAGAGGATTTAGTAGGAGAAAGAGGGTGTAATTTTGGCCATAGATACCATGGTGGCGGCGGCTACAGTGATGGATGACATTAGGGTTTGGAAGATGATGTGTGTGTGTGTGTATATATATATATATATTTTGAGCAGAAAGGTAGAGGCAATAACTTGCCTCGCCATATATAAATACTGCATAAAGAAACATCGTCCTGTTGGTCACAATATTACAACCCACACTGGTCACAAAGGAGCCAAAAAGAAACATAATATCAACCTTGCTCACGCAGGAGCTAACCAAAACATCAGGTTTTACAAGATAAAGTACTGTAAGTAAAATGAAAATGGCCAACAGCTACCCATCCGAACAGCGTAGAGCCAATCACCATGCTCCACTGCTATTTGAAACAAAATCGACAAATAACCAATCATCAATACCCATCCACTTATAGTAAAACTTTAGTACATTAAAAAAAACAGCATTCGATGAAGTAGCAGTGTTTCTGAAGTAGCGATTGTTTCTTTCGTACCAAATAAACAAGCAAAAAGACAAATTATGTAACGCCAGTTGTTTCGAAGGAACATGTTCCCAGTATTTTTATATTATTATAATGCTATTTTTACAAATAAATCCATACATCTTAAACTAATCCGATTTCTGTCCAACCGTCGTTGACTGTACCTAATAGCCCTCATTCTGGATCCAATGGGCTAGGCCTCGTCATCCCAAACGACCGTCTGTGGCCTGAAATCTTTAATTTAATATTTAAATACTTTATTAACTTAATTTGAGCGTATATTTAAATCCACCAAGGTCACATACGAACTCAGAAAAATCCATAAAAATTATTTCTAGCTTGATTTTGACGATATAGTCCTAACAAAATTAATTTCGTCGAATTCCGAGACTGTTTGAAAAATGGCCATTTTCAAGTCGATCGGATTTGACTGAAATTATCAAAACACATTTTCATTTTCCACGCTCACATATTAATTCCAAAAATTCCAGGAAATTAAACTTAGCAATAATTTGACATTATGGATCCAACGAAAGTGGTTTCGTCGAAAACGGAGGTCGTTTGAAAAATGGCCTTTTATGCGGGCTATAAATTATAATATAGCGACCATTCTGAATATTCAACTGACCATAACGTTTGATTCCCGCTATGAAATTTCGATTTTTCGGATTCGTTGGAAAGATATTTTCAAACAGATTTAGATATTTTTAGTTTTACTAAAATCCGTTAAATTTTGAATCTGGTACATTCGGTCAAAGTACAGGTTTGACTTTTCAAACTACTGTACTATTTCTAATTCCTTTAGAAATCAAAATGAATATATTTTCTCTAACTTCAATTAAAATAAATTTTTAATCGTTATTATTTAAAATAAATTATTTTAACTATTCAAAATTCACTGAAATACCCAAAATAAAAATTTTAAATTGGTTCGGATTTTCCGGGTTGTTACAATCTACCCCACTTAAAAGCTTTTCATCTTCGAAAAGGAAATAATAGTAAAGTAGGAAACAAAATGGAAAATGCAAGGTATTATTAATGTACCTCAACATAAGAGTCACTCGAGATATCTGCTCTGCACTTGGGATAGGCCTGTTTGATGCTATCCTATGTCTCCCACGTACAGTCTCTAGGATCCCCGCTCCACTGCACTTTGACTAAGTGGATCCTCTTATTCCTCAGCACTCTGGTTTCCTTTCCCACAATCTTCATTGGCTCCCTTCTCACTGCTAGGGCCAGGGTAATCTCCAAATCTCGTTGTGCTACTTCCTCCACAACTAAATCTAGATCATGAACATGCTTCCGGAGTTGGGACACATGAAATACATTGTGGACCCCTGGCAACCAGTCAGGCAACTGCACTCTATAGGCGAGAGTTCCAATCCTTTCGAGAATAGGAAATGGACCAATAAATGTCGGTGCCAATTTCCCAGTCTTCCCAAATTGGACTACAACTCTCTGTGGGGAAACCTTCAAGTATACAAGATCACCAACAGAGAATTATAAATCCCTTCTTCGTGTGTCTGCATAGCTCTTCTGTCGGCTTTGGGCAGCAAGTAATCGCTTCTTAATAAAGTCAACTTTGTCTGATGCCTCGCGAATCATGTCGGGACCCAATACCAATCGATTGCCGGGTTCTACCCAACATGCGGGGGATCTGCATAGCCTGTCATATAATGCTTCAAATGGCGACATATGTAGGCTTTCTTGGTAGCTGTTATTATAAGAAAATTCAACCGAGTGCAAATAATCTTCCCATGACCCACCAAAATCTAGGATGCATGCTCGCAGCAAGTCCTCCAATATATGGTTTACCCTCATAGCCTGGCCATCTGTCTGAGGGTGGTAAGCAGTGCTCATATTCAGCTTAGTCCCTAGCTCTTCTTGAAGCTTCCCAGAACATGCTAGCAAATATCGGATCGCAGTCACTGACAATACTGCTGGGAACTCCATGCAATCTGACAATCTCTCTAAAATAAAGTTGTGCCAAACTTCGAGCAGTTCTATTGGATTTGATAGGAATGAAATGGGCAGTCTTTGTGAGGCGATCTGCAATCACCTATATACTGTCATTGCCTTTCCTAGTCCGGGGCAAGCCATTAATAAAGTCCATAGAAATTTCGTCCCATTTCCAACTTGAAACCGCTAGCGGTTGTAATAGACTTATGACATTCGTCCATTACTTCCTTTCTGAGCTCAGGGAGATTCAGAACACAAATTCGACCCAATAGCCTCAGAACTCCTTTGTCATCAATCTGCAAACACGTGGATTCGCCTTCTCTGACCCTATTGATGATTCTCTGAATAAACTCATCATTCTTCTGAAGAGAAGAGATCTTATCGATCAAGGTAGGGGTAATAATGAGATCTGCAAGGATAAGGTTGGTGCTGGTCGTATTCTTTCTGCTAAGTGCATCTGCCACTACATTGGCTTTCCCTGGAGTATATAAGATGTCCATGTCGTAAGGTATAAGAAATTCTACCCAACGTTGTTGCCTCAAGTTCAACTCTTTTTGGTGAATAGATACTTTAAGGATTTGTGGTCAGTATACAGCTCAAATTTCTCGCCCAAGAGATAGTGCCTCCATATCTTCAAAGCAAATACTATGGACATTAGCTCAAGATCATGAGTGGCGTAATTCTTCTCATGCGGTTTTAATTGGAGGCTAGCATATGCGACAATTTTGTATCTTTGCATTAGTACTGCACCAATACCTTAAATAGAGAAAAGCATAACATGTTAAAAATAAGATTTGACATTTAGAAAAATGTCATTTCTAACATGTTTATTTAGGTGAAAAGGATAACCTTCTCTAGAAGCGTCTATCCAGACTTTCAAATCCTGATTACCATTAATAATGGTCAACATAGGAGCTGTGATCAGTTTCTGTTTCAGCTCTTGGAAAGTTGCCTCACATTCAGGTGTCCAATTAAACTTGGTATGCTTCTTAGTCAGCTTCGTCAATGGATAAGATAATCTCGAGAAATCCTTAATGAATTTCCTATAATAACCAACTAGACCTAAGAAACTTCTGACTTCAGTGGGCGTAGTAGGCTGCTTCCAGTCTTTGATGGCCGAGATCTTTCCTGGTTCTAATGAGATGCCTTCCTTAGATACAACATGGCCGAGGAATTTCACCTCTTCTTTCCAGAATATGCACTTGGAGAATTTGGCTTTCAGCACATTTCTACACAAAATCTCCAAGACTTCTTTCAGATGCTTTTCATGTTCAGCAGTGGACTTAGAGAAGATTAGAATATCGTCGATGAAAACCAGCACAAATTTATTTTAGAACATCGCGGAAGACTCTAATCATCAAATCAACGAAGTATGCTGGAGCATTGCATAGGCCGAAGGGCATTACTAGCCATTCATAAAATAAGTCGGGTCCTCTGAAGGCGGTCAAAGGCACACATTATTCGGCAATGCGTAGTTGGTGGAAACCTGTAGCTAGGTCCATCCTAGAGAATACTCATGCTCCATTCAAGCAGTCTAGCAGATCATCAATGTGGGGCAGTGGGTATTTATTTTTCAGAGTCTGCTTATTTAGGTCACGGTAGTCCACACATAGCCTGAGTGTACCGTCTGACTTTGGGACGAAAACCATTGCTGCACCCCAGCTTGAAAAACTAGGTCTGATTAGACCCTTCCACAAAAGCTGCTTGGTTTGATTGCTCAGCTCCTCTTTTTCTTTCAGTGACATCCTCCGAATAGGGTGTACAACTGGCCTTGCTTTTGGACTAAGTCAATTCTGAAATCGATTTCTCTACGCGGAGGTAAGCTGTCCACTTCTTCGAACACATTCGCATAGTCTCTGACGATAGGGATATCCTCAATAAAAGCAGGAGTGACTTCTAGAGAAGACCAGAATTCTTTCCTATCTGTGGCTGAGCCGTGGCATGGTATAGCCATCGTATTTCCGGTTTTAGTTTTAATTCTGACTACTCTTTCAGCACAAAGTAACTCAGCCTCATATTTTATTAGCCAGTCCATTCCAAGTATGATATCATACCCAGAGAAATCCATGATGGTCAAATTAAAAGGAAATTGGAAGTGAGAGTAAGAAATAGGCACTCTACAATATTGCTCGAGTATAAGAGAACCACCTATCGGACTATGAGCTCTAACTGGTTCTTTAAGTTTTCTGGGTTTCAATTTAAGCTTTTTAATCGTGTCAACAGACATGAAACTTCTAGATGCACCCGTGTCAAACAAAACGGTAATAGGAATTTTTTAATGTTAAGAGTACCTCCTAAAACATCAGGCATACCTGCTTCGGAAGAAGCTGGTGCAGTCGCTCCGTCATAGACATGTGCCACCTGAGAACTCTTCTGCAGCGGGCAGTTAGGCTTGATGTGACCCCTCTGGTGGCAATTATAGCACTCCCTCCTATCCTGAGAATTTTGGCTGGGCCCTGAATCATTCCTCTTGGTCTCTTGGGAGCTCGGCATTCATAATCGAAGTGCCCCATTTTCTGACAGTTGAAGCATTTCACCTTTGATTTATCTCTTTTCTTCTTCCCTTGGGGCTTCGCGGTACAAGAGCTGCCCGCCTCAGGTTTCTTGTCTGACTCCTTCTTGTTGTTGGCTTGATTCTTGTATCGTTCAAGTTGAGAACCCTTCTGATCAATCTCTTCATATCTACGGGCCATCTTGATTACCTTAGCAAACGGGCACTCGATGTGTGCAGTTACCCTATTATGATACCTCCTCGCCAGGCCATTGATAAACCTCTTATTTTTCTATAGCGGGTCTTGGACTATTTCAGGGGCATATCTAGAAAGCTCGTCAAATTTCTTTACATACTCCGCAATAGTCATACTCCCTTGTTGGAGGTGGGCGAACTCGTCGTGAAGGCACTCAACTTCGTGGGTGGAATGAACTACTCATTGAATAGCTCCTTGAATTTCTCCCAAGTCACCTCAGCTTCATTACCCCCAACCATTGTCGTTTCCCACCAAATCTGGGCCTAGTCTTTCAGAAACCAAGTTGCCATAAATTGCTTTCTGTGGTCTCGAGCTCTAATTCTCCCAAAATCTTCTCCATCGTCTTCAGCTATGCTTGCGACTCCGTCACAGTCTCTTGGCCTGTATAATGCACGCCCTCTATATTCTTTATTTTCTTTGCCACTTTGTCAAAATTGAAAGCACATGGAGGTAGTGGTGGTGTCTCAAGTTCTGGAGTGGCATGTTCCTGTTCTTGGGCTGTAGGAGTCTCGTCTCTAGCGGGTCCTCTTGCCCCACCTTAGCCTCTTGCTCTCGTACGTTCTTTTGTGCTCATTTCTCAATCAGTCTGTATCACCAAGGAAAGAGTCAGACTAAGAGAAATGATAATTTTCAAAGGAATGATTTTAAAAATAGAGACATGTGATAAGATGATAATGATGTAATGACTGATTAATATGTGCTATTCTGTTATGCAAATTCTAGGACATTACTAATCCTATCTCTAATGAGCTACATGTCTTAGAATACTACTGATTCTATTTAGACGAATTATTCTAAAAATGCCATACTCCTTAACTAAGGTTAACATTTAGCTCTGATACCAAATGTGACGACCCGAACTCCCATAGAACGAAAATAAGGATAATTATAGGAGTATAATAGAATTAAAACAATAACAGATCACAGTTACATAGCAGAACATATAAATCATTGCAGCGGAAGGAAATGTCATCACAAACATCATCCCAGAACATCAGAGTACGCAGTACAGGATACACTTAGCAAAATAGATGTCTAAAACAGGGAAAGAAATAAAGTCTCCATCCCCCAAAATACATCAATATCCAATACTGTCTCAAAATCTCAAGAAGAACATAAAAGATCAAAGAAAAGATCTTCCAACATCTTCAGCAGCAAGCTTGAGTCCAGAAAACATCCCTACCTGAAACCTGTCAATTGGCTGCCCATGTGGAAAGAGGGCACCCGAGTTTGCAAAGTGAAGCAAACTACGAGTCAGTCAGAGGACTGGTACGAGAAATCTTACAAAACTGATAATATGGCTAATCACTGGACCACGCCGCTAACGCGGAACGGGTTTTGCTCCATTGGATTGCCGGTGCATATGATTTATAAAATTTTAAGTCAAAACAACGCAATGCTTTTTGGAAAATGAAATCATTATAAGACTCATGTCCCATCACACAATGCAACACAGACTGGAGGACAGAGTTTTACCTTATAATGATAAAAAATGCTTGATACGAGGAAAATAATATTTTTAATATTATTATTAGTGTCTAATACGTTTTCATAAATACTTCAAATTAAATGTATCAATCCTACTCGTCATAGCTACCATATCCTTTGTCGCCATATATAAGTTTATAATCTAGACCGTAATGTCGTATTGGAGGTTGGTTTCCATCATGGGTCAAGGCTAGGGGCAATCTCCTAACCGATTCGAGACACTTTAGCAATGTCTCAGGATTCCCCGCAGTGAACTCTTGGATACAGCAGGGCTGGTCCACAAATAATGCTACGGGATTAATTTTGCCTGAACACACGCTTCCCGATCCTATTGGACCTATAAATTGGCCATTGGCGACCAATAAAAATCCGAGGTGCCTCATTCCATCAACCATATAAGTAAAAATGTTGGGCCGTGTAAAAACCCAAACACCACTTCTAGCTAGAAAGGAACATGTGCACTCCCTGCGTTCCCTTGTCCCGTTTTTGACTCTACCGGGGTGTGAGGCTCGCGAGATAACGTTATACACAAAGCTGTGCTTAAATAGGCTATGCTTTGATCATCATCCACATGGCTCGTCTTTTCAACAAAAGCCCCGATCAATTGCAACTTGGTATGTCACATTGACAGTTCATACCATGTGATCGATAACTACCAGTATATAACCTTCGAGCTCGTGCATCTCAAAGAAGGGTGTTTTAGAAAAAGAATAAATTCTCCGCCACCACAGAAATATATTAATAGATATCAATTTAATTACACGACATGAAATTCAATGTCGCACACACATCCATTTACAAGTCCGTTCGAGGTCTGAATGAAACCGGAGTCACCTAGGTGCTCGCATATTCGGACGATCAACAAGTATGTCCGGACAACTACCACTTTAACCCGTTATTGGCAGCTGGTGCCAGGCATCAGTAGTTGTCCTTTCGACGTGAAGATTGTCGGTCTTCAATCGCCGTCTTCGATATCTTCGATTTAAAATCGCCGTAAAATTATTTGAAATGAGTTGAACTCGGTCTTTTCAAATAATTTTTCGAATTATTATCATTTAAACCATTTAATATCGTTAATATTAATTTATAATGATTTGACGCTATTTTTATTTATTTAAAATAGCTCAATATAATTAAACGACGCTTCAGGTCGATGGATGTCCCTGGTGCTGTTTTTACCAAAATTTGATTTACACATATCTTAAAATCTAACCATTGGATTTTAACAAAATTCATATCATTGGAAAGAACTTCCCAAAGCGGTCCTAACGGTTCCGGTTTTGGGAATATTCGATGGCCGGATCTTACGGTATAATCATTTGAAGTTACAATTGCTGAAATGCGAACTACCGCGCACGATTCGTTTAAATTTTAATTTTAATTTATATATAAATATAAATCATTTGGCGATTTCTACTCTTTCGACAGTCACAAACAAACCAAGTACAATCCATATTCATGTTAGAGATTTTATACATATGATTTTCCTAATTCTTCTAACATGATAAAAATGATGATTTGAAATAAATCATGTTTTTAATAACTACTTATTTCCAAAGGTAAACAATTATATTGAAAATATATTTTCTTGATGTCCACACCTTTTGTTGAAACCAAATAACAAATAAAACATGATTTTGATTCTACTATTTTTATTTTATTAAAGTAACAATAAACATTTTAACATTTAAATCGATTCTTTTATTTCATATGAAATGTCAATAAAAATGTGACTTTTGAAATCTATTCTTTTTATTTACATATAAAATGTAAATTAAAATATGACTTTTTATTCTATGTTTTCATTTATATTAAAAGCGCAAATAAAAATGTAACCTATTAATTCATGTCCTTATTTACATCTAAAATGTAACAAAATGCAACTTTTATTATAATGTTTTTATTTGCATCTAAAACTGCAAACAAAAATGCAATCTTTATTAAATGTTTTGTTTGCATCTAAAATTGCAAATAAAAATGCAAATTTTTCCTACGGTGTTTATTCGGATCTAAATATGCAAATAAAAATGTAATCTCTTTCTGCAAGGCTTATTTGTATCTAAATATGCAAATAAAAATGTAATTTTTCTTTATGGTGTTTATTTGCATCTAAATATGCAAATAAGAATGTAATTTTTAATAAAATGTTTTGTTTGCATCTAAAATTGCAAACAAAATACAACTTTAATTCCAATGTTTTGTTTGCATCTAAAATTGCAAACAAAAATGTAGCTTTAATTCCAATGTTTTGTTTGCATCTAAAATTGCAAACAAAAATGTAGCTTTAAATTCTAATGTTTTGTTTCCATCTAAAATTGCAAACAAAATACAGCTTTAATTCCAATGTTTTGTTTGCATCTAAAATTGCAAACAAAAATGCAATCTTATTAAATGTTTTGTTTGCATCTAAAATTGCAAACAAAAATGTAACCTTAATTCTAATGTTTTATTTGCATCTAAAATTGCAAACAAAAACGTAACTTTAATTCTAATGTTTTGTTTGCAACTAAAATTGCAAACAAAAATGTAACTTTAATTCTAATGTTTTATTTGCATCTAAAATTTCAAAAAAAAATATCTTTTATTTTAATGTTTTGTTTGCATCTAAAATTGCAAATAAAAATGTAACTTTAATTCTAATGTTTTGTTTGCATCTAAAACTGCAAACAGAAATGTAACTTTAATTATAATGTTTTGTTTGCATCTAAAATTGCAAACAAAAATGTAACTTTTCAAATCATGTTTTTTTTTTTTGTAACTAAAATACAAATAAAAATATATCCTTTTTAAAACTATGTTTTATTTGCATCAAGGAATGCAAATAAAAATTCAACTTCCAATTTCAACTTTTTATTTGTGTTAAAGAATGCAAAAAAAAAGTATAACTTTTATTTCAATGTATATTTGCATCAAAGAATGCAAAAAAGTATAACTTTTATTTCAATGTATATTTGCATCAAAGAATGCAAATAAAGAACAACTTTTTGATTCAATGTATATTTGCATCAAAGAATGCAAATAAAAGAATAACTTATTAATTCAATGTATATTGACAACTCTATCTCAATTCAATGATATAGACAAAAATGATATATTTTCAATTGTATTGACAATTCTATTTCAATACAATAATATAAACAAAAATGATATATTTTCAATTGTATTGACAATTCTATTAAATCCAATAAAATGACAAAATTATATTTTATATTGAATTCACAATTCTATTTCAATTCAATAAAAATGATAAATTAATGTTTTATATTGAATTGAAAATTCTATTTCAATTCAACAAAAATAATCCAACTAATGTTTTTATGTTGAATTGAAAATCTAATTCAATTCAACAAAAATAATCCAAATAATGTTTTTATGTTGAATTGACAATCTAATTCAATTCAACAAAAATAATCCAAAGAATGTTTTTATGTTGAATTGAAAATCTAATGCAATTCAACAACATAACAAAATGATTTATTTTTATTGAAATGGCAATTCTAATCGAAATCAATATTATAACAAAATGATTTATTTTATTGAAAAGGCAATTCTAATACAAATCAATAATATAACAAAATGATTTATTTTTTCCAACACATACAATTCTATGTTTATAGATCACTAACAAACAAATCAAATATCATCCAAAATGTTAGAACAAAGTAGATCAAAATCATATACATGCGATCATTGCATAACAAACAAATTAATTGATTATAAAAAAAGAAATATCACAATTGCGTTGCAAATTTGGCCAAAATTTAAACTGCTCGGAATTGGATCTAGTCTAGACAGCAACGTAGATCTCGGTTTCACGATCGAATAGGATCTGAAATCGTAAAATTTCGAGTTCGAATGAATAAGTTATGATTTAATTTAGGTTGTAAAATTTTTATATTAAATTAATGAATTAAATAAAAAGGATTTTCACCTTCTTCCTTGTTACAGAACTTGGTCGCGGTTTTTACAAATTAGTTCGATCCTAGGGTTGATTTTTCCGAACACCTCAAGCAGCCGTACAACGATCAGGAGATGGCACCTCGACAGGCTAAGGGAGGCGCACGTTCGCCAGCGAAGGGGGTCCATTCAGTGGTGGCACTGGACCACGGCGGCGGCGCAAACGCGGGGCGTTTGGGGTGCTGAAACTCGTTGAAAACTTGACGGTTTTATGATCCAACCGTACGAGATTGAGGAGGATGGAAATCTCTACAAAAGAGTCTAAAGGAGGAGTGGGTTTTGGGGAAAGGATTGGGAGAATTTAGTGGGAGAAAGAGGGTGTAATTTCGGCCATAGATACCATGGTGGCGGCGGCTACAGTGATAGATGATATTAGGGTTTGGAAGATGATGTATTTTTATATTATTATAATGCTATTTTTACAAATAAATCCATACATCTTAAACTATTCCGATTTCAGTCCAACCGGAGTCGGCCTTACCTAAAAGCCCCCATTCTGGATCCAATGGGTTAGGATTCGTCAGCCTAAACGACTGTCTGTGGCCTGAAATCTTTAATTTAATATTTAGATCCTTTATTAAATTAATTTGATCGTATATTTAAATCCACCGGGGCCACATACGAACTTAGAAAAATCCAAAAAAATTATTTCTGGCTTTGTTTTGACGATACGGTCCTAAAAAAATTAATTTCGTCGAATTCTGAGACTATTAAAAAATGACCATTTTCAAGTCGATCAGATTTGACTAAAATTGTCAAAACACATTTTCGTTTGCCACGCTCACATATTAATTCCAAAAATTCCGGAAAATTAAACTTAGCAATAATTTGACATTCCGGATCCAACAAAAGTACTTTCGTTGAAAACGGAGGTCGTTTAAAAAATGGCTGTAACGACCCAGAAAATCTGAACCAATTTAAGATTTTTAAATTGGCTAATTTGGTGGATTTAAAGTATTTAAAATAAATATTTTAAATAATAACGATGAAAAGTGAGTTTGAATCGAAGGTTGAAATTAAATATAATTAATTATAATTATAAACAAAGCCTGAAATAGCGCGGTAGTTTCAAAATTTGAATTCAAACTTTGGCTGATTGTACTGGGTGCAAAACAAAACGAATTTGAGTGAAACCAAAAATATTTAAATCTGATAGTGAATACCTTTCTAACGAATCTGAAAAATCGAAGTTTCATAGCGGGAAGCAAAAGTTATGGCCAAATGAATTTTCTGAAAGGTTGCTATAGAATTTATATAGCCCGTGAAAATGGCCATTTTGCAAACGACCTCAGAATTCGACGAAACCACTTTTGTTGGATCCGGGATGTCAAATTACTGCTAGGTTTCAAATTTCATAATTTTCGAAGTTAATATGTGAGCGTGGCAAAGGAAAACGTGTTTTGGTCAATTACATTTAAATTGGATCGACCAGAAATGGGCCATTTTTCAAACGGTCTCAGAATTCGATGAAACTAGTTTTGTTGGGACCGTATCGTCAAAACATAGCTAGATTTATTTTTCGGGAATTTTTAGAATCAGTTTGTGGCCCTGGCAAATTGAAATGTACGTTCAAATTAAATATTTAATGTTTTATATTTTAGTTTGAAGGAAAACCAACCGAAACAGTCAAATGGGCTTATGAGACATATTCCATTGTGTTCGGAATGGGCGTAAAACACTAGGGACGGCAGTCGTTGGGTTTGGATTGGAGTTCTTAGGAGGTAAGAGGGTATTTTTGAAATTTAAAAATATATAAATAATAAAAATTTCTAATTGGTCCAACTCACTTTCTCTCTCCCCGTCTCCTCTCCGAAACCCCCAGGTCGACGGCGATAATTCTTCGAACGTTGCCCCTCTGATTTCTCCTCCTACACGCACCATTAAACCTCAACCCAGTTGAGGATTTGTTAGCCCTCGTCGAGCTCTTCGAATCCATACCCGGAGCATCCCCTACCGTTGTGCCATCGACGAGATATTCCCCTCGAAAGTCGCGAACTTCATCGCGCCATCGGAGCTCCGATCTGCCACCGAGTCCGACCGCTCCACCCCCCGTTCAGGCGCCTCTCCGAGCTCTTTCACGAGGCGAAGGCCGACTGACGTATCGTTGCGCGGATTCAAAGAAAAATCAAAACCTAGTTTTGAACATTTCAGAAAGGTACACGACTATTTTATATTAAACTGTATTACAGCAGTTTAAAGCGCTACGGTTTTTGATTTCACTGTAAAAATCATATCTTTTTCCTATGTTGACGAAATTTAGTGAAACAAGAGACAGTGGACTCGTGTGGACATCTTCTACATGCTAGAAGAGACCGCATATTTTTCTGAGCCTTCTGCTATTTTTGGTGGAGTGGAACCCAATGTGAGATTTCTGAATATTATAAACGATATGGAAAACGATGATGTATAAATTATATAGTCGATGTATGAGTTATATAAGCGTTGTACACCTCTTGTATAAGCGTTGTATAAGTTGTACGTTCGATATATAAGTTATATATGCGTTGTAAAAATTATATATGTGTTGAAATAGAAGTGAAATGCTTATATATATATATATATATATACACACGCCCCTCGTCCACAAACCATGGACGATATTTATTGGTTGTAATTGGTGTGAAAATTGATTGATAGCGAATGGTTGATTAGAATTGTTTGTGGTTAAAATTGATTGATTGTGGTTGAAAAATACCCGTTTGTGGTTGAGAATTATTTGGTTGAAACCACATAGGATAAGTTTGTGGAAATGAAAAAAAATATACATGCTGCCTGCGTGCGAACTAGATGCATGAAATCCCAATTGTCAAAAGCTGCGAGGCTTTAAGGTAGAGCGAGAAGCCGTACTAGGACGGCCCCGGTTTCAACTACCCTGTCGTTATGCTACCGAAATTTTTAATAATATTCATGTGTTAGAACTATTTTCATGTGTTGAAACTATATTCGTGTGTTGAATAGAAATCAATTCGTTGAATAGAAATTCACGTGTTGAATGGCATTCGTGTTTTAAATAAATTGTTTTAACAATAAAAATCACACTTTTATTTTATATATACAAACTATAGAAAACCTTCATGTGTTGAATAGAAATTCGTTCGTTGAATAGAAATTCATGTGTTGAATGGTATTCATGTTTGAAATAAATTGTTTTATAATAAAAATCATATTTTTATCATCTATATGAACTATATAAAATAGTCGTGTTTTGAAATAAATTGTATTGCAATAAAAATCACATTTTTATTATATACATGAATTGTTAAAAATAGTGAAGTGTTGAAATAAATGTCGGGTGGATAAAAATATCATTTTTATCAAATGTATGAAAAGAATATAGTTTTGAAATCTAAGAATCGATTATATACATATATATAGAATTGAAATATATCGAATAACGAAGCTGCAGTTCGTGTTTTGAAACCGTGATTTCAAAGATTAGTGCGGGAGATCCGACCATCGGATTTTCCCGAAACCGAAACCATTGGGTTCGCCTTGGAAATATCTTTCCAACGACACCCACTTTGTGAAGATCCAACGGTTGGATTGTCTGGAATGTTTAATTCAAATCTGAAGAAAAACTGCGCCAGAATCGATTATATTTGTATATATATAAATATAAATAAATTAAATCGAATAACGACGCTGCAGTTCATATTTTGAAATCGAAAGTTCAAACGAGTGTACCGGGAGATCCAACCGTCGGATTTTCCCAAAACTAGAACCGTTGGATTCATTTTGAAAAGATCTTTGTAATGATATAAAATTTGTGTAGATCCAACAGTTAGATTTTCAGATATGTGTAAATCAAATCTGAAGAAAAACAGCGCCACGGCCACGTTATGGCCTGAAGCGTCATTTAAATAAATTGGCTATTTTTAAATAAATAAAAATAGCGATAAATTGTTATAAAATATTATAAACGATATGGAATGTGAAATTTAGAAACTAACTGGAGGTTAGCTAAGTCGGAAGGTTTCCTGGGTTTTGATCTGATGTTGGTTTCGGCCTTCGGGGTTAATATTTGGGAAATCATTCTCTTACTGATTTACGGTTAGTTAATAATGAATTGGAATGAAGCGTATGTTGTGTTTGTGTAACACTTTTTACTATACACGCGAGTTGCTCAAAAAGACCGGGTTTTATCCCATTCTGAATAACTGAATCGAAAATAAGAAGTCAAAGATGAAAACAGTGGTTGAAAACCACAGATCTTCATGTAATGGCGGAATTTTCGACCCAGAAAATCAACAAAAAAACACACTGTTGACTATTCAAGCATCGAAAATACTGGGACATTTATAGAAGAATTTAGAGGGTGAGAAAGAAAAGATAGAACTAATAGAATAGGAGAAGAAGAAGATCACAACTGAACAGAATCAAAGTAACACGAAACTCGCAGCGGAACAAAATAAGATGTATTATATAACATAACTTTGAATACAAAACTGTATTGTATATACATACCATTATCAGAGTACAATACATCATATCACAGCGGAAATAACTCTACATAACTAATGGTGAAGCTTCCTGCTTTTGAGCTCCTCCAAGTGAATCTGCAAAGCCTGAAACACTTGATTGCCCGTACAAATTTGGACACCCAAGAGTTTAGGGAAACAAACAAAATAAACTCTGGGTCAGTCATGGGACTGGTGTGAGTAAATTCCAACCATACTGTTTTACTTTGAAAATCCTTTTCAAAACAAGAAGATAATAGTAAGACCAGCCCACACATAAACATGGACGGTTTTTACCTTACTATAACCCGAAATATTCTTGATATCAAAACCAGTGATATTATGATAATGTCTAAACAAATAATTATCCAAGTAGCAGAACGCTTGCATCTCACGTTCCACATATATATAGTATAAAATCGTAAACCGCAAGGCGCTTATCGGAGAATGGATTCCAACAGACAAGGTATGGGAGCACCTTTTGAATAGTGTACTCTAGAGGGGATACACTCAGGGTTCAACAAGAACGTCTTGCAACCCGGCCACACATGACTGCTCACTCATTTAGCTTGAGTGTCGCGAATATATTGCCACCACGGTTGTAGGCCATCCAACCGTCATCCGAAGATACAGAATTGAAAAGAAGTATGAATATGAATTTTCTCTAGATCGGTGACAATACACCCTGCTTGGGGATGACCCAACTAACCATGCTGCCTTGCCCAACTTTTGTTACTTACTGGTTGTGAGGCTAGAGGCTACGTCTATCTTCAGAACATCTGATCGCCATTCACTTTGAATGCCACATCGTCAGATCCGTAATCACACATTGATTACACAAATGCACACTGGGTGTAGAATAGAGAGAAGTTACCTTCTCCCCACCAACTTGGTATATTCGTAAAATCAACGGCATGACCGTTGGAAATACTCTGTCAGACACTCGTCCATACAAGTTGTCCTGGGACTGGACAAACAAATAAACATCATTCTAGAACTGGACGACCCTTGCATTTAACTCCGTCTTCAATTATCTTCAGCATATCTAATTCGCAGCGCTTATGTCTATACGGAGTGGTTTTCAGATAACATATCCAACCGGTCTCTCCGTATTGACAACGACGGTCAAACACTTCGATAGTCAGTTATTTAACTATCGGAGTTAAAACAACATCCATTCTAATGTATAACTAAACATCATACAATCACGGGCGCTTTTTATTTAACATTCGTCAAATTCCCATATCTCACTAGATATTTCTCAAACTCTGTTTTTGCCTTTAACACTTTTGGAAAACATTTCCAATTATTATAAACTTTTATTCTTTCATGTTCCAAAAATATACGTCAATTAACGTTCGGAACATTTCCATTCTTTCTTTATTTCTACACTTGGATAATCTACCCTATTTATATTGGAAAATATTTCCAAATTCATCTTAACCTTTTAATCGGCCCAACGTTCCCTTTTAAAACATTATTCCCTTTGAAATGGGAATACCATCCCTTCTTATAGAAATCTAAACATCTTTATCATATACTCTTTATTAACGTAATAATTCCCCTTATCTTGTTTATCGAAATCTCTTTCATACCTTTATATTCCTATTCCACTTTATACACCCTGTTTCTAAGTCAACTTCTTATCAATCGATATCAAGTTTATAACTAAATACTGACTCCTATCCTATTAACATTTATTTGTTTATAACTAAATGTTAATTATTCTATCAGATTATAATCCCTAAAAATAGTTTACTTTTAATACATTCGACATCGTCGAATTCTAGTTCCAAATCCTAACGGTTTAATTCTAATCACATTTCGAACATCGAAATGCTGTCATCAGTTTCTAATACGATTCCCCAATTATTTTTCTAAACTCTTTCTTATATTTCTTTGAACAAACATCGTTACTTATTACTCTAGAATAAGTAGATTTCAAACCAAACTGTTACATTTCCTAGGAAGTGCTGCTATATATAAAAGTCATGCTTAAGTCAAATCAACAGCAGTTAATTTGTCGCTATAGTTCTAAACTTCTCATACGCTGTAATATTCTCCTTATAACTAATTACAGTCACACTTACCTTATCAACAGCGTTATTTTATTGCTATAGTTCAACTTGTCATACGCTGTAATATTCTTTGTTATAACTAATCTTGACATAACAGTCACACTTATCTTATCAACAGCATTATTTTATCGCTATAATTCTAAGGCTGGCCATACGCTGCCGTATTCCTTTTATACCCATCTTGACATCTCTTTCCGTTACAAACTGTTATCGTTCCTCGATAATAGTGAAGCCGCTCAAGTTGGGGTATTATATTCACCTCTCAGACCTTGATTGACAACGTTCTTATCTTAGAACAGATATACGTTCGTAACTCTAAACTCCTTATTACTTATAATATACATCAAATCGTATTTCCTTGTTTTATTTTGGAATATGGTTTTATAATACCACATCTTTATTTTGAACTCGGTTGTTTTACGATTATTTATATTCCACATTAACTTTTCGCTTTCTCTATTCCACAGTTCTGTTGATAACTTCTTAAATAAAAAGGTAATTAAATCTCATTTATTTCTAAACTGTTTTCATCAGATTAATTAAAGACCAATTTATCTAATAATCATTTTCCAAATAATAGTTGATTAAATCAACTTCATTTCATCAATAAATTCGTTAACTGATTTTAATTACTTCTTAACATTAGGTTAATATAATTAATCTAATAATATTATTATCCAAATATTTAATCGTCGGATAATTTCTGCTTTATAGACTCATTAAAATGTCAACAATCGTTTTTATAAAAACGAACTCTAAAATACTGGTTTATAATAGAACTTCTATTATAAATTTAAATCTTCTTTTTAATTATAAAAATATAATTTTTATAATTAACCTCGTTGATTTGCCTGACGGCCAATCAACTCCTTAACAAAACGATGGTTTTACGGTCGACTGTTATCACTTTCTAAATTGATATCGTTTATTGATTTATCGAAACAGATGTTGAATTTCTGTTCAACATAAATATTCACATGGGGTTTTTAAATATAATTCGGGTTCATACAATACAAACAGTACATATAATTATCAAGGAATCCGGCCGGAGTCCTCCAACCGGTTTCCGCATCCACAGATGTCAGTCAACACAATTTACACTAACTCTATACTAGGGGGTATTCTAATCGGTGGAATCAGTGTCCAACTGATGATGTGTACATATATATAACGGTATATAATATTCAACCGAATTAATTGTAATCAACCATCACACAGCATTCAAACAACATTAAAATATAACTGCAATATTTTAAAATAGATCAGAGTTAGTGATTTTACTCACCTTGGCGCGTTAACCGTTTAATGACGATTTCGTCAGTCGACTAAACCAGGCGTTCAATTCTGCTATAAATTCAAACGTGCTTCAAATGGTTCTGGATCAGCTTCAGTGAGTAGCTTGCGACTTCCTTAACACAGTGAACCTGCTATCCTCCCGACCAGACCATTGTCGGCCTAATCACCGTCTCCTTTCCGCCTTCGTCAGACAACCGTTCATCCCGAAATCATTTTCACTCGATATTGCTCCTTTCGAACAACGCCTTCATACTCCATCATTCGACCGACGAACGTCATCAATGAACTTCACTTCGTGTAAGCGTCGACCTCCTTTTGGGCGAGACCATCACTTCACGTCATGTATTTGCTTACTGCCGGCATTTGCATTTCCACCGACCTTATACCTTTCATCATATGTTGTGCTAATTCGCTCACGTTACAGACCTCATCTCCATGCGTTACTCTCCTCATTTTTCCCATACAAAACACGCACCAACTCTTTCCATCCACGTTCTGACCACCGTATGCCAGTATATCAAATCTCGTACCAACTCCTTCCCATAACCGAACCCCCTTCAGCACCTCTCCAGTACACATGCAGTCATCAAACACGCCAGCCCTTCCCATGCAGCTCACCTCCGTCCGCCGAACCGGTCTTCAGCCTCTACTACAACTCCACACTCACATATACACACTCACGTTCACTACCCAAGTTTACGCACTGCTCCAACTGTAACACCCCACGTCCATTAATGTCACTCACAAAGGGAATGCATTAACTTCCATGGAGGTTTTAAGTGAATATAGAACAGTAAAATTACAACAAGACAGATATAAAATAGTACTTGGAAATTCAAAAACTTTATTTCATTGTAGCAGAAGTCAAAACATGTTTGATTACATCATAACACCATATTCAATGTCAAGTACAATATCTATCTTGATAAAACAAGTACATAATCCCATTACATGAATAGCCATTAAAAAGAAAGATAACAAGCTGGACTTTACTTCAGCAGTCCAAGCTTTCCAGAAGATAAGCGATCCAACAAGACTCCACTAGAACTTGGCCCAACCTGCGGACCTGAAGGGAGAAAAAGGATGGAAAAGAGGGGGTCAGACATAAAGTCTGGTGAACATGATAATTCTACAATACTATTACCAAAATAACTGGACTAAGGCATAAGCTGGAAAACAAGAAAATGTCTATGAAGAGCAGATTAAGGACATAGACAATCGCTAAAGGCAACGTTATAGGCGCTCCTAAATACTAAAGGATAAACACTATACTGCACCACACCAGTCACCCTAAAGATTCATCCCACTTAGCTTCACTTAGAAACTTTCCCAATGGCTTTACGTACCCCTAGCTGACTACATAGGTGCCGCCTGCCCCTATCTCCACTAGGTGTACCCTACTTCCCATTATTCGATCAGCTCCCTAACTCGTAGATACCCGTGCTGGCCCCACAGTGGGGTGTATCACTCCCCTAAAGTGGCAACCTGATACAACGGACATGCACGGCTTATACATACACGATGCAATAACGTCTTACCTACCAGCCCGGGTCCACACACGCGTATGAAACCCGTTGGACTTGCGTTGCCACCGCTCCCTGTTTTGGCCTCTTATAGTCAAACCCAGTATGCGTGTCCCGTCCTCGACTTGGGTCGAGCCCACAAAGATACGTTTTGGGATACTGGTTGAAATGGGCCCCCACTATTTACCACAAGCATTCCACCTAAGCTTGTCCCCATTAGTCCATCCCACTTAGCCCACTTAGTCATGTTCATTTACATGTGTGTTTGGTTAAGTCTAATCGTATTTCAAATGCCTCTAAAGGCAACCACCAGATTCCTCATGCCACCCAAGGCACCTACTTAACCCCCATGTCCCACCTTACATGATTATCTGGTTAAGTATTTCTTAGTTCATTAAGGCCATAACCTCATAAAGACCTCTCACAATAGACTGGCATTTATGGCAGCTGGATTTGCCGGGCGGGTCCGGGCAGTCTTACACCATAAAAGAGTCTAACCTCGTGTCTTTACAACTGTTATGCTTTAGTTTGGGCCTAGGACCTCTCACATTGGGCCGACATTTGTGACTACTGGATTTGCCGGGCTGGTCCGGGCAGGTTTACATCACAAACGGGTCCAACCTCGTGTCCTAAGCATTGATTATTAATAATAATCCACTTTCCCCCAATTTTAATAATTCCCTACTTGAATTATTAATTACTTCCAATTTTAAACAATGTCCATAATTGACTCAATTATGGACATCCATTCATGGTATGCAAAATCTTACAAAATTGCACCCAATTTATTAATTCCTAATATTACCCCTACCCCACGTTTGAACGTTTATTCGCAAAATATATGTTAGACTCGAATAGCCTAACTCATAGCATAAAAGAGATTATCATAATAACAACATGTATATGTGACCAAATGAATCATAATAAGGGGTGAAACTTGCATATGTACAACTTGCATAGATTATACATGTCATGGACCTAAAGGTGTCAACTTGTTCAAAATTCACCTAATATAATCTCAATCAATTTTCATAAACTTACATATGAACATGTGTGAATCAACATCATCTAATTTTTTAACAGCATGGTTTTATATGGGTACACCTAACTCAATAGGCAAATTCCCATATTCAAGTTTTATTTAATTATAGTTTCAAGTTTATGGGTACACCTAACCTAATAGGCAAATTCCCATAAACAAGATCCATTTAAATTAAAAAAAACATAACTTTAAGCATGTTCCAACAACATCATGATTTTACAACATAATATAGCATGATTTATAACATGGCATAGTATGATAGTATAACATAGCTTGACATGATTCTCAACATAGCACGACATAGCATAAGAGAATTTACAACATAGCATGACATAGCATATATAATTTACATCATACGACAACATAATAACATAATAAGAGATCCACAATATATAGAATTTACAATGACAAATCACATCACTTTCTTGTGATCCATTCATAACTGAGTCAAATTAGTTTGTAATAGTCTTGTGAGAATCATCATACTCACCAACAAAAAGAAGAGAATTAGAGAGAGAGTTCTTTGGTTTGATTTGTTTTGTTGAGTAGAATTTAGTTGTAGTAGATTAGGCTTCCTCTTCTTAGTTTGTGACGGCTACGCTGAACTCCATGGCAGCAGCATGACGGTAGCTTCTCTAATTTTACAAGTGATTTAGGTTTAGGGTCTACCCACTTATTTATAGATTTTAGAATGCATTTAGGCCATTAGATTTAACCTAGAAATAACCGCAGCCGTTCAGACAAGATGGGGTTTATCTTGTTGACTCAGCAGTGAGTCAGAAGTGACTCAGCAAACACTCAGCAATATATATATATATATATATATATATATATATATATATATATTCTACAATGTACACATTAGATACATCCCCCCCTTTTACACACTTATTATTGTTTTTATATACATATTAGATACATCCCCTCTCTTACACACTTATTAATATTTTTATATTCATATTAGATACATCCCCTCTCTTACATACTTATTAATATTTTTATATTCATATTAGATACATCCCCTCTCTTACATACTTATTAATATTTTTATATTCATATTAGATACATCCTCTCTTCTACACACTTATTATTATTTTAGCAACTTTAGTGTTAATAGAAAATTCGGGGTGTTACATTCTCCCCTCCTTTTAGGATTTCGTCCCCGAAATCTTCAAGTCTGGAAGAATGTATATCCTACCATCCAAACGTCCATCTACTCATCCGTCATACACAGGCATCCATTTTCCTTACAGACTTCTAATGCTTTCATGTTTAAATGCACAGTGTGTGTATATGTCCGTATCTAATGCAAAATCAGGCGGTCCACTGATTCAGTTGACCTCCTTAATGCAACTATGATCATGCCATGCATCCATTATGTATGCAAAAGATTCTTAATGCTACATAATACTTCTATATGCGTGCACAACCATCATCTGAATGCAGCGTCCACATGATAATACAACCATCGTTCATCCATTTTACTAAATACATCCATATATATATATGCAATATGCAATATGTAGTGACTGAGCCGATCTAGTGCCTAAAGTGTGTGTATATATGCATCCACGAGCAACCACTAGCAAACACTTGCATCCATTTTGCATCCATCATACATAACATGTCTCAAACACATGTTTCAACCATAGGATTATCCTAACTAAAGGTCAAAGATACTAATGAGAGGACATACTAAAGATAAGATAAGATAAGCTAAGCGATAAAGGAGAAATTAAAAGACATACCCTCAAAAAGAAAAGGGTTCAACGAACGCATCTTCTCTTCTGTCTCCCAAGTTGCGTTGCTCTCGTCATCTCCCCATTGCACTTTAACCAGTCTGACCTCTCGATTCCTAAACTTTTTGATCTCCGACCCAAAAATGCATGTAGGAGCTCGTCTAATTGTTGCATCACGCTCTATTTCCACCTCTTTAAGCAAGCTCGGCTCTACCACCTCCGCGGTCTTGTGCAAACACTTCCTCAAATGTGATATATGGAATACGTCGTGTACTCCACTAAGTTTCTCAGGCAACTCCACCCTATATGCCATCTTCCCAATCCTGTTTTTTTACAGGAAACGGCCCTACAAACCTTGGTGCTAATTTCCCCACGGACCCAAAGCGAACAACATTCTGTAACGGAGATACTTTGATAAAAACCATGTCCCCAATGTCAAACTCAAGATCTGTCCTCCTCTTATCAGCATACGATTTTTTGCCTATCTTGTGCTGCTTTCATCCTCCTTCGAATCAACTCAATCTTCTCTGAGGTTTCCCTAACCATATCGGGCCCAAGTAGGATTTTATCGGTAGATTCCCACCAACATGTAGGCGAATAGCAAGGCCTTCCATAAAGAGCTTCGAAAGGTGCCATGCCAATACTAGACTGAAAGCTATTATTATATGTGAATTCTACTAACGGAAGGTGCTCTTCCCATGTACCCCCAAAGTCTAGGATACAAAGCCTTAAAAGATCCTCTAGAATGCGATTCACCCTCTCGGTCTGGCCGTCTGTCTGAGGATGATATGCGGTGCTCAAACATAGCTGAGTCCCTACCGCCTCTTGTAAACTCTTCCAAAATTCGCTAGTAAAGATGGGGTCACGGTCGCTTACTATACTAGAAGGAATACCGTGCAAACGAACTATCTCCTTAATGTATACAGAAGCCAACCACGGAGCAGTCCTCTTACTTTTCACGGGAATAAAATGGGCGCTTTTAGTAAGTCTATCTACTATAACCCAAATCCCCGTGTTACCCTTCCTTGATCTTGGTAATCCATCCACAAAATCCATTGAGATGCTTTCCCATTTCCATAGTGGAACTTCTAATGGGTGAAGCAACCCACCGGGTTTCTTTTGTTCTGCTTTAACTCGTTGGCACACCAAGCATCTAGCGACGTACTCGGCCACATCCTTTTTCATACCGGCCCAAAAGAAAACCCGCTTCATATCTTTGTACATCTTATCCCCGCCGGGATGAATGGTCATTTTTGAGCGATGAACATCATCAAGAATGGCCTTCCTTAAGTCTTCGTCTTGCGGTACACAAAGTCTATTATCCCTTCGTAACCAACCCTTATCGTCTAGGGTATACCTACGAAGATGGCTTGACGACTCCCCTCCTTTGAGCTTTTCTACTATCTCAACCAACCGTGGGTCGTCTCGCTGTGCCTCACCAACCCGTCCTAGAAGTGTAGGTCTAACCTCCAAGGATGCTAACAGACCGGGTACTAAGTCAACGGAGGGTCTAAAGTCAAACATAGAGATGAATTCTAAGCTTTGTCGTTCAACAAACAACGGACTCAAGGACAACCTTTTCCTACTTAAGGCGTCTGCCACCACGTTACCCTTGCCCGGGGTATATGCTATTTCAAAATCGTAGGAGGCTAAGAATTCCATCCACCGTTGCTGCCTTAAATTCAAATCCTTCTGAGAGAATAAGTATTTTAATGATTTATGGTCAGTGAACAGTTCGAATTTCTCACCAAGAAGATAGTGACGCCAAGACTTAAGCGCGAAAACAATTGCGGCTAGCTCTAAGTCATGCGTGGGGTAATTCTTTTCATGAACCCTCAACTGCCTTCCACCATAGGCTATTACTCTTCCCTCTTGCATGAGGACCGCGCCAAGTCCCGTCCCACAAGCATCAGTATAGATGGTAAACGGTTTATTCCCGTCTGGCAGCACTAAGACTGGGGCTGAAGTTAAGGCTCTCTTTAAACGTTGGAACGCATCATCGCAATCTTTGTCCCACGTAAAAACCAGGTTCTTCTTCGTTAACCGTGTTAATGGAGCTGATATTTTTGCGAAGTCTTTGATAAACTTCCTATAATAGCCAGCCAACCCCAAGAAACTTCTTACTTCGGTTGCATTTTTAGGGACCTTCCAATCTTGGATGGCCACCACCTTTGCGGGATCCACTGCTATCCCTTCTTTGGAAACCACGTGCCCTAAGAACCGTACTTCCTTCCTCCAGAAGTGACACTTAGAAAATTTTGCCTTAAGGTTATGTGCTCGAAGGGTTTCCAACACTTCCCTAAGATGCAGGGAGTGCTCTTCTTTATTCTTAGAAAAGACTAAGATGTCATCCACAAAGACTACCACGAATTTGTTAAGGTATTCCCTAAACACCCTACTCATCAAATCAACAAAATATGCAGGGGCGTTTGTCAAACCAAAGGGCATCACTAGCCATTCATAGAATCCGTCAGGAGTCCTAAAAGCAGTCTTATCTATACTATCCTCAGCCACTCTCAGTTGATGAAAGCCAGTGGCTAAGTCCAACTGCGAAAACACTGAGGCGCCAACTAACTGATCAAAGAGATCGTCAATCCTCGGCAGTGGGTGTCGGTTCTTTTTAGTAAGCTTGTTTAGTTCTCTATAGTCCATACAAAGTCTAAGAGACCCATCCGCCTTTGTGGCAAAAACTACTGGAGCACCCCACTCCGATATACTACGTCTTATGAACCCCTTCTCAAGCAACTCCTTTACTTGCTTATTGAGTTCCCTCCTTTCACGAGGAGCCATGTGGCGCACTGGCAAAGATACGGGTTTAGCATTATCCACAAGATAAATTCGAAAGTCTATCTCCCGCTTTGGAGGTAAGCCCTTCACCTCCTCAAACACATCCGGATATTCCCGGACCACTTCTACCGATCGCAGGTTCTCTACAGACGCATCAAGCGATTCAAGATAACTTAGCGTAACGGAATTTATGGGATTACAAAAGATGTCGAGAGCATTACCAAGGCGAGTCACAAGCCTAACTACTCTCCTTTCACAATCAAGAATGGCCCTATTTCTAGACAACCAATCCATTCCTAAAATTAGCCCATAGCCCGTGAAGCCCAATACATAAGCATCACATCTAAATTCAACGCTAAGTATAGAGATTTTCAAATCCAAACATATCATGGTCAAATGAGCCGAACCCCCAATTGGATTTGAAACGACCAAGGGATCCTCTACTAAACTGGTGTTCAAGTGCAGTGATTCAACTAATGATGCAGAGATAAACGAAAGAGATGCGCCAGAATCGAATAAGGTACGGACAGGATGATCAAACAGAAAAACTAAGCTTTCAACAGAAATTGTTCTACCTCTTTCTTGCAGCGGTGGGGCCGCAATAGCCTGAACTTGCCCCCTTGCCTGCCCTGGTGCCATAAGAGCCTGCACCTGTCCTCCCGAGGTAGACCCTGCCCTCTGCCCCTTCTTTGGACAGTCCTTCACTAAATGTCCCGCATCTCCACAATGAAAACAACCAGTCTTCTTTTTCTTTCTACAATCTTTGCTGAGATGGCCAGGCGTCCCACAATTGAAGCATTTCTTCTTTCCTTTGCCATTATTGTTTTTACCACCCTTCTTATTTTGCTGTTGGGGTTTCTTCTGATCCCCTTTCTTTTCAACTGCCTTATCCTCATGCATAAGTGCCATTTCTACTAGCTTTTCAAAGGTGGCTCCCATAGGGATGTGGGTCATAGCCAACCCTTGCAACGGTTCATTCAAGCCTCTAACGAACCTCAAAGCTTTCTTCTCTGGCGTGTTCACCAACTCCAAGCCAAACCTTGCTAACTGATTAAATTTATTGACATATTCCTTTACTGATGAGCTCCCTTGCTTTAGTGCCAGGAATTTTTCCATATTTAAGTTCTCCTCTGCCCTTGAAAGAAACTTTGCCTCAAACCTTCGTCTGAAATCCGCCCATGAATCAACTGGACGTTCCCCGTTAGTGACCTCCCACCAAAACGAGGCCTCTCCCTTCATTAACCAAGCAGCTAAACGGACTTTCCTCCCATCTTCCACTTCAAAGATATCCAACAATTCCTCAGTCTCCTTAAGCCAATCTCTGGCCTCCACAAACGTCTCAGTCCCTTGAAAAGTTTTTCCTCCCATAGCCTTGAATTCCTTGCACGTCTTTGCAAAAGTGTCAACACGAGGAGGAGGAGGAGGAGGAATGGGTGCAACTAGGGGTGGAGGAGTATCCGCTGGGCCTGCAGTGGTGGCCCTAGCCTCCAAGTATCTCCTAAACCACCCTGGAATCGTCACACCTTCTGGGAGATTAAGATCTTCAGCCATGCTGAAACGAAAAAGGAAAGATTCAAAATGGAGAATTCGAAAGATAAAGATAAGGATGTGGCTATTTGGGATTATGTTTTTCATAAAAACTCTCTTTAAATAACATTTTTTTTTGAAAGCACTTCTTCCAAAAATACTTTAGAGAAAAAAAATATTTTTCTAAAAAATTTTTTTTATCTGTTCTGGTAACCTTATGCTCTGATACCACGTGTAACACCCCACGTCCATTAATGTCACTCACAAAGGGAATGCATTAACTTCCATGGAGGTTTTAAGTGAATATAGAACAGTAAAATTACAACAAGACAGATATAAAATAGTACTTGGAAATTCAAAAACTTTATTTCATTGTAGCAGAAGTCAAAACATGTTTGATTACATCATAACACCATATTCAATGTCAAGTACAATATCTATCTTGATAAAACAAGTACATAATCCCATTACATGAATAGCCATTAAAAAGAAAGATAACAAGCTGGACTTTACTTCAGCAGTCCAAGCTTTCCAGAAGATAAGCGATCCAACTAGACTCCACTAGAACTTGGCCCAACCTGCGGACCTGAAGGGAGAAAAAGGATGGAAAAGAGGGGGTCAGACATAAAGTCTGGTGAACATGATAATTCTACAATACTATTACCAAAATAACTGGACTAAGGCATAAGCTGGAAAACAAGAAAATGTCTATGAAGAGCAGATTAAGGACATAGACAATCGCTAAAGGCAACGTTATAGGCGCTCCTAAATACTAAAGGATAAACACTATACTGCACCACACCAGTCACCCTAAAGATTCATCCCACTTAGCTTCACTTAGAAACTTTCCCAATGGCTTTACGTACCCCTAGCTGACTACATAGGTGTCGCCTGCCCCTATCTCCACTAGGTGTACCCTACTTCCCATTATTCGATCGGCTCCCTAACTCGTAGATACCCGTGCTGGCCCCACAGTGGGGTGTATCACTCCCCTAAAGTGGCAACCTGATACAACGGACATGCACGACTTATACCTACACGATGCAATAACGTCTTACCTACCAGCCCGGGTCCACACACGCATATGAAACCCGTTGGACTTGCGTTGCCACCGCTCCCTGTTTTGGCCTCTTATAGTCAAACCCAGTATGCGTGTCCCGTCCTCGACTTGGGTCGAGCCCACAAAGATACGTTTTGGGATACTGGTTGAAATGGGCCCCCACTATTTACCACAAGCATTCCACCTAAGCTTGTCCCCATTAGTCCATCCCACTTAACCCACTTAGTCATGTTCATTTACATGTGTGTTTGGTTAAGTCTAATCGTATTTCAAATGCCTCTAAAGGCAACCACCAGATTCCTCATGCCACCCAAGGCACCTACTTAACCCCCATGTCCCACCTTACATGATTATCTGGTTAAGTATTTCTTAGTTCATTAAGGCCATAACCTCATAAAGACCTCTCACATTAGACTGGCATTTATGGCAGCTGGATTTGCCGGGCGGGTCCGGGCAGTCTTACACCATAAAAGAGTCTAACCTCGTGTCTTTACAACTGTTATGCTTTAGTTTGGGCCTAGGACCTCTCACATTGGGCTGACATTTGTGACTACTGGATTTGCCGGGCGGGTCCGGGCAGGTTTACATCACAAACGGGTCCAACCTCGTGTCCTAAGCATTGATTATTAATAATAATCCACTTTCCCCCAATTTTAATAATTCCCTACTTGAATTATTAATTACTTCCAATTTTTAACAATGTCCATAATTGACTCAATTATGGACATCCATTCATGGTACGCAAAATCTTACAAAATTGCACCCAATTTATTAATTCCTAATATTACCCCTACCCCACGTTTGAACGTTTATTCGCAAAATATATGTTAGACTCGAATAGCCTAACTCATAGAATAAAAGAGATTATCATAATAACAACATGTATATGTGACCAAATGAATCATAATAAGGGGTGAAACTTGCATATGTCCAACTTGCATAGATTATACATGTCATGGACCTAAAGGTGTCAACTTGTTCAAAATTCACCTAATATAATCTCAATCAATTTTCATAAACTTACATATGAACATGTGTGAATCAACATCATCTAATTTTTTAACAGCATGGTTTTATATGGGTACACCTAACTCAATAGGCAAATTCCCATATTCAAGTTTTATTTAATTATAGTTTCAAGTTTATGGGTACACCTAACCTAATAGGCAAATTCCCATAAACAAGATCCATTTAAATTAAAAAAAACATAACTTTAAGCATGTTCCAACAACATCATGATTTTACAACATAATATAGCATGATTTATAACATGGCATAGTATGATAGTATAACATAGCTTGACATGATTCTCAACATAGCACGACATAGCATAAGAGAATTTACAACATAGCATGACATAGCATATATAATTTACATCATACGACAACATAATAACATAATAAGAGATCCACAATATATAGAATTTACAATTACAAATCACATCACTTTCTTGTGATCCATTCATAACTGAGTCAAATTAGTTTGTAATAGTCTTGTGAGAATCATCATACTCACCAACAAAAAGAAGAGAATTAGAGAGAGAGTTCTTTGGTTTGATTTGTTTTGTTGAGTAGAATTTAGTTGTAGTAGATTAGGCTTCCTCTTCTTAGTTTGTGACGGCTACGCTGAACTCCATGGCAGCAGCATGACGGTAGCTTCTCTAATTTTACAAGTGATTTAGGTTTAGGGTCTACCCACTTATTTATAGATTTTAGAATGCATTTAGGCCATTAGATTTAACCTAGAAATAACCGCAGCCGTTCAGACAAGATGGGGTTTATCTTGTTGACTCAGCAATGAGTCAGAAGTGACTCAGCAAACACTCAGCAATATATATATATATATATATATATATATATATATATATTTTACAATGTACACATTAGATACATCCCCCCCTTTTACACACTTATTATTGTTTTTATATACATATTAGATACATCCCCTCTCTTACACACTTATTAATATTTTTATATTCATATTAGATACATCCCCTCTCTTACATACTTATTAATATTTTTATATTCATATTAGATACATCCCCTCTCTTACATACTTATTAATATTTTTATATTCATATTAGATACATCCCCTCTTCTACACACTTATTATTATTTTAGCAACTTTAGTGTTAATAGAAAATTCGGGGTGTTACACCAACCGTGAACCTCCCACCGCATGAGCTTCTTCATGTTTTAACCCCTGACATTCACTGTCCCTTCACGTGATTGATCCCTTAAACAAAACCTCCCCTCCCATTTATTTCATGCACGCACGCTACACCACCTGCCATGCAAAATCTCCACATCTTCACGTCTAAACACCCCTCCCTTCTGCTCACGGTTTGTTCTCCCTTTCTCATTGCACTCGCCCTCCATCCTTTGTACTACTACTTCTCTTCACACCTCAACTCACACGTGCAAGCCACCCATTCAGCAAACATGAACACAACACTTCCCTTTGAACACGAAATCAGTCCCTTTGTCGGCCTCGACAAACTCACCCTTTTCTCCACTAAAGTTAATACCACCTTCCACTTCCTCTACGTACAACTTGCACTGTTAAATGCGTGCTATAGTTCCTCCAGCTCCGCAAACTTCTCCTCTTCTGTCTTTGCATGTTCTTCAACATCAGTCTTCCTTTGTCTTGTTCATTTTGTTTCATGGCTTTGATTATATTTTTATTTAATGATTTTCTTAGATCCGAACTTGCGTTGGATAGCTTTTGCTGAAAGCCAGAGGAGAAGAGATCGCGATGTGTATTTAAATATGAAGAACATAACTTAACCCTTAAGGTATAGATCATACCAGTAGGCTTTAGATTAGGGTATGGCTGTTTGTACCTTTGTGAGATATTTTCATTTATTCTATTATATTTATATGTCGGCAGCCTACCAATTTTAGACTAAAGTTCCCTAGGCTAGCGTGCTAATTGATCATGTACAATTTTTTTATTTGATTTGAAGCATCCACAGTATGGTTTTCATTTTAATGTGAGGGTATGGTTTAGACTTTAGGGTGTGGTTGTGAGTTTTCAATCATAGGCTCAGTTCCCATGCTTGCGTTAATTAATGCGTATGGCTCACTAGTTGTTGTAAAACTATACTTTAGGGTGAAAGTTCAAATGGTTTACTTAAGCGTGAAAGATGCTTCACTTCAATGTTTTCAACTTCGGGCGTTTGTTTTATTTATTGAACTTAACTAGCATGATATAGAGTTATGTAAGACAAACAAAATATGAACTTTCACTAGTTAAATCAAAGGGTAATTAGATCATATGCAAATGATAATACTTTGAACAAGCGTGGAGAATTCTTTAACTTTTAGCATTGTATTAGTTTTTGAGCCGTGCATATAGTTGCATTGTTGTTGAGTCGTTTATTTGTGGGCCTCTATGGACAGAAATAAGAATACGGTCATGTCCAGCAAGGTGCCACGATCCCAAAAATATAATAACACCGGTAGGTTGATACATATTTTGAAACCCCGAAATATCGATACAGGGTGCACAATACTCCAAATAAAAAGTTGCATATTTAATTAATTAAAAATTACTGTAAAATTATAAAAATTAAATTATCGTTGCGTCTCAAAAGAACCTTGTCCCGATTTGCACCTGATATCAAGTTATATTCAAATAACTGTTACGGTCGATATATGATTTCACAGCGACTTTTCGAATATTTGATTTGGACATATCTTGCAATCAACACAATGAAATCTTGGTTTTTCACTTCTGTTAGAAAGATACAGTTCAACAGATTCCAACGTTTCTCGTTTCGAAGAAATCCGATTCAAAAAGAGTCTGGTACACTCAGTTGAAGTTCAGAACGTTAATTTACGAACTGCCGCGATATTACGGGCTCAATTATAATTAATATATAATTTTATACATTCAACTTCATTTTAATTAATATATAAATCCATTTATATTCAGAATTCAATATTTAAACTGATTTAAATATTCAAATACAAACCGACAAAAATGCGGGACGTTACAGACCTTCCCCCTTAAAATAATTTCGTCCTCGAAATTGCTAAGATAGGGAAAATGCTACAATCTCTGTTATAACATGGTTAAAAATCTTTTTGGTTTACTTCATAATTCCAGTTTCCACTGAACTGATTATTTCCAATTAAAATATTAATTCCTTATTATTTCGAATATTTTCAAAATTTCTGAAAATTTCCTAACAGCTTAAATTTTCAGAGAATCTCGCCAGCATCTCCTTTGCACGGCTCACTCGGTACTACAACAACTTGCCACTCCGGGCCTTCTCCAATCCAAAAGAAAATCAAACAGCCAAACGGCTTGCCCAAACTGACTCATAAAAAATCTCATACTCGTATATAAACGTGTACCTTATCTGTTGGGCATTCAACTCTATCTCTGCCATCTGCTATTAAACTAGCATATATCCAAACATCGTTGGTTGGTTTCCATCAATCCATTCTCAAACCAATCTTTCATTTTCTACCCAACCAAATTATATTTCAACTCCATAAGTTAAATTTTTATTTCAGAATTCAAATTCCTGGGATTTTTTTCAAATCAGTTTGAAATCATATATAATTCAAAATTTTAATTTTAAACACCTTTACTAGTTTCCAGAGTACAATTCTAATTCAAATTCAGATTTATTCCATCTGATCCTATTTATTTCACTTATACAAATTCTGATTGGTTATTTATATAAGCATCTCAATTATAATCTTTATTTGATTATAATGATAATCAATACACTATAATAATCTCAAGATATATACTTCTTATATCAAAATATAGTTTGGGTAAAATTATTTCATTTACCCTCTTTTCAAAACATACTGTGTCGAATTACTCTGTTCAAGAGTTTAGAATACCTATCGACGCAGTTTGCATTACTGTTTCGACCAGAATTCATAAACCACTCGACTGACCAGTCAACACAATATAAAACAGTTTTTATACTAATTACAAGTACGCGCTCATATATATACACTCAACTCTATCTAGAGTATCACTGACTCCATCTCTATTGAGTTACGCCACAGAGCCAAGGTAATCACTTAACCTTATGCTCTGATACCAACTGTAATGGAGGAATTTTCGACCCAGAAAATCAACAAAAAAACACACTGTTGACTATTCAAGCATCGAAAATACCGGGACATTTATAGAAGAATTTAGAGGGTGAGAAAGAAAAGATAGAACTAATAGAATAGGAGAAGAAGAAGATCACAACTGAACAGAATCAGAGTAACACGAAACTCGCAGCGGAACAAAATAAGATGTATTATATAACATAACTTTGAATACAAAACTGTATTGTATATACATACCATTATCAGAGTACAATACATCATATCACAGCGGAAATAACTCTACATAACTAATGGTGAAGCTTCCTGCTTTTGAGCTCCTCCAAGTGAATCTGCAAAGCCTGAAACACTTGACTGCCCGTACAAATTTGGACACCCAAGAGTTTAGGGAAACAAACAAAATAAACTCTGGGTCAGTCATGGGACTGGTGTGAGTAAATTCCAACCATACTGTTTTACTTTGAAAATCCTTTTCAAAACAAGAAGATAATAGTAAGACCAGCCCACACATAAACATGGACGGTTTTTACCTTACTATAACCCGAAATATTCTTGATATCAAAACCAGTGATATTATGATAATGTCTAAACAAATAATTATCCAAGTAGCAGAACGCTTGCATCTCACGTTCCACATATATATAGTATAAAATCGTAAACCGCAAGGCGCTTATCAGAGAATGGATTCCAACAGACAAGGTATGGGAGCACCTTTTGAATAGTGTACTCTAGAGGGGATACACTCAAGGTTCAACAAGAACGTCTTGCAACCCGGCCACACATGACTGCTCACTCATTTAGCTTGAGTGTCGCGAATATATTGTCACCATGGTTGTAGGCCATCCAACCGTCATCCGAAGATACAGAATTGAAAAGAAGTATGAATATGAATTTTCTCTAGATCGGTGACAATACACCCTGCTTGGGGATGACCCAACTAGCCATGCTGCCTTGCCCAACTTTTGTTACTTACTGGTTGTGAGGCTAGAGGCTACGTCTATCTTCAGAACATCTGATCGCCATTCACTTTGAATGCCACATCGTCAGATCCGTAATCACACATTGATTACACAAATGCACACTGGGTGTAGAATAGAGAGAAGTTACCTTCTCCCCACCAACTTGGTATATTCGTAAAATCAACGGCATGACCGTTGGAAATACTCTGTCAGACACTCGTCCATACAAGTTGTCCTGGGACTGGACAAACAAATAAACATCATTCTAGAACTGGACGACCCTTGCATTTAACTCCGTCTTCAATTATCTTCAGCATATCTAATTCGCAGCGCTTATGTCTATACGGAGTGGTTTTCAGATAACATATCCAACCGGTCTCTCCGTATTGACAACGACGGTCAAACACTTCGATAGTCAGTTATTTAACTATCGGAGTTAAAACAACATCCATTCTAATGTATAACTAAACATCATACAATCACGGGCGCTTTTTATTTAACATTCGTCAAATTCCCATATCTCACTAGATATTTCTCAAACTCTGTTTTTGCCTTTAACACTTTTGGAAAACATTTCCAATTATTATAAACTTTTATTCTTTCATGTTCCAAAAATATACGTCAATTAACGTTCGGAACATTTCCATTCTTTCTTTATTTCTACACTTGGATAATCTACCCTATTTATATTGGAAAATATTTCCAAATTCATCTTAACCTTTTAATCGGCCTAACGTTCCCTTTTAAAACATTATTCCCTTTGAAATGGGAATACCATCCCTTCTTATAGAAATCTAAACATCTTTATCATATACTCTTTATTAACGTAATAATTCCCCTTATCTTGTTTATCGAAATCTCTTTCATACCTTTATATTCCTATTCCACTTTATACACCCTGTTTCTAAGTCAACTTCTTATCAATCGATATCAAGTTTATAACTAAATACTGACTCCTATCCTATTAACATTTATTTGTTTATAACTAAATGTTAATTATTCTATCAGATTATAATCCCTAAAAATAGTTTACTTTTAATACATTCGACATCGTCGAATTCTAGTTCCAAATCCTAACGGTTTAATTCTAATCACATTTCGAACATCGAAATGCTGTCATCAGTTTCTAATACGATTCCCCAATTATTTTTCTAAACTCTTCCATATATTTCTTTGAACAAACATCGTTACTTATTACTCTAGAATAAGTGGATTTCAAACCAAACTGTTACATTTCCTAGGAAGTGCTACTATATATAAAAGTCATGCTTAAGTCAAATCAACAGTAGTTAATTTGTCGCTATAGTTCTAAACTTGTCATACGCTGTAATATTCTCCTTATAACTAATTACAGTCACACTTACCTTATCAACAGCGTTATTTTATTGCTATAGTTCAACTTGTCATACGCTGGATTATTCTTTGTTATAACTAATCTTGACATAACAGTCACACTTATCTTATCAACAGCATTATTTTATCGCTATAATTCTAAGGCTGGCCATACGCTGCCGTATTCCTTTTATACCCATCTTGACACCTCTTTCCGTTACAAACTGTTATCGTTCCTCGATAATAGTGAAGCCGCTCAAGTTGGGGTATTATATTCACCTCTCAGACCTTGATTGACAACGTTCTTATCTTAGAACAGATATACGTTCGTAACTCTAAACTCCTTATTACTTATAATATACATCAAATCGTATTTCCTTGTTTTATTTTGGAATATGGTTTTATAATACCACATCTTTATTTTGAACTCGGTTGTTTTACGATTATTTATATTCCACATTAACTTTTCGCTTTCTCTATTCCACAGTTCTGTTGATAACTTCTTAAATAAAAAGGTAATTAAATCTCATTTATTTCTAAACTGTTTTCATTAGATTAATTAAAGACCAATTAATCTAATAATCATTTTCCAAATAACAGTTGATTAAATCAACTTCATTTCATCAATAAATTCGTTAACTGATTTTAATTACTTCTTAACATTAGGTTAATATAATTAATCTAATAATATTATTATCCAAATATTTAATCGTCGGATAATTTCTGCTTTATAGACTCATTAAAATGTCAACAATCGTTTTTATAAAAACGAACTCTAAAATACTGGTTTATAATAGAACTTCTATTATAAATTTAAATCTTCTTTTTAATTATAAAATATAATTTTTATAATTAACCTCGTTGATTTGCCTGACGGCCAATCAACTCCTTAACAAAACGATGGTTTTACGGTCGACTGTTATCACTTTCTAAATTGATATCGTTTATTGATTTATCGAAACAGATGTTGAATTTCTGTTCAACATAAATATTCACATGGGGTTTTTAAATATAATTCGGGTTCATACAATACAAACAGTACATATAATTATCAAGGAATCCGACCGGAGTCCTCCAACCGGTTTCCGCATCCACAGTTGTCAGTCAACACAATTTACACTAACTCTATACTAGGGGGTATTCTAATCGGTGGAATCAGTGTCCAACTGATGATGTGTACATATATATAACGGTATATAATATTCAACCGAATTAATTGTAATCAACCATCACACAGCATTCAAACAACATTAAAATATAACTGCAATATTTTAAAATAGATCAGAGTTAGTGATTTTACTCACCTTGGCGCGTTAACCGTTTAATGACGATTTGCGTCAGTCGACTAAACCAGGCGTTCAATTCTGCTATAAATTCAAACGTGCTTCAAATGGTTCTGGATCAGCTTCAGTGAGTAGCTTGCGACTTCCTTAACACAATGAACCTGCTATCCTCCCGACCAGACCATTGTCGGCCTAATCACCGTCTCCTTTCCGCCTTCGTCAGACAACCGTTCATCCCGAAATCATTTTCGCTCGATATTGCTCCTTTCGAACAACGCCTTCATACTCCATCATTCGACCAACGAACGTCATCAATGAACTTCACTTCGTGTAAGCGTCGACCTCCTTTTGGGCGAGACCATCACTTCACGTCATGTATTTGCTTACTGCCGGCATTTGCATTTCCACTGACCTTATACCTTTCATCATACGTTGTGCTAATTCGCTCACGTTACAGACCTCATCTCCATGCGTTACTCTCCTCATTTTTCCCATACAAAACACGCACCAACTCTTACCATCCACGTTCTGACCACCGTATGCCAGTATATCAAATCTCGTACCAACTCCTTCCCATAACCGAACCCCCTTCAGCACCTCTCCAGTACACATGCAGTCATCAAACACGCCAGCCCTTCCCATGCAGCTCACCTCCATCCGCCAAACCGGTCTTCAGCCTCTACTACAACTCCACACTCACATATACACACTCACGTTCACTACCCAAGTTTACGCACTGCTCCAACCGTGAACCTCCCACCGCATGAGCTTCTTCATGTTTTAACCCCTGACATTCACTGTCCCTTCACGTGATTGATCCCTTAAACAAAACCTCCCCTCCCATTTATTTCATGCACGCACGCTACACCACCTGCCATGCAAAATCTCCACATATTCACGTCTAAACACCCCTCCCTTCTGCTCACGGTTTGTTCTCCCTTTCTCGTTGCACTCGCCCTCCATCCTTTGTACTACTACTTCTCTTCACACCTCAACTCACACGTAAAAGCCACCCATTCAGCAAACATGAACACAACACTTCCCTTTGAATACGAAATCAGTCCCTTTGTTGGCCTCGACAAACTCACCCTCTTCTCCACTAAAGTTAATACCACCTTCCACTTCCTCTACGTACAACTTGCACTGTTAAATGCGTGCTATAGTTCCTCCAGCTCCGCAAACTTCTCCTCTTCTGTCTTTGCATGTTCTTCAACATCAGTCTTCCTTTGTCTCGTTCATTTTGTTTCATGGCTTTGATTATATTTTTATTTAATGATTTTCTTAGATCCGAACTTGCGTTGGATAGCTTTTGCTGAAAGCCAGAGGAGAAGAGATCGCGATGTGTATTTAAATATGAAGAACATTACTTAACCCTTAACGTATAGATCATACCAGTAGGCTTTAGATTAGGGTATGGCTGTTTGTACCTTTGTGAGATATTTTCATTTATTCTATTGTATTTATATGTCGGCAGCCTACCAATTTTAGACTAAAGTTCCCTAGGCTAGCGTGCTAATTGATCATGTACAATTTTTTTATTTGATTTGAAGCATCCACGGTATGGTTTTCATTTTAATGCGAGGGTATGGTTTAGACTTTAGGGTGTGGTTGTGAGTTTTCAATCATAGGCTCAGTTCCCATGCTTGCGTTAATTAATGCGTATGGCTCACCAGTTGTTGTAAAACTAGACTTTAGGGTGAAAGTTCAAATGGTTTACTTAAGCGTGAAAGATGCTTCACTTCAATGTTTTCAACTTCGGGCGTTTGTTTTATTTATTGAACTTAACTAACATGATATAGAGTTATGTAAGACAAATAAAATATGAACTTTCACTAGTTAAATCAAAGGGTAATTAGATCATATGCAAATGATAATACTTTGAACAAGCGTGGAGAATTCTTTAACTTTGAGCATTGTATTAGTTTTTGAGCCGTGCATATAGTTGCATTGTTGTTGAGTCGTTTATTTGTAGGCCTCTATGGACAGAAATAAGAATACGGTCATGTCCAGCGAGGTGCCACGATCCCAAAAATATAATAATACCGGTAGGTTGATACATATTTTGAAACCCCGAAATATCGATACAGGGTGCACAATACTCCAAATAAAAAGTTGCATATTTAATTAATTAAAAATTACAGTAAAATTATAAAAATTAAATTATCGCTGCGCCTCAAAAGAACCTTGTCCCGATTTGCACCTGATATCAAGTTATATTCAAATAACTGTTACGGTCGATATATGATTTCACAGCGACTTTTCGAATATTTGATTTGGACATATCTTGCAATCAACACAACGAAATCTTGGTTTTTCACTTCTGTTAGAAAGATACAGTTCAACAGATTCCAACGTTTCTCGTTTCGAAGAAATCCGATTCAAAAAGAGTCTGGTACACTCAGTTGAAGTTCAGAACATTAATCTACGAACTGCCGCGATATTACGGGCTCAATTATAATTAATATATATTTTTATACATTCAAGTTCTTTTTATTTAATATATAAATCCATTTATATTCAGAATTCAATATTTAAATTGATTTAAATATTCAAATACAAACCGACAAAAATGCGGGACGTTACACTTCACCTCGATTTGACGGTAACTGATGTCCTGATTGGGAGGCATCCTGAAATATGGATAATGAGTGGTGATCGTCCAGACGTACGTGGAGATCGATGGGTATGCGAGGTATATAGTGCCTCCGGTTTCGTTCAGACCCAGAACGGACTTGCAAATGGACTGTGTGTCTGACATGGGAATTCATTCTGTGTGATTGATAGCCATCAGTTGCATGGCGTGAATTGCCTGTGTGGCGTGCTAAGATGCAGTGATCAAGGCTTCTGTTGAAAACCAAAGTCTTGTGGTTGATGATCAAAGCACCGCCTGTGTGGCGTAGCTTTGTGTATAACGTGAATTCGCGAAGCTCACACCCGGTATGAACCAGAAATGGGAGAGGACATCAGGGAGGGCTTGCGTTTCTTTCTAGCTAAAGGTGGTGTCAGTGCTTAAACTGGCTGACATTTATATTATCTTCACCTGTGTGGTTGTTGCTGCTGCGAGGCGCCTCGGTTATATCGGTCGATCCGGGACCGATGGAGTCATTCGTTGGCGTATTTACGCCCCAAAGGGCGGGGAAATGCATTGTTCAGGCACTATAATCCACTCTGTGTGGACCGGCCCTGACGATCCAAGGGGCAGTTGCGGCTGTTTCGGAGGCTCGGGCTAAAGAGTCTCGAAGTCGGTAAGGATTATCTTTTGCCTTGGTTCATGATGGAAATCCAATTTCCAAATACGTGATTGTGCGGTTTTGATTGTATACCTATATATGGCGACATGATATATGGTACCCATGTCGTCTATGATTGATAGTTATGATTGAAATTATTTTTGAAACATATAAACCCTAGTAATATCAAATGCTTTTGTTTTATTCGTATCAAACATATTTTGGGCATTATAAGGTAAAAACTCTATCCTCCGGTTTGCATTGCATTGTGTGATGGGAACCGAGTCTTATAATGGCTTCATTTTTATAAAAATGCATTGCGATGTTTGAAAGATTTACTTGTTGTAAAGCACTGGCAATCCAATGGAGTAAACCCGTTCTGCGAAAGTGGTGTGGTCCTGTGATTAGCCATATTATAAAATGTGTTAAGTAGATTTATCTTACCAGTCCCATGACTGACTCGTAGTTTGTTTCACTTGCAAACTCGGGTGCCCCTCTTTCTACACGGGCAGCCTTGTATTCAAGTTTTAGCAGGCTCATTCTGGATAGCTGGAGCTGAAGATGGATTCTATCATTTATCTATTTTATGCTGTTCAGCTCCTATTGTACATATTATGTTTGTTTTCCGCTGTAGACATTTATGTATAGCTGAACTGTATTTGTACCAAGTATGATCCTGTATACTGTGTAACTCTGATGATTATGTTTATCCACTATATTATTTGTACATTATCTGGTGTATTTATTTAATTTTGTTCTGCTGTTATCTGTTTATGTATTATATTCCAAAGATTACCCTTGCCACCGTCAGTATGGGGTTTGGGGTCGTCACAATGGCCTTTCACAGGGGCTATAAATTATACTATAGCGACCATTTTGAATATTCAACTGACCATAACTTTTGATTCCTGCTATGAAATTTCGATTTTTCGGATTCGTTGGAAATATATTTTCAATCAGATTTAGATATTTTTGGTTCCACTAAAATCCGTCACATTTTGAATCCGGTACATTCGGTCAAAGTATAGGTTTGACTTTTCAAACTACTGGACTATTTCTAATTCCTTTAGAAATCAAAATGAATATATTTGCTTAACTTCAATTAAAATAAATTTTTAGCCATTATTATTTAAAATAAATTATTTTAACTATTCAAAATTCACTGAAATAGCCAAAATAAAAATTTTAAATTGGTTCGGATTTTCCGGGTTGTTACAGACGGGTTCTGGAGCATTACATCGTGAAGAAGGTGGCAGCCTTAATTGTAATTAGAAAAGGTTAATTAAATTTAATAATAATTAAATTATCCAATGTATAAAATTGTATTACTTCTTCATATGTCATCCAAATTCAGTGAAACGAAATGCGTTGGAATCACGACGAAGAGATCTACAACATGGGACAGACTAGATCTGAAATGGAGCACTTTGAAAATTCACACAAATCGATGTAAGATTTCTATTTTAAAATTAAAATTATTTATTTATTTCATTGTGAAATTTATATTTATTCTATTTAAAATTCATGCTGATGTTGTACATATCTGTTTCAATGTTGATTGTGTTGTGACTGTGATGAACAACTGAATTGAATTGTGTATTCCTGTTTGTTAGAATTTTGTGTATACAAGAAAAAACATATTTTTATTGTATATATATAATATATAATATTCATGTTTGTTATAAATTAGATGTAAACATATAAACTACTCTTTTATACGTTATTAGAAATTCATAGAGAAATGTAAACATATAAAACATTCTTTTATATGCTATTAGAGTACATGGAGAAATGTAAACAAATAAAATACCCTTTTTTTATGTCAATACCATATGTAGAAAAATGTAAATAAATAAAATATTCTTTTAATTGATATTAGTATACATAGAAAAGGTACGAAAAATAAATTTGTCATCTATTTATGAATTGTTATGTCAAAAATTAGAATAACAATAAAATATTCATTTTATTGTTTACATTAAAAGGTTTAAAATTAGAACAATAATAGAATATTCAATTTTATTGTTTACATTAAACATGGTTTTGTCAAAATATAGTTATTGAAATAAAAAAAGACATTTTGTCGAAATATAGCCATGGAAATAAAAAGATACATTTTGTCAAACATGTTAGTCAAAATAAAAATATAGACTTTGTCAAAACATGATTATTGAAATAAAAAGACATTCTTGTCAAAACATGAGTATTGTAATAAAAATAACATTTTTTGTCAAAACATGTTAATTGAAAATTTGTGTTAAAACTTGTTAGTTGAAAATAAAATTAACATTGGTGTTAAAACATGTTAGTAGGAATAAAAGATTTATTTTTATTGTCATAAAAGAGTAGATTCAAAAGATTACATTTTTATGTAATATTGTTTTTCATTAGAAAGAATAGAGTTAAAAGACTTCATTTTTATGTAACATTGTTTACCATAAAACGAACTGAAATAGGAGATTTGATTTTTACTGTCGATCTGTTACAATAAAAAAAATAGTTATTAAAAGTTTATATTTTTAAATGTCATTTTGTTATAAAAAGGATTATACCTTTATTGTCACTTAGTTTTCAAATAAAAGATTAAAATAAAAAGATTATGATAAAAAGAATTCATCTTTGTTGTAACTTTGTTAAATTTAATAAAATGTTTTTATTGTCATTATAGATTGTAATAAAATAGATTAGAATTAAAAGATATATTTTTAGTATCAACTTAGTTACAATAAAAAGAGCAAATGGAAAGATAAGTTTTGTATGTCATTTTGTTACAATAATGAAAAAGATGTATTTTTGTTCATTAGAAAGAATAAGGCATTTTTAGCTCACTAAAATGATTAAACAAAAAGATACATTTTTATCATTTAAATAGAATGAGACAAAATTATTCAATTTTTTCATTTTAAAATATTAAGATAAATATATTCACTTTTGTCATTTAAAGGAAATGAGAAAAAATATTCATTTTTGTCCCTTAAAAAGAATGAAACAAAAATATTCACTTTTATCAAATTAAACTAGTTAAACCCAATTTGTCAATATTATCAATTTATAATAGTTGAAATCTATTATGTCGCTTTTGTCAAATTACCAAAGTTAAAATCTAATTTGTCGATTTTGTCAAAATTATCATAGCTAAAATAAATCGGTTACTTTTGTCAAACTATAATGGTTAAAACACAAACATTATCATTTTCGTCGCATTAGATTTGACAAAACAACTACGTTACTTTCATTTGTTTTGTTGAATTAGAATTGTCGATAAAACAAAGTTATCATTCTTATTGTTTTGTTGAAATGAATTTGTCAACAAAACAAAGTCATTATCTTTATTGTTTTGTCGAAAAAGATTAGTTAAATCAAAATATACATTTTGTCAAAATATTCATTTTTGTCAAAATAGATTAGTTAAAGCAAATCATATATTTTTGTCAAAATATACACTTTTGTCAAGATAGGTTAGTTGAATCAAAATACACCCTTTTCGTCAAAATGGACATTTCTGGCCAAATAGCTTTGTTGAACCAAAATATTTATTTTTGTCAAAAATACAATAGTTGAAACAAAAATTACATTTTGTTAAATATGATTGTTGAAAACAAAATAACATTTTTGTTAATTAGATTTGAAATAAAACAAAATTCACATTTTTGGGTTAAATAAAAGAGTTAAACACAAATAGTATTTTGTTAAATAGGTTTGTGCTATAAACAAAAATATTCATTTTAGTAAAATAGAATTGTCAGCAAAATGGATGTATCACTTCTTATACATTTTGTTGTTAAATAATTTATATGCAAATATAATAATCATTTTTATTTGCATAACATACAATAGAATTTATATGCAAATATAAAATCATTTCTATTTGCAAATTTACATTAGAATTTACATTCAAATATAAGAATCATATTACTGGTCAAAACATACATTAGAATGTATAGGTAAGTTAAAGTGGCATCTTTATATGCTAATGCATACATTAGAATCTATATGCAATTTAAAAATAAACATTTTTATGTGTTAGGCTATACATTAAAAAACATATACAAATGAGATTATTTCTTTTATGTGTTAAAGTTAAAAATAATTACATACAAATAAAGTATAATGAAAATTTTCTTTTATTTGTCATCCGCAATAATGTCATATAAATAAATTACATTTTATTAGATATTAGAAATGTATAAGGAAATTATATGGGTCAAATACATTTTTATTCAACATTAGGAATAAAGTAACGTGTTCTTTTCATTATCACCAATAAGTTAGCAATATTAAAATTGGTTGAATTCATTTACCAATTATTTATTTATATGAACTGTTGTTGGCTGAAAACCCCATACGGGTATTGGGATGATATTTGACATACACTAGTCCTAATATTTATTTGTATGTCAATCGATAGATTGACAAACTACGATGAGCGTTATTATTTCATTTTAGTGCTCATATAGTTGCGAACTTCACTCTGGATGTTGAATGGATGGTTTGATGATTATTTATCATTTGTTGTCATTTACACACGATGTATGAAATCCATATAACCGAAGTTATATGGTAAATGATTGAGTCGCTTTCCTATTCAGAATATCTCTTATATAAAGAATATTTTAAACAAAGAATTTCTTTTAAATAAAGAATATTTTTATAAGATATTGAAATAAAGAAATTGGATTCTGGGTGGCCGTGGATGGTGTTTTAAATAACTCTGTTCTTAAACCCGTATGAAGGAATAAATCTTTTAACTAAGATTATTAGTGTTTCAAATTATATTTTGTATTGGAATAAATTGATATGTGAATTGGGTTTATCGTGAACTGTGTTTTAAATGACATTTGTTCTTTAGCCCAATTAACAGTAAAAATATAATTTGGAATTTATAAAACTTTTTATTAAGATTTAAAAAGGATTTTCCGAAGTCAAATTTTCAAATTTAATATATTAAATTGGAATTGAATGGAAATTTATATCGATTATATATTGATTTGATTTCTATGGAAATTCCATATTTGTTGGAAGATGATTTTGGGTTTATCGTGAACAATTTTTTAAATGACATTGATTCTTTAACCCAGTTAAAGACAAAATTAATTTCTTAAAACCGAATAATCGTAAAGCTATGATTTTGATATTAAAACCGAATGGGAACCTTTCCCTAGTAATATGAATATTTTATTAAAAGAATATTCTAAATTTGAATGAGGCGTTGGATGTGTCTTTATAACACCTGATTTTTAATTATTAAATATGCGAGTTATTCGGAAAGACCGGATTTAACCCATTCTGAATAATTACTACGACGATTAAAGTCAAAGACATTGAAGACAGTGGATTAAGACCAGCAATCTTCACATCGAATGGACGACTACTGATGCCTGACATTGGGTCGCTACCAGTAAAGGGTTAAAGTGGTAGTTTGTCCGGTTGTACTTGTTGATTGTCCGGATATGCGAGCACCTCACTTTCGTATTGACTATACGGAACGAGGAATAAGGTGTCTCGGGTTTCGTTCAGACCCAGAACGGACTTGTAAAAGGATGCGTGTCTGACATTGAATTTCATTCCACATAAATTAAATTGATTTCTATTTAATATATATATATATATATATATGTGGTGGCGGAGAATTTATTCTCTTTCTTAACACCCTTCTCTGAGACGTACGAGCTCAGAGGTTATATATTGGTAGTTATCGATCGCATGGCATGGATTGTCAATATGGCACGCCAAGATGCAAATGATCAAGGCTTTTGTTGAAAAGCATAGCTTTGTGGTTGATGATCAAAGCATAGCCATTTCGACATAGCTTTATGTATAGTGTGACCTTGAGAGCCTCACACCCCGGTAAGAGTCAGAAACAGAGCAAGGGAACGCAGGGAGTACACACATTTCTTTCTAGCTAGAAGTGGTATCAGGACTTTACACACCCTGACACTTACTTATGTAGATGATGGATTTCGAGGCATTGGATTTATTATTGGTTGCCCATGGCCATATTATAGGTTCAATAGGACAGGGAAGCGTGTGTTCAGGAATTGCCAATCCATTAAAGTATTTGTGGACCGTCCCTGCTGTATCCAAGGGTTCACCAGTGTCTGAATCCTAAGACATTGCCAGAGTGTCTCGAATCGGTAAAGATATCGTTCTGCGTTAGCGGCGTGATTAGCTTTCTTATTAGATAAGTTAGGAAATATTTTTTATACCAATCCCATGACTGACCCGTAGTTTGTTTCACTTTGCAAACTCGGGTGCCCTCTTTTACACACGGGCAATCGAGTAGCTTATTTTGCAGATATATTGAGCAGGATTCTGGATCGAAGCTTAGAGCTGTGTCCAGAGCATTGGTAGTCTTCCGCTGTATTAATTTGATTGTTCTGCTGCAGCGTATTACATTTATTGTAATTTAATCTTCCACTGTATTATTATATTCGATGTACTCTGATATATCTTGTACTCTGATGTAACATTAATGTAATGTTTATTGAAGTCTTCTATTATTTGTTCTGATGTCTTGTATTCTCAGAGTTAACGTATTCGGGTTTTGAACGTCCAGGTCGATCTTGCGATCGATCGGTTCGGGCAAAAAGTCAGGTCGTTACAGTTGGTATAAGAGCTCCGGTTAGCTCAAATTTCTGGGGTAAAACTCGTTAGAACTGAACAAAAGACTCATCAGAGGTAGGATTAGTAATATCCTATAAAGGAATACTCATTAGAGATAGGATCAGTAGTATCCTAGAATGAGAAAACTCATTAGAGATGGGGTCAGTAATACCCTAGAATAAGTTGAGAGTGCCAACTATATAATTAACGTATTTGTGATTATATATACAACCCTGTAACACCCCACCTCTGCTAGGGTCACTCACAAAGGGAATGCCCTAGTTTTGGAGGGGTATTATCTAGTAAATAGGCACAGAGATAACACAAGACAGAACATAGATAAAAATAGAGTGTATAAAGCAGTGGATATAAACTTTAAAACCAAATCTCATTACTGAAAAATAGAGTAAAAACCTCTTACATCAAAATGCCAAGTCATTATTTCATTACATCAAGTTCTAAAGAAGAAAAGTACTTAAAACAACATAAGTAAAATATTATTCCCCAAAAAGTGCATGAGTGAAGCCATAGCATAGCTCAAGACCAAACCGTACAAGAGCTGTCAGAAAGCAAGCAAAGTCCAAGCTAAGAGCTAGAGTTTCCTCCCTGAAAACCTGGGGGGGGGGGGAATGAAAGACAAAGAGGCGAAAGAAAATGGGTCAGTCAAAAAGACTGGTAAGCCCTAGTGACTATCAGCATAGAAACTAGTAAAGTTAACAAGACATGAATAAACTGGAATTAAACATAGGAATGATGATAAGTCTGACATGATAACTAAGCTAACAAGAAAACTCAAGTCTAACATTGCGTATTCAAGGTTCGCCATACCAACTATACTGGTATACTAATCCCGTGTCAACTATAAATCAAGAAATAATCCCTTAGCCCAATGTCGTGAGGTGACCCAATTCGGGGTCCAACAGTATGATCTAATCGATCGGCTCCCTACAAGTCTAGCTCGTCGTGTGTCTATGTCATACGGCCCTCTCACGAATGTAGTCACCTGTGCTAGGTCCACCATACAGTGTATCAAGCCCTAGGGTGCCAACCACCGACATGAATCAAGAATGCACAGATAATCCTACTGATGCCCAATGCCTGCTTTTTCAACTCCGGACTAAGTGCACGACCCTAGTCCGCCTGAACCTACAATGGTGCACCAACTCAGCCATCATTCTGGTCGCTTACAATCAGCCTAGCAATCGTGCCCCACCCTGCCTAGTCCCAGGGTACCGTGATACATCTAGTGGGTTACTGCTGAAAAGGACCGCGTAACTAGGGTTTCGTTCAGCAGGTTAAGTTGTCATCTAAAATCGAGACTTAACCCCATCTACGTGTCATGTCAAATTGACTAAGTGTGTCGTTCTAGTTCAAGACTTAGTCCTACGAATCATGTGTCAGGTTGGTTAAGTGTGCTTAAGCGGTTCATGACTTAACCCTATCAAATCAACGTGTCAAATTGGTTAAGTATATTCAAGTGGTCCATGACTTAACCCTATCCAGTGGCATTAATTTACTTAATGCACCCCTAACCTCTCACATTAGACTTGGTTATGGTTAATGGATGTGCTGGGCGGGTCCGGGCAGTTTTACACCATAACCTAGTCTAACCTCGGGTTTCGAGTGCGATATGACCAACTACTCACATTGGGTCCTATTGTTTGCAGTTACTGGATTCGCCGGGCGGTTCCGGGCAGATTTATACTGCAAACTCAACCCAACCTCGAGTTGGCCACGTTCAAGTTATCTGAGTGTCATGTCCCAAATTCATATTTTCAAGTATAATTTCATGTCAAGTTCATGTTCCTATTCAAGCTCAAGTTATAACGATATTCGTGTTTTCAAATTCATAGTAAATTCAGGTTTTCCTAAATTACCCAAATCGCATCCCCAACGCTCGTGAATTCGAATCAAGGCAATAGATGTAACTAGGGAATAACATAACAAGGATGGGTATAAAGTGGCAAAGGTGATTTCAAGGAAAGCATGGTGTAACTTGAGATATGATCATAACATCACTGGCATATGAAATAGGGTGATAAACATAGCAATAAATGACATAAGATGATAATCCTAAACTTGTGACTAGCAAAAGTTTCAACATCACAACATCACAGACATGTTAAAATAATGATAAGGTTTAGGTTATGACATGAACAGACCCATAAATCAAGTTCTTATCTGTATTCCACAAATCAAGGTTCAATATGAATGGTACTAGGTTCAAGGTGAATAGATCTAGGGTGAACAAGAGTAGATCTAAAATAATAGATCAAAAAGGAATAGTCATAGATCAAAGATATACAAGAGTAGGTCTCAAGTAGTTTTTATGTTCAACTTCAATTTACACATGTCCATGTTAAGTTTAGAGTTTAGATCTAAGAGTAACTGGGGATTACAGATCGTGGTTTTTGAGAACTAAGAACAGAAATTGTCGTAGGATCGTTGCAGAAGCTTTAATCTCTAGTTTAAATTGATTTGCTTAGGTTGATGTTGATGAACAGAGGCAGAGCAGAAGTAGAATAGAATTGTGTGTAGAGAAGGCTAGGTTTGGGGCTGTTTAAATAGGTTTAGGCAGATGAATCTGGACAGAAATCGGACTAGAAACATCAGAACGAACACTGGCCCAAAAATGGGCTCGGGGACCAGGTCGACACCCAGGTCGACTGCCCAGTCGACCTGGTCTGGGGGGGGGGGTCGACTGCCCAGTCAACTCCCCAGTCGACCTGGGTCTGGGCGGGAATTTTCCGCCCAGTCTGTTCTGCGTTTGAAATTCGAATTTTGAATTCAAATTCGAGCTGTTTTCGATTCTCAAAATTCCTGAAACTTCGGAGGGTCATATCTCCCTCATTCGGACTCCGATTCTTGCAAACTCGGACTCGTTTCCAAGCAGAATTCCGAGACGAACGCAATGGCGCAACCCGTTTCCCTTGGTTCTTATTTTAAAATTTAATTCTGCCTAGATTTATGGTTATAACACGTTATCAAAATACGGGTTGTTACATTCTCCCCTCCTTAAAGGATTTCGTCCCCGAAATCTCTAAGTTAGGAAGAACATATCCTACCATCCATCATCCATCTACTCAAAACATCATCCACAAGCAAAAATTGTCCTTAAGAGATTTCTAATGCCGTATGAACAAATGCAAAAAGTGTGTGTATATGTTCCTTATCTAATGCAAATGATCAGGCCTGATTGATCTTTCTAATGCAAAATATGTCTAGTGTCATGAATCCAACATGTATGCAAATAATCCTAGTCACGTAAGCACTATATGTGTGCACAAACATTCATCCATATGCAAAACTCATATAATAACACATTCAATTTCATCCATAAATAAGTATAAACACTCATGCATATGCAATATGAAAATGTGTCTGAGCCGATCTAGTGCCTAATGTGTGTTATGCAACCACGAGCAATCACTTGCAACCACTTGCAACCATTCGCAAACATCAAGCATAACATGTTTCAAATACATGTTTACATTCATAGGATTCTACCTAAGGTTCTCAAGACAGGATCGAAAGGATATACAAGATAAAACAGAGTATCTAAGGAAAAGAAGTTAAAGATGTACCCCTAGAAGGTCCTTCTTGCGGGGCTTGCCCATGCTTCTTAGGGCAGTTCTTGCTAATGTGTCCAGTTTCACCGCATTGAAAACATGCTCCTATCTTCATCTTTTTCTTCCTACAGTCCTGGACTATATGCCCGTCAATACCACAGAAGTTGCATTTTCTTTTCTCACGTGACTTGTCATTCTTGTTGTTGCTGTTCTTTCCTCCTTTCTCGGAGTCTACCTTCTTGTCTTGAGACTCATTCGCCTTGACCTTCTTCTTGCCATTCTCGTCTTCTTCATGAAGTAGGGCCATATTCACCAAGCTTTCAAAGGTCGCCCCCATGGGTACATGAGTCATGGCCATAGTGTGGAGTGGCTCGCTCAATCCTCGAGCAAAGCGTAGAGCCTTCTTCTCAGCCGTGTTGACTAAGTCCAAACCAAACCGAGCAAGCTGATTAAACTTATTCACGTATTCCCTAACTGACATGTCCCCTTGCTTGAGTGCCAGGAACCTCTCTATCTGAAGACTCGCTTCTGCGGATGATAAAAACTTAAGCCCAAACCTCTCTCTAAAGTCTGCCCAAGTCTCAATTGGCCTGGTAGCGTTGGTGACTTCCCACCAAAATGAAGCTTCCTCTTTCAACGACCATGCTGCCAACTGAACTTTCCTATGATCCTCCATATCGAAAATAACAAACAAGTCTTCAGTCAATTTTAGCCAGTTTCGCGCCTCAACGAAGGTTTCAGTCCCAACGAAGTTCTTGCCGCCCATTCCTATAAAGTCCTTGCATATTTTGGCGAAGGAAGTACCCGGAGGAGGAGGAGGAGGAACCGTGGCCACCGGGGGAGGAGGAGGAGGGATATCTGCCGGGCCCGCGCCGTTAGCCCTAGCTTCCAAGTATCTTCGGAACCAGGCAGGTATGGGTACTCCCTCGGGAAGGTTAAGATCAGACATGCTGAAAAGCGAAAAGGAAAAACTTTCAAACGAGGAAACAAAGGAAAGTGCTAATGGCTTTTGGGGAATAGCCTTTTCTTAAAAATAAAACTTTTCTTAAAAAATGCTTCTTTATAAACGGTTTTGAAAATAGTTTCAGAAGGTTTTTAAAACTTTTGCCCAGTCTGGTAACCTTCTGCTCTGATACAAAATGTAACACCCAACCTCCGCTAGGGTCACTCACAAAGGGAATGCCCTAGTTTTGGAGGGGTATTATCGAGTAAACAGGCACAGAGATAACACAAGACAGAACATAGATAAAAATAGAGTGTATAAAGCAGCGGATATAAACTTCAAAACCAAATCTCATTACTGAAAAATAGAGTCAAAACCTCTTACATCAAAATGCCAAGTCATTATTTCATTACATCAAGTATTAAAGAAGCAAAGTACTTAAAACAACATAAGTAAAATATTATTCCCCAAAAAGTGCATGAGTGCAGCCATAGCATAGCTCAAGACCAAACCGCACATGAGCTGTCAGAAAGCAAGCAAAGTCCAAGTTAAGAGCTAGAGTTTCCTCCCTGAGAACCTGGGGGAGGGAGGGGAAACGAAAGACAAAGAGGCGAAAGAAAACGGGTCAGTCAAAAAGACTGGTAAGCCCTAGTGACTATCAGCATAGAAACTAGTAAAGTTAACAAGACATGAATAAACTGGAATTAAACATAGGAATGATGATAAGTCTGACATGATAACTAAGCTAACAAGATAACTCAAGTCTAACATTGCGTATTCAAGGTTCGCCATACCAACTATACTGGTATACTAATCCCGTGTCAACTATAAATCAAGAAATAATCCCTTGGCCCAATGTCGTGAGGTGACCCAATTCGGGGTCCAACGATATGATCTAATTGATCGGCTCCCTACAAGTCTAGCTCGTCGTGTGTCTGTGTCATACGGCCCTATCACGAATGTAGTCACCTGTGCTAGGTCCACCATAGGGTGTATCAAGCCCCAGGGTTCCAACCACCGACACGAATCAAGAATGCACAAATAATCCTACTGATGCCCAATGCCTGCTTTTTCAACTTCAGACTAAGTGCACGACCCTAGTTCGCCTGAACCTATAATGGCGCACCAACTCAGCCGTCGTTCTGGTCGCTTACAATCAGCGCAGCAATCGTGCCCCACCCTACCTAGCCCCAAGGTACCGTGATACATCTAGTGGGTTACTGCTGAAAAGGACCGCGTAACTAGGGTTTCGTTCAGCAGGTTAAGTTGTCATTTAAAATCGAGACTTAACCCCATCTACGTGTCTTGTCAAATTGACTAAGTGTGTCGTTCTAGTTCAAGACTTAGTCCTACGAATCATGTGTCAGGTTGGTTAGTGTGTTCAAGCAGTTCATGACTTAACCCTATCAAATCAACGTGTCAAGTTGGTTAAGTATATTCAAGTGGTCCATGACTTAACCCTATCCAGTGGCATTAATTTATTTAATGCACCCCTAACCTCTCACATTAGACTTGGTTATGGTTACTGGATGTGCCCGGGCGGGTCCGTGCTGTTTTACACCATAACCTAGTCTAACCTCGGGTTTCGAGTGCGATATGACCAACTACTCACATTGGGTCCTATTGTTTGCAGTTATTGGATTCGCCGGGCGGTTCCGGGCATATTTATACCGCAAACTCAACCCAACCTCGAGTTGGCCATGTTCAAGTTATCTAAGTGTCATGTCCCAAATTCATATTTTCAAGTATAATTTCATGTCAAGTTCATGTTCCTATCCAAGCTCAAGTTACAACGATATTCATGTTTTCAAGTTCATACTAAATTCAGGTTTTCCTAAACTACCCAAATCGCATCCCCAACGCTCGTGAATTCGAATCAAGGCAATAGATGTAACTAGGGAATAACATAACAAGGATGGGTATAAAGTGGCAAAGGTGATTTCAAGGCAAGCATGGTGTAACTTGAGATATGATCATAACATCACTGGCATATGAAATAGGGTGATAAACATAACAATAAATGACATAAGATGACAATCCTAAACTTGTGACTATCAAAAGTTTCAACATCACTACATCACAGGCATGTTAAAATAATGATAGGGTTTAGGTTATGACATGAACCGGCCCCTAAATCAAGTTCTTATCAGTATTCCACAAATCAAGGTTCAATATGAATGGTACTAGGTTTAAGGTGATTAGATCTAGGGTGAACAAGAGTAGATTTAAAATAATAGATCAAAAAGGAATAGTCATAGATCAAAGATATACAAGAGTAGGTCTCAAGTAGTTTTTATGTTCAACTTCAATTTACACATGTCCATGTTAAGTTTAGAGTTTAGATCTAAGAGTAACTGGGACTTAAAGATCGTGGTTTTTGAGAACTAAGAACAGAAATTGTCGTAGGATCGTTGCAGAAGCTTTAATCTCTAGTTTGAATTGAGTTGCTTAGGTTGATGTTGATTAGCTTCTAGTTTTGATTCCAGCAGAGTAGCGACGCCATTTTTATTTTTATTTAGAACAGAGGCAGAGTAGACGTAGAATAGAATTGTGTGTAGAGAAGGCTAGGTTTGGGGCTGTTTAAATAGGTTTGGGCAGATGAATCTGGACAGAAATCGGATTAGAAACATCAGAACGAACACTGGCCCAAAAATGGGCTCGGGGACCAGGTCGACTGTCCAGTCGACCTGGTCTGGGGAGGGGGGTCGACTGCCCAGTCGACTCACTAGTCGACCTGGGTCTGGGCGGGAATTTTCCCGCCCAGTCTGTTCTGCGTTTGAAATTCGAATTCTGAATTTGAATTCAAGCTGTTTTCGATTCTGAAAATTCCTGAAATTCGGAGGGTCATGTCTCCCTCATACGGACTCCGATTCTTGCAAACTCGGACTCGTTTCCAAGTAGAATTCCGAGACGAACGCAATGGCACAACCCATTTCCCTTGGTTCTTATTTTAAAATTTAATTCTGCCTAGATTTATGGTTATAACACGTTATCAAAATACGGGTTATTGCAAACCCAATCTTAGAAAATATGATTTTTGAATATATATATATATAAGTTATATATATATATATATATCTGAAAAGTTAATCAACTAATAAAATTATTAAAACCAATTTAAAATAATGAAAATGAAAACTGAGTTGGTAAATTAAACAACTTTTGGCTCTGTTCCTTTTCGAGGACGAAAAGATTTTAAGTGGGGGAGATTGTAACAACCCGCAAATTCTGAACCAATTAATATTTTTATTTTAGAAATTTTTAATGGATTTTGAATATTTAAAACAATTTATTTTAAATAATAATGGCTAAAAAAATTATTTAAATCGATGTTAGAACGAAATATTTTATTTTAAATATAAAAGGAGTTAGAAATAGCATGGTAGTTTGAAAATTTGAATTTGAACATTGACTGACTATACAAGGTGCAAATTCAATCGGATTTTAGTGAAACCAAGGATATTAGAATCTATTTAAAAATATCTTTTTAATGAATCCGAAAAATTGAAATTTCATGGCGGGAATCAAAAGTTATTCCCAGTTTAAAATTCAGAATAGTCGCTGTAGAATATATATTTTTTTTAATATTAAAAATAGCCATTTTTCAAACGACCTCCGTTTTCGACGAAATCACTTTTATTGGATCCGGAATGTCAAATTATTGCTAGTTTTCAATATTCATAATTTATCGAATTAAAATGTGAGTGTGGAAAAAGAAAATGTGTTTTGTCAATTTCAGTCAAATTCGATCGACTAGAAAATAGGCCATTTTTCAAACATTCTCGGAATTCGACGAAATTAGTTTTGTTAGGACCGTATCGTAAAAACATAACTAGAAATAATTTTTCTGTAATTTTTAGAGACCACATGTGGCCCCGGTAAATTTAAATGTACGATCAACTTAAATAATTAAATGATTTATATTTTAAATTAAAGAAAAGAGGGTTGAAATGATCAAACAGGCGACGGGACCTAGCCCATTGTGTCCAGAACAGGGGCTTTTGGCTAGGAACACTTCTCGTTGGGCTGAATTTGGAGTTATCAGGAATTATTGGACTTTTTTTTGTAAATTAAAACATTTATTAATAGTATATTATAAATATAGACCCAAAAAAAAAACCCAACCCTAATTCTAAATAAGGAGCCGCCGCCAGAATGGAAGGAATGGCCACCGTTCTTCGATAACCCCCCTTAAAATTCTTCATATCTAATTCATTAATTTCAGAAATTCCAAATGCAAAACGGAAAAGAATTTCAAGCTCTTCAATTCTAACGGCTAAGATCTGATTTAATGGAGTCTTGTTCTCGGTTTCTACGTGCAAATGGGAGCGGTTTGGGTTTGTTCTTCCATGTGAGGGAGGCGCTGAGTTTCATGGGAATCGCAGTGTGGGGAAAGCATGGTAAGGGCTTCGACGGACTACGTTCAGATGATGATCCGGCTGATTGAACCATTGTGCGCAAGTGGAAGAAGTTTGAAACTTTTATTGGTTTGAATGCCTGAGAATAACGACGGGTTCTGGAGCATTACATCGTGAAGAAGGAGGCGTCCTTAATTGTAATTAGAAAAGATTAATTAAATTTAATAATAATTAAATTATCCAATGTATAAAATTGTATAACTTCTTCATATGTCATCCAAATTCAGTGAAACGAAATGCGTTGGAGTCACGAAGAAGAAATCTACAACATGGGATAGACTAGATCTAAAATGGGACACTTTGAAAATTCGCACAAATCGATGTGAGATTTCTATTTTAAAATTAAAATTAATTACTTATTTCATTGTGAAATTTATATTTATTCTATTTAAAATTCATGCTGATGTTGTATATATCTATTTCAATGTTGATTGTGTTGTGATTGTGATGAACCACTGAATTGAATTGTGTACTCCTGTTTGTTAGAATTTTGTGTATACAAGAAAAACCATATTTTTATTGTATAAATATATAATATATAATATTCATGTTTGTTATAAATTAGACGTAAACATATAAACTACTCTTTTATATGTTATTAGAAATTCGTAGAGAAATGTAAACATATAAAATATTCTTTTATATGTTATTAGAGTACATAGAGAAATGTAAACAAATAAAATACCCTTTTTTATGTCAGTAGCATGCATAGATAAATGTACATAAATAAAATATTCTTTTAATGGACATTAGAATACATAGAAAAGGTACGAAAAATAAATTTATCATCTAGTTAGGAATTGTTATGCCAAAAATTAGAATAACAATAAAATATTCAGTTTATTCTTTACATTAAAACGTGGTTTTGTTTAAAATTATAACAACAATAAAATATTCAATTTTGTTGTTTACATTAAACATGGTTTTGTCAAAATATGGTTATTGAAATAAAAAGAGACATTTTGTCAAAATATAGCTATGGAAACAAAAAATACATTTTGTCAAACATGTTAGTCAAAATAAAAATACAGACTTTGTCTAAACATGATTATTGAAATAAAAAGACATTCTTGTCAAAGCATGAGTATAATAAAAATAACATTTTTTGTCAAAACATGTTAATTGAAAATTTGTGTTAAAACTTGTTAGTTGAAAATAAAATTAACATTGGTGTTAAAACATGTTAGTAGGAATAAAAGATTTATTTTTATTGTCATAAAAGAGTAGATTCAAAATATTACATTTTTATGTAATATTGTTTTTCGTTAGAAAGAATAGAATTAAAAGACTTCATTTTTATGTAACATTGTTTACCATAAAACGAACTGAAATAGGAGATTTGATTTTTATTGTCGATCTGTTAAAACAAAAAATTATAGTTATTAAAGTTTATATTTTAAATGTCATTTTGTTATAAAAAGGGTTATACCTTTATTGTCACTTAGTTTTCAAATAAAAGATTAAAATAAAAAGATTATGATAAAAAGAATTCATTTTGTTGTAACTTTGTTAAATTTAATAAAATATTTTTATTATCATTATAGATTATAATAAAATAGATTAGAATTAAAAGATATATTTTTAGTGTCATCTTAGTTTCAATAAAAAGAGAAAACAGAAAGATAAGTTTTATAAGTCATTTTGTTACAATAAAGAAACAGATGTATTTTTGTTCATTAGAAAGAATAAAGCATTTTTAGCTCATTAAAAATGATTAAACAAAAAGATACATTTTTATCATTTAAATAGAATGAGACAAAATTATTCAATTTTGTCATTTTAAAATATTAAGACAAATATATTTATTTGTAATTTAAAGGGAATGAGACAAAATATTCATTTTTGTCCCTTAAAAAGAATGAAACAAAAACATTCACTTTTATCAAATTAAAATAGTTAAACCCAATTTGTCACTATTATCAATTCATAATAGTTGAAATCTATTTTGTCGCTTTTGTCAAATTACCAAATTTAAAATCTAATTTGTCGATTTTGTTAAAATTATCATACTTCAAACAAATCGGTCAGTTTTGTCAAACTATAATGGTTAAAACACAAACAATATCATTTTCGTTGCATTAGATTTGACAAAACAAATATGTTACTTTCATTTGTTTTGTTGAATTAGAATTGTCGACAAAACAAAGTTATCATTCTTATTGTTTTGTTGAAATGAATTTGTCAATAAAACAAAGTCATTTTCTTTATTGTTTTGTTGAAAAAGATTAGTTAAATTAAAATATACATTTTGTCAAAATAGATCAGTTAAAGCAAATCATATATTTTTGTCAAAATATACACTTTTGTCAAGATAGATTAGTTAAATCAAAATACCCCTTTTTGGTCAAAATGAACATTTTTGGCCAAATAGCTTTGTTGGACCAAAATATTTATTTTTGTCAAAAATACAATAGTTGAAACAAAAATTATATTTTGTTAAATACGATTGTTGAAAACAAAATTACGTTTTTGTTAATTCGATTTGAAATAAAACAAAAATCACATTTTTGGGTAAAATAAAAGAGTTAAACACAAATAGTATTTTGTTAAATAGGTTTGTGCTATAAACAAAAATATTCATTTTAGTAAAATAGAATTGTCAGCAAAATGGATGTATCACTTCTTATACATTTTGTTGATATAGAATTTATATGCAAATATAATAATCATTTTTACTTGCATAACATACAATAGAATTTATATGCAAATATAAAATAATTTTTATTTGCAAATTTACATTAGAATTTACATTCAAATACAAGAATCATATTACTGGTCAAAACATACATTAGAATGTATAGATAAGTTAAAGTGGCATCTTTATATGTTAATGCATACATTAGAATCTGTATGCAATTTAAAAATAAACATTTTTATGTGTTAGGTTATACATTGAAGAACATATACAAATGAGATTATTTCTTTTATGTGTTAAAGTTAAAAATAATTACATACAAATAAAGTATAATGAAAATTTTCTTTTATTTGTCATCCGCAATAATGTCATCAAAGTAAATTACATTCTATTATATATTAGAAATGTATAAGGAAATTATACGAGTCAAATACATTTTTATCCGACATTAGGAATAAAGTAACATGTTTTGTTCATTATCACCAATAAGTTAGCAGCATTAAAATTGGTTAAATTCATTTATCAATTATTTATTTATATGAACTGTTGTTAGCTGAAAACCCTACACGGGTATTGGGATGATATTTGACATAAACTAGTCCTAATATTTATTTGTATGTCAATCGATAGATTGACAGACTGCGATGAGCGTTATTATTTCATTTTAATGCTCACACACTTGCGATCTTCACTCTGGATGTTGAATGGATGGTTTGATGATTGTTTATCATTTGTTGTCATTTACACACGATGTATGAAATCCATATAACCGAAGTTATATGGTAAATGGTTGAGTCGTTTTCCGATTTAGAGTATCTCTTATATAAAGAATATTTTAAACAAAGAATTTCTTTTAAATAAAGAATATTTTTATAAGATATTGAAATAAAGAATTGGATTCTGGGTTGCCGTGGATGGTGTTTTAAATAACTCTGTTCTTAAATCCCGCATGAAGGAATAAATCTTTTAACTAAGATTATTAGTGTTTCAAATTATATTTTGTATTGGAATAAATTGATATGTGAATTGGGTTTACCGTGAACTGTGTTTTAAACAACATTCGTTCTTTAGCCCAATTAACAGCAAAAATATAATTTGGAATTTATAAATCTTTTTATTAAGATTTAAAAAGGAATTTTCCGAAGTCAAGTTTTCCAATTTAATATATTAAATTGGAATTTAATGGAAATTTATATCGATTATATATTGATTTGATTTCTATGTAAATTCCATATTTATTGGAAGATGATTTTGGGTTTATCGTGAACAATGTTTTTAAATGACATTGATTCTTTAACTCAGTTAAAGACAAGATTAATTTCTTAAAACTAAATAATTGTAAAGTTATGATTTTGATATTAAAACCGAATGGGAACCTTTCCCTAGTAATATGAATGTTTTACTAAAAGAATATTCTGAATTGGAATGAGGCGTTGGATGTGTCTTTATAGCACCTAATTTTTAATTATTAAATACGCGAGTTATTCGAAAAGACCGGGTTTAACCCATTCTGAATAATTACTATGATGATTAAAGTCAAAGACATTGAAGACGGTGGATGAAGACCAATGATCTTCACATCGAATGGACGATTACTGATGCCAGACATTGGGTTGCTCCCAATAAAGGGTTAAAGTGGTAGTTTGTCTGGTTGTACTTGTTGATTGTCCGAATATGCGAGCACGTCACTTTCGTATTGGCTACACGGGGTGAGGAATAAGGTGTCTCCGGTTTTGTTCAAACCCAGAACGGACTTGTAAATGGATGTATGTCTGACATTGAATTTCATTCCATGTAAATTAAACTGATTTCTATTTAATATATATCTGTGGTGGCGGAGAATTTATTCTCTTGCTTAACACCCTTCTCTTTGACGTACGAGCTTAGAGGTTATATATTGTTAGTTATTGATCGCATGGCGTGGATTGTCAATGTGGCACGCCAAGATGCAAATGATCAAGGCTTTTGTTGAAAAGCAGAGCCTTGTGGTTGATGATCAAAGCATAGCCATTTCGCCATAGCCTTGTGTATAGCGTGACCTCGTGAGCCTCACACCCCGGTAAGAGTCAGAAACGGAGGAAGGGAACGCAGGAGTGCACACATTTCTTTCTAGCTAGAAGTGGTATCAGGGTTTTACATGCCCTGACATTTACTTATGTGGATAATGGATTTCGAGGCCTCGGATTTATTATTGGTAGCCTATGGCCATATTATAGGCTCAATAGGATCTGGAAGCATATGTTCAAGAATTGCCAATCCACTAAAGTATTTGTGGATTGGCCCTGCTGTATCCAAGGGTTCGCCAGCGTCCAAATCCAAAGACATTGCTAGAGTGTCTCGAATCGGTAAGGAGATCGTTCCTACCCTTGACTCTTGATGGAAACCCAATTTCCAATACGACGTCATGCGGTTTTGATTATAGAACTAGTATGGCGACATAGTATATGGTAGCTATGCCGTCTATGATTGATACATTATGATTGAAACGTTTTTGAAACATATATACACTAATAATAATATCAAATCCGTTTTTATTTTATCAAGCGTTTTTGACCATTATAAGGTAAAACTCTATCCTTCGGCTTGCGTTGCATTGTGTGATGGGACCTGAGTCTTATAATGGTTTCATTTTTCTAAAAAGCATTGTGTTGTTTAACGATTTACTTTATTTTATACAAATCCAATGGAGTAAACCCGTTCCGCGTTAGCGGTGTGGTCCTGTGATTAGCCTTCTTATTAGATAAGTTTGGAAAGATTTCTCATACCAGTCCCATGACTGACCAGTAGTTTGTTTCACTTTGCAAACTCGAGTGCCCACTTTTCCACATGGGTAGTCGAGTAGCTTATTTTGCAAATATATTGAGTAGGATTCTGGATCGAAGCTCAGAGATGTGTCCAGAGCATTGGTACTATTCCGCTATGTTAATTTAATTGTTCCGCTGCAGTGTATTACATTTATTGTAATTTAATCTTCCGCCATATTATTATATTCGATGTACTCTGATATATCATGTACTCTGATGTAAAATTAATGTAATGTTTATAAAAGTCTTCTATTATTTGTTCTGATGTTTTGTATTCCCAAAGTTAACGTTTTTGGGTTTTGAACGTCTTGGTCGATCTTGGGATCGATCGGGTCGGGTGAGAAGCCGGGTCGTTACAGTATATTAGCTTTGAACGTGTGTTAAATATGTCAGATAATGTAGTCTAACTTTTTAAATCTCATGAGGAAATCCGAGACATCTAAATCAAGCTCAAATCTACAACACAGTGGCTATATATAATTCAGAAAGCAATATAAAATATGTAACAATAAAATCAGAGTCAGATACAGATATTCGTATCACAAAGGCGGAAAAGATATGAATACAATACATGAGTATAGATACAAAGATAGTGGTCATAATCGATCCACTATACAACAAAATAATAGGTGTAAGGCTTCTCAAAACAACATGTATACAAAGGAGTCTCATATACATATAACCCAAAAAGTACAACACTAAAGTAGTTTTCCCAAAACTGGAGGAGAGTCCATGCTGGAGTGTAGAAGAATCACCTAAAATACCTCGGTCTGACCCAAGTATTATTTACACAAAGATAAACAATAAACGGATCAGTCTAGCTGTACTTATTTCAAAAAGTCGGATATAATAAGAGATATAAATGATTGTAGACATACAAATTATAATAATAGTGTCATGCATAAGGGTGAAGCCCAGAAATGTCTACAGTATATCTTGAAAATCTATATCAGAGCTATAAAGAATATCTCATTCAAAATTATATAACTACTCATAGGAAATGATAACTCATATCAAATCAACTCAAAATTTGATAACATAATATCAATAAACTCAAATTCTAGAAATCAATAATTCAAAATCCAGAAATCACAAAGGGAGGGAGTAAGGCCTTCTCAAAATGGGAGTCCAAAGACTCGACCAACACGTGTATCCCAAATGAGAAGCAATCTCTAGGTAGCTATCCTATAATATTATGCTGAAGCTCCTCAAATAGTCCGAAGACCGCGGGTCGCGACCTCGGAAAACGGTCTGAAGGCCGTCAAAAGCATAAATCTACAAAAATGAACCAAAGTTCCCCGAAATGATCCGACGACCGTTAACATATTCAAAATGAACTGAAGTTCATTAAAATACTCAAAATGAACCGAAGTTCCTCGAAATGATCCGAAGACCATTAAAATATTCAAAACGAACTGAAGTTCCTCAAAATGATTTGAAGACCATCAGTGATCAGAATTGATCAAGTATAGTGTAAAATACGCCAAGCTAGAAAATATAAAAGTTGAGCTACACATAACCACTTGCTCTACTCGAATATTTACGAACAAGTTGTATATTCCACTAGAAGTACAAAACCATTATTGCTATGGTTTTCAATCGAACGAGATCAAGAATTAACCATCGAAGCAAACGCAAGGGTTCATATTCCTTGCTTTTACTAAGACATTTAATTGATTTCTCATACGATCGAGGAAAAGATTTATATGAATATATATATACTAGAGGTTAGAAAACAATTTATAAAACGATTTCGTAAAATAACTTCGTATAATAAAGTAGGATTGGAAACCATTTTGGTAAGAGAATTTGGTATCCACTAATAATATAAAACCCCTTTTATACAGTTTTGAAGTGGTAAAACTTGTACAATATTAATCGTAATAACAATCAGTCTCAAAGTTGTTTTAATAATCAATCACATCCAATCATAAATTCATTCACAATGAATAAATCAAAAACCCATAAAAATTGAGCTGCAGAAATCTATGAAACAGAAAAACTGAAAAGTCACAAAAAAAGTCGAAATGGGCCGAAACTCAGCTGGGAATGAGCTCAAATGGATCTAAACTATTGACCGCGGTCTCCAACGATCAACAGTCCAGAAACAAGCATTAGACGTCTTAGGCTTTAGGTCAGATGTTTGACCCGACAGTATGCATTTTTTTTTCCGAGAGCTCTGACAAACGTATGTTGCTTCGGTTTAGATGTCCGAGCTGAAGCAATTAATTATTATTCCCGAGAGCTTAGACAGACGTTTATTGCTTCGGTTTAGACGTCTAAGCTGAAGCAATTAATCATTTTGCTTGCTACGACCTCTAAATCAACTTCGGGCAAGCCCGGACCTCCTGCATTGATTCCAAATGTTTTGAAAGCTTGCATACACTATCTAAAGCACACAATTGACATGCATATACACGCATTCACGAAAATGCAAAGGATTTGCTTTTAAAACGCCAAAATGCACAAATTTTTGAAACCAAAACAATACAGACAATGCACACGTAACACAAGGGTGGGAAGAGCGTATACACAACCTTGATAGCTTGCGTACATAAACTTGAGTACCCAAGAATTCACGATTCAACTATACACAAAGATTTACACAAGAATTCATCGAAATGAAATCAAAACTCATAAATTGGAAATGTTAACACATAAACCAATCAACACAACCAATTAATACACAACAAAAACGTTCCAAGGGCACATTAGACAAGCATAAATACTTGAGGCGCTGATAGACCATCTCAATGGCACTGATAGACGGAGTCGATAAAGACACTGAGTTTGGAAGATACTTGGACGGAAACCACCGTTAACCAAAGAGTTATTTTATCAAAAGACTAATATTCTCCTACGACGAGAAGAGATATATGCCAACCGAAAAAGAAAATCCGACGAAGCCCTGAGAGAAGATATTCAGAGCAACGTCGCCATTAAGCAATCCGGTGACAGTGCAGGAGAAGTTGAGGTGAATGTCGGCAATAATAATCGAGGAAGTGACCGCCAAGGCAGGAATGGGAACAAAAGAGGCAAGAATCAGAGAAATAATCCCAAAAGAGGCCTCGATTTAAATCTTTTGAAAATTACACACCATTGAATGATACCTTAGAGAACAGTTATTTGCATACCTACAATGTTGTCCAATACAAGAAACCTCCACCCAGAGATTCGACGTAAAAAGATCATGAAACTGGGAAGTTCAGTCTATTTCATAGGACTCATAGCCACTTTACGAATAAATTTAGCCACTTGAGAGATGTTGTGGAAAAGTTGCTTCGAGCAGGGAAGTTAGATGAGTACAAAGTTGCCCTAAAGATAGGGGCAAGGAGGATCTGCTCCGAATCAGAACCAACATACCCCTAGACCCACTACTCAGTAGAAAGGGAAAGGGATAGTCATTAATACCATGGTTGGAGGACTACATCCCACTGGATTTATCAATAGAACCATGGAGCAGTATGTTAAAGCTGCTAAGAATCCAGAAGTGGGAGAGTGCAGTTCCCTAGAAGATACTACTCCCACGAAGCAACAGAAGACGATGACGGATGATGTCATTTTTAGAGAGAGAAAGTGTCGGGGTAGAGACCTCGAGTGTTGAACCATTAGTGATAACTTCTACCATCGGTCCAGCTCTTGTATGGAAAATCCTTATTGATTGTGGGAGTTCTGTCAGTATTTTGTTTAAGAAATCCTTAGACCAGATGAAGTTGGAGGCCAAAGATTTGAAGCCATGCACAGGTTGGATGCATGGCTTCAACGGCACATCAACATCTCCAATGGGAGTAGTGAAATTTTCCTAGAACTTGGAGAAGGAGATCGTAGGAGAGTGTGTATCCTTCCATTTGTTGTCATGGATATTGATTCGCCATACAATGCTTTCTTGGGCAGACTGGCTCTCGCGAAGTTCAGAGCCTATATTACGCCCTGGTGTTTATTGTTAAAGTTCCCAGCCAAAGCCTGAGTAGGAATGGTCCGTGGTGACCAAGTTAATGGAAGAGCATGCTACATGGCTGAATTGAAAATGCTACGCAATGGAGATAGCATAGAACCGAATGATATCTCCCCTCCCGCAAAGGAGGATTCAACATAGAAAATAAAGGAGATGTTACCAAAAGAGTCGCCCGGCGATCTGCTTGAGGACATAGATCCCAGAGAGGATGAAGATCTGAAAAGCAGAAGGGCGACACCTAGCGAGGAAACCACAGACATTTCGATCAGTAGCGACGACTCGACAAAGGTCTTGAAAATCGGATCTCAATTGGATCCCTTTCGAACGAAGGAGCTGACTGACCTTTTATGGGCGAACCTGAATGTGTTCGCTTGGATCCACGCTAATATGTGCAGGATTTCACCATTTATCATGAGTCATTCGTTGAGCATAAACCCGAAGCATCATCATGTAAAGCAAAAAAGGCGTATGTTGGGCCCGGACAGGTCGGTCGCCTTGAAAGAAGAAGTGGAGATATTGAGAGATAACAGATTCATTAGAGACTCAACGTATCTTGATTAGATGTCAAACCCCGTCCTGGTCAAGAAAGCCAACGGGAAGTGGCGTACGTGTATTGCTTTTTCATATCTGAACAAGGCATGCCCGAAGGATAGCTCCTCACTCCCTAGGATTGACCAGCTGGTGGACTCGACGGTGGGACATGAAATTCTCTCTTTCATGGATGCATATCTGGGTTATAACAAGATTCCCATGCACGTGTCGGATCAGGAACACACCAGTTTTATCATGGACCTAGGATTGTACTATTGTGTGGTGATGCTTTTTGGATTAAAGAATGAAGGAGCGATGTACCATTGCTTGGTGAATTGAATGTTCTATAATCAAACAGGGAAAATGATGGAAGTTTATGTGGATGATATGCTTATGAAGTCCAAGAAATCGTTCGATAATACAACGGACTTAGCAAAGATATTTGGTATCCTCTGACGATACGGAATGAAGCTTAATCCTCAGAAGTGCTTATTCAGGGTTGCATTAGGAAAATTCCTTGGCTTCATCGTCAGCTTATGAGGAATCGAAATTAATCCCAATCAAATTGCAGCGATCAGGAACATTAAAGAACCGCAAAAGATCAGAGATGTCCAGAGCTTAGCAGGAAAAGTTGCAGCATTAAGCATATTTATTTCCAAGGTCACAGACAAATGCATCCCTTTCCTTGATCTAATAAAAGGGTGAAAATGCAACATCGAGTAGACCTCAGATTGCATAGAAGCCTTTTAGAGATAGAAAAGCTCACTTATACCCTAAGAGAGAAAACCTCGCTTATAGCCTATTTATTGCCTCTAGAAACCTTCGCCATTATTTTCAAGCCCATCGAATCGTTGTATACACCGATCAACCACTCTTATAGGTCCTACAGTGACTTGAAGCATCTGGACAGCTGCTTAAATGGAATATTGAAATGAGCCAGTTCGACCTAAACTTCCTACCCAGAAAATCGATACGGGGGCAAGCATTAGCCGACTTCATTGCCGAATTCACGATCCTTGAAGAGGAAGTGTTAGATGAAGAGGATGGCCCCTCAACACGAAAATTGGAATCAAGCAAGCTGTATACAGATGGTGCTAAGAATGATCGAAAGTCCGGCATCGGGGTTGTATTGGTAACTCCGGAAGGACGGTCAATTTACTATGCCCTACGACTAGAGTTTTCCACTACTAACAATGATCCAAATACGAGGCCTTGATTACCGGGTTGAAACTCACTAAGAAGTTGGGAGTAGCGACTTAGAACATTTTCCGTGACTCTAAAATTGTTGTTTGTCAGGTTTGAAAGGAATTTCAGACAAAGGGATCACGGCTCATAGCTCACTTAGAAAAGGTAGAAGAGCTATTGGATGATCTAAAATGTTACAACATATCCCATATCTCGCGACCAGAGAATCAAAAGGCAGATAAGTTAGCCAAACTAGCTAGCTCTGACAAACCTAAATTAACATAAATGGTCCCGATCGAGACACTAGAGTGCCAAACATTGACTAGGTGGAAGTTGATTCAGTATTGGAAACCGAGCCAGAGAAAGTGTCATGGATGATACCAATAAAGAACTTCCTACTGAATGGGACACTCCCGAATAGAAAGAGTGGAAAGCGCGCCGTCGTTCGTAAAGCTCTAAGATATGTCATGCAAGAAGAAGTTCTTTACCGACAAGGATTCTCAATGCCCCTCCTCTGGTGTATAGCATATGACGACGTCAAACGAGTGTTGAGAGAAGTACATGAAGGTGAATGCAGAGATGACACCGGAGGTCAAATGTTGGCTAAGAAGATATTGCGATATAGCTACTTTTGGCCCACCGTAAATAAGGATGCAGCAGATTATTCACGACGCTGCGACAGGTGCCAGAAATTTGAAAAAATTCCTAGGGCACCTCCCATCCAACTCAATATAATGGTGAGCCCGTGGCCATTCGCTGTATAGGGAATTGATATTATTGGGAGCCTTCCAATCACTAAAGGTGGGGCAAAATACGCAATTATGGCCATGGACTATTTTTGGATAGAGGCTGAGCCGTTGTCCACAATCACAACAAGCGAGTGATTAGCTTTGTTGTCAGAAACATCATTTGCTGATTTAGGACCCCCAAAGTCATCATAACCGATAATGGAACCCAATTCAACAGCACTGAATTTAGAAATTTTTGCCAAAAATATAGAATCGAGAAGAGATACACCACCGTAGCTCACCCACAATCAGAAGGAAAAGTCGAAGCAATAAACAAAATCATTAAGTCCATTACAAAGAAGCGATTAGAGCGAGTAAGAGCCATATGGGTCGATGAATTACCCTAGGAACTGTGGGCCTATAGAACGACTTACAAATCGGCGACTGGCCATACTCCCTTCTCGCTTTCATTTGGATCAAAAGTAGTTATCCCAGTAGAATTAGAGGTCCCCTCTCACAGAACAACATACTATGATCCAATGACGAATAAAGTGCTTCTACTCGTGTCCTTGGGCATGAGTGATGAAAAGAGAGATGAAGCGGACTTACATGCTTCGAGACGACGACATCAAGTTGCTCAACACTACAACAAAAAGGTTTGGACTCGAACTTTTGAACCAGGAAACTTGATACTGAAATGATCCTTCTCGACCCCTTTCTTCCTGGGCCCGAAATGGGAATGACCTAACTTCATCCAACAGAGGTTTGACAAAGGAGCATTCAAGCTAGCAACCGTGATAGCGATGAAATCCCCAGAGCGTGGAATGCCTAGCATCTGCGACATTACTTAACTTGAAATTGTATCAATTATTTTGTTTTGTAAACTATGTAAAAAGGCACAACTTGCCTAAAACATCTAGTTGATAAAACAGTCATAGTGGAACTATTTTGGACAGAACTGGAGACTGCTGGAATTTTATTGTTAAATTAAATGCTAGTTTAATTTAACTAGGAACCGTACCGCTATGACAAATTAAACTAAGGAGAGTTAAACTCACTCAGATCTCCCCACTTATATTTTATATAAGTCGGGTTTTATAATTGTGTGCTTTGGTTGCTAATGGTTGATTGTTTATTTGTTTGTTAAATATATATTCGTATATTGATTGAACCAATGAAATTAAATGTTGCTTAATTTCAGTGAAAAATCAAATTGTTATTCTAACGAATTGGATCCAATGGAGGTAACTTACCTTGTTGGTCACGTTTATAAAATAAACGTGTTTATTGAAATGAATTGGTTGAATTATTTTGTTGTGTTAAATTTTTGTTATTGACTGTTATAGGAATTATTAGTTTAAATATTGGATAATTCTTATTAAATAATTTTATTTAAGATAACGTATTGGAATGCAGGGAAGAGCAGGTTGGAGGGATCCAACTGGATTCCTCAAATATATTAAATGTTATTTATTGTCATATTATCATTATATGAACTATTATGATTGGATGATTGATTTTATTATTGACCATTAACTGAAAATTCAATATTTGCTTTGTTTTAACCAATGGGCATAATTGGTTGAGTAATTGGCAGTATATGGCCTATAAATCAGTTGGTTTATAATCAGCGATTTACCATTAAGTGTATCAACAGAAATGAAGTTATAAATTTTATTTTATAACTGGAAGTAGATTTTGAAATATATTATTTTGAATAAAGTTTATTAAAAGAAAATAAATAAATATTATTTATTAGTTAAAGTTTATAAATAATTATTAAATGATCTATAAAGAAAATTTTGAATGTTAATCAGATTTATAAGCAAGGGAGTAGAAAATTAACCTAACGGTTAAGAGTTGGATACTTGTTTTTTAATAACAATTAAAAGGAATTATTTAAATTTATTATGTTGTTAATTAATTTAAAGGAAGGACTGATTAAATTGGGTTACCAAGATAACTATCGTTTGAGTTGACTAAGTTAACCGTTTTAACCGCAATTGGTTATTATTTAGTTTTTAATTTAATGAAATAGTTTAAAAAATATTTGTTTTAATTTTAATAAGACTTTAAAAAGTAATTTACTATTTATTTTAGTTAATAAATAAATTAACTACTTCAACAATAGTTGATGATTGAAGGAAATAGCCGATGATGAATAGGTGTTAATTTATAGGGTTAATCGAACCCTAATCGCTCTCTGATTTCAATTAAAGACTTGGCTGGAAAAAAAATGATTGAAGGAAATTATTATGTTAATTAATAATAATTTAGGCGATTACTTTTTATTTGAAATACATTTAAAAAGTAATCAAAGTTGAAATGGAATCTAATTGAATTGTGAAAGGAATTTATGAACGGGTTTTATATCAAAACCAGAGTTTTAATAACGAAGTTATAAAAGGAATTTTAAGCAAGTGTGATAGCTTAAATGATGTTGACTTAATATTTGAATTAAGTTAAAAGGAAATTGAGATGAAAAGGGTTTATATTAAACTAGAATTTATTTAAACAAGATTTATAAAAAGCGATGTGGTGTTATATCATTAAATTTAAATTAACGTTACTTAATAATGGAATTAAGTAAACTGAAGGAAATTGAAATAATATTTTCAAGTGGGAAATGGTTGAAGGGATTAGGAAAAGGATTGTTAAAAGTGAATTTGGTAAAGGATTTAAGAATAAGATTTTGCAACAAAAATTTGTGTTATAAAATAAATAGGTTAAGAGAATTTAAAGTAAAAGGAGATGTCAATAAGCATTTACTTAATTACCAAATTAAGTAATAATAGTTGTATTTGGAAAGGAAATTTTCAAAAATCATAAATGGATTATAAAATCATGTTTTGAGTAAAATGTTTAAATAGGATTTGTTTTGATATTAGAATGAAATAACGATTTTTGAATTACAACTCATATTTATCTTGAGATAAGAACGTTGTTCTTTAAGGTCTGAGAGGTAATTAAAATACCTCAACTTGAACGACTTCAAGATTGTCTGAAGATGATATTAGTTGTAATGGGAAGCAGGTATAGAATGATTTATTATTTCCATATGAGAATAATAACGTGGTGAAAATTTGAAGGTTTGAATTAATATAATGAGATTTCCAAAGTAACCGAAATAAAAAGATTTGAAATATGTATAACGAGATTTCCAAATAATGGGAATGGGAAGATTTGATAATATATATATAATGATATTCCCAAAGTAAAAGAAATAGAAGGAGATTATGTGAAACTATAATGATATTCCCGAAGTAAAAGAAATAAAAGGAGATTATGTGAAACTATAATGATATTTTCTAGGTAAAAGGAAATGAAAAGGAACTTTTGGAATGGATTTATTATAAAGAATAAGGGCTGGTTATTATTTCAAATAATTAACCAAGAAAGATTTTGTAACGTTGTTTTATGAACGATAAGATGAAGTTTTTCCCAAATGTTAAACAATGAGCAATGAGATGGCAAATGTTTTGAAATAATAGAAAATTTGAAAATTAAATACGATATAGGATATTTTCCCAAGTATTAAAATAAAATGGTTTTGAGAATAATATTATGTTAAATAAGAAGTGAAAAGATATATTCACAATATTGAAGGATTTAGAGGTTTAAAATAACCATCGTAAATCGTTTTTAATTAAAAAGGTCACGTTGTGCTGGTACTAAATCAGTGAACTCATTTTACTCTCATGACTATTTAATTGATAGTTAAATAACTGACTATCAAATCTGGCCAATGCGATTGTGGGTATAGAAAGACCGGGATCAAATTTATATTCAAAAACCATTCTAAACCAGCAAATAAGTGAAGATGCTTATTGAAGATGGAGCAATTGAAGGCCATTAATCTTCATGAGCGAAAGGATTATTTGTCAAATCTCTCTTATTAGTGCCCAGAGGTATTTCGATAGTGGTTCTGTCGAGATTGGAATCTTTTGGATTGCAAGGACTGCTCGCTACCGATCCATAGGGTAATTCAAGGATGTGGTAGGAGGGTGCCTTCGTTTCGTCCTGTTCTTGGATGACTTGTATGGATGGATGTCTGACAGAGTATTTCCGACAAGGTCACATACGTTGATTTCTTCAACCATACCAAGAGCAGAGGCGGAGAAGGAAACTTATTTTAGCTAACATGTAAAGTATTGTTGTGGACATCAATTAGTATTTTGATGGATCTGATGATGTGGCATTTGAAGTAAATGTGATGTACTAATTATAAAGGTAAAGCGTAGCCTCAAGCCTCATCAACCGGGAAATGGCAAAAATCGGGTAGGTCGAATGGCTATGTGGGCGCACCAATTATGGTATATCACTACATGATCTGTAGAAATCAAATGCCTTCGGTTGTCCCTATTTATTTTTGTATGCTTTCAGCGGTTGGCTGGCCCCAACCGTGGTGATGATATATTTGGTACTCTCAAGCAAAGTGAAGGGTCAGTCATGTTTAGTGTCGGTTGCAAGATGTTCTTATTGAACCCCAGTGTATTCATCTCTGGATGTACATTGTCGGAAAGGTGGTTGCCCATACCTTGCCTTGGAAATCCATTCTCCAATAAGAGCCTGCGGTTTTGATTGTATACTATGTATGTATAGCGTGAGATGCAAGCGTTCTACTAGATTGATATTTATTTACATAAGACACTATTATAATATTAGAAAAGATATTGATTTCAAAAATGTTTTGGGTTATCATAAGGTAAAAGCCATCTGTATTTATGTGTGGATTTGGTCTTACGATTATCCTTTTCTTTCGAAAAGATTTTGCCTTTAAAATCAAGTTGTGTGATACCTATAAACTTATTATGTTTTTATCACTCTGGTTCACCAGACTGATCCGACATTTGAAATGCTCGAATTAGACCGGGTTGTACAGGTTTAGATTGTAGGATGCAGTGAAGAGCCAAGCAGGAGAAGTTTAGACGTATGATATTATATTATTCCGTTGTGTGTTGTATTTGAGGACAGATTGTTATAACTATCCAAATGTGTTGATGTACTCTGATGATTGTAAGTATTTTCAAAGCTCTCGATAAAGATTTATTTCTATATTATATTTTGTTCCGCTACGACGTGAGACTCTGTGTTTTGTCCGTTTTTCTGCTTCTATTCTAATATTTCTTTCTTTCTTATCTCACCCTCTAACTTCTTTCTAATAACTATCTGAGTTTTCGATACTTGATTTTTGACAAGTAATATGGGATTTATGTATTATTGCCAGAATTCCGACGTCAAACTCTTACCATTCGTTACAATTGCTCTTAGAACTATTCATTTGTCTAAATACTTCCTTAACTTATGCTCATTCTTGAAATAACTAGAACCCACCAGACGTACGTCTGACCTTGTTTGTTTTCCCCTTCTCTCTTTCTTTCCCCCTCCCTCGGTTTCGTAGGGTAAAGGGTTTCAACAGTGATTCTTGATTGTTCGGTTCAACTTGGATTTAGACTCTTTCCAGAATCATGTACTAGTTCACTTCTTGTTTTCTAATCGTTGTATTGACATTTGAGAGGGTTGGTTTTTATGATTTAATGGTTTTACTTATATATCTGATATTATGGCTTTCCATGAGACAGTTTTATGTTGATGATTATTTAGTATTTATGAAATGTAACAAGCACTGTGATTTGACTTGCTTAATTAAATAATGTTTTAAAATTTCCATTGTGTTTTATATTTCTTTGTTTTGAGTTTTTAGTCTCTATGTTGTTATTTTATACGTAATCACTTTATAAACCTTAATGCATCCTCATATGGGTGACATTAAGGGATGTGTGGTGTTTCATTTGGTATTAGAGCCTAAGGTTACAAGATCATAGAAAAGTTTTTCAAAAATTATTTTCAAAAGTAAAGAATTTTCGAATAAAACCTAATTTCGAAAAATATCCCCTCAAGTCAACTACAATATTTCCTTGATCCCATTTTGAATCCTTATCTCTTCTCTTTTCAGCATGTCTGGGGCTCCCAATTTTCCAAACGGCGTTCCCATTCTGGCATGGTTCTGTAGGTATGTTGAGGCTATGGCGCCTGCCGAAGGGCAAGGAAGTTCCGCACCTCCAATTGTAGCTGCAGTAGTTCAACGAAATACAACGGTTTATTTCTCTAAGCTCTGTGAGGAATTTTCTGCTAGCCATCTCTTGGATCGGAGAGTTTTGTTGATTCTCGTAATTGGCTTAGAGAGACCGACCGTTCATCTATTTGGCTTACTAGAGCTTGATGATAAGAGGAGGATTCAACTGGACGCTTGGCGACTGAAAGGAGAGGCATCATATTGGTAGGAAGTAGCTGAGGCAAAGCGGGCCGTAGAGTCATGGGATGAGTTCAAGGATAAGTTTGAGAAAATCTTTTTGTCATAAGCTGAAGAAGGGATTCAGTTGGAAAAATTATTGAGTCTGAGATAGGGTAATATGTCGGTTAAGGAGTATGTGAATAGCTTCAACAAGTTAGCGAGATTTGGCTTAGATCCTGTTCATATAACACATAAGAAAGCTTTGAGGTTTGTGAGGGGACTGAACCAACCCTCCAAGGATTAACACTGATGCATATTCCAATGGGAGTTATGTTTGAGACGCTTATGGATATGTCTCTTATGCATGAGGATGGAAAGGAGAGTAAACAAAAGGATAAGACTGAAGTGGCTAAGACTGGTATTGGAAAGAAAAATGAAGATAGAAAAAGGACAAATCAAGATGGAAGTGAAGTGTCATGGGTGTGGTATGATGGGACAATTCATCAAAGATTGCAAGAAGACAGCTAAGAAGGGTGCTTGTTTTTAGTGCGAGCAGATGGGATATTATAGCTGGCAGTGCCCTTAGAGGTAGGGACAGGGAGCTGGTACATCTGAAGAATAGGTTCATGCACTTGAGGCGACTCAGACCGGTAGCCATCAGGATAGATGTTGGAAGGTCACTGTAGAAGGTTTGATTACTCTTTTCGACTTTCCTATTAGGACCTTGTTCGATTCCGGTGCTTCTCATTCTTTCATATCTAGTTCTATTGTTGATAGTCTGCACCTAGATAATTCAATAATTTCTGATCCAGTAGTTGTCTCAAACCCCATAGGATGTACGGCATACCTATCTATGCTATTCAGGGGTTTGAGGATTTCTATTCTTGGCGTCGAGTTTGAGTGTGACAAGTTTGTATTGGGTTTTATAGTTATGGGATTATTCAAGGGATGGATTGGCTGGCAATGTATGGTGCCATCCTTGATTGTGAGAGGAGAGTTGCTAGGCTTTTGACATGCCATGGTAGACTCTCGAGATTTCTTGCGACCCGCGAGGGTCAGTCATTCTCAGTTTCGTGGATTCCATAAATTCTTCTGTCAACGATCTCAGTTTTGGTGTCTGTAGTTAGTTTCTTTCTGGACGTATTCGAGGAGGTTATAGGGATATCTCCCAGGCGCAAGATATATTTCTGGATATACTTGGTGGAGAACGCTAAGTCAGTCGCATTGCCGGTGCACCACATGATTCTGAGAGAGAGGAGGGAGCTTAATAAGAAAGTGGGTGAGTTGTTCGAGAAAGGGTTTATTATATGGAGTGTTTCTGAGTGGGGAGCACTAGTCGTTTGCTCGACTAAGGCGGACGGCTTTCTCCGTCTATGTGTGGATTACAAAGAATTGAACAAGCTCACGAGGAAGAATATACACCCACTCCTACGGATAGATGACTTGTTTGACCAGCGTGGGCGCTTCAGTTTTCTTGCAGGTTGATCTAGCTACAGGTTTTCATCAGGTTAGGGTGGAAGATGCTGGCATAAACAAGACTGCTTTTAGGACTCCCGATGAATTCCGAGTGGCTGGTCATGCCTTTTAGGATAACCAATGCACTGACGTATTTTGTAGATTTGATGAGACGAGTATTTAGAGAGGACCTAAATAAGTTTATGGTGGTATTTGTTGATGATATCTTGGTATTCTCGAGGAGCAATGAGGAGCACACCTTGCACTTGGGAGAGGTCCTCCTTACTCTCTGTGCACATCAGTTGAAGGTGAATTTTTTTAAGTGCCAGTTTTGGCAGAAGGAGAAAAGTTCTTAGGCATGTTTTCTCTAATGATGATATAGTGGTGGTTCCCTGAAAGTTTGGCATGGTAATGGATTGGAAATCTCCCAAGAGTGTGACATAGGTGAGGAAGTTTTTAGGTTTGGTGGGATACTATCGAAAGTTCATCAAAGATTTTACGCGGATATCAGCTCCGCTTACCCGTCTTACAAACAAGAACCTAGCTTTCGCTTGGGATGTGGATTACGAGGATGCAGTCTTGAGATTGAAGAAGGCTCTGACATCATCTACAGTGTTGATTCTTCCTGATGGTATAAAGAATTTCATCATATATACGGATGCTTGTGGCACTGGTTTAGGTGCGGTACTTATGCAGGAGAGTAGGGTTGTTTGCCACAGGAGTAGAAAGTTGAGGGTACATGAGAAGAACTTCCCTACCCATGATTTACAGCTAGCGACGATAGTGTTTATGCTTAAGTTTTGGAGACACTATTTATTAGGTGAGAGGTTTGAGCTTTATACAGGTCATAATTCGCTCAAGTACTTGTTCTCGCAAAAAGATATTAATTTGCGACAGCAATGCTGGATGGAGTTCCTTACATCGTATGACTTCGAGATAGAATATTCCCCAGGGAAGGGGAATGTAGTAGCAGATGCATCGAGTAGGCAAAGAATGAGTTTGTGTCCATTGTTTGTATAGTGGAAGAGTTTGTAGTTTATCTCATCATTCGATTTTAGACCATCTACGGAATATGTACCAGGATTATTGGCATCGTTGGAGGTGCGATCTACTCTATTAGAGCGCATTGAATCTAGTCAGCGCTAGAATCAGCAGTTAGCGGATACCACGGACTGACTCAGTAGAGGAGAGACCTCTAGTCACCTTGCTAGGTATTCTATGGATGAGAAAGGGTGACTACATCGTGATGGGAGATTGTGTGTTCCTCGAGTTGATGATTTGTTGAGATCGGTTTTAAAGGAGGCTCATCACTCTTGGATGACCATCCTTCTGGGAGTGACAAGATGTACATAGATATGAGGGGGTCTTTCAATGGAAAAGGATGAAGAAGGATGCGACAGAGTATATGGCTCGATGTATGACTTGTCAAAGAGTAAAGGCTGCGCAGAAAAAGCTTGGTAGATTACTTCAGTCTTTAGATGTACCACAGTGGAAGTGAGAGAGAGTCTCGATGGAATTCATAGATGGATTGCTCAAATCGAGGAAGGGAACACCAATATTTGATTAATAGTCAATACGTTGACTAAGAGCACTCACTTTATCCGATAGGAGTAAGTGGATGACAGCTTGGTTAGCGTCAGTATATCTTAGAGACATCTTCTGACTTCATGGAGTTCCCTCTGGTATTCTTAGTGCAAGACGCCATCTTTATGAGCGAGTTTTAGAGGAGCCTACAAGAATCGTTAGGGACACAACTACGACTTAGCACTGCCTATCACCATCAGACAGATGAACAAACGGAGAGGGTTAACTGGATTCTTGAGGATTTATTGCACCTTTGCATCCTAGACTTCGGAAGTACTTGGGAGGAGCATCTTTCATTGGTAGAGTTCGCATATAATAACAACCATTAGATGAGTATAGGTATGGCTCCCCTCGAGTCATTATATGGATGACCCTGCAGATCACTTACATATTGGTGGGAGTCCATAGACAGACTTCTACTTGGACCTGATATGGTAAGAGAGACCTCAGAGAAGATAGATTTGATTTGGAGGCAGATGAAGGCAGCTCGGGACAGACAGAAGTCGTATGAAGGTCAGCGGAGGATAAATCTAGGATTCGAGGTAGGAGATATTGGATTTTGTTAAGATGTCACCTTTATGGAGTGTTGTTTGGTTCGGATCAGTGGGGAAGTTAGTGCCGAGGTTCGTAGGTCCATTCCCTATAGTAGAGAGGATAGGTCAGATGTCCTACAAAGTTAAACTACTGGAGAGACTAGTAAGAGTGCATGATGTATTCCATGTTTCACACTTGCGAAAGTGTTTACACGATTCCACAGTAGTATAGAGCCAAGTATTATACATGAGATCGAGGTAGAGAGGGAGGCATCAGTCGTGATAGTTCCTACTTAGATACTAGGATCTGAGGTGAAGAAATTACGAAATAAAGAGATCAAGCTTATTAAGATTCAGTGGGGTGAGGGCAATGATGATGCAACTTGGGAACTAGATGATAGGATTCACGCTTCTTTTCCGTTTCTGTTTGAGAGTACGCTCTTAATACTTTCCTAAGCTTTAAATTTAAACCTATTTTTCCTATGTTTGAATCATAAGTCTTAGGTAGAAGCCTACGAATGGTAGGAAATGGTTTAAAACATGTTAATAGATCATGTTATTGTTGAATGGATTCACGTGGATGCAAGTATTTGTTAGTGGATGCATATTCACACAACAGGTACTAGTTAGAGATCGGAAAAACTAGGACACTTACATAATTGCATATGGATGTGTGTGCATTTTAATTTATATGAATGAAAATGGTTGAATCATCACTTAAAAGTTTCATTTTGATGAATGGTCACCGCACACATACAGAATTTTATATGTATCATTATGGTTTTTTTGCATATATATTGTATGCATGACACAGACATGAATTGCATTAAGGGGTCAACTTAGTCAGTGAACTGCCAGATTTTTGCACTAGCTTAGGGACATATACACAACACCTTTTCATGTGTTTATGAAAATCATTAGAAAATCTAAGGATAGTGGACGCCGGTGGTTGACGGTTGAGTAGGTGGGTGTAAATAATGGTTGATAACATTTATATCATTCTTCTAGCCTTGGAGATTTTGGGAATGAAATCCTTTAAGGAGGGGAGAATGTAACACCCCGAATTTTAGTGTATAATAATTAAATGTACAAGATTAATAAACAAAATATTAATCAGAATAATATTCAGAATTGGACAAAGGGACTAGCTCCATTTGGTCTGTTGTAACTTTCTGATAAAAATGGACACTAGGTTAGCTAAGATCAAAGTTAAAATGAAATAATTATTAATTAAAGAAGAATTCAAAAAATTAAAATTAAAATATATAGAAGAAACGCTCGCTGGGTGACTCATCCCACTTGGGTTGACACTGTGTCGACCCAAGCCCAGGTAGGTCGACCCCTGTGTCGACCCAGGGAGACGGGTGTGTCGACCCAGGTCACAAATTTTGCATGCCTTGGCCTGCATGCAAGGCAGCGAATGATTCTTATTTTCTAACATTATTTTTGTTGAGCTGGTTGAGTTTTATTGGCCTATTTTAAACTAAGAGCTGACGCGGCGCTTTCTTATTGGTCTAATGACATGGCTGGACCAGATATAATTTTGGTTTTGGACTATTGAGGGCATCCAGTAAACCCTATAAATAGACTAGCAGAGCCTCTCTCATGTCTATACACCCAATCTTTCTCTCTTCTCCTTCTTCTTTCCAAGGCCTACACACAAAATTAGGAAGGGTCGAATAATTAAATTTTATGGGGGTGAATAAGTTCTTTAGTTTTAAATATTTATTTTTATAAATACTTCCGGAGGCGGAGGTTCTGCTAGATCTAAGAAGATGGCCAGGGGGAAGCTTTGATCATTAGATCTGTGGGTTTTTATATAATTTTTAGATTAATTATTTGCATAGGTAAGTTTAGACAGTTAAATAGTTTTAATTTGTAGGTTTTATGTTTACAGTTATTTACAGCATTTATATGTTTAGTTTTTCTGTAAGTCACCATAGTTTATTTACTATCTATGCCTATTTCTTTCCAGCTGCAATTCTCTTTCTTCTGCCCCTTCTTTGTTGTAGTTTATTTACATTTATGCTTATTCCTGATTTTATTTGCTTTTGTTTATTTTGAGTTTAGGCGTTGCGGGTAGCCTACACCATTTCCCTTTCTCTTTTCGCTTGAGCCTAGGCCTTTACTGTTATTTTGCATTAAATTGGAATAATGTTAGAATTGAATTAAAAAGGGATTTTTGGCATATTATAATTTATTAAATATTATAATCGGTATTGGAATGTAAATTAGGGATAAACCTTAATATGTAATAGGAGAATATGCAAACATATGAACCAGAATAAATTGAACTTAATTTAACGTTAAGTAATGTAGGGATGGGTTGTACAAAAATAATGACATTAATTAGATTTGTTAATATAACCTAGGATATAACATGATGTTATACTAGGCTTATTAATGAACTTAAATTGTGTTAATTTAAATTGATGGTAAAACTAATAAGCTAAGATAGAGGGAGTTCGTTTCGGCAACGTGGGGCTGATTAAGGAGGATAAGTCAGTAAATTTTGTTGGGGGTCTATATCAGTCAGTATCCCTATTATCATGGAGGTCTTACACTAGTTAGAGGCAAGGGAATGTTTTACCGTACTTGGTAGTAAGAGGTTCAAACAAGGAGGGTACGGGCACATTCTGGTGGGACGATGAGCGTGCATCGTGTCGATTAGGGAAGATAAGCCGCTGTAACACCTATGATTAAAGACTATTTCCTTTTAGTTGATGGACTCGGGATTGATAACCCCAAGTACCATAGTTGGCATAGGTTATCAAATTATGGGTTTAGGATCCGATCGATGGGTAGAACTTAGGTAAAGCCTAATTGTGATATCTTAGTTTGTGCAAGAATCTCAGGTATGAATGAGAAGCCTATTTTTTTCGTGTTTATCTTTCCTGCTGTTTCATTTACACCTTTATGTCTATTGCTCTTAGAAATATTCATCTATCTAAATACTTCCTTAACTTATGTCCATGCTAGAAATTACTAGAACTCACCAGACGTATGTCTGACCTAGTTTGTTTTTTCCTTCTCTCTTCCTCCAACCTCCAGGTTCATAGGATGGAAGGTCTCAGCAGTGATTCTTGATTGTTCGGCTCAGCTTGGATTCATACTCTTTCCATATTCATATACTGGTTCACTTCTTGTTCTTTGATCACTATATTGACATTTGAGAGGGATGGTTTTTATGGTTTTACTTATGTACTCTGATATTATGGCTTTCTATGAGACAGTTTTATGTTGATGACTATTTACTATTTTTGAAATATAACAAGCACTATGATTTGACTTGTTTATTTAAATAATAATTTAAAGTTACTGCTATGTTTTATACTTATGTCATGTGAGTTTTTAGTCTCTGTGTTGTTACTTTATACCTAAGCGCTTCATAAACCTTAACGCATCCTCATATGGATGACATTAAGAGGTAATGGCCCGCAAATCCGTACAATCTGAGCTGACTAAATACCACATGTCCAACCCAAATCGCATAGAAATACGAGTCATTAGGGATAAAGAAATAGAAATAGATAGAAGATAAAACAAAAGAAAACATCAGAATCTCACAGCGGAACGAACAAAATATAATATCATATATCATTATATAGAAATACAAATCTGTATTGTATATATATACCATATCAGAGTGCAACACATATACATCACAGCAGAAATAACTCTAAATAACTAACGGTGAAGTCTCCTGCTTTAAGCTCATCCAAGTGTATCTGTAAAATCTTGAAACACTTGACTACCCGTACAAATTTGGGCACCCAAGAGCTTAGGTTAAAACGAACAAAATAAACTCTGGGTCGGTCATAGGACTAGTTTGAGTAAACTCCAACCAACTTGTTTAACTCTGAAAACCTTTCTAAAGAAAGGGTAATCGTAAGACCAATCCACAAATAAATACGGATGGTTTTTATCTTGCGATAACCAAAACATTTTGATATCAAAATCTGGTGATATTATAATAATGTCTAATCAAATAAATAACCATCTAGAAGAACACTTGCATCTTATGCTCCACATACATAGTATAAAATCAAAAACAGCAGGGCGCTTATTGGAGCTTGGATTCCAACTATGACAAACTATGGGACCACCTTCCGATTAGTGTACTATAAAGGGGATAAACTATGATTCAACAAGAACATCTTGCAACCCAGCCACACATGGCCAGTCACTCATTTAGCTTGAGTGGACCAAATGTATTATCACCCACGGTTGTCGGTCCTCCAACCGTAATTTGTAAGATACAGAAGCAAAAGAAGAACAATTGGATTTTCTCTAGATCGGTGATAATACACCCTGCTTGGGTGCGACCTAACTAGTAATTTTTCCTGCCCGATTTTTGTTGTTTCCCGATTGATGAGGCTTAAGGATACGTTTACCTTTTTAGAACATCTGGCCACCATTCACTTTGAATGCCACATCGCCAAACCCATCAAATCACTAGTTGATCTTCCCAAAAATATTACGGGTATAAAAAGCTAAGGGAAACGAATTCCTCCACCACCAATTATACTACCTTTGAAAGATAATCTTATGTGATCTATTAGGCATACTCTGTCATACATTCGTCCATACAAGTTGTCTTGGGATTACCGATGGCACTATCTTATAAATAGAACAACCCTTGCACTTTTACTCCATCTTCAATTGTCTTCAAATAATCTAATTCGCAATACCTATGCCTATACGGAGTGGTTTTCAGATAATAAATCCGACCGGTCTCTCCGTATTGACAACAATGGTCAAAAACTTCGATATTCAGTTAATTAACTATCGAAGAAAAACAAACATTCATCCAAATTTCCAACTGGAAATATTATTGACTAAGCATCAAACAATCACTTTTCTAATATTTCATTAATTAAATCATTTCCCAGATTCCTTCTAGTATGTTTACTTCAATATTTTCAAAATGCTTTAGCCTCTTACGATATTTGGAAAACATTCCATATCCCATCTTCATTTATTTTCTATACTCAGAAAATATCTTCTATTTATGATTTTGATTCATTTCCAACTACTTCTCCCTTCCACGAAACCATTCATTTTTATACATAGAAAAAATATTCTTCATTTTACTTGGAAAAGTTTCCAAGTTACATTTATTTACGTTAAACGACTATTGTGTAAAACATCGTTACAATAACCCAAAACACTACATTCAATTAAATATATTTAATATTGATCTTCGAGCCTGAATCTTTCTAATTATTGGTCAATAATGAAATAAATCAATTTGGGGTATAATTACCTCTCAGACCTTGACTGAATAACATCCTTAACTTCAAAACAGACAAGACCACTTACCTCGAATAATCAACATCATATACAGCCAATTATCCATTTTTAAACGTATATACGTTTCTCTTTCTATTCTTACAGGATTTAAATTTATAGATTTCCTTTTTATTTATAATATTCTATTTTAAGTTCGTTTCCTAATTGAATTATATATATATACTGAAATATAGATTTCTAATTATCAAAATTTCTTAAAAATATTCTAACTCCTTAAATTTTTGGAAAATTTCGCCAGCTTCTCCTTTGTACGGCTCAATCGGTACAACTACAACTCACCTCTCTAGGCCCTTTCCATTCAAAAAGAAAATCAAAAAGCCGAGCAGCTTGCCCAATAGGCTCATAAAATATCATATGTAATTTAAACATGTACCCTTTTGTCGGGCACTCAAAATATAATCTTCATTCCAATCAATTGAACCTTAATAAAATATATTTTACTTTGAAAATGGCATATACTACATTCAAAAGAGAATGAAAATATTATATCTTCATTCCAATCAATCGAACCTTAATAAAATCAACTAATGGCTAGTATGTCGACATAACACTTTTCATATGTTGACATATGCTAGTACAAAATCAAATTTTGAATTTTAAAACAAAGTTAATAATGTTTAAATAAATTATGGTGAACCCAGAGTTAAAACAAACCATTTTCCTATATATTAAAACATTCTATTCAAAGTAAAATATATTTTAAAAACTCATTTGAAAATGTAATAAAAATATTTAAGAAACTAAATATAAAATGATACAAAAGTGGAAATATAAAACTATGAATATATTAAAACTTAATATAAACAAAAAAGCTGAAAAACATAAGTAATTATAAAACTAGTAATAAATTTGTAAGTAAAACTTAAGTTAAAAATCTATTAAACATAAGTTTGAAAATAAAATAAATTTCAGGATTTAAAATATTTCTTAAAATAAAGAAGTATACATTTATAAATAAGGAAATAATTTTGAAATCATTTGAAAACTAGATTTAAAATCAAGTAAATAATTTTGAAACTATTTTGAAAGGAAGTTTGAAATTAGGATTAAATTTAAAATCATAATTTAAATTTGGAATTAGAATTAAGTGCTAACCGGAGTTTTAATAGAATTTCTAGACACATTTATTCTATAATTCTTGAACTTTTGATTTCTTGATACTAATGAGTCTTGAAACTTGAACTCTTCTAATTGAAATCTTGACTCTCTGAACTGTACAGTCTTCAATAATAAATACCTGCATAGATTTTCCTATATATACACATATCTGTATATTCTAGAAAATAGTGTTAGTATATATTTTATAACAGTAATAATTGAAACAAGGCTCGTTCGTACTAGTTAATGGCGTCAGGAATACGCTTCTCTCTACCCATTCGATTTCTTCACTCTGATCTACTTCTCCTTCTTCAATCGATCTTCTGCCTTCTCTTCCACATTCTTGTTTTCGCCAACGTTAGTATGAATGAGCTTTATTTTAATCCCTTTGATCTAAACCCTTGATCCCTGCTTTCCTCATTGGTCCTCACTTCATCTTACAACTAACCCTCTCCCGTTTATCGATACCTACTTAGATGTAGTGGTTTTCCTGGTCCTTACGGGCTCAGTAGTGCTTTGCACTGCGATGATTTCATCACTCCTTACTGCACGATTTTCGTAATGCACAATGTTAGGATCTGTAACATCCCAGAATTTTAACTAAGTTGGATTTGGATTTTATTTATATAATTTTGGATTTTCTGAAATAAATTGATTTTATAAGATTTGAATATGAATTTTTATTTTGAATAAGTAACTTGTTTTATTTTACATGATTTTGGATAAGAAAACTTATTTTAAATTTTATTTATAAGATTTATGTTTAATTAACGATATTTTCGGATTTTGATAATATTGGATGTAAAATATGAAATTTGGTAAAGGATAATTTTAAAAGATTTAATAAGAATGATTTTTAATTTTTGAACATCAATAAATAAGATAAATTATAATGATTGTTTATTAAATTTTATAAAGATTGTTATGACTATTTTAGTAAATTATATGTATGTATATTTGATAAGTATTTTGAAATATTAATAAGTTATAAATATTTTTGGTAAACCTAAGGTAATAAGGTGATTACACATATAAGTGTTGAAATTGTGTCTACATTAATAAGCGTTACAACTTATGTTACAAAATCAAATACATTAAATTAATGCATAGAAATGATGTGTCCTCCTACTTGTCATCACGCATGAAAGAGTTCATGTTGTAAAACCAAGTGTCCTGGGAGTTGTCTTCATGCATGTAAGGAGCATCAGGAAATGATCCAAGTGTCCTCTAACTAAATGTCTGAAATACCCTTCTTTGAGCCTATATAAACATGTATATTTCTAACCATCAATCCATAGATCCAATCTGTAGCTTACGGGCTTCTTGTCCCTAAAAGTTTTTGTATGTTCATACTAGTAAATGAAAATAATGTTTCCACTACAATTAAAAATCCATATCTCCTAAATCATGCAATTTTAGTTGAAATAAAATACGCGGATGTTATCCGGATCGTCATTTCTAATTTTTAGAAATTGACTGATCCAGATTTCATTAAGTATCGAAGCAGAATTCTCTGATTTATAGAGAATGTTAGAAATAGGTTCAGAAGTTTGAAAAATAAAAGCTCTCAGTCTGGGAAGAATTAAATTGCATCGTCTGCGCCGTTGTGATCAGCGAAGCATGTAGTATTTTTAGTATAAGTTTGGCGCGATTCTGTGTCGATGATTCGAGATGTTCGAAATTAGGTTTTGGGTTTGCTGGAGGAGGGAGCAGCGATGGAAAAAACGGGGAGTGGTGTGATGATGAGGAAGGAGCGAAATTTGATGTGGAAAAAGTTGGTGGGATTCGAAGATTTTTTGTGTCGATGTTTTTAGAGATAGCGTGTGTTTCCTATACATTCCAGGTCTCGCCATATGGGCGGACGTGTTTCGACGCAGGGAGCCGGAGCGATGGAGATGTGGTTCAGACAATGGGGGATGCAAAGAGAAATATGTGTGCGGTTTCGAATTGAAGTTTGGTGCAATGTCGGGGCATGTACTGTGCACGAGGCATGCACAATCTTGCTCCAGGCAACGTGAAAATAAGGAGGAGGAGAAGAAGAAGAACATGGAGAAGAAGTGGGCCGGGGGTTTGAGCGGTTGAAGTTTGGTGCAAAGCTAGTAGGATTGGGCCTAATCTATTTAGGTATGATTCATTTAATTAAAATTTAAGTTTAAACTTTAGAAATTGATATCTCATTCAATTTAAACTGGTTTAACCTGCCACTGGAAGCGTTCGAATGGTAAGCGAAAATAGAACACGATGATGTATTATTTTGATAACTTTTGTTAAGTATAAATTTATATAAAATATAAAATGGATATCCTTATATATATAATTATATATAGCGAGCGTCGTTATTTATTTCAATTTCGATATAAAATCAGCAGAAAAATTTCCAGCTGCTGATAAGAATGGATTGAAAGCGATACGAGTGACGATGGCAGTGTTCGTGGCATGTTTATTCTAGTAATGAAGATTTTTGGAGCTTGAATGGTGAGAACTCCTAATTTAAATTATTTATTTAATTAGTTAATTATGATTAGATGGTATTAACTTTAATTAGTTAATGATGTCTGTGTGATGGATGTTGATGTTTGAATTGTTGTTCAAGTAATTAGATAATACACTGAACAATGGTAAGCGTTATTGACCGTAACGCTTGTGCACAGTTAAAAATGTTTGTTTGTGATGATGAATTCGTGTCCATCTGATCATATGGTTCATTTGGATAAATATGATTGCATTGCATGACATTACGCATACACCGTGGTTGTGGAAAAATATGGGTGACCGATTTAAAATCTCCTTCCTATATATGATTTTTATTATTTAATTATTAAATAATATTATAAATTAAGTTTTGAATTTCGATATCAAAAACTGTTTGGGAATTAGATAATTACAAATTGATATTCGTAAAAATGAAGACCGTTTAGAAGATATTTTCAACTAATTATAAGTTATTAACCTTTGAATTGAAATTTATTTCGAAATTGATTTGGGTCATATATTCAAACATTTATTTTATATAAGCAGTTGATCTTATTATTTATAACGATTATCCTTTAAATTTAGAAATGATTGAACAAATTGGGAGAAATGTATTAAATCATAATTGGAAATTTAATTTGAACTGTTAAATTGAATAAACGATATTCGTATAACACGAGACGATTTTTGGAAAAAAATTTGAATCATGTATTTAATATGATTTTAACCTTGAGATATAATGAGTTTGGGAAATATATGTGTTAAGTATTCAATTTAATTAGATATGAAGATTTGAATAGGGTTTTGAGATAGCGATATTTTGGAATTGATATATAAAATATAAATCCATTTGGGAAAGATTTAAACGATTTATATTTAGATCTTTATATAGAGTGAATAGAATACACTACGATACGAAAGTTTATGAATATCGATTTAAATTTTCAAATGGCTATTTTTAACAGTCATACTTTTGGTAACACTTCCATATGTTGTTATGGGTTTTGAAATTTATAGGCGTGAACCATTATTTGACTATAAGTATGATTTATAAAAAGTTTCGAACGTAATTAAGGTATTGGAAATTGTGACGACCCCCAAATCCCGTACTGACGGAGACGAGGGTAATCTTTGGAACATAACACAGAAACAGATAATAGCAGAACAGAATAATTAAATACACCAGATAATGAACAATAGAATATGTTGGATAAAAGTAATCATCAGAGTTACACAGTATACAGGATCATACTTAGCACAAATACAGTTCAGCTATACATAAATGTCTACAGCGGAAATAAACAAAATATGTACAATAGGAGCTGAACAGCATAAAAAGAGATAAATGATAGAACCCATCTTCAGCTCCAGCAGAAATAACCAGCAAAACCTAAATACAAGGCTGCCCGTGTAGAAAAAGGGGCACCCGAGTTTGAAAGTGAAACAAACTACGAGTCAGTCATGGGACTGGTATGAGAAATCCATTCAACACATATATAATTGGCTAATCACAGGACCATGCCACTTTCGTGGAACGGGTTTACTCCATTGGATTGCCAGTGCTTTAAAACAAATCTTTCTTTTAAACAACGCAATGCTTTTTATAAAAATGAAGCCACTATAAGACTCAGTTCCCATCACACAATGCAACGCAAACCGGAGGATAGAGTTTTACCTTATAATGGCCTATATATGATTGATACGAATAAAACAAACGCATTTGATACTACTACTAGTGTTTATGTGTTTCAAAAACAATTTCAAATCATAACTATCAATCATAGACGACATGAGCGTCCCATACCACTATGTCGCCAAATATATATACAATCGAAACCGCACAGTCACGTATTTGGAAATTGGATTTCCGTCATGAACCAAGGCAAAAGATAGTCCTTACCGACTTCGAGACTCTCTAGCCCGAGCCTCCGGAACAGCCGCAATTGCCCCTTGGAGCAACAGGGCCGGTCCACCGATGTGGATTATTGTAACACCCCGTAATTTGAACATAAAAATTCACAAATTAAAGTATACTTAATTAAGTGAAATGGGTTGCACAGAGAAATATATATATATTGATATATATATATATAATTGAAAATTAAATAAATAAATATGCAAAAATGTTCAAAACAGCGAATTGGGAGAGGGGAATAACCGAACCGGCCGATTTTTTAGGTCGACCCGAGCTAGCTGGGTCGACTAGGGGTTAATCCAGGGTGTTTGGCTGTCAACCCGTGGGCCGATTCGCTCAAATGCAGATTTTGCATTTGAATGGTTCTCATGGTTCAGCTTTAATCTAAAGGCCCTAGATGGTTCCTACACTTGACTTCTTCCCCAAGACATGCTTTGATGGCTAGGATCTAAACTAAGGTTTATCCTATGGCTAAAATTATCCTAGTCTTCTATAAAAAGACCCCTAACCTAAACCTAAATGCTCATTATTCAATCCTATAGCTAAACTATGCCAAAATGTTCTCTCATGGCGTCCACCCTCATCCTCTTGTCATAATCTCCATCTCTAATCATATGAAAGAGTTTCTAAAGAAATATAAGAGTTCCTAAGCTTGCTTAAGTGTTTCTAAGTTTGATTCAAGGCTTTTCTTCATCAAAGCTAGGATCTTTATTATTGATTTGGCTCAAGGGTTTTCATTTGGAGCATTCTTATTTGGAGTTTTTGAGTTGATAGCTTAGTGGCTTCGTCTCAATCTTTTAATATATTCATAAGAAGGCTAATCAACAAGTTGTGAGTTTTCTATAGCCTTAATGACCAATTATTGAAATGATTATGATAGGATATAATGAGGTTATGGCTATGAATGTGGATCAATGCAAGTTATGCAAGTTGTATGCTATGTGTTAATGATGTTATGCATGTTATGCAAGTTATGTGCTATGTGTTAATGATGTTATGCATGTCATGCAAGTTATATGCTATGTGTTTGTGATATTATGCAAGTTATGCAAGTGTTCATGATGCTAGTTGCTATGATAAACATTGATCCACTATGACACCATGATTATGCAAGTTGGGTGTATGATGATATGCAAGTTCATGTATGATATGTATGCAAGTTTGGTGTATGATAATATGCAAGTTCACATATGACATGTTATGCAAGTATGATGTTTGATTATATGCAAGTGACATGTGCAAGTTTACACCTTAGTATGATATGCATACATATGCAAGTTAACCCCTTTATATGTCATACATACATATGCAAGTTTACCCCTTTGTATGACATAAGAAACTTATGCAAGTTAACCTCTTTATGACATATGTGATTCATGCAAGTTTGGGTTGATTATTTATGCTAGTTGGGTTTGATGCTATATGCATGTTGACACCTTAAAACCCATGTTGATGCTAATGTGTTATGCAAGTTGAACCCATTGTATTTGTGATGAATCTTCCCTTTTATGTCATGTTAGCGAATTACGTGGGGAACGATGGGGTTAATAAACACGCTAATGAAATTGTGTGAAGTTGGTATGATTATGCATACCACAAAGTGGATGGACATAATTGAGTCAATTATGTACATCATTAAAATTGGAATTAATTAGGGATAATTAATTTGGGGGTGATTAATTAGGTGTAATTAATCGACTAAGACACGAGGTTGGACCCTTTTGTAGAATAAGACTGCCCGGAACCGACCGGCAAATCCAGCGGCTACAAATGATTAGCCCAATGTGAGAGGTCTTAGGCACAAACCATATACGTGACAAGTGTATAGACACGAGGTTAGACTCGGTTATGGCGTAAGGCTGCCCGGACCCAACTGGCAAATCCAGCTGCCATAAAAGATAGTCTAATGTGAGAGGTCTTTACAATGGTTACGTTCTTAATCAATTAAGAAACACTTAACCAGATAAGCATGTAGTGGGCATGAGGGGTTAAGTGCGTGCCTTGGGTGGCATGTGGAAATCAAGTGGGTGCCTTGGGTGACATGGGGAAATCTATTGGGTTGCCTTGGGTGGCAATAGAAAATACGATTAGATGACTTAACCAAGTGGAAACATGTAATTAAACATGATTAAAGGGTTAAGTGGGATGCACTAGATAAATTGACAAGCTTAGGTGGTAGCTTGTGGGGTCCCATTTCAACCAGTAACCCATATGTATCTTATTGGGCTCGACCCATGTCGAGGACTGGACACGCGTACTGGGCTTGATTATAAGAGGCCAAAACTGGGTAGCGGTGGCAACGCAAGTCCAACGGGTTTCATATGCGTGTGTGGACCCGGGCTGTTTTGGTAAGACGTTGTTGCATCGTGTAGATATAAGCCGTGCACCATTTGTTGTATCGGGTTGCCACTTTGGGGAGTGATATACCCCATTGTGGGGCCAGCACGGGTATCTACGGTAGGGAGCCGATCGCTTGGGAGTAGTGGGTACACCTAGTGGAGATAGGGGCAGACGGCACCTATGTAGTCAGCTAGGGGTACACGAAACTACTGGGTAAATTCTCTAAGTCCTTGGGAGGGATCAACCTTTAAGTAGGAATGACTGGTGTGGTGCAGTTAGTAATTATCCTTGGGTGGGTAGATGCGTCTTTATCGTTATCTTAGTTTATCCTATGTCTAGTTGGCTACTTAGTGTAGTCATTTATCCCTAGTCATCCCGTACCAAGTTTATATCATACCCTAATCACTTTAGTAATTGTGTTGTTAAAGTTATAGGGCTCACTCAGATTTATGTCTGACCCCGTTGTTTTTTTTCTTTTTCCCCCTCAGGTCCTCAGGTTGGGCCTAGCACTAGTGGGCTTTGATCAGATTTCTTTATCTATCTTATGGAGCTTGGACCGTGATGTAAAGCCCAGCTTATCTTTTTTTTTATGGCTATTGTTTATGTAGTGGGATTATGTACTTATGTTTTTATCAGGATGGATATTTAGTACTTGACTCTTTATGGTGTTGTAACTAAACATGTTTACCTTCTGCTGCTATGAAATGTTGTTTTAGATTTTCAAGTATTTATATCTGTCTGGTGTAATTTTTCTGTTCTATATTCACTTAAAATGCTCCACCGAAGTTAAGGCATTCCCATAGTGAGTGACCTTAGGGGTGTGGGGTGTTACACGTGGTATCAGAGCGAAGGTTACCGGAACAGATAAAATTTTTAGAAAACTATTTTTCTAAAACATTTTTTTTTTAAGAAGTATTTTCAAAAACATATCTTTAAAGAGAAAAGTTTTTGAAAGAAAAGCATAATCCCCAATAGCCATATCTTTATCTTTCGAATTCTTCGTTTTGAACCTTTCCTTTTTTGTTTCAGCATGGCTGAGGATCTTAACTTTCCGGAGGGTGTGACGATACCAGTATGGTATAGGAGATTGATGGAGGCTAGGGCCGCCACTGCGGGTCCAGCAAATGTTCCTCCACCAACCGTAGCACCCGATCTTCCTCCTCCCCCTCCTCCTCCTCGCACAGATACTTTTGCTAAGACTTGCAAGGAATTTAAAGCTATGGGAGGGAAACCTTTTCAAGGATCAGAAACTTTTGTGGAGGCTAGAGATTGGCTTAAGGAGGTGGAAGAGTTGATAGATATCTTTGAGATGGAAGAAGGAAAGAAAGTCAAGTTAGTTGCTTGGTTAATGAAGGGAGAGGCCTCATTCTGGTGGGAGGTCACTAATGGAGAACGCCCCGTTGACTCTTGGGCGGATTTCAGGCAAAGATTTGTGGCAAAATTTCTCTCAAGGGCGGAGGAAAACTTGTATATGGAAAGATTCTTGACTCTAAAGCAAGGAAATCTCTCGGTGAAGGAATATGTCAACAAGTTTAATCAATTGGCAAGGTTTGGCATAGATATGGTGAATACTCCAGAGAAGAAGGCTTTGAGGTTCGTCAAAGGCTTGAATGAACCGATGCATGGATTGGCTATGACTCATATCCCTATGGGGGCCACCTTTGAGAAGCTAGTTGACATGGCACTCATGCATGAGGAAGAGAAGGGTCCCAATGCTAATAAGGCACCCGAGAAGAATGGAGATCAAAAGAGACCTCAACAGCAACAAAACAAAGGTGGGAAAGGTAACGGTGGCAAGGGGAAGAAGAAGTGCTTCAATTGCGGGATACCAGGCCACATAAGCAAAGACTGTCGGAAGAAGAAGAAGACTGGCTGTTATCACTGTGGCGAAGCAGGGCATCTAGTGAAGGATTGCCCCCAAGAAGGGGCAAAGGACGGGATCTACCTCAGGAGGACAGGTGCAAGCTCTTATGGCACAAGGCAGGCAAGGGGGCAAGTTCAGACTCTCGCGGTTCCACCGATTCAGGAAAGAGGTAGAACTATTTCCGTTGAAAGTCTGGTTTTTCTATTTGATCATCCTGTCCGTACATTGTTTGATTCTGGCGCATCGCATTCGTTTGTCTCATCATCATTAGTTGAGTCACTGCACTTAGACACCAGTCTAGTAGATGATCCCTTGGTTGTTTCAAACCCAATTGGGGGCTCCATTTATTTGTCTATGATATGTTTGGGTTTGAAGATTTCTATACTTAGCATTGAGTTTAGATGTGATGCTTTTGTTTTGGGCTTCACGGGCTATGGGTTGATTTTGGGCATGGACTAGTTATCCAGTAATGGTGCCGTTCTTGATTGTGAAAGGAGAGTTGTTAGGCTTATGACCCGCTTGGGGAACACTCTCGAGATCTCTTGTAATCCCATGGATTCAGTTATGCTAAGTTATCTTGAATCGCTTGACGCTTCGATCGAGAATTTGCGATCTGCTAGAGTGGTCCGGGAATACTCGGATGTGTTTGAGGAGGTGAAGGGCTTACCTCCGAAGCGGGAGATTGACTTCCGAATATATCTGGTGGATAATGCTAAACCTGTATCTTTACCAGTGCGCCACATGGCTCCTCGTGAGAGGAGGGAACTCCATAAGCAAGTAGGGGAGTTTCTTGAGAAGAGGTTCATAAGACGAAGTATATCGGAGTGGGGTGCTCCAGTAGTTTTTGCTACGAAGGCGAATGGGTCCCTCAGACTTTGTGTAGACTATAGAGAACTCAACAAGCTCACAAAGAAGAATAGACACCCATTGCCGAGGATTGATGATCTTTTTGATCAGTTGGTTGGTGCTTCAGTATTTTCTCAGTTGAACTTAGCCACGGGGTTTCATCAGTTGAGAGTGGCTGAGGATAGCATAGACAAGACTGCCTTTAGGACTCCGGATGGTTTCTATGAGTGGCTGGTGATGCCATTTGGTTTGACGAATGCCCCTGCATATTTTGTTGATTTGATGAGTAGGGTGTTCAGGGAGTTCCTTAATAAGTTTGTGGTGGTCTTTGTGGACGACATCTTAGTATTTTCTAAGAATGAAGAAGAGCATGCCCTACATCTTAGGGAAGTGTTGGAAACTCTTCGAGCGCATAGCCTTAAGGCTAAGTTTTCTAAATGTCACTTTTGGAGGAAGGAAGTGCGGTTCTTGGGGCACGTGGTCTCCAAGGAAGGGATAGCTGTGGATCCGGCGAAGGTAGTATCTATCCAAGATTGGAAGGTTCCGAAGAATGCTACCGAGGTGAGGAGTTTCTAGGGGTTGGCTGGCTACTATAGGAAGTTTATCAAGGACTTCGCGAAGATATCAGCCCCATTAACTCGCTTGACGAAGAAGAATCTAGTCTTCGCATGGGACGTAGATTGTGATGATGCGTTCCGACGGTTAAAGAGAGCTTTAACCATAGCTCCAGTCTTAGTATTGCCAGATGGGAGTAAGCCATTTGTTGTTTATACCGATGCTTGTGGGACTGGATTGGGCGCAGTCTTAATGCAAGAGGGAAGAGTAATAGCCTATGGTGGAAGGCAGTTGAGAAAGCATGAGAAGAATTACCCTACCCATGATCTAGAGTTGGCCGCCATTGTTTTCGCGCTTAAGATTTGGCGCCATTATCTTCTTGGCGAGAGATTCGAATTGTTCACTGACCACAAATCATTGAAGTACTTGTTTTCTCAGAAGGATTTGAACATGAGACAGCAAAGGTGGATGGAGTTCTTAGCATCCTATGATTTCGAGATAGCGTATACCCCTGGCAAGGGTAACGTGGTGGCAGACGCCTTGAGTAGAAAAAGGTTGTCCTTGAGTCCATTGTTCGTGGAATGACGAAGCTTGGAATTTATCTCGATGTTTGATTTCAGACCTTCCGTTGATTATGTACCCGGTTTGCTAGCATCCTTGGAGGTCAGACCTACTCTTTTGGGGCGGATTGGAGAAGCACAAAGGGACGACCCACAGTTGGTTGCGTTGGTAGAGAGGCTCATAAGGGGGGAGTCGTCCAGCCATTTGAGTAGGTACACCCTAGACGATAGGGGGTGCCTGCGTAGAGACGGTAGACTTTGTGTACCGCAAGACGAGGGTTTGAGGAAAGCGATTCTTGATGATGCACACCGTTCTAGGATGACCATTCATCCCGGTGGGGACAAGATGTACCAAGACATGAGGCGAGTTTTCTTTTGGGCCGGTATGAAGAAAGATGTGGCCGAGTATGTCGCTAGATGCTTGGTGTGCCAACAAGTGAAAGCGGAGCAAAAGAAACCAGGTGGGTTACTTCACCCATTGGAAGTTCCGCAATGGAAGTGGGATAGTCTCGATGGATTTTATTGATGGGTTACCTAGATCAAGGAAGGGTAAGACGGGAATTTGGGTTGTGGTGGACAGACTTACTAAGAGTGCCCATTTCATACCTGTGAAGAGCAAGAGGACTGCTCCATGGCTAGCTTTAGTATATCTTCGAGAGATAGTTCGATTGCATGGGGTACCCTCTAGTATAGTGAGTGATCGAGATCCTATCTTCACTAGCGAGTTTTGGAAAAGTTTGCAAGAAGCAGTGGGGACTCAATTGTGTCTGAGCACCGCATATCATCCTCAGACGGACGGCCAGACCGAGAGGGTGAATCATGTTCTGGAAGACCTTTTGAGGCTTTGTATCTTGGATTTTGGAGGTACATGGGAAGAGCATCTTCCATTGGTGGAATTCGCATATAATAACAGCTTTCAGTCCAGTATTGGTATGGCTCCTTTCGAAGCTCTTTATGGAAGGCCTTGTCGATCACCTACATGTTGGTGGGAATCTACGGATAAGATCTTTCTTGGGCCTGATATGGTTAGGGAGACTTCTGAGAAGATTGACTTGATTCGAAGAAGGATGAAAGCAGCGCAGGATAGGCAAAAATATTATGCGGACAAGAGGAGGACGGATCTGGAGTTTGAGGTTGGGGACATGGTCTTTGTCAAAGTATCTCCATTACGGAATGTAGTTCGCTTTGGGTCCGTTGAGAAGTTAGCTCCAAGATTTGTTGGGCCGTTTCCTGTTAAGGAAAGGATTGGACGGATGGCATATAGGGTGGATTTACCTGAGAGACTTAGTGGGGTGCATGATGTATTCCATGTGTCACATTTGAGGAAGTGCCTACATGAGACCGCAGAGGTGGTGGAGCCGAGCTTGCTTAAAGAAGTGGAGGTAGAGCGTGATGCAACTATTCGACGAGCTCCTACCCGCATCCTTGGGTCAGAGATTAGGAAGTTGAGGAACAGAGAGGTGCGGCTAGTCAAAGTGCAATGGGGAGAAGACGAGAGCAATGCTACTTGGGAGACAGAAGCGAAGATGCATTCATTATACCCATTCGTTTTTGAGGGTATGTCTTTTAACTTCTCCTTTATCGTTTGTCTAGTACTTATCTTATCTTTAGTATGTCCTCTCATTAGTACCTTTGACCTTTAGATAGGGTAAACCTATGGTTAAAACATGTGTTTGAGACATGTTATGTTTGATGGATGCGCGTGGATGCAAGTGGTTACTAGTGGTTGCTCATGGATGCATATACACACACTCTAGGCACTAGATCGGCTCAATCACTTCATATTGCATATTGCATAAAAATTGTGTGTAGGTAGCTATATTAATGGATGTATAATGGTTGCACTATCATATGGATGATGCATTTTGGTGAATGATTGTGCACTCATGTAGAAATAGTATGTGTCGATAAGGTTCTTTCGCATGCATATTGGATGCATGGCACTATCATGGTTTGCATTAAGGAGGTCAACTGAATCAGTAGACCGCCTGATTTTGCATTAGACAGGGAACATATACACACACTCTTTGCATATGTTCATACAGCATTAGAAACTCTAAGGACAATGGATGCCAGTGTTTGATGGTTTAGTAGATGGTTGTTTGGTTCGTAGGATACGTTCTTCTTGACTTAGAGATTTCGGGGATGAAATCCTTCAAGTAGGGGAGAATGTAACACCCTGTAATTTGAACATAAAAATTCACAAATTAAAGTATACTTAATTAAGTGAAATGGGTTGCGCAGAGAAATATATATATATTGATATATATATATAATTGAAAATTAAATAAATAAATATGCAAAAATGTTCAAAATAGCGAATTGGGAGAGGGGAATAACCGAACCGGCCGATTTTTGAGGTCGACCCGAGCCTGCTGGGTCGACTAGGGGTTAATCCAGGGTGTTTGGCTGTCAACCCGTGGGCCGATTCGCTCAAATGAAGATTTTGCATTTGAATGGTTCTCATGGTTCAGCTTTAATCTAAAGGCCCTAGATGGTTCCTACACTTGACTTCTTCCCCAAGACATGCTTTGATGGCTAGGATCTAAACTAAGGTTTATCCTATGGCTAAAACTATCCTAGTCTTCTATAAAAAGACCCCTAACCTAAACCTAAATGCTCATTATTCAATCCTATAGCTAAACTATGCCAAAATGTTCTCTCATGGCCTCCACCCTCATCCTCTTGTCATAATCTCCATCTCTAATCATATGAGAGAGTTTCTAAAGAAGTATAAGAAATCCTAAGCTTGCTTAAGTGTTTCTAAGTTTGATTCAAGGCTTTTCTTCATCAAAGCTAGGATCTTTATTATTGATTTGGCTCAAGGGTTTTCATTTGGAGCATTCTTATTTGGAGTTTTTGAGTTGATAGCTTAGTGGCTTCGTCTTAATCTTTTAATATATTCATAAGAAGGCTAATCAACAAGTTGTGAGTTTTCTATAGCCTTAATGACCAATTATTTAAATGATTATGATAGGATATAATGAGGTTTTGGCTATGAATGTGGATCAATGCAAGTTATGCAAGTTGTTTGCTATGTGTTAATGATGTTATGCAAGTTATGTGCTATGTGTTAATGATGTTATGCATGTCATGCAAGTTATATGCTATGTGTTTGTGATATTATGCAAGTTATGCAAGTGTTCATGATGCTAGTTGCTATGATAAACATTGATCCACTATGACACCATGATTATGCAAGTTGGGTGTATGATGATATGCAAGTTCATGTATGATATGTATGCAAGTTTGGTGTATGATAATATGCAAGTTCACATATGACATGTTATGCAAGTATGATGTTTGATTATATGCAAGTGACATGTGCAAGTTTACACCTTAGTATGACATGCATACATATGCAAGTTAACCCCTTTACATGTCATACATACATATGCAAGTTTACCCCTTTGTATGACATAAGAAACTCATGCAAGTTAACCTCTTTATGACATATGTGATTCATGCAAGTTTGGGTTGATTATTTATGCTAGTTGGGTTTGATGCTATATGCATGTTGACACCTTAAAATCCATGTTGATGCTAATGTGTTATGCAAGTTGAACCCATTGTATTTGTGATGAATCTTCCCTTTTATGTCATGTTAGCGAATTACGTGGGGAACGATGGGGTTAATAAACATGCTAATGAAATTGTGTGAAGTTGGTATGATTATGCATACCACAAAGTGGATGGACATAATTGAGTCAATTATGTACATCATTAAAATTGGAATTAATTAGGGAAAATTAATTTGGGGGTGATTAATTAGGTGTAATTAATCGACTAAGACACGAGGTTGGACCCTTTTGTAGCATAAGACTGCCCGGAACCAACCGGCAAATCCAGCGTCTACAAATGATTGGCCCAATGTGAGAGGTCTTAGGCACAAACCATATACGTGACAAGTGTATAGACACGAGGTTAGACTTGGTTATGGCGTAAGGCTGCCCGGACCCAACCGGCAAATCCAGCTGCCATAAAAGATAGTCTAATGTGAGAGGTCTTTACAATGGTTACGTTCTTAATCAATTAAGAAACACTTAACCAGATAAGCATGTAGTGGGCATGAGGGGTTAAGTGGGTGCCTTGGGTGGCATGTGGAAATCAAGTGGGTGCCTTGGGTGGCATGAGGTAATCTAGTGGGTTGCCTTGGGTGGCAATAGAAAATACGATTAGATGACTTAACCAAGTGGAAACATGTAATTAAACATGATTAAAGGGTTAAGTGGGATGCACTAGATAAATTGACAAGCTTAGGTGGTAGCTTGTGGGGACCCATTTCAACCAGTAACCCATATGTATCTTATTGGGCTCGACCCATGTCGAGGACGGGACACGCGTACTGGGCTTGATTATAAGAGGCCAAAACTGGGTAGCGGTGGCAACGCAAGTCCAACGGGTTTCATATGCGTGTGTGGACCCGGGCTGGTAGGTAAGACGTTGCATCGTGTAGATATAAGCCGTGCACCATTTGTTGTATCGGGTTGCCACTTTGGGGAGTGATACACCCCATTGTGGGGCCAGCACGAGTATCTACGGTAGGGAGCCGATCGCTTGGAAGTAGTGGGTACACCTAGTGGAGATAGGGGCAGACGGCACCTATGTAGTCAGCTAGGGGTACACGAAACTACTGGGTAAATACTCCAAGTCCTTGGGAGGGATCAACCTTTAAGTAGGAATGACTTGTGTGGTGCAGTTAGTAATTATCCTTGGGTGGGTAGATGCATCTTTATCGTTATCTTAGTTTATCCTATGTCTAGTTGGCTACTTAGTGTAGTCATTTATCCCCAGTCATCCAGTACCAAGTTTATATCATACCCTAATCACTTTAGTAATTGTGTTGTTAAAGTTATAGGGCTCACTCAGACTTATGTCTGACCCCGTTGTTTTTATCTTTTTCCCCCTCAGGTCCTAAGGTTGGGCTTAGCACTAGTGGGCTTTGATCAGATTTCTTTATCTATCTTCTGGAGCTTGGACCGTGATGTAAAGCCCAGCTTATCTTTTCTTTTATGGCTATTGTTTATGTAGTGGGATTATGTACTTATGTTTTTATCAGGATGGATATTTAGTACTTGACTCTTTATGGTGTTGTAACTAAACATGTTTACCTTCTGCTGCTATGAAATGATGTTTTAGATTTTCAAGTATTTATATCTGTCTTGTGTAATTTTTCTTTTCTATATTCACTTAAAATGCTCCACCGAAGTTAAGGCATTCCCATCGTGAGTGACCTTAGCGGGTGTGGGGTGTTACAATTATAGTGCCTGAACAATACGTTTCCCCGCCCTTTGGGGCGTAAATGAGCCAACGAATGACTCCATCGGACCCGGATCGTCCGACCAAACCGAGGCGCCTCACAACAGCAACAACCACATAGGCGAAAAGTATTAAATGTCCGGGCTGGTAGGTCACTGACACCACCCTAGCTAGAAAGAAACGCATGCCCTCCCTGAGGTCCTTCTCCCGTTTCTGGTTCATACCGGGGTGTGAGGCTCGCGAATTCACGTTATACACAAAGCTACGCCACATAGGCGGTGCTTTGATCATCACCACAAGACTTTGCTTTTCAACAGAAGCCTTGATCATTTGCCACTTAGGCATGCCACACTAGAAATTCATGCCATGCGACTGATGTCCATCGATATAAAACCTCTGAGCTCGTGTATCTCAGAGAAGGGCGTTAAGCAAAATAATAAATTCTCCGCCGCCAAACAGATGTATATTTAATAGAGATCAATCAACACAGAATAAAATCCAATGTCCGACACACAGTCCATTTACAAGTCCGTTCTGGGTCTGAACGATACCGGAGGCACTAAATACCTCGCAAACTCATCGACCACCACGTACGTATGGACGATCACCACTCATTATCCATATTTCGGGATGCCTCCCAATCAGGACCTCGGTTACCATCCAAACGAGGTGAAGATCTCCGGTCTTCGACCACCGTCTTCATCTTCAAATTTCAATCGTCGGTCAATTATTTGAAATGAGAATTAACTCGTCCTTTTCAAATAATTCACGTATATTTAGAATTTCAAATCAATTTATTTCAATGGTTAAATCATTCGATAACACCAATTTTGTTCTTTAATGTAATTTCCACATCAAACACATTCAACCATCAAATACCACATAAATCGAGCACATTCAGTTTATTTCCATTCCATATCTTTTATGATATTTTATAACGATTTATCGCTATTTTTATTTATTTTAAAATAGGCAATTTATTCAAAACGACGCTTCGGGCCATAACGCGGTCGTGGCGCTGTTTTTCTTCAGATTTGATTTACACATATCTGAAAATCTAACAGTTGGGTCTTCACAAAATTTACATCATTAGAAAGGTCTTTTCAAAATGAATCCAACGGTTCCAGTTTCGGGAAATTCCGACGGTCGGATCTCCCGGTACAATCGTTTGAAGTTTCGATTTCAAAATACGAACTACAGCGTCGTTATTCGATTAAATATAATTATTTATATATATATATAAATATAATCGTTTCTGGCGCTGTTTTTCTTCAGATTTGAATTAAACATTCCAGACAATCCAACCGTTGGATTTTTACAAAGTTGGTGCCGTTGGAAAGATATTCCCAAGGCGAACCCGACGGTTGCGGTTTCTGGAAAATCCGATGGTCGGATTTCCCGCACTAGTTGTTTGAAATCACGGTTTCAAAACACGAACTGCACGGCCACGTTTCATTTTAATTTTATTTATGTTTATATATTTATATAAATATAGTTCATTCAACAATTTCAATATCGTTTTCCACTCAAATATTTCACTAACGCCTTTAAATTTTGGAAAATTTCGCCATAACCTCCTTTGTACGGGAGGGGTTGGGAAAATTCCCAAATAGCCACACGGGCGTCTCATGTCGAAAAGAAAAAGAAAAAGCCAAGCGGCTAGCCAACAGGCTCATAAAATCATCACCCAAACAAAACAGTAAATGTGTACCTATTTGTCGGGCACAAAATTTTATTCCTCTTCTCTAGCCCCTTTGTTATAACCTGTTCAACAAATATGCATGTACATATATATAGTTCTTATCACCTATCATTTTCTATTCAACTTCATATTTGATTCCATTTGGTTTAAAACCACCATTCATTCTAATGTTGCATGCATAGGTAAAAATCATATCATTAGCTAATTAATGAATATTTCAACTCATATATATTTATTTGAACGAGTAGCTATTTTTAACACCTCACATTTCAACAATTCGTATATATAATAAAAATGTGATTTTATTGTAAAACAATTTATTTCATAACACTATTATTTCATATAGTTTATATAGGTGATAAAAATAGGATTTTTTGTTATAAAACAATTTCTTTTAAAACGAGATTATTTTACATAGTCCATATAGTCGATAAAAGGTGATTTTTATTATCAAACAATTTATTTCAAAATATGAATACCATTCAACACATGAATTTCTAATCAACGAATGAATATCGATTCAACACGTGAAGGTTTTCTATAGTTTCTATATATAGATAAAAATGTGATTTTTATATTTGAAAGCGAATACCATTCAACACATGAATTTCTAATCAACGAATGAATATCGATTCAACACATGAAGGTTTTCTATTCCACGAATAAATATAGTTTCAGCAAATGAAAATAATTCAAACACATGAATATTATTCAAAATTTCGGCAGCATAACGGCAGGGTAGTTAAAACCGGGACCGTTCCTAGTACGGCTCCTCGCTCTACCTTCAAACCTCGCGGTTTTTGACAATGGGGATCATGCATCTAGTTCGCACGCAGGCGGCATGTATATTTTTATTTCATTTCCACAAACTAATCCTATGTGGTTTCAACCAAATATTTCTCAACCACAAACGGGTATTTTTCAACCACAATCAATCAATATCAACCACAAACAATCCCAAACAACCATTCGCTATCAATCAATTTTCACACCAATCACAACCAATAAATATCGTCCATGGTTTGTGGACGAGGGGCGTGTGTGTATATATATATATATATATATATATAGCAATTCACTTTTATTTCAACACATATATAATTTTTACAACGCATATATAACTTATACATCGAACGTACAACTTATACAACGCTTATACAAGAGGTGTACAATGCTTATATAACTCATACATCGACTATATAATTTATACATCGTCGTTTTCCATATTGTTTTTAAATTAGAAATCTCACATTGGGTTCCACTCCACCAAAAATAGCAGGAGGCTCAGAAAAAAATGCGGTCTCTTCTAAAATGTAGAAGACGTCCACACGGTCACGATGTTTCTTGTTTCATCGCATTTCGTTAAAATAGCAAAAAGATATGATTTTTCGAAGTTTGCAACGGTTTTAAACTGTCGAAATCAGTTAAATAATTAACAGCCGATATCTTTCAAAAATCTTCAAAACTAGGTTTGAATTTTTCGATCAATCCGTTCAATGGTTCCACGATCGGGCTGCGCAGGGTCGAAGAGCTACGTGAGGCGCATGTGCGCCAGGAAGGGGGGCCACTTCGGTGGCTTCTGGTGACGGCGGCGGCGAAGTGAAGGCCGCGACTTCTCGGCGTCCGTTCTCCCAAAATACACAATGAAAAAAATCGAAACTAGGTATGGATTTGAAGATCTCGAGGAGCTCTACAAAATCTTCAACTGGAGGAAGGGCTAATTTTGCCTGGTTTGGTCGGAAATTGGATGGGAACGGCGAGGAGGGTTTTCGCCGTCGATCGGCTATTACGGGGAGAGAGAAAAAGGATTTTTCTATTTTTTTATTTGAATTCTGATTGGTCGGTAGACTTTATAAGGGTTTTTCTGACGCGACCACCGATCCAAACCCAACGACTGTCGTCCCTAGCGTTTTACCCTCATTCCGAACACAATGGGATATGTTTCGAAGGCCCATTCGATTGTTTCAGTCAGTTTCCCTTCAAATTACAATATAAAACATTCAATATTTGATTTGAACGTGCATTTCAATTTGCCAGGGCCACAAACTGATTCGAAAAATTCCAGAAAAATAAATCTAGCTATGTTTTGATGATACGGTCCTAACAAAACTAGTTTCGTCGAATTCTGAGACCGTTTGCAAAAAGGCCCATTTTTGGTCGATCCAATTTAACTATAATTGACCTAAACACATTTTCCTTTGCCACGCTCACATACTAGCTTCAAAAATTATGAAATTTGAAACCTAGCAATAACTTCTCATCCCGGATCCAACAAAAGTGGTTTCATCGAATTCCGAGGTCGTATGCAAAATGGCCATTTTCACGGGCTATATAAATTCCATAGCGACCCTTCTGAAAATTATTCGGCCATAACTTTTGCTTTCCGCTACGAAAATTCAGTTTTTCATATCCTTAGAAAGGTATTCACTAACAGATTTAAATATTTTTGGTTTCACTAAAATCCGGATTGTTTTGCACGCGGTACAGTCAGACAAAGTTTGAATTCAATTTTTGAAACTACAGCGCCATTTCAGGCCTTGTTTATAATTATAATTAATTATATTCGTTTTCAATTGTCGATTCAAACTCACTTTTCATCTCAATTATTTAAAATATTTATTTTAAATATTTAAAATCCATTATTTTAGCCAATTTAAAAATTTTAAATTGGTTCAGATTTTCTGGGTCGTTACAGAAATATTTTATTTGGAACTGAAATGGGTTTTCCAATTTTAAATAATTGGATATGGTTGGAGAAAAATCTTTGGATGTTTGATATTAATTCGGTAGATGATAACTCTTATTATTTGAGGAATTAAAAGGTAATTCACCGTTATCCGCTTATAATATGAGTTGAATACGGAGATTAATATTGAAGATAAGTTGATGGTATTTCTATCCAGATCAAATGTCAAAGAGCTGAATAAATCTTTTAATTAAGATATGGGTTCCTCAAACCTGATTGAAATAAGTTAGATAGAAATAATCTTTGATATTTGGTATAAAATTTCGTGATGTAAACGTATACTGTCTAAGGAATTTGGAAGATAATATTATATCATTATTCCACTTATAGTATTCGTTGACTATGAGAATTTATATCAAATATAAGTGTATAAAATTTCTGTGTAACTTATGATTCAAAATCGATTGATTTGGGTTTTGTCGTGAATCGTATCTTCAATAATATCATTCTTGAAACCCAATGAGATTGAGTTGTGGAAATTTATATTGTAATTGGGGATTTAATCAAATCTTTGATTCGAGAAAATTAAAATAAGAAATTGAAGCGAAGGTATGATCTTTGATTTCAAAGAAGAGTTTAAGATGTTAACGAGATGTATGAAATTAAAGTAATTCAAATCTTAAGTCATAATGAATTTGGAAGGAGATTTGAATTGAAAAGCCTATGTGAACCATAGCTATTGTATTAAAGTATGCTTATTACTTGGAAAGTCCGGGATCGACTATATGTTCGAAAACCATTCCAAGTAATAATACGAAGTTATGAAGCAATTCAAAACTTGGTAAACGACGAATAAAGACCGGGAATATTAGAATTGTTTAGACTAATTGTTGATGTCTCGAATTGGGTAGGCCACCCGATACGAGGTTATGAGTGGCATGAGACCTGAACATATTTGAATATTTTCGGGTTGTTCCGTTAAGACCCAGTACGGACTTGTATGGATGTGTGCCTGACATTGAAATTGACCGGATAGCAATGATTTCCATTAATGCATATCGGATTTGTGGCAATATATTATCCTCATCTCTAAGTCATATGAACTTAGAGGGTATACATTGACTGAAATCAGTGATATGTCGTGAATTGTCAATGTGGCATACCCGAGTTATGAAATGAGCTAGTGATGATCAAAGAATGGCTTATCGAAGCATAGCATTGTGTACGACGCGACATCGACAAACCTCACACCCGGATTAATGAGAAACTGGCGGTTAGGTTGTATACTTATATATATAAATTGATGATGAAGCTGCAGCAGTGGGAAACCACTTATGAACTTGGGAAAATTGGATATGTTCGGGGGGCCGTGTCTAGTCGAAAACCATTGATCTGACCTGCGATTTGTAGTTGGTGTCCGTGATGGACGAAAAAGCCATGAGGCACTTCGCTTTGTATCCCTGATTGATCTTTCGTGTCAGGAATCGTCAAGTTGGAAACCCATTCTCCAATACAAGCCATACGATTTTGATTGTATATATAAATGGAGACATAATATTATGGGTATTATGCTGTCTAGGATTAATACATTTATTGCGAAATTGTTTTCCATACTATAGTAGAGTATTAAAAGAGGATTTTCACGTATAAAAGCATTTTTGGTTATCATAAGATAAAACTCGCCCATCCGGTGTGTGCTTGCATTGTGTGATGTGGGACGAGCTTATGATAGCTTCATTTTTCCCAAAGTCATTGCAAATTTATATGCATGGGTATTCACATGAAGTAAACCTGTTCCATGTTAGCGGCATTGTCCGGTGAATTTCCCAACTTTAAAATAAATCATAAAAGCAACTGTTTTATGTTCTCAAACCAGTCCCATGACTGACCTGGAGTTTATTATTCCTTTCTAAACTCTGGGTGCCCACTAATTTCAACACGATCAGCTAGTATTTAGTTCTACAGTTATAGATCATTGGAGCAAGATTCAGAGCGCTTTCTAGGTTGGAGTTCACGCTAGAGTCTGGAGCTTCCGCTATAATATAATGTTTCTTCCGCTGAGAGTATATTTATTTTTCTTCCGCTCTATATATTGTAACTCTGATATTCCATGTAACTCTAATGTAATATTGTATTATATAATGAAAAGTTATGTTATTTTGTTCAATATATGTATGTACCCATAACAATTCGTCTTCGTGAACGATTTTTTGTTGGTTAATTACCGGAAAAAACTGGGAAAAAAGGCGGGTCGTTACAGGAACCAAGCTAGTGCGTGTTTTTTCATTGCATAGTGAATTTTTGTCTAACTCTTGTCTGGACGAGCCAGTTGGAATGGGGATGGCATGTGAGTGACGGGTACCCTATTTCGTTTACAGCTAGGTCTATTTTTTTTAGGATGGTTTCAGCTTGTCTAATTGGTGTTTGTATGGACATTCGTGGAGTGTCTGTGTGTACAGTATATTCTGAAGCCTCTTGTTGTATTCGCGACTTACTAATCATCTTCCTGGTACGCTTTCTTTACCTTTCTTCCATGTATGCTTTAGGGTAGTTCTATACAAACTCTAGCATAGTGAGCCTATCTCTTGGTCGAGTTGCGTACTGGGCTATGTTTCTAGTTGGGTTGGTTGCAATGTTGGTATTGAATTTTCATTGTACTAGTGGATTTTGTCTTTTTTATTCATTTTGTAAGCAGTTGTGGTTTTAGTTTGTATAGATGTTAGTGTGTTGCTTCTTTGGTTGGTGGTGATCGTTGGTGCTTGGTAATTGTATCCAGGTAAATTTTGTGAGTTGTGGCCTGACTGAGTTGGTAATGGCGATCTAGTCCACTGCACGGCATGTTTTGAAATATAGGTGAAGCATATGCTTGCAATGTTGCAAATGATATATGGTCATCCTTTCCTTCGTTACCAATTTTTATTCTTGTACGACTTGCTAGTTAAGCTATCATGTCACATCACTTTATGTGTAGGTAGGAACTCACGACCCTATCCTACTATGATTGTCACCTGTCTCCCTTACGTTGTTATGGAGATGATATATCATGGAACTCGTAACTGTTTTCATTTTCTTTTGTGGATGATATGAAGTCCTTTCATATTATTTCTCTTGCATAGCCTACATTGGAAATTAACTTGTAATAGTTGTTGCATGATCTTGCTGTGTAGTTGTTTATTACTATCTTTTTGGTCATTGTATCGATGTATGAAACTCCCTACATGGAGAAGAAATTTTGTAGTCTAGTTAATGATGCTAGCTCCAGAACTGTAACCTAGTTAGGTAATAGTGGATGGTCCACCTGTAATGGCCCGAATTTCTATACTATCTGAGTTGACTAAATACACCACACATCCAACCCAAATTGCACAGAAATACGAATCATTATGAATAAAGAAGAAAAAGATAGAAAAACAGAAACAACAATACAAAATCTCACATCACAGCAAAATAAAATATAATATACATAACAATCTTTAAAATACAAAATTTGTACTTACATACATCATCAGAGTACAATACAACATAGCAGAAAATAAATAGTAAACATCCAACATTGTAGCCTCCTGCTCCAAGCTCCTCCAAGGATATCTGTAAATACCTGAACTACTTGACTTCCCGTACAAATTTTGTGACCCAAGAGTTAAGGTAAAACAAAACAAAATAAACTCTAGGTCGATCATAGGACTAGTGTGAGTAAACTCCAACCACTTAGTTTAACTTTTAAAAATCCTTTTAAAAGAAGTGAATATTAGGCTCACGTCCCTATTTTGAAATTTAATTAGGCCCACATCCCTCTTATGTTTTAAATGTAAACCCACCCCTATTTTTCGTATTTCCTCCATTTTAGTTTTATGGCAAAAAAAAAGGACTCGTGAGTAAAAAAAAAACTAAAACTAAAATCTAGAAATATTATCGGAAGTCCACAAAAATTTTAAAAAAAGTATTACATGTATGCAGCTATTACCAATAGTTGCATACATGTGTGCAAATATTGCATAAGCTGTTTTGGCTTGAAAATCTGGACCGAACCTTGCATACATGTGTGCAACTATTTAAAATACTTACATACATGTATGCATGTATTTGCACGAAGAAAACTTAAGTGAAATTTAGCCTGCGAATTAATGCACACTTTTATGCTAGAATTATGCAATATGTGCACAGATGTATGCAAGTAAATCAAATACATATCCATGACTTAAAGACATGCACAAATATATGCAAGAAATTTCAAATACTTGCATACCATTATGCATTTTACTGCATTTTCACGGTTTTGCTGTTTTTTTTCGTTTTTGATGCCATGTTTGATGTTTTTTATCTGAATTTTTTGTCGAATGCATGTTTAATTTAAATTTGAATTTACGTATTTTTTAACTTTTTTTTAGTGAATTTTTGAAAAATAGGGACTAAATTAATGATAAGTTTATGACCGGATGTGAGCCTAATTTTAAAACTTAATAGGGACCTATGCCAAATGGACCCTTAAAAGAAAGGATAATCATTAGACCGATCCACACTTTGACACACCTTACGATAACCCAAAACATTTCTTTAAAATCAATACTATTCCAATATTATAATAGTGTTTAAATCAAATAAATAGCAATCTAGCGGAACGCTTGCATCTCACGCTACATATACATAATATACCATCAAAAGCGCGGGAGCTTATTGCGTAATGGATTTCCAATTATGAAAAGGTATGGAACCACCTTCCGATAGTGTATCTCTAGAGAGGAATACACCGGGTTCAACAAGAACATCTTACAACCCGGTCACACATGACCAACCACTCATTTTGCTTAAGTGTATCAAATGTATATCACCAATTGTTGGGATCAACAACTGTTTCCCGAAAGGGACAACACTGATAGATTAAAGAAGGAAATGAATTTTCTCTAGATAGGTGATAATACACCCTAATTGGGAGCGATCCACTTAGCCATGTTGCCTGCCCAATTTTTGTCATTTCTCGGTTGTGAGGCTTAAGGTTACGATTACTTACCTTTCATTGATAGTACAATCACTTTGAATGTCACATTGTCAGATCCGTTAACCACTAATTGATTTGCATAAATATATTTTGGATATTATAAATGCTAAGACAATAAATTCTCCGCCACCAAATGTACATTTGTATAGACCAACTTATGCGATCATTGGACATACTCTGTCAGACATTAGTCCATACAAGTTCGTTCTGGGACTGAACGAAACCAAAGGCATAATTTCCATTAATCCATCTTAGGAAATTTCTACCTAGGATTAACAGAAAAAGCCCTTGCACTTTACTCTATCTTCGATTATCTTCATATAATCTGATTCGTAACGCTACTACCGATAGGGAGTGGTTCTTGGATAATAATCCAACTGGCCTCTCCATATTGATGACGATATTGGCCAATACTTTGATAGTCGGTTATTTAACTATCAAAGAAAAACAAGCATTCATCCAAAGCATCAACCAATCACTGGGGCCCTTAATTAATATTTCATTAATCATTTCCCAATTTCTCTTCAATATCTTACCTAGATATTTCAAGAAACCCGTTTTAGCCTCCCATGGTTCTTGGAAAAACATTTGCATTTGTCATAACTATTTATTTTCTATATTCTCTTTTTAACATCAAAAAACATTTCCATATATTCACAAATCACTATTCTTCCACATTCATCACTTCCTAATTGTAAACTAGTAAGAGAAAAACTCCCTAAGTATCAACCTCGAAGGCCGAAACCAACATCAGATTGACACTCAGGACGTCATTCAACTCGACTAATCTCTAGTCAGTTTCTAATTTCCTTAACTTCTTATTAACAAAACCATTTCAATCTGCAAAATGTTTGCTTTTAAACCATCAATTACTTTAAAACGTGTGTACGTTTCTTCTTCCAACCTCTCAAGATTTAATTTTATAAATTCCCTTTTTTTACTTATAAATTTTCATTATATGTTTATTCTCTTATTACATTCTATATATAATTGATAAGTCGATTTCTAATTATCAAACTTTCTTAAATTTTTCTTTCTCCTTAAATTTTCAGAAATTTTGCCAGTGTCTCCTTTATCTGGCTTACTCGGTACAACTACAAATCACCTCTCTGGGCCCTTTGCATTCAAAAAGAAAATAAAAAAGCCAAGTGGCTTGCCAAATAGGCTCGTAAAATCTTATATAAATTAAATACATACCTCTTTTGTCGGCATTCAATTTATATCTCTTTATACACTTCATTCCAAACCTGCTTAACAAATATCCAACCATTCCCAAGTTATTCCAACTCAACCCTATTGTTCTAACTCAATTTGCTAATTCATTCTCTAATTAGCTCTTTTGCCTATTTCACTTTTTATTTGACCATATCACGTTCAAATATATTTTTGACTTTCTTATAAACTAATTGAATTCCATTTTCAATTCAAGTTTCGTATTCCATTTCAAATATGAATTCACAAATCCGATTTACTTATCCAAGGTCAAACTCGATCCAAAACTCGATTAACTCATTATTCTTCTACTTAGTTAATTCTGTTTAATAATAAATATCTGATTGTTGTTTCGAAAATCAATCCATTTACTTCACATAAGTTCATATTTATTTTATAATTCAAGTCTGGAATTTTCTATTTGAAATCTAATTTTTATTTTCTTAAAATCTTTTTATTTTATTAAATAAACCATTACGATTTTTAAACAATTATATAGCTGATTTTTTGAAAATTCGATTTTGACATAACTAAAAATCTATAAGACGAAATCCAGATTTTTCTCTTCCATTAGAAAAATATTTTTCAATAGATCCTGACGAATATTATTTCAAAGAATTTTGACTTAAATTGAGCTCCATATACTCAATTGAAGTTCAAAACGTCAAATTAGGATCTATCGCATTGTGGCAAGCTCGTTTTGATTATAATTATATATAAACATTTAAACTTCGTTTATTAATAAATTTCAACTCCATTCTTAAATATTTTAATATATATTATACCAATTTTCTCAATCAAACTTAATATTTTTGATTATACCTAATCGTCGATTATTTCATAATTCAATTATAAATTTTTTTACAATTCCATTTTCTATTTTAAATTCCAAATCCTCTGGGAATATATTATTTTATAAAATTTGATGTAATCGAATTTCAATTTTAACTTACTTAGATTTATCTCAATTTAGTTTATATTCCAAATTCCGGAATAAAATGTTGGAGAATGGAGTTTTGATGACAACAACCTTAATTCAATTGTCATTGATTATAAAATATATTGTAACAACTCAGAAAATCAGAGCCAATTTAAAATTTATATTTTGGCTATTTTGTTGAATTTTAAATAGTTAAAATAATTTATTTTAAATAATACCGATTAAAAATTTATTTAAATCGAGGTTAGAATGAATATATTTATTTTAATTATAAAAGGAGTTAGCAATAGCGAGGTAGTTTGAAAATTTGAATTCGAACTTTGAATAAATGTACAGGATGCAAAAATAAATCAGATTTTAGTGAAACCAAAAATTTAGACTCTGTTTAAAAATATTTTTCTAACGAATCCGAAAAATTGAAATTTCATAGCGGAAATCAAAAGTTATGGCCAGTTGAATACTCAGAATAGTCGCTATGGAATTTAATATAATATATAGCCAGTATAAATAACCATTTTGCAAATGACCTCCGCATTCGACAAACCACCTGGTTGGATCCGGAATGTCAAATTATTGCAGGATTCCAATTTTCATAATTTTTGGTATTAATATGTGAGAGTGGCAAAAGAAAATGTGTTTTGACAATTTTAGTCGATTTGGATCGACCAGAAAATGGTCATTTTTCAAGTCTCCAAATTCGACGAAATTAGTTTTGTTAGGACCGTATCGTCAAAACAAAGCTAGAAATAATTTTTCAGGAATTTTCGAAGTTAGTATGTGGCTCGGGTAAATTAAAGTGTACGATCAAATTAAATAATTAAATGATTTATAATTAAATTTAAGGAAAAACCTATCGAAACAATTGAATTGGCTTACGGGACATATCCCATTGTGTCCGGAATAGGGGTATTTAGCTACGGGCGACATTCGTTGGGTTGGATTTGGAGTTCATGACGATAAATTAGTATTTTAAAATTAAAATTAAATTAAATATAGTATTTTAAATGGTATATATACCATGGTATACGATAAAATATGTAACCCTAGTTTTAAACAATACAGCCGCCATCCCTTACTGTTTAACGAAGGAAAAGGCTCCGTTCTTTCTTCCTCCATAACTCACGATTCTTTTCCTTTTGAGGATTGTGTAGAGTTTTCCTCCAGCTCCACATCCATACCGTTCTCGATCCCTATTGTTGCACGAAAATGGAGAATCACTTCTCCAAAGCCACCGCGTTTGGATCGCCGCCGCTCAGCACAGTAGCTGCCGCACATGATCGCGCCACCGTCGATCAGAGCGCCACTCCAAGCTCTCCGACGTGGCAGTGGCCGATCCTTCCCTCGTCCCTCCAGTCTCGCGAAAACTCCGGCCCTAGTTTTGAATCAACTCTGAAAACCACGGCCGATATCCTGAAGGTGATTAATTAAATTAATTACAACATTTATTAAACGTTGCTAATTTTAACTGATTTCTAAAAATCGTAACTTATTCATACATTGATGAAATTCGATAAAATTGGAAGCGTTGGGACCGTGACATCGAGCACAACATTTCAGAAGAGACCGCAGAATTTTTGAAGTCTTCTACAATTTTAGAAGAATTAAAACAGCAATGTGAGATTTCTGAATCTAAATTAAATAAATAAAATTATATTATGATGCAGACAAAGTTTAGAAACTCCCGACACCCGTCGTCCATAGACCATGGACGACTTGATTGTGTTGTGATGTGGAATTGGCTGATTTTTTATGATTGATTGTGGTTGAAATGAAATTTGTTGATATTGTGGCATTAGATTTCCTAGAAAAATGTATTAGGAAATGAAACTCCATGTGAAGCCGCGAGGCCTAAGGTAGTGCGAGGAGCCGTACATCGGGACGGTGCCGGTTTTAATTACCCTGTTGTGTTGCTGCCGAATTTTTTTGAAATATTAATGTGTTATAAAATACTCATATATGAAATGAAAATTGTTTGACTATTAGAAATTCACATTTTTATTGTGAATGTACAAATTATAAAAATGATCATCGCCTGAAAATAGAAATATGTTAACAATAAAAATCACATTTTTATTATGTAAGAAAAATGTTCACTGTTTGAAAGGAAAATGTGTAAACAATAAAAATCATATTTTTATTTATACATTATGGAAAATATGCATTATGAAATAAAAATAATTTAAACAATAAAAAAAAGTACACTTTTATTGTATTCATATAAAGTATGAAAATGTTCATATTTTGAAACTAAAAACAAGTTAGCATTAAATATCTCATTTTTAATGTCATGAATGAAAATAGGAAAATGATCACGTTTTAAAAGTGAAAACATGTTTACATTAAAAGTATCATTTTTAATGTAATAAGAGAAAATATAAAAATGTTCATTGTTAAAATGAAAACATGTTTACATTAAAAATCTCATTTTTAATGTGATAAGAGAAAATATGAAAAATGTACAATGTATAAAAATAAAACATGTTAACCTTAAAAATCCCATTTTTAATGTAAATGTAGATAATATGAAAATGTTCATGTTTTAAAAAGGAAAACAAGTTAACACTAAAAATTCACATTTTTAATGTAATGTGAGAAAATAGAAAATGTACATGTTTTAAAAATAAAACATGGTTACATTAAAGATCACATTTTTAATGTAATATTGAAATATAAAATGTTCATGTTTAATATAAAAACATGAAACATTAAAAATCTTATTTTTAATGAAAAGAATGATTCATAGGAAAATTGTTCGTGTAGAATAAAAGTGTTGAAACATTAAAATCACATTTTTCATGTAAAGGTTGATTCATTAGAAAATATTCACTGTAAGAATAATAATGTTAAAACACTATTTTTTAACAAATTATGAACATATGTTAGTAAAGAATAAAAATGTTAAAACACTATTTTTAACTGATTATGAACATATGTTAGAAAATATAAAAATGTTAAAAACCATATTTTTAACAAGTTAGAAAATATGAAATGTTAAAAACATTATTTGTAACATTGCTAGAAAATACATGTTATAATACATTTTCTATACAATATAGAAAAGATTACATTTTTCTTGGTAATATAAGATGAATACAATTTTCTAAATAATATAAAAAGATCACATTTTCCTTGCAAATAAAAAGATTTCATTTTATTTGTAATGTAAAAAGGTTACATTTTTTTGTAATATCAAAAAATTACACTTTATACAATAAATAAAGAAATTACATTTTTTCAATTGTAATACAAAAATGATTAAAGATTACATTTTTAATGTAATAGCAGAAAGATAAGGAAAATTACATTTTGATGTAATATATGATTTCATATATAAAAGAAATCAATGTTGAAATGAAAATGGTGTTGAAATCATTAAATGATTTATATTTATATATTTATATATAAATGTAAATTAAAATAAAATGAATCGCATTGCTGCAGTTCGCGATTTGAAATTGTAACTTCAAACGATTATACCAAGAGATCCGACCGTTAGGTTTTCCCAAAACTGGAACCGTTTGGGTTCGTTTTGGAGAGATCTTTCCAACGATATAAAATTTGCTAAGATCCAACGGTCAGATTTTGAGAAATGTGTAAATCAAATTTCGATGAAAACAACGCCGGGGCTACGTAATGACGCAAAGCGTCGTTTAATTAAAAATGGCTACTTTTAAATAAATAAAAATAGCAATAAATCGTTATAAAATATTATAAATGATATGGAATGAAAAGAAATGATTTAAATTATATATATTCACTAATTATTTGAAAAGACCGAGTTAATTCTCATTTCAAATAATTAATCGACGATTGGAAGTCGAAGTTTTGAAGACGGTGGATTGAAGACCGGTGATCTTCACATCGAATGGATGACTACAGATGCCCTGGATCGATTAGCTCCCAGGAGGGGTTACAGTGGTAATTGTCCGGACATACTTGTTGATTGTCCAGATATGCGAGAGCCTCTCTTCTGTATTAGACATATGGAACGAGGAATAAGGTGTCTCCGGTTTCGTTCAGACCCAAGACGGACTTGTAAATGGATGTATGTCTGACATTGGATTTTATTCTATGCTGATTGATTTCTATTTAATATATATATGTTTGTGGTGGAGAATTTATTCTCTTGCTTAACACCCTTCACTGAGACGTACGAACTCAGAGGTTATATATTGGTAGACATCAGTTACATGGCATGAACTATCAATGTGGCATGCTAAGATGCAATGATCAAGGCTTATTGTTGAAAAGCAGAGCCTTGTGGTTGATGATCAAAGCACAACCCATTTTAGGCATAGCTTTGTGTATAACATAACTTCGTGAGCCTCACACCCCAGTATGAACCAAAAACGGGAGAGTACTGCAGGGAGGACATACGTTTCTTTCTAGCTAGAAGTGGTGATGGGGTTTTGCAAGCCCTGACGTTTTACTTGTGTGGATGATGGAATGAGGCGCCTTGGTATTTGAGTCCCTAGTGGCTCTATATTCACGCCCCATAGGGCGGGGAAACGTATTGTTCAGGCATTACTAATCCACTAACATTATTTGTGGACCGACCCTAAAGATCCAAGGGACGATGCGTTCTGTTCCTAAGGCTCGGGCTAGAGAGTCTCGAATTCGATAAGGACGATCCCTTGCCTTGGTTCATGATGGAAATCCAACTTCCAATATGACACATGCGGTTTTGATTGTATAACTAGTATGGTGACATAGTATATGGTAGCTATGTCGTCTATGATTGATATATTATGATTGAAATGTTTTTGAAACATATATACACTAATAATAACATCAAATCCGTTTTATTTTATCAAGCATTTTTGACCATTATAAGGTAAAACTCTATCCTCCGGTTTGCGTTGCATTGTGTGATGGGACTTGAGTCTTATAATGGTTTCATTTTTCTAAAAAGCATTGCGTTGTTTGACGATTTACTTTATTTCATGCACCGGCAATCCAATGGAGTAAACCCGTTCCACGTTAGCAGCGTGGTCCTGTGATTAGCCTTATTATTAAATACGTTAATTAGATTTCTCATACCAGTCCCATGACTGACTCGTAGTTTGTTTCACTTTGCAAACTCAGGTTCCCTCTTTTCCACACGCGCAGCCTTGTATATAGGTTGTTAGCAGACTCATGCTGGAATGCTATGGAGCTGAAGATGGATCTTATCATTTCTATTATGCTGTTCAAACTTCATTTAGTATACTATGTTTGATTCCGCTGCAGGCATTTTATATTAAATTGAAGTTGTATTATGTACTAAGTATGATCCTATTATGTTGTGCAACTCTGATGATATATTATTCCCAGTGTAATTTGATGTACATTTTCTACTGTGATTCTATATTACTGTTCTATTGTTACTGTTTATGTGTTTATTCCAATGCTTATCCTTGCTCTCGTACTACGGGATTTTGGGGTCGTCACATATATACTAACATTTCTATCTATAATATATATATATACACACACACATATGTGCAGGATTTTATATGTGCAGGATTTAAATATTGAAGACTCTAGAGTTTTAGAGTTTCAAGAGATTCAGAATTCATAGAAGATTCAAGACTCGTGAGTAATCAAGTTATCAGTAGTTCAAGACATATATAGTAATAGATTCAATTTATATGTAAGAATCTAAATAACACTCTAGGTTCAAATTCAAATTCTGTTTTTCAAATTCTGAATTTCAAAATTCAATTTCTAATTCCAAATTGTTTTCTATCTAATTAGGATTTCAATTATAAGTTTTTAGTTTAATATATAAGTTTATATAGTTTTATAGATTTATAGTTTTATAGTTTTAAACCTTATAATTTCATACATATGTTTATATAACATATATTTATGTTTTCATATGATTGTATAAATATGTTTATATAAAATATATTTATAGTTTTATAGTTATCTAGCTTCTATGGCTTATCTATCATCTTTTGGATGCTTAGGAATACTTTAAGTAGCCATCAAGTAGTTTATTCATGTAACTCTAATATGTGCATACTCTTTCATAGGGACATGTTATGTATATGCATGTAATTTTTGTTACCACTCATGTATGTATCACTCTGTAATGTACTTGATATATTTGTATATATAGTTATGTTTGTTGTTCTATGACATTTATTATTGTTATTTTTTTGAATAGATATGTTAGCCATTATAATATTGTATTATGCAAGAATGAAGTATGTCTGTGATGCTCCGCCCCGAGACCCACACTAATATAGAGCATTAACAAGTAACGTCGTTTACTAGAGCAAAGAATGGGGTTGGTAGGAGCAACCATCCATATTATTGTGTTAGATGAATATCGAATACGTCGATTGGATTTAATTTTTTCTTTCCTTAAGTGGATCAACGTGCCCACCTCATCTCATGTAAAACTATGACGGCTAAGGATGGTATTTAGAACAAATTACAACACACCATAGATAGTAGATCACAGAATAGAATATATATATAGATACAATAGTAGAACACTACATATACATGTGTTACATAGCCGAATGGTTTTACATAAATCATATACATATACATCATGTGCCAAAAGAATAAATATACATATGACATGGATACAAAACTGCAAAACTTAGATAATAGCTTGAAGGGAGATAGTCCAAGGTGAAACAGTTAAACATGATCAATTACAAGCTATAAACCTGAAACAACTCGGTCTAACCCAAGTATAAATACATGGGTCAGTCCAGCTTAAACATATCAGTTATAATATGGTAAGTGAAACATAAAGTCATAAGGATAAGAATTCCTTTTATAGGAAAGGAATAAGTTAAGCCCAAATCAATAATTAGCTGAAAACCTAATGGAAGTTATTCCAAGATAACCTTTCTTGTGGGTCCTCTTACTAATATCACTAGGAAGAAATAATACTAGAATATCAATCAGAACTCTTTCAAATAGTTTCCCAATTGAAGTTCGCAAAAGCTAAATGTCTCTTGATGACGTGGGTCAAGAAAATTTGTGTCTTAGGAAAACTTTCAAAAAAAATTCTATAATAACCTACCAATCCAAGAAGATTCTTTACCTTCCAAAAGTGATCTTTAGAGAACTTGATCTTGGGTCCATGTGCTTATAAGGTACTGAATACCTTTACCAATCACCAAACTTATTCCTTGCTATGCTTTGGTTAGACCAACACGTCATATACATAGACCCCTATAAACTTTCTCCCAAAATATCAATATCTCACTAAATACTTGCCACACAAGTCTATATATAGATTTAGGCACAAGCTGGTACAAAAGGTATGGCAACTGCCCATAAAATCCATCGGATATTCTACAAATGACTCTATCTCTAATCATTCCTACCTCTCAAAACCTGGTGGAGATGGCTAGAAAAGTAATCTAGCCATGGGGAAAATCTAGCTCCCTTAAAATAATAATCAAAAAGACCATCTTCTTGAGGTGAAAAGTAATGGTTTTTATAAAACAATTTACTCATTATTATTACTATGCCAAAAGAACTTCTGTCTTTATAACAAAGACGAGTGGCGCCTCTAATCTGAAAATGCTTACTCTCATTAATCCTCTTTCAAAAGTTCCTTACTTTGTTTTCCCAAATTCTTTCCGCTATGATTGAAGTCCAATGACTTCCTCAATATATATGTGGAAAGCTTCTATCATAGGTACCACACTCAATCTACTAAAAGATAGGTCTAAGGAGTACACTAATCCATTTCGACTTATTCTTCATAGGTCAACACTAGGGTGCGTCTATTATGCATAACCCAAAGTAACTATACTCCTATCATCATTTGGGACAGATCATCGTATGAATAACCTATGTGAACTCTAAATCAATCCGCACCTATTAATGCTATAAGCATCACTCTATATCTAGAAAAGCTTCTAGCCCTAGGTATGAAATTTAACTCTCTCTTTTCATAAAATTAAGTGCTTTACCGGTAATGCTACAAGTTTAGCATTATCATAAGTATAAATCGGAAAATCAACCTCTCCTCAGGAGGTAGCCTTTTAACCTTTTTCAATATTTTAAAAATCTAGCACAACGAGAACTAAATCGATATTACGTAGGAATATACTAAGGAAAATAGGAAAATCAACATGACTGACCCCTTAGATCGTAAGAAATCTTAAGAGTCCATTTACAGCATATCCTAGCCCGACAAATCTTCTCTTGTATCCAAAATAGCCCCACAAGAGACTAACTAATCCATCCGCAAAGTTTTCCTATCTCAAAATCTCATATTATAAGCATCTCAGTCAAACTCTACTATTAATGTCAAAAATCTAAGATAGTCGATTATATGGCTAACCTATCTAGATCTAAAACCCACCCATAACCGAAAATTACCTAAGCTTCCCCATATCTAGAATCACTAGTCTCAAACCCCGACTCACCATAGATAACCATACCAACCTTCCTACGACGTTAAGAAACTACTACTTCGCTTAGAGAAGTGCAAACGAATAACTAGTGCCACTAATGTACACTCTATATTGAATTGAGATTTTCTATATCTATAAAGAACAGCTTCACTAAACCTACAATACAAATGTTCTACATGGTTTATTTCATATAAGTGTGGCTATGGCCTCACGCAGCCACCTTGTAATGGCCTATATTCTACGTATCTGAGGATCATAGAATATTTGTATTATTTGCATATGAGGTTGTATAGTTTTATAACTTTGGTAAACTACTAATAAAATCATTCTTATCTTAACTATTTTTACCGAATTTTAATGTGACCATTTTACCCTTAGAGAATCTTTTTTCTACCGTAACTTCTGATTAATAAGGAATTTAGACTTGAAACCACTTCCATTGGATCTGGATGATGATTCCCCATTCCCTAGAGTGGTCACATTAAGTAAATGGACTTACTGTTTGTGTGGAATGACTGAAATAAGGTTTAGAGAGGATTAAACAACTCAACTGGGCTTAAATGGGTCATTTATGGATGGGCCCAATATCTATTTTGGAATATGTAGGTTGCGGGGACTAAAGTAATAAGAGAATGTAATCCTACTCATTTCACTACTCCCACAATTGGTACCAACACCCATTAATGGCCTCTCTCTCCTACAAAACAAACCTAATCCTTACTTTATTTGGCCAAAACACCTCCTTAGGGAAGACTAAGTCTAGTCAAAATCAAATCAAGCCTAAAAATGCTGCAATATCTTGGGATCTGAGCCAACTATTCTTTATCTTGGATTTAAGTATGTTTATGTTGTTAAGGTGAGTGATTAGTATTATTACTCACTAATTAGGGTATGTTAGCATGCAAGTACATCTTAAAAATGTGGAAAATGTCTATAAATCGCTATTAATCGTATTATATCACATATATATATATATATATATATATATATAAGTTTAGGTTTATTTGGGTTAGATTTGTGAAACCCAAAATTTAAGAGGCTAGAGCCATGTATGTTTCATTTTGAATTTTCACTTGTCTATTGATATAAATGTTTCTTGAGTGTGTTTTATATGTTGGAATACAACCTAGAAATGTTAGAATGGATGCAAACATTGTCGAATTGCAAAATAGGATGAAAATAACCACTTTAGAAAAAAAATAGCAGATTCCAATTTGGCCATGTCATATTCGACTATGTCAATCTTGGTCGACTAGTTTGGATCGGCATGATATTTTGTGGAGATGACAAGGAAGGTCCCATGAGGACTTAGGCTAGCTTTCGAGTCATTTGGTGTTGCAGAGACCAAGTTATGGCGCTTTTATATCCGATTCGGATAAAGAGGAAGTTCCGGTCCGAATGGAGGATAACTTGGATTTGGTTAAGCTATGGAAGGGGAGGAGCCTGGTTTGATATATCGAACCGAATCTAGATCAGTATGATCGATACGGGATCTGGATCGATATATATGAACCAAAGTCTAATTAGGTTCGAGAAAATACCATGTTCAGACCGACTATGTCAATCTTGATCCAGATCGACTTAGTCGATCCGGGGATAGGTGGCAAACTAAGGCAATGGCGAGCTCCGTATGGATGGGATGCTTAACATCGAAATATTTCCTCATGACGATGATCGCGTTCTTCGAAAGGAGAACTCCAATACGACTAGTCTAATCCCAAGATGTGAGAAAAGTCCGAATGAGGCGTTAAAACTAGGGCTCCAAATGGGAACCATCAGGTGACTTCCAAGTTGGACTTCGTTGAGGGCACGTGTTCAAAGGGATAGACGATGCTTAGGAGTGGGGGTACACCTTCTAAGGGGAGACACAAAGAGAGATTAGAATTCCCCAATGTAGAATGTTCGGCGATGAAATTTCTATCAATTAGAAATCTATCGCAAAGTGTAATAAACCGCATGCGCACGACGTACACTTATAGTACATGGCAAATATGGGTCGATCCATGGAGAAAGAAATAATTCTAATTCTATTCAATCAAATTAAATCGAAATCAAGTAAAATTCTAACTAACTAAAATTGCAAAATCTAACAAACTAATTACTGCAAGAGTTGAACGAAACTATGAGATTAAATGACAACTTAGGATTAAATCTACTCTCTAGAACACATGAATCAACATAAGATGACACCACAATCTCTTTAGTTTAGTCATAAGTGTGATTAGTGGATGTATTTCTCCTAAGCATGGTGTATTTGTGTTATTAATTAGCCCAACATAAGCCATCAAACTTTAACACAACCACCAACCCACTTGTTTAACACTCATGAAAATGAAAAAAGAATGAAAATCAAATCTATTTTAAGCATGGCTTGTTAACTATTAATTAGAAATATAGGTCATCAAATTCAATCTAAACAATCACTTCTTTGTCATAATCATGTTTAGATGAAGAGGCAATTTGTATTTTGTTTGTTTAAGCATACTATTTGGTTTCAACAATATAAACTATCAAATTCAAAGCTAAACAACTTGTTAAACCACTTCTACTATTTCCATTAAGCACAAAAAAGAGAACATAGATGATCATAATATGTTGAAGCTACGTGATTAAAGAGCTTCAATACCCCTAAGTTGAAGGGGCTTAGATTCTAATACTTATTATGATATTAAAGGGAAAACTAATTAGAATGCATAAAATAAATCTAATCTACTTGCATGAAATGTAAATCTACAATACTAACATAGAAGAAAAAGAGCATGAAATTAAAAAAACACTAATTAACTTGCATAAGAAAAGAAATCACAAAAGAGAAGGCTTGAAGCTATGAAAGAAAGAGCTTTGATTTGAGCCTCCCAACTAAACTAACTAAAAGAGAGAACCTATTTACATGACCATACGGGGGGGGGATATATATATACATGTTTTAAAACCCTAATCCATATTTTTTGGGAACTACCAACAATGCCTTCTTCATGAAGCTTCCATTTGTCTTATCCAGTAATGAATCATTAATAGTATATGAAGCTTGTTTTGCCACCATTTGCCAATAAGTTAGTTGTTAAATATGGCAATAGAGAAAAAGGGATAATGGGTAGGGTCCTCCACTAGTTTTTATGTGAATTAATTACATCTCCATTACTTTGTATCAACTTTGTGCATGCATATCTCCATGTAAACTTCACCAAAATTTCTAAAAAACAACATGAAAACGAACATGTAAATTTTATAAAAAATGAATACATGCACAAATGACGGTTATGCCCCAATATGATGATGAGCATGATAATTTACGAATTTCGGGTTTTTAGTTAAAACATGTAAAAATAGCACATTTATGTTATTTATTTAAGTAAAACAAGAATAAATGTATGAATATAAAAGTGCATGTTTATGTGCACATCAAATACCCCCACACTTATCTTTTTATTCGTCCTTGAATAAAGAAGAAAAACTAAGATAAATCCATTTTCATAGGGAGCATGATTGCATTAAGCGTATGCAACAAGCCGTTAAACCTCTAGGTGTCCTCATTAGGACGAGTGTTGTCTCGTGAGGGTTTTCAGCGGATACTACCCACAAAATCCAAATGTTAAATGCAAAAAATATCTACAATATGCAAGATTCGAAAATATTTACGAGATGAATGCAAGTGTTTAAAAGAGTATATACAAATGGGTAATTCACTTTTAAATTTGACACGAGTGAGTTAACAAAAGTTTGGGTCGTCATTCTAAAAATTAAGTCCATTACTAATCAAAACTTCAAACAAAAGTCAGATTATCATTACACACTCCTTTAGCTTAGCCGGTTGTTTCGGTTGAAAACATAATGCAATTAAGAAATGAATTCTATAATCAATTATCAACAATCGTAAAATGGCATTTTTATTTCGTTTTGGATAACAAGTTAGGTCAAATAAGTGAAGACAGCGCTTGGATTTCAAGTGCTTACTCCCTCTTTATTTTGAAAAATATTTACATTGTAATTATTTACAAATACCTAGCTTAAAAGACAAGGGTATACCACCCATGCACTGCCTCGTGGACTGACGTGAGAGTTTGGGGCAGAGCTTGGCGGATTGTGCAGACCAATGCTGACTTTGTCAACAAGATGTTGGTAATCCTTAGGTGCCCAACTCATAAAATGAGACCAAGGTATACCACCCCTGCACTGCCTCACGGACTAACGTGAGAGTTAGAACAGAGCTTGGCGGGTTTGCACACCAGCACTAGATTTACAAGTAATGTTGGATACCCTTGGATTGTTTATTATTATTATTTTCCTTTTTTCCTTCTTTTTTTGAAAGAGAGTGAGTTAAGTGAGAATATCTTAGCACAACTTATATCTAAAATATTATCGCAAGAAGTTTAAATCAACCATTCATTTGATCAAATTACAATTTAGAAAACTTTCCATACTCATTACCTACAAATCTCCCTATATACCAATTACACTAAATTTGCTCATAATTCAAACTTTTCTTTTGTAATCTATTAAGAGAAGTGGTTTTCTAAACATTTTAATTGTATGACCAAAATTGTATGTTTACTTCATCGTGCCCATTTAAAAGTAAATTAAAATGCATTTTTTTTATTTTATTTTTTGAATGAAAAGAAAAAAAAATTTAATGAAAAACCAAAATAAATATGAAACTCCCCTATACTAGATTTCGACTGTGATCCCACAGTCAAGTGGAAGAAGAAAAGGAAAAGATTTTATTTTTTTGAAAATATGACCTATATTTACAAGGTTTTTTTTTGCAGTATATCAGAAAATATATTGACAAGAAGTAAATGAAACAGTCTTTTAAAGACCAATTCATTTGTCTCTTCAAGTATGAGAGACACAGGTTAAGATCAAAAAACCAGACATCAAATGATTTTGAAGTTAAATGTTGATTTGGAAAAAACGAATGTCGTTTTATTAAATATCGAATGAGTTGTTTTATTTTTGATGATAAATGGTTTAATTTCAAGTTTAATTTCACCAAGTTGAATTTCAAAATTATTATTGAAAATTTCTTTAGAAATATTGATTTCAAAACCAAAATGATGATTCATATCTACCCCATTGAAATTCAACACACAAAAAAATTGTGTTCATCAAATCGTCTTCCTTTGTTGAATTATTAACAACTTCATCGCATGTATGATTTTCAAAATCCAAAGTTGTTACATTCAAATTTTCAAAATCAAGAAAAGGAAGATCAAATTCTAAACTTTGTTTCACACTTTCAAATGAATTAAAATCCAACTCACTTATCGTATTAGTAACAACTTCATTAAGATCATCATTTTCCATTATAAAAGTCGTTACTTGAAAATCATTCATTATGGTAAAAGATGGATTATGTTTGACTCGTCACACGTTAAAACTAGATTTTTTTTTTTTTTTTTTTGCTCATGTTTTTCCAAATATGTTTCAAATAACAAATCTGCGTGATTATCGTAAATTTCATTCATTTTCCCAACAAAATCAAACTTAGAATTATTTATTTGAGAATTTTTGATTTGATATTGTTGAGAACAAAATTTTTCAGTTTCACCACAATTGAAGTTATTCCCATTGCCAAAATCGTTTGAAAGTTTATTCACATTTCCATTTTGAATTTGAAATTCATTTTGGAGTTCAAAATTGAATTGGCAAGGGTTATAATCAAAATCGTTTGAATTTGGAAGTGAATTCGAATTTAGATTATTTTGAAAACTTTGACTTGAATTGTTGCACAAGTATGAATTACACCATTCATTTATTCTTTGATTTTGTTGTGTGCTCATTTCAAGTAAAGATTTAGTTCTTGTTTCAAAAGTTGAGGGTTGGTTGTCATTTTGAAAATTTTGTGGTGTAAAATCTGAATTATTTGTACAATAGTTGTTATTAGAATATTCATAAGAATTTGATGTGAAATTATATGGATTATATTGATTTCCACAACTATCGTAAAATTATGATGAGTATGGAAATTAAGACATTTTTAAGAAAATGTTTTTTTTTAATTTTGTTTTTTTTTAAAGATAAAAGGAAATAAATATTCACAAAAGAGAAAGCTTTTTTTTTATTCTGTTTTTTGGGATTTTTTTTGTTTTTTTATATATGCATGAACTTAATGCAACTACACGAATGCAATTTACTTATTTGAAAATTTTCTAAAATTATATAATGATGGTTAGATTAATTTCAACAAAAAATCTATCTGCCAGTTATCGGACAGGGGTTATCGGTGCACCAGGAATCACCCTAGCAATGCAGTTGAAGGTTTAAGTACCTTCAGAGGAACAATTGCTATAATATTTATAAATCACCGTAATATTAATAAACGATTATTGTTCTGTCGTAGTCTAGACGCTAAGAAAGAATTCGTTTAAAAGAAATCAACTTGTCAAAATATAATAATGTTCTTAGAAAATAAAAACAAAATAAGATGGACGCAAAATAGAAAATAAACGTGAATTACCAATGCAACTACGAATGTTTTTTTTTTTTTGGATTTTTAATGCAAATACAAGCAAACAACCATGCAAGAAAAAAACAAAGGTTAGAATACGATACCAGAGCGTGTGGATTTTTAGCAATTTTTTTATTTAGCGGCAATTTTTTTATGCAAGCAAGCAGTAATGTTTTTAGCAAGCAATCTCTGTCCGCTAAATTTTGCAACCTGAAATGCAGTTAATATATTTTATATATATATAAAGCAAACCTAATGTTTAACAACCCCAAAGAAGGGAACATTTTTTAAGGAGTGAGGGTAGGAAATGGAAAGAAGGAAATCTACACTATATACGTACCCTACTTCAAAAAGAAATAAGATAACAAACAAGTCTCAACTTAGCCAAATTAAACCCGCATATAATTACCAACCCAAATGTCTATTTACCAATAACAATACAACTTTTGTTCTCAATCAAAATCACCTGAATGAGATCCAAAATAAAAAATCGCAATTGCCCAAAAAGAGAAAAGTAAATAAGAAAAAAGTCACGAAAACAAGAAAAAATTAGTCTTCGGGGATCGTTTGCGGTTGTCGAAATGGTTTCGGGTGTAAGAATTGCGTGAAGGAGTTAGGGGATTTTGGATGAGGGGATTTTGTTTGATTGAAGATCGGGTTTGATGATGTTGTGATTGTTCAATTGAGGTGCCGAAGTGGTGAACTTCTACTGGAATTCGGGTACTGCAGGTTTCGATGTCAAAGGTGGAAGGTGTTTACTGTGTGAAGTTGTCGGAATGAGGAGTTGAGTGCGCTGTTTCAAATCTCGCAAATATTGCCCGAGATCTCCTCCGAAATCTCATTTTGGGCTCCTTCCGAAAGAAAACAGCAAATATCACTCTAAATCTCCTTTCGAATATATCGTCTGAGATATTGCAATATCGAACGATATATCAACCGAGACGAAATACTGGAATATCACCTGAGATCTTAGTTTTTTTGGTTAAAATTTAAATTTGTGCTTGAACTTAAACTATAATTAAAAAAATCAAATATAGCCATATCAATCTTTTGTTATTTTACATTTTGAATGTTAAATCACTATATTGTATGTTTGTATATGTTTTACAATGCTTATGATTTTCATATTCGTCTTTTTACATACATGTTACTTATGAAATTATGTATTTTATGGTTTATTTATGCTGAATTTTTTTAGTGTTTTGGATCCTTTTAATGTTTCATGTCTAACAATATTCCTGTTTAAGCATATTACGATTTACAGCCCGAATGATCTTTCACAAAATAAAGAATAATAAAGTCATTTTGTATTTACTATGTTTTTGATAGCATTCATAAAAATCATTTTGTTAAAATATCATTTTTAACATATCATGTACCCCGAGATTGTTCCGATATGAACTTTCAGACCCGAGATGAAAATCTGAGATAAACTCCCGAGTTAGACTTATCTCGTCCGAGATCTCCCCCGATACAAGGTCGAGTCTATAAAATGCTCGAGATGAAATGCGACCGATAAAATCCCTGGCAACAGTGCCAAAAACTTGTTCGACGGCGAAGTTTCAATCATTTAGAAATTCGTCGCAAAGTGTAATAAATCGCAAGCGCACGATAGACACTTGTAGTACATGGCAAATACGGGTCGATCCACGGAGAAAATAATAATTTTAATTCTATTCAATCAAACTATACCGAAATGAAGTGAAATTCTAACTAACTAAAAATTGCAAAATCTAACAAACTAATTACTACAAAAGTTGAATGAAACTATGAGATTAAATGATAGCTTAGGAATAAATCCACTCTCTAGACCACATGAATTAACATAAAATGACACCATGATCTCTTTAATTTGGTCATAAGTGTGATTATTTGATGTGTTTATCCTAAGCATGGCATATTTGTGCTATTAATTAACCCAACATAAGCCATCAAACTTTAACACAACCACCAACTCACTTGTTTAAATCTCATGAAAATGAAAAAAAGATGAAAATCAAATCTATTTCAAGTATGGCCTATTAACTATTAATTAAAAATATAGGCCATCAAATTTCAATTTAAACAATCACTTCTTTGCCGTAATCATATTTAGATGAAGAGGCACTTTTTGTTTTGTTTGTTTAAGCATAGTCTATTTGGTGTCAACAATATAGACTATCAAATTCAAAGCTAAACAACTAGTTAAATCACTTCTACTATTTCCATTAAGCGCAAAAAAGAGAACACAAATGATAATAATATGTTGAAGCTACATGATTAGAGGGCTTCATTACCCCTAAGTTGAAGGGGCTTAGCTTCTAATACTTGCTATCATATTAGCAATTGTAGCTTTCAACATAAACAAGAAACAAAGAAAAAAGAGAGCAAAATAAAGGGAAATTAATTAACAAGCATAAAATAAATCTAATCTACTTGCATGAAATGTAAATCTACACTACTAACATAGAATAAAAAGAGCATGAAATAAAAAAACACTAATTAACTTGTTTTAAGAAAGAAATTATCACAAAAGAGAGAAATGGCTAGAAGCCATGAAAGAAAGAGCTTTGATTTGAGCTTGCCAACTAAACTAACTAAAAGAGAGGATCTATTTACATGACCATAAGGGGGTATATATACATGTTTTAAACCCTAATCCATATTTGTTAGGAACTACGAACAATGCCCTCTTCATGAATCTTCCATTTGTCTTTGTCCACTAACGAATCATTAAAAGTGCATGAAACTTGTTTTTTCACCATTAGCCAAGACATTAGCCTTTAATTATAGCATTAGAGAAAGAAAGGATAATGGGTAGGGTCCTCCACTAAATTCTATGTGAATCAATTCCATCTCCATTCCTTTCTATCCACTTTGTGCATGCATTCCTCCGTGTAAACTTTACCAAAATTCCTACAAAACAACATGAAAATGAATATGTAAATTTTATAAAAAATAAATACATGCATAATTACAATTTTGCCCTAATATGGAGATGAATGCATGATAATATAAGAATTTTGGGTTTTTGGTTAAAACATGTAAAAATAGTGCACTTATGTTATTTATTTAACTAAAACAATAATAAATGTGTGAAATATAAAAGTGCACGTTTACGTGCACATCATAGAACCTGATCTTCCCAGACCCTAGAGCTTGTCGATGTTTGGACTGGGTAGGGTTGTGCACTATAGACCATCGATGTTGGACATAGTAGGAGTTTGGTAGAGCTCATCGATACAGAGCATGTATGTGCCTCGATAGGGTTGGTGGCATTAGCACTAAGCATCGCCTATTTGATGCCCTGAAGGAGTGAACATGAGGATGGATGTTATATTTGGATGTTTTCTTTCACCTTATCACACACACTTTTGTTTACACTTAGTGATATGAAAACCTTAGAGTAGGGTACATCATCGTATGTGCTAACTCTTTGGATGCAAAGACAGGACAAGTATGACTTTTCGTATCTATAATGTTACCCTATTAGTAGCTATGATTACCATCACTTACATTAGACTTTGTGTGACTTGGAGTTTTGTGCATTGCTTTTTATTACTCTAGGTGCTCTTAAATGAGAAGACTAGAGACAGGTAGGGTATGCTCGAGTATCTGACCGGAGACGAGCATGAGGCTTTCCATGTACTGTTATATATACTTTTATACCCTATTTTACTTCTGTTGGTCACTACCTCGGGCATAGCAGTGTTTGGTATGTAGAGACATTATTTTAGATATGTATTTACGTATGACTCATTAGAGATTATAATGTGATGTGAATCTATTACTTTGATGCTTATGATTCAGTTTCAGCGAATATTGTCTTACCTATTTTATACCACTCTATGTTATTATTATATTTTCTTGTATGCATTATGAGATATATGACACGTAATAGTTTTCGTATTTTAACCTTGATGATCGACTTGCATTGGCCAAACACCATCACGGTGCAATACGTAGAGTTGGTGGTGAAGGGCGGTCGTCACATTTGATATCATAGCTTAGGTTGCATAGTTAACCTAAGTGGGAATACCTGGGGAGAGTGTTTACTTATATGAGAGCATGTACTGGTGATACTTTGGTTTTCAAAGTTATACTTATATATATATACATATATATATATATATATATATATATATATATTATTAGTATATACTTAAGGATGAAGTTGCACTACACATGAACCGCTAATTAGGATTCCTTAGAATGATGGTTAATCGTCTTCTTTATAGATTGAATGGTGAATCATGATACAAGGAACAGTGTTGGGAACTCCATTTCTGGTGTGGAGGAAGAAGCAATCTCGGGAGCCAATAATGCTAATACTCATGATATGCAGACTATGTTTACTTCTTTCATGAAAGAGATGTTTAGGACTGCTCAAGAAGCTGCTCCCAATGTTATCGAATGTGGTGGTGCTCTAATGCAGGCTCATAGACCTTATTTTGCTAAGCTTAATAAAGATTTTACCAGTCTATATGGTAAATCGTTATAGGAAAAGGACACGACTACGGAAGTTCAGGATTGGCTTGATACCTGTAAACACATCTACGGGTATTTTGGACTTGACAATGCCATAAAGAGGAGGCTGGCTTCATGTCAGTTTTAAGGCAAGGATATGAACTAGTGGAACAATTCAAGGCTCATTTCTATGAGAAGTTCATGGATGCCCAGAAGTCGGAACTATTTCGGAGGTTTGTTGAGCTTAAGCAGAGAGATGGGATTGTCTCTAAATATATTGTTGAATTCGATACTATACCGAAATACAGATTTCTTTTATCGATGCACCTGAGAAGAAGAACGAGAAGTTCATCATCTGTCTTGATGATTACTTGGGGGAGAGGCTTATTAATCTCATCGATGAGATTTTTGAATCCATTGTTGGGAAAGCAATGAGATCAGAAAGCCTTTACCTGAAGTCGAAGATAGAGGTTGTTGTCATCCTTAACGAGGAGCCAAAGTCGCAAGTGAGCGGTGGAGGCAAGGAGAAGTGGCCTAACAAGAGGAAACCATTTCCAACTAAAGATAAACAAAAGAAGAAACCTAAGCGATTCAAAAGGCCAATAATATTAGGTGATTTCCCATCATTCTTTGCTTTTTTATTTCTTCTCATTCTTATTTCTTTACATTTATTAAAATATTTGAATTTCTCATATCAAATAACATTTTTAAAAAGACAAATTACTTCCCATTTGCGTTTGTTTCGACACAATAATACAAACTGAAGGATGACATATTTCATTACTCAGTTTGTTGTAACAGTATGGATTATAAAATTCTCTTTGATACGTGCAATACAAGTTCTTATTCGCACCTTTTTCTAAACTTAGAATATTATATGTTAAAGTGATATTTTTGATAACTGCCGATATTCGTTTGCATCCTTGAATCGTAGTTGCCTTACTCTGCCTTCGTGTTGTTACCTCCATCTTGTAATCGAGGTTGTTGTTGCAAGAACTATTCAAGCTTTGTTCACCTTTGGTTGTTTTCAACTTAACTTTGTTTGTTTTCTCTTTAATTTTGTTGCCCATCTTCCCTTATCCCCTATTGAAGTTAAAGATGTCTCTTGAGTTTTCTGAAGTGTGAAATAAACTTCCAATTTAGAGTCGGGCATTATTTATACCACTTTTGTTTTACAACCGGGCCGCCTATCAAGTCCACGTCAAAATTGGTTAATGTGAAATGTCACTATGTCAGAATAAACAACGGTGCTGATATTTCCACGTCATCAGTCCGCTCTATCATGATTCAGCCAATGGAAATTCGAGTGCCTTCCTATATAAGTCCCCTACTCCATTCCGAATCATATCAGCCCGCTTCTTCGTTTGATTCCCAAATCCTCCATTTTTAAGAACCCTCTTTCGATTTCCGCCTAAATCACAGATGGCTGCGAAAACCGATAAGGAAGCAACCGCCGCCAATGCTGAAGAAGAGAGAAGCGAGATGAACTCATCCGATAAATCCCTTGCTAATAAGAAGGCTCCGTCCGCCATTGACAAGAAGAAGAAGAAGAAGGCAGCGAGCAGGGAGACCTACAAAAGTTACATTTTCAAAGTTTTGAAGCAAGTCCACCCCGATGTCGGCATCTCAAGCAAAGCGATGGGGATTATGGACAGCTTTATCAACGATATATTCGAGAAGCTTGCTCAGGAAGCTTCTAGACTTGCTCTCTACAACAAAAAGCCAACCATCACTTCTAGGGAGATTCAGACCTCCGTCAGGCTCGTTCTTCCTGGCGAACTGGCCAAGCATGCTGTTTCCGAGGGAACCAAAGCTGTCACCAAGTTCACTTCTGCTTAAAAAGTTTCGATTTTTATAACTCCTTTACCAGGTTTTGTTTTACTGGAGAAATTTTATGGCTCTATTATGTTCTGTATGATCTATTGTACTTCTTTTGGAATGAAATTTTCATCTTTAACAGTACGGTTCACTGGATTTTTATTTATTCTTCTATGGCAGTAATTTTATTCTCATAATTCAATCCTTTTGATGGTCATGACGTTTGATGATTTTACAAAATATTGCCTTTACACAGTTTGGTTTTATGGTTGTTTAGTGATTTCAAACCGCATTATTAAATGCTGTTTAGCAGAAGTATAGTTATGTTCATTATATATAGCTGACACCATTCTTGAATACAGAGTTCGAACAACTTGAGAAATGAAGAGGAATGTTGATGGAATCATAAAATATAGAGTACTCTTCTTTCACCTTGGGCTTCCATAATGACAATAGAGATAATTGCCTAATCAACACATTTGCTTGGTTTAATGCTAAATCTAACCTACGAAGTTTAACTATCACTCATGGTGTTGAAACATCGCTATTGTACCCATATCGCTCAATATGGATGTAAGTACAAACTTAACTTAGACCATAACCAACAAACAGTTTTGTTCACTTCGTTCTCTCTCTTATTTTACAACTAAACAAGCCACGTAGCACCCTACAAGAAAAACTAGCCACAAATCTACTTAAATAATAACATTAAAAAAGAATCAACATATAAAGTTTGCAAAACAACAAACATCAATAGGGAGCAGCTGGTTGCCATATAAACATCACGTATTAGAAAACAACAAACATCACGTGTTAAAAAATTATTTTTTGTTTATAACGGCAAACTCTTTGCTGTTATAAACATAAAACGGCAAAGACTTTGCCGTTATAAACTTATAACGGCTAAATCTTCGCCGTTTTACCAACCAGTCTCTGTTCAGTTAACCAGCCACAAAATCCGTTCGAACCAGTACAAACTAGCCATGGAGAAGTAAACAAGCCATACCTGGTTGATGCGTGGCTTGTTTAGTCACTGAACAAGCCATTGTTAATTGTGCTCTTAGACCATTACATATCACTCCCACCCAGAAAATTTACAACGCCAAATTTGCTGAACTGAATAATTGAAAGAAAAGATAGCCTTTCATGCTTCATGACTCGGTGCAATCAGAAGTGTGGGGAGAGCCCTCAACTTCTAGAACTGGTTAACTACTAACTAGCTGCTAATTTGAACAAGATGAAGGCAAACTTATCTTTAGCCAGGAGAACTCTGATACATGTCGGAAATTGCTACAATGACCAAAAACAAAGAGAACGAAACTGCGAATCTGGAAATTAAAGATGAAAATCATGGGAGGTGGAGAAAAATGTAGGATGCAGATTGCTTTTGCATGAAATGACAAATAGATCTTAGGGCATACTAGCATTTCTGCTCTATCATATCTTTGCTATGTGTAAACTTTAAAATATGTGAACGTGGAGTTATAGCATTTTATTGTAAACAATGTATAATTTGTATAAACGATAATTTAACATATGAATATCATTCTTAATTTAAATGCATCCATGTTGATGTATGTTATTTTTTCCCGTATATGATTTTACCATACAAATGTATTAGCATCATTCTCCTTCCATAATTCATAGTATGTCGGTTAACTTAATTAACATGATATTTGATTATTAGTTTACGTTAACATACATACATGGGCGAAGCTAACATTTTGGGTGGAGGGGAAGGGGGGGGGGGGGGGCATTTGTGTAGAATAATATTTTTTCTGGCTAGACATAAAACTTTACAAAATTCAAATCTAAATTCAAGAATATATACATATATATATCTAAATTCAAGAATATATACATATATACATACATATACGCACACATATACAAACAGGGCCGACCCAAAGGGTAGACGACCAAGACGGTCGCCTAAGGCAGCACCGTCTCCTAGGAGGAGGAGAGGGCAACCGCGTATGATATTTTCTTTCATGAATAGTCTTATATATAAATTAGTATGGCACAATAATATTAACAACGTAGCGTATGGCAGAATGGTAAAGGCTTTGTCCTATGCTTGTGACGACCCAAATTTCTGGTACCTTTTAGGCTGACCAAACAACACCAATCCAACCTAAAGTGTACTGAAAACTCAGATGCCATAGAAAGAATTTAAAGGATGAGGTAAGAGAGAAAGAAATAAGAGCATAGAAGAAATACTAAGAAGAAAATACAACAGAATTAGAGTCTCACATCGCAGCGGAACAAATATAATATAGAAATAACTTTTATTGAGAGCTTATAAAATACTTACAATCATCAGAGTACATCAATACATCTGGATAGTTATAATAACCTGTCCTTATATACACCATACAGCGGAATAATTACCAATACGCCTGAACTCCTACAGCACGTCTTCTGAACTTCGTAGTGTCCAATAAACTGAACCTGTACAACCCGGGCTAACCCGAGCATTACAGATACCGGGTCAGTCTGGTGAACCAGAGTGAGAAACCCACTAAGTTTATATAACATCCATATTGATTTTAAAGTCAAAAATTCGTTTGAAAGAAAAGGATAATAGTAAGACAAACCCACACATAAACACAGATGGTTTTTATCTTACTATATCCCAAAGCATTTTGAAATCATATATATCACATGATATTATAATAGTGTCTAAATACAAACAAATAACAATCTAGCGGAACGCTTGCATCTCACGCTCCACATATATAGTATACAATCAAAACCGCATGCGCTTATTGGAGATTGAATTCCGACTATGACAAGGTATGGAACCACCTGCCGATAGTGTATCTCTAGAGGGGAATACACTGGGTTCAACAAGAACGTCTTGCGACCCAACCCACACATGACCGACCACTCATTTCGCTTGAGTGTATCGAATGTATATCACCAACTGTTGGGATCAGCAACCGTTTCCCGAAAAGGGACAGCATCGGATAGAACAAAGAATGAAATGAAATTTCTTTAGATATGTGATTATATATCCTAATGGGAGCGACCCACATAGCCATGCTGTCTGCCCGATTTTTGTCATTTCTTGGTTAATGAGGCTTGAGGTTAGAATCGTCTTCTTGATTATTTGGTCGTCATTCACTTTGAATGCCACATCATCAGATCCGTTTAATCACTAATTGATGACCTCAAAAATACACTAAGCACATTTGAAGAAATCAATGTACGTGACCAATTGGAAATACTCTGTCAGACACTCGTCTATACAAGTCATACAGGAACAGGATGAACCGAAGGCACCCTCCTATCACATCGTAGGAATCACCCTATGAATTTGTAGCGAGTGGTCCTTGCAAATCCATAGATTTCAACCACGACAGAATCACAGTTTATAAACCTCTGTTAGCTAGCCAAAGGAATTCAATAGCAATCCTTCCGCTTATGAAGATCCACGGTCTTCAATGCTCCATCTCGACCATCTTCTGAACATCTTCAACGTTAACGTATTGGTTGGTCGGAATGGTTTTCGAATATAAATTCGATCCCGGTCTTTCCGTACCAACAGTCGACTTGGTCAGATTTTGATAGTTTGTGTTTTGACTAACAGAATAAACAACCATCCTCATCCATAGAGAAAAATGGATTCACCGGTCCAGTATACAGCGTTAGTTGGCCTCTTTAGTTAAACAGTCGTTAATTTGATTTCTAAATTTTTCCGACATTTGGATTACCGTCTTTCCAATTTTTAATCAACCTATAATATGTTTAAACAGGTTCAATTCAAATTAACGAAGTAAATGATTTTGGAATTATTCTCCAAATATAATCAATGATATTTTCTGAAATAGAAAATGGACAATATAAGTTGGAAATCTTATTTGCATATTTTATCTTGTTATATTCATACAAGTAATGGCGCTTACATTTGAAATTTGCATTTCAAACATATATTTAATTCACATAAGTATAGAATTGCATAGACTTATAAATAAAACGATGATTTACAAAGTGTGACAAAGGTTATAAATTGCAAATAAACGTCGTATAAACAAACTGACAACAGAGTAAAATACTGTGTGCGACGCACACACTACTTTTGAAGCTTTTCAAGAGGACCTTGCATTTACTATGGATGGAGAGAAACATTAGAGTGTTTAGTGGTAATTTGTCATCTAAACATGTAATGGTCCTCTCTATCATTCGATGTATGTGTTGATCTTTGTTGTGTTCTGTATAGTTTTGGTTTAATATATATGGTAGGGGCCATTTAACCTCGCTTGCTATGCAAAATAATAATAATATTAATAATAATTTACCGTGTGCGACGCACACACTTTAGTTGTTCGTTTATAAAAGATAACAAAAACCTCTGGGTTTAAACAATATAGTCATATACCCTTCCTGTAGGTTAAAGATAATAGAATAGAAAATAAATTATACTCATTCACTTATTCCCAAATCCTTCGAATTATCGTTCATGATATTCTTTATGGAAATACTTATTTTAATCACTTCCACTATCCTCGTTTCTAGACTAATATCATCCTTGGATAACCATGAAGTCATTACAAATTGGGGTATTTTATTACCTCTCAGACCTTGAGACGAGAACATTCTTATCTTTTGAATAGATAGAAGCTTATCAACGAAATCTCATTCTATCAATTCCCCCAATACTTATATTTAATTTAAAATCCCTTTTTTAAATAACCATTTATCTTAGTTCTGTTCAAACAACTCCTTTCACATTTGAAATATTCATCTCTAGATCTTTGCCGTTAGATTTTCACTTTTATAACCAAGTTCAACCCACTAAGGTTTCCGTTTGAATTCAACTTACATCAATCTTGTTTAACACTTTCCTTTCAAAAATCCAACTTATATAAATTTGATAATACTTAAAAAAAATCATTTTTTTTATAACAAGGTTTTACTCAACTAATTTCCTTTATCATCATTTCTATTTCAACCTGGTTCCTTTCAAACATTATTCGCTTTAAAAGTAAACATATTTTTTATAGAAATCCAGACTCGATATATCAAAACTCTTGATTTCATTTGAAAACATTATATTTCCAAATCTTGTCTATCAAGTTACTTTACGAATTCATATTCATGTTACATTTTAAAAATCTCGTTTATAGATCAACTTCTCGTTAATAGTTTAACATACTCTAAATCAAATAGTTTACTTCATTATTAACTATAAATAAAATAATTAACCTTCCTAAAAAGGTTATTTTAAAATAATATATAATTTTGAAAATAATTCACAATCCAATAATAGTTTTTATCTCATTCAAGTAGTCGACTTAGTTACATCAAACAAAGTTATACTTTGTTAACCATTTCTACTTAGTTATTTCTTATTAAATTAATAAATAAAATTTATTTAAATAATTACATTTGATTAAATTAACAATCTAATTAAATAAAATAATCTCGTTTAATCGTTTATCGAAAACGATTAGTTCAACTCTTAACCATTTGGTTACTTACTACTCATTTGCTTACCAAACTCATTAACATACAAATCTTGTTTTATATACTCATTACAAGATAAAATAATTATTTATTTACTTTAATAACTTCATTTTAAAAATAATAATAATAATAGATTTCAAATCTATCTTTAGTTATAAAAACAAATTTACAACTTCCTCTCTATTGATTTACCGGATGGTAAATCAATCTCTATACCACGGTTCATTTACAAGCCATCTGTCGCTACCCAACCAATATCACCCATTGGCTAATACCACACAATTTGTTTTTTTGAATTTAGATTCAACACTCAACAATCAATCAAATTGATTAGCATCACATATAAATAAACCATATATTTGAGGAATCCGGTTGGATTCCTCCAACCTATCCTTTCCTGCATTAAATGAGTTACCTTAATTTTAATACAGTTCAGCCAATAATAGTCAACGAACAATTTATAACATTCAATCAAGCATTCAGTTATGTATTTAATACGTTTATATTATTATAAACATAACCAACAAGGTAAGTTACCTTGTTTGGAATTTAATCATTAAATAACGATTTAATTCGATTAAATTAAACAAACGCTTAATTTAATCCATGAATATTAAATAATATTCAACAAACAAGTAGTAATCCAATCATCAACCATTAGCCAACATTGCACACACAATAAAAACCCGGTTTATACGAATATAAATGGGAAAACTGAGTGAGTTAAAATCATTTTGTCGTTGTCAAAATAGTTTGTTTTACTACCCTCCAGCTGCGTTCATCCCTGTCCAAATCAGCTTCTCCACTATTACGCTTGCTGATACGGATCCACTATGATTTTGTCGAATTCTGACAATATATGAAAACGTTGCGCACATTTGTAAGGTCACAGTTTGAATTTAAAATAACTAAAGCTTAACTAAATATACTTCAAAGTTTACTATTATGATTATTAAAAACATTCTATGTTTGTAGAATTTCAATTCAACTTAGCTGAATTTTGAAGTATTGGATGTTAAAACATCATCAAATTTCATGAATTATTTTGACACAACTGCAATTGTTCCATTTTAGCTATAAAGTAACAAAAATGACACTGGTCATTGACTTAGATCATTAAATAATCTACCTGTTCAACTGGTTGTTTGGTACCATCCAATTTCCATTTAGTTTCGAAAGCTGTCATGCTTTTGGTATGAGTTCGGACTTGATTTAAGTGTATTACCATAAATCACTGATTTTCTAAAATTAGCATGCTAATTTCCTGATTATTCCTAAATATAACGCCTGGCATGTTAACCCGATATCGCCACGTTAAACCTATTACTAAGCATGTTTTCATTTACATTATATAATATATACATGTTGTTACATTGATATTTAGTTATAATATAATTTAGTCCATCCTAAACCAAACTAGGCATGTTAAATAGGCCCAATATAAATATAATAAGGCCCAGTAAAAAAAAACACTTAATTAACATTTTTAAACTGGGTTAGGCAATACCTAAACGCAATTTGGCACACTCCCCTTTTTATGTACATCTTCCTCCACCGTTTGAACTTGCATCTGCTTCACCAAAGAACCCAGCTGTTCTAACACCTTTCCCATGCACAGATGAGTGCACTTCCCCTCCCTATTCAAAAATCAGCCCAGTCCTTTCCCTCTTTTTTTTTTCGTACTTGCCCTTCCTGCAACAGTAGCAGTACATATTTTCCTTCATGCATCCCTTCTTCTACCCGCTTCCGTGTTCAAGAGCTTCCCCAGTATTTTCCTAAACCGCAAGTCTTGCTCCACCCCACTAAAGCATTTCGAACCTTCCCACTACTACATGGAAGAAACCAAACATCACGTTCTGTCTTCCGCTCCCCTATTCTTTACTCATGCAACTGGGTACTTCCATGCATGCCACCGTCAATTCTATCTTGGAACCGCACGCATGCACAGTATCTGCTTCCAGAGCAGCAACTCCTCCGCTCAACATGTACGCACTTAAGAAATGGAAGCATGGGTTTTGATATTGATGAAAGAATTTGGGGCGAAATCAAAGTGTAAGTGGACGTTCGATTCTTGTTGGTTAAGAAGAAAGGCACAGAATAATGGAGAAGTAATTTTGTTTGAAAGAATAAATGGTTTCATTTTGGTTTGTGAACAGAGTGAGCGAAAGTGTTATTATTTATAGGGGAGGAGGTGTGGGGAGCACGACACTGAGAAATCAATTTTTTTTATTTTGTTACTTGGTCCGCACGGATTAAAGGATTGGCAGCCAAGGAATTAAATAGTGTGTCGTGCAAGGAAAGGAAAGGAAGAAACAACGTGGCACACTTTTTAATTTGATTAATTAAATTTATATCACACCCATTTTTTTCTTGTCGGCTGAGGTGAGAACCGAAGAAATCATGGTGCCTAGACATATTTGTTTCAGTCATTATTTTAGAGGATAGGCTATAATTTCTTGTTATATCTTTTATATGTACATTTTAGATGGTTAATTATTCTACCGTTAACAATCGTTATTTGCGTTGAGCGTTCTTAATTCGCACCATCACAAACAATATCAATTGCAGTGAAAACAGACGTACCGTTATGCTTCGACACTTTGGTCCTGATGAAATTAATTTCATTAAAAATGGCTCCGTTTGCACAACGGTGTTATTTTAATTAATCGGTTCACCTTTAAATTTCGGACACCGACGAAATGACTCCGTTTGACCCCAAACTGGAAATCTAGCAATGATAAATTATACGCATTCCAATAAAACACGTTTCGTCAGAAACGGAGGTCGTTTGAGAAGAAAACAGTTTTAAGGTCTATAATATTTCGATAAAATATATTTAAATTCAAACAAATCCAATTAAATAATAATAAATTAATTTTAGCATGAATATCCAAATAAAACTTTCATATAGCTTCACATATAACAAATATGGATTTTATTATCAATTTCGAGTTAAAACGGTACCCAAAATAAATGAGAACCCTTATTAATTTATTTAATAAACGTTATCGCTTATTAACGACTTCCATAACAACTATTTTAAAATTTGATTTAGACATAACTAACAATATATAACACGAAATCTCGGTTTTTTTCTTTTTCATTTGGAAATTATAATCAGCCAAATTTCAACTTTTCTTGTTCCACCGAATTTCGACTTATATCGGATCCTATATAGTTAATAGAAGTTTAAATCATAAATTACGAACTACCGCAGCATCTCGGGCTCGTTTTAATTATATTATAAACTTTATATATTCGAACTCCATTCTAAATAAATAATTCGATATGAAATCCATTATATTGCCAAATCAACATTTAAAACAAATTTAAATATTCGAAATTAATGTTCGAAAATCTGGGACGTTACATTCTTCCCCCCTTAAAAGAATTTCGTCCCCGAAATTACAAGGTAAGAAGAATGCTCCAAACCCAATTAAAATAATTATTCTTGAATTATATCAAAACAAATTCAAATTCTGGAAAATTTCGCCAATACCTTCTCTGTGTGATTCGATCGACACAACCATAACTGCCACTTTGGGCCTCAACTTCTCCAAAATAAATCAAAAGCGAAATGGCTATCCAACTCCGGGTATAAAATCAATCACTCCAATCCATATATATCAAGGTTTACCTATTCGTCGGGCAACTCAAATTCCAATTCCAAAAGCTAATCAACCAACAGTTCTTTGTCTTCCCGTTTGTATTTCAAATCAAATTAACTCCATAGCCTTCTGGAATCTGCAATTATCTCAATTTACAATATAGGTAATAGTTCACGATTAAATACTTCAATTTCCTTCATAATCGATTTTATTACTAATTCATTACACTGAGATTTAGTTTCAATATATTCAACTTCTTTATTGATCCATTTAATGAATTTTATTGAACCAACCCAACATTCAAATAACAAACGACCAAATCACTTGAATTTTACGCAACATTGATATTTATTGGTCTGCAAAATATCAATCGATTAATATCCGATTAATTTCCATTACTGTCCATTTAATTTCCAAATCCAAATTTATTTAATTCAATTCCATTTCTCAAGTTAATTCTTACTTGACCTGGTTAACTTTCATTTTCGTATCCAATTTAATTAACCAATTGATTTTTCTCAATCATCCCAATTTCATTTTATAATTCAATTAGAATTCCAATCGAATCAAGCAAAACAACCAAACAATCAATATTACTATTTAATAGAAAATTATTTCCTTTTTCTATAAAAAATATAATTTGGACAAAATTATTTCATTTGCCCTCTTTATAAAGCAATACTGTGTCAACGGTCAGTTCAATATGGTTTTGTAACACATGAACCGATTAATTAACACAATACAAAACATTTTTATACAGACAATCTACAAATACGCTCTCTCGAATATATATACTCAACTCAATCTAGGGCATTACTAACCCCATCTCTATTGAATTACGCCACAGAGCCAAGGTTACTACTCAACCAATAGCTCTGATACCAAGTGTGACAACCCAAATTCCCGGTACCTTTTAGGCCACCAGTCCAACCCAAATTGTACTGAAAACTCAGATGCCATAGAAAGAATTTAGTGGATGAGATAAGAGAGAAATAAATATTAGCATAGAAGAAATAATAAGAAGAAAATACAACAGAATCAGAGTCTCACATCGCAGCGGAACAAATATAATATAGAAATAACATTTATTGAGAGCTTATAAAATACTTACAATCATTAGAGTACATCAATACATCTGGACAGTTATAATAACCGGTCCTTATATACACCATACAGCGGAATAATTACCAATACGTCTGAACTCCTACAGCACGTCTTCTAAACTTCGTAGTGTCCAATAACCTGAACCTGTACAACCCGCGCTTACCCGAGCATTGCAAATACCGGGTCAGTTTGGTGAACAAGAGTGATAAACCCACTAAGTTTATATAGCATCCATATTGATTTTAAAGTCAAAAATCCTTTTGAAAGAAAAGGATAATAGTCAGACTAGCCCACACATAAACATAGATGGTTTTTATCTTACTATAACCCAAAACATTTTGAAATCATATATATCACCTGATATTATAATAGTGTCTAAATACAAATAAATAACAATCTAGCGAAACGCTTGCATCTCACGCTCCACATATATAGTATAAAATCAAAACCGCAGGCGCTTATTGGAGATTGAATTCTGACTATGACAAGCTATGGAACCACCGGCCGGTAGTGTATCTCTAGAAGGGAATACATTGGGTTCAACAAGAACGTCTTGCAACCCGGCCCACATATGACCGACCACTCATTTCGCTTGAGTGTATCGAATGTATATCACCAACGGTTGGAATCGGCAACTGTTTCCCGAAAAGGGACAACATCGGATAAAATAAATAATGAAATGGAATTTCTCTAGATAGGTGAATGAGAGCGACCCACATAGCCATGCTACCTGCCCGATTTTTGTCATTTCTTGGTTGATGAGGCTTGAGGTTAGAATCGTCTTCTTGATTATTTGGTCGTCATTCACTTTGAATGCCACATCATCAGATCCGTTTAATCACTAATTTATGACCTCAAAAATACACTAGGCACATTTGAAGAAATCAATGTACGTGACTAACTGGAAATACTCTGTCAGACACTCGTCTATACAAGTCATCCAGGAACAGGATGAACCGAAGGCACCCTCCTATCACATCCTAGGAATCACCCTATGGATTTGTAAAGAGTGGTCCTTGCAAATCCATAGATTTCAACCACGATAGAATCACATTTTATAAACCTTTAGTAGCTAGCCGGAGGAATTCAACAGCAATCCTTCCGCTTATGAAGATCCACGGTCTTCAGTGCTCCGTCTCGACCATCTTCTGAACATTTCAATGTTAATGTATTTGTTGGTCGGAATGGTTTTCGAATATAAGTTCGATCCCGGTCTTTCCGTACCAACAATCGACTTGGTCAGATTTTGATAGTTGGTATTTTAACTATCAGAATAAACAACCATCCTTGTCCATTGAGAAAAATGGATTCACTAGTCGAGTATACATCGTTAGTTGGCCTCTTTAGTTAAACAATCGTTAATTTGATTTCTAAAAACTTTCGACATTTGGATTACCGTCTTTCCAATTTTTATTCAACTTATCATATGTTTAAATTGGTTTAATTCAAATTAACGAAGTAAATGATTTCGGAATTATTCTCCAAATATAATCAATGATATTTTCTGAAATAGAAAATGCACAATATAAGTTGGAAATCTTATTTGCATATTTTATCTTGTTTCATACAAGTAATGGTGCTTACATTTGAAATTTGCATTTCAAACATATTTTTAATTCACATAAGTATAGAATTGCATAGACTTATAAATAAAACGATAATTTACAAAGTGTGACAAAGGTTATAAATTGCAAATAAACATCGTATAAACAAACTGACAACGGAGTAAAATACCATGTGCGACGAACACGCTTTAATTGTTCATTTACAAAGGACAGTCACAACTGAATAATTTAACGTGTGCGACGCACACTCTTTAGTTGTTCGTTTATAAAAGATAACAAAAACCTCTGGGTTTAAACAATATAGTCATATACCCTTCCTGTTGGTTAAAGATAATAGAATAGAAAATAAATTATACTCATTCACTTATTCCCAGAAAAAAAAACTTAAAATCCTTTGAATTATTGTTCATGATATTCTTTACGGAAATACTTATTTTAATCACTTCCACTATCCTCGTTTCTAGACTAATATCATCCTTGATAACCATGAAGCCATTACAAGTTGGGATATTTTATTACCTCTCAGACCTTGAGACGAGAACATTCTTATCTTTTGAATAGATAGAAGCTTATCAACGAAATCTCATTCTATCAATTCCCCCAATACTTATATTTAATTTAGAATTCCTTTTTAAATAACCATTTATCTTAGTTCTGTTCAAACAACTCCTTTCACATTTGAAATATTCATCCTAGATCTTTGTCGTTAGATTCTCACTTTTATAACCAAGTTCAACCCACTAAGGTTTCCGTTTGAATTCAACTTACATCAATCTTGTTTAACACTTTCCTTTCAAAAATCCAACTTATATAAATTTGAAAATACTTTAAAAAAAATCATTTTTTTATTTATAACAAGGTTTTACTCAACTAATTTCCTTTATCACCATTTCTATTCTAACCTGGTTCCTTTCAAACATTATTCGCTTTAAAAATTAACATTTTTTTTTATAGAAATCCTGACTCAATATATCCAAACTGTTGATTTCATTTGAAAACATTATATTTCCAAATCTTGTATATCAAGTTACTTTATGAATTCATATACATATTACATTTTAAAAATCTCGTTTATAAATCAACTTCTTGTTAATAATTTAACATACTCTAAATCGAATAGTTTACTTCATTATTAACTATATATAAAATAATTAACCTTCCTAAAAAGGTTATTTTAAAATGATACATAGTTTCAAAAATAATTCACAATCCAATAATAGTTTTTAATAATCAATCTCATTCAAGTAGTCGACTTAGTTACATCAAATAAGGTTATACTTTGTTAACCATTTCTACTTTGTTATTTCTTATTAAATTAATAAATAAAATTTATTTAAATAATTACATTTGATTAAATTAACAATCTAATTAAATAAAATAATCTTGTTTAATCGTTTATTGAAAACGATTAATTCAACTCCTAACCATTTGGTTATTTACTACTCATTTGCTTACCAAACTCATTAACATACAAATATTGTTTTATATACTCATTACGAGATAAAATAATTATTTATTTACTTTAATAAATTCATTTTAAAAAAAATATATAAAATAAATTTCAAATCTATCTTTAGTTATAAAAACAAATTTATAACTTCCTCTCTATTGATTTACCGGATTGTAAATCAATCTTTATACCACGGTTCATTTACAAGCCATCCATCGTTACCCAACCAAAATCACCCATTGGCTAATACCACACAATTTGTTTTGTTGAATTTAGATTTAACACTCAACAATCAATCAATTTGATTAGCAGTACATATAAATAAACCATATATTTGAGGAATCCGGTTGGATTCCTCCAACCTATCCTTTCCTACATCAAATGGGTTACCTCAATTTTAATACAGTTTAACCAATAATAGTCAACGAACAATTTATAACATTCAATCAAGCATTAAATTATGTATTTAATACGTTTATATTATTATAAACCTAACCAACAAGGTAAGTTACCTTGTTTGGAATTTAATCGTTGAATAACGATTTAATTCGATTAAATTAAACAAACACTTAATTTAATCCATGAATATTAAATAATATTCAATAAACAAGCAGTAATCCAATCATCAACCATTAGCCAACATTGCACACACAATAAAAACCCGGTTTATAAAAATATAAATGGGAAAACTGAGTGAGTTAAACTCACTTTGTCGTTGTCAAAACGATTTGTTTTACCATCCTCCAACTGCGTTCATCCCTGTCCAAATCAGGTCCTCCACTATTACGCTTGCTAATACAGATCCACTATGATTTTGTCGAATTCTGACAATATATGAGAACGTTGCGCACATTTGTAAGGTCTTAGTTTAATTTAAAATAACTAAAGCTTAACTAAATATACATCAAAGTTTACTATTATATTATTAATAACTTTCTATGTTTGTAGAATTTCAATTCAACTTAGTTGAGTTTTGAAGTATTGGATGTTAAAACATCATCAAATTTCATGAATTATTTTGACAAAACTGCAATTGTTCCATTTTAGCTATAAAGTTACAAAGATGACACTGGTCATTGACTTAGATCATTAAATAATCTACCTGTTCAACTGGTTGTTTGGTACCATCCAATTTCCATTTAGTTTCGAAAGCTGTCACGTTTTTGGTATGAGTTCGGACTTGATAAGTGTATTACCGTAAATCACTGATTTTATAAAATTAGCATGCTAATTTTCTGATTATTCCAAATATAACGCCTGGCATGTTAACCCGACATCGCCACGTTAAACCTATTACTAAGCTTGTTTTCATTTACATTATATAATATATACATGCTGTTACATTGATATTTAGTTATAATATAATTTAGTCCATCCTAAACCAATTTAGGCATGTTAAATAGGCCCAATATAAATATAATAAGGCCCGGTAAAATAAAACACTTAATTAACATTTTTAAACTAGGTTAGGCAATACCTAAACGCAATTTGGCACACTCCCCTTTTTCTGTACATCTTCCTCCACCGTTTGAACTTGCATCCACTTCACCAAAGAACCCAGCTGCTCTAACACCTTTCCCATGCACAGATGGGTGCACGTCCCCTCCCCATTCGAAAATCAGCCCAGTCCTTTTTTTCGTACTTCCCCTTCCTGCAACAGTAGCAGTACACATTTTCCTCCATGCATCCCTTCTTCTACCCGCTTCCGTGTTCAAGAGCTTCCCCAGTATTTTCCTAAACCGCAAGTCTTGCTCCACCCCACTAAAGCATTGCGAACCTTCCCATTACTACATGGCAGAAACCAAACATCACGTTCTGTCTTCCCCTCCCCTATTCTTTACTCACGCAACTGGGTACTTCCATGCATGTTGCCGTCATTTCTATGTTGGAACCGCACACATGCACAGTATCTGCTTCCAAAGCAGCAGCTCCTCCACTCAACATGTACGAACAGAAGCACAGGTTTTGATATTGATGAAAGAATTTGGAGCAAAATCAAAGAGTAAGCGGACGTTCGATTCTTGTTTGTTGAGAAGAAAGGTACAGAATAATGGAGAAGTAATTTAGTTTGAAAGAATAAATGGTTTCATTTTGGTTTGTGAACAGAGTGAGCGAAAGTGTTATTATTTATAGGGGAGGAGGTGTGGGGAGCATGGCACTGAGAAATCATTTTCTTATTTTGTTACTTGGTCCGCATGGATTAAAGAATTGGCAGCCAAGGAATTAAATAGTGTGTCGTGCAAGGAAAGGAAAGGAAGAAACAGCGTGACACAATTTTCAATTTGATTAGTTAAATTTATGTCACACCCATTTTTTTTCTTGTCGGCTGAGGTGAGAATCGAAGAAATCATGGTGCTAGACATATGTGTTTCAGTCATTATTTTAGAGGATAGGCTATAATTTCTTGTTATATCTTTTATATGTACGTTTTAGATGGTTAATTATTCTACCGTTAAAAATCGTTATTTGCGTTGAGCGTTCTTAATTTGCACCGTCACAAACAATATCAATTGCAGTGAAAACAGATGTACCGTTATGCTTCGACACTTTGGTCCTGATGAAATTAATTTCATTAAAAAAGGGACTCCATTTGCACAACGGCGTTATTTTTATTAATCAGTTCACCTTTAAATTTCAGACACCGAAAAATGACCCTGTTTGGCCCCAAACTGGAAATCTAGCAATGATAAATTATACGCATTCCAATAAAACACGTTTCGTCAAAAACGGAGGTCGTTTGAGAAGAAAACAGTTTTAAGGCCTATAATATATCGATAAAATATATTTAAATAGAAACAAATCCAATTAAATTATAATAAATTATTTTTACCATGAATATCCAAATAAAATTATCATATAGCTTCACATATAACAAATATGGATTTTATTACCAATTTCGAGTTAAAACGGTACCCAAAATAAATGCGAACCCTTATTAATTTATTTAATAAACATTATCGCTTATTAACGACTTCTATAATGACTATTTTAAAAGTTTATTTGGACATAACTAACAATATATAACACGAAATCTCAATTTTTTTCTTTTTCATTTGGAAATTATAATCAACCAAATTCCAACATTTCTTGTTCCACCAAATTTCGACTTATATCAGATCCTATATAGTTAATTGTAGTTTAAATCGTAAATTACGAATTACCACGGTGTCTCCGGCTCGTTTTAATTATATTATTAACTTTATATATTCGAACTCCATTCTAAATAAATAATACGGTATGAAATCCATTATATTGCCAAATCGATATTTAAAACAAATTTAAATATTCGAAATCAATGTTCGAAAATCTGGGACGTTATATTCTTCCCCCCTTAAAATAATTTCGACCCCGAAATTACAAGGTAAGAAGAATGCTCCAAACCCAATTAAAATAATTATTATTGAATTGTATTAAAACAAATTCAAATTCTGGAAAATTTCGGCAATACCTTCTCTGCGTGATTCGATCGACACAACCATAACTGCCACTTTGGGCCTCAACTTCTCCAAAGTAAATCAAAAGCGAAATGGCTATCCAACTCCGGGTATAAAATCAATCACTCCAATCAATATATATTAAGGTTTACCTATTCATCGGGCAACTCAAATTCCAATTCCAAAAGCTAATCAACTAACAATTCTTTGTCTTCCTATTTGTACTTCGAATCAGATTAACTCCATTAGCTTTTTGGAATATGCAATTATCTCAATTTACAATATAGGTAATAATTCAGGGTTAAATACTTCAATTTCCTTCATAATCGATTTATTACTAATTCATTACACTGAGATTTAGTTTCAATATATTCAACTTCTTTATTGATCCATTTGATGAATTTTATTCAACCAACCCAACACTCAAATAACAAACGACCAAATCACTCGAATTTGACGCAACATTGATATTTATTGGTCTGCATAATATCAATCGATTAATATCCGATTAATTTCCATTACTGTCCATTTAATTTCCAAATTCAAATTTATTTAATTCAACACCATTTCTCATGTTAATTCTTACTTAACCAGGTTAACTTTCATTTTCGTATCCAATTTAATTAACTAATTGATTTTTCTCAATCAGCCAAATTTCATTTTATAATTCAATTAGAATTCCAATCGAATCAAGCAAAACAACCAAACAACCAATATTACTATGTTATAGAAAATTATTTCCTTTTTCTATAACAATATAATTTGGGAAAAATTATTTCATTTGCCCTCTTTATAAAACAATACTGTGTCAATAGCTAGTTCAATATGGTTTTGTAACACATGAACCGATCAATTAACACAATACAAAACATTTTTATATAGACAATCTTCAAATATGCTCTCTCTAATATATATACTCAACTCAATCTAGGGTATTGCTAACCCTATCTCTATCGAGTTACGCCACAGAGCCAAGGTTACTACTCACCCAATAGCTCTAATACCAAGTGTGACGACCCAAATTTCCGGTACCTTTTAAGCTGACAAACAACACCAGTCCAACCCAAATTGTACTGAAAACTCAGATGCCATAGAAAGAATTTAGAGGATGAGATAAGAGAGAAAGAAATATTAGCATAGAAGAAATAATAAGAAGAAAATACAACAGAATCGGAGTCTCACATCGCAGCGAAACAAATATAATATAGAAATAACTTTTATTGAGAGCTTATAAAATACTTACAATCATTAGAGTACATCAATACATCTGGACAGTTATAATAACCTGTAACACCCCACGTCCATTAATGTCACTCAAAATGGGAATGCATTAACTTCCATGGAGTGTATTTAGTGTATAGAACAGAATATAACAAGACATATATAAATAATGGTACTTGAAAATTTTAAAACAACTTTTATTGCAGCGGAGAAATAGTTTGATTACAACTACTTCTAAACTAAGTGCACTTAATATCCATTTTGATAAAAAAATTTAGAGTACATAAAATAAAAAGCATAAACCCCAACACAAGTAGCCATAAAAGAGATGAGCTGAACTTTACTTTCAGCAATCCAAGCACTTCCAAAAGAGAGAGAAAGAGATCCGAGATCAAGCTCCACTGGTACTATTCCGACCGTGAGAACCTGGGGGGGGGGGAGGAAGAAAAGAGGCGAAAACAAGGGGGTCAGACATAAAGTCTGGCGAGTATAATAACTTTAACAATATAATTATTAAAGTAACTAGGAAAAGGCATAAACTGGCAAGATAAGATATGACCATGAAACAAGTGGGCATGATAAAGCAAATAAGAGGAATATTCTGGCGTTAATCTCGTTCCTAATCACTATAGGATAATTACTATACTGCATCACCACTAATCACCCTAAAAGTTGATCCTGCCTATAGAACTTAATAATGATAATGGTAGTTTCATGTACCCCTAGCTGCCTTCATAGGTGTCATCTGCCCCTATCTCCACTAGTTGTACCCACTACCCCTATTCGATCGGCTCCCTAACTCGTATATACCCGTGTTGGTCCCACAGTGGAGTGTATCACTCCCCAAAGTGGCAACCCGATACCACCAAAGATGCACGGCTTATATCTACAAAATGCAACAACGTCTTACCTACTAGCCCGGGCCTACGCACGCACATGACCCCGTTGGACTTGCGTTGCCACCACTAACCCGTTTTGACCTGTTACAATCAAATCCAGTAAGCGTGTCCCGTCCTCGACTTGGGTCGAGCTCACAAAGATACTTAATGAGTTACTGGTTTGAAAAGGCCCCCCATGCTTGACACAAGCCTTCCACCTATGCTTGGTTCCCACTAAGGTTTCCCCACTTAACCCCATTCTTATTCATGTCTTCTTACATGTTTCAATCTTGGTTAAGTGCATCTGATCGTATTTCACATGCCACCCAAGGCACCCACTTAATTTCACATGCTACCCAAGGCACCCACTTAACCCCCATGTCCCACTACATGTTTATCTTGTTAAGTGTTACTTAATTCATTAGAGCCGTAACTTTGTAAAGACCTCCCACGTTAGGCTGACATTTGCGGTTGCTGGATTTGCCGGGCGGGTCCGGGCAGTCTTACACCGCAAACGAGCCTAACCTCGTGTCTTTACAATTGTTATGCATTTAATTCGTTCCTTTGACCTGTCACATTAGACTGGCATTTGTGGCTGCTGGATTTGCCGGGCGGGTCCGGGCAGTCTTACACCACAAAAGAGTCTAACCTCGTGTCTTAGGCGGTTAATTATTACACATCTTTATTTAACCCCAAATTGGATTAATATCCCTATTCAAATTTGTCAATAAATTCCAAATTTATTTATGTCCATAATTGTCTCTTAAAATTATGTCCATAAATACCAATTATGCCAATTAATGTCTCAAATTAATTATATGCTTTTTAAGGCCATTTTATGCAAATTCACAATTTATGTATATTTAATATTATCCCATCATCCCCACGCTATTCGTACGTTTTCATATGACATATGTTATACTCGTAAATAGTCGAACTTATAAAAAGAAAAATAGCATCACATAACACATAAAATAGATCTAAGGATCATGACATAAGATTACATAGCCAATAACTTGCATACGAATTTCATTCAAACTAGCATATGATACAAAACTAGCATAGGTAATCAGCATAAACTTGCATAACTTATATACTGCTATAGATCCAAACATAAAGTTGTGAACTTGCAAATGGATCTACACATAAAGAAGTAAACTTGCATACAGATCTAAACATAAAGATGTAAACTTGCATATAGATCTAAACATAAAGGTGTAAACTTGCGTATGGGTCTAAACATAAAGATGTAAACTTGCATATGGGTCTAAACATAAAGATGTAAACTTGCATATGGATATAGACATAAAGGTTAATGTCACATAAACCAGCATATGCATATACATGTCTCACATATATTTTAGCAACCCAAACTTGCATAAGATTCATACATGAATATATGATCCAATCATCACAAACATACATAAGATATATGATTATACTTTCACAAGATTCACATAAGAACTAACATATGATCCAACTTGCATAAGACTAACATATGATTCAACACCACAAACATACATATAATTTACATCACATGATTCAAAATCATATTCTCATAATCCCAATTATATCTTATCATAATTAAATTAATTAATTAATTTGTGAAAGCTATCATACTCACAATTAAAAAGAATAGTCTTGTCTTTCTGGGATCTGTATTCTGAAACTAAATTACTCGCCTTTGATGTAGACTAATCGTTATATAGATTTGATTTGATTTTCATTCAAGCTTCTATCTGGCTTTTGGGTTGAAAGTGTATGGCAGCTACTCTAGGTTCTCCATTGACAGCACGGCGGCTGTTGTTATGAATTAATATGATTAGGGTTAGGGGTTTAGGAGTGTTTTTATAGAAGTTTAATTTAATGAGAGCCGTCGGATTAACCTAGAGATAACCAGAACCATCAGGACCACTTAGATGCCACATCAGCCCTTAGGGCGAATCGGGCCACGGGTTGAGAGCCAGACACCCTGGATCGACCCATAGTCGACCCAGCGGGGCTTGGGTCGACTACAAAAATGGTGCGGTTCGGCTATTCCCCCTCCCGATTCGTTGTTTTGAACTTTTTTTGAATATATATATATATATATATATATATATATATATATATATTTCTCCCATATGCATACAAATTTCAAGGCTTAATAACTTCTTCATAAGTTGTCCGTTTTGTGCAAACCAAATGTCTATCTTGACCCAAAATTTTGAGATGAACATAATAGCGCAACCCATTTCACTTAATTCTTCTTTTAAAAATTAAGTATACTTTAATTTGTGAATTCTAATGTTATAAAATTACTGGGTGTTACATTCTCCCCTCCTTAAAGGTTTTTGTCCCCGAAATCTCTATGTTAAGAAGAATGTATCCTACCAACCAATCATCCATCTACTCAACCATCATCCATAAGCATCCATTGTCCTTAAAGAAATTTCTAATGCTATATGAACTTATGCAAAAATGTGTGTATATGTTCCTTATTGTAACAACCCGGAATTTGGGGCCAATTTAAAATTTTCATTTTAGGGATTTTAAGGGTGTTTAAATATTTAAAATAAATTATTTCAAATAAAAATGAATGGAAATTTATTTTGAGAAAATTTAATACAAATATATTCAAATAAATTACATAAAGAATTAGAAATAGGACGGTATATTAAAAAGTCATACTAGAACTTTGACTAACTACACAGGATGCAGAATAAACCGGATTTTGGTAAAACGAAAAATATTTAAATAATCTGGAAAATCGAAGTTTCATAGCGGGAATCAAAAGTTGTGGCCAAATGAATTTTCAGAAAGGTCACTATAGAGATTATATCGCCCTTGAAAATCGACATTTTGCATATGACCTCGGAATTCGATGAAACAAATTTTGTTGGGTCCGGGATGTAAAATTATTTCTAGGTTTCAAATTTCATGATTTTTGAAGCTAGTATGTGAGTGTGGCAAAAGAAAGTGCGTTTTGTCAATTTCGGTCAAAATTAATTGACTGAAAAATAGCCATTTTTCAAACAGTCTCAGAATTCGACGAAATAAATTTTGTTAGGACCGTATCGTCATAAGAAAGCCAAAAATAATTTTTATGGATTTTTCTGACATCGTATGTGACCCCAGTAAAATTAGAAAGTACGTTCGAATTAAAAATAAAAGAATTAATTTGAAAATAAAGAAAACACACTGTAAACTTCAGAATTAGACCTCGGCACTAGCGCCATTGCGTTCAGAAGATGTCAAAACCTATTGTTCGACAGTCGTTGGGATCCGTTTGGTGATCGTATGGAGAAACCCAAATTTGGGGATTAAATAAATAAATAAAATAAAAATACGCCGTATACTGTATAAATACGGACCCTGTACCATCGTTCTTCTTCCCCGATCGACAGAACCCATAGTCGCCCCCCTTTGAATTTTCATCTCCATTTTCCCATCATTCCACACACAATTAGACTTAGCCGTAGTTGAACTTTTTGAAGCTCTTCCCTTCCTCTCCAATCTCCGACAAGTTTCATTCGATTTCACAGCCTATAGCCCTCGAATTTCGAGCCCCAACCTGCGACCTTCGAATTGCCGCCGCCCCCAGCACAGACCGCCGCACCCCCCATACTCCCGGTGTGGATGCGCCTCTCCTAGGCCTTCCATCTCCGACAAACGGCGCCTCAATCCATTCACCGTAGCTCAGGAATTTGCAGATCAAAGTTTTGAACTTTTCTGAAATTATAAAGGTATGAATACTTCAGTTTTGCCACGCTTTTAAGCGTTACAGCGACAGTTGTTAAAAGTTAATTCTAATTTATTCGTATGAACTTCAAATTGAAATCTTTCAGATCCGAAACTTCCGTGACCTTGAACACGAGATCTGATTGAATCCGAACCTTCATTTCAAATCCAAGCTAGGTGAGAATTTATTTTTAATTAAATTTGATTAATTTAATTATTATTATTGCGTTATGTGAAATTGAAAGTCAAACACAATTAGATCTGCGATGAATGTTACCATGGGTTATGGATTCAAATGGTTGTGATGTTATGACTTTAGATCCGTCATTTTCAATTATAGATCTGTTAATTAAAATTATAGATCGGTAGGAAAAATTAGATTTTTACCTTGTTTAATTTGTTGAAGTATGTCTTGTGGGTATGAATCATGTATAAATCTATCATCTTGTACATCGTTATGAAATTTACATCGTTGTGTAATTTATATTATTTTAATGTGTATTAAAGTAGGAATTCACATCGTTATGAAATTTACACCGTTGTGTAATTAACATTATTTTAATGTGAATTAAAGTAGGAATTCACACCGTTATGAAATTTACATCGTTATGCAACTTACATTATTTCAATGTGGATTAAAGTAGGAATTTACATTTTTATAATGTTAATATAAAGTAGAATTTGACATAAGATTAAATTTACATTTTTATACAGGTTAATAAAGTGGGAATTTACGATGTAAGGAATTTACATTTTTATAATGTTAAAATAAAGTAGATTTGGCATAGTGGAAAAAATTACATTTTTCTTTGTAATTAACATGTGAATTTCATCGTATGTTAAAATTTACATTTTTATATGTAAATTATATAGGAAATTATACTGTATGACAAAAATTACATTTTTCTTTGTAATTAACATGTGAATTTCATCGTATGTTAAAATTTACATTTTTATATGTAAATTATATAGGAAATTATACTGTATGACAAAAATTACATTTTTCTTTGTAATTAACATGTGAATTTCATCGTACGTTAAAATTTACATTTTTATATGTAAATTATATAGGAAATTATACTGTATGACAAAAAATTACATTTTTCTTTGGAATTAACATGTGAATTTCATCGTATGTTAAAATTTGCATGTTTATATGTAAATTATATAGGAAATTATACTGTATGACAAAAATTACATTTTTCTTTGTAATTAATATGTGAATTTCATCGTATGTTAAAATTTACATTTTTATATGTAAATTATATAGGAAATTATACTGTATGACAAAAATTACATTTTTCTTTGTAATTAACCTGTGAATTTCATCGTATGTTAAAATTTACATTTTTATATGTAAATTATGTAGGGAATTACACCATAGGATAAAAATTACATTTTTATATGTAATTAAAACATAAATTTACATTATATGTTAAAATTACATTTTTATATGTAATGTCTATAGGAATTATACTGTATGATAAAAATTACATTTTTCCTATGTAATTAAAAGATGCATTTACATCGTATGATAGAATTCACATTTTTTTTATATATGTAACATAGGATGAGAATCAACATTAGAAATAAAATTTATTTATTTTATACCTAAATAAGATGTAGGAATGTGACATGAAATTAAAGTTATATTTTTTTAGGATGTAAATGAAAAGTAGATTTTGCATTGTATAGACAATTTACATTTTTATAAAAATGAGAATTGGCATCGCAAATAAAACTGCATTTTTATATGCAATAAAAGAATGAACTTTTACATTGTAAAATAAAATTTACATTTTCATAAGTAGGTAAAAGTTAGGTATGTTCATTGAAAATTTGCAGAGTAATTAAAATAATGAATTCAATGTAAAAATGGAATTTACCTTTTTATGTCAATGAAAGGGTTAGGAGAATTATTTTTATATATTTATATACGAATATAATTAAAACTTATCGAATCGAGCGCGACAGTTCACATTTTGAAATCGTATCTTTAAACGATTATACCGGAAGATCCGACCGTCGGATTTTCCCAAAACTGAAAACATTAGGACCGTCTCGGAAAATTCTTTCCAACGATATAAGATACGTTATGATCCAACGGATAGATTTTGAGGAATGTGAAAATCAAAATTGGTAGAAAGCAGCGCCAGGGTCGTCCATTGACCTGAAGCGTCGTTAATTAAAATTTAATTATTTTAAATAATTAAAATAGGAATGAATCGTTAAGAAAAATATTATTAACGAATACGAAGGATTTTAAATATATATATATGAGGATTATTTGGAAAGTCCGAGTTCTCTCATTCCAAATAATCAAACGACGTTAATTGAAGTATGAAGATGGCGTATGAAGACCGTAAATCTTCCCTCGAATGGACAACGATCAAGGCCCTGATTTGACTTGCTCCCAATTCAAGGGTCATGGTCATTGCCCAAACGTACGTGTTGATTTCACGGGTTTGGTTTTCGCTCAGACCCAGAGCATAAGCTAATAAATGGATTGTGTGTCTGACATCGTACTCCATTAAATATCATGTTATTAATCTTCTGTCGAATGTATGGATGTTTGGTGGCGGAGAATTTATTCTCTTGCTTAACACCCGTTCATATATTTCGGCAAAGGATTGGTAGTGCGATATGGAGTGATGATGTGGCATGCTAAGATGCATATGATCAAGGATTTGTTGAAAAGCAGGCCTTGTGGGATGATCAAAGCATAGCCAGTTTAGGCTTAGCTTTGTGTATAGCGTGACTTCGCGAGCCTCACACACCGATAGAGTCTAAAACGGGAGAAGGGAACGCAGGGAGAGCAGCACGTTTCTTTCTAGCTAGAAGTGGTGATTGGGGTTTAACACGGCCCAACATTTTACTTATGTGGATGGTGGAATGAGGCGCCTCGGATGATAGGTCCTATAGGACTGGGAAACGTGTGTTCAGGAATAACTAATCTGCAACTCGTATGGTGGACCGGCCCTGCAGCTATCCAAGGGTTCACTGCTGCGGATCTTGAGACATTAGCTAGAGTGTCTCGAATCAGTAGGAGCTCCTCCCTAGCCTTGACTCATGATGGAACCAAAAATCCAAATACGATCCTATGAATTTGATTGTATTACTAGTATGGAGGCATAGTAGTATGGGATACTATTCTTCCTAGGATTTATACATTTACTTTGAAATGTTTTGATATATACTAATAATAATATTAAACTCGTATTTGCCGTATTTAGCATGTTTAATCACTATAAGGTAAAACCCTATCCTCTGGTTTGTGTTGCATTGTGTGATGGGACCTGGGTCTTATGGTGATTCCATTTTTCTCAAAAGCATAACGTTGTTGTACGATTTACTTATTAGTTGTTTCTGACACATTTATGCACGGCAATCCATTAGAGCAAACCCGTTCCGCGTTAGCGGCGTGGTCTTTGGATTTGTCCTATGAATAGTGATTAATTAGTTAAGAATTCTCACACCAGTCCCACGACTGACCCGTTGTTTGTTTCCACCTTTTTGCAAACTCGGGTGCCCTCCTTTCTACACAGGCAGCCAAGTAAACAGGTTTATTCTTCGCTTGGAGTCTTTTCTTTGGAGCTGCTTATTATCTTCCTTGGATTTTCTTTTGTGGAGAGGTGATGACTTGGATCTTGAAGACATCTATCATTCGCTGCTATTGCATTTTTCTCTTTTTAATTCCAGACATTAAACTTGGTTTATTTCACGTTGTTTAAGTAGGAGTTGAAACTTATTTCTTTTTCTGCAAACTTGATGTAATAATTTTAGAATTTTGTGACTGTGGACTTTCTGTGGTTGATGACATTATATTTCCGCTGCTATGATGTTGTTACTCTATGAATTTCCTATGCTATGTTGTATCTGTGATATGTATCATTGTATTTATGTTGTTTCCAAATGATTATTCCTTACTTTCATCTCGTGGAAGTTTGGGGTCATCACAGTTGGTATCAGAGCTTTGGTTAAACTTAGCTTTGGGATATAACATATTTATGATAATTCGTTTACATAGAATCACAATATTCTATGGCGAACAATTCATGTGAATACATAATAGTCAGTCATTCTATCATTATCTTTTATCCGTCCTTTTATCTTGATCAATTTCTTAAATCACCATTATAGTTGTTCTGACTCTTTCCTTGATCGTACAGAACCAACTAGAAATGAGTACCGATGCCGCTAGAGCCGCTAGAGCTAGAGCAATGAGGCAAAATGCTGCTGGAACTGAGGAGGCTACTGTCCAACAACCACCACCACCGCAGCCCTTTGATTTGGATAAGATGGCAAAGAAATACAAAAACCTGGGAGGAGTGCCATTCAAGGGTACTGAAACTGTGACACAAGCTCAAGCTTGGCTAAGGAACTGTGAAAAGATTTTTGGAGGATTAGAGCTGGAGGATCATAGGAAAAGATTAGTGGCTTCATGGCTGCTACAAGAGGAAGCTCAAAACTGGTGGGACACAGTCAAGGTTGGAGGGATTGCAGACAATATGACTTGGACAAGGTTTAAGGAGCTTTTCAATGACAAATACATTCCAAGGCAGGAGGTAGAAAGACTACATGACGAGTTCGCTAATCTGAAGCAAGGCGACAAGACCATTTCAGAATATGTACGAAGATTTGAAGACCTCTCCCGCTATGCCCCTGAATTGATTCAGGATGACTTTCAGAAGAACAAGAGGTCCATAAATGGGCTTGCGAGGAATATATTGATAGAGCCACTGCCCACATCGACCTTTCTTTCAATAGGCTGGTGGAGTTTGCTTGTCGATATGAGGAGAATGATAGGAAGAATTCCTAACAAGACAGGGAAAGGAGCTTGGCCAACAATAAGAGGAAGCAAACAGAGAAGAAGACTGAAGGAAGCAATTCTGGAGCTGCTAAGGCGCACGATAAGTCAAAGGTGCAATGCTACAACTGCCAAAAGTTTGGGCACTTCAGCAAGGACTGTAGAAATCCAAAGAAGGCCCGAAGCGACGACACCAAGGGATGCTATAATTGCCACAAGAAGGGTCATATCAAGCCAAACTGTCCGCTGTTGAAAGGAGCACAGGTTGCACATGTGTATGAGGGGGCAAGTGCACCATCTTCTTCCGCTCCTACTTCTTCCAAAGGAGCAGGTAAGCCTGATGTTTTAGATGGTAACATTTCTGTTAAAAATATCCTTGTTACTGCCTTATTTGATACGAGTGCATCAAGAAGCTTTATTTCTAGCAATACGGTCCAGAAATTGAAACTGAAGCAAAGAAGTCTTAAAGAACCACTAAATGTTCATAACCCTATAGGAGGTTCTACCACTCTAGATTTATTTTGTAAAGTGCCCGTATCTTACTCCTATTTCAAATTTCCATTTAACTTGATCATTATGAATTTTTCCGAGTTTGATATCATCCTCAGTCTTGATTGGCTAACCAAATATGACGTTGAAGTGTTATGTTCAGAAAGAGTGGTTAAGGTGAAAACAGGTTTCGGAAACACTGTTACTATACCTTGCTATGGGCCAAAATCTGATAGAAAGGCATTTAGGTCTTCCCTGGAGATCACTCCTATTTCCTTAGAAAATATTCCCGTGGTCAAAGATTACACGGATGTATATGAAGAAGTGGACAGCCTACCCCCCCCCGAAGGGAAATCGATTTCAGGATTGATCTCGTTCCAAATGCAAGACCTGTAGTTCATGCTATTAGAAGGATGACTCCTAAAGAAAAGGAAGAATTGCAAACCCAAACTAAGCAGCTCCTGTGGAAGGGACTCATCCGACCTAGCTTTTCTAATTGGGGTGCAGCTGTGGTGTTTGTCCCCAAATCGGACGGTACTCTAAGACTTTGTGTCGATTACCGCGATCTTAACAAACAAACATTGAAGAACAAATACCCCTTGCCCCGCATAGATGATTTGATGGAACAATTGAATGGAGCCAAGGTGTTTTCGAAGATGGACCTAGCCACAGGTTTCCACCAACTCCGCATAGCTGAAGAATGCATACCTTTGACCGCCTTCAGAGGTCCTAATACATTCTACGAATGGTTAGTGATGCCGTTCGGTTTATGCAATGCTCCAGCCTACTTTGTTGACTTGATGAATAGGGTCTTCCGAGTGGTCCTAAATAAATTCGTCCTAGACTTCATTGATGATATTCTAATCTATTCTAAAACTAAGGAGGAGCATGAAGGGCATTTAAAGGAAGTATTAGAAATTCTGCGACGAAATGTTTTAAAAGCAAAGTTTTCCAAACGCACATTTTGGCAAGAAGAAGTAAAATTCTTGGGCCATGTTGCGTCAAAAGAAGGAATCGCAGTTGATCCAAGTAAAATTGCCGCCATTCGAGATTGGATGCAGCCCAGTACACCCACTGAAGTAAGAAGCTTCCTAGGTTTGGCCGGATATTACAGGAAATTTGTCAAAGATTTCGCCAAGCTGTCTAGCCCATTAACAAAGCTTACCAAGAAGCATGCCAAGTTCAATTGGACATCGGATTGTGAGAAGGCATTCCAAAAGCTAAAGGTGAGTTTGACTACTGCTCCCGTGCTTACCATCATCGATGGCAACCAAGATTTAAAGGTCTACACCGATGCTTCTCAAAGTGGTGGTCTTGGTGCGGTACTGATGCAAAGAGGCAAAGTTGTTGCATATGCAAGTCGTCAATTAAAGCCGCATGAGAAAAATTATCGTGTCCATGACTTAGAGTTGTTGGCCGTAGTCTTTGCTTTAAAAATTTGGAGACATTATCTTTTGGGCGAGAAATTTGAATTATTCACAAACCATCAATCTTTGAAATATCTCTTCGATCAAAAGGATCTGAATTTAAGGCAGCAACGATGGCTAGAATTCCTGGCTGCATATGATCTTGACATCTTATATACTCCGGGGAAAGCCAATGTTGTGGCAGACGTGCTTAGTAGGAAGGACGTCATTGTTGCAAGCCTCATCGTTACCCCTTCCTTGATTGATAAAATTTCTGCTCTTCAAAAGGATGATGAATTCATTCAGAAAATGATCAAGAGAATTGAATCTGGTGAAAACATGAACTTCCAAATAGATGGCAAGGGAATTCTTAGATTGCACGGGCGGATTTGTGTTCCAAGTATCCCCGAGCACATAAGAGAAGTTTTAGATGAGGGTCACAAATCAAAGCTTTGCATCCACCCCGGTGTGAGCAAAATGTATCAGGACTTAAAGCGCACATTTTGGTGGAGATCTATGAAGAGGGATATATCCATTTATGTGAGTAGATGCCCCACATGCCAACAAGTAAAAAGTGATCAACAAAAGCTGGCAGGGTTGTTGCAGCCATTAGAAGTACCAGATTGGAAGTGGGACCAAATCTCCATGGATTTTATAGATGGTCTGCCTCGTACTAGGAAAGGAAATGACAGCATATGGGTGATCGTGGATCGCTTCACAAAATCCGCTCATTTCATACCTGTCAAGTCCACTAGAACTGCTCAAAGTCTGGCGCAAATCTATTTCAAAGAAATCGTCAGGCTACATGGGTAATAAAACTAAATCTTTCCTTTTCATCATAATCTGAATGAAAATTTTCTTTTTCAAATTAAATATTAATCTTTTCTTTTACACAGAGTTCCTAGTAGCATCGTTAGCGACCGTGATCCTATCTTTGCTAGCAAATTTTGGGAAGCACTCCAAAATGAGTTGGGAACGAAGTTAAATCTCAGTACCGCATATCACCCGAAGACTGACGGCCAGACTGAGCGGGTGAATCACATTCTTGAAGATCTATTGCGAGCTTGCATACTCGATTTTGGCGGTTCTTGGGAGGATCAATTGCATTTAGTTGAATTCTCGTATAATAATAGCTATCAAGCAAGTTTGAAAATGTCTCCATTTGAAGCCTTATATGGTAGGCCGTGTAGATCGCCAGCATGTTAGGTTGAAAAAGGAAATCGGCTTGTGTTGGGTCCAGACATGATACGAGAAGCTTCGGACAAAGTTTACTTTATTAAGAAGCGACTATTGGCTGCCCAAAGTAGACAGAAAAACTATGCAGATGTAAGAAGGCGAGAGCTAGCTTTTGAAGTGGGTGACTATGTCTATCTGAAAGTCGCTCCAATGCGAGGTGTTATCCGTTTTGGAAAGACAGGAAAATTAGCACCTAGATTCATCGGCCCCTTCCATATCCTTGAAAAGATTGGCACCCTAGCCTACAGAATTCAGATGCCCGACTGGTTGCCTGGAGTGCACGATGTATTCCATGTATCACAACTTCGAAGGCATGTCCATGATCCAGATCTGATTGTGGAAGAAGCAGCACAGCAAGATTTGGAGATTACCCCAAGCCTTGCAGTGAGAAGAGAACCACTGAAAATTATTGGCAAGGAGACTAGGAAGCTGAGAAATAAAAGTATCAACCTAGTCAAGGTGCAATGGAGCGGTGATCCTAGAGACTGCACTTGGGAAACCGAGGAGAGTATCAAACAAGCCTATCCCAAATGCAGAGTGGATATCCCCGATTAGTTTTATTTTGAGGTACGCTTAAAATATTTTCTATTCTTTATGTTGGTTCCTACCCTTCTATTCTTCCCTTTTCTTTTCGAGGACGAAAAGTTCTTAAGCGGGGGAGATTGTAACAACCCGGAATTTGGGGCCAATTTAAAATTTTCATTTTAGAGATTTTATGGGTGTTTAAATATTTAAAATAAATTAGTTCAAATAAAAATGAATGGAAATTTATTTTGAGCAAAGTTAATACAAATATATTCAAATAAATTACATAAAGAATTAGAAACAGGATGGTAGTTTAAAAAGTCAAACTTGAACTTTGACTAACTACACAGGATGCAGAATAAACCGGATTTTGGTGAAACGAAAAATATTTAAATATGTTAATGAATATCTTTCTAATGAATTTGGAAAATCGAAGTTTCATAGCGGGAATCAAAAGTTATGGCCAAATGAATTTTCAGAAAGGTCGCTATAGAGATTATATCGCCCTTGAAAATCGACATTTTGCATACAACCTCGGAATTCGACGAAACCACTTTTGTTGGGTCCGTGATGTAAAATTATTGCTAGGTTTCAAATTTCATGATTTTTGAAGCTAGTATGTGAGCGTGGAAAAAGAACGTGCGTTTTGTCAATTTCGGTCAAAATTAATTGACTGGAAAATACCCATTTTTCAAACAGTCTCAGAATTCGGCGAAATAAATTTTGTTAGGACCGTATCGTCATAAGAAAGCCAAAAATAATTTTTCTGGATTTTTTGACTTCGTATGTGACCCCAGTAAAATTAGAAAGTACGTTCGAATTAAAAATAAAAGAATTAATTTGAAAATAAAGAAAACACACTATAAACTTCAGAATTAGACCTCGGCACTAGCGCCATTGCGTTCAGAAGATGTCAAAACCTATTGTTCGACAGTCGTTGGGGTCCGTTTGGTGATCGTATGGAGAAACCTTAATTTTGGGAATAATTAAATAAATAAATAAAATAAAAATACGCCGTATACTGTATAAATACGGACCCTGTACCATCGTTCTTCTTCCCCGATCGACAGAACCCATAGCCGCCCCCCCCCCTTTGAATTTTCATCTCCATTTTCCCATCAATCCACACACAATTAGACTTAGCCGTAGTTGAACTTTTTGAAGCTCTTCCCTTTCTCTCCAATCTCCGGCAAGTTTCATTCGATTTCACAGCCTGTAGCCCTCGAATTTCGAGCCCCAACCCACGACCTTCGAACCGCTGCCACCCCCAGCACAGACCGCCGCACCCCCTTATACTCCCGGCGTGGATGCGCCTCTCCTATGTTGTATATGATGTAGTTGTATACACAATTATATGATTTTTTGTTTGATGATAACAACCAAATAAAAGATTATTTTAATGTGTTCGTTAGTGTATTGTTCTATATTTACATCACAGACAGGAATATAATATTTATATCTAAATAAAATACGACTGTACAGATATTCAACAGTATTTTATTTAAATATAATATTTCATTTCGATATTCAACAGTACAGATCTACAACTCCACTATTTGTTCAACACTGTATTTCACTGAAATAAATTTCATTCATATACATTTTACTTGTTACATAGCTCCTCATTACAACACCTTGTTTATAAAACTCATATATACATTCTTTTGCACACTGTTACTTTCACTGTCTTCTGTCTTTCATCTTTTGTCTTCACAGCATTCTTCAGTCAGTCCAGTCTTCATACCTGTCATATACAGAAACACACACACAGTATATGGAACAGAAATAATATTCAAAATTCATGCAAATATAAATTTTATTTTAAAAAAAAATTTATTTGCCTCAGTTTTCTGGTGTGTTTCTCATCATTTTTCTGACCTGATCTGATTTGTTAATCAGACTGTGTCTAGACAGTATACATATATAGTACAGGGACAGGAAAATTTATCTGATGGCTGCATATACACACGTGTATAAATATACACGTGTGCACTACCTCGCCAATCAGCGCGCAACTGAGGAGTAGCCACGTGGACCATCTCAACTCAGTGCACATGTCAATAAAGCCAACACAGCAAATCATGGTTCAAGTACAAAGTCAAAGTACAAGCCATAGTGAAAGCATGTCAAAACAGACCAGCAAGTACAAATAAACAAGGTCAAGCCAGTATGGAAATGGGTGTGCACGGCATGTTTCAAGTGGCTCAGTAATTCATGGTGATACAAATGTATTCATGCTTCATGCAATCTGCAAATGACATGTTCAGGCTCAAGTTCAATTAAAGTCAAAGTATCATGTGATAAGCAGCTACAAAAGGTCAAGCCAGTACAAAGCTACAAGCATGTGAGCAAAGTATGTCAATGACATGTTCAAATCAATGATGGTTTAAGTTTCAGAAAATCATGTCGAAGGTTCAAGTTATGTACATGGTGCAAGTCCACACATCCACAAGAAGGAGTTTACAATTATGGTTCTTACAGCATAAAAGTCAATGTGTACAGCATGGTTAAGCATAAATCAAATAAAGCATATGAAAGCACAAACACTGCAGATGATCAAGCAAATGGCAACATATTCAAGCTCATGTATGTAGAAGATTTGTGACACAGCATGTGTTACTATGGAAAATCAGTTCAGTTTTTTTTTAGTTGCAAAGGAATACAACTTGAATCCAGTTCATCAAGTTCTAATTGTTGTACATCAAAACGAAACAGAATGGAAGCTAACATGAAGCAAGGAACACATGTGCAAATAGTTCATGCAAATCAGCTCAGTAATAATCATGCAAGATTGAGCACAAATACAAAACTGTAGTGTCCAGTTTCATACTCAAGAACAATGGATCACGGCAGAATTCATGGTGCAGCATCAACGACAAGTGATACAACAGTAAATCAAGGTTGCACGTATGTTCCACAAATGTTAATGTTTGGTAAGAGAAAAACAGGAGAGTTAAATTTGGAAAGAAATCTTTCCAGATTATACAAAACACTTTTGGCGATAAATCTAAATGTCACACAGCAATAAATGATTAAATGAAGAGCAGAATATCACGCAAAAAAATCAACAGGTTTTGGCAAGATATCATATTTGTAGAACAACAGGCAAAAGTTCATAATCACTCAATCAAGCAATACAAGAAAATCAACATGCAAGATCTCTTTCCAGAAATGTAGTTGCATACTTGGCAACTGGTTTTAAATCAAGCAATGAATTCAGACTGCTATGGAAAGTTTTCAAGACCACAAATATATATATGGTTTTCCAGAATTGACTTATCAAAGCCGAGCAAATCATTCAAGGATTTATTTGGGGACCGCAGATATTTTTCCTGTTTTGCCATAAGCAATCAAGGTCATTTTTATCAAAGCAGAGAGTTTTATTTTTCAAAAGGGAAAATTCCTTTTGCGATTCAAGGAATCTTTTTAAACCGAGATTTTCATAAGCGACAGTAAAACTGAAAATCATACAAGGCAACAACTCACAAATCGTTCAAGGGATTAATTCACGATTTAATCAGGCAAGCAAAAAGGGGAAACCGAAATCAGCCAGGTCATCAAACGAAATCAGAGAGGAATTAAGGATTTCTAATCCCTATTTTAACACCATTACATCATCGGCAATAAAAAGGGGGGAAAAACCACAAGCCAAAAACCAGAAGAGCAAAAATCAAATAAAATTTCACTTACAATCGGTTGTCAGTCGAAACCACAAACAATTCAATCGAAAATTGAAATCAAGCATCACAGATTCAGGAACAAAAGGAGTTAAAATATTCACAATTTTTCCTTCAGAGAGTTTCGATCACAAAGTTGGGGACAAGGAATCAAATCCCAGATCGATCGAGCAAGATAAAGAAATCATCAACACATTCGAGCTTCCAGAGAAAATTCCAGAAGCAATTCATCACGACATCGATCTGATTTGGGAGAATCCAGAAACCCTAGCAAATCGCCACCGCCTTTTCTTTTTTCCAGAGGAAGCAAAGCTAAAGGGGAAACAAAAATAACAAATGGGCCGGCCATGTTTTAAATGGATAAGGGGATGACGCTTTTTTAACCTAAATCCTAGGGTTTCTCTTTTTTATATACTTGTATTGTTTTTAATTCTGTTTTGTAAAAACGAATCGAACAGTTTATAGATTCTGTAAAAATCTAGAGGTGAATCAGTCAGGATATTTGACTGTCAGTTTCAGAATCTGTAAAATCTGAGTTATTGATTACGGGGTTGTAATCAAGGGAAAATCTGATCGAGTGGACATCGGTCAGTCTAGGGATTTGAGCGTAGGGTTAGTACAGGAGCAGGGAGTGCGAGTTTACAGAGTCTGTAAGCGGGATCTGTTATTAACACCTAGTAGAAACCTTAGTGAATGCAGCAGTAGGCAGAGTCGGCCGAAGCTGGGTATATCTGTGTGTGATTTATTTTCTGCATTTTTGTTTCTGCTATATTCTATGATTTGTGTATTATTGCATATCCCGTTAGATTTTTAATTTAGTTATAAACTGTGATAAACCCTATTCACCCCCCCCCTCTAGGGTTAATCTAGATCCAACATCCTAGGCCTTCCATCCCCGACAAACGGCGCCTCAATCCATTCACCGTAGCTCGCGAATTTGCAAATCAAAGTTTTGAACTTTTCTGAAATTATAAAGGTATGAATACTTCAGTTTTGCCATGCTTTTAAGCGTTACAGCGATAGTTGTTAAAAGTCAATTCTAATTTATTCGTATGAACTTCAAATTGAAATCTTTCAGATCTGAAACTGCCGTGACCTTGAACACGAGATCTGATTGAATCCGAACCTTCATTTCAAATCCAAGCTAGGTGAGAATTTATTTTTAATTAAATTTGATTAATTTAATTATTATTATTGCGTTATGTGAAATTGAAAGTCAAACACAATTAGATCTGCGATGAATGTTACCATGGGTTATGGATTCAAATGGTTGTGTGTTATGACTTTAGATCCGTCATTTTCAATTATAGATCTGTTAATTAAAATTATAGATCGGTAGGAAAAAATAGATTTTTACCTTGTTTTATTTGTTGAAGTATGCCTTGTTGATACGAATCATGTATAAATCTATCATCTTGTACATCGTTATGAAATTTACATCGTTGTGTAATTTATATTATTTTAATGTGAATTAAAGTAGGAATTCACATCATTATGAAATTTACATCGTTGTGTAATTTACATTATTTTAATGTGAATTAAAGTAGGAATTCACACCGTTATGAAATTTACATCGTTATGCAACTTACATTATTTCAATGTGGATTAAAGTAGGAATTTACATTTTTATAATGTTAATATAAAGTAGAATTTGACATAAGATTAAATTTACATTTTTATACATGTTATTAAAGTAGGAATTTACGATGTAAGGAATTTACATTTTTATAATGTTAAAATAAAGTAGATTTGGCATAGTGGAAAAAATTACATTTTTCTTTGTAATTAACATGTGAATTTCATCGTATGTTAAAATTTACATTTTTATATGTAAATTATATAGGAAATTATACTGTATGACAAAAATTACATTTTTCTTTGTAATTAACATGTGAATTTCATCGTATGTTAAAATTTACATTTTTATATGTAAATTACATAGGAAATTATACCGTATGACAAAAATTACATTTTTCTTTGTAATTAACATGTGAATTTCATCGTATGTTAAAATTTACATTTTTATATGTAAATTATATAGGAAATTATACTGTATGACAAAAAATTACATTTTTCTTTGTAATTAACATGTGAATTTCATCGTATGTTAAAATTTACATTTTTATATGTAAATTATATAGGAAATTATACTGTATGACAAAAATTACATTTTTCTTTGTAATTAACATGTGAATTTCATCGTATGTTAAAATTTACATTTTTATATGTAAATTATATAGGAAATTATACTATATGACAAAAATTACATTTTTCTTTGTAATTATCATGTGAATTTCATCGTATGCTAAAATTTACATTTTTATATGTAAATTATATAGGAAATTATACTGTTTGACAAAAATTACATTTTTCTTTGTAATTAACATGTGAATTTCATCGTATGTTAAAATTTACAGTTTTATATGTAAATTATATAGGGAATTACACCGTAGGATAAAAATTACATTTTTATATGGAATTAAAACATGAATTTACATTATATGTTAAATATTACATTTTTATATGTAATGTCTATAGGAATTATACCATATGATAAAAATTACATTTTTCCTATGTAATTAAAAGATGCATTTACATCGTATGATAGAATTCACATTTTTTTTATATATGTAACATAGGATGAGAATCAACATTAGAAATAAACTTTATTTATTATATATGTAAATAAGATGTAGGAATGTGACATGAAATTAAAGTTATATTTTTTTAGGATGTAAATGAAAAGTAGATTTTGCATTGTATAGACAATTTACATTTTTATAAAAATGAGAATTGGCATCGCAAATAAAATTGCATTTTTATATGCAATAAAAGAATGAACTTTTACATTGTAAAATAAAATTTACATTTTCATAAGTAGGTAAAAGTTAGGTATGTTCATTGAAAATTTGCAGAGTAATTAAAATAATGAATTCAACGTAAAAATGGAATTTACCTTATTATGTCAATGAAAGGGTTAGAAGAATAATTTTTATATATTTATATATGAATATAATAAAACTTATCGAATCGAGCGAGGCATTTCACATTTTGAAATCGTATCTTTAAACGATTATACCGGAAGATCCGACCGTCGGATTTTCCCAAAACTGAAAACATTAGGACCGTCTCGGGAAATTCTTTCCAACGATATAAGATACGTTATGATCCAATGGTTAGATTTTGAGGAATGTGAAAATCAAAATTTGTAGAAAGCAGCGCCAGGGTCGTCCATTGACATGAAGCGTCGTTAATTAAAGTTTAATTATTTTAAATAATTAAAATAGGAATGAATCGTTAAGAAAAATATTATTAACGAATACGAAGGATTTTAATATATATATATATATATATATATATATATATATATACGAGGATTATTTGGAAAGTCCGAGTTCTCTCATTCTAAATAATCAAACGACGTTAATTGAAGTATGAAGATGGCATATGAAGACCGTAAGTCTTCCCTCGAATGGACAACGATCAAGGCCCTGATTTGACTTGCTCCCATTTCAAGGGTCATGGTCATTGCCCAAACGTACGTGTTGATTTCATGGGTTTGGTTTTCGCTCAGACCCAGAGCATAAGCTAATAAATGGATTGTGTGTCTGACATCGTACTCCATTAAATATCATGTTATTAATCTTCTGTCGAATGTATGGATATTTGGTGGGGGTGAATTTATTCTCTTGCTTAACACCCGTTCATATATTTCGGCCAAGGATTGGTAGTGCGATATGGAGTGATGATGTGGCATGCTAAGATGCATATGATCAAGGCTTTGTTGAAAAGCAGGCCTTGTGGGATGATCAAAGCATAGCCTATTTAGGCATAGCTTTGTGTATAGCGTGACTTCGCGAGCCTCACACACCGGCGGAGTCTAAAACGGGAGAATGGAACGCAGGGAGAGCAACACGTTTCTTTCTAGCTAGAAGTGGTGATTGGGCTTTAACACGGCCCAACATTTTACTTATGTGGATGATGGAATGAGGCGCCTCGGATGAAAGGTCCTATAGGACTGGGAAACGTGTGTTCAGGAATAACTAATCTGCAACTCGTATGGTGGACCGACCCTGCAGCTATCCAAGGGTTCACTGCGGGGGATCCTGAGACATTAGCTAGAGTGTCTCAAATCGGTAGGAGCTCCTCCCTAGCCTTGACTCATGATGGAAACCAAAAATCCAAATACGACCCTACGAATTTGATTGTATTACTAGTATAGAGGCATAGTAGTATGGGATACTATTCTTCCTAGGATTTATACATTTACGTACTTTGAAATGTTTTGATATATACTAATAATAATATTAAATTCGTATTTGCCGTATTTAGCATGTTTAATCACTATAAGGTAAAACCCTATCCTCTGGTTTGTGTTGCATTGTGTGATGGGACCTGGATCTTATGGTGATTCCATTTTTCTCAAAAGCATAACGTTGTTGTACGATTTACTTATTAGTTGTTTCTGACACATTTATGCACGGCAATCCATTAGAGCAAACCCGTTCCGCGTTAGCGGCGTGGTCTTTGGATTTGTCCTATTAATAGTGATTAATTAGTTAAGAATTCTCACACCAGTCCCACGACTGACCCGTTGTTTGTTTCCACCTTTTTGCAAACTCGGGTGCCCTCCTTTCTACACGGGCAGCCAATTAACAGGTTTATTCTTCGCTTGGAGTCTTTTCTTTGGAGCTGCTTATTATCTTCCTTGGATTTGCTTTTGTGGAGAGGTGATGACTTGGAGCTTGAAGACATTTATCATTCACTTCTATTGCTTTTTTCTCTTTTTAATTCCAGACATTAAACTTGTTTATTTCACGTTGTTTAAGTTGGAGTTGGAACTTATTTCTTTTTCTGCAAACTTGATGTAATAATTTTAGAATTTTGTGACTGTGGACTTTCTGTGGTTGATGACATTATATTTCCGCTGCTATGATGTTGTTACTCTATGAATTTCCTATGCTATGTTGTATCTGTGATATGTATCATTGTATTTATGTTGTATTCCAAATGATTATTCCTTACTTTCATCTCGTGGAAGTTTGGGGTCATCACACTTATCTAATGCAAAGATTAGGCGGTCCACTGATTCAGTTGACCTCCTTAATGTAAATCATGATAGTGCCATGCGTCCATTATGTATGCAAAAGAATCCTATCGATACATATTATTTTTACATGTGTGCACAACCATTCATCAAAATCCAGCATCCATATGATAACACAACCATTATACATCCATTAATTTAGATATGCACATGCATTTATATGCGACATGAAGGTAATTGAGCCGATCTAGTGCCTAATGTGAGTGTACATGCATCCACGAGCATCCACTTGCATCCATTTACATGCACCAAACATAACATGTCTCAAACACATGTTTGCTACCATAGGGTTCTTCCTAACTAAAGATCGAAGATGTCATCGCAAAGATAATACTAAAAGATAGGACAAGTGTCAACAAAGCGGTAGAAAAAGGAGAAATTAAAACATACCTTTAAAAAGGAAAGGGTACAGATTGTCTTCCGTCTCCCAAGTCACGTCTCTTTGATCATCTCCCCATTGCACTTTGACCAACTTGACCTCTTTGTTGCGATGTTATTTGACCTCCGATCTAAGAATGTGTGTAGGAGCTCGTCTGATCGTGGCATTGCGCTCTACTTCCACTTCTTCGAGCGTGCTTGGCTCTACCACTTCCGCCGTATCGTGCAAACACTTACGCAAAAGCGAAACGTGAAACACGTCATAAACTCCAATGTGCTTCTCTTGTAACTTTACTCTATACGCCATCTGCCCAATCCTCTCTGTAATTGGAAAGGGTCCTACAAACCTTGGTGCCAACTTCCCTACTGATCCAAAGAGGACTACGTTTCTCAACGGTGACACCTTAACAAAAACCATGTCCCCAGCATTAAACTCAAGATCGTCGTCTCCTATCAGCATATGACTTCTGTCAGTCCTGCGCCGTCTTCATTCGCTGTCGAATCAGGTCTATCTTCTCCGAAGTCTCCCTAATCATGTCAGGTCCAAGAAAAACCTTATCAGTGGATTCCCACCAACATGTAGGTGATCGACACGGTCGTCCATAAAGAGCCTCAAAAAGTGCCACGCCAAGGCTAGCCTGAAAACTATTATTATAGGCGAACTCCACTAGTGGAAGATGTTCTTCCCATGTTCCTCCAAAGTCTAGAATGCATAGCCTTTGAAGGTCTTCTAGAATTCGATTTACTCTCTCGTTCTGGCCGTCTGTCTAAGGATGATAAGCGATACTTAAGCATAATTGCGTTCCAACTGCCTCTTGTAAGCATTTCCAAAATTCGCTCGTGAAAATGGGATCTCTATCGCACACAATGCTAGAGGGTATGCCATGAAAATGGACTATCACTAGAAGGTAAACGGGTGCTAACCATGCGGCGGTCCTTCTACTTTTAATGGGAATAAAATGGGCACTTTTAGTAAGTTGGTATATAATTACCCAAATCTCCATATTACCCTTCCTTGATCTTGGTAACCCATCTACAAAATCCATGGAAATGCTTTCCCATTTCCAAAGAGGAATCTCTAATGGATGGAGCAAACCTCCGGGCTTCTTTTGCTCCGTCTTGACTTGCTGGCACACTAAGCATATAGCAACGAACTCGGCCACGTCCTTCTTCATTCCGACCCAAAAGAAAACTCGCTTCATATCCCTATACATCTTATCACCACCGGGATGTATGGTCATCTTAGAGCGATATGAGTCTTCAAGAATTGCCTTCTTCAAACTCTCATCTTGTGGTACACAAAGTCTTCCATCTCTACATAGCTAACCTCTCTTATCTGTAGCATATCTATCAAGATGACTCGAGGACTCCCCTCCTATAAGCTTGCCTACTATCTCAACCAACTATAGGTCATTTCGCTGTGCCTCTCTAACTCGACACAAAAGTGTAGGTTGCACCTCTAACGATGCCAATAATTCGGGTACATAATCGATAGAGGGTCTGAAGTCAAAGGAAGATATTTACACTCCAAACTCTGCTACTCAATGAACAAAGGACTTAAAGTTAACTTCTTTCTACTTAAGGCTTCAGCTACAATGTTACCCTTGCCAGGGGTATATGCGATCTCAAAATCGTAGGATGCCAAAAACTCCATCCATCTCTGTTGCTTCAAGTTTAGGTCCTTTTGGGAGAATAAGTACTTTAGCGACTTGTGGTCTGTATACAACTCAAACCTCTCGCCAAGCAAATAATGACGCCATGACTTAAGTACAAAAACTATGGCCGCCAACTCTAAATCGTGGGTAGGGTAATTTTTCTTGTGGGCTTTCAACTGCCTTCCACCATAGCATATCACCCTTCCCTCTTGCATTAAAACTGCGCCAAGCCCTGTCCCGCAAGCATCGGTATATACAGTGAATGTCTTACTCCCGTCTGGCAAAACTAAAACTGGAGCGGTCGTCAAAGCCCTCTTCAGACGTTGGAAAGCATCGTCACAGTCAACGTCCCAAGTAAAAGTCATATTCTTCTTCGTTAATCGAGTGAGAGGGGCTGATATCTTCGCGAAGTCCTTAATGAACATCCTTTAATAGCAAGCCAGTCTTAAAAAGCTTCTTACTTCTGTTGCGTTCTTAGGAGTTTTCCAATCTTAGATTGCCACTACCTTGGCGGGATCCACAGCTATCCCTTCCTTAGAGACCACGTGTCCTAAGAACCTCACTTCTTTTCTCCAAAAATGGCAGTTGGAGAACTTAGCTTTTAGCTGATGCGTCGTAGGGTCTCTAAGACTTCCCTAAGATGTAGGGCATGCTCTTCTTCATTTTTAGAGAAAACCAGAATATCGTCTACAAAGACTACCACAAACTTGTTTAGACACTCCCTAAACACCCTACTCATTAAGTCAACAAAGTATGCGGGTGCATTCGTCAAACCAAAAGGCATGATGAGCCACTCAAAGAAACCGTCAGGAGTTCTAAAGGCATTCTTATTGATGCTATCTTCAGCCTCCCTTAGCTGATGAAACCCTGTAGCTAAATGAAGTTGCGAGAAAACTGAAGCACCCACCAACTGATCGAATAAATCATCTATCCTCGGCAATGGGTGTCGGTTCTTCTTTATTGGCTTATTCAGCTCTCTATAGTCCACGCACAATCTAAGTGAACCATCAGCTTTTGTAGCAAAAACGACAAGAGTACCCCACTCCGAAATACTTCTTCTTATGAACCCCTTCTCAAGCAATTCTTTCACTTGCTTACTGATTTCTCTTCTCTCTCTTGGAGCCATGTGGCGCACTGGTAATGCAACTGGCTTCGCATTATCTAGTAAGTATATTCGAAAGTCTATCTCACGCCTCGGGGGTAAACCTCGAACTTCATTGAAGACGTCACTATATTCACGGACCACACGAACAGATTTCAAATCATCATTGGATGCGTCAAGGGATTCTAGGTAGCTAAGCATTATGGACCTCTAGGGTCAGAAGAAATATCAAGGATCTTTCCATAACGAGTCAACAATCTAACTACCCTTCTTTCACAATCTACATATCTAGTTAGCGAATCCATACCTAGAATCAAGCCGTAGCCCATGAAGCCAAGAACAAAGGCATTGCATTCAAACCCAATGCCCAAGATAGACATTCTCAAATCCCGACAAATCATAGAAAGATGAGCCGAACCACCAGTAGGATTTGAGACTACTATAGGATCCGTAACTAGACTAGTATTTAGGTACAGTGTTTCAACTAACGAAGCAGATACAAACGAGTGTGAAGCGCCAGAGTCAAACAAAGTACGAATAGGATGATCAAACAAAAAAACTAAACTTTCAACGGAAATGTTTCTACCTCTCTCCTGTCCTAGTGCCATGAGAGCCTGAATCTGCCCTCTCGCCTGCCCTGGTGCCAAGAGAGCCTGAAGCTGCCCTCCAGAAGTTCTTTGCCCTTGCCCTTGTTTCCTTGGGCAGTCCTTAACTAGATGACCTGCCTCTCCATAGTGGAAACAACCAGTCTTCTTCTTTTTCTATAGTTTTTGCTCAAATGGCCTGGTGTCCCACAATTAAAGCACTTATTCTTTCCTTTGCCATTATTGTTCTCCCCGCCTTTCTTGTTTTGCTGTTGTGGCTTCTTCTGGTCTCCTTTCTTCTCCGGTGCCTTATTAGCATTCGCACCTTTCTCTTCCTCATGCATAAGCGCCATGTCAACCAGTTACTCAAAGGTAGCCCCTATAGGAATGTGGGTCATAGTAACCCATGTAGTGGCTCACTCAAACCGTTAACGAACCTTAGGGCCTTCTTCTCAGGTGTGTTTACCAATTCCAAGGCAAATCTCACCAACTGATTGAACTTGTTGATGTACTCCTTTAATGATAAATCCCCTTGCTTCAACACCAAAAATCTTTCCATATATAAATTCTCTTCTGCTCGTGAGAGAAACTTCATTTCGAACCTACGCTTGAAATCCATCCATGTCTCCACCGGACGCTCTCCGTTCGTGACCTCCCAACAAAACGAGGCTTCGTATTTCATTAATCAAGCAGCCAATTGGATCTTCCTTCCATCTTCTACTTCGAAAATACCAAATAGATCTTCCACCTCCTTAAGCCAATTTCGAGCTTCAACAGACGTCTCTAATCTGTGAAAAGATTTCCCGCCCATTGCTCTAAAATCTTTGCATATCTTTGCAAAAGTATCCACACAGGGAGGAGGAGGAGGAGTATTTGCTAGGCCTGCGACATTGGCCCTAACTTCCAGATACCTTCTAAACCATCCTGGTATCGATATCCCCTCGGGTATCTCAGAAATTTTAGATATGCTGAAAAGAAAATGAATAAATTCAAAATGAAGAATTTGACAGAAAGATATATGGCTCTTGGGGGTTATGTTTTTAAAACAAACTTTTCTCTTGAAAATACTTTCCTTAAAGCATACTTTTGAAAGTATTTCTTTATAAAATGCTTTTTGAAAAATAGTTTTTCAAAATTCATATCTGGTCTGGTAACTTGCAGCTCTGATACCACGTGTAACACCCTACGTCCATTAATGTCACTCACAAGGGGAATGCATTAACTTCCATGGAGCGTATTTAGTGTATAGAACAGAATATAACAAGATAGATATAAATAATGGTACTTGAAAATTTTAAAACAACTTTAATTGCAGGGAGAAATAGTTTGATTACAACAACTTCATAAACCAAGTACACTTAATATCTATCTTGATAAATTGTTTCAGAGTACATAAAATAAAAAGCATAAACCCCAACACAAGTAGCCATAAAAGAGATGAGTTGAACTTTACTTTCAGCAATCCAAGCACTTCCAAAGAGGGAGAAAGAGATCCGAGATTAAGCTCCACTAGTACTAGTCCCACCTTTAGAACTTGGGGGAGGGAGGAAGAAAAGAGGCGAAAATAAGGGGGTCAGACATAAAGTTTGGCGATTATAATAACTTTAACAATATAGTTATTAAAGTAACTAGGATAAGGCATAAACTGGTAAGATAAGATATGACCATGAGACAAGTGGGCATGACAAAGCAAATAAGAGGAATATTCTGGCTTTAATCTTGTTCCTAATCACTATAGGATAATTACTATACTGCATCACCACTAGTCACCCTAAAAGTTGATCCCGCCTACAGAACTTAATAATGATAATGGTAGTTTCATGTACCCCTAGCGGCCTTCATAGGTGTCTTCTGCCCCTATCTCCACTAGTTGTACCCACTACCCCCATTCGATCGGCTCCCTAACTCGTAGATACCCGTGCTGGCCCCACAGTGAGGTGTACCACTCCCCAAAGTGGCAACCCGATACCACCAAAGATGCACGGCTTATATCTACATGATGCAACAACGTCTTACCTACCAGCCTGGGCCCACGCACGCACATGAACCCGTAGAACTTGCGTTGCCACCGCTAACCCGTTTTGACCTCTTACAATCAAATCCAGTAAGCGTGTCCCGTCCTCGACTTGGGTCGAGCTCACAAAGATACTTAATGGGTAACTGGTTTGAAAAGGGCCCCCATGCTTGACACAATCCTTCCACCTATGCTTGGTCCCCACTAAGGTTTCCTCACTTAACCCCATTCTTATTCATGTCTTCTTACATGTTTCAATCTTGGTTAAGTGCATCTGATCGTATTTCACATACCACCCAAGGCACCCACTTAATTTCACAGGCCACCCAAGGCAACCACTTAACCCCCCATGTCCACTACATGTTTATCTTGTTAAGTGTTACTTAATTCATTAGAACCGTAACCTTGTAAAGACCTCCCACATTAGGCTGACATTTGCGGCTGCTGGATTTGCCGGGCGGGTCCGGGCAGTCTTATACAACAAACGAGCCTAACCTCGTGTTTTTACAATTGTTATGCATTTAATTCGTGCCTTTGACCTCTCACATTAGACTGGCATATGTGGCTGCTGGATTTGCCGGGCGGGTCCGAGCAGTCTTACACCACAAAAGAGTCTAACCTCATGTCTTAGGCGGTTAATTATTACACATCTTTATTTAAACCCAAATTGGATTAATATCCCTATTCAAATCTGTCAATAAATTCCAAATTTATTTATGTCCATAATTGTCTCTTAAAATTATGTCCATAAATACCAATTATGCCAATTAATGTGTCAAATTAATTATATGCCTTTTAAAGCCATTTTATGCCAATTCACAATTTATGTATATTCAATATTATCCCATTATCCCCACGTTATTCGTACGTTTTCATATGACATATGTTAGACTCGCAAATAGTCTAACTTATAAAAAGAAAAACAACCTCACATAACACATAAAATAGATCTAAGGATCATGACATAAGATTACATAGCCAATAACTTGCATATGAATTTCATTCAAACTAGCATATGATACAAAACTAGCATAGGTAATGGGCATAAACTTGCATAACTTATGTACTGCTATAGATCCAAACATAAAGATGCAAACTTGCATACAGATCTAAACACAAAGATGTAAACTTGCATATGGGTCTAAACATAAGGATGTAAACTTGCATATGGGTCTAAACATAAAGATGTAAACTTGCATATGGATCTAGACATAAAGGTTAATGTCACATAAACTAGCATATGCATATACATGTCTTACATATATTTTAACAACCCAAACTTGCATAAGATTCATACATGAATATATCAACCAATCATCACAGACTTGCATAAGATATATGATTCAACTTGCATAAGATTCACATAAGAACTAACATATGATCCAACTTGCATAAGACTAACATATGATTCAACACCACAAACATACATATAATTTACATTACATGATTCAAAATCATATTCTCATAATCCCAATTATATCTTATCATAATTAAATTAATTAATTATTTTGTGAAAGCTATCATACTCATAATTAAAAATAATAATCTTGTCTTTCTGGGATCTGTATTCTGAAACTGAATTGCTCGCCTTTGATGTAGACTAATCGTTATTTAGATTTGATTTGATTTTGATTCAAGCATCTATCTTGCTTTAGGGTTGAAAGTGTATGGCGACTACTCTAGGTTCTCCATTGACGGCATGGCGGCTCTTGTTATGAATTAATGTGATTAGGGTTAGGGGTTTAGGAGTGTTTTTATAGAAGTTTAACTTAATAAGAGCCGTCGGATTAACCTAGGGATAACCAGAACCATTAGGACCACTTAGAAGCCACATCATCCCAAAGGGCGAATCGGGCCACGGGTTGACAGCCAAACACCCTAGATCGACCCATAGTCAACCCATCGGGGCTCAGGTCGATTCCAAAAATGGTGCGGTTCGGCTATTCCCCCCTCCCGATTCGCTGTTTTGAATATTTTTTTTTTTGATATTTATATATATTTCTCTCATATGCATACAAACTTCAAGGCTTAATAACTTCTTCATAAGTTATTCGTTTTATGCAAACCAAATGTCTATATTGACCCAAAATTTTGAGACGAACATAATAGCGCAACCCATTTCACTTAATTCTTCTTCTAAAAATCAAGTATACTTTAATTTGTGAATTTAAATGTTATAAAATTACGGGGTGTTACATAACATGTCCTTATATACACCATACAGCGAAATAATTACCAATACGTCTAAACTCCTACATCACGTCTTCTGAACTTCATAGTGTCTAATAACCTGAACCTATACAACCTGGGCTACCCGAGCATTACAAATACTGGGTCAGTCTGGTGAACCAGAGTGAGAAACCCACTAAGTTTATATAACATCCATATTGATTTTAAATTCAAAATTCCTTTTGAAAGAAAAGGATAATAGTAAGACCAGCCCACACATAAACACGGATGGTTTTTATCTTACTATAACCCAAAACATTTTGAAATCATATATATTACCTGATATTATAATAGTGTCTAAATACAAATAAATAACAATCTAGTAGAACGCTTGCATCTCACGCTCCATATATATAGTATACAATCAAAACCGCAGGCGCTTATTGGAAATTGAATTCCGACTATGACAAGGTATGGAACCACCTGCCAATAGTGTACTCTAGAGGGGAATACACTGGGTTCAACAAGAACGTCTTGCAACCCGGCCCACACATGACCGACCACTCATTTAGCTTGAGTGTATCGAATGTATATCACCAACGGTTGGGATCAGCAACCGTTTCCCGAAAAGGGACAACATCAGATAGAATAAAGAATGAAATGGAATTTCTTTAGATAAGTGATTATATATCCTAATGGGAGCGACCCACATAGCCATGCTGCTTGCCCGATTTTTTTCATTTCTTGGTTGATGAGGCTTGAGGTTAGAATCGTCTTCAAGATTATTTAGTCATCATTCACTTTGAATGCCACATCATCAGATCCATTTAATGACTAATTGATGACCTCAAAAATACACTAGGAACATTTGAAGAAATCAATGTACATGACCAATTGTAATACTCCGTCAGACACTCGTCTATACAAGTCATCCAAGAACAGGATGAACCGAAGGCACCCTCCTATCACATCCTAGGAATCACCCTATGGATTTGTAGCGAGTGGTCCTTACAAATCCATAGATTTCAACCATGACAGAATCACAATTTATAAACCTATGGTAGCTAGCCAAAGGAATTCAACAGCAATCCTTCCGCTTATGAAGATCCACGGTCTTCAATGCTCATCTCGACCATCTTCTGAACATCTTCAACGTTAACGTATTTGTTGGTCGGAATGGTTTTCTAATATAAATTTGATCTCGGTCTTTCCGTACTAACAATCGACTTGGTCAGATTTTGATAGTTGGTGTTTTAACTATCAGAATAAACAACCATCCTCATCTGTAGTGAAAAATGGATTCATTGGTCCAGTATACAGCGTTAGTTGGCCTCTTTAGTTAAACAGTCATTAATTTGATTTCTAAAAACTTTCGTCATTTGGATTACCGTCTTTCCAATTTTTATTCAACTTATAATATGTTTAAATAGGTTTAATTCAAATTAACGAAGTAAATGATTTTGGAATTATTCTAAAAATATAATCAATGATATTTTCTGAAATAGAAAATGGACAATATAAGTTGGAAATCTTATTTGCATATTTTATCTTGTTATATTCATACAAGTAATGGCGCTTACATTTGAAATTCGCATTTCAAACATATTTTTAATTCACATAAGTATAGAATTGCATAAACTTATAAATAAAACGATAATTTACAAAGTGTGACAATGGTTATAAATTGCAAATAAACGTCAATAAACAAACTGACAACGGAATAAAATACCGTATGCGACGCACACGCTTTAATTGTTCATTTACAAAGGACAGTCACAACTGAATAATTTACCATGTGCGACGTACACACTTTAGTTGTTCGTTTATAAAAGATAACAAAAACCTCTGGGTTTAAACAATATAGTCATATACCCTTCCTGTTGGTTAAAGATAATAGAATAGAAAATAAATTATACTCATTCACTTATTCCCAGAAAAAAAGATAAAATCCTTCGAATTATCGTTCATGATATTCTTTACGGAAATACTTATTTTAATCACTTCCACTATCCTCGTTTCTAGACTAATATCATCCTTGGATAACCATGAAGTCATTACAAGTTGGGGTATTTTATTGCCTCTCAGACCTTGAGACAAGAACATTCTTATCTTTTGAAAAGATAGAAGCTTATCAACGAAATCTCATTCTATCAATTCCCCCAATACTTATATTTAATTAGAATCACTTTTTTAAATAACCATTTATCTTAGTTCTTTTCAAACAACTCCTTTCACATTTGAAATATTCATCTCTAGATCTTTGCCGTTAGATTCTCACTTTTATAACCAAGTTCAACCCACTAAGGTTTCCGTTTGAATTCAACTTACATCAATCTTGTTTAACACTTTCCTTTCAAGAATCCAACTTATATACATTTGAGAATACTTAAAAAAAACTTTTTTTTTATTTATAACAAGGTTTTACTCAACTAATTTCCTTTATTTATAACAAGGTTTTACTCTTGATTTCATTTGAAAACATTATATTTCCAAATCTTGTCTATCAAGTTACTTTATGAATTCATATTCATATTACATTTTAAAAATCTCGTTTATAGATCAACTTCTAGCTAATAGTTTAACATACTCTAAATCAAATAGTTTACTTCATTATTAACTATAAATAAAATAATTAACCTTCCTAAAAAGGTTATTTTGATACATAATTTTGAAAATAATTCACAATCCAATAATAGTAATCAATCTCATTCAAGTAGTCGACTTAGTTACATCAAACAAGGTTATACTTTGTTAACCATTTCTACTTAGTTATTTCTTATTAAATTAATAAATAAAATTTATTTAAATAATTACATTTGATTAAATTAACAATCTAATCAAATAAAATAATCTCGTTTAATCGTTTATCGAAAACGATTAATTCAACTCTTAACCATTTGGTTAATTACTACTCATTTGCTTACCAAACTCATTAACATACAAATCTTGTTTTATACACTCATTACGAGATAAAATAATTATTTATTTACTTTAATAACTTCATTTAAAAAAATCTATATAAAATAGATTTCAAATCTATCTTTAGTTATAAAAACAAATTTATAACTTCCTCTCTATTGATTTACCGGATGGTAAATCAATCTCTATACCACGGTTCATTTACAAGCCATCTATCGTTACCCAACCAATATCACCCATTAGCTAATACCACACAATTTGTTTTGTTGAATTTAGATTCAACACCGAACAATCAACAACCAATCAAATTGACTAGCAGTACATATTAATAAACCATATATTTGAGAAATCCGGTTGGATTCCTCCAACCTATCCTTTCCTGCATCAAATGGGTTACCTCAATTTTAATACAGTTCAGCCAATAATAGTCAATGAACAATTTATAACATTCAATCAAGCATTCAATTATGTATTTAATACGTTTATATTATTATAAACATAACCAACAAGGTAAGTTACCTTGTTTGGAATTTAATCGTTAAATAACGATTTAATTCGATTAAATTAAACAAACGCTTAATTTAATCCATGAATATTAAATAATATTCAACAAACAAGCAGTAATCCAATCATCAACCATTAGCCAACATTGCACACGCAATAAAAACCCGGTTTATAAAAATATAAATAGGAAAACTGAATGAGTTAAACTCATTTTGTCGTTGTCAAAACGGTTTGATTTACCAGCCTCCAGCTGCGTTCATCCCTGTCCAAATCCGCTCCTCCACTATTACGCTTGCTGATACGGATCCACTATGATTTCTCAAATTCTGACATTATATGAGAACGTTGCGCACAATTGTAAGGTCACAGTTTGAATTTAAAATGGCTAAAGCTTAACTAAATATACTTCAAAGTGTACTATTATGATTATTAATAACATTTTATGTTTGTAGAATTTCAATTTAGTCGAGTTTTGAAGTATTGGATGTTAAAACATCATCAATTTCATGAATTGTTTTTGACACAACTGCAATTGTTCCATTTTAGCTATAAAATAACAAAGATGACACTAGTCATTGACTTAGATCATTAAATAATCTACCTGTTCAACTGGTTGTTTGGTACCATCCAATTTCCATTTAGTTTCGAAAGTTAAAAGCATGAGTTCGGACTTGATAAGTGTATTATGGTAAATCATGATTTTATAAAATTAACATGCTAATTTTCTGATTATTCCTAAATATAACGCCTGGCATGTTAATCCGACTTCGCCACGTTAAACCTATTACTAAGCATGTTTTCATTTACATTATATAATATATACGTGCTGTTACGTTGATATTTAGTTATAATATAATTTAGTCCATCCTAAACCAAACTAGGCATGTTAAATAGGCCCAATATAAATATAATAAGGCCCGGTAAAAAAACACTTAATTATCATTTTTAAACTGGGTTAGGCAATACCTAAACGCAATTTGGTACACTCCCCTTTTTCTGTACATCTTCCTCCACCGGTTGAACTTGCATCCGCTTCACCAAAGAACCCAGCTGCTCTAACACCTTTCCCATGCACAAATGGGTGCACGTCCCCTCTCCATTCGAAAGTCAGCCCAGTCCTTTCCCTCTTTTTTTTCCGTACTTGCCCTTCCTGCAACAGTAGCAGCACACATTTTCCTCCATGAATCCCTTCTTCTACCCGCTTCTGTGTTCAAGAGCTTCCCCGGTATTTTCCTAAACCGCAAGTCTTGCTCCACCCCACTAAAGCATTTCGAACCTTCCCACTACTACATGGCAGAAACCAAACATCACGTTCTGTCTTCCCCTCCCCTATTCTTTACTCACGCAACTGGGTACTTCCATGCATGCACCCATCATTTCTATCTTGGAACCGCACACATGCACATTATCTGCTTCAATAGCAGCAGCTCCTCCGCTCAACATGTACGCACTCAAGAAACGGAAGCATGGGTTTTGATATTGATGAAAGAATTTGGAGCGAAATCAAAGTGTAAGCGGACGTTCGATTCTTGTTGGTTGAGAAGAAAGGCACAGAATAATGGAGAAGTAATTTAGTTTGAAAGAATAAATGGTTTCATTTTGGTTTGTGAATAGAGTGAGCAAAAGTGTTATTATTTATAGGGGAGAAGGTGTGGGGAGCACGACACTGAGAAATCAACTTTTTTTATTTTGTTACTTGGTCCGCACGGAATAAAAGATTGGCAGCCAAGGAATTAAATAGTATGTTGTGCAAGGAAAGGAAAGGAAGAAACAGTGTGGCACACTTCTTAATTTGATTAATTAAATTTATATCTCACCCATTTTTTTCTTGTCGGCTGAGGTGAGAACCGAAGAAATCATGGTGCTAGACATATGTGTTTCAGTCACTATTTTAGAGGACAAGCTATAATTTCTTGTTATATCTTTTATATGTACGTTTTAGATGGTTAATTATTCTACCGTTAACAATCGTTATTTGCGTTGAGCGTTCTTAATTCGCACCGTCACAAACAATATCAATTGCAGTGAAAACCGATGTACCGTTATGCTTCGCCACTTTGGTCCTGATGAAATTAATTTCATTAAAAAACAGGCTCCGTTTGCACAATGGCATTATTTTAATTAATCAGTTCACCTTTAAATTTCGAACACCGACAAAATGACTCCCTTTGGCCCCAAACTGGAAATCTAGCATTGATAAATTATATGCATTCCAATAAAACACGTTTCGTCAAAAACGGAGGTCGTTTAAGAAGAAAATTTTTTTAAGGCCTATAATATATCGATAAAATATATTAAAATTCAAACAAATCAAATTAAATAATAATAAATTGTTTTTACCATGAATATCCAAATAAAATTATCATATAGCTTCAACAATTATGGATTTTATTATCAATTTTGAGTTAAAACGTTACCCAAAATAAATGAGAACCGTTATTATTTTATTTAATAAACGTTATCGCTTATTAACGACTTCTATGACGACTATTTTAAAATTTGATTTGGACATAACTAACAATATATAACACGAAATCTCGATTTTTTTCTTTTTCATTAGGAAATTATAATCAACCAAATTCCAACGTTTCTTGTTCCATCGAATTTCGACTTATATCGGATCTTATATAGTTAATTGAAGTTTAAATCATAAATTACGAACTTGCGCGGCGTCTCGGGCTCATTTTAATTATATTATAAACTTTATATATTCGAACTCCATTCTAAATAAATAATTCGATGTGAAATCCATTATATTGCCAAATCAATATTTAAAACGAATTTAAATATTCGAAATTAACGTTCGAAAATCTGCGACGTTACAATGCTGGAAGCAATGAAAACTAGGGCTGTTACGGTTGAACCGTTCAACCGTCAAACCGTATTAACCGTATGCACGGTTACCGTCTAATACGACAACAGTTGTGGATTTTGATAACCGCGGCAAACCATATCAACCGCACATGATATTTTTGTAGTATTTCATAAAAAATATATGTTTTTTTAATAACTTAAGAGAAATAATATATGTATAAATTATTTGCGTTTGTATTTATAGATAACATGCAAATGGTGGTTTGTTTTGTAGATAAACAAACTAATTCTTAAGAAAAAAAGTTAAAACTTGAATTATTTATGGATAACAATGTAGATTTACGGTAATGGTTGCGGTAAAAGTTACGGTAACGGTTATAAAATTTGCTAACCGTCAACAACGGTTGCGGTTTTGCAGTAAAATTGACGGTTGTCATAACCATAACACCCCTAATGAAAACTGCTGAGCAGATGCCTCTTTGGACTCACTATGTCGCTAGCTTGTTGTAGAGGCAAGGCTTTTGCAATCTCTTGTGGTGTACATATGCATTCCCATTCACTCAGTAAAGTGCAAGTCCAGTGTTAAGTTTCATCATTGTAAAAAGGTTGATGAGTTTATGTAACTGCTGATATCACAACAGCAGCGTAAACGTTGTTAATGTGCTTTAAGTTGGTGACAACTGCATGAAGTTAGCGACTTGGATAGAGAAAGATGTCAACCACTATGAAAATTATGTAGATTGTAGAGAGATTAGCTGCTTCATTTTATCTTGTAAACTTCCAAAAATCTCGTAAAACTGCATGAAACTGATGACATGGATAGAGAAATATGTCACGAATATTGTGACTCAGTTGGTCGGGCGATTGGTTATTCATTTATTTTATTTCTTCTAATTCGTGCTAACCCCAATAAATTGTTTTTTTAATGGGTGTATAGGTTGAAATGCAAGTTGAGAAAAAGAGTGAAAGAAATGGAGGAAACATTGGTGAGGAGTTGTAGAGAAATGCAAGTGCATGTCTATGTATCAGCGTATAGTATTGATATGTTATAGCATCCCCAGTGGGGCTAGTCATTGAAGGTTAAATCGAGCTAGGTTGACCCCAGCTGACCCCAACGAGTGAAATCTTAGCCGACTTATGTTAAGCCGGCTAAGAAAAAATATAAAATAATAATAATAATAATCCCTTAGTCGGCTTTAATAAAGCTAGCTAAGAGATTTTAGAAAAAAAATGTGCCCTAACTCATTGCTGGGACACAGGCACATAAACCAAATAAAAAAATATTGTTTTGCTTAGCCAACTTTAACAAAGCCGGCTAAGCAACGGTTGTTGGAGCAACCAATAGGTTTCTCCAAGAACCTTCAGGGTTGCTGAAGCAACCGTGGCCTTTGCCTTGGCCTCCTCGTTGGGGGTTGGTTGAAATTCAATCGACACCCCATTGGGGATGCTCTCAAGACAGGGTGAAGTGGTATCATAAATAAAATCGTTAATAATAGCCTTAAGGTCCATTTTCTTATCAATAGTTAAATTTGATTGTAGCAGGTCAGCATGCGAAGAAGGTTCACACAGTCATTGTAGAAGAAAAGGTAACGTGCTGAATAAATTCGAGCAGTACATCAAGTCGTTGGAATATAATCAAAGCAATTTGACGAGCTTAAGCATAATAATGAAGCATCGAGTTAAAGGTTAATTTTTTATTATTGGTTAAGGATGCTGAGCTGCAACATAATGTTCATCATTTAAATATGTTTTTTCCATCAAAATTCTATGCTTGTTGAGTGTTTTTATTATAATATTATGGGTCTTAATATGCAAAATAAAACTGTTTATTGCTTACCATTTCTAGTTAATAATGAACCACTCATTAAGCTAAGTCTCTATAACATTAGGCATTTGTTAGATGGAGAAACAATTTAGTTGGCAATGCCGAGTTTACAGTGATAATCTGGAAACTCTTTTTCTGTCCATGTGGTTTGACTATAGTTGTTGCAACGCTCCTAGTTAATGTATCGATAGTATTCAAAATGTGATGAATAACCATCTGTTGCTTCCTATTTTAATGCAGAATGCATCACATATATCTGAGGGATAACACTGTACATAGGGAAAACTTTTTTCCCATATCTCTCCATTCCTCCTTCTCTGCCTAGGGCAACCCAATACCCAGGGCCGACACTGTATATATATATATATATATATTGAAAGCTTTCTTGTAGAAATAGTATGTAAAAACTTTCAGGAAAATGTATTTCAGATGGATAGAATTGTACAGGCTAGAGTTCTTTATTATATATAATACATAAGTGGGCCCAGAGCCACAATGCTGAAATGTGAAAAGAACATGGAAAAGGCAAAAGCAGGTGAAACTCGATTGTAACATAATGTAAATATAAAATATAAACTGTCGGTCAGCCTCTATTCTAACTCCCTCCCTCAATTCCTAGGGTTTCCGTCTCCATGTCCTGAAATCCTCGAAAGTTCTGAACTTCCAACTTTAAACTCCAAATCTTCCAATACAGTTCCACTGAGAAGCTTCGAGAAGTGTAATAACATCAGAGAAGACAAATCTCCGCACACATTAAGGGAATGAAAGCGTTGTGCATGAGCTGACCCTCGTCGAGGCTTTAATCATGTGATTGAGGTTGAGATTCTCACTAGATCTGATCTGGTATAAACCTTTTCATCTGAAATGGAAAGTCTGGTTTGAATCTTCTTACTGTTGTCGATCTTCTTGCATGTTGTCTCAAGTCTTAAACTTTCTCCTTGTATGTTGCATCTGGATTCAATTTGTTCACTTATGCTTAGATCCCTTTTTAAACTGTTGAAGTTGCTTGGTGAAAGTGCCATTGTAAAAAATGTATGCACGTTGATATGCTCCAGGAGCATGATTAATGTTGATTTTTCCTTTAAGAACTTGTTCTCTAACAAAGTATATGTCAAGTTCCATGTGCTTAGTTCTTGAGTGAAGAATAGGATTTGCGGTTAAATTTACAGTGCTGAGATTATCACACCATAGCACGGCTTTATTTGCTTTAATCTTTAGCTCACTTAGTAATGATTCAATCCACATAATCTCAGCAGTGGCACTTGCAACACTTCTAAACTCTGCTTTAGTGCTTGACCTTGATATGGTAATTTGCTTCTTTGAACACAAGATATAGGAATTTGTCCTAAATAAATGCAATAGCCACTTGTTGATCTTCTATTATGAGGATCACTTCCCCAGTCAGCATCTGCAAAACCAGATAGATTAATATTAGTGCATGATTTCAAAATTAAACCATGACTTAGAGTTCCTTTTAAATATCTCAAAATCCTTTTTACAGCTTTATAGTGTCGATCTAAAGGATTTTGCATGAATTGGCTCACTTTGTTTAAACTATATGTAATTTCAGGTCTTGTAATTGTAGCATATTGAAGTGCACCAACCACACTTTTGTATTGTGTCACATTTTCAATTGGTCCACCTTGAAATTTTGATAAATGCAAATTGGCTATCATAAGTGTTGGTAGGCTATTGGCCTGATCCATTTTTGTTTTCGGCAGAATTTTAGTGATGTATTTTTTTGACATAGTTTGATCGTTGATTCTGAAAATTTGTTGACTTCAATACCCAAAAAATAATGTAACTCTCCCAAGTCTTTGATGGAGAATTCTCTATTTAATTGATTAATGACTTTTTTGACTTCATTATTATTGTTTCCAGTAATAATGAAGCCATCAACGTAAACCAATATATATATATATATATATATATGATTGAGTCATTGTTAAATCTTGTAAATAGAGAATTATCTGACTTTGCTGGGTTGAAGTTAAGATTGACTAATGTTGCCTTTAATTTTTCAAACCACACCCTAGGTGCCTGTTTTAGTCCATACAAGGCCTTGTTTAGTTTGCACACTAGTTCAGTTTTGTTCTAATCCTTGTAACCTGGTGGTTGCTCCATATATACTTCTTCATGAAGTTCTCCATTCAGGAATGCATTGTTGACATCTAATTGTCTAATGCACCATTTTATGTGAAGAGCAATGGTCAGAATAACCCTAATAGTTGTAGGCTTAACAACAGGGGAGAATGTTTCATTAAAATCAAATCCATATTGTTGAGTGAACCCCTTTGCAACTAATCTCGCTTTGTATTTATGAACTGGTCCATCTGCATTTCTTTTGAGTTTGAATGTCCATCTGCAACCTACTGTATTTTTATGCTTTGGCTATCTGGTCAATTTCCATGTATGGTTGTTGATAAGAGCTTTGTATTCTTCATCCATAGCCGCCTTCCATTTGCTATGTTGATTGGCTCGTTGATAATTGTATGGTTCTTCAAAGTCTAAGTTAATATTAAAGGCTTTTGGCTTGACGAAACCACACTTGGCTCTGGTCATCATATAATGGCCAGTAACATGTGGAGCAGATTGACTAGTATCAGTGGCATGTGAGGCAGACTGACCAGTGTCTGAAACACCCTCACTGTTGCCATTGTAATTGTTGCTGATCTCCTTCTGCCTGAGTCTAAGGGAGATATTGAGAGCCATTACCATGAATGATTCATTTTCACTGTCCTCGCTTTCTCAAGATGAAAGCTGAGACCCTAAATCATTCATAAAATTCTGGTTTTCTATATTAGAGGTAAGATCATTATAAATAGGTATAGGAGGAATAGAGAACTTGGCATTATACATTTTATCGGTTGTTTTTTGTATTGCATTACTTTGGCCGATGATTGCAAGCGGAATACCTTTTGGACCATATTCCAAGTTTTAAACGAAGTTTTGCATCCAATCAATTAGGGGACAATACTTGCATTAATTGATGATAATATCCAAGAACACAGTAGCCTATCTTGTATTTTGTAGATTGTGTACTCTCTGTTGATTACACTTTCACCCTTATCATTAGTAATATACCGTTTTGGTATTATCTTTGTGTAACACCCCGAAAAATTCTATAACTGTGAAGTTAACAAATTAAAGTATAATTAATCTGAAATCAAAGAACTAAGGGAAACGGGGTACGCCATTGCGTTCGTCTCGGAAAAATACGCGAAATAGAGTCCGAGTTTTCGAAAAACGGAGTCCGTATGAAGAAGATATGGCCTTCGGAAGTTTGAGAATTAAGTTTAAAATTCAAACAGAATAAAAAAAGGTTTAAATTCGAAAATGGGGCCCAATGGGCTAGGGCGGAAAAACACCCACCTGACCCACCAAGTCGACTGGGCTGTCGACCTGGTCTAACCAGGTCGACAGGCCTGTCGACAGGGCTGTCGACAGGGGTGTCGACCTGGTCCAGACCCAGGTCGAGCCCAGTCTAACCCGGCTGGCCTATTCTCTATGTGGTCGATTTTCTGAGGTCTGCTTTGTCACTAGGGCTAGGTGGCAAGTTTTAATTGGTCTCTCCTTAGAATGAATGGCTACGATCAATCCAAGCAACATCAATGGTCCTAATCAGTTCCTAACCTCTATATAAACAACCCTAGACTAAACCCTAATCTATTCATTCAAAAATAAGAACATAGCCGCCATGTTGCTGAGGAACGACTAGGAGTAGCCACCAAATTTGAGAGAGGATTAGGAGGAAGATTCTAAAGCTTAAAGCAACCTAAACAAATCAATTCAACAAAGGAATTTGCGTCTTCAATCCCTAAACTAGAGAATTCATCACACCATTGTAAGTAGAGTATTACTTTGGTATGAATAAACAATTGTGTTGGTTTGTATGCTTGAATTGTGGCAATAAAGTAATTCATATTTGTGCGTTCTTATCAGTTTGAAATATTATATACGTTTGGATATTTATGAATTATGTTATTCATTATAAAGAACTACATGCGGTAGTTCTATGCAAGTATACGTTTGGAATATTTCGAAAATTATGTAATCCATGTTGAAGCTACATGTATGTAGTTGATTTAAATTCATGCAAGTTTGGGGTTTGCTTCTATGCCACCATGATGTATATTTTTGTGCATAAATCATTTTGTAAGTAATTGGAACAAGTTTGGTTATTATCCATATGAAATTATGTTGAGAATTTGGCATTATGTATTAAGCCATGCTTTTGTACTAGAAAACCTATTTGCAAACTTATGAATATGGCTAGGCTATGATTGATATTTGGCAACCATGATTAGGTCTATCTTGTTTACAAGAATTATATGATGACATATGTGGTACATGGCTAGGTTAGGTTCAAAAGGTCCCTTTTTGTAAGTTTACATGACTAAAGTAAGAATCATGATTTCATGTTAGAAATATTTATGCCATGGTTATGTGAACAAATTTAACTATACTTATGCCATGCTTATGTTTGATATTATGCCATGCTTATGTTTGACATTATGCCATGCTTATGCTAGAAATATTTATGCCATGCTTATGTTTGACATTATGCCTAAATAAAAATATAGGTTCATGTGACAATAATGATATCTCAATTACAAGTTCACATGCTTTGATTCATGTCACCTATGTTACCACTATGCAAGTACACTAGTTTCTATTTTGTATTTCCAACGTCGTATTGCAAGTTCATGCGCTCACATTCCCCTCTTTGTGTATGTAATTACGCTTTAAGCCTCCCCTTTTCGCATGGCTAATTTGGGCTTTAAAAGGCTAAGCCCAAAATATATATAAACGGACGTGTTAAACGGGGGAAAATAACGTTGGGTTAAAATTACTAATGAATGAAAATATAAAATAGAAGGGCCCAAGTTCAAGTATGGGTTGGGCCCATGATTGGTGTAACCTTTACACCATTAACTTAATAATGGGCCGCAAATATTTACATATAAGAAATAAAGAAGAATGACAAAATATGTAAATGTAGAACATACGATGTGTTTAACCCGAGGTTGGATTGAGTTGTGATGTAAACCTGCCCGGAACCGCCCGGCTGTCCAGTAGTCACAACAATACCTATCCAATGTGGGAGGTTAAACATGGAGCCCAACAAGGACCCGAGGTTAGACTGAGTTGTGGCGTAAGACTGCCCGGAACCAACCGGCAACAGGCAGCCACAACAATACCTGTCTAATGTGAGAGGTCAGGGCCTTAATAAGACAATTAAGGCTGAGTCAGGATTGATAGGATTAAGTGAACTAAAGACTTAATCAAAATGGAACATGCTAAACTAAACGGACTGGTGGGGGTTAGGTTAGAAAACACTTAACCAACTTAGCATGTTGGCTAGAGATAGAAAACCTAGTAACGGGGGACCCTTTTCAGCAGTAACCCTAGAAGGTGTATCAGGATACCCTGAAACTAGGCAGGGTGGGGCACGATTACTGGACTGATTGTAAGAGGTCAAAGCGACGGCGGTGGTGTAGCAGTGTAGGTTCTAACGGAGTGCGGGCGTGCACACACTCCGGCACAGAAAAATAAGGCACTGGACACCAGTAGCATACCTGTGCACTCTAAGGTTGTGTCGGGTTGCCACTATGGGACTTGATACACCCCATGGTGGGACCAGCATAGGTAACTACAACATCGGGGGCCGTAAGACACATGTAACTATGCGAGTAGGAGCCGATCATCATAGAATGGATCACATCACCCTGATTATGGGGTGCCAGTTGGAAACTAGTTTATATGGGTTCAGAGATCAACATGAGGTACGATAGTATATTCGACCCTAGACAACTTAACCGAGTTTATAGTGCATGCCCACTTCTTGTTCATACTTATCATACCCAGTTCTTTATTCATAGACAAAATAGTACTAGACTTACTCAGGCTTTATGTCTGACTCTACTTTTCTTTCGTCTTCTTTCTTCCGTCCCCCCCCCCCCCCCAGGTCCTCAGGGAGGGAACACAGCAGCTTGACCAACCTCAACATCCAGCTTGAAGAAGAGAAATGTATTGCTTGGACTTTCCTGTTTTGAACTATGGCTTTGGACAATCCACTATGGGGCTTTTGCAGTTTATCTATGTTTTATTTATGCTTCTTTAAATAATGTACTCAAGACAGATTATGAAAGTGTTATGTTATGTTTTTGGAAAGGATGTTGTTGTAACACGTATTTGACTCTATTAAATAAAGTTTGTTGTTCTTCCGCTGTTTACAAATATGTGTTCTTATATCTGTCTTGTATATCTGTGACTTGTACTTATAAACCTCCACCAAAATTAGGGCATTCCCTTTGAGAGTGACCCTAACGGAGGTGGGGTGTTTCACTTGGTATCAGAGCATAGGTTTACCAGATAAGATAAAAAGTTTTGAAAAAAATTATTTTCAAAAAGGAAATTTAAAGAAGCATTTTTAAAAGAAAAATATTATTTTATTTTAAAAAGGGCAAAGTCCACTCCCCAAAGCCATAGGAACTATCTCTTATCCTTCGTTTTGAATCTATCCTTTTTGTTTCAGCATTTCCCAAGAACTTAACTTGCCGGAAGGGGTGCCAATACCTGGTTGGTTTAGACGGTTCTTAGAAGCAAGGGCCACTCAGCCAGGTCCTACCATTCCTCCTCCCCCAGCTGAAGGAAATCATCCAACCGCAGCGGCACCTTTTCCTCCACCTCCTCCTCGGGGAAACACTTTTGCTAAGATATGTAAAGATTTTAAAGCTATGGGAGGAAGGGATTTCCATGGAACTGAGTCCTTCGTAGCAGCTAGAAATTGGCTGAAAGAAACTGAGGACCTATTCATCATCTTTGAGGTAGAAGATAGACAAAAAGTACAATTGGCAGTGTGGCTATTGAACGGCGAGGCTTCCTACTGGTGGGAAGTCACTAATGCTGAAAGACCAGTGGAGACATGGGAGGACTTTAGGGCGAGGTTTGAGACTAAATTTCTCTCAGATGCGGAAAGAAGTTTGCAGTTGGAAAAATTCTTATTTCTTAAGCAAGGGGACAAGAAGGTCAAAGAGTATGTGAATCAGTTCGATGAGCTGGCTAGGTTTGGGCTTGACCTAGTCAACACCCCGCACAAGAAGGCTCTCCGTTTCGTCAAAGGGTTAAATGAGCCATTACACAGTTTGGCCATGACCCATATACCCATGGGAGCCACGTATGAAAGATTGGTGCAAATGGCATTGCTGAATGAAGAGGATAAGGGCAAGAAGAAAGAGGGTTTGCAGCCCAAGAAGACAGACTTTAAGAAAGGCGGGAAAGGCAACAAAGAGAAGAGGAAGTGTAATTTCTGTGGCAAAGTGGGGCACTTAGTAAAGGACTGCCGGAAAAAGAAGGCCAAGGAGAATGGCGGGTGCTTTTCTTGCGGTGAGACAGGCCATAGGGCTAAGGACTGCCCAAAGAAACGAGGACAGGGGCAGAGGGCTGGATCCACCCCAGGGGCACAGGTCCATGTGCTAGAAGCGCCACCTCTGCAACAGCGAGGTATAAATACTTCTGTAGAAAGTGTAGTTTATCTTTATGATCACCCCGTTCGCACTTTATTTGATTCTGGCGCATCACACTCCTTTATCTCGTCTGCTTTAGTAGAACCTCTGCACCTAAGAACTAGTATGGTAGAGGACCCCTTAATTGTTTCAAACCCAATTGGGGGCCCAGCTCATTTGTCTATGATCTGTGTGGGATTGAAAATTTCTATTCTAAGCGTAGAATTTCTATGTAGTGCCTTTGTTTTGGGCTTTTCGGGTTATGGTTTGATTTTGGGTATGGATTGGCTATCCAGTAATGGGGCCATCCTTGATTGTGAGAAAAGGGTTGTTAGGCTCCTAACCCAGCTCGGTAATACTTTGGAAATTTCTTGTAATCCCTCATATGCGGTTATGCTTAGTTATCTTGAATCGCTAGATGCCTCTGTTGAAAATTTGCAATCAGTTAGAGTGGTCCGGGAATATCCGGATGTCTTTGAAGAGGTGAAGGGCTTGCCTCCGAAGCGGGAAATAGACTTCCGTATATATCTTGTAGATAATGCAAAGCCCGTTGCGTTGCCCGTTAGACACATGGCTCCACGGGAAAGGAAAGAGCTCAGTAAACAGATTAAAGAGCTTCTAGAAAAGGGGTTCATTAGGAGGAGCATTTCAGAATGGGGCGCTCCAGTGGTGTTCGCTACAAAGGCGGATGGTTCACTCCGTCTGTGTGTTGACTATAGGGAGCTCAACAAGCTAACGAAAAAGAATAGGCACCCTCTCCCTAGAATTGACAATTTATTTGACCAGCTTGTAGGAGCGTCTGTTTTCTCCCAGCTCGATTTAGCAACCGGTTTTCATCAGCTAAGGGTGGCTGAAGATAGCATCGATAAAACGGCGTTCAGAACCCCAGACGGTTTCTTTGAATGGCTTGTCATGCCTTTCGGCTTGACAAATGCACCTGCTTACTTCGTGGACCTGATGAGTAGGGTATTTAGAGATTTCCTCAACAAACTCGTAGTGGTCTTCGCAGATGATATCCTTATCTTCTCAAAGAGTGAAGAGGAACATGCTCAACACTTAAGGGCAATCATGGAAACTTTGCGAGTCCATCAACTAAAAGCCAAATTCTCCAAATGCCACTTTTGGAGAGAAGAAGTGAGGTTCCTTGGGCACATAGTATCCAAACAAGGGTTAGCAGTGGACCCTGCGAAGGTAGTGGCGGTACAAGATTGGAAGACACCAAGGAATGCAACTGAGGTCCGAAGCTTCCTAGGACTAGCAGGTTTCTATCGAAAGTTCATAAGGGATTTTGCGAAAATCTCAGCTCCGCTCACGAAATTGACCAAGAAGAATCTAGCGTTCAATTGGGATTTGGATTGCGAGTTTGCTTTCCAAAGACTGAAAAGGGCTCTTACAACAGCCCCAGTTTTGACGCTGCCAGATGGGAGCAAGATGTTCACTGTTTATACGGATGCATGTGGGACAGGGCTAGGCGCCGTCTTAATGCAAGAAGGAAGGGTAGTAGCTTATGGCGGGAGGCAATTGAAGGTGCACGAAAAGAACTACCCAACCCACGATCTTGAGTTAGCCGCCATCGTCTTTGCACTCAAGTCTTGGCGACACTATCTCCTAGGTGAGAAGTTCGAACTTTACACTGACCATAAATCGTTGAAATATCTTTTCTCGCAGAAGGATCTTAACTTGAGGCAACAAAGATGGATGGAGTTTCTTGCCTCGTACGATTTCGAAATCTCCTATACTCCGGGCAAAGGCAACGTAGTGGCAGACGCGTTGAGCCGAAAGAAATTGACCCTAAGCCCATTGTTTGTTGAAAGACAAAGCCTAGAGTTTATAGCCAGCTTCGACTTTAGGCCTTCCTCCGATTTCGTACCGGGCTTGCTTGCATCTCTCGAAGTGCGCCCGACTTTAGTGGATTCAGTAGGGGCAACACAACGCGAAGACCCTCAGCTTGTGGAAATGATTGATAGGCTAATTAGGGGTGAGACTTCAAGTCACCTCAACAGATACTCCATTGACGATAAAGGTTTACTAAGGCGAGACGGAAGACTATGCGTCCCACAGACAAAAGATTTAGTAAGGAAGGTTCTCGAGGAAGCGCATCATTCCAAGATGACGATACACCCAGGCGGAGATAAAATGTACAAAGATATAAAAAGGACTTTCTTCTAGAACGGCATGAAAAAGGACGTGGCAGAGTTCGTTTCTAAGTGTATGGTGTGCCAACAGGTTAAAGCGGAACAGAAAAAGCCTGGCGGACTACTACATCCTCTGGAGGTCCCGCAGTGGAAGTGGGATAGCATCTCAATGGACTTCATCGATGGGCTGCCTAGGTCTAGGAGAGGCAACACTAGCATTTGGGTAATAGTGGATAGGCTTACTAAAAGCGCCCACGTTTTACCTGTCAAAAGTAAGAGAACTGCCTCATCCCTAGCATCACTTTACCTCAAGGAAATCGTTCGACTCCATGGAATACCATCTAGCATTGTTAGTGACCGAGACCCCATCTTCACCAGTGAGTTTTGGCGGAGTCTGCAAGAAGCAGTAGGAACGCAGTTATGCTTGAGCACAGCCTATCATCCCCAAACCGACGGCCAAACAGAGAGAGTGAACAGAGTTTTGGAAGACCTTTTAAGACTATGCGTCCTTGACTTCGGAGGGACATGGGAAGACCACCTTCCTTTGGTGGAATTTGCCTACAACAACAACTATCAAGCAACCATCGGAATGGCGCCCTTCGAAGCTTTATATGGAAGACCGTGTCGATCGCCCACTTGTTGGTGGGAGTCCACGGATAAGCTCATACTTGGACCAGATATGATCCGAGAGACCTCAGAGAAAGTAGACTTAATACGAAGAAGGATGAAGACGGCCCAAGACAGACAAAAGTCCTACGCCGACAAAAGGAGAACCGACCTTGAATTTGAAGTTGGAGACAGAGTTTTTCTCAAGGTATCACCGCTAAGGAACGTTGTTCGTTTTGGAACCACAGGAAAACTGGCACCAAGGTTCGTAGGGCCATTCCCTATCATCGAGAAAATTGGGAAAATGGCCTATAGATTAGAGCTACCCGAGAAGTTGGCTGGAGTCCACAACGTTTTTCACGTTTCACATCTCCGAAAATGTCTGCATGAGTCTGCTGAAGTGGTAGAGCCAAATATACTCGAAGAGGCCGAAGTGGAACGCGAAGCAACCATAAGAAAAGTTCCAACCCGCATCTTAGGAACAGAAGTGAAGAAGCTACGCAACCGCGAAGTCAAGCTTGTCAAAGTTCAGTGGAGCGACGCCGAAGGAGACGCGATTTGGGAAACTGAAGCTAGAATACGTACTGCCTACCCTTTTCTGTTCGAGGGTACATCCTTGATCTTTCCTTTTTCCTTAAGTTGCGCTTTTATCTATCTTTTTAGGTATATTTCCTCGACCTTATCCTTTAGGTAGAATCTTTTTGGATGGAAACATGTAGTTGAAACATGTTATGTATGATGGTTGCAAGTGGTTGCAAGTGGTGCTAGTGGTTGCTCGTGGTTGCATATACACACACAATCTAGGTTTTAGATCGGCTCAGTCACTTCATATTGCATATGCATATATGTTTGCATTCGTATATGGTTGAACTTTAATGTGTTGTCATATGGATGTGGCATCTGTATTGAATGATTGTGCACTCATGGAGAATCAAGAATAGGAAAATTTGCATACATAATGGATTCATGGCACTTACATAATTCACATTAAGGAGGTCAACTGAATCAGTAGACCGCCTGATTTTGCATTAGATAAGTTCGTGTACACACACACTTCGCATATGATCATGAAGCATTAGAAGTCTTTTAAGGACAATGGATGCTCGTGTTTGATGGATGAATAGATGGATGATTGGATGTTAGGATATACATTCCTCCTAACTTGAAGATTTCGGGGACGAAATCCTTTTAAGTGGGGGAGAATGTAACACCCCGAAAAATTCTATAACTGTGAAATTAACAAATTAAAGTATAATTAATCTGAAATCAAAGAACTAAGGGAAACGGGGTACGCCATTGCGTTCGTCTCGGAAAAATACGCGAAATAGAGTCCGAGTTTTCGAAAAACGGAGTCCGTATGAAGAAGATATGGCCTTCGGAAGTTTGAGAATTAAGTTTAAAATTCAAACAGAATAAAATAAGGTTTAAATTCGAAAATGGGGCCCAATGGGCCAGGGCGGAAAAACACCCGCCTGACCCACCAAGTCGACTGGGCTGTCGACCTGGTCTAACCAGGTCGACAGGGCTGTCGACAGGGGTGTCGACCTGGTCCAGACCCAGGTCGAGCCCAGTCTAACCCGGCTGGCCTATTCTCTATGTGGTCGATTTTCTGAGGTCTGCTTTGTCACTAGGGCTAGGTGGCAAGTTTTAATTGGTCTCTCCTTAGAATGAATGGCTACGATCAATCCAAGCAACATCAATGGTCCTAATCAGTTCCTAACCTCTATATAAACAACCCTAGACTAAACCCTAATCTATTCATTCAAAAATAAGAACATAGCCGCCATGTTGCTGAGGAACGACTAGGAGTAGCCGCCAAATTTGAGAGAGGATTAGGAGGAAGATTCTAAAGCTTAAAGCAACCTAAACAAATCAATTCAACAAAGGAATTTGCGTCTTCAATCCCTAAACTAGAGAATTCATCACACCATTGTAAGTAGAGTATTACTTTGGTATGAATAAACAATTGTGTTGTTTTGTATGCTTGAATTGTGGCAATAAAGTAATTCATATTTGTGCGTTCTTATCAATTTGAAATATTATATACGTTTGGATATTTATGAATTATGTTATTCATTATAAAGAACTACATGCGGTAGTTCTATGCAAGTATACGTTTGGAATATTTCGCAAATTATGTAATCCATGTTGAAGCTACATGTATGTAGTTGATTTAAATTCATGCAAGTTTGGGGTTTGCTTCTATGCCACCATGATGTATATTTTTGTGCATAAATCATTTTGTAAGTAATTGGAAGAAGTTTGGTTATTATCCATATGAAATTATGTTGAGAATTTGGCATTATGTATTAAGCCATGCTTTTGTACTAGAAAACCTATTTGCAAACTTATGAATATGGCTAGGCTATGATTGATATTTGGCAACCATGATTAGGTCTATCTTGTTTACAAGAATTATATGATGACATATGTGGTACATGGCTAGGTTAGGTTCAAAAGGTCCCTTTTTGTAAGTTTACATGACTAAAGTAAGAATCATGATTTCATGTTAGAAATATTTATGCCATGGTTATGTGAACAAATTTAACTATACTTATGCCATGCTTATGTTTGATATTATGCCATGCTTATGTTTGACATTATGCCATGCTTATGCTAGAAATATTTATGCCATGCTTATGTTTGACATTATGCCTAAATAAAAATATAGGTTCATGTGACAATAATGATATCTCAATTAAAAGTTCACATGCTTTGATTCATGTCACCTATGTTACCACTATGCAAGTACACTAGTTTCTATTTTGTATTTCCAACGTCGTATTGCAAGTTCATGCGCTCACATTCCCCTCTTTGTGTATGTAATTACGCTTTAAGCCTCCCCTTTTCGCATGGCTAATTTGGGCTTTAAAAGGCTAAGCCCAAAATATATATAAACGGACGTGTTAAACGGGGGAAAATAACGTTGGGTTAAAATTACTAATGAATGAAAATATAAAATAGAAGGGCCCAAGTTCAAGTATGGGTTGGGCCCATGATTGGTGTAACCTTTACACCATTAACTTAATAATGGGCCGCAAATATTTACATATAAGAAATAAAGAAGAATGACAAAATATGTAAATGTAGAACATACGATGTGTTTAACCCGAGGTTGGATTGAGTTGTGATGTAAACCTGCCCGGAACCGCCCGGCTGTCCAGTAGTCACAACAATACCTATCCAATGTGGGAGGTTAAACATGGAGCCCAGCAAGGACCCGAGGTTAGACTGAGTTGTGGCGTAAGACTGCCCGGAACCAACCGGCAACAGGCAGCCACAACAATACCTGTCTAATGTGAGAGGTCAGGGCCTTAATAAGACAATTAAGGCTGAGTCAGGATTGATAGGATTAAGTGAACTAAAGACTTAATCAAAATGGAACATGCTAAACTAAACGGACTGGTGGGGGTTAGGTTAGAAAACACTTAACCAACTTAGCATGTTGGCTAGAGATAGAAAACCTAGTAACGGGGGACCCTTTTCAGCAGTAACCCTAGAAGGTGTATCAGGATACCCTGAAACTAGGCAGGGTGGGGCACGATTACTGGGCTGATTGTAAGAGGTCAAAGCGACGGCGGTGGTGTAGCAGTGTAGGTTCTAACGGAGTGCGGGCGTGCACACACTCCGGAACAGAAAAATAAGGCACAGGACACCAGTAGCATACCTGTGCACTCTAAGGTTGTGTCGGGTTGCCACTATGGGACTTGATACACCCCATGGTGGGACCAGCATAGGTAACTACAACATCGGGGGCCGTAAGACACATGTAACTATGCGAGTAGGAGCCGATCATCATAGAATGGATCACATCACCCTGATTATGGGGTGCCAGTTGGAAACTAGTTTATATGGGTTCAGAGATCAACATGGGGTACGATAGTATATTCGACCCTAGACAACTTAACCGAGTTTATAGTGCATGCCCACTTCTTGTTCATACTTATCATACCCAGTTCTTTATTCATAGACAAAATAGTAATAGACTTACTCAGGCTTTATGTCTGACTCTACTTTTCTTTCGTCTTCTTTCTTCCGTTTCCCCCCCCCCCCAGGTCCTCAGGGAGGGAACACAGCAGCTTGACCAACCTCAACATCCAGCTTGAAGAAGAGAAATGTATTGCTTGGACTTTCCTGTTTTGAACTATGGCTTTGGACAATCCACTATGGGGCTTTTGCATTTTATCTATGTTTTATTTATGCTTCTTTAAATAATGTACTCAAGACAGATTATGAAAGTGTTATGTTATGTTTTTGGAAAGGATGTTGTTGTAACACGTATTTGACTCTATGAAATAAAGTTTGTTGTTCTTCCGCTGTTTACAAATATGTGTTCTTATATCTGTCTTGTATATCTGTGACTTGTACTTATAAACCTCCACCAAAATTAGGGCATTCCCTTTGAGAGTGACCCTAACGGAGGTGGGGTGTTTCACTTTGACCCATTGATATACTCGTCAAGACCATATCCTTCAATTGCTGTTTCAATCTGGAATTTCCATAGTAGAAAGTTTGTTTCATACAGTTGAATGGGTATCAATTGATTTTGAGGGTTAATTATGATCTGGGATAAATTTTCAGGTTGATTTAGTGCTTTTGAAAGACCAGTTTTTGAATCTGCGGAAGTTATGGAGTTATCACCTAGAACCATGTTGGTGATAGATCAGAATGGCGCAATGGTGAAAATCAGAAATTTTGATGAAAGATCACTGCAAAAATTCAATGGCAGAAAGGAAAGATGCAATGTGGGAGGAAGTTATCTGTGTGAGAGAGCAACCAAGATCAAATGAGGTTCAAACTGATGATCTTTGGCGACACTCAATGATCCATATATCGAAAATCAGATAAAGAAATGGTAAGAACATAAATCGTACAGGCAGAATAGAATGATGAGAGTACTCTGACGATCTGCCGCCAATCGCAACCGCTGGCAGATGATGAAACCTCTCTGATGCTGGGAGGACGGCGATTGGTGTTGTAAGACTTAGTGCTCTGATACCATGAAGGCTTTCTTGAAGAAGCAGTATGTAAACACATTCAGGAAAATGTATTTTGGATGGATAGAATTGTACAGGCTATAGTTCATCATATATAATACCGAAAAAGCTAAATCGTCCGAAACTTTTTTTGTCACTTTGTACGAAAATGCCATCCAACGGCTGCTGCACTAAGCACCCTCGTGAATCGCACGATCCCCCCTAATTTGCGGAATTTCCACACTTTTTCGCACCCCTATTTCCGGGCGCTGCAGCATTTCTCTATATAATACATAAGCGGGCCCAGGACCACAATGCTGAAATGTGAAAAGAACGTGGAAAAGGCAAAAGCGAGTGAAACCCGATTGTAACATAATGTAAATATAAAATATAAACTGTCGGTCAGCCTCATATTCTAACTTATATATATATATATATGTATATATATATATACACATATATACATGAGGCAGGTTTAATGGCACCTCAAATAGTGGAGCACCCCCTTTGGCCTCCCTCTTTTCCACCACACAATCAATTTCTCTCTCCCTCCTCTAACTCTCTTTCCTTCTCCACTACATTCTTTAATATAAACGAGAGGTGGAAATCAAGGGGTAAATGGGGTGCATCCAAACGCGCACACACACATACATACAAACATACATACATACATACATACATACATACATACATATATATATATATATATATGAATAAATGACACAGCAATTTGTAAACTGAAAAAAAATGTCAAAGATAAGCAGTGTGGTGATAGCTCTTAGGACAGTAAGCACCGTCATTTATTTAGTATTTGTAGTAAAACTTGAGAATCTGTACTGGAAGTCAGAATAACTTTTGAAAAATCACAAAAGTTGTAGTGGTTTTGAAAGTCAAGAGGGGGATCATGGCTCCTACTTACCTCCTAGCTCTGTCATTCATACATACATGCACACACATGCAAGCATACTCTTTTTATATGTATGCGTGCTTTATTCGTTTATAGCCCTTGAACTAATTCATGGAAACAGTGTAACCGTTAAATATGACTACTAAGTCAAAATTTTGCACAATATTAATTCTAGTTTAAGAGCGTGAACTGTATGGTTTATAATAAAACAAAAATTTCATCTTCACTCTTTCATTGATAACTTTAAATTGTGAAACATATTTGTAATAAATGTTAATTTAACACCTATATATCACTTTTAGCTTAATTGTATGAATGAATATTATATTTTCCATTTATCATTTTACCATATTTATCTATTTACTCTATTTTCCATCCATAATTCACAAGGCACAAGATTTAAACTAATTAACTTGATGCATTTTTGTTTATGATATTAACATGTATATAAATTCTACGTACACACAAACAAGTAGGCATGTGTATGTATGCTCCATAACTTTAAAGCGAACTATGTAAGTTAAACCTCACATTATAAAGGTGTTTTTTAAAGATAGTCCTTGGAGGAGGAAAGTATCTAAAAATATCTAGGGTTGTTATGGTAATGGTTACTGTTATCATTTGGCAAATACCGTTACTGTACCGTTTTTATTGGTAAGCCAGAATTGTTTACCGTTACCATTACCGATTGACTGACATACCGATAATCTGGTAACCGTTACATTTGTAATGGTAAATTACAGTTTGTCTATCAAAGTTTATATCTTTACATGTTTTTGTACAAAATGCATCTTTATTATACTATATGTAGTTTTAGTTTATAAAAAACATTAATAAGAAAAAAAATGTGCTTGAAATTATTTCACCTAATTATTGAACTAAATATAATCATTTATTTTATTTTAAATGCATGTAATAAAGCATATCAGACAAATATGCATATGTTTTAAATTAACCGATGAAATTACTGTTACCGCTGGTACTGGAAAAAATGTCGCCGGTATATAATTTAACGTGAAAAATGACAAGTTTACCGTTACAATACCGTTTTGACTAGTATACCGATTTCAATCAAAAATGATTACCGATCAACTGGTAATGATATGGTAACGGTAAATTTACCATTACCATAACAACCATATTAATATCAATGTTTTAACGACCATGCCATCAAACCACGAGTTAAACAGTGAAAACTCAATAGCACAACCATTAGATATGTTTTTTCAACATCCCTACTATTTTTCCCCAACCACCATCTGCTAATACTTGTATATGGAAAATTTTCCTTAAAACTCAATAGCAACACAGCAAAATTCTCATTTTTGCACGATAATCTGCTAATAACTATGGGAATTTGGGTGCATTCAGGGTGCAAGAATGCTCTGTTATCGTTACAGACGCATTCGTAACGATACTGAGGCATTTTAGCCCATTGTCCTAATGACCAAGATCTGGTTGTTGGGATCCGATGCATCAGCTTCCAACAACCAGATTTTGGCTCCTCCTCCCAATGGGGCCATTTTGAAGTTTTAATTGTTGTTTTTCACTCATGCACGTATTTAGGAGGAGTTTTGTTGTAGGGGGAGCATTCAAATAGGAGGAGTTCAATAATTCACTATCAAACACATTTATTATATATTATATTCAAAATCATAATTTATGTTTTTCATCATCAAAAGGGGGGTATTGTTGTATCTAATAATTCTATGATTTTTGTTTAATGATAACAAAAATATATTTATTATTATAAATGTGTTATTAATTGTACTGTTATACAACATCACAGACAGAAATAAATATTTATGTTTAAATAGAATACTACTGTACAAGAATTTAAACATTTGAACAATATTTTATTTCAACGGTACAAATTTATAACTCCACTATTTGTACATTTCACTGAAATACAATTCATTCACAATCAGTTTCATTTGTATACATTGCTCCTCACTGTAATTCACTCGGTCACTCATGTTACATTTCATTTACACAGTTATATACACATACTCTTCACTCTCTATTATATATACATTGATACATTCACTGACACTGTCGCTTGTCTTCAGTCTGTCTGTTTCATTGTCAGTCCAGTCTTCTACTTACCTATTACAGAAGAAACACATAGTAAACTGGAACAAAAATATTTTAATTTCTAGCAGATATAATTTTTATTTTTTAAAATTTACTTGCCTCGGAGTTTTGATGTGTTTCTCATCACTTTTCATGACATGATCTGATATGTGTATATATATATATATCCATCTGTGTCTAGACAGCTTGTGATATTCACAGTGTTTCACTGTAAATACCACAAGGTAGACATCGTCTGTAGTGCACACACACACACACACACACATATATATATCTGTGTGTGTGTGTGTGTATTCCATGTGTGTATTGTACATGTATACACATACATGTGTATGTATATGCACATATTTTCTATGCAGGGGTAATATGGTCAGAAAGGGACAAATATATCGAATATGATGTGTCAGGTGAAGCTTGACAGCATTTTCACGCCGCAAGTATCCATGGACACTCAAGCAACGAAAACAAACACACATATATATACACATGTGTGTATATACATATGTATGTATATGGTGATGCATGCACATGCATAACGATGTATAGTGCTCGAGAAAGCAAATGTACATAGGAAACAATGTGGTCGAGCAATAATGGGTGGACATAGCAGCATGGTCGAGCAAACAATTCTGGGTGCATGCATAAGGGCAGATGGAAATGGACTGAGCACAAGTCAATGCAACACAACAATGGGAAGTGTAAAACAATGCATGGCCCAAGCATACAAGCTATTTTTTAAATATGCCAACTACACAACACAAAGGTTTAGACAAATTGAACAATGCAAGATTGCCAATAACTCAAGCCAAAATGGATTTACAAAGCAAAAGTCATTGCATGCATATGCATACATATATATATATATATGTATGTATATATATATATTGTAACACCCCGTAATTCTGTGACATTAAGATTCTCAAATTAAAGTATAATTAATTTTTAAAAGAAAAATTAAAAGAAAAAGATCCATGCAGTTGTTTAATTTAAGTATTGTAACTAACATGAAAAAAGAGAAGTAAGGAGAGAACAATAATTATTATTGTTCTAAGACTTATTAACAAAAGCCTATGTAGCTCAGTTGGTAAAGGCATTGGATTTGTAGCATGGAGGTCGGGGGTTTGAACCCCGTCGGCGGCATAATTTTTTTTATCTTTGTTTTAGAGAGGGCCAACTGAACATGCAAATATATGTACGTATACAAATTCAAATTTTGAAAGGATAAGAACGTACATATAAGGAAATAAAGAATATATATATATATATACATATGAGAATATAAATATATATATATGCAAAGATAAAATTTAAGATAAGGCTACAGTCAATGAAATATGGCAACATCATTTGAATTTTGAAAATAAAATGAAAGTTGTGCGTATATATATACGCGTAAAATGGTCGTTAGAGGAATTGTATACATATAAGAATATTTCATGTGAATAAAACAGTTAAATAAATTCCAGAAATTCAAAAGTTCGAAAATCAAACTTCTACGCCAAAACAATTCATTCGAAATTCAAATTTCTACGCCAAAATAGCTTGTGGGACCCAATGCTGACTCAGCGCTGCGTGTATGATAAGGTTTGGCTAGATTCATCTACGTACCTGGACTATTTTCTTAACTGGGTTCAATGCTGACTCAGCGCTGCGTGTACGATAAGGTCTTGAGCAGCTATATAAACAGCCCTAGTCTCCATTCCTCTTTGCACCTCTCTCTTCTATCCTTATGCTGCTTAGATTCATGGCCTCTTCCTCTCCTCTTTAATTAAATTAATAAATAAAATAAAATATGATTCAAGACGAGGAGATGCTGTTAAAAGACTTTTAAGGAGGGATTCAAATCAAAGTTTCAAGTGAAGAATTCAAAGGCTAGCTCAAACAAGTTTCAAGCAATGACGCACGAATCATAGCCACACTTTCCTTCTTTTCTAGATCTATTTTCTGTAAGTTGGTTATTTCTAGATCTGAATATTTTGTTTTATTTGTGACATGAAATTAAAGGAATAAAGGAATATGCCAAATCTCTCTCTCTCTCTTCGAATCTGTGTTTATACTCTTGGATTGAATTAAGAACTGTTATGATTCGAGGACAAATAAGACTGTAACCGTGACTATGACTATAGAACTGTGGCCTTTGAAAGCATATGCCTTTGGACTATGACATAAGCCTTTGACTTTGGGACATATAAACATTGCCTATGACAATGACTTATGACTATGGGAATTATTTTCCCTTTTGGACTATGAACATCGCATATGACTATGGACATTTCCTATGACTGTGACTGTGACTACAAGGATTATTTCCTTGACTAGGCCTATACCTTTGATTTGGACATAAATTATTACTTATGACATAATGAGGACAACTGTGATTTTGACACCCATGATTTATGATTAGGAAAATATTGCTTTAGTTTTTTGATTGAGAAGTTGGGTCTAAACCCAATTTTTTATTCTACCTGTTCCTTGGTTTTTCTTTGGTTTTAAGACAGTGGGAATTTACCTATTAAGTTAGGTCTACCCACGTTCTTGAACCTATTTTGCCCATTCTTTGGTTTTAAGACAGTGGGAATTTACCTATTTAGTTAGGTCTACCCATCTTCTTGAACCTGCATTGTTATCCAAACCTTTTTATGCCAATTATTCCTTCTTGTCATTTTGATTCATTCCCTTTTTATCTACGAATCTAGATTTATTTATAATCTAGGTTGAATCACGATTATTCGAACGGTGGGAATGCGATTTGGGGAAAAACATGGAAATGAATATGAACGTAATTGTAAACTTGGAAATTGGCATAATTTGGAATATGTATTATGACATGCATATTAAAATGAAAAAGGGGAAATGGGCTTTTGGAATAAATTGTTAACAATTTATAAACAAAAGAAAAGTATTTTGATAACATCCCTTTTTATAACACATAGACCAAAAGGTTCTAGGGTGACAGAGAGGATAGTGTCTAGGCTTGGGTTTGGAAAATACAAGTTTCCTGCCCTCCCTGGCTATCCCTAACTGATCCGAAGGACGGGATGGTTGTTTATAAAACCAGGTTTGGAAATTAATCAAAAACCCTTTGAACTTAGAAAACATGAATATGCCTAACCCGAGGTTAGACTGAGTTGCGGTGTAAACCTGCCCGGAACCGACCGGCACATCCAGTAACCGCAGCAATATCTGTCTAATGTGAGAGGTTGCGGCTTTAATTTATTAATTAAAGCTAGAACAAGAATGGGAGAGTTAAGTCCATAGAAACACTTAACCAATTTAACATAGTTAAGCAAGAATGGGTGGGTTAAGTCCATAGGAACACTTAACCGACTTAACAAAGTTAAGCTAGAATGGGAAGGTTAAGTCCATAGGAACACTTAAGCAACCTAACACGGTTAAGCTAGAATGGGAAGGTTAAGGAACACTTAACCAACTTAGCACAGTTAAAGCTAGAATGGGAGGGTTAAGTCCATGGGAATACTTAGCCAAATTAACATGTTGACTAGATTAGAAGGTGGGGTTAAGTAAAGTTAATACACTTAGCCAATTTAACATGTTAATTAGACTAGAGGTTGGGGTTAAGTAATACACTTAGCCAAATTAATATGTTAGCTGGACTAGACCATAGGGTTAAGTAAACTTGAACGCTTAACCATCAGAATATGATAAATGAATAGGGTTAAGTAAAAAAGCATAAAGGGATAACACGTAACCAGTGTAATAGGATAAGGGAAGAGGGTTAAGATAGCTTGAATCAACTAAAGACACTTAACCAACCCAACCTGGCGAGAAAGAAAACTAAGTAGTAACCTCAGTTGAAAAAGGGACTAAGTAGTAAAACTTAGTTAAGAAAACAAGGAATTTGGAAACTAAGTGGTAAACCTTAGTTAGTAGAACTAAGTAGTAATTCTTAGTATAACACGAAGGAGCGGACATCCATCTGGTTTTAAGAAGGCTCCAACGAATTGGGTTACGAAGCCCGAGGCTTCGAGGGGACGTGAGGGTACTCTTGGTATCCCTCTGTGAGGCTGCAGATGATCATCCTGGGCTCACAGAGGTTAAGGTCTGCGTTAGAAGAACCGAGGGTATGCCTTGGTTGCAATATATATGTGGCAACCTAAAGACTAGGATGGACCAGCGTGATTCGGCGAGAAGACGGTAGCCCTGTGATAGCAACTCGTCGTCTACCATCCATCTTGAGTCAATCGAAATACGTGAAGCGGAAAGGCGGAGAACTCCAAAAGACCATATACTTGCTATCTAGTTATGGTTGCGGATGGCCATAGGATAGTGGGGCACCGAGGGCCGGCGTATAGTTCTCATTTTACAAGGTGTGCCTTTCATTAGCTGAGGGAGGGGTCAAGTGGGACCATAGCCACTGGAATAAAAACAGACCTTAGCATCTGCATTGGCAGATATCTGAAAGCTCCCGACCGAGTTCTGTATCCCTTGATTTGCCCTGTCACAGGACTCGTATCGCACATTACAGGACATGTGCATCTAGACAAGCGATAACGATTCGCGATACATACGTGGGGAAGCCTAGGAACATATACCACTCTAGGTAGTGTGTCCTAGACTTGGGGGCATTGTTCGACAGGTAGCGTAATCCCTAGTTGGACTAGGTGGCATAAACCCTGCACTCGAAAAGCGTTCAGCAGATAGCGTAAAACTATAGTTAAATCTAGAAAGCAGTGGATAGAAAACCCTAGATTAGATCTAGGTAACAACTAATAAATGGATGCCTGAAGGCGATGGAAAATACAGGGATTGGGATCACGTTATCGTTACTAGTTGAAACACTAGTTAGGCGGTGCAGAGATATAGAAACCAATATAACAAGTAAACAGCGAAGCAGCGAAAGTATTAGAGCGTATCCAGTTTATCTTAGCATATCTTGTGACTACCTTGTCTAATCTTGTTGACCCTATCGTCATGGTGTAATCTTGTATTCAGTTAATTCATGTCGTTTTGTTTTCCATGTTCACATGCTAGAAGTTACTGAACTTACTCAGGCTTTATGTCTGACTCTGTTTTTCTTTCGTCTTCTTTCTTCCGTTCTCCCCCCCCCCCAGGTTGTTAAGGAGGAAATAGGATAGCTCAGATTTGTTTTGGGATGATTTCTCTTTCCAAGCTTGAAGAATCTTGGATGCATCGGCTTTGGATTGCTATGGCTGGCTTTTGTTACATTGGGGAATATAAATATATTTTATGCTTCTTTATTTTGTAAAGACAGTTGATACTCTGATATTGTAAAGGAACCTTGTACAAATTATTTTGTCAATAAAGCAAAGTTTTATTTTCCGCTGTTTAATGTTTGTCTGTCTTGTAATTTATCTGCATCTTTTACCCATAATGCTCCACAGAACTTAGTGCATTCCCTTTGTGAGTGATACTAATGGATGTGGGGTGTTACATATATGCAAATGTCAAGCCTTCAGGTTCAAGTGCACAAGTAAATGAGCATGAATGGTGACAAGAATGATGCAACAAACTCATATATACATGCAAATGTCCAGGCCAATGAATAACTCATGTCAAAAAGTTAAAGTGTAAATATGTACGAAATTTGAAGTGGTGCAAATTCATGCAGCAAGAAATGTCGACCAGTTTATAAAAACATACAGGCTTAAATACAGTGGACATACCAAACTGGGTTGAGCCAGATTAAGTTTTGACTAGTGAACAATCAATGTTCAAGAAAATAGTTAGATGAGATTTTTTTTCCAGGTTTGAGCTATGTTGCAAATAAGTTTTGTAAATAAATTCATAAAGGGCAAAACCAGATCCAGAAATTCAATCACAGGGACAAGAGATAGACCGGGTTCATCAGCAAATCAAAGATCCAGTTTTGGTAAAGAATATCAATTCAATGATTCTAGAAATGCATTTGTGAACAATCAGTTTTTCCAAAATCACACAAGTACATTTTTGGCAACTCAAGGATCTCGCAAACACTTTTGGAAAAAGTTTTTTGGCAAGGAAATCACTGCATAAATTTTTGGCAAACTATTTTGAATGACACAAATATGTGGTAAGAAATTCCTTTTGCAAACCAAAGTGTGTGGACAACAACTGTTTCCAGATTTCATTTCAACAATTTTGGCAAGTTTAAATTTTCCTGAAATCAAGTTATATCCGGCAATATTTTAATGTACATTTCCTAGCAATGGAAAGAATTCTTTTTTGGAATATAGAGAAAGAATTTATATTCTTGACTCAAGAAAATCTACATGACATTTTTAAACAAAGATATTCAATCTATCAATTATTTCCAGAAAATCGCAAATTATTATAGGAAGAATTTTTTTCCAGAATTATGCAATCAGTTATGGCAAGAAATCGCTAATTGTTTCCCGTATTCAATCATCATGGTCACAATAAGTATTCAAGGAAAACAATTTTATTGTTTCCAGAAAATTACGTAGGAGTATTATTAGTTCATCAATACATAGCCATGGATATCATATCAATTTAGTGCAACAAATCATGCAATGATCATGGCAACAATCAAAGCCAAGGAAATCAAGTATTACAAAATCACACAAGAAATCAGATCAAGACATTTGAAGAAATTAGAGTTAGTTTAGGGTTTTTGTAAACCTATTTAAACTACAACATCCATCATCGAAAAAGATATTGAAAAAATCAATTAACAGAAAATCGATATGAAGCAAAATCAATTAGAATACTCACATATTTTTTCGATCGCCAGAGACCAAATCATTCACAAGAAAAAACGTCATCCAAAGGTAATCAGAGAACAATTTTTGCAGCAATTCGAAGTGGTGATTTGGAATTCACAAAACCCTATTTTTCCAGAGAGTCGGCTGACGTTTTTGAGCGAGCTTCCAAAGTTCGGCCTATGTTTTTAATTAGAAAAGGGGTTTTCTAATTTTATATTGTTTTGTTTTTACTTTGTTTGTAAATAGTCGTTCTGTTTTCTAGTGTCTGTAAAACTAGATCATCTAGTTATGGGATTTTAACTAGCAGTTTTCTAATGTATGTAATAACTAGGGTTTACTAGCAATGGGTTTGTAGCTAGGGAAAAATCTGATTTTGGGGTTAAGATCAGTATAGGGTTTTGAGCGTAGGATTAGAATAGTTGTGAGCGGGTGTCGCGAGTTTACAGGGATTTTGTAAGCGTAGAGATTATTTTAATTCTGGTATAAAACCATGGGGAATGCAGTAGTAGACAATGTAACAACCCGTATTTTAATAACATGTTAAAACCATAAATCAAGGCAAAATTAATTTTTAAAACAAGAATTAAGGGAAAGGGTTGCGCCATTGCGTTCGTCTCGAAATTCTGCTTGGAAACAAATTCAAGTTTTCGAGAAACGGAGTCCGTATGAGGGAGATATGACCCTCCGAAGTTTCAAGGATTTTCAGAACAGAAAACAGCTCGAATTTGAATTCAAACCCCAGCGCAGACTGGGCGGGAATTTTCCCGCCCAGGACTAGGTTGACCTGGGGGTCGACACTATGGTCGACCTCCCAGGGACCAGGTCGACCCTATGGTCGACCTGGGGGTCGCCCTGGTGCTGAAACCCTGTTTTGAACCTGGGTTCATTCTGATGTTTCTGGTCTCGTTTTCAATCTAGATTCGTTTGCCTAATCCTATATAAATAGCCCCCTAGCCCCATTCTCTTTACACCATTCTTCTCTAACCTTATGCTGCACAAATTCTTGATGAACATGGCTTCTTCTTCAAAATAAATAAATTAACATAAAGCACGAAGACTATTTCTTGAAGACTACGGCTAGGAATCACATATTGGGGATTTTCTTCTACAATCAAATCGAGATTCAACAATTCGACGACTAGTTTCTAGATTCAACTTCTGCATCTCAATTTCTTAGTCCACGATCTGTAAGTTCTAGTTACTTTGAGATTTAAACTTGTTAATTGTAATTTGGACATGAGATAAAGTGAAATTGGACTTAAGTATGATAATCGATTCACATTTATTCTAGTTTCCATCTTGGATCTTGACATTTGGGAATATTGCTATGAAATCAGTTTGGACCTATTCATGTTGTAAATCAAACTCTTTCATGTCCATAACATTATCATGCATGTGATGTTGAATTAGTCCATTATTTACAAGTTTGGGACTATCACCTTATGCCATGACAATCACCGTATTATGCTAGATTTAAAATCCTATTATTTTCTATATGCCAGTGATGTTGTAACCAATTATCTCAAGTTATATCATGCTAGTCTTTTAATCCCTTTTATCACTTTACGCTCGTCCTTTTTGCCTATCATGGTTTTGATGTTATTCCCTTTATTTCTGGATTTGGATTTACTTGTAATTTAGATCGATTCACATTTACATGCGATGGGAATACAATTTGGGTAGATTAGGCAAAACATGAATTGGTTATGAACATGAATATGAACTTGATAATAGGCATAAGTTGAAACATGAAACTTGACATGAAACTTGCCATGAAACTTGACACGAACTTGACATGAAACTTGAACATGGGCATGACAATAGAATGAACTTGAACATGGCCAACTCGAGGTTGGGTTGAGTTTGCAGTGCAAATCTACCCAGAACCGCCCGGCAAATCCAGTGACTACAAACAATAGGATCCAATGTGAGTAGTTGGTCATATCGCGCTTGAAACCCGAGGTTAGACTGGGTTGTGGAGTAAATCTGCCCGGAACCGCCCGGCATATCCAGTGACCACAACAACAGGTCTAATGTGAGAGGTTGGGGTGCATTAATTAATTAATGACACATGATTTGTAGGTTTAAGTCATGAACATGAAAGACAACACTTAACCAACTTGACACATGATTTGTAAGGTTAAGCCATGAATTTGAACGATAACACCTAACCAACTTGACATGCTAGACTGATAAGGGTTAAGTCACGAATTTAAATGACGACACTTAACCTGTTGGACGGAAACCCTGGTTACGCGGTCCATTTCAGTAGTAACCCACTAGATGTATCATGGTACCCTGGAACAAGGCAGGGTGGGCACGGTTACTGGGCTGATTGTAAGCGACCAGAATGACACCTGAGTTGGTGCGCCAGTGTAGGTTCGGGCGGACTATGGTCGTGCACGTAGTCCGGAGTTGAAAAAGAAGGCATTGGGAATCAATAGGTTACACTGTGCATGCTTAATTCGTGCCAGTGGTTGGCACCCTAGGGTTTGATACACTCCATGGTGGACCTAGCACAGGTGACTACATTCGTGATAGGGTCGTATGACACAGATACACGACGAGCTAGAACTTGTAGGGAGCCGATCGATTAATGGATCGTTCTGTAGGACCCTGAAATGGGTCATTTCATGATATTGGGCCAAGGGATCATTTCATGGTTAATAAATGACATGGGTTTGGGACACTAGTACAGTTAGTGCAGTGAATCTTGAACATGCGATGCTATAATTGACTTATCATGTTATCTTAGTCTATCTTGCCCATCTTGTCATCATCCTTATGTTTTCTTTTAGTTTATACATGTCATGTTACCTTTACCTGTTTTTATGCTGAAAGTCACTAGGACTTACCAGTCTTTATGACTGACCCATTTTCTTTCGCCTCATTTTCTTTCATTTCCCCCCTCCCCCAGGTTCTCAGGGAGGAAACTCTAGCACTTAGCTTGGATTTCACTTGCTTTCGGTTCAGCTCATGTACGTTTTGATCTTGAGCTATGCTATGGCTGCATTTCTACAACCTTTGGGGAATTAAGCTACTTTTGGTGTTTTAAGTTTTATGCTTCTTTATCTATTCAAGGCAGAACTTGTTGTAATGTAAAATGATAGTTGGTACTTTGGATGTACAAGGTTTTGACTCTTTTTGAAAGTAATGAAATTTAGCTTTTGATTCTTCCGCTGTTTTATTTATGTTCCATCTTGTAATATTTCTGTGATTGTTTACCTCGATAACGTTCCTCCAAAACTAGTGCATTCCCTTTGTGAGTGACCCTAGCGGAGGGGGGTGTTACAGGAAGGGTTTGCCGAAGCTGGGTAAAATCTGTATGATTTATTTTTTGCATCTATTTTATCTGCTACAATTTGTTCTGTGGTTATTTTAATATCTCGAATTAATTCAATAAACCCTATTCACCCCCGTCTAGGGTTAATCTAGATCCAAAAAGTGGTATCAGAGCCTGGTATTTCATTAAATCTAGAGACATGGTTTCCCCTAGTTGTCAGTTCTCTGAGAGTCAGTCCAGCCATATTCCAACTATTTTTAATGGTACAGATTTTTTAAATTAGAAATTAGAAATGAAGTCCTATTTAAAATATGTTAATATTAAATGTAGGGATATTGTTATTAATGGATATGATGGGGTAGATAGGAATGATATTGAGTTTAATTATCGCACTACTCATATTTTATATTCTTATATTGAAGATATCCAATATAACCTTATCTCCAGTTGTTTGTCTGCACAGGAAATCAATAATACTCTAAACGCGAAATAAGGAAGAATTGACAACAACAACTCAAAACCCCAGAAGGCCAACTCAGATTCAGATCTATGCTTGAAAAGAGATATAGAAGAAAATTCAGATGGATCAGTCGATGGAGACTCAACAGACAATGAGATAGAAAGTTGCTCATATGAAGATTTGCTTTATATGTCTGCTGATTTAAGAAAACTGTTGATAATCTCCATCGGAAAAACAAATCTCTGAAATCTAAAAATCATGAGTGGACCAACAAAAATAACTGTTTGGAATCAAAACATTCAAATGTCATAAAATTAGAAAATTCTGATTGCGAAAATTGTTTGGAGTTAAAATCTGATCTCGTTCATCTCAATAAAAACATTCAAAAGTTTGAAGAGGAAAATTTGATTTTAAAAGATAACAAGATTGATCTGAAAAGTACAAACAATTCTTTGCAAAAGGAATTTAAATTTTTTAAGGCAATCAAAAATTCCAAACATGAAATCACTGAAAAGGAATAGCAGAAAACTGATTCAATCTTGAATGAGCTTGAAAATGAGATTGAAATTTCCAAGAAACTTAAATTTGAAAACAAATTAAATTTGAGTCTGAAATCTTTAAGTCCAAGACCAAAATCAAACTGCTTGAGAACGAAAATTTAATTTTGAAACAAAATGATACTGAATGGAGAAAGATCAGCATTAATCGTTGTTCAAATCTGATGAAAGAAAATTTTGATCTTAAATCCCAAATCAATGATCTTGAATTGAGCTTAAACCGTTTTTCAACCAGAGAGAAATATTTGAATATGCTGTTGAAAAATCAATTTTCATCTACTAATAAAAATGGTCTTGGTTTTGGGAAAACAAATGATTTTAAAAAGTTAAATTAAAATGGCTTTAAAAATCCTTCAAACCATTTTGGAAAAGATCGTTTTGAAAATATAAACTCTGATAATTTCAAAGGATTTTTGAATCATAAACAATATGAGAATTTGTTTATTAACAAACCATTTAAACAGTCTTGGATCCCAAATGGAAATAAAAGGATTTTGACCGAATTCAAATAGATTTGGGTTCCTAAGGTTATGTTGATGTCAAAAGTTGGCCATTAGTGACAGTCAATCCCCAATCGTGTGAAGAGCACACGAATAACAATCACAAAGTGTAATAAAATAAAGAAAACAGGGAACACACAAGACCTTTTATATTGGTTCGGCAAAGATGGTGCCTACGTCCACTTTGTATATATAAGTTTGCTTTTGATTAGAAGTACAATTCTTTTTCTATTTGAGAAAAGAAGAAGAGTTAGCTATTTTGGGAGTACCCGTGTGGAGAGCTTAGAATTAGAAGTCTTAAGTGGAGATAAGAGCGTCCAAAAGAAGGTCCTTTCCTCTTTGAGCTTGGATGTACTTATAGGAGTGGGCTGAGCGGGCCGCCACTTGTCTTGCCTTTTTTGCGGAGCTCGGACACGTGGAGCTAGATCAGTGGAAATAGTTGCGGCGATGGGACCCGGTCTGCTGCTGATTAATAGTATCCTCGAAAATGGTGGCTTATGGGGCACTCGAAATGAGGTATATCAAAAGTAGAGCTTTTTCCGGAGGTGGTTGACCATCTTTAATGCCTTGAGAGTCGGGCCAAGTATTGAATTACTAAGCTGGATATTTTTGACATAGATTCGGAGATATCTGGTTGATCCGAACTTTAAGGAAGTGCTTTGACTCGGTCGGTCTAGGAGAGCGATTACTTTGGGGCATGAGATGCCGTTGCTCGTAGGAGATTAACTCGGGCCAAATCCTTTTTGAATTTTCTGAAGTACAATTTGTTCTATCGGTCGACCGACCAATACTGAAAGTTGGACATTGGGCTTCGATCCATTGAACCACGATAGCTTTTGCCAAAAAGTTGGGCAACACTTTGCCCCTCAGAATACATCTTTCTTGGTAAAGGAGGTGTGTTCCGAACCTTGTATCTAAGTTCAATGTGTGAGTAGCGATGGTTGCGCCGAACCATTTTAAGGTCAGAAATCTGACGATCCGGTGGTTGTATTAAGATCAGAAAGCCGAAGATCGAAGCAGATCGTATTAAGGTTAGAAAACCAGCAACCATCAAGGACCGTATTAAGGCCGAGAAAGTATTTGTCAACCTCGATTGTGAGATTTAACATCTAATGAGAATGTATGGGCCATTCTTGGTCTAGAGAACACTTTGGTCTTGATTAGGCGAGTCATAACCATACCCGGCTCGGAGATATGGGAGAGTAGTAATTACACTTGGCTTTGAAAGGTGGAGAGTATTATCTATACTTGGCTTATAGAGATGGCCAGTATTATCCATACTTGGCTTACAGAGATGGCGAGTATTATCCATACTCGGCTTATGGCAAGTGTTGATTATGCTCGACTTATGTAAGATCATTTGAGAAGTTCAACAAGTGAAGAGTACACTTGGTTCAGAGAAGGGGAGAGTATAATCCATACTCGGCTTAAAGAAATCTGACCATACTCGGCTTATGGAGTAGGTTTAGTTAAGGTGGCAGGCTTTGATCGTGCGTAACAGACGATGGCTTAGCACTGACCATATTTGGGTTGGTGAGCGTCTGTCACGCTCGACTTAAATCATTCAAACATAACCCATGTCTACAAAAGAAAGTTCATTGTTGCTAAAGAATTATTACAAGGAAATGAAAATAAATCCTAAGAGGATGGCTGTTGATTCCAGAGCATGCCTAGGAGCTACATCCTGTAATGACCCGGGATTTTGTCGACTTTGGTTATCGCCATAAACTCAATGATGACTAACCAAGGATCGAAAATACCGGATGATTAATGAAAGAAATTAGAGGGTGAGGAAAGATAAGATAGAAACTTAGAATAGAAGAAGAAGAAGAACACAACATCAGAGTAATACGAATGTCACAGCGGAACGAATAACATATAATATATAACATAACTTTGAAATATAGCTTTGTACTTGAATATACAACATTTTCAAAGTACAGCACTTACAACACAGCGGAAATAAACTATAGCTATATGATCCTGAAGCCTCCTGCTCCAACTCTTCAAGTATCTGTAAATCCCGACTACTTGATTGCCCGTACAAAATTGGGAACCCAAGAGTATAGAGAAAACAAAAACAAAATAAACTCTGGGTCAGTCATGGGACTGGTATGAGTAAAAACAGTTTGAACAAGTAAACGATATCTCATAAGACCATGCCGTATAACGGAACATGTTTTTCCCTTATGAGAATTCAAATTATCTTTATATCAAAAACCTTTTTGATATTATAATAATGTCTATCAACACAATATAATAATCATCTAGCAGAAACGCTTCCATCTCACGTTCTACATATATAGTATACAATCAAAACCGCAAGCACGTATTGGGTAATGGATTTCCAACTATGACAAGGTATGGAACCACCTTTCGCTAGTGTACCTCTAGAAAGGAATACACTGGGTTCAACAAGAACATCTTGCAACCCGACGACACATGACCGACCACTCATTTCACTTGAGTGTATCGAATGTATATCACCAACGGTTGGGATCAGCAACCGTTTCCCAAATGGGACAGCATCAACAATAGATTTTTAGAAATAAATGAAACTCTAGATCAGGTGATTATACATCCTACTTCGGAGCGACCGACTTAGCCATGCTGCATACCCGATTTCTGTCATTTACCGGATGTGAGGCTAGAAGCTACGCTTTATCATCACACCAGATTTACTTCGAATGCCATATCGTCAAATCCATCAAATCACCAATTGTCGTCTGCAACAGTACATTATGTGTTAGCTAAAGAAGTTTCCTTCTCCGCTTCCACTCTTGGTATGGTTGAAGAAATCAATGTACGTGACCTTTCTGGAAATACTCTGTCAGACATTCATCCATACATGTCATCCAGGAACAGGATGAACCGAAGGCACTATTCAGTACATCCATCTTAGGCACTATTATCTAAGACTTATACAATAGCCCTTGCATTTTACTCCGTCTTCAATTATCTTTGGCATATATGATTCGCAACGCTTATGCCAATACGGAGTGGTTCTTTGGATAATAATCCAACCGGTCTCTCCATATTAACAACGTTAAAATGGTCCAAAACTTTGATAGTCGGTGAGTTAACTATCAAATGAAAACACGTGTGCAAACAATGATATTATTTCCAGATGGAAATTATATCGACCAATCATCATTTAACATATATATACATATATATTCACATTTCCTTATTTTCTATGTTTAGAAAATATACGTTATTAACACTGGAAAACATTTCCATTGTTTATTTACATATCACTATCATTACATAACTATCAGTCCCTGACTGTAAACTAGCAGGAGAACAATTCTCTAAGTATAAACCCCGAAGGCCGAAACCAACATCAGATCGATACTCAGAAAACTATTCAACTTAACTAATCTCTAGTCAGTTTCTAATCTTGTTTAACTCTATTTCGATTAACTCTATTTGAATAACTCTATCTGAATAACTCTATTTGAATAACTCTATTTGAATAACTCTATTTGTTTAACTCTATTTGAATAACTCTATTTGTTTAACTCTTATTCGAATAACTAATATTCGATTTAACTCCATTCGCTTAACTCTAGATCACAGCGATCACAATGGTTATGCCTGATTCCCTCAGGAAACATCCGACCAGCATGGGCTATCTGCAGCCCTGCGTATTACGCTAGCAGTCATGCTAAATGGCAAGTTATCCTGAATAACTATGTTTGACTAACTTCTTCGAATAAACTATATTTGATTGGCTTCTATTTGATAACTAAAATCGACTAACTCTTTTCTATCTCGTTAATTTCCTTTTATAAATCCTATTTATTTTCCCAATAAATATTCCTTTATTCTATTTATCCTATGATTTTATAAATGCTTTATTTTGAAAATATTTCCTTTTATAAAATTGGTCGATTTTATAAAACCCTTTTATTTCAATATACATTGAAATATTTCTTTTTTCATCCCAGGGTTTCTTTTTATGATATTTAAAATTGTAAACCACAATGATCGATATCGTTTAAACACACATAATCAAACAAATTATATATCACATCATATATTACAATATATGAACAGAACAGTATTATAAATATTGAGGAGTCCAGTTGGACCCCTCCAACCTGTTTCCCTGCATCACAGATGTTAAACAATATAGATAACACCACTTTCAGTTCCATATGATATGTTCTGTTAAACAGAATCAATACATATAGATTTAACGGTTTATATATATAATTTCCACTAACTGGCTAGCAGTTTAATCAAACAGTCAACACACAATTAATCAGACAATTTTTAACAGTTCTAAAAATACAACATGAAAATATTAACTGTTCATAGTTAGTAAGATTTACTCACATTGGCAGTTCGTCGTTAAAGAACGATAAACTGTTGTTTGATTTGAATCAAACAATTTATTTCGCCATAATTTTAAACGGGCCCAGATTCACTCCCATTCAGTCTCTATGTTGCTCCCGTCCATTCGATCCCAACGCAACTTACGGTTCGTCAATCTGATATTGTATGACCAAGATATTCGATTTACAAGATTGAACTAATTTAAATAAATTAAAACTTGAATTTCTAATTTCTTGTTGGGCTTTAGCCTTTTAAAACGAGGCCCATACCCTTTCATTAACTAGCCCGACCCGCACTTTACCTTCTCCCCCAATTTCATAAATCAAACTTGACAGCTCCTTCACCCTTCTTGGCCGACCTTTGCTCCACTCATTCACCATCACTACTTAACCGATCAATAACCCGAAACCACCATTATTCTTCTCTTCGACCTCTCATCATTTCCATCCCTAAATTACCCAACTCGAGATCCACTGTAGAATTGCGTTGCTCAGCTAAATGCTGTGGGTTCCAACGACAACATCGACATATATTTGTTCGGATTCTCACCAGAAAATCACAATCGAACCCACTCTCCACCACAAACAACAACATACACTCCAATTCTTGAATCAATGCTTGAATCTCCTTTTAATCCCAACCTTAGTTTTCGCTGGTCAAAATCTCGAGCCCACAAGCGACGTCGAACCCAATACAAAGCATATAGGTATGAAGCCAAGACGAAGACGAACTTGGAAATCACTGTGCTTTGATTTATAAGAATTTGTATGAATTTATTTTGATTTTCTTTGAATGGAAACTTTACTGTGTTTGGGTTTATACCGTTTATATAGACCTGTGTGGGTAGTTAGGGTTTGTGGTTGTGGAAGGTGGTCGCGTGGCCTTCATGTGGTCCACGGAAAATCTTAGGATATTTTGATTTTTATATTTTATTTTCGCCAATTTGTCCTTGTATCTGACTTCTAAAAATCCCTACGACTACATACGATACCCAAAAATCACCAAACTGGACAGCACCTTCAGTTCGACATTACGGTCCCAACGAAACTGGTTTCGTCGAATTCCGACTCCGTTTGCTCACACAACGTATTTTTAACTGTCAAAATACTGACTGTTTCTCACTCTAAAAATCCGTACGACCACACAGTGACTGTAAAAATCACGAAACTGGAAATCTAACAACTATTTGACAATGCGGATCCAATAAAATTAGTTTTGTCGAATTCCAACTTCGTTTGCAAAACTGGCTATTTTTAAAGCACTGGGTGACCCATTTAAATATATAAATATATTTAAATATAATTAAATAAAATATTAATAAATTTATATTATCGTATATATTCACAGTGGAATACCATACAGATCTATTGGGATTTATAACTCGATATTCCAAATCTGGGTCAACCCGATATTCGATTTATTGAAATTCCTTTTAAAATATAAATAATTCCTTTATAAATTATAAAGGAATTCCACAGCGACTTTTCTAAAATTTGATTTGGACGTAAATCAAAATCTACACGATGAAATCCCAATTTTTCTCTTCCACTAGAAAGATACACTCCACCAGCTCCACACGTTTCTTGTTTCACAGAAATCCGGGTTAAAATGAATCCTGCACGTTCAGTTGAAGTTCAAATCGCGAAATTACGAACTGCAGCGCCATTTCAAGCTCGATTTTAACTATAATATAATTATACGTTCAAACTGTCGTTCAAATAATATATTCGCTATTCAAATTCAATTCTAAGCTGAATTAAATATCACAGATGATCCAGTTCACATCATATCGCCACTTCATCCAATTCTGATTATTTCAGAATTAAATATATTATCTAATTTATTATTTTAATTAAATATTCATCATTATTTAATTCCATGACCATTTAATTCACTATATCACTATTTATACAATTAAATAAATTAATTATAATGCCTCTGCAAATGCGGGTCATTACAATCTTTCCCACTTAAAATAATTTCGTCCCCGAAATTGCTAAAAGGTAGAGGATGACCCTATCGACCGGTTAGAACATATTTGTTCACTTCTTAACTTCAGTTTCAACTGAACCAATTTAATTTCAATTAAATATTAATTAATTCTTATCAATGAAAATTTTCAAAAATCCTGAAAATTTTCTAACGCCTTAACTCTTTGAAAAATTTCGCCAGCACCTCCTTTGTACTGGTCAATCGGTCAAACTCCAACTCGCCTCTTTGGGCCATCTCCGACCCAAAAGTAAATCAAACAGCCAAGCGGCTTGCCAATTCGGCTCATAAATCTTATGTCAAATAGAAATATAAACTTGTACCTTTAGTCGGCATATCATTTTATCCTTTCCACCTGTTATCAATTCAGCGGATACAAGGGTCATCCCAATCAAATTTCAATCTGCTTTTATCCACAACACAACCATTCGCTTATATCCGAGCCAAATATCATTTCAACTCTTCTCGATTCCCAACTCTTAACTTGATTATCACATTACACTTCAAATTTGAATCTCACAATCCAATTTGTCTTGATATCATTCTAATTCAACCTCAGTTACCACTTTACTGGCTTTACTTTAATTCAAATTTGCTTTCACAATTTCTGTTAAATTTGTTTCTAATTCAAACAGTCTCTCCTTGGGAGTTTTTAAACAGTTTACTCTTTTCAAAAATCAAATTTTCCTTTTGAACATGTCACTGAGCCCTTAATTAATATTCCATTAGTTAAATCGCTTCTCTATTTCTTTATCAATATTTGTTAACCAAATATTTTCAATAACCATATTGGCCTTTTATGTTATTTGGAAAACATTTTCGAATATCGCCTTCCTTTATTTTCTAAACTTCAGAAAATATATGCTATTTATAATTGGAAAATATTCCAATTACTTATCTCTTTTCCGATCTCGTTTATTTCTATACTTAGGAAATATTTTTTATTATATTTCCAAGCTTACACTTATTTAGGTTAAAACGGATGTTGTGTAAATCATCGTTACGACAACCCAAATACTATATTCAACTAACTCTTATTCAACCTTGATCTTCGAGCCTGAAATCTTACTATTTATTTGTTAATAATGAAATCAATCAAGTTGGGGTATAACTACCTCTTAGACCTTGACGGAATAACGTTTATAACGTCAAAACAGATATGACTACTTACTCGAATAATCAATACCATACAACTACTTATTCACTTTTAAACACGTATACGCTTCCTCTTTCTATTCTTACTAGATTTTATTCTTAGTCTTCTTTTTTGATTTTATTATTATATTTCTAAGTTCGTTTCCTTACCGACTTATATATATATATATATCGATACGTCGATTTCTACCTATCAAATTATCTTAAAAATATTCTAACTCCTTAAATTCCCGGAAAAATTCGCCATAACCTCCTTTGTACCAGGAGCATCGGGATATTTCAAATAGCCTCCCATAGCCCTCACCAATCCAAAAGAAAAAGAAAAAGCCAAGCGGCTAGCCGATACGGCGCATAAAATCTCATATATGAATTAAATACATACCTTTTCGTCGAGCATTCTATTTATATACCTTCATACCTTATCCATACCTATCTCATGTATATTTATACCTGCCCAATCTATTTTAACTATACCTGATCGTTTTAACTCAATTCGTTAATTAATTTGTTAATTAACTCTTTAGTCTATTTCACTTTTATATTTGAACATGACATGTTCAAATATATTTTAACTTGCTTATTAACTAATTTGAATCCAAATTTCAAATTTAAGTTCTATATTCGATTTTGAATATCCATTTATAAATCCAATTCCCCTTTCAAAGTTCAACTTCAAATTCAAAACTCGATTAACTAATTCCTCTTCGACTTAGTTAATTCTATTCAATTTCTATTCAAATTTTATATCACTTCTATTATTCAAATCTATATATCAAATTCTATTATTTAAATTCTATATATCAAATTCTATATTATAAATCCCATTTTTAAATTCAACACAACTTGTCTTTCCCAAAACAAATTCAAAACAGTATCTCTGGTAGTAATTCGTCACTTACAACTCGAAAATGAATATTGATGATGCAGCAGTCATCATCGGAATCAGTTTTCCAGTGATAGAAGTGAGTTCAATACTATAAAACCATTTCTAAACATTTCCACTTTGAAATTCATTTCAAAATACAATTCACACTGCTTGTAAAACAATTTAAAATATCCCAGGATCTTAAATTTTCCTTATTTTTAATCTAAATCCATTTACAAACACTTATCCAATTCTCCTGAGTTTTAACTCAATTTCTGGTTTAAAATTTCAGATTCAACTCATCTGATTTCACGTATTTCACTTATATGAATTCTGATTGGTTATTTACATAATCATTTAATTTATAATCTTACTCGATTATAATAACAACCAATATATCCACTATATTATAATTTTGATATATATATATATATATATATCTTTTATATCAAAATTTATTTCGGGTAAAATTATATCATTTACCCTCTTTCAAAACATATCGTGCCGACCCATCGTATTTGAGTGTTTATAAACTCCTACCGATACAGTGGATCAAACTGATCGACCAGAACTCATAAACAACTCAACCAATAAATCTCCACAATATAAAATTATTTTTATATCAAATAACAAATACGTTCACTCGTATATATACACTCAACTCAATCTAGGGTATTACTAACCCTATCTCTACCGAGTCACGCCACAGAGCTAAGGTAATTCACTTAACTTAAGCTCTGATACCAACTGTAATGACCCGGGATTTTGTCGACTTTGGTTATCGCCATAAACTCAATGATGACTAACCAAGGATCGAAAAATACCAGATGATTAATGAAAGAAATTAGAGGGTGAGGAAAGATAAGATAGAAACTTAGAATAGAAGAAGAAGAAGAACACAACACCAGAGTAACACGAATCTCACAGCGGAACGAATAACATATAATATATAACATAACTTTGAAATATAACTTTGTACTTGAATATACATCGTTTTCAAAGTACAACACTTACAACATAGCGGAAATAAACTATAGCTATATGATCCTGAAGCCTCCTGCTCCAGCTCTTCAAGTATCTGTAAATCCCGACTACTTGACTGCCTATACAAAATTGGGCACTCAAGAGTTTAGGAAAAACAAAAACAAAATAAACTCCGGGTCAGTCATGGGACTGGTATGAATAAAAACAGTTCAAAACAGTTTGAACAAGTAAACGATATCTCATAAGACCACGCCGTATAACAGAACGGGTTTTTCCCTTATGAGAATCCAAATTATCTTTATATCAAAAACCTTTTTGATATTATAGTAATGTCTATCAATACAATATAATAATCATCTAGCAGAAACGCTTCCTTCTCACATTCTACATATATAGTATACAATCAAAACCGCAAGCACGTATTGGGTAATGGATTTCCAACTGTGACAAGGTATGGAACCACCTTTCGCTAGTGTACCTCTAGAAAGGAATACACTGGGTTCAGCAAGAACATCTTGCAACCCGGCCACACATGACCGACCACTCATTTCACTTGAGTGTATCGAATGTATATCACCAACGGTTGGGATCAGCAACCGTTTCCCGAATGGGACAACATCAATAATAGATTTTTAGAAATAAATGAAACTCTAGATCAGGTGATTATACACCCTACTTCAGAGTGACCGACTTAGCCATGTTGCCTGCCCGATTTCTGTCATTTACTGGATGTGAGGCTAGAAGCTATGCTTTATCATCACACCAGATTCACTTCGAATGCCACATCGTCAAATCCATCAATCACTAAATTACGTCTGCAACAGTACATTATGTGTTAGCTAAAGAAGTTTCCTTATCTGCTTCCACTCTTGGTACGGTTGAAGAAATCAATGTTCGTGACCTTTCTGGAAATACTCTGTCAGACATTCATCCATACAAGTCATCCAGGAACAGGATGAACCGAAGGCACTATTCAGTACATCCATCTTAGGCACTGTTATCTAAGACTTATACAATAGCCCTTGCATTTTACTCCGTCTTCAATTATCTTTGGCATATATGATTCGCAACGCTTATGCCAATACGGAGTGGTTCTTTGGATAATAATCCAACCGTTCTCTCCATATTAACAATGTTAAAATGGTCGAAAACTTTGATAGTCGGTGAGTTAACTATCAAATGAAAACACGTGTGCAAACAACGGTATTATTTCCAGATGGAAATTATATCGATCAATCGTCATTTAACATATATATATATATATATATTCACATTTCCTTATTTTCTATGTTTAGAAAAAATATGTTATTAACACTGGAAAACATTTCCATTGTTTATTTACATATCACTATCATTACACAACTATCAGTCCCTGACTGTAAACTAGTAGGAGAACAATTCTCTAAGTATAAACCCCGAAGGCTGAAACCAACATCAGATCGATACTAAGAAAAATATTCAACTTAACTAATCTCTAGTCAGTTTCTAATCTTGTATAACTCTATTTCGATTAACTCAACTTGAGTAACTCTATCTGAATAACTCTATTTGAATAACTCTATTTGTTTAACTCTATTTGTTTAACTCTTATTCGAATAACTAATATTTGATTTAACTCCATTCGCTTAACTCTAGATCGCAGCAATCACAATGGTTACGCCTGATTCCCTTAGGAAACATCCGACCGCCGTAGGCTATCTGCAGCCCTGCGAATTACGCTAGCAGTCGTGCTAAATGGCAACTTATCCTGAATAACTATGTTTGACTAACTTCTTCGAATAAACTATATTTGATTGACTTCTATTTGATAACTATAATCGACTAACTCTTTTCTATCTCGTTAATTTCCTTTTATAAATCCTATTTATTTTCCCAATAAATATTCCTTTATTCTATTTATCCTATGATTTTATAAATGCTTTATTTCCAAAATATTTCCTTTTATAAAATCGGTCGATTTTATAAAACCCCCTTATTTCAATATACAGTAAAATATTTCTTTTTTCATCCCAGGGTTTCTTTTTATGATATTTAAAATAGCAAACCACAATGATCGATATCGTTTAAACACACATAATCAAACAGATTATATATCACATCATATATTACAATATATGAACAGAACAATATCATAAATATTGAGGAGTCCAGTTGGACCCCTCCAACCTATTTCCCTGAATCACAGATGTTAAACAATATAGATAACATCACTTTCAGCTACATATGATATGTTCTGTTAAACAGAATCAATACATATAGATTTAACGGTTTATATATATATAATTTCCACTAACTGACTAGCAGTTCAATCAAACAGCCAACACACAATTAATCAGACTTTTTTTAATAGTTCTAAAAGTACAACATGAAAATATTAACTGTTCAGGGTTAGTGAGATTTACTCACATTGGCAGTTCATCGTTAAAGAACGATAAACTGTTGTTTGATTTGAATCAAACAATTTATTTCTCCATAATTTTAAACGGGCCCAAATTCACTCCCAGTCAGTCTCTATGTTGCTCCCGTCCTTTCGATCCCAACGCAACTTACGGTTCGTCAATCTGATATTGTATGACCAAGATATTCGATTTACAAGATTGAACTAATTTAAATAAATTAAAACTTGAATTTCTAATTTCTTGTTGGGCTTTAGCCTTTTAAAACGAGGCCCATACCCTTTCATTAACTAGCCCGACCCGCACTTTACCTTCTCCCCCAATTTCATAAATCGAACTTGACAGCTCCTTCACCCTTCCTGGCCGACCTTTGCTCCACTCATTCACCATCACTACTTAACCGATCAATAACCCGAAACCACCATTATTCTTCTCTTCGACCTCTCATCATTTCCATCCCCAAATTACCCAACTCGAGATCCACTATAGAATTGCGTTGCTCAGCTAAATGCCGTGGGTTCCAGCGACAACATTGACATATATTTGTTCGGATTCTCACCAGAAAATCACAATCGAACCCACTCTCCACCACAAACAACAACATACACTCTTACTCTCGAATCAATGCTTGAATCTCCTTTTAATCCGAACCCTACTTTTCGCTGGTCAAAATCTCGAGCCCAAATCGGCGTGGAACCCAATACAAAGCATATAGGTATGAAGCTAAGATGAAGACGAACTCGGAAATCACCGTGCTTTGATTTATAAGAATTCGTATGAATTTATTTTGATTTTCTTTTGATGGAAACTCTACTGTGTTTGGGTTTATACCGTTTATATAGACCTGTGTGGGTAGTTAGGGTTTGTGGCTGTGGAAGGTGGTCGCGTGGCCTTCATGTGGTCCACATAAAATCTTAGGATATTTTTATTTTCTCCAATTTCTCCTTGTATCTGACTTCTAAAAATCCATGCGACTACATACGATACCCAAAAATCACCAAACTGGACACGCACCTTCAGTTCGACATTACGGTCCCAACGAAACTGGTTTCGTCGAATTCCGACTCCGTTTTGCTCACACAGCGTATTTTTAACGGTCAAAATACTGACTGTTTCTCACTCTAAAAATCCGTATGACTACACGGTGACTCTAAAAATCACGATCCATGCGACTACATACGATACCCAAAAATCACCAAACTGGACACGCACCTTCAGTTCGACATTACGGTCCCAACGAAACTGGTTTCGTCGAATTCCGACTCCGTTTTGCTCACATAGCGTATTTTTAACGGTCAAAATACTGACTGTTTCTCACTCTAAAAATCCGTATGACCGCACGGTGACTCTAAAAATCACGAAACTAGAAATCTAACAACTATTTAAAATTGCGAATCCAGTAAAACTAATTTCGTTGAATTCCGACTTCGTTTGCAAAACTGGCTATTTTTAAAGTTCTGGGTGACCCATTTAAATATATAAATATATTTAAATATAATTAAATAAAATATTAATAAATTTATATTATCGTATATATTCACAGTGGAATACCATATAGCTCTACTGGGATTTATAACTCGATATTCCAAATCTGGGTCAACCCGATATTCGATTTATTGAAATTCCTTTTTAAAATATAAATAATTCCTTTATAAATTATAAAGGAATTCCACAGCGACTTTTCTGAAATTTGATTTGGACGTAAATAAAAATCTACAAGACGAAATCCCGATTTTTCTCTTCCACTAGAAAGATATACTCCACCAGCTCCACACGTTTCTTGTTTCACAGAAATCCGGCTTAAAACGAATCCTGCACGTTCAGTTGAAGTTCAAATCGCCAAATTACGAACTGCAGTGCCATTTCAAGCTCGATTTTAATTATAATATAATTATACGTTCAAACTGTCGTTCGAATAATATATTCGTTATTCAAATTCAACTCCAAGCTGAATTAAATATCATAGATGATCCAGTTCACACCATATCGCCCCTTCATCCAATTCTGATTATTTCAAAATTAAATATATTATTTAATTTATTATTTTAATTAAATATTCATCATTATTTAATTCCACGACCATTTAATTCACTATATCATTATTTATATAATTAAATAAATTAATTATAATACCTCTGCAAATGCGGGTCATTACACATCCCAACCCTGTACATGTGTACATCAACATATCCATTTTATTGAATGAAATAAAAGTACATTGAAAATAAGAAATCTAAATCTTATTAACTAATGATGATGTCGCGAGTGCTGAGCTCAGGGTCCTTTCCATTTCTAGGAGCTCGAGGACCGGCCTGAGGAGCTTGGGCAGAAGATTGTGGCGGCATGTCCGGTATGCTTTTCTTGACGTACTTGGGAAGTTCTTCTCGCCTGACCCTATCCTCGATGAGATCGCGTAAGTGCCTGCATTCATGGGTACTGTGACCGGCTATGTTGTGAAACATGCAGTGCTTTCCAAAATCGAGCACTTTCTGGGTTGTCTCTCTTCGAGGACGTTTTGGGAAAGGTAGGAATCCTCGTACGTCGAGGTAGATGTCAAGCAGGGAAGAATTGAGCTCGGTATATTGATCGTACTTGTTTTCTCTCTGGGATCGTACGTTGCATTCATTCTTTTCCAAGGCCTTTTCTCTTCCTTTATTATGGCCATTGGTGTTGGATGGACCTCCTTGTTTGATGGCAAGGACCTCGAGGCTCTCCATCTCAATGTTGGCATCTTCCTGTCGGAGGAACAGCTCGGCGTCTGCGTTGAAATCTTCAATGTCCTTGGGGGGATCTCTAGTCAAAGAAATTGAGAATTCTAATCGGTTCTGGACACTTGCGATGGCGGCCATAAGCACCATTGATGGCTCGGGTCGATCGACTGATGCTATGGCCGCGTTGAATCTTTTAAGGAAAGATCGAAGTGTTTCTCCCGGTCGTTACTTAATGGAGGTCAGGAACATGACGCTTTTCGGTTGGGAGATGTGAACTCTGAATTGCTCGATGAAGCGGGTGACCAGCGTGTTCCAGCTGGTGATCAACTCCGTTGTTAGCTGCCAAAGCCACATGCCGGCTATATCTGTGAGAAAGAGCGGGAAGCACTTGGCCATAACATTGGTTGATGTAGAGAATACTTCTATATGACGCATATATCGCATGAGCTGGATGGTTGGGTCGGTCCGACCATTGTAGGGTTTAATGGCTGGGAACCTTAAGTCCGGAGGATTGCGGGAGTTTCTGATTTCCCTGGTGAATGGGTTGCGATGGATATTATCTATACCTTCTAAGAAGAAGTGCCTCGGGTGAAGCATCGGATGATGCTTGCAGGCTGGCTTCCATATCCGAGGAGTCTCTGCCATGAATCCAGCTCTGCATTCGGAAGAGCTCCAGCACTGGGGTCCAATGAAAGCATGCTCGGAAGGGTGGCCATTGGTTGGGCTCGACCTCCGAGAGTTGAATGAAGGTGAGGGTCCATCGCAGTTGTTGGTTCTGGGAAGACTGGCACCTCTTGAACCTGATGAGAATTGGTCTGAGCCATGCCTACAATGGAAGATCCGGGATGATCTAGCGTAGCATGTGATGGTCGGGGCTCCTTGGTGCCCCCGCCCAAGGCTGTGTTAGAAGGATATATGGTAGCTTTTTCCTCCGCCATGGTGAGAATCAGTATGGTAGGGTGGTCTCCCTGGTTCGAAAGGAAGGCCCCACCAGCTCTTGGATGAAGGAGATATGACATAAGACGAATATGTTGTAAGATGCCGGGTTGTAATAGGAATAGCATTGATCCTGATGGGCCAGCGGTTGTTCGATTGGTCCGGGAGGACGAGTTGTCCCCAGAGTGGGGGTAATTCAGTTGAACGACCTAGATCTTGATCGCGGACCTCCTGTGAATCTTCAGTTGCGGCTACGCTGGTTGATGGAAGTGACACTCCTGGATGTGGTCGGTTTGGAAGTAAAATCGAGCCAGGAGGAAGAAAAGGTGCGACCCGGTCTAGGGCTTAGATTTCCGTAGACCAGAGACCAGTTATTGCCCCAGTCCCGGTCGGTCGAGGAATTGATGTGGACGCGTTAAATCCTATCTCCATCCGGTCGAGAAGGTGATCCATCAATTGTTGTTGTCGTTCGAGGAGTTTACCCTGAGAAATCATCTGGCCTCTAAACTCAACCAGATTGTCGTCTATCTCGTCCCTGGTAAGATAATGGGACATGTCTTCATGAGAGGAGGCTTCCAGACTAGCTTCTGCAGCGGTTATCTGGATTGCATTAATGTTTGTGGGCGGGAAGATGTTGCATCTTTCTTTCGCTTGTTCGCCATGGATCAGAACTTGCTAAAGGTCGTAAAGTATGTCGATGCGCCCTCTACCTGGTGCGCCAAAGTGTTGACGTCAAAAGTTGGTCATTAGTGATAGTCAATCCCTAATCGTGTGAAGAGCACAGGAATAACAATCACAAGTGCAATAAAATAAATAAAACACGGAACACACAAGACTTTTTTTAGTGGTTCGGCAAAGATGGTGCCTACATCCACTTTATATGTATTAATTTGCTTTTGATTACAAGTACAATGCATTTTCTATTTGAGAAAAGAAGAAGAGTTGGCTATTTTGGGAGTTAGCCATGTAGAGAGCTTAGAATCGGAAGCCTTAAGTGGAGCTAAGAGCGTATGAAAGAAGGTCCTTTCCTCTTTAAGCCTGAATGAATTTATAGGTGAAGAAGTGAGCCAAGCAGGCCGCCACGTGGCTTGCCTTTTTTCCGGAGCTTGGACACGTGGAACTCGATCACTGGAAGTAGTTGCAGTGGTGGGACCCGGTCTACTGTTGATTAATAGTATCCTCGAAAATGGTGGCTTACGTGGCACTCGAGATGAGCTGTATTAAAAGTAGAGTTTTGTCTGGAGGTGGTTGGCGACCTTTATTGCCTTGAGATTTGGGTCGAGTATTGAACAACTCAGCTGGATATTTTCCACATAGATTCAAAAAAATCTGGTCGATCCGAGCTTTAAGGAAGCACTTTGACTCGGTCGGTCTAGGAGAGCGATTACTTTGGGGCATGAGATGTCGTTGTTGTTGGGTACAACAATGTGTTGTATGATTTTTGTTTGATGATAACAAACATATAATATTATTTAAATGTTTTTGTAACTGTACTATTTTATATTTCATTTCATAGAAATAAATATTTATTGAATAATATACTATTATACATAGTTTACAGTATATTTATTCAATTAAATATTTTATTTCAAAATCTGAAATAGTACAACATTATAACTCCACTATTGTATATTCACAGTTATAATATTTTACATGGAATTGTACTAACTGAATTAATTTGAATATGATAGACAAATTGATTTGAACACAATAAAATAATATTTTGTTTCATTCAAATTTGTTTATTACAAATATTAGTACAATTTTCTCATTCTATACATTTATTCCTCACTACAACTCTTATCGTTGTGTACACAATCGTTGCCTTGCTACAGTTACACTCTTTCACTCATGCACAGACTAATACAGTTTTCTTGACACGTATACTTGTCTTAATGTACTCCAAATCCTGCCTAGCAATCCAGTCCAAGCCACCTGTACACCTGTCACAAACGCACACACGCAGTAAACTGGAACAAGAATAAATTTAAATACAAGCAAATATAAAAATTTATTTTAAATTTTGTTTGCCTCAGAATTTCGGTGTGTTTCTCATCATTTTTTTGACTTAGTCTGATATGCAAGGACAAGAAATTATTTTCAATGGTTGCATGTACACACGTGTACAAATATGCACGCATGCATTGCCTCGCCAAACGAAACGCAGTATATCAACTGAGGAGGAGCCACGTGGACCAACTCGACTCAGTGCAACATGGAACTTAACATATAAATAACTCGACACAAAATAAATATGTTACAAGCAATGATACATGCAAATGACATAAACAGACTGTTTCAACATCAAGATTTTATTAAGCAGTCAACGCAAATCAATATGGAGCATCTGTTTATATCAGATTTTTTTATAAAAGCCAGAAAAATTTAAATAAAAGTACATGTGCAGTATCAATTCAATGGACAAGTACAACAGGAATGGCCGAGGCAACATGGCACAACAATGGTCCAGTATGCAAGGCATTAACAAAGATATAGGCAGGCAAGCGAATAAGGGTGCAACAAGGTCTGCCAAGTCAATGATTTGTTTACCATAAAGCTCAGGTACAACATTATGGCAGCATGGTGATGAATGCAACATACTCTGTGATCGGTGTCATGACAATCACAATGTCAAAGCAGCATGGACTACATGACAAAAAGTCAGGTTTGAGAAAACTGGTGCAACCATCATTTTCATATCAGCATGAGTGGAGCAACAAGCTCAAGTGGGTCAAGATGAACTTGGTCAAGCCAAAGTGGAAACAAACTCAACATGCAAATATGACACAATGCATGTATATGCAGGCAAGTACATGTTCTTACAAATGCATATGATCAGTTTTTCAGTAATGCACAAACAACATACATGAATGGTGCATGTATACAAATGAATATCATCCAAACATGAACTCAAGTGGAACATGGACTGAAAAGGTCATGGCAAGTGTACAAAAATGTTGCTGAATGTATGCAACACAGCAGTGATGGCAACAACTGTTCTTCAGAGTAGCAACAATTTCAAAGTTGACGCAAATCAAAACCAAAATGGTGCAAGTAAATGGACGGAGTTCAGGTCAGTAACATGGTGGCACATTAAGTTAATCAAGGTCACTAAGTACGAAGCATAAAGGAGCATAACAGTTCAGATATATCAAGTGAACCAAGGCACAATCAAGCAACTATTCTAATCAGTTCAAAAATGTCAAGTAAAACATCAATTTAAAACTCAAGTATGCATCTATTCTTATTAGTTCTATTTAAAAGGAAATTCAAGTTTAATATCAGTTCTCAAGTAATGAATTATAATCGAGTATAGCAACATTTTTATTCGGCAAGACCAAATAAGGATAGAATCTGTTCTTATCAAAGCAAAAAACATCTGTTCATATCAGTTTATGGCAGCAGTTTTTTTAAGCTTAAAAACAAGGAAAATTTCAAAGTCAAGTTCAAAGTGAAGAATTGATTCAAAATAATTGCAGCAGTTTTTTTGGAATGGTAATACCAGTGAACACAAGTGAATAGCATCAAAAAATCTATGCACTTTTTCCAGAAATAAACGGGTCAGGTTAAAATTCTAGAAATCACGCACAATCAAGGACCAATTCAAATCACATAATTTATTCCAGAGAAGTTGAATATTTCAAACTCCATCAAGTTAAAGCCATGAATTCAAGCTCCAAAAACTTTGTATATATCATGACCCAAGACGTATAAGAAATCAGAGAATATCTAGGATCTAAAATCCTATTTAAACACCCATCATCACTGGTAATAAATTCATCCAAGTTCAACCAAAAACAAAGAAAAATTCGAATTGAAATTTCATACCAGAGAATCGAAACTGCTTGGATCCAAATCAACATTCTCAATCCAATTTAAGAAAAAATTGCAACAATGATTCAGAGTATCAACGAAGAGAGAGAGAGAGAGCGGCGGCTTATAAGGAGATTGCAAACCCTAGATCGCCATCGCCACTTTAATTTTCAGAAGAAAACCCTAGATTTGAAGCCTCCATTTTTTTCAGTGATCGGGCCAAAAAGGAAATGAGTGAAGCAAGACAAAGGGTCGGCCAAGTCTTTACAAAAGGCTAAGGGTTTTTTTAAAAGGGGTTTTTATAAATCATAAACTACAGTTTTTTAGGGTTTTAATTTGTCTTTAATTTGCTTTTCAATTTGTAATCGAGCTATAGTTTTCTAGTTTGTCTCTAAAACTAGGGAGATGAATTACAGAATTTGTAATTCAGGGTAAACTGGTTTCGGGGATAGAAACCAGTGTAGGGTTTTGAGCATAGGGTTAAGAACAGTTGGGAGCGAGTGCCGCGTGTTTGCAGGGGATTGTAAGCATAGAGATTGTTTTAACTCCTAGTGGAAACCTTGGGGAATGCAGCAGTAGGCAGGGTTTTGCCGAAGCTACGTATATCTGTATGTTATTTATTTTCCGCATTTATTCTGATTATTATCTGTGTTATTATTATTTAATTACTCAGAAAAAATCTGCGATAAACCCTATTCACCCCTCCTCCCTTTAGGATTAATTTAGATACTACAGTTGCTCGTAGGAGATTAACTCAGGCCAAATCTTTTCTGGATTTTCTGAAGTACAAGTTGTTTATCGGTCGGCCGACCGATATTGAAAAGTGAGATTTTTGACATTGGGCTTCGATCCGTGGAACCGTGACAGCTTTTGCCAAAAAATTGATCAACATGGTACAAAGGTAAATTCCAATGGGTTGTTATACAAACGAGTTTGGATACCGAAAGACGTGAGCAGAACTATGAGTGGTTTTACTAATTTTGTTAGACCACTCAATCCTCTAAATGATTAGGCACCAAAGGCTGGCTAAGGAACGACCTTCTAGAAGAATCAAGGTTAAAGCTTATTGACATATGTTCCTTAGCCAAGTTACTTGAGTTGGAGATCCACAACGTTTACTGTAAATCTGGTATGATCACTTAACTCATCTCTGTTAATATTCATTTTTTTTCTTCTTCTTTGTTTATTCCTCCTTCTACCCCTTTTTTCTTTTGATTCTTCTGATTTTGTTATGCTGATGTGCAATGACTTTGTCACATTTCTTTTAATCCTTCATCTGATTTTTGCTTATCAGTATTGACACTGCCATATCTTTTATATATTTTTTCTTGTTCTTAAACTTCAAAATTGCATAATTCATGATTTTCCGGAAAATTGTTTTATTTATATAAAACTCTAATGTTTTAATAATTTCCAGATCTTGAATTCGAAACTGTATATTTCTGTAGTTATGTTGAAGTTTAATTCTTATTGATTTCTGAATCCTAACAGTGCTGAAGTATTCTTGTTATATCTTAAATACTATTAATTTGAATTCTAAATTTTTGAAGATTTGAAAAATTAATGAAATTTCACACATCTCTGCTGTTTTGAGATTCTTCTAATTCATTTTATAAAGGCTTGAAACATTATACTCATTACAACACACTACTATTTTTCAGTTGTGATAATTTATTGGTTTTTGGATTGGCTTGAATATTTATGAATTAAAAAACATTTGGCTTGAATCACTGTGTTACATCTTGAAATTCATTCTTGTTCATGATCATTTTTGGTTGGATATTTGATGGGTTGAAATCATTTGAAAATTTTGATATTTTGAATCTTACACACCTCTTAGATTTGAAATTAACAATCTTGTGTGATTGATTCATTGTATCTCAAAATGTACATTTCTTCAAGTGACTTCAAACAAATAGTTTTTGGACCATGAATATCTCTCAAAGCTTGATGTAAATATTTTGAAAAAAAATTATTGTGCTTATCAGAAATAATTGTGAAAAAATCTTTGAAAATTTGGTCTTGAAACTCACTGTTATTTCATGCTCATTTGAATTTTGATTTATTGAATCTCACACACATCTTGGATTTGAAATTTATAATCTAGTGCAATCGATTCTTTGAATCTTGAAATTTCACATCCCTTCAAGTGATTTCAAATGAACAGTCTCTAATTTTAGATCATGAATCATCTACGCTTAATGCAAATAATCTGATTTTTGTTTGAAAATCTTGTTTTAAAATTCATTGTTTTGGTGCTCAGATAGAAGATTCAAAAAATTTAAGATTGGGTTAACTACTTTGAATTGAAAATCTTTTGGCATAGATTCATGTGCTACATTCTAAAATCATGATCATTTAGTTGGATATTGTTTTGTTTGAAATCATTTGAATATTGTTTAAAATCTTGAATCTCATACACTTCTTGGATTTGAAATTAATAATCTAGTGTGATCGATTCATTAAATCTTGAAGTCTTAACGTCTCTTCAAGTAATTTCACATAAACCGTTTTTCTTTAAATCTTGGATCTTGACTTGTCTTCTTGGACTTGTTGTAATTTTTTCTGAAAACTCTCTTGTGAATCGTGTTCTGAAATTGAAGCTAGCTGCTCTGATAAAAAGGAATCATTTTTGTTTGATGGCTGCTTGTTTTTGGTAAAAAAATGTTAGTTGCTCTGATTGATGGAATTGATTTAACTGCTTGGGCATGGTGATAGGATACTGTTGTTAGAGATATCATTTTTAGCCACTAGTGTTGTATTAAAATTCTCATTAATGGAGACAACAAGTGGTATCAGTTTAGAAGTGCTGAATTTTTCTTATTGATCTGATTCTCATCCTGTATTTATTTTTTAAATCTTCTTGTCTTGTATAAATCTATATGATTCCCTCTTGTAATTGATTTTTCAATTTTAAAATCATTTATTGATTATTTATTCAGAAATTGAGATCAATAAACAAAATGAACTGTATTTAGAACTCATTAAAATTATTATCAAATTGGTGAAATTGTGATGAGTTGTGACTATAGTATATTTCACAACAAGAGGAAATTTTATTTAAATTTTCATGATGATTGAACTTTTTTATAGTATCTTTGAATTGCCGCTTATTTCACGAACATCTACCTTATCAACCATTATTCTGCCATCCATCATGATTTTATATTAATGTGGAGAGTTTAATATTTTTAAAAAATCATCTTGAATAAACAGTGGAAATATTTGTGATGGAATTGTGATTATATTATTTTTCAGAATAAGTGATAATTGAAAATTTTCAAGAATCCCGGTACACTTGAGAATATTTCATAGTATGATTAATTTAGAAATTTATTTTGTAAAGTCCGGTTGTGTACGACTTGTGCAGGATCTATAATATGGCTATGCAGAATGTATGTGATAACTTAAGCTATTCAATAGTTATGCGAATAAATATTCGCAAACAATATATATATCACAAATAACTATAAATGCAGTAAAGTAAAGTAAAGTAGAGTAACGACACCAGGATTTTTATACTGGTTCGGACCTCCAGTCCTACGTCCAGTCCCGAAGCTCCTCTTCGGCTTTTCACTAAACAACACCCTCTCTTCACCCGGAGGAACAGGTTCACAACACTACTTGATTTACGGGCTACAAGTTTACCCACTTGATTTCACGGGCTACAGGCTTACCCACTTGATTTACGGGCTACAAGCTTACCCACTTGATTTCATGGGCTACAAGATTTACGGGCTATAAGCTTACCCACTTGATTTCACGGGCTACAAGCTTACCCACTTGATTTACGGGCTACAAGCTTACCCACTTGATTTCACGGGCTACAAGCTTACCCACACAGGACTTCAACAAATACAAGAGTTTGACTTCTGAATATGTTCTTGTTTCAACACTGATTAGTCAATAATTGAGTACACCCTTCCTATAATCTTATCCTCAAATATATGAATTGAATGCAAAGATTTGAAGGAAGTTAGTTGCTTGTTGAATCAAAATATGAGAAATATTATCAAGGATTCAATAAGTAACTTGAATTTGGGAGCTTTTAGAATGCAAGAGTATTTAGAAAGTAAGATCAGAAATTAGAGCAAGAATCGGTGATTTGGATGAATGAAAGATGATGTATTTATAGCAAATGAGAAGTTGTAATTATTAGTGAAAAGCCGCAATCAAAAGGAGTGATTTTTAATGAAGAGAAATGGATGCAACTTTTCAACAAAGAAGATGACTCTTCATGAAATTCAAAAATAGGTCGACAGGAAAAATTAATAGGTTGACAGGCTTTTAACCGTTATTTCAAAAAGCTGTTGACCTGTTAATTTTAACAGGTTGACCTGTTATATTTAAAAATAGGTTGACCTGTTATTTTTAATAGGTTGACCTGTTTTTGTCAATATACAGTAAAAACGAGTTTTCATGCATAATTTTGAAAGTAATGAGAAGTATGATTATTTGAGGATAGATTTTAACATAAAATACTCTAAATAACCAACTTCTAACCTTTGAAACCATTGAATCTTCTTTTTGTCGATCATGAAGCTTCTTCTTGTCATTAATCAAAATAAGCATTGAAACCGTTGACTCAACATTCTCCCCCTTTTTGATTGATGACAATATAGCTTGATATTTTAATCTTTATTGCTATCTCCCCTGTATATAAGCTCTGTCTCCCTTTAAACATCTATATATCCATAATCTTAGCTCCATGTCATGATTTCCATTGATCTCTATTTTGTTGTTATCAATCGAAATTCTCGTGTCTCAACATTCTCCCCCTTTTTAATTGATGACAACACCTAGGATTTTCTCCCTTTGGATATAAAGCTCCCCCTGAATTTCTGCAACATTTGTTAGTAAATAATCTTACCTTTTGATTCTTGCATTAACAAATGTTAGCACACATATACTTTTACCATATTAAGCACATATATTTTAAATAGTATACGTAAAATATTTCTCCCCCTTTGTCATCGATTAAAAAGAATAAATATCATAATAACCTCAATAACCGAGAGTAATAGTATAAGAAATGGTGTTTGAGTTTGAAATTTGAAACGACGTGTCTTTATAAAAAAAACAGTTTTCAGAGAGACCGGTCGACCTATGAAATCAAGGTGGTCGACCTAAAAAGTTTCGGGTAGGAGAAAATTAAAGAAATAGTACAAACCGGTCGACCTAAATGTTCAACCGGTCAACCTGTTTACTTGCTGAAACAAAACCGGTCGACCTAAAAGGTATACCGGTCGACCTAAAATTTCTCTGTTTAAAAAGAATATGAAACCGGTCGACCTATAGTTTTTGACCGGTCGACCTGTATGAACAACTTGAAAACGGCCGACCTATATTTTGCCACCGGTCGACCTAATTCTTCTCTGGATTGAAAATTTTCAAAACAGGTCGACCTATATTTTTTAACAGGTCGACCTAATTTGTCAAAAATTGTTTTTCTGCCTTATTTTGAAAAAAATCAAACTCAAACAACATTTTATTATAATAATATATATTAAATACATGAAGAAAGAAATAAAACAAATATTAAAAGGAATATAAAATATCTCCTTAGATCCGATATATTAAAATTATTTTCTTGGTTCCCATGTAGAATATTTTCCGCTTCCGCCTTCATTTTTGTTGTAATTCCTATCCCATGAATTTTGTATCCTCGATGATGATGAAATATTGAAACATGTGCTTTTTGATAAGCTAAATTTTCAAAGATATTTAGAGATACCGAATAGCCTTCTCTTTGTTGTGGTGTACCTGCAAAATTTATATGACATGTATACTTTTGGTACCCACTTGCTTTGTTTGGGTCCATGAGTTAGACGGAAGGTAACCATACCCAAGAGGGTTTAATGGAACCTTTAAAGATAAAATTTTCATTATTAACTACTGAATCAAAATAATCATCAATATATTTTTCTCTGTTTTTCCAACTTACAGGAACCCAAATACTTAAGTAATCTCTATTGATATTCCTTTTCATACTTCTAGATCTATTATACAGATCTCTAGTCATAGAAGTATTCGAATTTCTATAATAATTGGATCTAGGATGAGCATTAGTACTAGCAGTAATATTTTTATTGTACATGAAAGCATATCTAGTACTATTTCTAAGATTAGTTTTATTATATCCTAAACCATTTTTGTCATGTAAAGGTCGAGATCTAGATAAAATCATATTTAAATCATTTTGACCTTTATTAAATTTTGCGAACTTATTTGCACTTTTATCAAATTTATTTCCAAAGTCGCTATTGACATTTTCAAAAGAAATTTTGTTATTCTTTAAATCATCAATTTCCTTATTTAATTCATAATTTTTCCTTTTTAAAGTACCATTCTCAGTTTTGAGACCTAAAATTTGAGATTCTTAATTATCTAAAGAAGATTGTAACTTTTCAAAATTTTCTTTTGAGTCAGAAATTTCATTTTGCAAAATATTATTATTCACCTTTAAAAACTCACATTCTTTAGATAGTTCTAAATTCTTTTCAGTTAAAGCTCCATTCTCTTTTTCAAGAGACGAAATTAAAGAACTAGAATTATTTAAAGAATCTTCTAAAGATTTATTTCTATTTTGCAAAAGATCGATTTCCTTTAAAAGAACATTGTTATATTCTTTTAATTTGGGATTTTCTTGCTCGCAAATTTTTGACTTAGCTATAATGACAGTATTGAGTTTGCTCAAAGTTTTAAATTCTTTCAATAATTTCTCATGGTTTAACAAAAGATCTTTATACAAAGAATCTGTACATACCGATTGTGATCTGACTTTTGCCATGAGACATTTGTTTCCTTGCTCTCCTGATTCGGCTTTGTTCCTCTTCCATTTTCTAATACCTTGACTAGATTTCTTCTAAGATGTTGTAAGATGTTGTACGACCTATAGAACACTAGGCTCTGATACCAATTGTAAAGTCCGGTTGTGTACGACTTGTGCAGGATCTATAATATGGCTATGCGGAATGTATGTGATAACTTAAGCTATTCAATAGTTATGCGAATAAATATTCGCAAACAATATATATCACAAATAACTATAAATGCAGTAAAGTAGAGTAACGACACCAGGATTTTTATACTGGTTCGGACGTCCAGTCCCAAAGCTCCTCTTCGGCTTTTCACTAAACAACACCCTCTCTTCACCCGGAGGAATAGGTTCACAACACTACTTGATTTACGGGCTATAAGTTTACCCACTTGATTTCACGGGCTACAAGCTTACCCACTTGATTTACGGGCTACAAGCTTACCCACTTGATATCACGGGGTACAAGCTTACCCACTTGATTTACGGGCTACAAGCTTACCCACTTGATTTCACGGGCTACAAGCTTACCCACACAGGATTTCAACAAATACAAGAGTTTGACTTATGAATGTGTTCTTGTTTCAACACTGATTAGTCAATAATTGAGTACACCCTTCCTATAATCTTATCCTCAAATATATGAATTGAATGCGAAGATTTGAAGGAAGTTAGTTGCTTGTTGAATCAAAATATGAGAAATATTATCAAGGATTCAATAAGTAACTTGAATTTGGGAGCTTTTAGAATGCAAGAGTATTTAGAAAGTAAGATCAGAAATTAGAGCAAGAATCGGTGATTTGGATGAATGAAAGATGATGTATTTATAGCAAATGAGAAGTTGTAATTATTAGTGAAAAGTTGCAATCAAAAGGAGTGATTTTTAATAAAGAGAAATGGATGCAACTTTTCAAGAAAGAAGATGACTCTTCATGAAATTCAAATATAGGTCGACAGGAAAAATTAATAGGTTGACAGGTTTTTGACCGTTATTTCAAAAAGCTGTTGACCTGTTAATTTTAACAGGTTGACCTGTTATATTTAAAAATAGGTTGACCTGTTATTTTTAACAGGTTGACATGTTTTTGTCAATATACAGTAAAAACGAGTTTTCATGCATAATTTTGAAAGTAATGAGAAGTATGATTATTTGAGGATAGATTTTAACATTAAATACTCTAAATAACCAACTTCTAACCTATGAAACCATTGAATCTTCTTTTTGTCGATCATGAAGCTTCTTCTTGTCATTAATCAAAATAAGCATTGAAACCATTGACTCGACATTCTCCCCCTTTTTGATTGATGACAATATAGCTTGATATTTTAATCTTTATTGCTATCTCCCCTGTATATAAGCTCTGTCTCCCTTTAAACATCTATATATCCATAATCTTAGCTCCATGTCATGATTTCCATTGATCTCAATTTTGTTGTTATCAATCGAAATTCTCGTGTCTCAACATATTTCACAACCATTTCTGTACCTATCACATTTCTATCACCCATATTGGTTTTATATACTGAGGATTTTTTCTTTTGGAATAGAAAATAATAAAAAAAAAAATATTCATAAATGTTTCTCTAACCTCATTTAAAAATCCAAGCTCTGCTTATGCATGGTTATGAGATTGCTTATTTTTAAGCTGCAACTGACCTCATTTAAAAATCTAAGATCTGGTTATGCATGGTCAATGTGCTCTTAAATAAAAAGAAAAGAAAATGGAAATAAATAAATCTATATATGAAATTCTCCTTGGTGTGTAAAAACCAGTCTAAAAATCCAATTTTCTAATCTGTAATATGTGTTAATATATTATGATATACCATGATTTGTTGATTGATAGCTATTGGAATTCGAGATTAATTGATTGCATCACTTAAATTGAATTTATAATCGTAGTACAAATCCATCACTATTTCATGCTTCATTTTTATAAAAATTCTTTTGAGAATAATTGGAAATCCTATATTTTAAAACTCTCCCCATTTCTATAAAATTCATTGTAAATCATTCATTCTATAATATGGAATTTGCCTCTAGTACTTAGAATATTATGGTTTTTCTTTGACTTATTGAGATTTATGATAATTGTTCTTCCTCTTAAGCTAAAATAATATTTTTAATTTATTTTTTCATCACTATTTTAATTTCAGTATCCTTTTGATGATAACAAAAGGGGAGAATGGGTTAAGATTTTGATCGATGAGTGGATATTCTTTGAATATTTTAATATTAAAGTTTCAACAGTTGTTTTTCACTCATGCACATGTTTAGGGGGAGTTTTGTTGTGGGGGAGCATTCTAATAGGGGGAGTTCAATAATTCACTGCCAACCACATTTATTATAATATTATATTCAAAATCTTATTTTATATTTTTCATCATCAAAAGGGGGAGATTGTTGTATACAACAATTCTATGATTTTTGTTTGATGATACCAAACATATATTTATTATCATAAATGTGTTTGTAATTGTACTGTTGTACTACATCACAGATAGAAATAAATATTTAGATTTAAATAGAATACTACTGCGAAAGAATTTAAATATTCAAACAGTATTTTATTTAAATATAATATTTTATTTCAATACTTCGACGGTACAAATTTATAACTCCACTATTTGTATATTTCACTGAAATACAATTCATTCACAATCAATTTCATTTGTATACATTGCTCCTCACTACAATTCACTCGGTCGCTCATGTTACATTTCATTTACACTGTTGTATACATGTACTCTTCACTCTCTATTATATATACGTTGATACATTCACTGACACTATCGCTTGTCTTTTGTCTGTCTGTTTAAATGTCAGTCCAGTCTTCTGCTTTCCTGTCACAGAAGAAACACACAATAAACTAGAACAAAAATATTTTAATTTCTAGCAAATATAATTTTTATTTTTAAAAATTTATTTAGCTCAGAATTTTGGTATGTTTCTCTTTCTCATCATTTTTCATGACTTGATCTGATATGTATATATATTCATCCGTGTCTAGACAGCTTGTGATATTCACATTGATTCACTGTAAATACCATGAGGTAGACATGATCTGTAGTGCTCACATATATGTATTCCATACGTGCACTATACATGTATATGTATATACACATATTTTCTGTGCAGGGGCAATATGGTCAGAAAGGGACAAATATATCGAATATGATGGTCAGGTGAAGTTTGACAACATTTTCACGTCGCATGTATCCACGAGAACTTAAACAAAAATACAAACACACATGTGTGTATATATACGTATATGTATATGGTGATACATGCACACGCATAACGATGTATAGTGCTTGAGTATGTAAATGTACACAGAAAACAATGTGGTTGAGCAACAAAGGATGGACATAGAAGCATGGTCGAGCCAAACAAATCCGGGTGCATGCACAAGGGTAGATGGAAATGGACCGAGCACAAGTCAAGGCAGCACAGCAATGAGAAGTGTAAAACAATTCATGCTCAAGCATACAAACTACTTTTTAAATATGCCAACTACACAACACAAAGGTTTAGACAAATTGAACAATGCAAGATTGCCAATAACTCAAGCCAGAATGGATTTACAAAGCAATAGTCAGTGCATGCACACACAAATGCACACAAACACAAACACTGTAACACCCCGTTTATTCTATAACCGTGAAAGTCATAAATTAAAGTATAATTAATTTCAAATCAAAGAATTAAGGGAAACGGGATATGCCATTGTGTTCGTCTCGGAAAAATAGGCGAAATAGAGTCCGAGTTTTCGAAAAACGGAGTCCGTATGAAGAAGATATGGCCTCCGGAAGTTTCTGAATTAAGTTTAAAATTCGAACATAAGAAAAACAGCTCAGAAAAAAAAACAATTCAAAATTCAAAATCGGGCCCAATTGTCCAGGGCGGGAAAATTCCCGCCTAAGGCACCTAGGTCGACTGGGCTGTCGACCTGGGCTAGCCATGTCGACAGGGCTGTCGACAGGCCTGTCTACAGGGCTATCGACCTGGTCCAGAGCCAGGTCGAACCCAGCCCACCCTGGCTGGCCTAGTCTATGTTGGTCGATTTTCAGAAGCTTGCTTTGTCACTAGGGCTAGGTGGCAGCCCCTAATTGGTCTCTCTTTCGAATGAATGTCTACGATTAACCCAAGCTACATCGATGGTCCTAATCAGTTCATAAACTCTATAAAAATGACCCTAGACTCTACCTAATCTATTCATTCAAAAAATAAGAACGAGGCCATCATGCTGCTGAGGAACGACAAGGAGTAGCCACCAATTTGAGAGAAGATTAGGAGGCAAATTCTAAAGCATAAAGCAACTTAAACAAATCAAATCAACGCCTACGTCAAAAGGAGTCGCATCTCCAAATTCCTGAACTGGAGAATTCGCCACACGATTGTAAGTAGAGTATTATTCCGGTGTGAATAAATAACTGTGTTTGATTTGTACACTTGATTTGTGGTGATTAATAATTCATATTTGTGCCTTACTATGATTCTTATCGATTTGGAATGTTGTATAACGATTGGATATTCGCAAGTATGTAATTCATTATAAAAACTACATGTTTGCGGTAGTTTTATGCAAGTATACGATTGGATATTCGCAAATTATGTAATTCATGTTGAAGCTACATGTTTATGATTGTTTAATTGAGATTCATGCAAGTATGTGGTTTTGCTATTATGCCAGCATAATGTATATTTTTGTATAAAATCACTTTTTGTGTGTAATTAGATCAAATTTGGGGTATTATGGTTCATATGAAATTATGTTGGAATTGGCATCATAATCTATGTATTAAACCATACTTTTGTACTAGAAAACAAAAATAAGCCTCTTTGTGAACTTATGAATATGACTAGGCTATGTTTGATATTATGCCTAATTGAAAAACATGTTAGGCCTATATTGTTAACAAGAATTATATGATAATATATGTGAGACATAGCTAGGTTAGATTTACAGTCCCATTTGCAAGTTCTCTTGAATAAAGTAAACACCATGATTTCATGTTTAGGAATATTTATGCATAAGTATATTTGTGCCATGGTTATGTGAATAGATTTAAAATCATGATTAAGTAGGAATAATTCTAGTGGAACTATACTTTTGTATTAGTAACAAAAGTAAGCACCTTTGTAAACATGTAGTAATCTTATAAACATGATTTGCTTATGTTTGATATTATGCCTAAATAAAAAATATAGGTTTATGTTGTAGTTAAGACTATGTGTCAATAATGATATCTAATTTAGATTCTTAACTTAACTACAAGTTTACATGCTTTGATTCATGTCACTTATGCTTTATGACCAAAGTATATGTTACCACAATGCAAGTACACCAGTTTCTATTTTGTAGTTCCAACGTTATGTTGCAAGTTCATGCGTTCACATTCCCCTTTCTGTATATAACCACGTTTTAAGCCTCCCCTTTTTCTCGTGGCTAGGTTGGGCCTAAAAGGCTAAGCCCAACATATATTGTAATAAACGAACGTATTAAACGGGGGAAATAGCGTTGGGCCAAATTAATTAATAAATGAAAATATAAAAGTAGAGGGGCCCAAATTCAAGAATGGGTTGGGCCCATGATTGGTGTAAACCTTTACACCATTAGCTTAAATTGATTTTTGAATAATGGGCCGCAAATATTTACATATAAAAAGAAGAAAGACAAAATATGTAAATGTAGAAAATACGATGTGTTTAACCCGAGGTTGGATTGAGTTGTGATGTAAACCTGCCCGGAACCGCCCGGCTGTCCAGTAGTCACAACAATACCTATCCAATGTGGGTGGTTAAACATGGAGCCCAATAAGGACCCGAGGTTAGACTGAGTTATGGCGTAAGACTGCCCGGACCCAACCGGCAACAGGCAGCCACAACAATACCTGTCTAATGTGAGAGGTCAAGGCTTTAATAAGACAATTAAGGCTGAGTCGGGATTGATAGGATTAAGTAAATTATATTAATACTTAATCAAAATGGAACATGCTAAACTAAACAGACTGATTGGGGGTTAGGTTTACAAAACACTTAACCAAATTAGCATGTTGGCTAGAAATAGAAAACCTAGTAGCGGGGGACCCTTTTCAGCAGTAACCCTATAAGGTGTATCATGATACCCTGAAACTAGGCAGGGTGGGGCACGATTACTGGGCTGATTGTAAGAGGTCAAATCGACGGCGGTGGTGCAGCAGTGTAGGTTCTAACGGGGTGCGGGCGTGCACACACTCCGGCGCAGAAAAATAAGGCACTGGGCACCAGTAGCATACCTGTGCATTCTAGGATTGTGTCGGGCCGCCACCATGGGACTTGATACACCCCATGGTGGGACCAGCATAGGTAACTACAACATCGGGGGCTGTAAGACACATGTAACTATGCGAGTAGGAGCCGATCATTGTAAAATGGATCACTTCACCCTGATTATGGGGTGCTAGTTGCGGACTAGTTTATATGGGTTCAGAGATTAAAATGGGGTACGATAGTATATTCGACCCTAGACAACTTAATTAAGTTTATGGTGCTTTTCCATTTCTAGTTGTACTTATCATACCCAGTTCTTTATTCATAGACTGAATAGTCCTAGACTTACTCAGGCTTTATGTCTGACTCTACTTTCCTTTCGTCTTCTTTTCTTCCGTTTCCCCACCCCCCCCCCCCCCAGGTCCACAGGGAGGGAATACTGCAGCTTGACTAGCCTTCACATCCAGCTTGAAGAAAAAGATGTATTGCTTGTATCTTTTCATTTTGGACTATGGCTTTGGACAGCAACAATGGGACTTTTGCAGTTTATTTATGTTTTCTTTATGCTTCTTTAAATAATGTAATCAAGACAGTTATGAAAATGTTATGTTTTTGGAAGTATTGTAAGACAATGGTGGTATGGATGTTGTGACACGTATTTTTTAATGAAATAAAAGTTTGTTGTTTCTCCGCTGTTCTAAAATATGTGTTCTTATATCTGTCTTGTATATCTGTGACTTATACTTATAAACCTCCACCAAAATTAGGGCATTCCCTTTGAGAGTGACCCTAACGGAGGTGGGGTGTTTCACTTGGTATCAGAGCATAGGTTTACTAGATAAAAAAAAAAAGTTTTGAAAATTTATTTTCAAAAGGGAAATTTAAAGAAGCATCTTTAAAAGAAAAATGTTATTTTATTTTAAAAAGGCAAAGTCCCCCCAAAGCCATAGGTATTATCTCTTATCCTTCGTTTTGAATCTATCCTTTTTGTTTCAGCATGTCCGAAGAACTTAACTTGCCAGAGGGGGTACCAATACCTGGTTGGTTTAGACGGTTCTTAGAAGCAAGGGCCACTCAGCCAGGTCCTACCGTTCCTCCTCCCCCAGCTGCAGGAAATCAGCCAGCTGTAGCAGCACCTCTTCCTCCACCTCCCCCACGGGGAAACGCGTATGCTAAGATATGTAAAGATTTTAAAGCTATGGGAGGAAAGGATTTCCATGGAACTGAGTCCTTCGTGGCAGCTAGGAATTGGCTGAAAGAAACTGAGGACCTATTCATCATCTTTGAGGTAGAAGATAGACAGAAAGTACAATTGGCAGTGTGGCTATTAAAGGGCGAGGCTTCCTACTGGTGGGAAGTCACTAATGCAGAAAGACCAGTGGAGACATGGGAGGAATTTAGGGCAAGCCTTGAGAATAAATTTCTATCAGATGCGGAAAGAAGTTTGCAGTTGGAAAAATTCTTATTTCTTAAGCAAGGGAACAAGACAGTCAGAGAGTATGTTAATCAGTTCGATGAGCTGGCTAGGTTTGGGCTGGACCTAGTCAACACCCCGCACAAGAAGGCTCTTCGTTTTGTCAAAGGGTTGAATGAGCCATTACATAGTTTGGCCATGACCCATATACCCATGGGGGCTACATATGAAAGGTTGGTACAAATGGCATTGCTGAACGAAGAGGATAAGGGCAAGAAGGAGACAAAGGCAGAAAGCTCTCAAGGGAAGAAAGAGGGTTTGCAGCCTAAGAAGACAGACTTTAAGAAAGGCGGGAAAGGCAACAAAGAGAAGAGGAAGTGTAATTTCTGTGGCAAAGTGGGGCACTTAGTAAAGGATTGCCGGAAAAAGAAGGCCAAGGAGAATGGTGGGTGCTTTTCTTGCGGTGAGACAGGCCACAGGGCTAAGGACTGCCCAAAGAGACGAGGACAGGGGTAGAGGGCTGGATCCACCTCAGGGGCACAGGTTCATATGCTAGAAGCGCCACCTCTGCAACAGCGAGGTATAAATACTTCTGTAGAAAGTGTAGTTTATCTTTATGATCACCCCGTTCGCACTTTATTTGATTCTGGCGCATCACACTCCTTTATCTCGTCTGCTTTAGTAGAATCTCTGCACCTAAAAACTAGTATGGTAGAGGACCCCTTAATTGTTTCAAACCCAATTGGGGGCCCAGCTCATTTGTCTATGATCTGTTTGGGATTGAAAATTTCTATTCTAAGCGTAGAATTTCAATGTAGTGCCTTTGTTTTGGGCTTTTCGGGATATGGTTTGATTTTGGGCATGGATTGGCTATCCAGTAATGGGGCCATCCTTGATTGTGAGAAAAGGGTTGTCAGGCTCCTAACCCAGCTCGGTAATACTTTGGAAATTTCTTGTAATCCCTCGTATGCAGTTATGCTTAGTTATCTTGAATCGCTAGATGCCTCTGTTGAAAATTTGCAATCAGTTAGAGTGGTCCGGAATATCCGGATGTCTTCGAAGAGGTGAAGGGCTTGCCTCCGAAGCGGGAAATAGACTTCCGCATATATCTTGTACATAATGCAAAGCCCGTTGCGTTGCCCGTTAGACACATGGCTCCACGAGAAAGGAAAGAGCTCAGTAAACAGATTAAAGAGCTTCTAGAAAAGGGGTTCATTAGGAGGAGCATTTCAGAATGGGGCGCTCCAGTGGTGTTCGCTACAAAGGCGGATGGTTCACTCCGTCTATGTGTTGACTATAGGGAGCTCAACAAGCTAACGATAAAGAATAGGCACCCTCTCCCTAGAATTGACGATTTGTTTGACCAGCTTGTAGGAGCGTCTGTTTTCTCCCAGCCCGATTTAGCAACCGGTTTTCATCAGCTAAGGGCGGCTGAAGATATAATCGATAAAACGGCATTTAGAACCCCAGACGGCTTCTTTGAATGGCTGGTCATGCCTTTCGGCTTGACAAACGCACCTGCTTACTTCGTGGACCTGATGAGTAGGGTATTCAGAGATTTCCTCAACAAGTTCGTAGTGGTCTTCGTAGATGATATCCTTATCTTCTCAAAAAGTGAAGAGGAACATGCTCAGCACTTAAGGGCAATCATGGAAACTTTGCGAGTCCATCAACTAAAAGCCAAATTCTCCAAATGCCACTTTTGGAGAGAAGAGGTGAGGTTCCTTGGGCACATAGTATCCAAACAAGGGTTAGCAGTGGACCCTGCTAAGGCAGTGGCGGTACAGGATTGGAAGACACCAAGGAATGCAACTGAGGTCCGAAGTTTTCTAGGACTAGCAGGTTTCTATCGAAAGTTCATAAGGGATTTTGCGAAAATCTCAGCTCCGCTCACAAAATTGACCAAGAAGAATCTAGTGTTCAATTGGGACTTGGATTGCGAGTTTGCTTTCCAACGACTAAAAAGGGCTCTTACAACAGCCCCAGTTTTGACGCTGCCAGATGGGGGCAAGATGTTCGCTGTTTATACAGATGCATGTGGGACAGGGCTAGGCGCCGTTTTAATGCAAGAAGGAAGGGTAGTAGCTTATGGCGGGAGGCAGTTGAAAGTGCACGAAAAGAACTACCCAACCCACGATCTTGAGTTAGCCGCCATCGTCTTTGCACGACACTATCTCCTAGGTGAGAAGTTCGAACTTTACACTGACCATAAATCATTGAAATATCTTTTCTCGTAGAAGGATTTTAACTTGAGGCAACAGAGATGGATGGAGTTTCTTGCCTCGTATGATTTCGAAATCTCCTACACTCCGGGCAAAGGTAACGTAGTGGCAGACGCGTTGAGCCGAAAGAAATTGACCCTAAGCCCGTTGTTTGTTGAAAGACAAAGCCTAGAGTTTATAGCCAGCTTCGACTTTAGGCCCTCCTCCGATTTTGTACCAGGCTTGCTAGCATCTCTCGAAGTACGCCCGACTTTAGTGGACTCAATAGGGACAGCACAACGAGAAGACCCTCAGCTTGTGGAAACGATTGATAGGCTAATTAGGGGTGAGACTTCAAGTCACCTCAACAGATACTCCATTGACGATAAGGGTTTCCTAAGGCGAGACGGAAGACTATGCGTCCGACAGACAAAAGATTTAGTAAAGAAGGTTCTCGAGGAAGCACATCACTCCAAGATGACGATACACCCAGGCGGAGATAAAATGTACAAAGACATAAAAAGAACTTTCTTCTGGAACGGCATGAAAAGGACGTGGCGGAATTCATTTCTAAGTGTATGGTGTGCCAACAGGTTAAGGCGGAACAGAAAAAGCCTGGCGGTCTGCTACATCCTCTAGAGGTCCCGCAGTGGAAGTGGGATAGCATCTCAATGGACTTCATCGATGGGCTGCCTAGGTCTAGGAGAGGCAATACTAGCATTTGGGTAATAGTGGATAGGCTTACTAAAAGCGCACACTTTTTACCAGTCAAAAGTAAAAGAACTGCCTCATCCCTAGCATCTCTTTACCTCAAAGAAATTGTTCGACTCCATGGAATACCATCCAGCATTGTTAGTGACCGAGACCCTATCTTCACCAGTGAGTTTTGGCGGAGTCTGCAAGAAGCAGTAGGAACGCAGTTATGCTTGAGAACAGCCTATCATCCCCAAACCGATGGCCAAACAGAAAGAGTGAACAGAGTTTTGGAGGACCTTTTAAGACTGTGCGTCCTTGACTTCGGAGGGACATGGGAAGACCATCTTCCTTTGGTGGAATTTGCCTACAACAACAGCTATCAAGCAACCATCGGAATGGCGCCCTTCGAAGCTTTATATGGAAGACCGTGTCGATCGCCCACTTGTTGGTGGGAGTCTACTGATAAGCTCATACTTGGACCAGATATGATCCGAGAGACTTCAGAGAAAGTAGACTTAACACGAAGAAGGATGAAGACGGCCCAAGACAGACAAAAGTCCTACGCCGACAAGAGGAGGACCGACCTTGAATTTGAGGTTGGGGACAGAGTTTTTCTTAAGGTATCTCCGCTAAGGAACGTTGTTCGTTTTGGAACCACAGGAAAGCTAGCACCAAGGTTCGTAGGGCCATTCCCTATCATCGAGAAAATTGGGAAAATGGCCTATAGATTAGAGCTACCAGAAAAGCTGGCCGGAGTTCACAACGTTTTTCATGTTTCACATCTCCGAAAATGTCTACATGAGTCTGCTGAAGTGGTAGAGCCAAATATCCTAGAAGAAGCTGAAGTGGAGCGCGAAGCAACCGTGAGGAAAGTCCCAACCCGCATATTGGGAATGGAAGTGAAGAAGCTACGCAACCGCAAAGTCAAGCTCGTCAAAGTTCAATGGAGCGACGCCGAGGGAGACGCGACTTGGGAAACTGAAGCTAGAATACGCACTGCCTACCCTTTTCTTTTCAAGGGTACATCCTTGATCTTTCTTTTTCCTTAAGTTGCGCTTTTATCTATCTTTTTAGGTATATTTCCTCGACCTTATCTTTTAGGTAGAAATCTTTTGGATGAAAACATGTAATTGAAACATGTTATGGATGATGGTTGCAAGTGGTTGCAAGTGATTGCTAGTGGTTGCTTGTGGTTGCATATACACACACAATCTAGGTTTTAGATCGGCTCAGTCACTTCATATTGCATATGCATATATGTTTGCATTCGTATATGGTTGAACTTTAATGTGTTGTCATATGGATGTTGCATTTGTATGAATGATTGTGCACTCATGTAGAATCATGAATAGGAAAATTTGCATACATAATGGATTCATGGCACTTACATAATTCGCATTAAGGAGGTCAACTGAATCAGTAGACCGCCTGATTTTGCATTAGATAAGTACATGTACACACACTTCGCATATGATCATGAAGCATTAGAAGTCTTTTAAGGACAATGGATGTTCGTGTTTGATGGATGAGTAGATGGATGGTTGGATGTTAGGATATACATTCTTCCTAACTTGAAGATTTCGGGGACGAAATCCTTTTAAGTGGGGGAGAATGTAACACCCCGTGTATTCTATAACCGTGAAAGTCATAAATTAAAGTATAATTAATTTCAAATCAAAGAATTAAGGGAAACGGGATACGCCATTGTGTTCGTCTCTGAAAAATACGCGAAATAGAGTCCGAGTTTTCGAAAAACGGAGTCCGTATGAAGAAGATATGGCCTCCGGAAGTTTCTGAATTAAGTTTAAATTCGAACATAAGAAAAACAGCTCAGAAAAAAAAACAATTCAAAATTCAAAATCGGGCCCAATTGGCCAGGGCGGGAAAATTCCCGCCTAAGGCACCCAGGTCGACTGGGCTGTCGACCTGGGCTAGCCATGTCGACAGGGCTGTCGACAGGCCTGTCGACAGGGCTGTCGACCTGGTCCAGAGCCAGGTCGAACCCAGCCCACCCTGGCTGGCCTAGTCTATGTTGGTCGATTTTCAGAAGCTTGCTTTGTCACTAGGGCTAGGTGGCAGCCCCTAATTGGTCTCTCTTTCGAATGAATGGCTACGATTAACCCAAGCTACATCGATGGTCCTAATCAGTTCATAAACTCTATAAAAATGACCCTAGACTCTACCTAATCTATTCATTCAAAAAATAAGAACGAGGCCATCATGCTGCTGAGGAACGACTAGGAGTAGCCACAAATTTGAGAGAAGATTAGGAGGCAAATTCTAAAGCATAAAGCAACTTAAACAAATCAAATCAACGCCTACGTCAAAAGGAGTCGCATCTCCAAATTCCTGAATTGGAGAATTCGCCACACGATTGTAAGTAGAGTATTATTCCGGTGTGAATAAATAACTGTGTTTGATTTGTACACTTGATTTGTGGTGATTAATAATTCATATTTGTGCGTTACTATGATTCTTATCGATTTGGAATGTTGTATAACGATTGGATATTCGCAAGTATGTAATTCATTATAAAAACTACATGTTTGCGGTAGTTTTATGCAAGTATACGATTGGATATTCGCAAAGTATGTAATTCATGTTGAAGCTACATGTTTATGATTGTTTAATTGAGATTCATGCAAGTATGTGGTTTTGCTATTATGCCAACATAATGTATATTTTTGTATAAAATCACTTTTTGTGTAATTAGATCAAATTTGGGGTATTATGGTTCATATGAAATTATGTTGGAATTGGCATCATAATCTATGTATTAAACCATACTTTTGTACTAGAAAACAAAAGTAAGCCTCTTTGTGAACTTATGAATATGACTAGGCTATGTTTGATATTATGCCTAATTGAAAAACATGTTAGGCCTATATTGTTAACAAGAATTATATGATAATATATGTGAGACATAGCTAGGTTAGATTTACAATCCCATTTGCAAGTTCGCTTGAATAAAGTAAACACCATGATTTCATGTTTAGGAATATTTATGCATAAGTATATTTGTGCCATGGTTATGTGAATAGATTTAAAATCATGATTAAGTAGGAATAATTCTAGTGGAACTATACTTTTGTATTAGTAACAAAAGTAAGCACCTTTGTAAACATGTAGTAATCTTATAAACATGATTTGCTTATGTTTGATATTATGCCTAAATAAAAAATATAGGTTTATGTTGTAGTTAAGACTATGTGTCAATAATGATATCTAATTTAGATTCTTAACTTAACTACAAGTTTACATGCTTTGATTCATGTCACTTATGCTTTATGACCAAAGTATATGTTACCACAATGCAAGTACACCAGTTTCTATTTTGTAGTTCCAACGTTATGTTGCAAGTTCATGCGTTCACATTCCCCTTTCTGTATATAACCACGTTTTAAGCCTCCCCTTTTTCTCGTGGCTAGGTTGGGCCTAAAAGGCTAAGCCCAACATATATTGTAATAAACGAACGTATTAAACGGGGGAAATAGCGTTGGGCCAAATTAATTAATAAATGAAAATATAAAAGTAGAGGGGCCCAAATTCAAGAATGGGTTGGGCCCATGATTGGTGTAAACCTTTACACCATTAGCTTAAATTGATTTTTGAATAATGGGCCGCAAATATTTACATATAAAAAGAAGAAAGACAAAATATGTAAATGTAGAAAATACGATGTGTTTAACCCGAGGTTGGATTGAGTTGTGATGTAAACCTGCCCGGAACCGCCCGGCTGTCCAGTAGTCACAACAATACCTATCCAATGTGGGTGGTTAAACATGGAGCCCAATAAGGACCCGAGGTTAGACTGAGTTATGGCGTAAGACTGCCCGGACCCAACCGGCAACAGGCAGCCACAACAATACCTGTCTAATGTGAGAGGTCAAGGCTTTAATAAGACAATTAAGGCTGAGTCAGGATTGATAGGATTAAGTAAATTATATTAATACTTAATCAAAATGGAACATGCTAAACTAAACAGACTGATTGGGGGTTAGGTTTACAAAACATTAACCAAATTAGCATGTTGGCTAGAAATAGAAAACCTAGTAGCGGGGGACCCTTTTCAGCAGTAACCCTATAAGGTGTATCATGATACCCTGAAACTAGGCAGGGTGGGGCACGATTACTGGGCTGATTGTAAGAGGTCAAATCGACGGCGGTGGTGCAGCGGTGTAGGTTCTAACGGGGTGCGGGCGTGCACACACTCCGGCGCAGAAAAATAAGGCACTGGGCACCAGTAGCATACCTGTGCATTCTAGGATTGTGTCGGGCCACCACCATGGGACTTGATACACCCCATGGTGGGACCAGCATAGGTAACTACAACATCGGGGGCCGTAAGACACATGTAACTATGCGAGTAGGAGCCGATCATTGTAAAATGGATCACTTCACCCTGATTATGGGGTGCCAGTTGCGGACTAGTTTATATGGGTTCAGAGATTAAAATGGGGTACGATAGTATATTCGACCCTAGACAACTTAATTAAGTTTATGGTGCTTTTCCATTTCTAGTTGTACTTATCATACCCAGTTCTTTATTCATAGACTGAATAGTCCTAGACTTACTCAGGCTTTATGTCTGACTCTACTTTCCTTTCATCTTCTTTTCTTCCGTTCCCCCCCCCCAAGGTCCACAGGGAGGGAATACTGCAGCTTGACCAGCCTTCACATCCAGCTTGAAGAAAAAGATGTATTGCTTGGATCTTTTTATTTTGGACTATGGCTTTGGACAGCAACAATGGGACTTTTGCAGTTTATTTATGTTTTCTTTATGCTTCTTTAAATAATGTAATCAAGACAGTTATGAAAATGTTATGTTTTTGGAAGTATTGTAAGACAATGGTGGTATGGATGTTGTGACACGTATTTTTTAATGAAATAAAAGTTTGTTGTTTCTCCGCTGTTCTAAAATATGTGTTCTTATATCTGTCTTGTATATCTGTGACTTATACTTATAAACCTCCACCAAAATTAGGGCATTCCCTTTGAGAGTGACCCTAACGAAGGTGGGGTGTTTCAAACACACACACACACACACACACACACACATATATATATATATATATATATATATATATATGCAAATGTCAAGCCTTCAGGTTCAAGTGCAAAAGCCAAATCAGAGTTGGTACAGCAAAACAACATCAATGATCAAATCATGAACATGGAAATTTCATGTGCACACAACATGCAACCGTGTGCACAAGTAAATGTGCATGAATGGTTCAACAAACAACACATATATACATGCATATGTCTAGGCCAGCGACTAGCTCATGTCAAAATGTTTAAGTGTAAATATGCAAGAAATTTGTAGTGGTGCAAATTCATGAAGCAAGAAATGTCGAGCAGTTTATAAAAACGTACAGGCTTAAATACAGTGCACATTCCAAACTGAGTCGAGCCAGATTAAGTTTTGACCAATGAACAATCAATGTTAAAGAAAGCAGTTAGATGAGATTTTTTCCAGGTTTGAGCCATGTGGCAAATAAGTTTTGTAAATCAATTCATAAAGGGCCAAATCAGATCCAGAAATTCAATCATAGGGACAGAAGATAGACCAAGTTCATTAGCAAATCAAAGAGCCGGTTTTGGTAAAGAATATCAATTTAGTGATTCCAGAAATGCATTCATGAACAATCAGTTTTCCAAAATCACACAAGCACATTTTTGGCAACTCAAGCATCTCGCAATAATTTTGGGAAAAAGTTTTTTGGCAAGGAAATCACTACATAAATTTTTGGAAAACTATTTTGAATTACACAAATATGTTGCAAGAAATTCCTTTTGCAAACCAGAATGTGTAGACAACAATTGTTTCCAGATTTCATTTAAATAATTTTGGCAAGTTTAAATTTTTCGAAAATCAAGTTATACCCTGCAAGATTTTAATGTACATTTCCTAGCAATGGAAAGAATTCTTTTCTAGAATATAGAGCAAGAATTTTGTTTGCAAACAAATTAAACAATTGTAAACAACAGTGAAATCCGTTTGGCTTTCCTAAACAACAAGGATTGTTGTAGAGGTTGTCGAACTCTGGGACCAAAAATATTTATAATAGTAAATCCAATCAAGTTATTCCAGGATTTTGATTGATTGAAAACACAGAAAATAACCGTAATTAAATAAAAAGAGAGATTTATATAATAAGAGAGAGCAATTAGGGGATAATGACATAGATTGGATTCACACTCATCAATAGCCAACAAATAAATATAGATCTAATTCATGTTTCTGTCGCATACATCAATCAACGATAATTAGGTTCTTAGAAACAAATATGTAAGTTACGACAAGCATAGCCTATGCAGGAGCTAAGCTCTTAGACAACCATAGACTATCAGGATAGATTCACTAATTAATTTCTAAAACCCTAAAATTAGATATAAATCTGATAATTGTTAGATCGAACACGAATATACCCTGTGAAGGAGCATAGCTCTTAAACGACACAGAATATGAAGGTTCAGATCTAACCCTTGATTCAGATCCAGATCTACATGTATAAAGTCCTCATCTATTGGCTATGTGATTCATGTTGAATCATATCTATTAGCATCATCACCCCTAATCTAATGGGATTAGCTAGACATAGCTAAAGAAGAAGAGAAAAAGAAAATAACAGACATAAATAAAATACAACTAAAACTAAATAGAATAGGGGAAGAAGAATGATTTTATTCCAAGAAGAGAATTACAAAATAAAACCCAATGTGTTTTTACATGAAGGAGATACAATGTATTTCTAGTTGCTTTGGCCAAGACCTAGAGGCTAATTACACAATGTGGGACTAAAGATTTAGCCCAAATAACACATAAGCCAGTGTGAACGTAGCTGTAAAGTGAGAGGCTTTGTAAGTGAGCCAATGTGAACGCAGTGTGAATGGATTTGCCATTGGCATGGCTTGCGGGCATCAAATGACATCAATTTCAATTGTTTTGAGCATAATAGGAACTCCATATCATCTGCAACAGGCTATCTTTATGAAAAGGCATTGGATTATTAGAATATGCGGCAGAAGGTGGTTGAACAACAACATTTCTTCAAGTTTTAATCTAACTCTCAAAATCAACATTTTCATACGCCAATTCTTCAAGCTTTTCAACAATTAAGTGAATTAATCCATTCATCATAAATAATCTGAAAACACAACTATAAATACACCGTATCAATTATTTTAAATATGAAATAAGATAAAAAAGCGGATAAAATATACATAATTACGTGTATATTAAATACCACCACACTTATCTTTTTATTCGTCCTCGAATATACTAAACTAAGATATGTCACACTTTCGTAGGAAACATGATTGCATTTAGCATATGCAACAAGTCGTTAAACCCCCTAGGTGTCCCTAGTAGGACGAGTGTTGTCTCGTGAGGGTTTACAGCGGATACTACCCACAAAATCCAAAGCATCTTATGTACGCGGATTAATCAAACAATGTATTTAAGGTCTTTCATATTCCAAGGATTTCACCTAACTTCAATGATAATGCTTTAGCCCCAAATTGTCCTTCCCATAATTGGTGCGAAAATAAATAAAATTTTTCAAGCTGAATCGTAATTCCTTGATAACTCTTTAATTGTCTTGAAGGTTAAGAGCATGGTGTCAACCAAAGTTCTACACATCGACAATGTGCACCCAATCAATTATTCTTTTTTTTTTTGAATAATTTTGTAACATCCCGGATTTTTCGGCTATTTAAAATATAATATTTGAATCAGTTTATATATTATATTGAAATTATAATGGATTTTAATCGAATTTATTTATGTTAAAGGATTTTTTATGAATATTTACTTAAAACCAGAATTTTAATGTTGGGATTTTTAAAATCCTATACTATTTGAAATTAAAGAGGTTTGTTTAAATAAATATGATGATATTAATTATCGTTAACTCAACTATTTAAAATTTAATTTAGATTGTATGAGATTTATTATAATAACCCAAAACCCGTGTACGACATAAACACCGACCATATTATTTATATATATATATATATTGTAACACCCCGAGAATCCTATAACTGTGAAATTCATGAATTAAAGTATAATTAATCTGAAATCAAAGAACCAAGGGAAACGGGATACGCCATTGCGTTCGTCTCGGAAAAATACGCGAAATAGAGTCCGAGTTTTTGAAAAACGGAGTCCGTATGAAGAAGATATGGCCTTCGAAAGTTTTGAATTAAATTTAAAATTCAAACAGAATAAAATAATTAAAAATCGGGCCCAGTGGGCCAGGGCAGATGAACACCCGCCTAGGCCACCCAGGTCGACTGGGCTGTCGACCTGGGCTACCCATGTCGACAGGGCTGTCGACAGCCCTGTCGACAGGGGTGTCGACCTGGTCGAGCCCAGTCAACCTGGCTGGCCAGGTCGGTGTGTGGTCGAATTTCTGTGGTCTGCTTTGTCATTAGGGCTAGGTGGCGGGTTTTTATTGGTCTCTCTTCCTAATGAATGGCTACGATCTATCCAAGCAACATCAAGGGTCCTAATCAATTCCTAACCTCTATATAAACAACCCTAGACTAAACCCTAATCTATTCATTCAAATTGAGAACATAGCCGCCATGTTGCTGAGGAACGACTAAGAGTAGCCGCCGACTAGAGAGAGAGTTAGGAAGAAAGTTCTAAGCCTAAAGCAATTCAAGCAACCTAAAGCCAATCAATTCAACAAAGGAATCATATCTCTTAATTTGAGAATTCGCCGCAACCATTGTAAGTAGAGTATTACTTTGGTATAAATAAACAACTGTGTTGATGTGTATGCTTGAATTGTGGCAATGGAAGTAATTCATGTTTGTGCAAAATTATGTTATTCATTATAAAGAACTACATGCGGTAGTTCTATGCAAGTATACGTTTGGAATATTGCGCAAATTATGTAATCTATGTTGAAGCTACATGTATGTAGTTGATTGAAATTCATGCGAGTTTGGGGCTTTGTTATTATGCCACCATGATGCATATTTTTGTGCATAAATCATTTTGCAAGTAATTGAAACAAGTTTGGTTGTTATAATTCATATGAAACTATGTTGGAATTTTGACACCATAATCCATGTATTAAGTCATGCTTTTGCAAAACTTATGAATATGGCTAGGCTACGAATAATATTTGGCATAATTGAAATCTATGATTAAGTCTATCTTGTTTAAAAGAATTATATGATGACATATGTGAGACATGGCTAGGTTAGACTCAAAAATCCCTTTTTGCAAGTTTAAAGCAAATACCATGTTTAGGAATATTTATGCATAAGTATGTTTATACCATCGTTATGTGATTAGACTTAAACCATGATTAAGTTGAACTATGCTTTTGTGTTAGTAGCAAAGTATCCCCTTTGTAAACATGTAGAAACCTTATGAACATGACTTGTTTATGTTTATGCCATGAACAAATTTAACTTTACTTATGCCATACTTATGTTTGACATTATGCCATGTTTATGCTAGAAGTATTTATGCCATGCTTATGTTTGACATTATGCTATGCATATGCTAGAAATATTTATGACATGCTTATGTTTGACATTATGCCCAAATAAGGATATAGGTTCATGTTGTAGTTAAACCTATGCAAGTTCACATGCTTTGATTCATGTCACCTATGTTACCACTATGCAAGTACACCAGTTTCTATTATGTATTCCCAACGTCTTATGCAAGTTCATGCGCTCACCTTCCCCTCTTTGTGTATACGCCATAAGCCTCCCCTTTTTCGCATGGCTAAATTGGGCTTTAAAAAGGCTAAGCCCAATATATATATAAACGGACGTGTAAAACGGGGGAAAATAACGTTGGGTTAAAATTAATTAATGAATGAAAATATAAATTAGAAGGGCCCAAATTCAAGTATGGGTTGGGCCCATGATTGGTGTAACCTTTACACCATTAACTTAATAATGGGCCGCAAATATTTACATATAATTAAAGAAGAATGACAAGATTTGTAAATGTAGAAAATACGATGTGTTTAACCCGAGGTTGGATTGAGTTGTGATGTAAACCTGCCCGGAACCGCCCGGCTGTCCAGTTGTCACAACAATACCTATCCAATGTGAGAGATTAAACATGGAGCCCAATAAGGACCCGAGGTTAGACTGAGTTGTGGCGTAAGACTGCCCGGAACCAACCGGCAACAGGCAGCCACAACAATACCTGTCTAATGTGAGAGGTCAGGGTCTTAATAAGACAATTAAGCCTGAGTCAGGATTGATAGGATTAAGTGGACTAAAGACTTAATCAAAATGGAACATGCTAAACTAAACGGACTGGTGGGGGTTAGGTTAGCAACACTTAACCAACTTAGCATGTTGGCTAGAGATAGAAAACCTAGTAACGGGGGACCCTTTTCAGCAGTAACCCTAAAAGGTGTATCATGATACCCTGAAACTAGGCAGGGTGGGGCACGATTACTGGGCTGATTGTAAGAGGTCAAAGCGACGGCGGTGGTGTAGCAGTGTAGGTTCCAACGGTGTGCGGGCGTGCACGCACTCCGGCACAGAAAAATAAAGCACTGGGCACCAGTAGCATACCTGTGCACTCTAAGGTTGTGTCGGGTTGCCACTATGGGACTTGATACACCCCATGGTGGGACCAGCATAGGTAACTACAGACATCGAGGGCCGTAAGACACATGTAACTATGCGAGTAGGAGCCGATCATCATTGAATGGATCACATCACCCTGATTATGGGGTGCAAATTGGAAACTAGTTTATATGGGTTCAGAGATTAACATGGGGTACGATAGTATATTCGACCCTAGATAACTTAACCAAGTCCATAGTGTTTGCCCACTTCCTGTTTTACTTATCATACCCAGTTCTTTATTCATAGACAAAGTAGTACTAGACTTACTCAGGCTTTATGTCTGACTCTATTTTTCTTTCGTCTTCTTTCTTCCGTTCCCCCCCCCCCCCAGGTCCTCAGGGAGGGAACACAGCAGCTTGACCAACCTAAACATCCAGCTTGAAGAAGAGAAATGTATTGCTTGGACTTTCCTGTTTTGAACTATGGCTTTGGACAATCCACTAAGGGGCTTTTGCAGTTTATCTATGTTTTATTTATGCTTCTTTAAATAATGTACTCAAGACAGATTATGAAAGTGTTATGTTATGTTTTTGGAAAGGATGTTGTTGTAACACGTATTTGACTTTATGAAATAAAGTTTGTTGTTCTTCCGCTGTTTTACAAATATGTGTTCTTATATCTGTCTTGTATATCTGTGACTTGTACTTATAAACCTCCACCAAAATTAGGGCATTCCCCTTGAGAGTGACCCTAACGGAGGTGGGGTGTTTCACTTGGTATCAGAGCATAGGTTTACCAGATAAGATAAAAAGTTTTGAAAATTATTTTCAAAAAAGAAATTTAAAGAAGCATTTTTAAAAGAAAAATATTATTTTATTTTTAAAAGGCAAAGTCCACCCCCCAAAGCCATAGGAACTATCTCTTATCCTTCGTTTTGAATCTATCCTTTTTGTTTCAGCATATCCCAAGATCTTAACTTGCCGGAAGGGGTGCCAATACCTGGTTGGTTTAGACGGTTCTTAGAAGCAAGGGCCACTCAGCCAGGTCCTACCATTCCTCCTCCCCCAGCGGAAGGAAACCATCCAGCTGCAGCAGCACCTTTTCCTCCACCTCCTCCTCGGGGAAACAATTTTGCTAAGATATGTAAAGATTTTAAAGCTATGGGAGGAAGGGATTTCCATGGAACTGAGTCCTTCGTGGCAGCTAGGAATTGGCTGAAAGAAACTGAAGACCTATTCATCATCTTTGAGGTAGAAGATAGACAAAAAGTACAGTTGGCAGTGTGGCTATTGAAGGGTGAGGCTTCCTACTGGTGGGAAGTCACTAATGCTGAAAGACCAGTGGAGACATGGGAGGACTTTAGGGCAAGGTTTGAGACCAAATTTCTCTCAGATGCAGAAAGGAGTTTGCAGTTGGAAAAATTCTTATTTCTTAAGCAAGGAGACAAGACTGTCAGAGAGTATGTGAATCAGTTCGATGAGCTGGCTAGGTTTGGGCTTGACCTAGTCAACACCCCGCACAAGAAGGCTCTCCGTTTCGTCAAAGGGTTAAATGAGCCATTACACAGTTTGGCCATGACCCATATACCCATGGGGGCCACGTATGAAAGATTGGTGCAAATGGCATTGCTAAATGAGGAGGATAAGGGCAAGAAGGAGACAAAGGCAGAAAGCTCTCAAGGGAAGAAAGAGGGTTTGCAGCCTAAGAAGGCGGACTTTAAGAAGGGCGGGAAAGGCAACAAAGAGAAGAGGAAGTGCAATTTCTGTGGCAAAGTGGGGCACTTAGTAAAGGACTGCCGGAAAAAGAAGGCCAAGGAGAATGGTGGGTGCTTTTCATGCGGTCAGACAGGCCATAGGGCTAAGGACTGCCCAAAGAAACGAGGACAGGGGCAGGGCGCTGGATCCACCCCAGGGGCACAGGTTCATGTGCTAGAAGCGCCACCATTGCAACAGCGAGGTATAAATACTTCTGTAGAAAGTGTAGTTTATCTTTATGATCACCCCGTTCGCACTTTGTTTGATTCTGGAGCATCACACTCCTTTATATCGTCTGCTTTAGTAGAATCTCTGCACCTAAAAACTAGTATGGTAGAGGGCCCCTTAATTGTTTCAAACCCAATTGGGGGCCCAGCTCATTTGTCTATGATCTGTCTGGATTTGAGAATTTCTATTCTAAGTGTTGAATTTCAATGTAGTGCCTTTGTTTTGGGCTTTTCAGGGTATGGTTTGATTTTGGGTATGGATTGGCTATCCCGTAATGGGGCCATCCTTGATTGTGAGAAAAGGGTTGTTAGGCTCCTAACCCAGCTCGGTAATACTTTGGAAATTTCTTGTAATCCCTCGTATGCGGTTATGCTTAGTTATCTTGAATCGCTAGATGCCTCTGTTGAAAATTTGCAATCAGTTAGAGTGGTCCGGGAATATCCGGATGTCTTCGAAGAGGTGAAGGGCTTGCCTCCGAAGCGGGAAATAGACTTCCGCATATATCTTGTAGATAATGCAAAGCCCGTTGCGTTGCCCGTTAGACATATGGCTCCACGAGAAAGGAAAGAGCTCAGTAAACAGATTAAAGAGCTTCTAGAAAAGGGGTTCATTAGGAGGAGCATTTCAGAATGGGGCGCTCCAGTGGTGTTCGCTACAAAGGCGGATGGTTCACTCCGTCTATGTGTTGACTATAGGGAGCTCAACAAGCTAACGAAAAAGAATAGGCACCCTCTCCCTAGAATTGACGATTTGTTTGACCAGCTTATAGGAGCGTCTGTTTTCTCCCAACTCGATTTAGTAACCGGTTTTCATCAGCTAAGGGTGGCTGAAGATAGCATCGATAAAACGGCGTTCAGAACCCCAGACGGCTTCTTTGAATGGCTTGTCATGCCCTTCGGCTTGACAAATGCACCTGCGTACTTCGTGGACCTAATGAGTAGGGTATTTAGAGATTTCCTCAACAAATTCGTAGTGGTCTTCGTAGATGATATCCTTATCTTCTCAAAGAATGAAGAGGAACATGCTCAGCACTTAAGGGCAATCATGGAAACTTTGCGAGTCCATCAACTAAAAGCCAAGTTCTCCAAATGCAACTTTTGGAGAGAAGAGGTGAGGTTCCTTGGGCACATAGTATCCAAACAAGGGTTAGCGGTGGACCCCGCTAAGGTAGTGGCGGTACAGGATTGGAAGACACCAAGGAATGCAACTGAGGTCCGAAGCTTTCTAGGACTAGCAGGTTTCTATCGAAAATTTATAAGGGATTTTGCGAAAATCTCAGCTCCGCTCACGAAATTGACCAAGAAGAATCTAGTGTTCAATTGGGATTTGGATTGCGAATTTGCTTTCCAACGACTGAAAAGGGCTCTTACAACAGCCCCAGTTTTGACGCTGCCAGATGGGAGCAAGATGTTCACTGTTTATACGGATGCATGTGGGACAGGGCTAGGCGCCGTCTTAATGCAAGAAGGAAGGGTAGTAGCTTATGGCGGGAGGCAGTTGAAGGTGCACGAAAAGAACTACCCAACCCACGATCTTGAGTTAGCCGCCATCGTCTTTGCACTCAAGTCTTGGCGACACTATCTCCTAGGTCAGAAGTTCGAACTTTACACTGACCATAAATCGTTGAAATATCTTTTCTCGCAGAAGGATCTTAACTTGAGGCAACAAAGATGGATGGAGTTTCTTGCCTCGTACGATTTCGAAATCTCCTACACTCCGGGCAAAGGCAACGTAGTGGCAGACGCGTTGAGCCGAAAGAAATTGACCTTAAGCCCGTTTTTTGTTGAAAGACAAAGCCTAGAGTTTATAGCCAGCTTCGACTTTAGGCCCTCCTCCGATTTCGTACCAGGCTTGCTAGCATCTCTCGAAGTACGCCCAACTTTAGTAGATTCAGTAGGGGCAGCACAACGCGAAGACCCTCAGCTTGTGGAAACAATTGATAGGCTAATTAGGGGTGAGACTTCAAGTCACCTCAACAGGTACTCCATCGACGATAAGGGATTGCTAAGGCGAGACGGAAGACTATGCGTCCCACAGACAAACGATTTAATAAAGAAGGTTCTCGAGGAAGCACATCACTCCAAGATGACGATACACCCAGGCGGGGATAAAATGTACAAAGACATAAAAAGGACTTTCTTTTGGAATGGCATGAAAAAGGACGTGGCGGAGTTCGTTTCTAAGTGTATGGTGTGCCAACAGGTTAAGGCGGAACAGAAAAAGCCTGGCGGACTACTACATCCTCTGGAGGTCCCGCAGTGGAAGTGGGATAGCATCTCAATGGACTTCATCGATGGGCTGCCTAGGTCTAGGAGAGGCAACACTAGCATTTGGGTAATAGTGGATAGGCTTACTAAAAGCGCCCACTTTTTACCTATCAAAAGTAAAAGAACCGCCTCATCCCTAGCATTACTTTACCTCAAGGAAATCGTTCGACTCCATGGAATACCATCTAGCATTGTTAGTGACCGAGACCCCATCTTCACCAGCGAGTTTTGGCGGAGTCTGCAAGAAGCTGTAGGAACGCAGTTATGCTTGAGCACAGCCTATCATCCCCAAACCGATGGCCAAACAGAGAGAGTGAACAGAGTTTTGGAAGACCTTTTAAGGCTATGCGTCCTCGACTTCGGAGGGACATGGGAAGACCACCTTCCTTTGGTGGAATTTGCCTACAACAACAGCTATCAAGCAACCATAGGAATGGCGCCCTTCGAAGCTTTATATGGAAGACCGTGCCGATCGCCCACTTGTTGGTGGGAGTCCACGGATAAGTTTATACTTGGACCAGATATGATCCGAGAGACTTCAGAGAAAGTAGACTTAATACGAAGAAGGATGAAGACGGCCCAAGACAGACAAAAGTCCTATGCCGACAAGAGGAGGACCGACCTTGAATTTGAGGTTGGAGACAAAGTTTTTCTCAAGGTATCACCGCTAAGAAACGTTGTTCGTTTTGGAACCACAAGAAAGCTAGCGCCAAGATTCGTAGGGCCATTCCCTATTATCGAGAAGATTGGGAAAATGGCCTATAGATTAGAGCTACCCGAGAAGTTGGCTGGAGTCCACAACGTTTTTCACGTTTCTCACCTCCGAAAATGTCTGCATGAGTCAGCTGAAGTAGTAGAGCCAAACATCCTCGAAGAGGCCGAAGTGCAACGCGAAGCAACCATAAGAAGAGTTCCAACCCGCATCTTAGGAACGGAAGTGAAGAAGCTACGCAACCGCGAAGTCAAGCTCGTCAAAGTTCAGTGGAGCGACGCCGAGGGAGACGCGACTTGGGAAACTGAAGCTAAAATCCGTACAGCCTACCCTTTTCTGTTCGAGGGTACATCCTTGATCTTTCATTTTCCTTAAGTTGCGCTTTTATCTATCTTTTTAGGTATATTTCCTCAACCTTATCCTTTAGGTAGAATCTTTTTGGATGAAAACATGTAGTTGAAACATGTTATGGATGATGGTTGCAAGTGGTTGCAAGTGATTGCTAGTGGTTGCTCGTGGTTGCATATACACACACAATCTAGGTTTTAGATCGGCTCAGTCACTTCATATTGCATATGCATATATTTTTGCTTTCGTATGTGGTTGAACTATAATGTGTTGTCATGTGGATGTTGCATTTGTATTGAATGATTGTGCACTCATGTAGAATCAAGAATAGGAAAATTTGCATACATAATGGATTCATGGCACTTACATAATTCGCATTAAGGAGGTCAACTGAATCAGTAGACCGCCTGATTTTGCATTAGATAAGTACATGTACACACACACTTTGCATATGATCATGAAGCATTAGAAGTCTTTTAAGGACCATGGATGCTTGTGTTTGATGGATGAGTAGATGGATGATTGGATGTTAGGATATACATTCCTCCTAGCTTGAAGATTTCGGGGACGAAATCCTTTTTAAGTGGGGGAGAATGTAACACCCCGAGAATCCTATAACTGTGAAATTCATGAATTAAAGTATAATTAATCTGAAATCAAAGAACCAAGGGAAACGGGATACGCCATTGCGTTCGTCTCGGAAAAATACGCGAAATAGAGTCCGAGTTTTTGAAAAACGGAGTCCGTATGAAGAAGATATGGCCTTCGGAAGTTTTGAATTAAATTTAAAATTCAAACAGAATAAAATAAATAAAAATCGGGCCCAGTGGGCCAGGGCAGATGAACACCCGCCTAGGCCACCCAGGTCGACTGGGCTGTCGACCTGGGCTACCCATGTCGACAGGGCTGTCGACAGGGCTGTCGACAGCCCTGTCGACAGGGGTGTCGACCTGGTCGAGCCCAGTCAACCTGGCTGGCCAGGTCGGTGTGTGGTCGAATTTCTGTGGTCTGCTTTGTCATTAGGGTTAGGTGGCGGGTTTTTATTGGTCTCTCTTCCTAATGAATGGCTACGATCTATCCAAGCAACATCAAGGGTCCTAATCAATTCCTAACCTCTATATAAACAACCCTAGACTAAACCCTAATCTATTCATTCAAATTGAGAACATAGCCGCCATGTTGCTGAGGAACGACTAAGAGTAGCCGCCGACTAGAGAGAGAGTTAGGAAGAAAGTTCTAAGCCTAAAGCAATTCAAGCAACCTAAAGCCAATCAATTCAACAAAGGAATCATATCTCTTAATTTGAGAATTCGCCGCAACCATTGTAAGTAGAGTATTACTTTGGTATAAATAAACAACTGTGTTGATGTGTATGCTTGAATTGTGGCAATGGAAGTAATTCATGTTTGTGCAAAATTATGTTATTCATTATAAAGAACTACATGCGGTAGTTCTATGCAAGTATACGTTTGGAATATTGCGCAAATTATGTAATCTATGTTGAAGCTACATGTATGTAGTTGATTGAAATTCATGCGAGTTTGGGGCTTTGTTATTATGCCACCATGATGCATATTTTTGTGCATAAATCATTTGGCAAGTAATTGAAACAAGTTTGGTTGTTATAGTTCATATGAAACTATGTTGGAATTTTGACACCATAATCCATGTATTAAGTCATGCTTTTGCAAAACTTATGAATATGGCTAGGCTACGAATAATATTTGGCATAATTGAAATCTATGATTAAGTCTATCTTGTTTAAAAGAATTATATGATGACATATGTGAGACATGGCTAGGTTAGACTCAAAAATCCCTTTTTGCAAGTTTAAAGCAAATACCATGTTTAGGAATATTTATGCATAAGTATGTTTATACCATCGTTATGTGATTAGACTTAAACCATGATTAAGTTGAACTATGCTTTTGTGTTAGTAGCAAAGTATCCCCTTTGTAAACATGTAGAAACCTTATGAACATGACTTGTTTATGTTTATGCCATGAACAAATTTAACTTTACTTATGACATACTTATGTTTGACATTATGCCATGTTTATGCTAGAAGTATTTATGCCATGCTTATGTTTGACATTATGCTATGCATATGCTAGAAATATTTATGACATGCTTATGTTTGACATTATGCCCAAATAAGGATATAGGTTCATGTTGTAGTTAAACCTATGCAAGTTCACATGCTTTGATTCATGTCACCAATGTTACCACTATGCAAGTACACCAGTTTCTATTATGTATTCCCAACGTCTTATGCAAGTTCATGCGCTCACCTTCCCCTCTTTGTGTATACGCCATAAGCCTCCCCTTTTTCGCATGGCTAAATTGGGCTTTAAAAAGGCTAAGCCCAATATATATATATAAATGGACGTGTAAAACGGGGGAAAATAACGTTGGGTTAAAATTAATTAATGAATGAAAATATAAATTAGAAGGGCCCAAATTCAAGTATGGGTTGGGCTCATGATTGGTGTAACCTTTACACCATTAACTTAATAATGGGCCGCAAATATTTACATATAATTAAAGAAGAATGACAAGATATGTAAATGTAGAAAATACGATGTGTTTAACCCGAGGTTGGATTGAGTTGTGATGTAAACCTGCCCGGAACCGCCCGGCTGTCCAGTTGTCACAACAATACCTATCCAATGTGAGAGATTAAACATGGAGCCCAATAAGGACCCGAGGTTAGACTGAGTTGTGGCGTAAGACTGCCCGGAACCAACCGACAACAGGCAGCCACAACAATACCTGTCTAATGTGAGAGGTCAGGGCCTTAATAAGACAATTAAGGCTGAGTCAGGATTGATAGGATTAAGTGGACTAAAGACTTAATCAAAATGGAACATGCTAAACTAAACGGACTGGTGGGGGTTAGGTTAGCAACACTTAACCAACTTAGCATGTTGGCTAGAGATAGAAAACCTAGTAACGGGGGACCCTTTTCAGCAGTAACCCTAAAAGGTGTATCATGATACCCTGAAACTAGGCAGGGTGGGGCACGATTACTGGGCTGATTGTAAGAGGTCAAAGCGACGGCGGTGGTGTAGCAGTGTAGGTTCTAACGGTGTGCGGGCGTGCACGCACTCCGGCGCAGAAAAATAAAGCACTGGGCACCAGTAGCATACCTGTGCACTCTAAGGTTGTGTCGGGTTGCCACTATGGGACTTGATACACCCCATGGTGGGACCAGCATAGGTAACTACAGACATCGGGGGCCGTAAGACACATGTAACTATGCGAGTAGGAGCCGATCATCATTGAATGGATCACATCACCCTGATTATGGGGTGCAAATTGGAAACTAGTTTATATGGGTTCAGAGATTAACATGGGGTACGATAGTATATTCGACCCTAGATAACTTAACCAAGTCCATAGTGTTTGCCCACTTCCTGTTTTACTTATCATACCCAGTTCTTTATTCATAGACAAAGTAGTACTAGACTTACTCAGGCTTTATGTCTGACTCTATTTTTCTTTCGTCTTCTTTCTTCCGTTCCCCCCCCCCCCCAGGTCCTCAGGGAGGGAACACAGCAGCTTGACCAACCTCAACATCCAGCTTGAAGAAGAGAAATGTATTGCTTGGACTTTCCTGTTTTGAACTATGGCTTTGGACAATCCACTATGGGGCTTTTGCAGTTTATCCATGTTTTATTTATGCTTCTTTAAATCATGTACTCAAGACAGATTATGAAAGTGTTATGTTATGTTTTTGGAAAGGATGTTGTTGTAACACGTATTTGACTTTATGAAATAAAGTTTGTTGTTCTTCCGCTGTTTTACAAATATGTGTTCTTATATCTGTCTTGTATATCTGTGACTTGTACTTATAAACCTCCACCAAAATTAGGGCATTCCCCTTGAGAGTGACCCTAACGGAGGTGGGGTGTTTCATATATACCCAACAACATTTTCACTAGTTTCGACTAAACGAGTACATATCATATTTGCACAATAAAAACAATGGCCGATCCATGATTCATTCATAAAAAAAGGAAATATATAATAAAAAGAAAGAAACTAAAAAATAAATAACATCCATCAGTTTACAAATGGGATCTGATCAATAAAATAGAAACGAATCGTATTCATATTTTTGTATACAACACAAAAGAAAGGAAAAATATATACATGATGTTATATACATGTTCAAAAATACAAAACACAAAGAAAGAAAATCAACATCTTGTAAATTAGCTTCTTCATGTTTTGCCGAACCCGTGAATCCCTCTCGACCAGTTGTGATCTGCGAAAAGAAAAAGAAGAAAACCCATTAAAAGGGAAATTTCATGATAGTAATGAACAGCAAGAAAAAAAACGAGTAATGAGATCTAGAACTACAAAACTACATCCATGCTGAAACTGTGAAAACAATGGTAATGAGATTTGGATCATTCTTTCTATAAAATGATGAATTTTTCATATGTGAAGACTGGCGCCTTTGACTGAAATGCGCATTTCAGCAAAGTTATGAATTATGAAGTAGTGTGAAATGCATGCATTGACTACTTTATCAAGTAGTTTCTTAACTAGTTAAGGTGAACAGGTAGATATTGGTACAAGTTTCAATATAAGGCAAATAAAAGGTACCACATATTTTATCTTTGCTAAAAAGGGAAAATATACCCAACTTCTAACGTAACAGCCAATGCAACATAAAGTGTGTATGCTACATGCAAGTAAAAGTAACCTAGTTTGGTACACTTCAGCTGACAGTTCATGAGGTGAGTACATAAACTAGTAAACTATTTAGATAAATTCCGTAAACAATTATCTAGAGTTTAACTTAATCTTAAGGCAACATACTCATGCTATAGGCCAATAGAGAATGTGGCAAGAAATATACTATTGATCTATACAGACCATCATAAGCAAGGCAACCACATGTACAAATTTTTGTACATGATAAATGGACATGTTTGACCATAAAAAGACCATCATTGATTTAATATATCTTATGATTTTATTCTTACATAAAATAGACGTATATTTATTTATCAATATCCAAATATATTAAGATGTTCATACTTCTTATCACCTTCAAAAACAGTGAAACAAACCACATATATATAGTCATACATCAAGACTATATAGAGATGAACGACTAAGGAAGACAGTACAATGTGTAGCTAGAAGAAAATAAAATGTATGAACTAGGATCATAGGTTCAATAGAAAAATGAGATCAGCAAATCCAAGCAGAAAATCATGAACAGTAGAAAACAAAGACAACACATAATTAAAGAAAGCAGTAGGCATGATGCAGCAAATCTGTACAAAATCAAACAGCTAATGTATACAGAAATCTCATGTGCAGGATCACTGTTTTCATATATTAAAGAATCCAAGCAAGAAATCTCTATGACAGTTCAAAGATCTCTGATGAATGTGAATCTTATCTAATTCAACCAGCATATAACAGTAAATAAATAGATAAAGAAAATGGACATTTTCATAGCCTAGCAGTAAGGTATATATTTTCAAAATTGAATTCACATCAGAACCGTACATGATATCTACCACAAACAGCACAAATATTTGAATTTACAATGCTTAGTTCACTGTCATTTTATCAGTTCAATCAAAATCCATTTCGAATCGATCTGAAAATCCTATACCAAAAATCCGAACCAAAATCTAAGTACAGATTCGAATATTGACTGAAATAACAATTCGTGGATGATGATAGACATTGAACTAATCTGAACCAAAACCGCAACTATAAATACACGCATCCACACAGAATTGTTTTCATCCAATTCAAACCCCATTCGAAACGATATGAAAATTCAAAACAAATAAAACTGAAGTCGGAAAGAAATCAAGTAAAAAAAACTTAGCTTAATTCAAGGGAGCCTCAATCTATTCGCTTGTGTGGTTCTAGAAAGCTCAGGTAGCTCGTGGTTCGTCTGCGAGGACCAGGGGTTGATTGACGTTGAGGAGGGTTTCTTAGGGGTTCAGTGGGTTGTAGGAAGGAGGAGGGAAGGTCGGAGAATGGGAAGAGGGCGACGCCATCCAGCTCGATGTGGCAAAAAGGGGGATTAGGGTTTCTTTTCATTTCGGGTTTGAGATCAAAGTGTGGAGGCGGCTGAAATGAAAAAGGGAACGATGGTGAGGGTTTTAAGATGAGAAGCGGGTCGGGTTCGTTTGGGCCAAAGGCAAAGCCCAACTTTTAATACAAAAGAAAATCTATTTTTTAATTTAATTATTTATAAAACTTGTTTGGATAATTTCTCGGACATACGTTATCAGATTCAAGCGCGGTCAGTTGCATTAGAACCATGGAGACAAGAACTTCGAGATGGAGCAGGTCTAGTCCGGATCCGAAGTGACTGGAATTTTTATTCGAATTAAACGTCAGTCTAATAAAAACCAGACTATTTATCGTCAGGTTCAAATCAAGGTGAGTTAAACACACTCAGCTCTTCCCATTTATATTTTATATAAATTGGGTTTTTATTTTGGGTGTTCTGGTTGTTAGTGATTGACTATTTGCTAGTTAAGTATATTTATTGTTGACTCAACCACTGAAATTAAACGGTCATTTAATTTCAGTAAAACACCAATCGTGTTGATTTGACCCAAATAAAGAGATTTCCCTTGATTGGTCACGTTTATAAACGTGTTTGAAATTGGTTGAATTGTTTGAATGATCTGTTGATTGATTGATGATCGTTATAGAAATTCTCGATCATATAAAAAGGAATGATTGATTGTTGTTGATTATTGAACCTTATTTCAACATTGGTTCTGATAGTAACAAATGGGTAGTGTGGTTGAGTAATTGGCATCACCTGGCTTATAAATCAATCGATTTATAAAATATGGGTCTTATCGACAGTGAATCGATAGTATTTGAGTTATAAATATATTTTATAACGAAAATAGATTTTGGAAGTTATTACATTGAAAGGTTATTTAAAAGGGAAACAAATATTTAATTATTAATTTATCTAAAGTTTATATAGAAATTATGAAATGGTTTTTATAAAACAGATTTCTTACGTTGATAAGAATTATAAACAAATGAGCAGGAAATACCTAAAGGTTATGTATTTGATTAATCGTGAGCGATTAGATAAGGTTATTTAAATTAATTATATTTTAATTGATGTAAAGAAGGAATTAAATACAATTGGTTAAAAGAGTAACCATGTTTTGTGCGTCGACCATTTAAACTAAGTTAGATAAGTAAAGTAACTTAATTGGTTAAGCTTAGTGAGGTTTTAAAAAGGAAATTTATTATTTATTTTGGTAAATAAAGGAGTTAATTGTTTTGAAATAATAAATGTTGAGTTGTTATAGTAATCATTAATCAAAAGAGATATATTTAAGTAATCGAGTTTGAAATAAAATTTGGTCGAGTGTTGGGAAAGGGATAGGGATGAATTTTCCTTATTTGAGATCGAGTTTTATAAATGAAGCAAATAAGAAGTTCAAATGAGTATATAACTTAAATGAAAAGTTTTACTTAACATTTGAGTTAAGGGAGGTGAAAAGGTTTATATTAAATTTATAAACAAGGGTTATAATGGAATACAAGTTTAAACGTCGTTTTTGGAAATACTTAATAATGGAATTAAGTTAAACCAAAAGAATTGAAAGGGGATTTTCGGAGGAAGGGATTTAAATGAGAGATTGGTAAACGAACTTGAAAATAGGAATTGAAATTAAATATTGGTTCTTGAATTACAACTCGTATTTACCTGAAGATTAGAACGTGGTTGATCAAGGTCTGAGAAGTAATTAAAATTCCCCAACTTGAACGACTTCGGGACGATCCAAAGATGATACTAGTTGGAAATGTCAAGAATGTGTGAAAAGATTTCCAAAGTAAAGGAAATGAAATGAGATTATATTTTCCCTAGTAACAGAATTAAAAGGAGTTTGGGCGATTAATTTTAAAAGCCAAGTGGTGCTGAGTACTAGATCAGTGGATCTATTTTTATTTTCATGGATGTTACTTGATAGTTAAATAACCGACTATCAAGTCTGGCCTTTACGATGGTTGATATGGAAAGACCTGGATCGAATGAATATTCGAAAACCATTCCGACCAACAAATACAAAAATATAGAAGAGATCAACCGACGATTGAGATGGAGCATTTGAAGACCATAGATCTTCATAAACCGGAAGAACCACTTACAATCTCTGATTCGACCCGGAGATATACCGGGGTTCTGTCATGGTTAAAACTGTGGATTGCAAGGACGATCACTACTGATCCATGGGGTGATTCCAATATTGGATGCAGTAGGAGAGTACCTTCGGTTCATCCTGTTCCTGGATGACTTATATGGACGAATGTCTGACGGAGTATTTCCTTAAAACCACGTACGTTGATTTTTACAAATATACCGAGTTGGTAGCGAAGAAAGGGCCTTCTTACAAACCCAGAGTATTTTTGTGGACGTCAATTAGTGATTTGACGGATCTGACGATGTGGCATTCCAAGTGTATGATGACCAGATGTATTCTGACCTCAAGCCTCATCAACCGGGAAATGACAAAAATCGGGCAGGCAGCATGGCTATGTGGGTCGTTCCCATTAGGGCGTATAATCACCTATCTAGAGAAATTCTTTTTGTTTCTTACTTTATCGATTCTGCCCATTTGGGAAACGGTGGTTTGAGTCCAACCGTTGGTGATATACACTCGATACACTCAAGCGAAATGAGTGGTCGGTCATGTGAGGGCCGGGTTGCAAGACGTTCTTGTTGAACCCAGTGTATTTGCCTCTAAAGATACACGATCGGCAGGTGGTCTCATACCTTGTCAAGGACGGAATCCAATCTCCAATAAGCACCCACGGTTTTGATTGTATACTATATATGTGGAGCATGAGATGCAAGCGTTCCACTAGATTGATATTTACTTGTATTTAGATATTATGATAATATCAGATAATATACTGACTTCAAAACTACTTTGGGTTATCGTAAGGTAAAAACCGTCCGTGTTTATGTGTGGATTTGGTCTTACAATTACCCTTTTCTTTCGAAAGGATTTTAACTTTAAAATCAAGTTGTGTGATACCCTTAATGCTGTACGAGTTTTTCTCACTCTGGTTCACCAGACTGACCCGGTGTTTTGTAAATCCTCGGGTTAGCCCGAGGTTATCAGGTACCATGAAGTCCAGTGACAAGGTGAAGGTCTTCAGATGTATGATATGATTACTGTTCCGCTGTATATGGGACAGGCTAATAAAACTCTCCAGATGTGTGTTGTACTCTGATATTGTAAGTGTTTTCAAAAGCTCTCAATAAAGATTTATTTCTGTATTATATTTTGTTCCGCTGCGATGTGAGACTCTGTGTTGGTTCTTCTTCTATTCTAACATTTCTTTCTTTCTTATCTCACCCTCTAATTTCTTTCTAAACATTCCAGTGTTCTCGGTGCTTGGAGGATCGGCATGAGATACGATAAGGGTATTTATGTCGATTTTCAGGGCCGGAAACCCCTGGGTCGTTACAGTGGTATCAAAGCTAATGATTGAGTAGTAACCTTGGCTCTGTGGCGTAACTCAATAGAGATGGGATTAGTAACACCCTAGATTGAGTTGAGTATATATATATATGAGAGCGTATTTATAAAATTTTATATAAAAATGTTTTGTATTGTGTTATTTGACTGGTTCGAGTGTTGAGAAGCGTTGAACTAGCGAATGGATACAATATTGTTTATAAAAGTGGGCAGATGAAATAATTTTACCCAAAGTATATTTTTATAGAAAAAAAAGAAATTATTTTCTATATTATAGCAATGTGGGTTGATTTGTTGTTTTGATTGATTTAATTTGAAATCAAATTGAATTATGAAATAACGTTGAAATGATTAGAAAATCAATTCGTCAACTGAATCGGATATGAAAGTGAAACTGAACCTAGTTAAGTAAAACCAATTTAAGAATAATTCAGAAAGAATGAATTCTAATAAATTGGTATTTACAAATTTTGGGATTCAAATTAAGTGGGTTGCCATGTGGATTTTGAATTTTCCTTTCGAAGGAGTTGAGGCCCAAAATAGCAGTTGTAGTCGTACCGATCGAGTCAAGTAGAGGAGGTGTTGAGGAAATCCTCGAAAAATTTTAGAATCTGAATTTACTTTGATGATAATTCAAAAGTAATAATAATAAAAATACGTTCGGAACATTCTTCTTACTTTGCAATTTCGAGGACGAAATTATTTTAAGGGGGGAAGAATGTAACATCCCGGATTTTTCGGCCAATTAAAATATAATATTTGAATCAGTTTATATATTATATTGAAATTGTAATGGATTTTAATCGAATTTATTTATATTAAAGAATTTTTTATGAATATTTACTTAAAACCAGAATTTTAATGTTGGGATTTTTAAAATCCTATACTATTTAAAATTAAAGAGGTTGGTTTAAATAAATACAATGATATTAATTATCGTTAACTCAACTGTTTAAATTTTAATTTAGATTGTATGAGATTTATTATAATAACCCAAAACCCGTGTACGACATAAACACCGGCCATATTTTTAATATATATATATATACACACACCCAACAACATTTTTACTAGTTTCGACGAAACGAGTACATATCATATTTGCACAATAAAAACAATGGTCGATCCATGATTCATTCATAAAAAAAGGATATATATATATATATAATAAAAAGAAAGAAACTGAAAAATAAATAACATCCATCAGTTTACAAATGGGATCTGATCAATAAAATAGAAACGAATCGTATTCATATCTTTGTATACAACACAAAAGAAAGGAAAAATTTATATACATGTTCAAAAATACAAAATACAAAGAAAGAAAATCAACATCTTGTAAATCAGCTTCTTCATGTTTTGCCGAACCCGTGAATCCCTCTCGACCAGTTGTGATCTGCGAAAAGAAAAAGAAGAAAACCCATAAAAAGGGAAATTTCATGATAGTAATGAACAGCAAGGAAAAAAATCGAGTAATGAGATTTAGAACTACAAAACTATATCCATGCTGAAACTGTGAAAACAATGGTAATGAGATTTGGATCATTCTTTCTATAAAATGATGAATTTTTCATATGTGAAGACTGGCGCCTTTGACTGAAATGCGCAATTCAGCAAAGTTATGAATTATGAAGTAGTGTGAAATGCATGCATTGATCTACTTTATCAAGTAGTTTCTTAACTAGTTAAGGTGAACAAGTAGATATTGGTACAAGTTTCAATATAAGGCAAATAAAAGGTACCACATATTTTATCTTTGCTCCAAGGAAAATATACCCAACTTCCAACGTAACAACCAATGCAACATTAAGTGTGTATGCTACATGCAAGTAAAAGTAACCTAGTTTGGTACACTTTAGCTGACAGTTTATGAGGTGAGTACATAAACTAGTAAACTATTTAGAGAAATTCCATAAACAACTATCTAGAGTTTAACTTAAGCTTAAGGCAACATACTCATGCTACAGGCCAATAGAGCATGTGGCAAGAAATATACTATTGATCTATACAGACCATCATAAGCAAGGCAACCACATGTACAAATTCTGGTACACAATAAATGGACATGTTTGACCATAAAAAGACCATCATTGATTTAATATATCTTATGATTTTATTCTTACATAAAATAAATGTATATTTATTTATCAATATCCAAATATATTAAGATGTTGATACTTCTTATCACCCTCTAAAACAGTGAACCAAACCACACATATAAAGTCATACATCAAGACTATATAGAGATGAACGGCTAAGGAAGACAATACAATGTGTAGTTAGAAGAAAATAAAATGTATGAAGTAGGATCATAGGTTCAACAGAAAAATGAGATCAGCAAATCCAAGAAGAAAATCATGAACAGTAGAAAACAAAGACAACACATAATTAAAGAAAGCAACAGGGATGATGCAGCAAATCTGTACAAAATCAAACAACTAATGTATACAGAAATCTCATGTACAGGATCACTGTTTTCATATATTAAAGAATCCAAGCAAGAAATCTCTATGACAGTTCAAAGATCTCTGATGAATGTGAATCTTGTCTAATTCAATCAGCATATAACAGTAAATAAATAGCTAAATAAAATGGGCAATTCATAGCCTAGCAGTAAGGTATATATTTTCAAAATTGAATTCACATCAGAACCGTACATGATATCTACCACAAACAGCACAAATATTTGAATTTATAATGCACAGTTCACTGTCATTTTATAAGTTCAATCAAAATCCATTTCGAATCGATCTGAAAATCCTATACCAAAAATCCGAACCAAAATCTAAGTACAGATTCGAATATTGATTGAAATAACAATTCATGGATGATGATAGACGTTGAACTAATCTAAACCAAAACCGCAACTATAAATACACGCATCCACACAGAATTGTTTTCATCTAATTCAAACCCCATTCGAAACCATACGAAAATTCAAAACAAATAAAACTGAAGTCGGAAAGAAATCAAGTAAAAGAAAATTTTAGCTTAACTCAAGGGAGACTCAATCTATTCCCTCGTGTGGTTCTGGAAAGCTCGGGTAGCTCGTGGTTCGTCTGCGAGGACCAGGGGTTGATTGAAGTTGAGGAGGGTTGCTTAGGGATTCGGTTGGTTGTAGTAAGGAGGAGGGAAGTCGGAGAATGGGAAGAGGGCGACGCCATCTAGCTCGATGTGGCAAAAAGGGGGATTAGGGTTTCTTTTCATTTCAGGTTCGAGATCAAAGTGTGGAGGCGGTTGAAATGAAAAAGGGAACGATGGTGAGGGTTTTAAGATGAGAAGCGGGTCGGGTTCGTTTGGGCCAAAGGTAAAGCCCAACTTTTAATACAAAAGAAAATCTAGTTTTCAATTTAATTATTTATAAAACTTGTTTGGATAATTTCTCGGACATACATTAACTAATTCAAGCGCAGTCAGTTACGTTGGAACCATGGAGACGGGAACTCCGAGATGGAGCAGGTCTAGTCCGGATCTGAAGTGACTGGAATTTTTATTCGAATTAAACGTCAGTCTAATAAAAACCAGACTGTTTATTGTCAGATTCAAATCAACGTGAGTTAAACTCACTTAGCTCTTCCCATTTATATTTTATATAAATTGGGTTTTCATTTTAGGTGTTCTGGTTGTTAGTGATTGACTGTTTGCTAGTTAAGTATATTTATTGTTGACTCAACCATTGAAATTAAACGGTCGTTTAATTTCAGTAAAACACCAATCATGTTGATTTGACCCAAATAAAGAGATTTCCCTTGATTGGTCACGTTTATAAACGTGTTTGAAATTGGTTGAATTGGTTGAATTGTTTGAATGATCTGTTGATTGATTGATGATCGTTATAGAAATTCTCGGTCATATAAAAAGGAATGATTGATTATTGTTGATTATTGAACCTTATTTCAACATTGGTTCTGATAGTAACAAATGGGTAGTGTGGTTGAGTAATTGGCATCACCTGACTTATAAATCAATAGATTTATAAAATATGGGTCTTATCGACAGTGTATCGATAGTATTTGAGTTATAAATATATTTTATAACGAAAATAGATTTTGGAAGTTATTACATTGAAAGGTTATTTTTAAGGGAATGATATGAGATTATATTTTCCATAGTAACAAAATTAAAAGGAGTTTTGGCGATTAATTTTAAAAGCCAAGTGGTGCTGAGTACTAGATCAGTGGATCTATTTTTATTTTCATGGATGTTACTTGATAGTTAGATAACCGACTATCAAGTCTGGACTTTACGATGGTTGGTATGGAAAAACCGGGATCGAATGAATATTCGAAAACCATTCTGACCAACAAATATAAAAATATAGAAGAGATCAACCGACGATCGAGATGGAGCATGTGAAGACCATAGATCTTCATAAAGCGGAAGAACCACTTACAATCTCTGATTCGACCCGGAGATATACTGGGGTTCTGTCGTGGTTGAAACTGTGGATTGCAAGGATGATCACTACTGATCCATGGGGTGATTCCTATATTGGATGCAGGAGGAGAGTGCCTTCGGTTCATCCTGTTCCTGGATGACTTGTATGGACGAATGTCTGACGGAGTATTTCCTTAAAACCACGTACGTTGATTTTTACAAATATACCGTGTTGGTGGCGAAGAATGGCCCTTATTTAAAACCCAGAGTATATCTGTGGACGTCAATTAGTGATTTGACGGATCTGACGATGTGGCGTTTAAAGTGTATGATGACCAGATGTATTCTGACCTCAAGCCTCATCAACCGGGAAATGACAAAAATCGGGCAGGCAGCATGGCTTTGTGGGTCGCTCCCATTAGGGTGTATAATCACCTATCTAGAGAAATTCCTTTTGTTTCTTACTTTATCGATTCTGCCCATTCGGGAAACGGTGGTTTGTGTCCAACCGTTGGTGGTGTACACTCGATACACTCAAGCGAAATGAGTGGTCGGTCATGTGAGGGTCGGGTTGCAAGACGTTCTTGTTGAACCCAGTGTATTCGCCTTTAGAGATACACGATCGGCAGGTGGTCCCATACCCTTTCAAGGACGGAATCCAATTTCCAATAAGCACCAACGGTTTTGATTGTATACTATATATGTGGAGCATGAGATGCAAGTGTTCCACTAGATTGATATTTACTTGTATTTAGACACTATGATAATATCAGATAATATATTGACTTCAAAACTATTTTGGGTTATTGTAAGGTAAAAACCGTCCGTGTTTATGTGTGGATTTGGTCTTACAATTACCTTTTTCTTTCAAAAGGATTTTAACTTTAAAATCAAGTTGTGTGATACCCTTAATGATGTATGAGTTTTTCTCACTCTGGTTCACCAGGCTGACCCGGTGTTTTGTAAATCCTCGGTTTAGCCCGAGGTGTATTGGTTCAGGTTATCAGGTACCGTGAAGTCCAGTGACAAGCTGAAGGTGTTCAGATGTATGATATGATTACTATTCCGCTCTATATGGGATAGGCTAATAAAACTGTCCAGATGTGTGTTGTACTCTGATATTGTAAGTGTTTTCAAAAGCTCTCAACAAAGATTTACTTCTGTATTATATTTTGTTCTGCTGCGATGTGAGACTCTGTGTTGGTTCTTCTTATTCTTCTTCCATTCTAACATTTCTTTCTTTCTTATCTCACCCTCTAATTTCTTTCTAAACGTTCCAGTGTTCTCGGTGCTTGGAGGATCGGCATGAGATACGATAAGGGTATTTATGCCGATTTTCAGGGCCAGAAACCCCTGGGTCGTTAAAATTTTTGCACCAATGTAACTGTAATGTATTGGATGTGAGTTATGCATAGATGAAGGATAATTTTGTAAGTTCTAAAAGTATTATAGATAAGAGGGCAAGTGTATTAGTTGAATTACAAGCTACAAAAGATAAAAGTAATACTAAGACACATATGGACGATTTGTTTCCTTTCATCTCCTTAACTACAATCCTTGCTTCTAAGTACGGTATGGTGGATGTGGAAGGAATGGAAATGGATGCTTCATAGTCAAGAATGATAAATGACTATTTTATTCTGAGAGACTCTCTCTTTATTGCATTTTTTTGTTTTTTTTTCTTTTTTTTCTTTTTGCATGATGAATGATGAGTGGAGATGGAATGGAATGATACCATGCATTATTTCATTTTTCATTTGATTCCTCCTCTACTGAGCAAATCATAACCAACACTTCATGAAAGGAAAGTTTTGTGTCCTAGTCACTTTACTTCTATAACCCTAATTCAACACACAAGTATGGATTGATGTTATATAAAAAGCTGAAAGGAATGATAAGCAAAGTTTCGTAAGATAGATAACCTATATAAAATAAGATGTGGTATATGGTTATCTTACCTTTAATCAAGTACAGAGTGGGTAATGTAATATTGGTATAAAAGTGAGGTTTTTAACCTTTGAAAATGTAAGGTTCTTAAGTATACCAATATAAGAAAAACTTGTCAAAATATGGATGTAAATCGACTAAAACTTGGGTTTGAATAATGTGGGGGTATCGAAGAAGAATGCTACAATGAGTCATTTCTCCTTAATTGGGCCAAGTGGATTTTAGAACTTACGATTTTGAAAATTTGAGTGAAAAAGAAAATATTATGCATGAAAACGAACTCAGAAAATCCAACAAATGTAGATGCAAAATCATTTTTATTTCATAATTTCTCCTCTTTTTTTTTAATTATTTTTACTTGCACATTCTAACATGTATAACAAGGGTTGACACGCTTACTCCAGAACACGACTAACGTTTGCACAGTCTCAAGCTAGCATCTTAAAAGGACACATTACAACTCAATGAATAAATAATGTTCATTCCCATAACCTAACAATTCAATTTATCAGACAAGAACCAAGGTGCTATTTATGAATTTAAGTTAATCCTTGTTCAATGAATGACCTACTTCATAAAATTTGATTTTTGATGTAATGTAAATCCCCCCACCCACACTTGAGTGTGACTGTGTCCTCACAGTCGTTAATCAAACATATCTTAGTGAAAGGGAAAAACAAATAAGAGAATATTTACATATGTACAAAAGAGGGTTAGTGTGTCTTACCGAATGTAATGTAGCTCATGGAGGACCATGAGCTCTTCCTCCTGGTTGGGTATTGGTACCAAGTATGGTTTAAGGCATTGACCATTAACCTTATAGGATGATCCATCATTTGGATTCTCAATTTCTACCGCACCATGCGGGAAAACAGCCCGCACAGTGCAAGGTTCTGTCCATCTGGATTTTAATTTACTCGGAAATAAATGCATTTTTGAGTCATACAACAGAACTTTTTGACCTAGCATGAAAGTTTTACGTAAAATTGATTTACCATGAAAAACTTTCGTTCTGTCCTTGTAAATTCGTTCATTTTCATAGGCATCATTTCGAAATTCATCAAGTTCATTAAGTTAAAGCTTCCTATGTTCACCTGCTTGCTCTAAATCAAGATTCAAAATTTTTATTGCCCATAACGCCCTATGTTCTAGTTCAACTGGCAAGTGACATGGCTTACCAAAAATCAATCAATAAGGGGACATACCTAAGTTTGTTTTGAAAGCGGAGCGGTAAGCCCAAAGAGCGTCGATTAACTTTTGGGACCAATCTTTACGATGTCGATTCACAGTTTTGTCAAGGATTTCTTTAATCTGCCTATTCGATACTTCAACTTGCCCACAAGTTTGAGGATGGTAAGGAGTGGATAACTTATGGGTTATCGAATACTTTCTCATGAGAGCTTCAAAAGAACGATTACAGAAGTGTGTCCCATTATCACTGATTATTGTGCGAGATGTGCCAAACCTAGAGAAGATATTTTCTTTCAAGAAGTGCATAACAACCTTGTTATCGTTTGTTTTGCATGGAACAGCTTCGACCCATTTAGAAACATAATCTACAACTAAGAGAATGTAAAAGTTCCCAAAAGAATTAGGGAAGGGTCCCATGAAGTCTATACCCCAAACATCAAAAACTTCGACCTCTAGAATGGGGTTTAGGGGCATCATATTCTGTTTAGAAATTTTCCCTAAGAATTGACATCGATCACAAGTTTGGAAAAATTCGTACACGTCTTTGAAAAGGTTGGGCCAGTAGAAACCCAATTGGAGAACCTTTTCGGCTGTCTTTTTAGGACCGAAGTGACCACCACAGGCTTGGTCATGACAGAAGGAGAGGACGCTGTGAGTTTCAGTGTCGGGAGCACACCTTCGAATGATTTGATTGGGAAAATACTTGAAAAGATAGGGGTTGTCCTAGAAAAAATGTTTCACCTGGCAAAAGAATTTGTGTTTATCTTGCTTGGACCAAAAGGAAGGGGTCTGCTTGGTGACTAAGTAGTTGACAATGTCGGCGAACCAAGGATCAGTGGATAGAGAAAATAGTTGTTCATCAGGGAAATTCTCGTTGATCGGAAGAGAAGAAGATGGGGCATTTGGAAGATGAGATAAGTGGTCCGCAATAACATTGTCAGATCCTTTTTTATCCTTAATGGTAAGGTTAAATTCTTGAAGTAGAAGGATTCAACGAATGAGACGAGCCTTAGCATCCTTTTTAGAGAAAAGGCACCTAAGTGGGGAATGATCAGTATGAACAGTGATGTGTGAGCCAACTAGGTAAGGTTTGAATTTTTCTAGAGCGAAAACGACTGCCAAGAGTTCCTTTTCAGTGGTCATATAATTGATTTGAGCATCGTTCAGAGTCTTATTCTTGTAGTAAATGACATGAAGAATCTTATCGATACGTTGTCCTAAGACAGCGCCAACAGCGAAATTCGAGGCATCACACATGATTTCAAAAGGCAGCTTCCAGTTGGGAGAGCAGATGATCGGGGCAGAGACAAGTTCATTTTTAAGATGCTCAAAAGATGAAATGCAATCAGAATTGAAGTCGAAAGGAACATCCTTACCAAGAAGACTAGTCAAAGGTCAAGTGATTTTGCTAAAATCTTTTATAAAGCGACGGTAAAAACCAGCATGACCTAAAAAGGATCGGATGTCCTTAACGGATTTGGAAATGGTAAGATTAGAGATAACTTCGATTTTGGCTTTGTCTACTTCAATTCCTTTATTAGAGATGACATGTCCTAAAACAATGCCATGTTTGACCATGAAGTGACACTTTTCCCAATTAAGCGTTAAGTGTTTATCTTTGCAACAATTAAGGACAAGATTAAGATGATATAAACACTCAATGTACGAGTCCCCAAAGATGGAAAAGTCATCCATGAAAAATTCCAAAAATCGCTTGATCATATCAGAAAAATGCTAATCATGCACCTCTCGAAGGTTGCAGGTGCATTACAAAGTACGAGGTATGCAAATGTACCGAAGGAACAAGTGAAAGTGGTCTTCTCTTGTTCCTCAAGAGAGATAGGGATTTGATTGTAGCCCGAGTACCCATCTAGGAAATAGTAGTACTCGTGACCAGCTAGTCGTTCTAACATTTGATCGATAAATGGAAGAGGGAAATGATCCTTTCGTGTTGTAGTGTTAAGTTTTCTACAGTCAATGCAAACACGCCAACCAGTCTGGGTGCGGGTTGGGATAAGCTCGTTAGCTTCATTTTGGATCACGGTAATCCCTGATTTCTTAGGTACGACATGAATCGGACTAACCCATTGACTATTGGAAATTGGGTAGATGATTCCGCTATCAAGACATTTAAGGATTTCAGCACAAACTGCTTCTTTCATGATAGGGTTTAGTCGACGCTGGGGATCACGAGTGGGTTTGGCATCATCTATAAGGTGGATTCGATGTTGGACTATCAAAGGACTAATCCCCTTAATATCAGCCATAGACCAACCAATTGTTTCCTTATTTTTCTTAAGGATGGGAAGGAGCAATTGTTCCTGCTCTAAAGTAAGGTCAGAAGCGATAATGACAGGAAAATTTTCATTGTCTCCTAAGTAAGCATACTTAAGATGACTGGGAAACACTTTGAGTTAAGATTCTGGGGACGACTCAACTGAAGAAACTGGTTGAGGGATATACTCAATTGTGAGAGACTCGACATGAATCGAATCAAAGACATTTCCGGGAATACCTTGAAACATGGTTTCATAATTCGATTCAATTTCGTTATTCAGATGGTCGAGCTTGGGTTCATTGTCATGGACTGAATGAATTTCAGAAAACTGATCCATGTAAGATTTAGGAGATTTTTCGGTTCTAAAAATGTTTAGCTCAACAGTCATGTTACCGAAAGAAAGTTTCATAGACCCATTTCTGCAGTTGATAAGCACATTAGAGGGTGCTAAGAAGGGTCGCCATAGAATCAAATGGATCTGGTTTGCAGGATTGCTTATATGTTGAGTTTCTAAGACAATGAAATCAACGAGAAAGATAAATTCGCCTATTTTGATCAATACATCCTCGATTTCGCCCACAGGTTTCTTAATTGAACGGTCATCAAGCTGAAGGGTAACCTTGGTGTGTTTCAGTGCTCCTAGCCCTAATGGGTAATAGTCGGAATATGGAAGCAAGTTAACACTTGCATCTAAGTCTAGCAGGCATCTATCGATTTTCTTGTCCCCAATAGTACATGATATTTTGGGGCAGCCAGGATCTTTGTATTTCACTGGCATTGATTAGGACAAGACTTCGCTTAGAGTTGTCGCCAGAAACACTTTCTTAGGTACATGTGTTTGACATTTTTGAGTGCACAAATCTTTTATAAATTTAGCGTATTGTGGAACTTGTTGTATAATATCTAAAAGAGGAATGTTCACTTTAACTTGCTTAAATATTTCAAGGATCTTTTCTAGCTGATCCGTCTTTTTCCTAGGTCGGAGTCTATGAGGAAATGGTGCAGACAACTCACTAGGTTGGGCTACCTGAGTTTGAGGATGGTCCTTGTCAGAAATTGGCTCAATGTTTTGATCTGAGTTGGTCGAATTATCGGTAAGGTTTGGAAGATCTTCCGGTAAAAAATTTGGGTTGACTACATGGTTGTCAATCTTTTTGCCCGATTTAAGAGTCGTAACCGCATTCAAGTGACTAATGTTTGAATCTTGAATGATGTGAATTTGGTTGGAGTTAGGATTTTGACGGTTGGGTTTTGGAATGGGTTGACTCGGGAAAGTGCCTCTTTCTCTTTCTCTTTCACTTACGGAGGTGCTAATTGACTCATTTGCGTTTCAAGTTTAGCGATTGATTGACTCGTGTTTTGCATGTGAGAAGTCAATAAGTTTTGAAGATTGCTATTTGATTGGAGATTTTGAGTCGTTGCTTTAGTCAATGCTTCAAGAGTTTTCTCAAGTGACGTCAATCGTTTATCACCTTGAGGTACAAAAGATTGTTGCGCTTGATTTTGAGAAGGTGGCGCAAGATTTTGGAGTTGACTTTGTTGAAAGGAAGGATTAGAAATATTATTCGAAAATGGTTGAAAAGGTGGTCGAACCGAATTCGAATTTGCATTGTTTTGGGCCCAAGAGAAGTTAGGATGGTTTCTCCAACCTGGATTGTACGTTGGGGAGAATGGGTCGTTTCTAGCTTTGTTAAATGCGTTGAGTTGTTCCAATGAATGTGGGCATTGATCGGCTATGTGGTTAGGATTGTTACATTTGTAACGTGAGGTCTGAGATGCTTGAGCTTGACTTATTTGAGTTAATGAAAGGACATTATCGAATTTGGATATCATCGCGTCTATTTTTGCTTCTAAGGCTACTGATGCTCCTACCGAATGAGCATTAGATCGGGAATTAATCGATTTCTCGTTAGATATTTCCCATTGAGCTGATTTTTCGGCTAAATTTTCGAGAAATTGCCAAGCGACATTGTGATCTTGGGCTAGAAATTTTCCTTGGCACATCGATTCGAGCATGGTTCTAGAGTTATTTTCAAGTCCATCGTACAAAATTTGACAAAGAGTCCATTTTTCGAAATTGTGATGTGGACATTTGACTAGAAGTTCTTTAAATCTTTCAAAATATTTTGCAAAGGATTCATCCCCAAATTGATGAAAAGTGACGGTTTCGTTTCGAATTTTGGATGTTTTTTACAGAGGGTAAATTTTTTTTAGAAAAATGTTCACAAATTCACCCCAAGTTCCAATCGTATTTGAAGGAAAGCTATACAACCACTTCTCAGCATAATCGGTAAGTGCAAATGGAATTAACCTAAGTTTGATTCCATCGTCACTTAATTGTTGAAATTTCATGATTGCACAAACTTGTTCAAATTTGGTTAAGAAAATATAAGGATCATCACATTCAAGATTGCTGAACTTTGGAAGAATATTTGGTGATTTGAATGAATTTCAAAGTGGTTACCCGTTGGGGCGGGCAATATGATGCAAGAAGGAATAGGAACCTGATCAGGGAAGTATCTATTCATAAGAGATCAAGGGTGATTTTCTTCGGCCATGGTTAAAGGATTGTTTGTTCGAACTAAACGATTATCCGATGGATCACGAGTTCAATTGCGCATGCACTAGCGAGAAGAATAAGGGAAGACGAGAAAAAATAAATTTGAGAAGCGAATAGAAGCAAAAAAATTTTACAAAACGAGAATTGTTTTGAAATTCCTTTTTTTTAGAGAAAAAGAATTAGACACAAAAGAAAATTGTTTTTTTAAATAAGGATGAACCTAATGCAAATTACAATCTCTAGAATTATATAATGATGGTTAGATTTATTTCAACAAAAGATTTCTTAGCCAGCTGCAGGAGTTATCGGTGCACCAGGAATCACCCAAGCAACGCAGCCGAAGGTTTAAGTACCTTCAGAGGAACAACCGATATAATATTTACGAATCACCGTAATATTTATAACTGGTTATTACTCTGCCATAGTCTAGACACCGAGAAATAATCTGTTAGAACCAACTTGTCAAAATATAATGAAGTCCTTAGAAAACAAAAATAAAACTAAGACGATTGCGATTTTTTTTAATGTTTTAATCAGTCATAGAATAGGCAATTGTAGAAATTAAAAAAAAAATTACAAGCAAGCCGATGCTCTGCAAAAGATTTTTACGAGCGATGTCTGTATATATATTTTTTATTTGCAGCAGCAGTCCCTGTAGAGATAGAAAAATACTCACCTAGATCGGCAGTCCGTCCAGTGCAAATGATTAGCGCTAGCGTGTTCACACCCCACTTGGTGTGCAACCGCTCTAACCCTGAATTGTTTATCGCGTTCAGTTGTTGTTGCCTCCTAATTAATTGCTTAACTACGCTGTGGCACGGGCTCGGGCTAAGAGCCCGAATTTTTTTTTATGACCTTTTTCTGTTTTCCAACTGTACCTGTTTTCGAAAAATTTCTCCTTTTTTTTTTGGGGTTTGAAACAAAAGAACTTAGTTAAGAAAACATGTCAATTTTTTTTTCAAATGGAAGGAAAATAAACAAAATAAAAACTAAATCGAAAGAAGAAAAAAACAAACTAAACTAAGAAAATGACTAGACTGTAATGCACATAAGAAAAAACTAAACTTGAAGAAAACCTAAAACATAACCTAGAATTAGAATTAACAAAATTAAAAATTAAAAACTAGCAATGAAAAAATAACCAGGCACAACCATTCAAAAGAAAACCAATCACAACCCCCCTTGTTCAAAACAAAATAGTACCCAGATTAAAAGGGTTGACTTGTTCAAACTGGCTTTCATCTTCCCCTTGTTAACGCAGTCCCCCTTTTCTATTTGTACCCTCACGCCACCCTTTTTCAGAGCAAATCGCCCCCTTCTTTTTCAGACATCGATTAAAAAATAAGCTTTGGAGTTCCTCAAGCCTTCAAGTTTCAAATCATTGCAGTATTGAAATAACTTGGGCTCGAATCGGTTCACCGATACTGGCGATTTAGAGTTGTTTTTTTTTGAATTGGGGTTTGTGGTATGAGCTTTCTAGCTTTTCGAATTGGTTTTTAGCGCGAAGTTGTGCTTCAGATTTTTGGAGGCTACGTTGGAGTTCGAAAGCTCGAACCTTGGGTATTGTGAATTGGGTATAGGGTATTTGGCTTTGATTTTTCGATTTGGTTGACGTATGAAGGGGGAGGTTGAGGTAGTAAATGGTTTGCAGTGAGGTTTTTTGTACTGAAGGGGTTCGTGATTTGGTGTTTTGCGGGTTTAGGTTCCCAGTGAGTATGGTTGGTTGCAGGTGTGAAGGAGATGCTGGGGTAATTTTCGGGTAGAGGAATCACAGAGCAATTTCAATGGAGATTTGGGGGAAGTTCAGTGGTTTGTGGTTTATGAACCTTGGGTGGTGGGCGCTTTGTGAGGACAGAGCAGTTTGTGGAGAGTGATAGGTGCAGGGTTGCTGCTGCGTGGTATGTGCTGAAGTAAGTTGGTGAGGGAGTTGTAATGGCTACGACAAGTTGGGTTTTAAGATTTGCAGTGCTGGATTGAGTGGATTTGTGGCTTTTGGCAATGGTTTGGGAGTGGTGAGTTTGTTCACAGTGTTATTTGAGTAGTAGGGGTTCAGATGATTTTCAGGATCGGAGCAGATCTTTGGCTGAAGAGATGAGTTATTGAAGAAGAGGCTGGTAGATGTATTAGCAGATCTCGGGTGTTATGGAATTTGCAAGAGAAGATGATAGTTGGTGCAGTGGTATCTGCGTGCGGAATTGATGAAGATGAGTGGTTGAACGTGGATATGGTGGTATGAAACAAAATTGAGGAGGAGGTGAAATAGAAAGGAATTGTTTTTTTGTAAGAAGAATTGTAAAATAAAAAGAAAGAAATCTATAGAAAAAAACAGAAAGAAATCAATGAAAGAAAGGAAAGAAATTGTATTGAAAACGGGAAGGAAACTGAAACAAAAGGCAAGTTTTTTTTATATAAATGAAGGAAAATAAAAATAAACCTAACAAAAATATTTTTATGTTGTTTTTTTATTGATAAAAAACTAAAGAGAAAATAAAAATGAAAAAATGAAAAATTATAACCCGAAGGATTTACAAATAAAAATTATTTTGGTCCCCGGAAACGGCGCCAAAATTTGTTTGCGAACAAATTAAACAATTGTAAACAACTGTAAAATCCGTTCAGCTTTCCTAAAAAACAAGGATTGTTGTAGAGGGTGTCGAACTTTGAGACCAAAAATATTTATAATAGTAAATCCAATCATGTTATTCCAGGATTTTGATTGATTGAAAACACAGAAAATAACAACAATTAAATAAAAAGAGAGATTTATATAATAAGTGAGAGCAATTAGGGGATAATGACATAGATTGGATTCACACTCATCAATAGCTAACAAATAAATATAGATATAGTTCATGTTTATGTCACACACATGAATCAATGATAATTAGGTTCCTAGAAACAAATAAGTAAATAACGACAAGCATAGCCTATGCAGGAGCTGAGCTCTTAAACAACCATAGACTATCAGGACAGATTCACTAATTAATTTCTAAAGCCCTATAATTAGATCTAAATCTGATAATTGTTAGATCGAACACGAATATACTCTGTGAAGGAGCATAGCTCTTAAATGACACAGAATATGAAGGTTCGGATCTAACCCTTGATTCAGATCCAGATCTACATGTATAAAGTCCTCATCTATTGGCTATGTGATTCATGTTGAATCATATCTATTAGCGTCATCACCCCCTAATCAAAGGGGATTAGCTAGACATAGCTAAATAAGAAGAGAAAAAGAAAATAACAGACATAAATAAAATACAACTAAAATTAAATAGAACAGGGGAAGAAGAATGATTTTATTCCAAAAATAGAATTACAAAATAATACCCAATGTGTTTTTACATGAAGGAGATACAATGTATTTTAGTTGCTTTGGCCAAGGCCTAGAGGGTAATTACACAATGTGGGACTAAAGATTTAGCCCAAATAACACATAAGCTAGTGTGAATGCAGCTGTAAAGTGAGAGGCTTTGTAAGTGAGCCAATGTGAATGCATTGTGAATGGATTTGCAATTGGCATGGCTTGCGAGCATCAAATGACTTCAATTTCAATTGTTTTGAGCATGAATAGGAACTCCATATCATCTGCAACAAGCTATCTTTATGAAAAGGCATTGGATTATTAGAATATGCGGCAGAAGGTGGTTGAACAACAACATTTCTTCAAGATTTAATCTAACTCTCAAAATCAACACTTTTCATACACCAATTCTTCAAGCTTTTCAACAATTAAGTGCATTAATCCATTCATCATAAATAATCTGAAAACACAACTATAAATAAACAGTATCAATTATTTTAAATATAAAATAAGATAAATAAGTGGATAAAATATACACAATTACGTGTATATCAAATTTATATTCTTGACTCAAGAAAATCTGCAGGACAGTTTTAAACGAAGATATTCAATCTATCAATTGTTTTTTAGAAAATCGCAAATTATTTTGGCCAGAAAAACATTTCTAGAATTCTGCAATCAGTTGTGGCAAGAAATCGTGAATTGGTTCCGGTATTCAATCATCAAAGTCACAACAAGTATTCAAGGAAAACAATTTTATTGTTTCCAGATAATTGCATAGGGGTATTATCAATTCATCAATACATAGCCATGGATATCATCTCAATTCAATGCAACAAATCATGCAACATTCGTGACAATAATCAAAGCCATGGAAATCAAGTATTGCAAAATCACGTAAGAAATCAGATAAAGACATTTGAAGAAATCAAAGTTAGTTTAGGGTTTTGTAAACCTATTTAAACTACACCATTCATCATCGACAAAGATATCAAAAAAAATCAATCAATAGAAAATCGAGTCCAAGCAAAATTAATTCAGAATGCTCACATATTTTTTCGACCGACAGAGATCAAATCATTCACAAGCAAGAACAATGTAATCCAAAGATAATCAGAGAACAATTTTTGCAGCATTTCGAAGTGGTGATTTGGGATTCACAAAATCCTATTTTTCCAGATAGTCTGCCGACATTTTTGAGCAAGCTTCCGAAGTGTTAAAGTGAAGAAATGGGTCGACCTATGTTTTTATTAGAAAAGAGGGTTTTTTATTTAGTTTTTAATTTTAGATTGTTTTGTAAATCATCGTTCAGTTTTCTAGTGCCTGTAAAACTAGGTCACCAAGTTATAGGATTTTAATTAGCTGTTTTCTAGTGTCTGTAATAACTAGGGTTTACTAGCTATTGGTTTGTAGCTAGGGAAAAAAACTAATTTTGGGGTTAAAATCGGCACAGGTTTTTGAGCGTTGGGTTAGAATAGTTGTGAGTGGGTGTTGCGAGTTTACAGGGATTTTGTAAGCGTAGAGATTATTTTAATTCTAGTATAAAACCTTGGGGAATGCTGCAGTAGGCAAGATTTGCCGAAGCTGGGTAAAATCTGTGTTATTTATTTTCTGCATCTATTTTATCTACTACAATCTGTTCTGTGATCATTTTAATATCTCAAATTAATTCAATAAACCCTATTCACCACCCTCTAGGGTTAATCTAGATCCGACATAATCAATTGGCATATTTGATGTTGCGAAGCGTTGAAGACAGTAAGGTATGATTTTAAGAAATTGCCAATTTTTTATAACTTTATATAGAGTGCTTATTTAAATCAATTATCATAGGGTAATAATTTACTGAAGGAATCTTTCTTGTGCAAGCATATTGAATCTAGTTTGCTTATGCAAGCCTACAGAAACAAGCTAGCACAAGCAAGCATGAACATGCAAGCTTGCTTGCGCAAGCATGTTTCCACCTGCAAGCTTGCTTGCTTGGTTAAAAAACCAGGAGCCTACACCAGCAAGCTTGTGCTTGATGCAGGTTACAAGCTGATTGAGCTTGCTTCAACAAACAAGCTTCAGAAAGCTTAAGCTAGCTTAAGCAAGTAGGCTTTGCAAGATTGCTTCAACAAACCTTAGCTTGTTGCAAGCAAATCAAGCAACCTTGCTGCATGCATTCACCTCTAAGCATAATTTTACGCATTTTGCAATATCATGAGGCTCAATCTATTACAATAATGCTCTATTTATTTATTATTTTGCCAACTTACCCATTTCCCTACATTCAGCCTACCTTAATATTATCATTGTTCATGTTGTTATGTTGACTCCAAACTTGCATACTACTCCAAATCATGTAAACACTTGATTATGGTCATGAGAGATATGAGTTAACACTCAGATTCACACATTTGCTACCATAAAATAGTCACTAGTTGTCACACATATATGTGAAATGCCTATTAACATGAATGTTAGCCTTCATGCATGAGATGATTTATTATCAGGATGTAAATATTATTTGTATAAAAGCATGTTCTTGTAATTTAATTGTTGTACCAACAGCTTTTTGATGTCTTGCAGCCATATGTTATATATTATAACGAAGTGAATGATAATGCCTTCCTTTTTTGTTTACATCCATTTATTCCATGCTCATCAATCATTATATCATTTTATTTTGAACAATCACATGGCTAGTGTTCTACTATTAGATAAGAGGATATGATCCATTACTACTATTTGATTGTAGATAGTACTTGGCCTCGTGGATAAAATATATGCTCAACTGTTAGAATGGAGTATGTTTTTTTATTAGTTTGTTTGTACTGATGCATGCACAAATTTTTATCTTTTGTATTTAAGTTGGTAGCAAGTACAAATATACATCAAGTATTCAACTCATTTTATTTATGTAAGTTGTTATGTACTAATATCCAACATCATAATAATACCTTCAATTATAAATACAGGTTTTTGATGAAATTCAAGAAGTAAGTGAAAATGTAATTGGTTTGTTTAAAAAATGGAGTTTCAAAGTGATAAAAGAATGAGAAAATGAAGAATGCGATAAAAGTTTTAATAGTGCAAATATTAGAAAACATGCTGAACATATGAAAAATGATTCTTATCCATGTGATAGTAAGGCTCATGTTGAGTTGTTGAGGGTTGAATTAAAAAATGTTAAAAAGAGGTCTCTACTTTAGTTATAAGTTTAGATGAAGGAAAAAGAAGAAGAGAATCGATGGAACAAGATTTAAAGGAAATCAAATAAAAATTGATCTTTGACCATTATTTATCTACCATCCCAGAAACTGTCATAAGATCAGACAAGGAGGAAGAAAAAAAGAAAGAAAATGTGCATGTGGATTTTAAAATAATGGAGTGGTTAAGATTGAGTCAAAAATTGTAAAAGATAAGGTTAGGTTAAATAATTTATATTTCATTGTATATAAATTATTTTCTCAGCTATGCTTAATATTTAAAATTATGTTTTGTTTAGGTTAATCATTTAATTGATGTGAAAGAAGCTGAAAAATGTATTTTCTTGTTTGGAAGTTGAAAAAATAATACAAGCTTGCTATAAAAAAAATACAAAAACTTTGCTTGAAGAAAAATAAGAAGGTTAGTTTGGATTTAAGCTTTACATTTTTATTACTTAATAATTTAATAATTGAATTTAATTTATTTTTACTTTTGTTACAGATCGATGATACACTTGAATACCCAAAATTTGATTTGGGAATTTTGCAACAAAATTTTAACGCAAAAAATGAAGAATATGGAAGAGTTGACGTGGAAAGTGGTTTTTCTATGACCAACACAAAAAATCAATCAGTATCGCAAGTTCATAGAAATTCGTATATATTACCAATCACATAATGCAGGAAATAAGTAGACACACAAGATTTTACATTAGTTTGGCAATCAAGCGTATGTCTGCTTAGCATAACCAATCTTTATTATACTATATATTACAAGTTCCAGTTGGTTTAATGAAGGAAAAGTGGAGAAAGAAGCAAAATTTGCTTCAATGGCAATGCCCTTGCACCTAGGTAGTTCAGAAAGAGTTTGATCCTTGTAAAAATCCAAAAACCAACTATTTATTGGCAAATTGTAAGTCCGTCTCAACATGACATGTGACGTTCGATCTGACATTGTATGGTAGTGGATTAACTGGTTTTAAGAAAATAGATTTTCAGAAAAAAATCAAAGTCCGAGACGGCATACTCCGGTTTGTCTCTACCGACCCATATTGGCCAACCTGAAAGATAATTGATAAAGTAGGTAGTGATGTGGCTTTGCCGAACCTGGTTGGTCGACCCCACTTCACTAACCCAGGAAAATCTAACTGAAATGACACGCTGAGGTTGAATGTCGAATTGAGCTTCACCGACCCGGAATCCAACCTTCATATCTCATCATTCCTTCATATATCCATATCCTTGAGTGTTTATCACTTTAATAGCGTATATTTAGGCTCGCCTATGTCTAAGTCCTGAACATTTCAATTGCTGAAAATCCATAGTATGACTATCTTATAAAAGTGCGAGTCAGCACTTTCCCCCCGAAGCATGTGTCTTACTTCGGAAGACGTATTTTGGAAAATCCAGAAGTCCATAGTAATACAAAAAAGTTCGAATAAAAATATAATATTTGAAGACCAAAAATCCACGATCTACTCGGATCGTAATAAATATAAAACCAGAAAACTATGATCGCTCTGGATCTCTATGGAAATCCCAATATCTTCGGATCGTATTAAGGGAAATTTAAAAACTCGGAACTCCAAAGACATCCAACGATCACATCGGATCGTAACATAGTCCGAAGATATTTCTGAATCGTATTATAATAGAAATATGAAATCCAACCATCTAAGGGAAGTCTTAAGCAGCATTGGTCTACTACCGTAAATCAGTTAAGAAGTATCATGAGGCGTCCGCCGAAGGGGTCTTAAATGGATATATGAGGGCCTACCCTAAACCGGTGCTAAACGGAGAGGTACTACTTCTCATATTACTTATTAGAATATATATATATATATATATATATATATATATATCTTATTAGAACGATGACGTGCTAGGATGGGGTCTTAAGTGGCTAGGGTCCACCTTAGGGTCATAAGAGCTCATGAGAATCCACCCCTAATAAATTTGCTAAAATGGGCTTCAAGTGACCGAGAATGTCCACCTCGGTGGGTCTTAAGTGATCAATGATCCAACTTAAATGCATTAATGAAGGTCTTAAGCGATTGACTCGGATATCCACGTCATTAGCTTAAAATATCCCTTCAAATGTGTGCCTGTGTGTTTTTCATAAACATACTTTGAAATATATAACCTACCAAATATAGAGTACAGTCTTTAAACACATATTATTTTCAGTCACCCAAACTTTATGTTTTGACCCCTCTCTTTAACATATCCAATAGGTTAGTGGGTGGGGTGGCGACATGGTGGATGAGACAATGATGGAGCCTGAAGAAGGCAACAAGATTATTATTATGCTACTAGCTATTATTGCTCTTTTATTGAAATGACCCAAACTCACCCGTAAGGGAAAGCCCAGATTGAGTTGAGAACACGGCAAATCAAAATACAAACAATAGAACATTTCATTGCTATTATAACAATTACATCAGAGTACAAGAACATAATAGAGAATAAATAATATACATCAGAAAAATATTAGAGATTATAATACATTACCTTGCAGCGAAAAATAATACATAACACAACTGAAAGAGATAGGCGGATACAAAGCTTTCCGAACATAGCTCCAGCTGTAAATCCAGGATCCAATAAAAAGAATATGCAAAAACCAAAACTATTAGCTTCCCGTGCAGAAAATAGGGTCACCCAGAGTTTACGTTAAAACAACAAACTCTAGGTCAGTCATGGGACTGGTATGAGAACTAAAACAGTTATTAAATATTTACTTTAAAAGTTGGGAAATCATGGGACCATGCCGTATAACACGGAATGGTTTTACTCCACATGAATCTCAATTTAAGATAAAACAACGCAATTCTTTTTGGAAAAAAAGAAGCTATTATAAGACTCAGGTCCCATCACACAATGCATCGCAAGCCGAAGGATAGAGTTTTCCCTTATAATAGCCAAACATGCTTAGTACGTTTAAAACAAAAACCATTTTGATATTACTATAAGCGTATAGTGTCAAAATCCCCATCCTACTATGTTGCCATACTAGTTTAGCAACTAAAACCGAAAAGTCTCATATTGGAAATTGGATTCCATCTACGAGTCGAGGCAAGGGATGGCTCCTCACCGATTCAAGACACTCTAGCAAATGCCTCAGGATTCCACCCGCAGTGAACCGTTGGATCTTCAGGGCTGGTCCACACTTACATTAGTGGATTAGTATCCCTGAACATACGTTTCTCGGTCCTATCGGACCTTTATCTGAGCCACTAGGGACTCAATATCCGAGGCGCCTCGCAATCCATCATCCACATAAGTAAAAATGTCTGGGATCCATACCATGACACCACTCCTAGCTGGAGAGAAACGTCGTGCACTCCCTACAGTCACGATCCCCTTTTTGACTCATACCAGTTGTGAGGCTCGCGAATTAACGCTATACACAAAGCTGTGCTATTTAAAGCCGTGCTTTGATCATCAACCACAAGACTTTACTTTTCAACAAAATCCTTGATCATTTGCATCTCAGCATGCCACACTGGCAATTCACGCCATACAGCTGATGTCTATCAATATATAATCTCTAAGCTCGTACGTCTCAGAAAAGGGTGTTAAGCAAGAGATTGAATTCTCCACCACCAAACATATATATATATAATAGAAATCAATCAACGAAGAATGAAATCCAATGTCAGACAAACATACATTTACAAGTCCGTTCTGGGTATGAACGAAACCGGAGGCACCTTATTCCTCATCCCATATGTCCAATACAGGTGATGTCGATCTCCAAGTATGTCTGGACGATCACCACTTATTACCTTGTCTTGGGTGTACCGCCCAATCAAGACATCAGTAATCATCCAAATGATGTGAAGATCTCCGGTCTTTAACCACCGTCTTCATTGTTGACTTTTAGTTGTCATATTAGTTATTCAGAATGAGTTAAACTCGGTCTTTCCGAATAACTCGCGTATTTTATAATCAAGTGCAATAAAAACACATCATACGCCTCATTTCAATTCAGAATATTCTTTTATTCCAATATTCACATTTTTAGGGAAAGGTTCCCATTAATTTTATCAAAGATAAATTCTTTTAAATTTATTCTTTAATCTTCCTTTGGATATCATTTCAACAGATTTCATTTTATCCTTTCACCATTCCAAACCAAATTAAAGTTTATCAATAAGTCAAGATTAGCGAAATTTACCAAAGTAATCATTTATTTATCAATCCCAATCTATTCATTCCATGGAGCAAAACTGGTAGTACCCCATATCTAACACCCACGGTGTTATCGATAAATTTAATTACCATTTCCCGTTCAAATCTAATTAAAGATTTAACAATTGCCTGGAGTAAAATTGGTGATACTCCATCCTCGATCATTTCATGAATTCGATAAATTTAATTATTTCATTCACATTCCAATCTAATTAAAGATTTATTAAAGCTCCAATTGGTTTTAATCTCAAAAAAATCATTACTTACTGATTATTCAACTTTAGGAAAATTAATCCTATCTTTAACTGGGTTAAAGGACTATGTCATTTAAAACATAGCTCACGATAAACCCAATATCACATTCCATTAACCATGGAATCTTCATAGGAAATAGATCAACATATAATCGATATCAATTTCCATATCCGACTAATAATATAAATGACTTAACGGTAAAGCCTTTTAAATTCCAAATATAGTAACAGTCTTCCTCCACGGAAGCTCACTTCGATTATCACTAAATCGAATTACATTCAATTCCAATTTAGTATATTAAATTGGAAAACTTTACTTTGGAATTTTTTTTATTAAATCTTAATAAAATATTATTTATATATTTCAAATCATATTTCACTGTTTATCGGGTTAAAGAACGAATGTCTTTAAAAACACAGTTCACAATAAACCCAATTCACATTCCATTTTATTCCAATTACTCAATATAATTGGAAACTCTAATAATCTTAATTAAAAGATTTATTCTTTTCACACGGGGTTTAAGAACATTGTTACTAAAGACACCATTCACGACAAACCCAAAATCCACTTTGATATTAAATATAAGGCTCTAAACAGAAATTATATCGGCTTACATTCAATATCAAATTCTGAAACCAACACATATCGTATGGGGAATAACGATATATATCTATCTTCCAAATTCCTCCACAATATCCGTATAGTCACGGAATCCAATATCGAAATATCCCTAAGATGATTTCTATTCAAATCCATTCCAATTCATACATTGGAAAACTCTGGTTAGATTAAAACCATTCACTAATCCAGTTTATTTATTTGAAAACGTTGGATTATCTTTCTAGTTAATAACTAGTTCATTTTGATAAAAATATATTTTAATCTTTACAAAATTGGAATTTTTCATCCAAATCCTTTCCAAATCATTTATTATGATTTTACACAAATTACAAATATTTTAAATAATTTTATCAAGGCTCGTACAGTCGGTTCCCAATAACGGCCACCGAACTGCATCCATAACGACCTTTTACAAATTTAATTTGGGAATAATTCCAAATCCATCCATTAGATTTCAAATCTATTATATTCATTGGAAAGATCTTTCCGATACGAACCAAACGGTTCCGCTTTTAGGAGAATTCGATGGTCGGATCTCCTGTAATGTCAATTTGAAGTCAATGTTTGAAATTCGCGAACGATCGCGGCGCGACGCGTTCTATTCAAACCATTATATATACATATACATATATATATATATACTATTTCCATTTAAAACGTATTTTAAAATTTTGTTTTACAAACGATTCCCTCTTTCATTTCAATTTTAAATCAAAGTTGAATTCCCCTTATCATTACAATATTTAAATGATAATATTTTCAAAATATCTGATTTTGAAATCATTTCCTTTTCGATATTCATTATAAAAATGAATAAAAATTATATAAATATCGTTCGCGTTAAAATGGCGCATATCTGATCAATACGGCTTCACATATTTCAATATTTTCGTGTCCATCCAAAATCGGACATCAAACTCACATTTTAATCCTTCACTGAATATTATTTTAAAATATTCGTAATTTTAAAATATTCGTTCTTTCTGAATTGGAATCAGACTCAATCAATTACCATATAATGTTATTTATATGGATTTCATACAACATATGTATACAACAACAATGATAACCAATCATCCATCATCCAGAGTGCATTACACAACTGCATAAGCATTAAATATAAATAATTAACGCTTACTACAAGTCTGTCAACCAATCGATTGACATACAACTAAACAATTGGGATTAGTGTACGCCAAATATCATCTTAATACCTGTGTGGGGTTTTAACCAACAAATACTGAATATTATTTGTGCAGTTGGGCGATGTGTAAAATTTATCGTCCCAATCAATGTCAGTTAAATGGGTGTACATAAACAAATCATCTGATTTGTAAATGAATATATTTTTTTCATTTTAGGAGAATTTTATATCGTTTATATATACGTTAAAAATTATATTTTTAATGATAAAATATTTATTTCAACACTTGACTATTTTATATAGTTCATACATTCAGTTAAAATGATATTTTTATTGTTCAAACATTTTATTCAATACATGAATATTTTATATAGTTTATTTCAGAAAATTTCGGCATTATAACGACGCGATATTAAAACCGGAGTAATGTCTAACATTACCCCTCTCCTGATACTGGCTCGCACCATACACAATCATCAATCAATCCACAAAACCACAATACAATCAATTACACTACAATGCAATCAATTTTACCATAATACAATCCAAACAAACAAACAACCATGGTTTGTACAGATATATAATGTCAAGAGCTACTAAGCCCCGTCTGCAACCTAGGATATATTTAACTAAGTGAGAAGGTGTTCTCACATTGGGATCCACTCTGCCATGCTTTCTGATGCTCTGATCCGCTGTTCTGATCCCAGTATTTGTAAACGAGCTACAGTCTTCACACAAACTTTTTTTCTAGCTTAAACGCGCTATTCCGGACGACTTTCGCCTACTGGCCTTTTTCCCGAAAATGCTCCAATTCGTCGGAATTTGAGAAAAGACATAAATCGGACAATAGATTTTGGATGCGTTTTCTGAACAACTTCGCAATCCAAAATATGGCTTTCATATACTCAAATCGAAGAGAAAATCGTGCTCTTTAATTTTGGTATTGTGGAGTTTTGAGCTGAAGCGCTCGGTTGGGGAGATACTGAGGCGGGAAGGTCAGGGTGTTATTTGCAAACACTAAAAATTAAAAAAATGGATTTTTGGACAAAGGGGGACCCACAGTCGGAGCTACGTAGCGGGGAGTGCGACGCCGGGGTGCTGCAGGCCAGGGGATGCAGAGGAGGGCCGACAGTGGCGCGGTGGTGGGCCACGTTGGCGGATCGGGTATTGGGGGTTTCTTGAAATGGAGAAGGGGAGACAGTAGGTAGGAGAAGGGAGGATATGAGGGGGCGGCGGCGCGGTGGGGAAGGGCGGCGGTCAGAGGTGGGCTGGAGCGACGGGATTTTCTTTTTTTTTTCTTTTTTTTGAGCGATGGAGAGAGAGTGAGGGAGGGTTGACCAAAAATATAAATATATATTTTTAATTCCAAAAAGTAACTTTTTAATTCGAAATCTAAATCGAACCCAACGACTATCGCCCCTAACCAAATACCCCCATTCCGGACATAATGGGATATGTCCCGCAAGCCGATTCGACTGTTACGATTGGTTTTCATCAAAATTAAATGTAAATTAATATAAAATTCAAAATTGATTTCAACGTACATTTTAATTTAGCAGGGCCACATACTAACTCCAAAAATTCCAGAAAAATAAATCTAGCTATGTTTTGATGATACGGTCCTAACAAAACTAATTTCGTCAAATTTGGAGACTATTTGAAAAATGACATTTTTCCAGTTAATTAAATTCAAATTGAAATTACCAAACGAATTTAAATTCACCACGCTCACATATCAATTCCAAAAATTATGGAAATTGGAATATAGCAATAATTTGATATTTCGGATCCAACAAAAGTGGTTTCGTTGAAAATGGAGGTCGTTTGCAAAATTGCTATTTTTAAGGGCCATATATTATTAAAAATATATAAAAATTTCATAATGACTATTTTGAATCTTAAAGTGGACATAACTTTCAGTTCTCGTTATGAAATCTAAATTTTTCACATCCGTTAGAAAGATATTGTTAAACAGATTCAAATGTTTCTTGTTTTACCGAAATCTGATTTATTTTGAATTCTATACATTCATTTGAAATTTAAAATCGAATTTTCAAACTACAGCGGCATTTCGAGTTCGTTTTATAATTAAAGTAAATATATACGTTCTAACTTTGACTTAAATAAAATTTTAGCCATTATTATGTAAAATAAATCATTTTAAATATTCAAAATCCATAAAAATAGCTAAAAGAAAAATTTTAGACTGGTTCTGAAAATCCGGGTTGTAACATTTATTGTTCGAAACTTTTGATGATGAATAATAATGATGCATCGATATGAACAAGTGGATTTGGCATTTTATATTTGGATCAATAGTTTTTGAATAAATGGTACATCTTACTTTATTATTATACTTTCTCGTTCCACTATATGTGATTTCATCTCGTTATATTATTTTGTTATTCTATGCAAATGAAATTCCTTATAGGAACCGATGGCCCGTTTAGAGTGGCTCTAAGTTTCGATGAGCCTTTTTTGGATCGAAATTTAGACCCATTCCTGGCGGGTTGTTACAAATATTATGGGGTTTCACTGCTTCCTTGGTTTGCCATGATGATAAAGCTAAAGATCTGGATCAAGAACCAGAACTGAGATAGGCAGATAGATGGTGAAGTTAACGATGAAGAAATTCCGAAACCACCTTCAGGTATGGCTCTGAGAAAAACTGCACATGCTTTGGTATTGCACTGATATCATGAAGCAACAAGGGTTGAGCAAAAGTGATGAGATTACTCTAACTTGCTCTTTCCTATGAGGGCCCTTGATCAAATGACGTGAAACTTGATCGCTTGTTCAAGAATCAATCTGTAATCCCCAAATGATGAAGACTTTCTGATGGGGATCAACCAATTACCAAGGCTCTGATACCATACTAAGGTTTGATGCACAGTGAAAAGAATGATTTGCAGAAAGTGAAGAAATGCAACATATATTGGATTGATACAGAAGAAATGTAATAATGTGCTTTGAACTGTTGTAATTGCATATTAACTGTTATAGCCGAAGGCTATATTTTTTATATAGTGTAAATGGGCTAAATAAAGTATACGACCCATGTAATAATGCAGGTAAAAGTAATATAAACCCAAACAACTGCTTAGTAATATATTTTTCTACCTCAAATAAATGTAATATGGAGAATACGTAAATTATCTATTTTTCTGAGTTTCTTTTGCCTCTAGGTTTAAAAATATCCAAGTTCTCAAATTTTAAATGTGGGAATTTTGTTATTGTTATGAATAATATATTTGTGATTCGTAAGGCCAAAAATATTAGATAGTTCCTCACCATTCTTTACCTTTCTTGTTTCATCCCATTCTTATTTCTTTAGATTTATTAAAATATTCGAAGTTCTCATATCAAATAACATTTTTAAAAAGAGAAATTACTTCCCTTTTGAGTTTGTATTTTGATACAACAATAGAGATTGAAGGATGATACATTTCATTATTCAGTTTATTGTAACAGTATAGCTTATAAAATTCTCTCTAGTTCGTGCAATACAAGTTTTTATTCGTACGTATTTCTAAACTTAATATTAAATGTCAAAACAATATTTTTGGTAATTGTCGAATAATCCTTGAATCGTAGATGCCTTAGCCCATCTTCTTGTTGTTACCACTATTTTTGGTAATTGTCGATATTCACTGTTCAGCTCTCGATGTTTTCTCATTTAACTCTGTTGTCCACCTTTCCTTACTTTTTTTTTTCTTTTTTCCCCTTTTAGCGCTTCATTCATACTGGAGTTAAAATTGTCGCTTGAATTTTAAGGAGACCAATTTTTCTGTCTCCATTTCCACTGTCTCCCGTGTCCTTCCAATCCGATCCCCTGATTTTCGCTGCTTTGCATTTAAACCACCAACAACTCAGGAGTTTAATGCAAAAGGTGGAAATCAGTGGACTCTGATTGAGTGGGACATTGAGAATGAAACAGAAGAATTGGTGTGAATTTTAAGTGTGAAATAAACCCCCAATTTAGAGTCGAAAAAAATGCTGTGCGCATTTACATATCGTTCGTTTTACAACTAGGTCGCCTACTAAGCCCACGTCAAAATTAGTTCATGTGAAACGTCACTATGGTTGAATAAACAACGGTGCTGATATTTCCACGTCACCGGTCCGCTCTATCATGATTCAGCCAATCGAAACTCGAGCTTCTTCCTATATAACTCCAGCACTGCTCCATTCCGAACCATATCAGCCCACTTCTTCGTTTGATTCTCAATTCTCCATTTTTACAACCCTCTTTTCAATTTCCGCCTCAATCACAGATGGCTGCGAAAACAGATAAGAAACCAGCCGCCGCCAGTGCTGAAGAAGAGCGAAGTGAGATGAACTCATCCGATAATAAATCCCTTGCTAATAAGAAGGCTCCGTCCGCCATTGACAAGAAGAAGAAGAAGAAGAAGGCAGCGAGCAGGGAGACCTACAAAAGTTACATTTTCAAAGTTTTGAAGCAAGTCCACCCCGATGTCGGCATCTCAGGCAAAGCGATGGGGATTATGGACAGCTTTATCAACGACATATTCGAGAAGCTTGCTCAGGAAGCTTCTAGACTTGCTCTCTACAACAAAAAGCCAACCATTACTTCTAGGGAGATTCAGACCGCTGTCAGGCTCGTTCTTCCTGGCGAACTGGCCAAGCATGCTGTTTCCGAGGGAACCAAAGCGGTCACCAAGTTCACTTCTGCTTAAAAAGTTTCGATTTTTATAACTGCTTTACCAGGTTTTGTTTGATCCGGAAAATTTAACAGCTCTTTTGTATTCTGTATGATCGATTGTTCTTTTGGAATGAAATTTTCGTCTTTAACAGTACGGTTCACTGGATTTTTATTTACTCTTTTATGGCAGTCATTTTATTCTCATAATTCAGTCTGTGAATAATGATCTAGCCGAAGAGCAATGCCAAGATTGTCCTTTTGATGGTCATGACGTTTGATTATTTTACAAAGTATTGCCTTTACACAGTTTGGTTTTATGGCTGTTTAGCGATTTCAAACCGCATTATTAAATGCTGTTTAGGAGAAGTATATATAGTTATGTTCATTATAGCTGACACGATCACTTCAATACATAGTTCAAACAAATTGTGAAATGAAGAGGAATGCTGATGGAATCATAAAATATACTCTTGTTTCACCTTGGGCTTCCATAATGACAATAGAGAGATAATTGCCAAATCAACACATTTTCTTGGTTTAATGCTAAATCTAATCATAATAACCTAGGAAGTTTGACTATCACTCATGGTGTTAAAACATCAGTATTGTATGTACTCATATCGCTCAACTATCTGTACAAATACAAACTTAACTTAGATTGTTACACATCAGTCCCACCTAGAAAAAGTACAACGCCAAATTTGCTGAACTAAATAATTGAAAGAAAAGGTGTTAGCCACTCATGCTTCATGAATCAAAGCAATCAAAAGTGTGGGGGAAAGCCCTCAACTTCTAGAACTGGTTAAATAGCTGCTAATTTAAACAAAATGAAGACAAAACTTAGCTTTAGACAGGAGGACTTTGCCGCACGTCGGAAATTTCTACGATGACTAAAAACAAAGAGAACGAAACTGCAAATCTGGAAATTAAATAAGGAAATCAGGGGAGTGGAGAAAATGCAGAGTGCAGATTGCTTTTGCATGAAATGAGATAACAATATTATCGCTTTGACATCATTTAGAGTCAATGTATCCCAACCATAGATCAAACTGTTTTAGAACCATGTATAGCGCTCCGGCAATGAACATAACAATATCATCGCCTTCTGCTCCTCCTCAATCTTCAAATCTACCGCCTTCATCTTCATTAGCAAATCATCAAACATATTTAAGTGCGCCTTTAGCGAAGTTCCTTCCTTCATCTTGTAAGTAAATAAAGTCCACAACAAGATCAGTCGATTGGTGAATGACTTCTTCATATACAACTCCTCCAACTTGTTCCAAATACCTTTAGTAGTCGTTTCACCACTAATTTCGGAAATAACATTCTCCCCCATGACAAGTTGAAGTGTAGTGAATGCCCACTCTTCCATTTCTTCTCTCCACATTTGAGATGTCCTCTGGCAATAAATGTGTATCAAACACCACCTGATGTACTCGATTCCTCCTAAGAACCGCTTTCATCTTCCATTGCCACTTTTCGAAATCATTATCGCCATTCCACTTGTCGATAACCAATTATGAACCAGCAACTGCATACGACCCATGTACATAAGGGGCTACACCACTTAGACTAACTGTTGTTGGATTATTTGAACCTGATTCCGGCATTTCTACAACTATCTACCAACACCAATGCTCCGATACCAAATGTTGTGGAGAAATTTTGATTCAAGACCGCTTAAATCAAAAATCCCCAACGCCACGGAAAACGGGATCGTGATTATAGTGCAAAAACTACCAATCGAACAATCTCAATTTTATCCAAGCCAATCACAATCACCAAACAATGGAAATAATAGAGCAATAATGAGAAACTAAATCACACAGGAATTTATAGTGGTTCCACCGACGTCTTGTCAGTGTACGTCCACTTTGAAACCTTTATTAATATCAATAGAAGAGTACAAGAGAATGGTTACAATGATCAAAGTTACTAGAAAATTTTGATTTTGTGGAGAAAGGAATTAAAGAAGATTAGGATTGTCTAAACCCTAATTAGAATAAACCTTGATCTAATCTCTTGATTTTGTTGTACCTCCTCCTTTTGGATCCGATGTAGCTTATATAGGCATAGGGAAGTATATAGAAATTCCCAAAATTTTCTCTAGATCTGAAATATCCAAAATATCCTCCAGATAGTACATATCCTCTAGGTCTGAAAATATCCTCCAAATCCTAAATATCCCGAAATATCCTCCAGATCCGAAATTTCCTCCTCAATCTAACACATAGTATCGCATACTTCAACACTCCACCTCGATACTATATTCATCTACATCACAAACTTCAATGCACCCAAGCATTTCCTTCTATCTTTAATCAAGAAAGCTTGAATGTTTCCTCAATGAACTCCGGCATAGCCACCGCTCATTGCACTTCACTAACAAGTTCAGGCATAACCCCCACTCATCAATGAAGTGTTGAAACATCCAACTCCGAAACCAGTCTCACCAAAAGACAATGTACTCGGGAGTGAAAACGAGTACTTACCATGAAGATAGAACACCAACCTCTCACCGATACTCTTCTACATCTAAGTTTCTCTCTCAACTGTGCCACCGCGTGGCACCTAGCATCTCTCCAAGCGAATTAAGTTCAAGCAATGCTCGAACTTTCCAATCGGCAATGCCTTAGTGAACATGTCTGCCGCTTTATTCTTTGTGTGCACTTTCCAAAGGCATACTTGCTTGTCTTCGTCCATGGCCACTAGAAATGATCTCTCACTTCAATATGCTTCGTTCATGAGCTAAATGCCAAATTCTCTGCCAAATGTATAGCACTTTGGCTATCACATTGAACATCGATACTCTCATGTTCGAAACCCAAGTCACACAATAGTCGCTTCAAATAGAGTGCCTCCTTTGCCGCTTCCACAACGGCTATCAACTCCGCCTCCGTAGTGGATAAAGCAACTACGGTTTGCAATCTCGATCTCCAACTAATGGTCGTACCACCAAGTGTGAAGACATGCCTGGAAGTTGATTTCCTTTGATCCCTATCACCGGCGTAGTCCGAGTCACAATAACCAACTAACTTGCAACTCAATCCATCACTACCACCAAAAACAAGACCATGAAATGCTATGCCTTTCAAGTATCTCAATATAGCCTTCACGGCTTCCCAATGCGATTTCCCCGGATTAGCCATATACTGACTAACCACCCCGACGACAGTTGCAATATCGGGTCTTGTACACACCATGGCATACATCAAACGTCCAACCGCACTAGCATATGGCACCTTTGCCATATGAGCCTTGTCTTTCTCCTCGATAGGTGATCCCTTACTCGAAAGCTTTATATGCAAAGGTAAAGGTGTATTTGATGCCTTTGCATCCTCCATGCTAAATCGACAAAGCACTTTCTTAATGTACTCCTTTTGAGTTAATTTCAACGCAAAATGCTTTCGATCTCTTTCAATTTCCATGCCCAAAATCTTCTTTGCTTCTCCAAGGTCTTTCATCTCGAACTCCGCCTTTGATTCCTCTTTCAACTTATTGATTTCTGCCTTGTCCTTAGAAGAAATGAGCATATCATCCTCATACAAGAGTAAATACACCCAACAATCATTTCCTAACCTCCTGAAGTAAATGCAAGCATCCTTGATGCTTAGATGGAAGCCACTTTCAAGCATGAAATGATCAAATCTCTTGTACCATTGCCTAAGTGATTGCTTCAAACCATATAGTGATTTCTTCAACTTGCAAACTAGTTCTGACTTACCTTCTACAACAAACCCTTCTGGTTGCTCCATGTAGATGTGTTCATCCAAGTCTCCATGCAAGAAGGCGGTTTTCACATCTAATTGCTCCAACTTCAAGTCATAAATAGCAACTAATGCAAGTAATATCCGGATAGAAGTATGCCTCACAACCGGTGCGAAGATCTCACCATACTCCTTTCCTTTCCTCTGTGCAAACCCCTTAGCCAATAGTCTAGCTTTGTATCTTCCATCGTCCTTCACCTTATATATCCATTTGCACCCAATAACACGGTTTCCTTGAGGAAGTGGAACCAACTCGCAAGTCTGGTTCTTCATCAACGATTGCATCTCTTTCTCCATGGCGTAAATCCACTTCGAGCTATCACTCGAATCCATGACGTTATCAAGGTCCATCGGCTCATCTTGGACTACATGAAGAGAATAGTCCAAATTCTCACAAAAGCTAAGATAGTTCCAATCACCATATCTTTCAGGTGGCCTAATAGCACAATTACTAACCCGAGTAGCAATGCCATCACCCAGTCTTCCTTCAGCTCCACCTTGAACTGAATCTTCTCTAGGCTCGTGCACATCACCAACACTACTAGAGGAATCCTCTGGACTGTGTGATGTAACATCAACCGCATTCACCTCGCAAGCACCTCCAACAACTCTACTCTCTCTAGGCCTGAAAGTGGGAATAACTTCCTGCTCCTTTGATTCACCATAAACCAAATCCGGAGCATCCGATGAGCCTTCGTTCTCCTTGAACATAGCCGACTCATCAAAAGTAACATGATGAGAAACCATAGCCTTCTTTATTTCTGGATTCCAAATCCGATAGCCTTTGACGCCATCCATATAATCGAGAAAAATCCCTTTGAAAGCTCTATGCGAGAGCTTATCATTCCCCGGATCATGCACATAAACATGACTGCCAAATACACGAAGATAACTCAAGTCAATGCTTTTCCCCTTCCACACTTCCTCATGAATTTTGTTATCAATAGCCGAGCACGGAATTTGATTAATAATATGCACCGTGGTTGACAAAGCTTCGGCCCAAAATCCCTTAGACAAACCCGATGTCAATCTCAAGCATCGAGCTTTCTCTAGTAGAGTTCGGTTTCATTCTCTGCCACTCCATTAGATTGCGGATCTCCCAGTGCAGTAAAATGCCTCTGAATACCATGATGCTTGCAAAAATTCAGAAATTCTCCGGAAACATATTCGCCGCCATTATCGGACCTAAGAACTTTCAAAGTCTTTCCACTCTCATTCCCAACAAGAGGGTGAGGAAAGATAAGATAGAAACTTAGAATAGAAGAAGAAGAAGAACACAACATCAGAGTAACACGAACCTCACAGCGGAACGAATAACATATAATAGATAACGTATCCTTGAAATATAAATTTGTACTTAAATATGCATATCATTTTCAAAGTACAACACTTACAACACAGCGGAAATAAACTATAGCTATATGATCCTGAAGCCTCCTGCTACAGCTCTTCAAGTATCTGTAAATCCCGACTACTTGACTGCCCATACAAAATTGGGCACCCAAGAGTTTAGGGAAAACAAAACAAAATAAACTCCGGGTCAGTCATGGGACTGGTATGAGTAAAACAGTTTTAAACGGTTTGAACAAGTAAACGATATCTCATAAGACCACGCCGTATAACGGAACGGGTTTTTCCCTTATGAGAATCCAAAATATCTTTATATCAAAAACCTTTTGATATTATAATAATGTCTATCAACCACAGTATAATAATCATCTAGCAGAAACGCTTTCATCTCACATTCTACATATATAGTATACAATCAAAACCACAAGCACGTATTGGGTAATGGATTTCCAATTATGACAAGGTGTGGAACCACCTTTCGCTAGTGAACCTCTAGAAAGGAATACACTGGGTTCAACAAGAACATCTTGCAACCCGGCCACACATGACCGACCACTCATTTCGCTTCAGTGTATCAAATGTATATCACCAACGGTTGGGATCAGCAACCGTTTCCCGAATGGGACAGCATCAACAATAGATTTTTAGAAGTAAATGAAACTCTAGATCAGGTGATTATACACCCTAATAGGTGCGACCTACGTAGCCATGCTGCCTGCCCGATTCTTTCATTTACCGGACGATGAGGTTTGAGGTTATGCTTTATCATCACATCAGATTCACTTCGAATGCCACATTGTCAGATCCATCGAAAATCGCTAATTGACGTCTACAACAGTACATTATGTGTTAGCTAAAGAAGCTTCCTTCTCCGCTTCCACTCTTGGTACGGTTGAAGAAATCAATGTACGTGACCTTTCTGGAAATACTTTGTCAAACATTCATCCATACAAGTCATCCAGGAACAGGATGAACCGAAGGCACTATTCAGTACATCCGTCTTAGGCACTGTTATCTAAGACTTATACAATAGCCCTTGCACTTTACTCCGTCTTCAATTATCTTTGGCATATATGATTCGCAATGCTTATGCCAATACTGACTGGTTCTTTGGATAAAAATCCAACCGATCTCTCCATATCAACAACGTTAAAATGGTCAAAAACTTTGATAGTTGGTGAGTTAACTATCGAAGAAAAACAGGTGTGCAAACAACGATATTATTTCCAGATGGAAATTCTATCAATCAATCATCAATCGTATATATATATATTCATATTTTCCTTGTTTCCTATGTTTAGAAAATATACGTTAACGTTGGAAAACATTTCCATAACTTATTTACATATCACTATTCTTCTACAACTATCAGTCTCTGATTGTAAACTAGTAGAAGAACAATTCCCTAAGTACCAATCCCGAAGGTCGAAACCAACATCAGATAGACACTTAGGAAACCATTCAACTTAACAAGTCTCCAGTCAAATTCTGATTTCTTTATTTGATTACATTTCTAGTTCTAATTTGAAAAAAACATTTCCAAATCTTCTTTACTTGGATTTAAACAGATGTTTAAATCAACGTCACGACAACAACTCAAAACCACTATACTTATTTACTAAATTCTCTTAACCACTTCACACTTGAACCGTAACCATTTCTTAATTTAAAACGTAGTCAATCAAGTTGGGGTATAGCTACCTCTCGGACCTTAACTGAACCACCTTTCAAATCTCGAAATAGATAAGATTCACCTTTTTAACTCTTTAACACTTCCTTACGTAACTTACGGATCCAACTTACGAATCCAACTCCTTTACAGAATCATTTGATTATAACAGTGGTGATATAATTTCCTGTTTCTGAAATATAATAACTTAAATCTAACTTATATTTCCTAACTCGAATAATATAACGATCAACTAATTTATTAACTCCTATTTGGTTAACTCTAAGCTATAACTCTTATTCGATGAACTTTTATTCTATTTAACTCTTACTGGATTAACTCTTATTCGAATAACATACATCCGAATAACTTATATTTGATAATCTCTCTTCTTTGAATAAACTATATTTGATTTAACTCCTGTCGAATAACTAGATTTGACTTACTTCCTTCGAATATCTCTGATTCGATTAACTCACTTCGAATATCTACTATATTCGTTTAACTCCTTTCTTCGAATAAAATAATATTCGATTAACTCATCTAATTCTATTCGAATAAACTATATTCGATTAACTCATTTGATTTAACTCTAATCGATTAACTCCATCGAATAACTAAATTCGATAACTCCTTCGAATAACCAATATTCTATAACTCACTTCGATTAAAATAATCGATAACTCTTTTCAATTAAACTATAATTGATAACTCCTTCGATTTACTAATAATTGATAACTCCTTCGATTAACTAATAATCGATAACTCCTTCGATTTACTAATAATCGATAACTCCTTTCGAATAAACTATATTCGATAATTCCTTTTGAATAAACTATATTCGATTTCTTTATTAAATTCTATTCGAATAACTAATATTCGATTAACTCCTTTTAACTTTATTCGAATCACTAATATTCGATTAACGCAAATTTTATTAACTCTATTTAATTATCCCTATCGATTTAACTCTAACTGGTTAACTCTAATTGATTAATCCTAACTGGTTAACTCTAATTGATTAACCCTAACTGGTTAACTCTAATTGATTAACCCTAACTGGTTAACTCTTCTAACTCATTTTGATTAACACATTTTGATTAACTCTATTCGAATAACTAATATTCGATTAACTTCTCTCGAAAAATCTGTATTCGATTAACTCCTTTTACATGAACATTCCCTTTTCTGTTTGTTTACTTAACAAATAACTATTCCCTTTTCAATCCTATTTATTTACAATTAAATATTTCTTTTATCTTCTTTTCAATTTATTTAACAAATAAATATCTCCTTTATCTTTTCTATTTATTTAACAAATAAATATCTCCTTTATCTTTTCTATTTATTTAACAAATAAATATCTCCTTTATCGTTTCGTACTCTATTTGCAAATGGTTTGCAAATATTTCATTTTTCTATTCTTTTTGCAAATAGTTTGCAAATATTTCCTTTTCAAATTACTCATTGATTTTTTTTATAAAAATTCCCTTTCTAAGTATCTCTTATTTATAAATATTCCAATTTATAAATATTTCTTATTTATAAATTCTCATTTATAAATATCTCCATTTATAAATATCCCCATTTATAAATATTCTCATTTATAAAATCCTTTTTTGATTTTATAATTATTTTATTTTCAATATGCACTTTGAAAATTGCCTTATCAACATTCCTGTATTTCTATGGTACTTAACACATCAAATCACGATGACCAAAATCGTCCAAACACATATAATCAACCACAAATTATAAACTACATCATATGTCACAATAGTTGAAAATAACAATAAAAATATTTGTTGAGAAATCCAGTCGGATTCCTCCAGCCTGTTTTCCTGCATCCACAGATGTTACACAATATGATTATCATCACTTTCAGTTCAATATGAATTATTCTGTTAACAGAATCAACACATATAGATTTAACGGTTTATATATATGTATATATATATAAATTTCAGCCAACTGACTAGCAGTTCAATCAAACAGTCAACACACAACAAATCAACAGATGATTAACAGTTCTAAAAAGACGTTATAAAAATATAACTGTTCAGAGTTGGTGAGTTTTACTCACATTGGCAGTTCATCGTTAAAGAACGATAAACTGTTGTTTGATTTGAATCAAACAATTTATTTCGCCATAAGTTCAAACGAGCTCAGATCCACTCCCAGTCAGTTCCGTTGCGTAGCCACCGTCCATACGATCCCAAAGGATCTTACCGTTCGTGACTCTGACCATGTATGACCAAGATATAAGGGTTACAATTTATGACACTTTAAATAGAAATAAAAATTGAATTTAAAAATCAATTGGGCTTTTACCATGCTACTCAGGCCCGCTCACCCTCATTATCAGCCCGTCTCTCCTTTTTAAGGTCTAAATCCGCTAACCCACTTCTTAACTCATCTCCCCAAATATGAATCCACGAACCCGGCTCCTCTTCCATGGCAATTCACGGCCACTTCAGGAGATCCGCCCTCCACCTCTTCTAAACGAAACGCCCTTCTGATTTCACCCAAGTTCTTCCCTTTTTAACATCCACCTTCCTAACCCCGAGATGAAGAACTCGACGTACATCACTGGAATGCGGTCCAGGCAAATTCGCGAGCTACCAGGAGAAACATCGACACCAAGGGTAATCGGATCGTCCCAAAATTGGTACACAGATCCCATTCGGCTTCCTGAACCACACTACCACCTCAAAATGACAGATTGATGCTTCCAATCCTCCATCCGATGAACCCTAGTTCACTGCGGAAAAACACGAAGCCAAAATTTTCCATCGAGCTTTATAAAAGCTGTATGAAATTAAAGCTCTCTGCTTTCTGAGTCTTATGAATCCAAGATTTTAGAATTTCATTAACATCTCGATTTATTGTGATTTTCCCAAGTATGTAGGAACACACGGCTCAAAAGAAAATTGTGGCGACGAACATTTCATTGACCAGAGATTTTCTGTTAGGGTTTAGGGTTGTATGATATTTATAGGAAGTTTTAATATATTTTTTTGTTGATTATTCTATTCAGTTATAAGCAAATGCTATATTCATTTGTTGTTAAAATTCCTAAAATCACATACGATGCCCAAAAATCACGAAATTGGACATACAACTAGAGTTCGACATTACGGTTCCAACGAAAGTGGTTTCGTCGAATTCCGACTTCGTATGCTCACGCAGCATATTTTTAAAGGTCAAAATACTGACTGTTTCTCACTCTAAAAATCCGTACGACCACACAGTGACTCTAAAAATCACGAAAATGGAAATATAACAACTATTTGATGTTGCGGATCCAACAAAATTAGTTTTTTCGAATTCCGACTTCGTTTGCAAAACCGGCTATTTTAAAAGCTCTGAATGACCCACTTAAATATATAAATATATTTAAATATAATTAAATTAAATATTTAAAAATAAATATTAAGTGGAATACCATACAACCTTAGAATATTCCTATATGAATTTCTAACTTGATATTTCAAATCTGGGTCAACCCGATATTCGATTTATATTGAAATTCCTTTTAAAAATATAAATAATTCCTTTATAAATTATAAAGGAATTCCACAGCGACTTTTCTAAAATTTGGTTTGGACGTAAATCAAAATCTACACGATGAAATCCCAATTTTTCTCTTCCACTAGAAAGATATACTCCACCAGCTCCACGCGTTTCTTGTTTCACAGAAATCCGGCTTAAAACGAATCCTGTATATTCAGTTGAAGTTCGAATCGCCAATTACGAACTGCCGCGCCATTTCAAGCTCGATTTTAATTATAATATAATTATACGTTTAAACTGTCGTTCAAATAATATATTCGTTATTCTAATTCAATTCTAAACTGAATTAAATATCACAGATGATCCAGTTCACACCATATCGCCATTTCGGCCAATTCTGATTATTTCAGAATTAAATATATTATTTAATTTATTAATTTAAATTAAATACTCACCATTATTTAATTAAACCAATCTTCCCCACTTAAAATAATTTCGTCCTCGAAATTGCTAAGGTAGAGAACGACCCTATCGACTGGTTAGAACATATTTGTTCACTTCTTAACTTCAGTTTCAACTGAACCAATTTAATTTCAATTAATTATTTATTAATTCTTATCAACGGAAATTTTCAAAAATCCTGAAAATTTTCTAACACCTTAACTTTTCGAAAAATTTCGCCAGCACCTCCTTTGTACTGGTCAATAAATCAAACTCCAACTCGCCTCTCTGGGCCTTCTCCAACCCAAAAGAAAATCAAACAGCCAAGCGGCTTGCCAATTCGGCTCATAAATCTTATATGTAATAGAAATATAAACATGTGCCTTTTGTCGGCATATCATTATATCCTTTCCACCTGTTATCAACTCAGCGGATACAAGGGTCATCCCAATCAAATTCCAATCTGCTTTTATCCACAACACAACCATTTGCTTATAGCCAAGCCAAATATCATTTCAACTCGAGTTTCTTCTCGATTTCCCAACTCTTAACTTGATTATCACATTACACTTCAAATTTGAATCTCACAATCCAATTTGTCTTGATATCATTCTAATTCAATATCAATTACCAATTTACTAGCTTTACTTTAATTCAATTTTGCTTTCACAAATTTCTGTTAAATTTGTTTTTAATTCAAACAATCTTTCTTTGGAGTTTTTAAAAAGTTCACTGTCTTCAAAAATCAAATTTTCCTTTTTGAAATTCAACTCAGCTGGTCTTTCCCAGAATAAATTCAAAACCGTATCTCTGGTAGTAATTCGTCACTAACAACTCGAAAATGAATACTGATGATGCAGCTGTCATCATCAGAATCTATTTTCCAGCGATCGAAGTGAGTTCAACACTATAAAACCATTTCTAATCATTTCTACTTTGAAATTCATTTCAAAATATAATTCACACTGCTTGTAAAACAATTTAAAATCTCCCAAGATCTTAAATTTTCCTTATTTTTAATCCAAATCCATTTACAAACACTTATCCAATTTTCCAGAATTTTAATTCAATTTCTGGTTTAAATTTCAGATTTAACTCTTCTGTTTTCACGTATTTCACTTATATGAATTCTGATTGGTTATTTACATAACCATTTAATTTATAATCTTACTCGATTATAATAACAACCAGTATATCCACTATAAAATTTTGATATATATCTTCTCTATATCAAGATATACCTTGGGTTAACTTATTTTAATTTACCCTCTTTTCAAAACATATCGTGTTGACCCATCGTATTCGAGTGTTTAGTAACTCCTACCGATACAGTGGATCAAACTGATCGACCGGAACTCATAAACAACTCAACCAATAAATCACCACAATATAAAACAATTTTTATATCAATAATAAATACGCTCACTCGTATATATACACTCAACTCAATCTAGGGTATTACTAACCCATCTTTACTAAGTCACGCCACAGAGCCATGGTAATACTTAACTTAAGCAATGATACCAACTGTAATGACCCGGGTTTTTATCGACTTTGGTTATCGCCATAAACTCACTAACGACTAACCAAACATCGAAAAATACCGGATGATTAATGAAAGAAATTAGAGGTTGAGGAAAGATAAGATAGAAACTTAGAATAGAAGAAGAAGAAGAACACAACATCAGAGTAACACGAACCTCACAGAGGAACAAATAACATATAATAGATAACCTATCCTTGAAATATAAATCTGTACTTAAATATACATATCATTTTCAAAGTACAGCACTTACAGCACAGCGGAAATAAACTATAGCTATATGATCCTGAAGCCTCCTGCTCCGGCTCTTCAAGTATCTGTAAATCCCGACTACATGACTACCCGTACAAAATTGGGCACCCAAGAGTTTAGGGAAAATAAAACAAAATAAACTCCGGGTCAGTCATGGGACTGGTATAAGTAAAACAGTTTTAAACGGTTTGAACAAGTAAACGATATCTCATAAGACCACGCCGTATAACGGAACGGGTTTTTCCCTTATGAGAATCCAAAATATCTTTATATCAAAAACTTTTTGATATTATAATAATGTCTATCAACCACAGTATAATAATCATCTAGCAGAAACTCTTTCATCTCACGTTCTACATATATAGTATACAATCAAAACCGCAAGCTCGTATTGGGTAATGGATTTCCAATTATGAGAAGGTATGGAGCCACCTTTTGCTAGTGTACCTCTAGAAAGGAATACACTGGGTTCAACAAGAACATCTTGCAACCCGGCCACACATGACCGACCACTCATTTCACTTGAGTGTATCGAATGTATATCACCAACGGTTGGGATCAGCAACCGTTTCCCGAATGGGACAACATCAATAATAGATTTTTAGAAATAAATGAAACTCTAGATCAGGTGATTATACACCCTACTTCAGAGTGACCGACTTAGCCATGTCCCAGGACCCCACTATGATCCTTGGAATCGGCTGGGCCGGTCCTCTCTTACTTTTGAGGATTAGTTATTCCTGAACACACGTTTCCCGGTCCTTACAGACCTATAATCGAGGCGCCTCGCATTCCAACAACCACACAGGTGAAAAGTATATATAATGTCAGGGCTGGTAGGTCACTGACACCACCATAGCTAGAAAGAAACGTCGTGCACTCCCAGCGGTCCGTCTCCCGTTTTTGACTCATACCGAGGTGTGAGGCTCGCGAATTCACGTTATACACAAAGCTACGTCACACAGACCATGCTTTGATCATCTACCACAAGACTTTGCTTTGCAACAGAAGCCTTGATCATATGCCACTTAGGCGTGCCATACAGGCAATCCACTCCATGCGACTGATTTCTGTCAATACATAACCTCTGAGCTCGTACGTCTCAGAGAAGGGCGTTAAGCAAGAGAATAAATTCTCTGCCGCCAAACAGATATATATTTAACAGAGATCAATCAACACAGAACAGAATACAATGTCAGACACACAGTCCATTTACAAGTCCGTTCTGGGTCTGAACGAAACCGAAGGCACCAATTCCTCGCATATCCGTACAATCAACAATATGTTTGGACGACTACTACTTCAATTCCTTCATGGTAGCTACTCCAATCACGAGCATCAGTAGCGCCCATCCATCCAATGTGGAGATCGTCGGTCTTCAGTCGTCTTCGACTCTTCGACTTCTCAATGTCGTTCGATTATTTGAAATGAGATAAACTCGGCCTTTTCAAATAACCCACGTATATTTAGATTTTCAAATCAATTAATCACCAGGTTGGACCATTCAACATTCACACTTCAGTTATTTAGTTATAATTTTCATGTCAAATACATTCAACCATCACATATCAAGCAAACCCAACAAAATTGGTTTATTTCCACTCTATACCGTCCATCGTATTTTATAACGATATATCGCCATTTTTATTTAATTTAAAACGGCCATATTTAATTAAACGACGTTTCAGGTCGTGTCGATGCACTGGCGCTGCTTTTCACTAATTTTGTTTTACACATATAGGAAAATCTAACCGTTGGATCTTCACAAATTTTACATCATTAGGAAGGTCATTTCAAAACGAATCCAACGGTTCCAGTTTTGGGAAAATCCGACGGTCGGATCTTCCACACTAACCATTTGAAGTTACGATTTCAATTTACGAACTGCAGCGTCGTTATTCGATTTAATTTAATTATATATATATATATAAATATAATCGTCTCTGGCGCTGTTGTTCCTTAATTTTGAATTAAACATTCCAGACAATCCAACCGTCGGATCTTCACAAAGTTGGTGTCATTGGAAAGATATCTCCAAGACGAACCCAACGGTTGAGGTTTCGGGAAAATCCAATGGTCGGGTCTTCCGCACTAGTCGTTTGAAATCACGGTTTCAAAACACGAACTGCACGGCCACGTTTCGTTTTAATTCTATTTATATTTATATATTTATATAAATATAGTTCATTCAAAAATTCCTATATCGTTTCCACTTCAATTATTTCACTAACGCCTTTAAATTTTGGAAAATTTCGCCATAACCTCCTTTGTACGGAAGGGTCTGGGAAAATTCCCAAATAGCCACATGGGCGTCTCATATCAAAAAGAAAAAGAAAAAGCCAAGTGGCTAGCCAACAGGCTCATAAAATCATCACCCAAACAAAGCGGTAAATGTGTACCTATTTGTCGGGTACAAAATTCTATTTCTCTTTTCTAGCCCCTTTTGCTTTAACCTGTTCAATAGATATGCATGTACATATATACAATTTCTAACATTTATCATTTTCCATTCAATTGCATATTTGATTTGCTTTGGTTTAAAAACACCATTCATTCGAATATTGCATGCATAGGCTAAAATCATATCATTAGCTAGTTAATGTATATTTCAACTCATGCACGTTTATTTGAACAAGTGGCTATTTTTAACACTCCACATTGGCGAACTAAAAAAGATTTCAACACATGACTATTTTTTCTAGTTCCTATGCATGTTAAAAATAATATTTCTATCACAAATATTTATTTCAATGTCCGCATATCTTTAGCATATCACACATATGATAAAAATGATATTTTTATCATTTAAAATATTTATTCAACCAACGTATGGTTTCAACACTTCATAGTTTCAATAAAAATGTAATTTTTATCGTTCAATCTTTTTATTCAACACATGAACCTTTCCACTACACACACTTCTCAACAAATGAGCATTTCCACACATGGACATCTTATTTATGTTGTTCTTATTAGAAAGATGAAATTTTGATTGTTGAAACTATTTATATAAGGCGAATGTTTTTCATACTTCATATATATATATAAAAATATGATTTTTATTATTTAAACACTTCACTCATCCACGAATGAATTTTATTTTCACACAACACTTTTCAACACATGAATATTTCCACACATGGATATAGTTTCAATATATGACTTTAATTTCAATGCATGAAAATAATTCTAACACACAAAGATTATTCAAAATTTCGGCAGCATAACGGCAGGGTAGTTAAAACCGGCACCGTCCCTAGTACGGCTCCTCGCTCTACCTTAAAACCTCGCGGTTTTTGACAATGGGGATTCATGCATCTAATTCGCACGCAGGCGGCATGTTTATTTTTATTTCCACAAATATTTCCAATTCATTTCAATCACCAATGGGTATATTTCAACCACAACCAAACCATATCAACCACAAACAATTATTCAACCATTCGTATATTTCATCCAATATTTCACACCAATTCACCACAATAAATATCGTCCATGGTTTGTGGACGAGGGGAGTATATATATATATATAATATATTTGCTATATTTCACTCGCATTTCAACACATATATCAATTATTCTATGCATGTAAAAATTCATACTTCGCTTATATAGCTTACACTACGCATGTACATGAGGTATACAACACGTATGTAATTTATATTTCGCTTATATAAATTATACACGACATTTTCCATTCAATTTCATATTAATTTAGATTTCTCACCTTGGTTTTCTGAGCGCTAAAAATCGATACGATGTCAGAAAAATCCGTAGCTTCTTCTATTGGGTAGACAGCTTCCTTGCGGTCTCGATGTTTCCTGTTTCATCGAATTTCGTCAACACACCAAAAAGATATGATTTTTCAAAGTGTAAAGATCAAAGAAAGACTCACTTTCAAGAGCTTCAAAACTAGGTTTACGATTTTCGAGAAATCCGTGGCACGTGGGGACGATCAGGGAGTTGGACGTGGAAGAGGGAAGAGAGGGCTTTAAATCGGTGGTGGTTTGGTGGCGTTCGGTGGTCGGTGGCGTTCAGGGCGGCGGCAGGAAGCGTTCGACTTTCTGGCGTCGATGCAGGCGGAGGAGGCGACGAGAGGGGCGGCGGTTGGGTCGGATTTGAAGAGGAGGCTGGGGCGCGTCGGATGGTGGCGGCGGCGAAGGCTATAGGTGGCGGTAGCGGCGGCGGCGGAGGAGAGAAGGTGGTGAACGCGTTTCGCCGTTGATTGGGGGGGGGGGTTCTTTTTTTATTTTAAAATTTATGAAAGGAAAAATATGATTGGCCGAGACTATATTAAATTTTTAAATAGTGTTTTCTTACACAAACTCCTTTTTAAACCCAACGACTGTCGCCCCTAGCTAATACCCCCATTCCGGACACAATGGGATATGTTTCGTAGGCCAATTCGACTGTTACAGTCAGTTATTTTTCAAATTAAAGTATAAAACATTTAATTTTTAACTCTGAACGCACATTTCAATTTGCCAGGGCCACAAACTGATTCGAAAAATTCCAGAAAAATAAATCTAGCTATGTTTTGATGCTATGGTCCCAACAAAACTAGTTTCGTCGAATTCTGAGGTCGTTTGAAAAATGGTCACTTTCTGGTCGATCCAATTTAACAGAAATCGACCAAACACATTTTCTTTTGCCACACTCACATACTAGCTTCAAAAATTATGAAATTTGAAACCTAGCAATAGTTTGACATCCCGGACCCAACAAAAGTGGTTTCGTCGAATTCCGAGGTCGTATGCAAAATCTCAATTTTCCAGGCCTATATATTATATATACCGACTCTTCTGAAAATTCATTCGGCCATAACTTTTGATTCCCGTTATGAAACTTCGATTTTTCAGATTCGTTAGAAAGGTATTGAATAACAGATTTAAATATTTTTGGTTTCACCAAAATCCGTTATATTTTCCACCCTGCATAGTCGGTCAAAGTTTGAATTCAAATTTTCAAACTGACTCACTATTTCTAATTCACTATTTTATTGAAATATTCTATTTCAATGGTTCAAATTCCTTTGAAATAATCAATTTAAATTTTTTAAATTGGCTCGTATTTTCCGGGTTATTACAATCTCCCCTACTTAAAACTTTTCGTCCTCGAAAAGGAAACAACAGTAAAGTAGGGAATAAAATGTAAATGCAAAGTATAGTAAAGGTACCTTGCACCGGAGTTAGTCAGAGATATCCACTCTGCATTTGGGGTAAGCTTGCTTAATGCTTTCCTCAGTTTCCCAAGTACAGTCTCTAGGATCACTGCTCCACTGCACTTTAACTAAATGAACCTTTTTGCTTCTGAGTTCTCTAGTTTCTTTGCCAACAATTTTTAATGGCTCTCTTTTGAGTGCTAATTCTGGAGTTATCTCCACATCCTGTTGCGCTGCTTCTTCTACAACAAGATCCGGATCATGCACATGTCTCCTCAGTTGAGATACGTAAAAAACATTGTGCACTCCAGGCAACCAATCTGGTAATTGAACCCTATAAGCGAGAGTTCCAATTCGCTCAAGTATAGGAAAGGGACCAATAAATCTCGGTGCCAACTTCCCAGTCTTTCCAAATCTGATTACTCCTCTCATCGGAGAAACCTTTAAATAAACATGATCACCAACTGCAAATGTCAAATCTCTCCTTCTAGAGTCTGCATAACTTTTCTGTCGGCTTTGGGCGGTTTTCAATCGCTTCTTGATGAAGTCCACTTTATCAGATGCTTCCCTAATCATATCGGGTCCTAGTACAAGTCTGTTGCCAGGTTCTACCCAACATGCTGGAGATCTGCATGGTCTGCCATATAATGCTTCAAATGGTGACATTCTCAAACTTGCTTGATAGCTATTGTTATATGAGAATTCTGCCAAATGCAAATGATCTTCCCATGACCCACCAAAATCGATTATACAAGCCCGCAATAAATCTTCCAGAATTCTATTCACCCGCTCAGTTTGGCCATCTGTTTGTGGGTGATAAACGGTGCTCATATTCAGTTTTGTCCCCAATTCTGTCTGGAAAGCCTCCCAGAATTTGCTAGTAAATAGGGGATCTCTATCACTAACTATGCTGATGAGAATTCCATGCAGCTTAACAATTTCTTTGAGATATATCTGTGCTAGACTTTGGGCAGTTCTATTGGATCTGACAGGTATAAAATGGGCAGTCTTCGTGAAGCGATCTACGATTACCCAAATGCTGTCATTACCTTTCTTGGTTCGCGGCAAACCATCTATGAAATCCATGGAAATCTGTTCCTATTTCCAGCCTGGGACTTCCAACGGTTGCAACAGTCCAGCTAGCTTCTGTTGGTCGCTCTTGACCAATTGACAAGTAGGGCATCTGCTAACATACAAAGAAATATCTCTTTTCATTGCCTTCCACCAGAAAGTGCGTTTGATATCGTTGTACATTTTACTCACCCCATGATGGATGCAAAATTTGGACTTATGGCATTCGTCCAGCACTTCTCTTTTAAGCTCGGGAATGTCGGGAACACATATTCTTCTATTCAGCCTCAAAACTCCTTCTGTATCCACTTGGAAACTGGAGCCTTCGCCCCTTTGAATCCTTTTTACCATCTCTTTCGCAAAATTGTCACTCTTCTGAAGAACAGATATCCTATCAATCAATCCAGGTGTAATTATAAGATTGGCAATTATTGCGGTTTTCCTACTAAGTGCATCCGCTACCACGTTAGCCTTTCCCGGCGTATACAAGATATCAAGATCATACGCCGCAAGAAATTCTAGCCAACGCTGCTGTCTCAGATTCAGATCTTTCTTGGTATATAAATACTTCAATGATTGATGATCTGTGTACAATATAAATTTCTCGCCCAATAAATAATGCCTCCAGATCTTCAAGGCAAATACAATGGCTAGCAACTCAAGATCATGAGTCACATAATTCTTCTCATGCGGTTTCAATTGGCGGCTTGCATAAGCGACTACTTGGCCTCTCTGCATTAACACTGCACCAAGACCCCTAATAGAAGCATCTGTCCAAACCGTTAAATCCTGATTGCCATCAATAATAGTTAACACTGGAGCGGTGGTCAGCTTCGATTTCAATTCCTGGAAAGCTTCTTCACAATCGGAAGTCCACTTAAACTTCTCATGTTTCTTTGTGAGCTTCGTTAACGGACCGGATATCTTCGAAAAATCCTTAACGAACTTTCGATAATAACTAGCCAACCCCATAAAACTTCTAACTTCTATGGGAGTAGTGGGTTGTTTCCAGTCTTGAATCGCTATTATTTTGCTTGGGTCAACAGAAATTCCTTTCTCGGACACGACATGACCAAGAAATTTAACTTCTTCTTGCCAGAAGACACATTTAGAGAATTTGGCTTTGAAGACGTTCTTCCTTAGAATCTCCAATACTTGTTCTAAGTGTTTTTCATGCTCGGGTTTTGATTTGGAGTAGATTAAAATATCATCGATGAATACGAGGACAAATTTATTCAGAACTCCCCTGAACACTCTATTCATTAGATCGACAAAGTATGCTGGAGCGTTGCATAGGCCAAACGACATTACTAACCATTCATAAAATATGTCTGGGCCTCTGAAAGCGGTCAAAGGAACACACTCTTCTGCTATTCTCAATTGATGAAAACCTGTAGTTAGGTCCATTCTGGAAAATACTTTCGCCCCATTCAATTGGTCTAGCAAATCATCAATGCGGGGTAATGGATATTTATTTTTAAGCGTCTGTTTGTTGAGGTCTCGGTAATCAACACATAATCTTAGAGTACCGTTTGACTTCGGGACAAACACAACAGTTGCACCCCAATTAGAAAAACTAGGTCTGATTAGACCCTTCCACAATAGTTGACGAGTTTGATCGCCTAATTCTTCTTTTTCTTTCGGAGTCATTCTACGAATTGGATGCACCACTGGTCTGGCATTGGGAATTAGATCGATTCGGAATTCTATTTCTCTTTGCGGAGGTAAGTTTTCAACTTCTTCAAACACATCCGCAAAGTTTCTGACAATCGGAATCTTTTCTATGGAAGTGGGGATAAGTTTTAATGCTGACCAGAATTCTTCTCTATTCGGATTCGAACCATGACAGGGAACCGTAATATATCCAAGCTTCGTTCGAATTTTAACGATTCTTTCCGCACAATTCACTTCAGCTTCGTATTTCGTTAACCAATCTAGCCCGAGAATAATATCGAATTCGGGAAAATCCATAACGATCAAATTGAAAGGAAATTGGTATCGGGAGAAAGAAGTAGGAACCTTACAACACGAACTGAGGGTAATAGGACCCCCTATCGGGTTATGAACTTCCACCGATTCTTTAAGCTTTCGCTGTTTTAACTTTAATTTGTGAACTGTGTTTTTAGCAATAAAACTACGCGATGCACCTGTGTCAAATAATACAGAAACAGGAATATTTTTAATTGTAAGGGTACCTCCCAAAACATCGGGTTTACCTGCTCCATCGGAAGCAGCTGGCGGGCTAGACCCGTCATAGACATGAGCTACCGTAGCTTTCTTCAGCAAAGGACAGTCTTTAACCAGATGATCGGTCTTGCGACAGTTGAAGCACGAGCGAGGGTTCTGAGAGCCTTGGCTCAAGCCTTGAGAGTTTGTTTTCTGTTTCTTCGGAGCTGTGCAGACGTTTGAGTAGTGCCCCGGCTTACCACAGTTAAAGTAATTTCCTCTTGGCGACTTGCCAGTCTGAGGTTTGGAAGATGCTGCTTGGCTTGACTCGCCTTGATTTACAGCAGGCTTGCGCTTGTTTCCGGCTTGGCTTCTAGCGCGATCCTGATCCAGATGCCTTTGATCAAGGTCTTCATAGTTGCATGTCATTTCCACTAGCTCGTTGAAATCCATCTTGACATGGGCCATGGCTCTATCATGATATTGTCGTCTTAGTCCAAAGATAAACCTCTTATTTTTGGATTTCGCAGTAGCGACGAGTTCTGGAGCATAGGGAGACAACATTGTAAATTTGTTCAGATAATCCTGCACGGAAAGATCCCCTTGCTGGAGATTGGCGAAGTCATCGTGCATTCTTTCTAGAGCTTGTTCTGGGACATATTTCTCCTTGAAGAGTTCTTTGAATCCATCCCATGTTCTTCCAGCTTCTCTTTTCCCGGCGGTAAGAGATTCCCACCATAATTCGGCTTGTTCCTGCATAAGCCAGGCGCCCATAACAGCTTTGTCTTCGTCTCCTAGCCTTAGGCCTTCAAGAATTTTCTCGCATGTTTTGAGCCATGCAAGGGCCTCTATTACGGTGCCAGTTCCCGAGAAGGTCTTGCCTCCTAAGTTCTTATATCTCTTAGCTACACGGTCAAGCTCGAAGTATTGAGCTGCCGGAGGTTGTATCAAAGGTCCTTCTTGAGCTGGGATTTCTCCCCTTCCTCGGCCTCGGCCGGCACGGCCTCCTCTAGCGGCGGTTGCTCTGGTAGCCATTTGTCAAATTCTGTATAAGCAACGAAAAAGTCAGTTAAAAGAAATGATAGTCTATTGCATAGTTAGGCAGAAATTTCTACGGAAAGATAACGATGGACTGATCAATTGTTTTTGCTATTCTGCTCAGCTCATTCTAGGACCTTGCTAGTCCTATCTCTAATGAGCGACTCGCCTTAGAATACTACTGATTCTATTTTGACGAAGTGTTTAATGTGTTAGACTCCAGAACTAAGGTTAACCAAAGCTCGGATACCAGCTGTGACGATCCCAAAACCCCGTGACACGGTGTTAAGGATAATCATTGGAATATAACACATAAATCATCATTAGCAGATCACAGATAATAGCATAAACAGAAAATAGAATAATTTACACACATATGACAGCGGAATCATATAGATATCATCACATCAGAGAAGCACAGTACAGGATACAACTTAGTGTATAATGATACATAATCAGTCACCATCGCCAGAGGCAGAATCATACATAAAGAGTACACAAAAGGAATATCAGTCTACATCGCCAGTGGCGGAATCATAAAATAGATACAATAATGGCGGAGAAAATCCAAGTCAGCACGGTGTAGTCAAGCCTCGCCATGAGCCAAAAGGTGCGTCAGAAACCTGTAACTAGGCTGCCCGTGTGAAAATGAGGGCACCCGAGTTTGCAAGGTGAAACAAACTACGATTCAGTCATGGGACTGGTATGAGAAATCTACTCAACTTATTAACAACAATAATTAGGCAAATCAAAGGACCACGCCACTTTCGCGGAACGGGTTTACTCCAATGAGTGCCAGTGCATGAAATAAAATAAATGATTAAATCAACGCAATGCTTTTTATAAAATGAAGCCATTATAAGACTCAGGTCCCATCACACAATGCAACGCAAGCCGGAGGATAGAGTTTTTACCTTATAATGGCCAAAGATGCTTCATACGAATAAAACAAAAGTGCTTGATATTATTACTAGTGCATATATGTTTCAAAAGCGATTTCAATCATAAATATCAATCCTAGGCGGCATAAATGACCCATACCACTATGTCGCCATACTAGTAATACAATCACGTCCGCATATTTCGTATTGGAAATTGGATTCCTTCATGAGTCGAGGCAAGGGGCAAGCTCCTCTCCGTTCGAGACACTCTAGCAAATGTCCCAGGACCCCACTATGATCCTTGGAATCGGCTGGGCCGGTCCTCTCTTACTTTTGAGGATTAGTTATTCATGAACACACGTTTCCCGGTCCTTACAGACCTATAATCGAGGCGCCTCGCATTCCAACAACCACACAGGTGAAAAGTATATATAATGTCAGGGCTGGTAGGTCACTGACACCACCATAGCTAGAAAGAAACGTCGTGCACTCCCAGCGGTCCGTCTCCCGTTTTTGACTCATACCGAGGTGTGAGGCTCGCGAATTCACGTTATACACAAAGCTACGTCACACAGACCATGCTTTGATCATCTACCACAAGACTTTGCTTTGCAACAGAAGCCTTGATCATATGCCACTTAGGCGTGCCACACAGGCAATCCACTCCGTGCGACTGATTTCTGTCAATACATAACCTTTGAGCTTGTACGTCTCAGAGAAGGGCGTTAAGCAAGAGAATAAATTCTCTGCCGCCAAACAGATATATATTTAACAGAGATCAATCAACACAGAACAAAATCCAATGTCAGACACACAGTCCATTTACAAGTCCGTTCTGGGTCTGAACGAAACCGGAGGCACCAATTCCTCGCATATCCGTACAATCAACAATATGTTTGGACGGCTACTAATTCAATTCCTTCATGGTAGCTACTCCAATCACGAGCATCAGTAGCGCCCATCCATCCAATGTGGAGATCGTCGGTCTTCAGTCGTCTTCGACTTCTCAACGTCGATCGATTATTTGAAATGAGATAAACTCGGCCTTTTCAAATAACCCACGTATATTTAGATTTTCAAATCAATTAATCACATGGTTGGACCATTCAACATTCACACTTCAGTTATTTAGTTATAATTTTCATGTCAAATACATTCAACCATCACATATCAAGCAAACCCAACAAAATTGGTTTATTTCCACTCTATACCGTCCATCGTATTTTATAACGATATATCGCCATTTTTATTTAATTTAAAACGGCCATATTTAATTAAACGACGTTTCAGGTCGTGTCGATGCACTGGCGCTGCTTTTCACTAATTTTGTTTTACACATATAGGAAAATCTAACCGTTGGATCTTCACAAATTTTACATCATTAGGAAGGTCATTTCAAAACGAATCCAACGGTTCCAGTTTTGGGAAAATCCGACGGTCGGATCTTCCACACTAACCATTTGAAGTTACGATTTCAATTTACGAACTGCAGCGTCGTTATTCGATTTAATTTAATTATATTTATATATATATATAAATATAATCATCTCTGGCGCTGTTTTTCCTTAATTTTGAATTAAACATTCCAGACAATCCAACCGTCGGATCTTCACAAAGTTGGTGTCATTGGAAAGATATCTCCAAGACGAACCCAACGGTTGAGGTTTCGGGAAAATCCAATGGTCGGGTCTTCCGCACTAGTCGTTTGAAATCACGGTTTCAAAACACGAACTGCACGGCCACGTTTCGTTTTAATTCTATTTATATTTATATATTTATATAAATATAGTTCATTCAAAAATTCCTATATCGTTTCCACTTCAATTATTTCACTAACGCCTTTAAATTTTGGAAAATTTCGCCATAACCTCCTTTGTACGGAAGGGTCTGGGAAAATTCCCAAATAGCCACATGGGCGTCTCATATCAAAAAGAAAAAGAAAAAGCCAAGTGGCTAGCCAACAGGCTCATAAAATCATCACCCAAACAAAGCGGTAAATGTGTACCTATTTGTCGGGTACAAAATTCTATTTCTCTTTTCTAGCCCCTTTTGCTTTAACCTGTTCAATAGATATGCATGTACATATATACAATTTCTAACATTTATCATTTTCCATTCAATTGCATATTTGATTTGCTTTGGTTTAAAAACACCATTCATTCGAATATTGCATGCATAGGCTAAAATCATATCATTAGCTAGTTAATGTATATTTCAACTCATGCACGTTTATTTGAACAAGTGGCTATTTTTAACACTCCACATTTCAAAGATGATAATTTTGGCGAACTAAAATAGATTTCAACACATGACTATTTTATCTAGTTCCTATGCATGTTAAAAATAATATTTCTATCACAAATATTTATTTCAACGTCCGCATATCTTTAGCATATCACACATATGATAAAAATGATATTTTTATCATTTAAAATATTTATTCAACCAATGTATGGTTTCAACACTTCATAGTTTCAATAAAAATGTAATTTTTATCGTTCAATCTTTTTATTCAACACATGAACCTTTCCACTACACACACTTCTCAACAAATGAGCATTTCCACACATGGACATCTTATTTATGTTGTTCTTATTAGAAAGATGAAATTTTGATTGTTGAAACTATTTATATAAGGCGAATGTTTTTCATACTTCATATATATATATATAAAAATATGATTTTTATTATTTAAACACTTCACTCATCCACGAATGAATTTTATTTTCACACAACACTTTTCAACACATGAATATTTCCACACATGGATATAGTTTCAATATATGACTTTAATTTCAATGCATGAAAATAATTCTAACACACAAAGATTATTCAAAATTTCGGCAGCATAACGGCAGGGTAGTTAAAACCGGCACCGTCCCTAGTACGGCTCCTCGCTCTACCTTAAAACCTCGCGGTTTTTGACAATGGGGATTCATGCATCTAATTCGCACGCAGGCGACATGTTTATTTTTATTTCCACAAATATTTCCAATTCATTTCAATCACCAATGGGTATATTTCAACCACAACCAAACCATATCAACCACAAACAATTATTCAACCATTCGTATTTTTCATCCAATATTTCACACCAATTCACCACAATAAATATCGTCCATGGTTTGTGGACGAGGGGAGTATATATATATATATATATATATATAATATATTTGCTATATTTCACTCGCATTTCAACACATATATCAATTATTCTATGCATGTAAAAATTCATACTTCGCTCATATAGCTTACACTACGCATGTACATGAGGTATACAACACGTATGTAATTTATTTTTCGCTTATATAAATTATACATGACATTTTCCATTCAATTTCATATTAATTTAGATTTCTCACCTTGGTTTTCTGAGCGCTAAAAATCGATACGATGTCAGAAAAATCCGCAGCTTCTTCTATTGGGTAGAGAGCTTCCTTGCGGTCTCGATGTTTCCTGTTTCATCGAATTTCGTCAACACACCAAAAAGATATGATTTTTCAAAGTGTAAAGATCAAAGAAAGACTCACTTTCACGAGCTTCAAAACTAGGTTTACGATTTTCGAGAAATCCGTGGCACGTGGGGACGATCAGGGAGTTGGACGTGGAAGAGGGAAGAGAGGGCTTTCAATCGGTGGTGGTTTGGTGGCGTTCGGTGGTCGGTGGCGTTCAGGGCGGCGGCAGGAAGCGTTCGACTTTCTGGCGTCGATGCAGGCGGAGGAGGCGACGAGAGGGGCGGCGGTTGGGTCGGATTTGAAGAGGAGGCTGGGGCGCGTCGGATGGTGGCGGCGGCGAAGGCTATAGGTGGCGGTAGCGGCGATGGCGGAGGAGAGAAGGTGGTGAACGCGTTTCGCCGTTGATCGGGGGGGGGGGGGGTTTCTTTTTTTTTTTTTTTTTTTTAAAATTTATGAAAGGAAAAATATGATTGGCCGAGACTATATTAAATTTTTAAATAGTGTTTTCTTACACGAACTCCTTTTTAAACCCAACGACTGTCGCCCCTAGCTAAATACCCCCATTCCGGACACAATGGGATATGTTTCGTAGGCCAATTCGACTGTTACAGTCAGTTATTTTTCAAATTAAAGTATAAAACATTTAATTTTTAACTCTGAATGCACATTTCAATTTGCCAGGGCCACAAACTGATTCGAAAAATTCCAGAAAAATAAATCTAGCTATGTTTTGACGCTACGGTCCCAACAAAACTAGTTTCGTCGAATTCTGAGGTCGTTTGAAAAATGGTCACTTTCTGGTCGATCCAATTTAACAGAAATCGACCAAACACATTTTCTTTTGCCACGCTCACATACTAGCTTAAAAAATTATGAAATTTGAAACCTAGCAATAGTTTGACATCCCGGACCCAACAAAAGTGGTTTCGTTGAATTCCGAGGTCGTATGCAAAATCTCAATTTTCCAGGCCTATATATTCTATATACCGACTCTTCTGAAAATTCATTCGGCCAGAACTTTTGATTCCCGTTATGAAACTTCGATTTTTCAAATTCGTTAGAAAGGTATTGAATAACAGATTTAAATATTTTTGGTTTCACCAAAATCCGTTATATTTTCCACCCTGCATAGTCGGTCAAAGTTTGAATTCAAATTTTCAAACTGACTCACTATTTCTAATTCACTATTTTATTGAAATATTCTATTTCAATGGTTCAAATTCCTTTGAAATAATCAATTTAAAAATTTTAAATTGGCTCGTATTTTCCAGGTTATTACAATTATACACCCTAATAAGTGCGACCTACATAGCCATGCTGCCTACCCGATTTCTGTCATTTACCGGATGATGAGGTTTGAGGTTACGCTTTATCATCACATCAGATTCACTTCGAATGCCACATTGTCAGATCCATCGAAAATCACTAATTGACGTCTACAACAGTACATTACGTGTTAGCTAAAGAAGCTTCTTTCTCCGCTTCCACTCTTGGTACGGTTGAAGAAATCAATGTACGTGACCTTTCTGGAAATACTCTTTCAGACATTCATCCATACAAGTCATCCAGGAACAGGATGAACCGAAGGCACTATTCAGTACATCCGTCTTAGGCACTGTTATCTAAGACTCATACAATAGCCCTTGCACTTTACTCCGTCTTCAATTATCTTTGGCATATATGATTCGCAACGCTTATGCTAATACGGAGTGGTTCTTTGGATAAAAATATAACCGGTCTCTCCATATCAACAATGTTAAAATGGTCAAAAACTTCGATAGTCAGTGAGTTAACTATCGAAGAAAAACAGGTGTGCAAACAACGATATTATTTCCAGATGGAAATTCTATCAATCAATCATCAATCATATATATATATATATATATATATATATATATATATATATTCATATTTTCCTTGTTTTCTATGTTTAGAAAATATACGTTAACGCTGGAAAACATTTCCATAACTTATTTACATATCACTATTCTTCTACAACTATCAGTCTCTGATTGTAAACTAGTAGAAGAACAATTCCCTAAGTACCAATTCCGAAGGTCGAAACCAACATCAGATAGACACTTAGGAAACCATTCAACTTAATAAGTCTCCAGTCAAATTATGATCTCTTTATTTGATTACATTTCTAGTTCTGATTTGAAAAAAAAAACATTTCCAAATATTCTTTACTTGGATTTAAACAGATGTTTAAATCAACGTCACGACAATAACTCAAAACCACCATACTTATTTACTAAATTCGCTTAACCACTTCACATTCGAACCGTAACCATTTATTAATTTAAAACGCAGTCAATCAAGTTAGGGTATAGCTACCTCTAAGACCTTAACTGAACCACCTTTCAAATCTCGAAATAGATAAGATTCAACTTTTTAACTCTTTAACACTTCCTTACGTAACTTGCGGATCCAACTTACGAATCCAACTCCTTTACAGAATCATTTGATTATAACAGTGGTGTTATAATTTCTTGTTTCTGAAATATAATAACTTAAATCTAACTTTTATTTCCTAACTCGAATAATATAACGATCATCTAATTTACTAACTCCTATTTGGTTAACTCTAAGCTATAACTCTTATTGGATGAACTTTTATTCTATTTAACTCTTAGTGGATTAACTCTTATTCGAATAACTTACATCTGAATAACTTATATTTGATAATCTCTCTTCTTTGAATAAACTATATTTGATTTAACTCCTGTCGAATAACTAGATTCAACTTACTCCCTTCGAATATCTCTGATTCGATTAACTCACTTCGAATATCTACTATATTCGTTTAACTCCTTTCTTCGAATAAACTAATATTCGATTAACTCATTTAATTCTATTCGAATAAACTATATTCGATTAACTCATTCGATTTAACTCCAATCGATTAACTCCATCGAATAACCAATATTCTATAACTCACTTCGATTAAAGTAATCGATAAATCTTTTCGATTAAATAATCGATAACTCCTTCGATTTACTAATAATCGATAACTCCTTCGATTTACTAATAATCGATAACTCCTTCCGATTTACTAATAATCGATAACTCCTTCGATTTACTAATAATCGATAACTCCTTTTGAATAAACTATATTCGATAATTCCTTTCGAGTAAACTATATTCGATTTCTCTATTAAATTCTATTTGAATAACTAATATTCGATTAACTCCTTTTAACTTTATTCGAATCACTAATATTCGATTAACGCAAATTTTATTAACTCTATTTAATTAACCCTATCGATTTAACTCTAACTGGTTAACTCTAATCGATTAATCCTAACTGGTTAACTCTAATTGATTAACCCTAACTGGTTAACTCTAATTGATTAACCCTAACTGGTTAACTCTTCTAACTCATTTTGATTAACACATTTTGATTAACTCTATTCGAATAACTAATATTCAATTAACTTCTGTCGAAAAATTTGTATTCGATTAACTCCTTTTACATGAACATTCACTTTTCTGTTTGTTTACTTAACAAATAAATATTCCCTTTTCAATCCTATTTATTTACAATTATATATTTCTTTTATCTTCTTTTCTATTTATTTAACAAATAAATATCTCCTTTATCTTTTCTATTTATTTAACAAATAAATATCTCCTTTATCTTTTCTATTTATTTAACAAATAAATATATCCTTTATCTTTTCTATTTATTTAACAAATAAATATCTCCTTTATCTTTTCTATTTATATAACAAATAGATATCTCCTTTATCTTTTCCTACTCTATTTGCAAATGGTTTGCAAATATTTCATTTTTCTATTCTTTTTGCAAATAGTTTGCAAATATTTCCTTTTCAAATTACTCTTTGATTTTTTTATAAAAATTCCCTTTCTAAGTATCTCCTATTTATAAATATTCCAATTTATAAATATTTCTTATTTATATATTCCCATTTATAAATATCTCCATTTATAAATATCCCCATTTATAAATATTCTCTTTTATAAAATCCTTTTTGATTTTATAGTTAATTTATTTTCAATATGCACTTTGAAAATCACCTTATCAACATTCCGGTATTTCTATGGTACTTAACACTTCAAATCACGATGACCAATATCGTCCAAACACATATAATCAACCCCTAATTATAAACTACATCATATATCACAATATATGAAAAAAACAATAAAATATTTGTTAAGAAATCCAGTCGGATTCCTCCAACCTGTTGTCCTGCATCCACAGATGTTACACAATATGATTATCATCCCTTTCAGTTCAATATGAATTATTCTGTTAACAGAATCAACACATATAGATTTAACGGTTTATATATATATATATATAAATTTCAACCAACTTATTAGCAGTTCAATCAAACAGTCAACACACAGCAAATCAACAGATGATTAATAGTTCTAAAAATACGTTATAAAAATATAACTGTTCAGAGTTGGTGAGTTTTACTCACATTGGCAGTTCATCGTTAAAGAACGATAAACTGTTGTTTGATTTGAATCAAACAATTTATTTCGCCATAAATTCAAACGAGCTCAAATCCACTCTCAGTCAGTTCCGTTGCGTAGCCACCGTCCATACGTTCCCAATGGATCTCACCGTTCGTGACTCTGACCATGTATGACCAAGATATAAGGGTTACAAGTTATGACACTTTAAATAGAAATAAAAATTGAATTAAAAAATCTATTGGGCTTTTACCATGCTACTCAGGCCCGCTCACCCTCATTATCAGCCCGTCCCTCCTTTTTAAGGTCTAAACCTGCTAACCCACTTCTTAACTCATCTCCCCCAAATATGAATCCACGAACCCGACTCCTCTTCCATGGCAATTCACGGCCACTTCAAGAGATCCATCCTCCACCTTTTCTAAACGAAACGCCCTTCTGATTTCACCCAAGTTCTTCCCTTTTCAACATCCACCTTCCTAACCCCGAGATTAAGAACTCGACGTACATCACTAGAACGCGGTCCAGGAAAATTCGCGAGCTACCAGGAGAAACATCGACACCAATGGTAATCAGATCCTTCCAAAATTGGTACAAAGATCCCATTCGGCTTCCTGAACCACACTACCACCTCAAAATCACAGATTGATGCTTCCACTCCTCCATCCAATGAACCCTAGTTCACTGCGGAAAAACACAAAGCCAAAATTTTCCATCGAGCTTTATAAAAGCTGTATGAAATTAAAGCTCTCGGCTTTCTGAGTCTTATGAATCCAAGATTTTAGAATTTCATTAACATCTCGATTTATTATGATTTTCCCAAGTATATAGGAACTCACGGCTTAAAAGAAAATGGTGGCGATGGACATTTCATTGACCAGAGATTTTCTGTTTAGGGTTTAGGGTTGTATGATATTTATAGGAAGTTTTAATATATTTTTGTTGATTGTTATATTCAGTTATAAGCGAACGCTATATTCATTTGTTGTTAAAAATTCCTAAAATTACATATGATGTCCAAAAATCACGAAACTGGACATACTGCTAGAGTTCGACATTACGGTCCCAAGAAACTGGTTTCGTCGAATTCCGGCTTCGTATGCTCACACAGCGTATTTTTAAAGGTCAAAATACTGATTGTTTCTCAGACTAAAAATCCATACGACCACACAGTGACTCTAAAAATCATGAAACTGGAAATCTAACAACTATTTGATGTTGCGGATCCAACAAAATTAGATTCGTCGAATTTCGACTTCGTTTGCAAAACCGGCTATTTTAAAAGCTCTGAATGACTCATTTAAATATATAAATATATATAAATATAATTAAATTAAATATTTAAAAATAAATGTTATCGTCTATATTCACAGTGGAGTACCATACAGCCCTAGAATATTCCTATATGAATTTCTAACTTGATATTTCAAATCTGGGTCAACCAGATATTCGATTTATATTGAATTCCTTTTAAAAATATAAACAATTCCTTTATAAATTATAAAGGAATTCCACAACGACTTTTCTAAAATTTGATTTGGACGTAAATCAAAATCCACACGACAAAATCCCAATTTTTCTCTTCCACTAGAAAGATATACTCCACTAGCTCCACACGTTTCTTGTTTCATAGAAATCCGGCTTAAAACGAATCCTGTATATTCAGTTGAAGTTCGAATCGCCAATTACGAACTGCCACGCCATTTCAAGCTCGATTTTAATTATAATATAATTATATGTTTAAACTGTCGTTCAAATAATATATTCGTTATTCTAATTCAATTCTAAACTGAATTAAATATCACAGATGATCCAGTTCATACCATATCGCCATTTCGGCCAATTCTGATTATTTCAGAATTAAATATATTATTTAATTTATTAATTTAAATTAAATATTCACCATTATTTAATTAAACAACCATTTAATTCATTATATCATATTTATATAATTAAATAAATAAATTATAATACCTCTGCAAATGCGGGTCATTACAATTTGCCACTTAGGCATGCCACACAGGCAGTTCACTCCATGCGACTGATTTCTATCGATATATAACCTCTGAGCTCGTACGTCTCAGAGAAGGGCGTTAAGCAAGAGAATAAATTTTCCATCACCAAACAGATATATATTTAACAAAGATCAATCAGCACAGAACAAAATCCATTGTCAGACACACAGTCCATTTACAAGTTCGTTCTGGGTCTGAACGAAACCGGAGGCACCTTATACCTCGCATATCCATCGATCTCCAAGTACGTCTGGACGATCACCACTTATTATCTATATTTTGGGATGCCTCCCAATCAAGACATCAGTAATCATCCAACCGATGTGAAGATCTCCGGTCTTCAACCACCATCTTCATTATCGACTTCTTATCGCCGATTAATTATATGAAATGAGATTCAACTTGGCCTTTTCAAATAATTCATGAATATTTAGAATTTAAACCAATTCATTTCAATGGTTAAATTATTCGGCATCAATAATTCTATTCTTAAATGTAATTTTCACGTCAAACACATTCAACCATCAAATATCCAATAAACCGGGTAAATTCGGTTTATTTCCATTCCTTATCATTTATAATATTTTATAACGATTTATCGCTATATTTATTCACTAAAAATAGCCAATTCATTCAAACGACGCTTCAGGCCATAACGCGGCCGTGGTGGTGTTTTTCTTCGGATTTGAATTACACATATCAGAAAATCTAACCGTTGGATCTTCACAAATTTTATATCATTAGAAAGATCTTTTCAAAACGAATCCAACGGTTTCAGTTTTGGGAAAATCCGATGGTCGAATCTCCCGGTACAATCGTTTGAAGTTACGACTTCAAAATACGAACTGCAGCGTCGTTATTCGATTTAATTATATATATATATATATATTCGATTCTGGCGCAGTTTTCTTCAGATTTGGGTTAAACATTCCAGACAATCCAACCGTTGGATCTTTACAAAGTTGGTGTCATTGGAAAGATATTTCCAAAGCGAACCCAATGGTTTCGGTTTCCGGAAAATCCGATGGTCGGATCTCCCGCACTAATCGTTTGGAATCACAGTTTCAAAATACGAACTGCAGCTTCGTTATTCTATTTATTTTAATTATATTTATACATATATAAATATAATTCATTCTTCGATTCTAAAACCGTTCACTACATATATTTGATAAAAATGATATTTTTATCCTGTAGATATTTATTTCAACACATCACTATTTTTAGCAATTCATATATCTAATAAAAATGTGATTTTTATTGTAAAACAATTTATTTCAAAACACGATTATTTTATATAGTTCGTACATAAGGTAAAAATGTTACTTTTCTCTTTCAAAGAATTTATTCAACACATAAATTTCTATTTAACACATGAATTTGGTTTCAACACATGAATTTCTATTCAACACATGAATTTGGTTTCAATACATGAATGTTTTCTATAGTTTATATATATAATAAAAATGTGATTTTTATTGTTAAAACAAATTATTTCAAACCACGGTTATTTTATATAGTTCATACATAAGGTAAAAATGTTACTTTTCTCTTTCAAAGAATTTATTCAACACATGAATTTATTTCAACACATGAATTTTATTCAACACATGAATTTCATTTTAACACATGAATATAAATCAAACACAAGAATATTTCAGAAAATTTCGACAGCATAACGGCAGGGTAGTTAAAACCGGAACCGGCCCTTGTACGGCTCCTCGCTCTACCTCAAAGCCTCACAGATTTTGACAATGGGGATTTTCAATATCTGGTTCGTACGTAGACGAATTTTCCCATATACAAATCCTATTGGGATTTCAACCACAATCAATCATTTCAAATCAACCATTCATGATATTCACCAAATTTTCACATTAACCAACAATCCAAACAATACCACAACCAATATATATCGTCCATGGTCTATGGACGAAGGGAGTGTGTATATATATATGTACACGTTTATAACTATATTTAGATTTCATTTCAATATCATTTCAACGCATATATCATTTTTACAACGCATATATAACATATACATTGAACATACAACTTATACAACGCTTATACATGAGGTGTACAACCCTTATATAACTCATACATCGACTATATAATTTATACATCGTTGTTTCCATATCGTTTATAATTCAAAAATCTCACATTGGGTTCCAATCCTCCAAAAATTGTACAAAGCTCAGAAAAATATTCGGTCTCTTCTAGAATGTAGAAGACATTCACACGAGTCCATTGTCTCTTATTTCACTAAATTTTGACCACATAGCAAAAAGATATGATTTTTAGAAGTTTGTAACGCTTTTAAATGTTAAAATCAGTTCAAAAATATCAAACCCGTACCTCTCTTTCGATGTTCAAAACTAGGTTTAGCTTTTAATTCAAATCCATAGCACTGGGTTGTAATCGAGCTACACCACATCGAAGAGCGTCGAAGGGCACACAAAACGAGGATGGCCTCATCGAACTCGGTGGTCGGAGGCGCTCCTAGAGGCGGTGCGAAGTCGGCGTCTTCGGGGGCACGATTCTCAAAGCAGGGTCGACGAGGGAGGGAGTGGCTTATAGGATTTGAAGAGGAAGGAAAACCCTACAAAATCCCCAACATAGCCCTTCGATTTCGATGTGCGGTTGAGGAGACAAGGAGGAGAGAAGGTGGGGAGCACGGTCGTTGTTGAATTGGGGAGAGAGAAAATGGTTTCCGCCTTTTTTAATTTAATTTATTTAATGAAAGAAAAAATGTGATTCGCCGATATACGCATATATATATTTCAAAAATTAGGGTTTTCCCCAAACGAACTCCAATCCAAACCTAATGACTATCGTCCCTAGCTAAATACCCTCATTCTGAACACAATGGGATATGTTTCGTAGGCTGATTCGACTGTTTCAGTCAGTTTCTTTTCAATTTAAAATATAGAACATTCAATATTTGATTTGAACGTACATTTCAATTTGCTGGGACCACATACTGATCCCAAAAATTCAAGAAAAATAAATCTAGCTATGTTTTGATGATACGGTCCCAACAAAACTAGTTTCGTCGAATTCTGAGATTGTTTGAAAAATGGCCATTTTCTGGTCGATCCAATTTAACTGAAATCAACCAAACACATTTTCCATCGCCGCGCTCACATATTAACTTAAAAAATTATGTAATTTGACACCTAGAAATAATTTGACACCTTAGATCCAACAAAAGTGGTTTCGTCGAATTCTGAGGTCGTTTGTAAAATGTCTATTTTTAAGGGCTATATATATTCTATAGCAACTTTTCTGAAAATTCATTTGGCCATAACTTTTGATTCCTGTTACGAAACTTCGATTTTTCAGATTTGTTAGAAAGATAATCATAAACAGATTTAAATATTTTTGGTTTCACTAAAATCTGTTTTATTTTGCACCCGGTATAGCCAGTCAAAGTTTGAATTCCAATTTTGAAACTGTCGCGCCCTTTCAGGCCTTGTTTACAATTAAAAATAATTATATTTATTTTCAAACGTCGATTCAAACATACTTTTCGTCGTTATTATTTAAGATAATTTATTTAAAATATTTAAAATCCACTAAAATAGCCAAATTAAAATATTTAAACTAGTTCAGATTTTCCGGGTTGTTACAATCTCCCTCACTTAAAACTTTTCGTCCCCGAAAAGGAACGAAGTCGAAAGTTGTTTAATTAACCAACTCAACTTTCCTTCTGGCTTCCATTCTTCAACTTTTTAGTTTCTAAGAATTTTCAAATTCTTCAAAAATTTGGCTAACACCCTGAATTTTCGAAAATTTCGCCATAACCTCCTTTGTACGGGGAGGGGTTTGGAAATTTATTGGGTTGTATTAGGTACCCATTAAATCCTAATAAGCATGCACATATTTATAGTGATATATTCCGGTGTCCACAGGGGAGTGTGTATAGATCATAACTCCAGGGAATAAAATTCTCGTCACACTATAAATGTTTTTTGTGCCTTAATGACCAGAGAGACGTGTTTATTGTCATCTCCAGACTCGTGTGGGTTTTTTTTTAATCTTGCAATTTATCGTTACATTTTATATGGTCCATATCAGTCATCAGTTCAACCTGTAACATATAGTCATCGCCATAGAAGCCTTTCGCTCGTATGGGAAATCTTCAACCTCGTCACACAAGTCCCAAATGCTTATGTGGTATATGATGAAGTATGCCTATCTTCAAGAAGTATGCCATGTAGTGTAGTTCAAAATTAATTTTTACTATCCTATGGCGACATTTATTATTACACACAGAACAACCAGCACTCCGCATCCAATGGCATTCACAAGAGTTGATATAATAATAAAATTGCGCATTCAACTCATTAAGGTTTACCTATTTGTCGGGCACGCAAATAAATTCTTTACTCAACAGCTAATCCATTTACCTGTTCAAACGTACATAATGTACATGTATATATTTCTAGCTATTTTCAAATTAGTTCAATGCTTGATTCACTTGCGTACATTTAACTTCTTCCTCCTGTTGATTTAATTAACTATCATTCTAATAATTTAATTAATCAAATCCATTATCACACAACACAAACAACAATCAATTTGTTTTTAACTTTTCAAATATATATCATTTATATATTCAAAAATCATATTTCTAAAACCAGACTATATATAATCACAAATACATTATTTATAAACATATAACTCTTAACTCGTTCTGGGGCATTTCTGACCCCATCTCTAACGAGTTATTCTGATTCTGCTATACTCATACTAGGACATTACTGATCCTATCTATAATGCATTATTCGTCCTAGAACTCTACTAGTTCTACCTCTAACGAGTTCGTTAATATGTTATATTCCTGAGCTAAGCTTAACCAAAGCTCTGATACCACGTGTGACGACCCCAAAACCCCTTACGACGGTGGCAAGGGTAGTCTTTGGAATATAACACATAAACAGATAACGGCAGAACATAAATAATTAAATACACCAGATAATGTACAATATAATACACTGGATAAACATAATTATCAGAGTTACACAATATACAGGATCATACTTAGTACAGAATACAGTTCAGCTATAGATAAAATGTCTACAGCGAAAAACAAAACATAATATGTATAATAGGAGCTGAACAGCATAAAAAGAGATAAATGATAAAATCCATCTTCAGCTCCAGCTATCCATAAACAGCCTGCTAAAACCTGAATACAAGGTTGCCCGTGTAGAAATAGGGGCACCCGAGTTTGCAAGTGAAACAAACTATGAGTTAGTCATGGGACTGGTATGTGAAATCTACTTAACATATTTTATAATATGGCCAATCACAGGACCATACCACTTTCGTGGAACGGGTTTACTCCATTGGATTGCCAGTGCTTTAAAAACAAGTAAACCTTTTAAACATCGCAATGCTTTTCATAAAAATGAAGCCATTATAAGATTCAATTCCCATCACACAATGCAACGCAAACCGGAGGATAGAGTTTTACCTTATAATGGCCAAAATATGCTTGATACGAGCAAAACAAATCTTTGATATTATTACTAGTGCTTATATGTTTCAAAAACAATTTCAATCATAACTATCAATCATAGACGGCATGGGTACCATATATCATGTCGCCATATATAGGTATACAATCAAAACCACACGGTGTCGTATTTGGAAATTGGATTTCCGTCATGAACCAAGGCAAAAGATAGTCCTTACCGAATTCGAGACAATCTAGCCCATGTCTCAAGCAAGTACTTAGTCAAGCCTTTGGATCATCAGAGCCGGTCCATCGATGTGGATTAAAATGCCTGAACACTGCGTTTCCCCGCCCTTTGGGGGCGTAAATGAGCCGAATGACTCCATCGGCTCCACATAGTCACCAATATATCCGAGGCGCCTCGCAACAGCAACAACCACATAGGTGAAAATAATATAAATGTCAGGGCTGGTAGGTCACTGGCACCACCCTAGCTAGAAGGAAACGCATGCCCTCCCTGATGTCCTCTCCTGTTTCTGGTTCATACCGAGGTGTGAGGCTCGCGAATCAACATTATACACAAAGCTATGCCACACAGGCGGTGCTTTGATCATCAACCACAAGACTTTGCTCTCCAATAAAAGCCTTGATCATTTGCCACTTAGGCATGCCACACAGGAAGTTCACTCCATGCGACTGATTTCTATCGATATATAACCTCTGAGCTCGTACGTCTCAGAGAAGGGCATCAAGCAAGAGAATAAATTCTCCGCCGCCAAACAGATATATATTTAGTAGAGATCAATCAGCATAGAACAAAATCCAATGTCAGACACACAGTCCATTTACAAGTTCATTCTGGGTCTGAACGAAACCGGAGACACCTTATACCTCGAATATCCATCGATCTCCAAGTACGTCTGGACGATCACCACTTATTATCTATATTTTGGGATGCCTCCTAATTAAGACATCAGTAATCATCCAGCCAATGTGAAGATCTCCGGTCTTCAACCACCATCTTCATCATCGACTTCTTATCGCCGATCAATTATTTGAAATGAGATTTAACTCGACCTTTTCAAATAATTCACGTATATTTAGAATTTAAACCAATTCATTTCAATGGTTAAATTATTCGGCATCAATAATTCTGTTCTTAAATGTAATTTTCCCGTCAAACACATTCAACCATCAAATATCCAATAAACCGGGTAAATTTGGTTTATTTTCATTCCATATCGTTTATAATATTTTATAACGATTTATCGCTATTTTTATTCACTTAAAAATAGCCAATTCATTCAAACGACGCTTCAAGCCATAACACGGCCGTGGCGCTGTTTTTCTTTGGATTTGAATTACACATATCTGAAAATCTAACCGTTGGATCTTCACAAATTTTATATCATTAGAAAGATCTTTACAAAATGAATCCAACGGTTTCTGTTTTGGGAAAATCAGACGGTCGGATCTCTCGGTACAATCGTTTGAAGTTACGACTTCAAAATACGTACTACAACGTCGTTATTCGATTTAATTTAATTATATATATAATCGATTCTAGCGCTGTTTTTCTTCAGATTTGAATTAAACATTCCAGACAATCCAACCGTTGGATCTTTACAAAGTTGGTGTCGTTGGAAAGATATTTCCAAAGCGAACCCAACGGTTTCAGTTTCAGGAAAATCCAATAGTCGGATCTCCCTCACTAATTGTTTGAAATCACGGTTTCAAAATACGAACTGCAGCTTCGTTATTCGATTTATTTTAATTATATATATATATAATTCGTTCTTCGATTCTAAAACCATATTCACTTCATATATTTGATAAAAATGATATTTTTATCCTGCAGATATTTATTTCAACACATCACCATATATCTAATAAAAACGTGATTTTTATTGTAATATTTCAAAACACGGTTATTTTATATAGTTCATACATATGGTAAAAATGTTAATTTTCTCTTTCAAAGAATTTATTCAACACATGAATTTCTATTCAACACATGAATTTGGTTTCAACACATGAATTTCTATTCAACACACGAATTTGGTTTCAACACATGAATATTTTCTATAGTTTATATATATAATAAAAATGTGATTTTTATTGTTAAAACAATTTATTTCAAAACACGATTATTTTATATAGTTCATACATAAGGTAAAAATGTTACTTTTCTCTTTCAAAGAATTTATTCAACACATGAAATTCTATTCAACACATGAATTTATATCAACATATGAATTTTATTCAACACATGAATTTCATTTCAACACATGAATATAAATCAAACACAGGAATATTTCAGAAAATTTTGGCAGCATAACGGCAAGGTAGTTAAAACTGGCACTGTCCCTAGTACGGCTCCTCGCTCTACCTTAAAGCCTCGCAGCTTTTGACAATGGGGATTTTCAATATCTAGTTCGTACGCAGACGAATTTTCCCATATACTAATCTTATTGGGATTTTAACCACAATCAATCATTTCAAATCAACCATTCATGATATTCACCAAATTTTCACATCAACCAATAATCCAAACAATATCACAACCAATATATATCGTCCATGGTCTGTGGACGAGGGGAGTGTATATATATATATATATAGATATATGTATATAACTATATTTCGATTTCATTTCAATATCATTTCAACGCATATATCATTTTTACAACGCATATATAACTTATACATCGAACATACAACTTGTACAACGCTTATACATGAGGTGTACAATGCTTATATAACTCATACATCGACTATATAATTTATACATTGTTGTTTCCATATCATTTATAATTCAGAAATCTCACATTGGGTTCCACTCCTCCAAAAATTGTAGAAAGCTCAGAAAAATATCCGATCTCTTCTAGAATGTAGAAGACATCCACACGAGTCCACTATCACTTGTTTCACTGAATTTCGACCACATAGCAAAAAGATATGATTTTTAGAAGTTTGTAACGCTTTTAAATGTTAAAATCAGTTCAAAAATATCAAACTCGTACCTCTCTTTCGATGTTCAAAACTAGGTTTATCTTTTAATTCAAATCCATAGCACTAGGTTGTAATCGAGCTACACTACATCGAAGAGCGTCGAAGGGCGCGAAAAACAAGGGTGGCCACGTCAAACTCGGTGGTTGGAGGCGCTCCTGGAGGTGGTGCGAAGTCGGTGTCTTCGGGGGCACGATTCTCGAAGCAGGGTCGACGAGGGAGGGAGCGGCTTATACGGATTTGAAGAGGAAGGAAAACCCTACAAAATCCCCAACATAGGCCTTCGATTTCGATGCGTGGTTGAGGAGATAAGGAGGAGAGAAGGTGGGGAGCAAAGTCGTCGTTTAATCAGGGAGAGAGAAAAAGGTTTCCGCCTTTTTTATTTAATTTATTTAATGAAAGAAAAAATGTGATTCGGCGATATATATACTTCAAAAATTAGGGTTTTCCCCAAACGAACTCCAATCCAAACCCAACGACTATTGTCCCTAGCTAAATACCCCCATTCCGAACACAATGGGATATGTTTCATAGGCCCATTCGACTGTTTCAGTCAGTTTCTTTTCAATTTAAAATATAGAACATTCAATATTTGATTTGAACGTACATTTCAATTTGCCGGGGCCACATACTGATCCCAAAAATTCTAGAAAAATAAATCTTGCTATGTTTTGACGATACAGTCCCAACAAAACTAGTTTCATCGAATTCTGAGACCGTTTGAAAAATGGACATTTTCTGGTCGATCCAATTTAACTGAAATCAACCAAACACATTTTCCTTCGCCACGCTCACATATTAACTTCAAAAATTATGGAATTTGAAACCTAGCAATAATTTGACATCCCGGATCCAACAAAAATGGTTTCGTTGAATTCTGAGGTCGTTTGCAAAATGTCTATTTTCAAGGGCTATATATATTCTATTGCAACCCTTCTGAAAATTCATTTGGACATAACTTTTGATTCCCGCTACGAAACTTCGATTTTTCAGATTCGTTAGAAAGATAATCATAAACAGACTTAAATATTTTTGGTTTCACTAAAATCCATTTTATTTTGCACCCAGAATAGTCAGTCAAAGTTTGAATTCCAATTTTGAAACTACCGCGCCCTTTCAGGCCTTGTTTATAATTAAAAATAATTATATTTATTTTCAAACGTCAATTCAAACATACTTTTCGTCGTTATTATTTAAAATAATTTATTTTAAATATTTAAAATCCACAAAAATAGCCAAATTAAAAATTTTTAAACTGGTTCAGATTTTCCGGTTATTATAGGTATAATTCATTGCTAGAGGAGATGTTATTTTAAAATCTCATGATGATTGGACAGATTTTATAATATCTTTGGATTAGAGCATATTTCACGACCATCTTCTATGTCTATCATATTTATGTCATTCATCATGGTTTTATTTAATTTGGAGAGTTCTAATTATTTTTGGAAAGAAAAATATCTTGGAGATAAAAATAAAGAATATATATATAATTTATCCTTGGTATTCACTCCCATTTAAAAGTCCTCGCGGTTATGCATAGGCGAATTACTTTAATCGCTATGTGCTTCCATTCTCACTTAAAAGACCTTTGGGCTATGCATGGATGGAACTCATTAGAGAGGATAAAGTTAAGTATTTCGATCTTTATTATTCTTTTGATAATAACAAAAGGGAGAGAATGGTCAGAATTTTAATTGATGAGTATTTAATTCAAAAATATTTTAAAATTGGAAATTAAATATCTAAAGGGAAACTGGTCAATTGTATTTCATTATTTATATTTTCCACATATATAGGGGGATTTTAGTTGTGGAGGAGCAAACAAATAAGGGGAGTAATATATTTCACGTTCAAAATCATGTATATGTTTGTCATCATCAGAAGGGGGAGATTGTTGGGTACAATAATGTGTTGTATGGTTTTTGTTTGATGATAACAAACATATAATATTATTTAAATGTGTTTGAAACTGTACTATTTTATATTTCATTTCATAGAAATAAATATTTATTTAATAGTATACTATTATACATAGTTCACAGTATATTTATTCGATTAAATGTTTTATTTCAAAATCTGAAATAGTACAACATTATAACTCCACTATTGTATATTCACAGTCATAATATTTTACATGAAATTGTACTAACTGAATTAATTTGAATATGATGGACAAATTGATTTGAACACAATAAAATAATATTTTATTTAAGTCAAATTTGTTTATTACAAATATTAGTACAATTTTCTCATTCTGTACACTTATTCCTCACTACAACTCTCATCACTCTGTACACAGTCATTGCCTCACTATAGTTACACTCGTTCACTCATACACAAACTTATACAGTTTTTTTTATACGTATACTTGTCTTGATATACTCCAGTTCCTGACCAGTAATCCAGTCCAGCAACCCGTACACCTGTCACAAACACACACACTCAGTAAACTGGAACAAGAATAAATTTAAATACAAGAAAATATAAAAATTTATTTTAAATTTTGTTTGCCTTAGAATTTCGGTGTGTTTCTCATCATTTTTCTGAATCAGTCTGATATGTAAGGACAGGAAATTATTTTGAACAGCTGCATGTACACACGTGTATAAATATACACGCATGCACAGCCTCGCCAAACAAAACGCAGTATAGCAACTGAGGAGCAGCCACGTAGACCAACTCGACTCAGTGCAGCATAGAACTTAACAAATAAATAGCTCAACACAAAATAAACATGTTATAAACAATGATACATCCAAATGACATACACAAACTATTTCAACATCTAGATTTTATCAAGCAGTCGACGCAAATCAAAATGGAGCATCTATTTATACCAGATTTTTTTTATATAAAAGCCAGAAAATTTTAAATAAAAGTACATATGCAGTATCAATTCAATGGACAAGTACAACAAGAATGGTCGAGGCAACATTGCAAAACAATGGTCCAGTATGCAAGGCATTAAAAAATATACAGACAGGCAAGCATATAAGGGTGCAACAAGGTTTGCCAAGTCAATGATATGTTTACAATGGAGCTTAGGTACAAAATTATGGCAGCATGGTGATGAATGCAACATACTCTATGATCAATGTCATGACAATCACAATGTCAAAGCATCATGGACTACATGAGAACAAGTCAGGTTCAAGATAGCTGGTACAACAATCATTTTCATATCAGCATGAGTGGAGCAACAAGCTCAAATGGGTCAAGATGAACTTGGTCAAGCCAAAGTGGAAACAAAATCAACATGCAACTATGACACAATGCATGTATATTCAGGCAAATACATGTACTTACAAATGCATATGATCAGTTTTTCAGTAATGCACAAACAACATACATGAGTGGTGCATGTATACAAATGAATATCATACAAACATGAACTCAAGTGGAACATGGACTGAAAAAGTCATGGCAAGTGTACAAAGATGCTGCAGAATGTATACAACACAGCAGGGGTGGCAACAACTTTCTTAAGAGTAGCAACAATTTCAAAGTCGACGCAAATCAAAACCAAAATGGTGCAAGTAAATGGACAGAGTTTGGGCAGTAACATGGTGGCTCATTAAGGTGATCAAGGTCACTAAGTACAAAGCATAAAGGAGCATAACAATTCAGATATATCAAGTGAACTAAGGCACAATCAAGCAACTATTCTTATCAGTTCAAAAATGTCAAGTAAAACATCAGTTTAAAACTCAAGTATGCATCCATTCTTATTAGTTCTGTTCAAAGGAAATTCAAGTTTAATATCAGTTCTCAAGCAGTGAATTATGATCGAGTATAGCACCAGTTTTATTCGGCAAGACCAAATGAGGATAGAATCTATTCTTATCAAAGCAAAAACATCTGTTCATATCAGTTTATGGCCGTAGTTTTTTTTTGCTTAAAAACAGGGACAATCTCAAAGTCAAGTTCAAAGTGCAGAATTGATTCAAAACGAATGCAGGAGTTTTTTTTTGGAACGATAATACCAGTGAACACAAGTGGATAGCATGAAAACATCTATGAATTTTTTGCAAAAATAAAAGGGCCAGGTTAAAATTCCGGAAATCACGCACAATCTAGGAACAATTCAAATCACACAATTTATTCTATAGAAGTTGAATATTTCAAACTCTATCAAGTTTAAGCCGTGAATTCAAGCTCCAAAAATTTCATATATATCATGACCCAAGACATATAAGAAATCAGAGAATATCTCGGATCTAAAAACCTATTTAAATACCCATCATCACTGGTAATAAATTCATCTAAGTCCGAGCAAAAAAAATGAAAAATTCGAATTAAAATTTCATACTAGAGAATCGAAACTGCTTGGATCCAAATCAACATTCTTCAATTCAATTTAAGAAGAAACTGCAATTGAGATTCAAAGTATCAACAAAGAGAGAAAGAGAGAGAGTGGCTGCTTATAAGAAGATTGCAAACCCTAGATCGCCATCACCACTTTAATTTTCACAATGAAACCCTAGATTTGAAGCCGCCATTTTTTTTCGTGATCGGGCCAAAAAGGAAATGAGTGAAGCAAGAAAAAGGGTCGGCCAAGTCTTTAAAAAAGGCTAAGGGTTTTTTTAAAAGGGCTTTTTATAAATCATTAACTAGGGTTTTTTTTAGGTTTTTAATCTGCTTTTCAATTTTTAATCGAGTTCTATTTTTCTAGTTTGTCTCTAAAACTAGGGAGACGAATTACGAAATTTGTAATTCAGGGAAATCATGTTTCAGGGATAGAAACCAGTGCAGGTTTTTGAGCATAGGGTTAAGAACAGTTAGGAGTGAGTGTTGCGAGTTTACAGGGGATTGTAAGCGTAGAGATTGTTTTAACTCCTAGTAGAAACCTTAGGGAATGCAGTAGTAGGCTGGGTTTTGCCGAAGCTGGGTATATCAGTGTGTTATTTATTTTCCGTATTTATTCTGATTAATATTTGTGTTGTTATTATTTAATTACTCAATCTACGATGAACCCTATTCACCCCCCTTTAGGGTTAATTTAGATCCTATAGTTGCTCTTAGGAGATTAACTCGAGCCAAACCTTCTCTGGATTTTCTGAAGTACAAGTTGTTATATCGGTCGACCGACTGATATTGAAAAGTGAGCTTCTTGACATTGGGCTTCGATCCGTGGAACCACGATAGCTTTTGCCAAAAAATTGGTCAACAGGCTACAAAGGTAAATTCCAATGGGTTGTTATACAAACGGGTTTGGGTACTGAAAGACCTTGAATAGAATTAAGAGTGGTTTTAATAATTTTGTTAGACCACTCAATCCTCTAAATAGTTAGGTGCCAAAGTTTGGCTGAGGAACGACCTTCTAGAAGAATAAAGGTTAAAGCTTATTGACATATGTTCCTTGGCCAAATTAGTTGAGTTTGAGATCCACAATGTTTACTATAAATCTGGTATGTTCACTAAACTCATCTCTATTAACATTCATTTTCTTATTCTTCTTTGTTTATTCCTCCTTCTGCCCCTTTTTTTCTTTTGATTCTTCTGATTTTGTTATGCTGATGTGTAATGACTTTGTCACATTTCTTTTAATCCTCCATCCAATTTTTGCTTACAAGTATTGACACTGCCATATCTTTTATATATTTTTTCTTGTTCTTAAACTTCAAAATTGTAGAATTCATGATTTTCTGCAAAATTGTTTTATTTGTATAAAACTCTAATGTTTTAATAATTTCCAGGTCTAGAATTCGAAACTATATACTTCTGCAATTATGTTGAAGTTTAATTCTTATTTGATTTCTGAATCCTAATAGTGCTGAAGTATTCTTGTTATATTTTAAAAACTGTTAATTTAAATTCTAAATTTTTGAGGATTTGAAAAATTAATGAAATTACACACACCTTTGCTGTTTTGAGATTCTTCTAATTCATTTTGGAAAGGCTTGAAACGTTATACTCATTACAACACACTACTATTTTTCAGTTATGATAATTTATTAGTTTTTGGATTGGCTTGAATATTTATGAATTGAAAAACATTTGGCTTGAATCACTGTGTTATATCTTGAAATTCATTCTTGTTATTGATCATTTTTGGTTGGATATTTGATGGGTTAAAATCATTTGAAAATTTTGATATTTTGAATCTCATGCACCTCTTAGATTTGAAATTAACAATCTTGTGTCATTGATTCATTGTATCTCAAAATGTACATTTCTTCAAGTGACTTCAAATAAATAGTTTTTGGATCATGAATATCTCTCAAAGGTTGATGAAAATTTTTTGAAAAAAAATTATTGTGCTTATCAGAAATAATTATGAAAAATTCTTTGAAAATCTGGTCTTGAAACTCACTGTTATTTCATGCTCAATTGAATTTTGATTTCTTGAATCTCACACACATCTTGGATTTGAAATTTATAATCTGGTGCGATCGATTTTTTGAATCTTGAAATTTCACATCCCTTCAAGTAATTTCAAATGACCAGTCTCTAATTTTAGATCATGAATCATCTAGGCTTAATGCAAACAATCTGATTTTTCTTTGAAAATCTTGTTTTAAAATTCATTGTTTTGGTGCTCTAATAGAACATTCAAAAAAAATAAGATTGGGTTAACTACTTTGAATTGAAAATCTTTTAGCATAGATTCATGTGCTACATTCTAAATTTCATTCTGAAATCATTATCATTTACTTGGTTATTGTTTTGTTTGAAATCATTTGAATATTGTTTAATATCTTGAATCTCATACACTTCTTGGATTTGAAATTAATAATCTAGTGTGATCGATTCATTGAATCTTGAAGTCTTAACGTCTCTTCAAGTGATTTCACATAAACCGTTTTTCTTTAAATCTTGGATCTTGACTTGTCTTCTTGGACTTGTTGTAATTTTTTCTGAAAACTCTCTTGTGAATCATGCTGTGAAATCGAAGCTAGCTGCTCTGATAAAAAGGAATTGTTTTTGAAAAATTTTGATGGCTACTTGTTTTTGGTAAAAATTGTTAGTTTCTCTGATTGATGGAATCGATTTAACTGCTTGGGCATGGTGATTGGATACTGTTGTTAGGAATATATTTTTTAGCCACTAGTGTTGTATTAAAATTCTCATTAATGGAGACAACAAGTGGTATCAGTTTAGAAGTGCTGAATTTTTTTATTGATCTTATTCTCATCCTGTATATATTTTTTAAATCCTCTTATCTTGTATAAATCTATATGATTCCCTCTTGTAATTGACTTTTCAATTTTAAAATCATTTATTGATTATTTATTCAGAAATTGAAATCAATAACCAAAATGAACTGTATTTAGAACTCATCAAAATTATTATCAAATTGGTGAAATTGTGATGAGTTGTAGCTGCAGTATATTTCACAATAAGAGGAAATTTTATTTAAATTTTCATGATGATTGAACTTTTTTATAATATCTTTGAATTGCCGCTTATTTCACGAACATCTACCTTATCTACCATTATTCTGCCATCCATCATGATTTTATATTAATGTGGAGAGTTTAATATTTTTTTTTAAATCATCTTGAATAAACAGTGGAAATATTTGTGATGGAATTGTGATTATATTATTTTTCAGAATAAGTGATAATTGAAAATTTTCAAGAATCCCGGTACACTTGAGCATATTTCATAGTATGATTAATTTAGAAATTTATTTCACAACCATTTCTGTACCTATCACATTTCTATCATCCATATTGGTTTAATATACTGAGGAGTTTTTCTTTTGGAACAGAAAATAATTAAAAATATAATATTCAAAAATGTTTCTCTAACCTCATTTAAAAATCCAAGCTCTGGTTATGCTTGGTTATGAGATTACTTATTTTTAAGCTGCAACTGACCTCATTTAAAAATCCAAGATCTGGTTATGCGTGGTCAGTGTGATCTTAAATAAAAAGAGAGAAATGGAAATAAACAAATCTTTATATGAAATTATTCTTGGTGTGTAAAAACCAGCCTATCAATCCAATTTTCTAATCTGTGATATGTGTTAATATATTATGATATATTATGATTTGTTGATTGATAGTTATTGGAATTCGAGATTAATTGATTGCGTCACTTAAATTGAATTTATAATAGTTGTACAAATCCATCACTATTTTGTGCTTTATTTTTTTAAAAATTATTTTAAAAATAATTAAAAATCCTATATTTTAAAACTCTCCCCATTTCTATAAAATTCATTGTAAACCATTCATTATACAATGTGGGATTTGCCTCTAGTACTTAGAGTATTATGATTTTTGTTTGACTGATTGAGATTTATGATAATCGTTCATCCTCTTAAGCTGAAATTATATTTTTAGTTTATTTTTTCATCGCTATTTTAATTTTAGTATGTTTTTTATGATAACAAAAGGGGATAATGGGTTAAGATTTTGATCGATGAGTGGATATTCTTTGAATATTTTAATATTGAAGTTTCAACTGTTGTTTTTCACTCATGCACATGTTTAGGGGGAGTTTTGTTGTAGGGGGAGCATCCAAATAGGGGGAGTTCAATAATTCACTGTCAAACACATTTATTATAATATTATATTCAAAATCTTATTTTAAATTTGTCATCATCAAAAGGAGGAGATTATTGTATCTAACAATTCTATGATTTTTGTTTGATGATAACAATCATATATTTATTATTATAAATGTGTTTGTAATTGTACTGTTATACTACATCATAGACAGAAATAAATAATTACATTTAAATAGAATACTACTGCGAAAGAATCTAAATATTCAAACAGTATTTTATTTACATATAATATTTTATTTCAACACTTCAACAGTTCAAATTTATAACTCCACTATTTGTATATTTCACTGAAATACAATTCATTCACAATCAGTTTCATTTGTATACATTGCTCCTCACCACAGTTCACTCGGTCACTCATGTTAGATTCATTTACATAGTTGTATGCTCGTACTCTTCACTCTCTGTTATATATACATTGATACTCTGCCTCTGTGTTAGATCGAGAAATAGTAGGTTGCTTTTTTGCACACCATGATATTTGACTCTGTCCAAAGTAAATACAGTATCCATATGTTGATCTTCTATCATCTGGATCTGAGGCCCAATCAACATCTACATATCCTGTGATATTTAATTGTTGACTTGCTTTCAGTGTTAATCAAAAATTGACAGTTCCTTTGGGTAACATAGTATTCTCTTTACAACCTTCCAATGCAAATCCATAGGTTCCTGCATAAATTATGAGACTTTATTAACACTAAAGGCAATGTCTAGTCGTGTTATAGTTGCATACTGTAATGCTCCTACAACACTTCTGTACTCAGTGACATTTGATGTTGCTTCCCCCTTATATTTTGAATAATGTTGATTAGTAATCATTTGAGTTGGTTGGGGTTTAGCATCTATCATTTTTGTCTTAACAAGTAACTCAATTATATACTTTCTTTGGCATAAAATATTTTCTTCATCTGATCTATTGACTTCTATGCTAAGAAAATAACTTAAATTAACTCAATTATGTACTTTCTTTGTCATAAAATAATTTCTTCATATGATCTATTGACTTCTATGCGAAGAAAATAACTTAAATTACCTAAATCTTTAATTGAAAATTGCTGATTTAGATAATGTGTTAACTTGTTAATTTCTGAGATATTGCTGCCAGTAACAATTAAGTCATCTACATAAATTAATATGTAGGTTGTAAATGAGCTATTTATTTTAACAAATATAGTGAATTATCTGATTTGGTAGACCTGTAACCTAAATTTGATAGTGTGTTTTTCAGTTTATCAAACCAGACACGTGAGGCTTGTTTCAACCCATAAATAGCTCTATCAAGCTTGCATACGTAGTTATTGTTCTGGCTATAGCTTTGAGGTTGTTTCATATACATTTCCTCTTCTGAAAACCATCCATAAATGCATTATTGACATCAAGATGTCTAATATGTCATTTATTACTTAATGCAATTGTAAGGATCAGTCTTATAGTAGTAGATTTTATTATAGGTGAAAATGTTTGATTAAAATCAAATCCAAATTCCTGTGTGAAACATTTTGCTACAAGTCTGGCCTTGTATTTATTTATAGATCCATCTAGGTTTCTTTTTAATCCATATGCCCATCTGCAACCTATTATGTTTTTGTTAGCAGGTGGACATACTAGATCCCATGTATTATTCTTGATGAGTGCATTATACTCATCATCCATGGTTGCTTTCCAGTTTTTATTATTAATAACCTGTTCAAAAGAAATAGGTTCTTCATAACTGGATTGAACAATGCACACTTTTGGTTTGAAAATACCACTTTTTGCATGAGTAGCCATTGGATGACCAGGATGTGTTTGAGGCTCATTGGATGGTGAGATGTCATCATCTTCAGATTCTGACGAATATTCAGATCTAGTTGATTGCCCATCTGAATTATTGTTTGAATTTTGATCATCCGATTGTACATGTGTTTGAGAGGCGAGGCTGAGTTGTTGAGAGTGACCATGACTTGTTGTTTGTGATTTTCTAGAACCAGTAGCCCCATCACCATTGTTTTGTTTCCATACTTCAACACATTCTAGTAATGCAGGTATAAATGTTCTTGCATTGATAACTTTTGTTGTAGTCTTCATTTCTTTGTTTTTGAATGTAAACACCTTTTAATTGAATATTACATGTCTGCTTATGTATATTCTACTTGTGCTGTCAATACACTTATAACCTTTTTGATTAGTAGGATAGCCAATAAAAGTACATGGCTTAGACCTGAAATCAAATTTGTTAGAAATATATGGTCTTAAGTAAGGATAACACAGAAATCCAAAGGTTTTCAATGTATTGTAATTTGGCTTAACATTGTACAAATTTTCAAATGGTGTAAGATCATTCAATACTTTAGTTAGTTGTCTGTTAATTAAATAAACTAAAGTATTAAAGGCCTCTGGCCAGAATTTTAATGGGAGTTTAGCTTGAGCAAACGATGTCAAACCAATTTCAACTAAATGTTTGTGTTTCCTTTCAATCAGCCCGTTTTGCTGAGATGTAAAAGGACAAGTTGTTCTATGCACAATGCCTTTCTTCAAAAAATAATTACTCGGACATTTAAACACACTACCTCCATCTGATTGTAGAATTTTAACATGAGTATTAATTTGTTTCTCAATCATAGTGATAAAATTAATTACAACATTGTGAGTATCAAATTTTGATTTCAAAAAAATAAATCCATGTAAATCTAGTATATGCATCAATAAAAGATATGTATTACTTATAACCAAAATCTGAACTGATAGGAGCAAGTCCCCATAAGTCTGTAGCAATAAGTTGCAATGGCTCATTATATTCAGTATTTGAATCAACAAATGGAACTTTATGACTTTTTCGCATTTGATAGTATTCACATATATAAGGAAAATCAATAGATTCATCCATTGTATTACTATCAGATAATATTTTCGTCACAATTCTAGTACTTGGGTGCCCAAGTTTATAGTGCCAGAGATCAAAAATGTTTTTGCTGCTATCAACATTGCTCATTTCATTCATGTTACAACAGTTTTCTCCCTTAATAATACGGTTGTATTTAACAGTGTTGAACTTGTACAGTCCTCTCTCCATTTTACCTTGTAAAATAATTTCCCTAGTCGGGATGTCTTTAACTAAGCAATACTTAGGGTAAAATTCAAATAACACATCATTATCTTGAGCAAATTGTGATACACTAATTAGTTTCTTTTTTATCTTTGGTACTCTTAGTAAGTTATGTAAAAATAATTGCTTTTTGCCTTTAAAATAAGCATAGCCAACATGAGATATATTTATACACTTATCATTGCCCATGGAGATAGATTGTTTACCTTTATACTCCTTCCGACCAAGATTTAAATTGTCAAGGTTGTGGGTTAGATGATGTGTTGCTCCTGAGTCAGGGTACAAGCTGTCATCCTGGAGAGTTTCGAGTTTAGCCACATCATTCTGACTATTATTTCTGTTGGTGTTTTCATTGATGTTACCACTTGATTGATCTAGTGCCATGTTAACATTAGGGTTGCTGTTATTTCTTTGATCCTGATTTGCTGTGTAGCTTGATTTGAATCTGAAATAGCTAGCAATTCATTGTTGTGTGACCAATTTTCTCACAAATCTGGCATTTTGGTCTATTGTTGTTATTCCATCTATGAGATGACCCGAAATCCCGTTCTCACGGAGACAAGGGTTATCTTTGGAATATAACACAGAAACAGATAATAGCAGAACAAAATTAAATAAATACACCAGATAATGAACAATAGAATATACTGGATAAAAGTAATCATCAGAATTACACAGTATACAGGATCTTACTTAGTACAAATACAGTTCAGCTATACATAAATGTCTACAGCGGAAAACAAACAAAATATGTACAATAGGAGCTGAACAGCATAAAAAGAAATAAATGATAGAATCCATCTTCAGCTCCAGCTATCCAGAAAAAGAACCAGCTAAACCTGAATACAAGGCTGCCCGTGTAGAAAAAGGGGCACCCGAGTTTGAAAGTGAAACAAACTACGAGTCAGTCATGGGACTGGTATGAGAAATCCACTCAACACATATATAATTGGCTAATCACAGGGCCACGCCACTTTCGTGGAACAGGTTTACTCCATTGGATTGCCAGTGCTTTCAAACAAACATTTCTTTTAAACATCGCTATGCTTTTTATAAAAATGAAGCCGTTATAAGACTCAGTTCCCATCACACAATGCAACGCAAACCGAAGGATATAGTTTTTACCTTATAACAGCCAAATATGCTTGATACGAATAAAACAAAGGCAATTGATATTATTTCTAGTGTTTATATGTTTTGAAAAACAATTTCAAATCATAACTATCAATCATAGACGGCATTAATGCCCCATACCACTATGTCGCCATATATAGGTATACAATCAAAACCGCACGGTGTCGTATTTGGAAATTGGATTTCCGTCATGAACCAAGGCAAAAGATAGTCCTTACCGAATTCGAGACTGCCTAGCCCGAGTCTCAGGATCAGAACGCATCGACCCTTGGAGCGACAGGGCCGGTCCACACGGAGTGGATTAAAAATTCCTGAGCACTACGTTTCGCCGCCCTTTGGGGCGTAAGCGAGCCAACAAGTGACTCCATCGGACCCGGATCGTCCGATCTAACCGAGGCGCCTCGCAACAACAACAACCACATAAGTCAAACTCGTCAGGGCGTGTAAAACCACTGACGCCACTTTTAGCTAGGAGGAAACGTAGGCCCTCCCTGAGGTCCTTTCTCCCGTTTCTGGTTCATACCGGGGTGTGAGGCTCGCGAATTCACGTTACACACAAAGCTACGCCACACAGACGGTGCTTTGATCATCACCACAAGACTTTGCTTTTCAACAGAAGCCCTGATCACTGCATCTTAGCATGCCACACAGAATAAAATCCAATATCAGACACACAGTCCATTTACAAGTCCATTCTGGGTCTGAACGAAACCGGAGGCACTAAATACCTCACAAACCCTTCGATCACCACGTACGTCTGGACGATCACCACTCATTATCCATATTTCGGGATGCCTCCCAATCAGGACCTCGGTTACCATCCAAACAAGGTGAAGATCTCCGGTCTTCGACCGTCGTCTTCATCTTCGAATTTCAATCGTCGGTCAATCATTTGAAATGAGAATTAACTCTGCCTTTTCAAATAATTCACGTATATTTAGAATTTCAAATCAATTTATTTAAATGGTTAAATTATTTTGACAACAGCAATTTTGTTCTTTAATGTAATTTTTACACCAAACACATTCAACCATCAAAAGCCACATAAATCCAGCAAATTCATTTTATTTCCATTCCATATCGCTTATGATATTTTATAACTATTTATCGCTATTTTTATTTATTTTAAAATGGCTAATTTATTCAAAACGACTCTTCGGGCCATAACGCGGCCGTGGCGCTGTTTTTCTTCAGATTTGATTTACACATATCTAAAAATCTAACCGTTGGATTTTCACAAAATTTACATCATTAGAAAGGTCTTTTCAAAACGAATCCAACGGTTCCAGTTTCGGGAAAATCCGACTGTCGGATCTCCCGGTACAATCGTTTGAAGTTTCGATTTCAAAATACGAACTGCAGCGTCGTTATTCGATTAAATATATAATTATATTTATATATATATAAATATAATCGCTTCTGGCGCTGTTTTTCATCAGATTTGAATTAAACATTCCAGACAATCCAACCGTTGGATTTTTACAAGGTTGGTGCCGTTGGGAAGATATTTCCAAGGCGAACCCAACGGTTGAGGTTTCGGGAAAATCCAATGGTCGGATTCCCCGTACTAGTTGTTTGAAATCACGGTTTCAAAATGTGAACTGCACGGCCACGTTTCGTTTTAATTTTATTTAAATTCAAATAATTATATAAATATAGTTCATTCAATGATTTCAATATCGTTTTCACTTCAAATATTTTACTAACGCCTTAAAATTTTGGAAAATTTCGCCATAACCTCCCCTACACCGGGAGCATCGGGAAATCGCAAATAGCTTTCCCGGTCCTTCTAATCTCAAAAAGAAAAAGAAAAAGCCAAGCGGCTAGCCAACAGGCTCATAAAATCATCACCCAAACAAAACAGTAAATGTGTACCTATTTATCGGGCACACAATTTTATTCCTCTTCTCTAGCCCCTTTGCTATAACCTGTTCAATGAATATGCATGTACATATATATACAGTTCTTATCATTTATCATTTTCTATTCAACTTCATATTTGATTTCTATTTGGTTTAAAAACACCATTCATTCTAATGTTACATAAATAGGTGCAAATCATTTCATTAGCTAATTAATGAATATTTCAACTCATACATGTTTATTTTGAACAAGTGGCTATTTTTAACACTTCACATTTCAACGATTTATGCATACAATAAAAATGTGATTTTTATTGTAAAACAATTCATTTCAAAACACTATTTTTCTATATAGTTCATATTGGTGACAAAAATAGGATTTTTATATATAGATAAAAGGTGATTTTTATTATCAAACAATTTATTTCAAAATATGAATACCATTCAACACATGAATTTCTAATCAACGAATGAATATCAATTCAACACATGAATGTTTTCTATAGTTTCTATATATAGATAAAAGATGATTTTTATTATCAAACAATCTATTTCAAAATATGAATACCATTCAACACATGAATTTCTAATCAACGAATGAATATCAATTCAACACATGAATGTTTTCTATAGTTTTTATATATAGATAAAAGGTGATTTTTATTATCAAACAATTTATTTCAAAATATGAATACCATTCAACACATGAATTTCTAATCAAAGAATGAATATCAATTCAACACATGAATGTTTTCTATAGTTTCTATATATAGATAAAAATGTGATTTTTACATTTTAAAATGCAAATACCATTCAACACATGAATTTCTAATCAAAGAACGAATATCAATTCAACACATGAAGGTTTTCTATTCAATGAATAAATATAGTTTAAGAATATGAAAATAATTCAAACACACGAATATTATTCAAAATTTCGGCAGCATAACGGCAGGGTAGTTAAAACCGGGACCGTCCCTAGTACGGCTCCTCGCTCTACCTTAAAACCTCGCGGTTTTTGACAATGGGGATCATGCATCTAGTTCGCACGCAGGCGGCATGTATATATTTATTTCATTTCCACAAACTAATCCTATGTGGTTTCAACCAAATATTCCTCAATCACAAATGGGTATTTTTCAACCACAATCAACCAATATCTACCACAAACAATCCCAAACAATCATTTGCTATCAATAAATTTTCACAACAATTTCAACCAATAAATATCTTCCATGGTTTGTGGACGAGGGGCGTATATATATATATTTATATATAGCAATTCACTTTTATTTCAACACATATATATAATTATAGAAAAGAAATTGAAGAGTGAGAAATTCTCACTATAGCTATCCAAACGCCGCGGCTCTTCCTTGATAGAAATCTTCGCCAATCTCGCCTTTCGTCGCTTTCGTTGCCCGTATTCTCTACATAAGTAAAAATCGAATTTTTACTTCGTTATTCAATATATAAAAATTGCATTTCAAAAATATAGATTCCGCCTTTTCAAAAATAAAGATTATATTTTTAATATTCCTATGATGTAAAAATTATATTTTTATTACTTTAAAAATACAAAAATCATATCTTACTTCTTCTACTTAATAAAAATTCCGTCTTTTCTATTTTAAAAATATGATCTTTTCTATCCAAGTTCAAATCTTTTTCTATTTTAAAGTTCAAATCTTTTTCTATTTTAAAGTTCAAATCTTTTTCTATTTTAAAGTTCAAATCTTTTTCTATTTTATATCTTAAAATTAAAATCAGTTTTAAATCTTTTTAAAATCAGTTTTTAACCTTTTTAAAAAAATCAGTATTAAACCCTTTTAAAATCAGTTTTTAACCTTTTTGAAAAATCAGTATTATAACCTTTAAAAAAACAGTTTTTAACCTTTTTGAAAAATCAGTATTAAACCCTTAAAAATCGAAATTTTCAGAAGTAAAATAAAAATAACTCACTTTAATCTGCGAAGAGGAGGGGGAGGGGGGGGGGTTGATGGCCAGGCTCGGCGGCAGGAGGAGGAGCAGGCGGTGGCTAGGTCTCGGCTGGGGGGCTCGCGAATTGGGCGTCGCGATGGCTTCTGGGGGGGGGGGGGGCGAGGTCACTGGTGGTTCGGGTGCGTCGAGGTGGAGAGGAGCGGGATCGGCAGCGTGGTGGGGGTCAAGCCGGCGATGGCGCGGAGGGGGTTGGAGGCGGCTCCGTCGAGGGTTGCTGCGTTTTTTTTTTCTTTTGTTTGAAATCGAAATGAACGGGGGGGGGGGGGGGGGGGGGGCAGAGGAGATGAAGGGGAAAGGAGAGAGAATGATTTTCTTTTTATTTTTTTATTTTTTTTATTTTAATTCCTAAATGTTGACTTTTACATACGAATCTCAAATCGAGCCCAACGACTGTCATCCCTAGCGTTTCACCCCCATTCCGAACACAACGGGATATGTATCGTAAGCTGATTCGATCGTTTGAATCAGTTTCCGTTGAATTTAAAGTGCAATTCTTTATATATTCAATTTAAACGCACATTTCAATTTAGTGGGGCCACATACGAACTCGAAAAATTCCAGAAAAATATTTCCTAGCTTCGTATTGACGATACGGTCCTAACAAAACTAGTTTCGTCAAATTCTGAGACCGTTTGAAAAATGGCCAATTTCCAGTCGATTAAAATCAACGGAAACTGGTCAAACGCGTTTTCCTTTGCCACGCTCACATATTGATTCGAAAAATTATGAAATTTGAAACCTAGCAATAACTTGACACTGCGGGTCCAACAAAAGTGGTTTCGTCGAAATCCGAGGTCATTTGCAAAATGTCCATTTTTAAGGGCCTGAATTCCATAGCGACTATTCAGAATTTTCAACTGGACATATCTTTTGATTCCCGCTATCAAATTTTGATTGGTCGGATTCGTTGGAAAGATATTATCAATTAGATCCTATTATTTTTGGTTTCACAAAAATCCGGATTGTTTTGCACCCGGTACAGTCCGACAAAGTTTGAATTCGATTTTTGAAACTACAGCGCCCTTTCAGGCCTTATTTATAATTATAATTAATTATATTCATTTTCAATTGTCGATTCAAACTCAGTTTTCATCGCCATTATTTAAAATATTTATTTTAAATATTTAAAATTCATTATTTTAGCCAATTTAAAAAATTTTAAATTGGTTCAGATTTTCTGGGTCGTTACAATCTCCCCCACTTAAAACTTTTCGTCTCCGAAAAGGAATAAAGTCGAAAGTGGTTTGATAAATCTACAATCACACAACACAACAACCCATCCAATTGTTTTTAACCTTTAAAAATATACTAATCAAATCCTATACCCTTTAAAAATCTTTCAGACTATATAATTTAAAAGTGCACATCTATGAAAAGAAAATAACAATATAGTAGAGAATTGAATGGTAGTGCAAAGTAGGTTAAATGTACCTTGCACCGGAGTCAATCAGAGATATCTACTCGGCATCTAGGATAAGCTTTCTGAATGCTCTCCTCAGTTTCCCAAGTACAATCTCGCGGATCTCCACTCCATTGCACTTTGACTAGGTGAACCTTCTTGTTTCTCAGCTCTTTGGTTTCTTTGCCGATGATCTTTAGCGGCTCTCGCCTCACAGCTAATTCTGGAGTAATTTCAATATCCTGCTGGGCTGCTTCTTCCACGATCAAGTCTGGATCATGCACGTGCTTTCGAAGTTGAGATATGTGAAATACATCATGCACTCCAGGCAACCAGTCTGGCAATTTAACTTTATATGCGAGAGTCCCAATCCGTTCCAGAATAGGAAACGGACCAATGAATTTGGGTGCCAACTTTCCAGTTTTACCGAATCGGATTACTCCTCTCATCGGTGATACTTTTAAATATACATAGTCGCCAACTCCAAAGGATATATCTCTTCTTCTTCTATCGGCATAGCTCTTTTGTTGGCTTTGAGCGGCGAGTAATCGCTTTTTAATAAAATCGACTTTGTCGGCAGCTTCTCGAATCATATCAGGCCCTAACACAAGTCTATTTCCAGGCTCGACCCAACAAGCAGGAGATCGGCACGGTCTACCATACAATGCTTCGAATGGCGACATTGTCAGACTCGCCTGGTAGCTGTTGTTATAAGAGAATTCAGCCAAATGCAGATGGTCTTCCCATGATCCACCGAAATCTAGAACACAAGCCCGCAATAGATCTTCTAAAATGCGATTCACCCTCTCAGTCTGACCTTCTGTCCGAGGATGATAAGCGGTGCTCAAGTTTAACTTCATTCCCAGTTCGACTTGAAATGCCTCCCAGAATTTACTAGTAAATATTGTATCTCTATCACTTACTATGCTGAGCGGCACTCCATGTAGTCTAACTATTTCCCTGAAGTATATCTGCGCCAGACTCTGAGCAGTTCTGTTTGATCTGACAGGTATAAAATGGGCGGTCTTCGTGAAGCGATCAACGATCACCCAAATACTTTCATTCCCTTTTCTGGTTCTGGGCAAACCATCAATGAAATCCATTGAAATATGTTCCCACTTCCAACCAGGAACTTCTAGTGGTTGTAACAATCCAGCCAATTTCTGTTGGTCGCTTTTAACTAGCTGGCAAGTAGGGCATCAGCTAACGTATATCGAAACGTCTCTTTTCATAGCCTTCCACCAGAATGTTCTTTTGAGATCGTTATACATTTTGGCCACACCAGGATGGATACTCAGCTTGGACTTGTGACACTCGTCTAACACTTCCCTTTTTAGCTCAGGAATGTCAGGAACACAAATCCTTCCTTTTAACCTCAAGGTCTCGTCGTTATCTATTTGGAAACACGAGGGTTCGCCTTTCTGAATCCTTTTTATCATATCTTTAATAAAGTTATCCTCCTTCTGAAGAATAGATATTTTGTCAATCAAGGATGTCGTGATAATAAAGCTGGCGATCATTACATTCTTTCTGCTTAACGCATCAGCCATGACATTGGCTTTTCCTGGAGTATATATAATCTCAAAGTCATATGCTGCAAGAAACTCCATCCAACGTTGCTGCCTCAAGTTCAAGTCCTTCTGAGTGAACAGATACTTTAACGACTGGTGATCTGTAAATAGTTCGAATCTCTCGCCCAGAAGATAGTGTCTCCAGATTTTCAAAGCGAACACAATAGCCAATAACTCAAGATCATGAGTTACGTAGTTCTTCTCGTGTGGCTTCAGTTGACGGCTAGCATAAGCAATTACTTGGCCTCTTTGCATTAACACTGCGCCAAGGCCTTCTCTAGAAGCATCAGTCCAGACTTTCAAATCTTGGTTGCCATCGATGATGGTTAACACTGGAGCTGTCGTCAATCTTAACTTTAGTTCTTCAAAAGCCTCCTCACTTTCTGGAGTCCATTTGAATTTAGAATGCTTCTTTGTAAGCTTCGTTAAATGACCAGATATCTTCGAAAAGTCTTTAACGAACTTCCGGTAATAGCTAGCCAATCCGAGAAAACTGCGGACTTCAGTGGGGGTACTGGGCTGTTTCCAATTCTGAATAGCTGTGATTTTGCTTGGATCCATAGCAATTCCTTCTTTTGATACAACGTGGCCCAGAAATTTTACTTCATCTTGCCAGAAGATACATTTGGAAAATTTGGCTTTTAATACATTCCTTCTGAGGATTTCTAGAACCTGTTCCAGATGCTTTTCATGCTCGGCCTTTGATTTCGAGAAGATTAGAATATCGTCAATGAAAACCAGAACAAATTTATTCAAAACTCCTCTGAATACCCTGTTCATTAGATCGACGAAATAGGCTGGAGCGTTACATAAGCCGAACGGCATTACTAACCACTCGTAGAATAAGTCGGGGCCTCTGAACGCTGTCATTGGAACACACTCTTCGGCAATTCGAAGTTGATGGAAGCCCGTAGCTAGGTCCATTCGTGAGAATACTTGTGCTCCATTTAATCGATCCAACAAATCATCTATCCGCGGCAATGGATATTTGTTCTTTATTGTCTGTTTGTTCAGATCACGATAATCCACACATAGACGTAGATTACCGTCAGATTTTAGGACAAATACCATGGCTGCACCCCAATCCGAGAAACTAGGCCTGATCAAACCTTTCCATACTAGCTGTCGTGTTTGATTGTCTAATTCTTCCTTCTCTTTCAAGGACATTCTTCGAATTGCGTGAACTACTGGCCTTGCATTGGGAATTAAAGCAATCTTGAAATCTATTTCTCTCTACGGAGGTAAGCGAACAACTTCTTCGAACACATCCGCATAGTTCTTGATGACAGGAATATCTTTGATGAGGTCAGGAATATTCTCTGTGACCTCAGGGATATTTTCTATTTGAGCTAGAGAAACATCGAGAGCTGACCAGAAATATTTTCTATTTGAAGTCGGGCCTTCACATGGTATGGTTATATAATTCCCCGATTAGGCCTTTGCTTTAACCACTCTCTCGGCGCATTTAACTTCAGCTTCATATCTAGTTAGCCAATCCAATCCCAGAATAAGATCGAATTCAATAAAATTCATGACGATAGAGATAATAGGGAATTTATAGCAAGAAAAAGAGACAGGTACTGCACAAATCCAACTGAGATTGATGGAACCTCCAACTGGATTTTGGACAGTCATTGGCTCTTTGAGCTTTTTCAAATTCAAATCCAGTTTCTTGACTGCACTCTTTGCAATAAAGTTTCGTGACGCGCCTGTGTCAAACAGTACTTTTACTGGAATGTTTTTGACATTGAGCGTGCCTTCTAAAACATCAGATCTTTCCTGAACAGACGAGGATGCAGGTACTTCTACCACTTCATTTACTTGCGCTGCTTTGGACTTCTTAAATTGCTTGCAGTCCTTTTCAAGATGGCCAGTCCGACGGCATTGAACGCACTTTCTATTCTCTCGGAACTGGTTATCGGGTTTAGACCCCTTCTTTCGTTTCTTCGAGGTTTTACACTTCCTGGTCAGATGCCCCTGTTTATTGCAGTTAGAACATGTGGCAGTCGTTGCCGGTTCCTTTTTAGATTTAGCCCTTTTTCTCTTGGCACTGGGCATCTTACTGACATCAGACTTTTTACTGGCTTCTGGAATATCAGTCTCCGACTCAATTTTATTACTAGAGCTGACTTCCTCTTCGTCGCACAACATGCCTTTCTTATGGAGATCTTCATATTGATAAGCCATATAAATCATTTCTGAAAAAGGAAGCTTCACATGCCCCAATACTTTATTCTGGTATTTCCTTTGAAGCCCGTGAATAAATCTCATATTTTTCCTCTTCGGATTTTGAATTAGATGAGGAGCAAAGTGAGAAAGTTCATTGAATTTCTTATGATATTCGGGAATGGTCATGTCTCCTTGTATCAGATAAGAAAATTCATCGCATAATCGCTCAGTTGCTTCGGGAGGAGTAAATCTTTCTAGGAAAATCACTTTGAATCTGTCCCAGGTGATATCACCTTCTGGATTATCCTTAACAACAGAATCCCACCAAAACAAAGCTTCATCTTTGAGTGCCCAGGAGGCCAGTAATCTTTTCTGGTCATCCCTAAGCTTTAATGCTTCGAAGATTTTCTCAGCCGAACGAATCCAAGCTTGTGTCTTCATAATAGATTCTTCACCAGAGAACGGTATTCCACCCGTATTTCGATATTTGATTAATAAGGCCTCAATATCCGGTTCTGCATTCCTTCTGTTTCTGGCACTCATTTTCTAGTTCCTCTGCAAATAGCAGATCAAATATCAGGTCAACAGGAAAGATATTTCAAAATATAGAGACAAATACTTGAATGTAAATGTGTCTATCCAGGTGTTATTTCATTCTGCTACTCATACTAGGATATTTCTGATCCTTTCTGTATGGAGTTACCCATCCTAGAACACTACTGGTTCTATTTCTGACGAGTTCGTTAGAATGTTATATTCCAGAACTTAGCTTAACCAAAGCTCTGATACCACGTTGAGACGACCCGAAATCCCGTTCTCACGGAGACAAGGGTTTTCTTTGGAATATAACACAGAAACAGATAATAGCAGAACAAAATTAAATAAATACACCAGATAATGAACAATAGAATATACTGGATAAAAGTAATCATCAGAATTACACAGTATACAGGATCTTACTTAGTACAAATACAGTTCAGCTATACATAAATGTCTACAGCGGAAAACAAACAAAATATGTACAATAGGAGCTGAACAACACAAAAAGAAATAAATGATAGAATCCATCTTCAGCTCCAGCTATCCAGAAAAAGAACCAGCTAAACCTGAATACAAGGCTGCCCGTGTAGATAAAGGGGCACCCGAGTTTGAAAGTGAAACAAACTACGAGTCAGTCATGGGACTGGTATGAGAAATCCACTCAACACATATATAATTGGCTAATCACAGGGCCACGCCACTTTCGTGGAATGGGTTTACTCCATTGGATTGCCAGTGCTTTCAAACAAACATTTCTTTTAAACATCGCTATGCTTTTTATAAAAATGAAGCCGTTATAAGACTCAGTTCCCATCACACAATGCAACGCAAACCGGAGGATAGAGTTTTTACCTTATAACAGCCAAATATGCTTGATACGAATAAAACAAAGGCATTTGATATTATTGCTAGTGTTTATATGTTTTGAAAAACAATTTCAAATCATAACTATCAATCATAGACGGCATTAATGCCCCATACCACTATGTCGCCATATATAGGTATACAATCAAAACCGCACGGTGTCGTATTTGGAAATTGGATTTCCGTCATGAACCAAGGCAAAAGATAGTCCTTACCGAATTCGAGAATGCCTAGCCCGAGTCTCAGGATCAGAACGCATCGACCCTTGGAGCGACAGGGCCGGTCCACACGGAGTGGATTAAAAACGCCTAAGCACTACGTTTCGCCGCCCTTTGGGGCGTAAGCGAGCCAACAAGTGACTCCATCGGACCCGGATCGTCCGATCTAACTGAGGCGCCTCGCAACAGCAACAACCACATAAGTCAAACTCGTCAGGGCGTGTAAAACCACTGATGCCACTTTTAGCTAGGAGGAAACGTAGGCCCTCCCTGAGGTCCTTTCTCCCGTTTCTGGTTCATACCGGGGTGTGAGGCTCGCAAATTCACGTTATACACAAAGCTACGCCACACAGACGGTGCTTTGATCATCACCACAAGACTTTGCTTTTCAACAGAAGCCCTGATCACTGCATCTTAGCATGCCACACAGAATAAAATCCAATGTCAGACACACAGTCCATTTACAAGTCCGTTCTGGGTCTGAACGAAACCGGAGGCACTAAATACCTTGCAAACCCTTCGATCACCACGTACGTCTGGACGATCACCACTCATTATCCATATTTCGGGATGCCTCCCAATCAGGACCTCGGTTACCATCCAAACGAGGTGAAGATCTCCGGGCTTCGACCGTCGTCTTCATCTTCGAATTTCAATCGTCGGTCAATAATTTGAAATGAGAATTAACTCGGCCTTTTCAAATAATTCACGTATATTTAGAATTTCAAATCAATTTATTTAAATGGTTAAATTATTTTGACAACAGCAATTTTGTTCTTTAATGTAATTTTTACACCAAACACATTCAACCATCAAAAGCCACATAAATCCAGCAAATTCATTTTATTTCCATTCCATATCGCTTATGATATTTTATAACTATTTATCGCTATTTTTATTTATTTTAAAATAGCTAATTTATTCAAAACGACGCTTCGGGCCATAACGCGGCCGTGGCGCTGTTTTTCTTCAGATTTGATTTACACATATTTGAAAATCTAACCGTTGGATTTTCACAAAATTTACATCATTAGAAAGGTCTTTTCAAAACGAATCCAACGGTTTTAGTTTCGGGAAAATCCGACGGTCGGATCTCCCGGTACAATCGTTTGAAGTTTCGATTTCAAAATACGAACTGCAGCGTCGTTATTCGATTAAATATATAATTATATATATATATATATATATATAAATATAATCGCTTCTGGCGCTGTTTTTCATCAGATTTGAATTAAACATTCCAGACAATCCAACCATTGGATTTTTACAAGGTTGGTGCCGTTGGGAAGATATTTCCAAGGCGAACCCGACGGTTGAGGTTTCGGGAAAATCCAATGGTCGGATTCCCCGTACTAGTTGTTTGAAATCACGGTTTCAAAATGCGAACTGCACGGCCACGTTTCGTTTTAATTTTATTTATATTTATATAATTATATAAATATAGTTCATTCAATGATTTCAATATCGTTTTCACTTCAAATATTTTACTAACGCCTTAAAATTTTGGAAAATTTCGCCATAACCTCCCCTGCACCGGGGGCATCGGGAAATCGCAAATAGCTTTCCCGGTCCTTCTAATCTCAAAAAGAAAAAGAAAAAGCCAAGCGGCTAGCCAACAGGCTCATAAAATCATCACCCAAACAAAACAGTAAATGTGTACCTATTTGTCGGGCACACAATTTTATTCCTCTTCTCTAGCCCCTTTGCTATAACCTGTTCAATAAATATGCATGTACATATATATACAGTTCTTATCATTTATCATTTTCTATTCAACTTCATATTTGATTTCTATTTGGTTTAAAAACACCATTCATTCTAATGTTACATAAATAGGTGCAAATCATTTCATTAGCTAATTAATGAATATTTCAACTCATATATGTTTATTTTGAACAAGTGGCTATTTTTAACACTTCACATTTCAACGATTTATGCATACAATAAAAATGTGATTTTTATTGTAAAACAATTCATTTCAAAACACTATTTTTCTATATAGTTCATATAGGTGACAAAAATAGGATTTTTATATATAGATAAAAGGTGATTTTTATTATCAAACAATTTATTTCAAAATATGAATACCATTCAACACATGAATTTCTAATCAACGAATGAATATCAATTCAACACATGAATGTTTTCTATAGTTTCTATATATAGATAAAAGGTGATTTTTATTATCAAACAATTTATTTCAAAATATGAATACCATTCAACACATGAATTTCTAATCAACGAATGAATATCAATTCAACACATGAATGTTTTCTATAGTTTTTATATATAGATAAAAGGTGATTTTTATTATCAAACAATTTATTTCAAAATATGAATACCATTCAACACATGAATTTCTAATCAACGAATGAATATCAATTCAACACATGAATGTTTTCTATAGTTTCTATATATAGATAAAAATGTGATTTTTACATTTTAAAACGCGAATACCATTCAACACATGAATTTCTAATCAAAGAATGAATATCAATTCAACACATGAAGGTTTTCTATTCAATGAATAAATATAGTTTAAGCATATGAAAATAATTCAAACACACGAATATTATTCAAAATTTCGGCAGCATAACGGCAGGGTAGTTAAAACCGGGACCGTCCCTAGTACGACTCCTCGCTCTACCTTAAAACCTCGCGGTTTTTGACAATGGGGATCATGCATCTAGTTCGCACGCAGGCGGCATGTATATATTTATTTCATTTCCACAAACTAATCCTATGTGGTTTCAACCCAATATTCCTCAATCACAAATGGGTATTTTTCAACCACAATCAACCAATATCTACCACAAACAATCCCAAACAATCATTTGCTATCAATCAATTTTCATAACAATTTCAACCAATAAATATCGTCCGTGGTTTGTGGACGAGGGGCGTATATATATATATATTTATATATAGCAATTCACTTTTATTTCAACACATATATATAATTATAGAAAAGAAATTGAAGAGTGAGAAATTCTCACCAATAGCTATCCAAACGGCGCGACTCTTCCTTGATAGAAATCTTCGCCAATCTCGCCTTTCGTCGCTTTCGTTGCCCGTATTCTCTACATATGTAAAAATCGAATTTTTACTTCGTTATTCAATATATAAAAATTGCATTTCAAAAATATAGATTCCGCCTTTTCAAAAATAAAGATTATATTTTTAATATTCCTATGATGTAAAAATTATATTTTTATTACTTTAAAAATACAAAAATCATATCTTACTTCTTCTACTTAATAAAAATTCCGTCTTTTCTATTTTAAAAATATGATCTTTTCTATCCAAGTTCAAATCTTTTTCTATTTTAAAGTTCAAATCTTTTTCTATTTTAAAGTTCAAATCTTTTTCTATTTTAAAGTTCAAATCTTTTTCTATTTTATATCTTAAAATTAAAATCAGTTTTAAATCTTTTTAAAATCAGTTTTTAACCTTTTAAAAAAAATCAGTATTAAACCCTTTTAAAATCATTTTTTAACCTTTTTGAAAAATCAGTATTATAACCTTTAAAAAAACAGTTTTTAACCTTTTTGAAAAATCAGTATTAAACCCTTAAAAATCGAAATTTTCAGAAGTAAAATAAAAATAACTCACTTTAATCTGCGAAGAAGAGGGGGGGGGGGGTTGATGGCCAGGCTCGGCGGCAGGAGGAGGAGCAGGCGGTGGCTAGGTCTCGGCTGGGGGGCTCGCGAATTGGGCGTCACGATGGCTTCTGGGGGGGGGGGGGCGAGGTCACTGGTGGTTCGGGTGCGTCGAGGTGGAGAGGAGCGGGATCGGCAGCGTGGTGGGGGTCAAGCCGGCGATGGCGCGGAGGGGGTTGGAGGCGGCTCCGTCGAGGGTTGCTGCGTTTTTTTTTTCTTTTGTTTGAAATCGAAATGAACGGGGGGGAGGGGGGGGGGGGTGCAGAGGAGATGAAGGGGAAAGGAGAGAGAATGATTTTCTTTTTATTTTTTTATTTTAATTCCTAAATGTTGACTTTTACATACGAATCTCAAATCGAGCCCAACGACTGTCATCCCTAGCGTTTCACCCCCATTCCGAACACAACGGGATATGTATCGTAAGCTGATTCGATCGTTTGAATCAGTTTCCGTTGAATTTAAAGTGCAATTCTTTATATATTCAATTTAAACGCACATTTCAATTTAGTGGGGCCACATACGAACTCGAAAAATTCCAGAAAAATATTTCCTAGCTTCGTATTGACGATACGGTCCTAACAAAACTAGTTTCGTCAAATTCTGAGACCGTCTGAAAAATGGCCAATTTCCAGTCGATTAAAATCAACGGAAACTGGTCAAATGCGTTTTCCTTTGCCACGCTCACATATTGATTCGAAAAATTATGAAATTTGAAATCTAGCAATAACTTGACACTGCGGGTCCAACAAAAGTGGTTTCGTCGAAATCCGAGGTCATTTGCAAAATGTCCATTTTTAAGGGCCTGAATTCCATAGCGACTATTCAGAATTTTCAACTGGACATATCTTTTGATTCCCGCTATCAAATTTTGATTGGTCGGATTCGTTGGAAAGATATTATCAATTCGATCCTATTATTTTTGGTTTCACAAAAATCCGGATTGTTTTGCACCCGGTACAGTCCGACAAAGTTTGAATTCGATTTTTGAAACTACAGCGCCCTTTCAGGCCTTATTTATAATTATAATTAATTATATTCATTTTCAATTGTCGATTCAAACTCAGTTTTCATCGCCGTTATTTAAAATATTTATTTTAAATATTTAAAATCCATTATTTTAGCCAATTTAAAGTTTTTTAAATTGGTTCAGATTTTCTGGGTCGTTACAATCTACCTCTTCCTCTGGCTCTTCTTGCACCACCACCTCTTTGATTTGATTGATCATTGATCATTTCTTATATTACCTTTTCTTATCTTTAAATGCAGTTGCAACAATGGCTGTGTAGTCAATTTCTTGAGTTCTTTTTGCATTGATTCTTTCTTCATGAGATAGTAGGATATTGTTGACTTCATCTATTGGCGGTAATGCCTTTGAGAGGTGATAACAACCACAACAGCTTCATATTCATTGTTTAATCCATTAACTAAGTAGAGAACTTGATCTGAATTTGATACTCTATTGCCAGTTGCATTTAGTAGATCACACGGCTCTTTTACTTTTGAGATATATTCCCTCATAGATAGATCATTCATCTTGATGCTTTGAAGTTGATTTTTATAATGCAACACCTTTGCAGAAGATTGACTGTTGAATTTTTTTTCAATAGTAGTCCATATTTCATTGGATGAATTACATCCAATAACTTGTGGTTGTAAACTTGCATTAATAGAAGATAGAAGCCAAGAACTTATAAGTCTATCTTGTCTATGACACCTTACATAATTTTCATTAGGCACAGTTCTATTATCTTGATCAATTATGTATTTTGCTGGAACATCAAAAGTTCCTAGGATGTACACTTCAAGGTCATATCCTTGAATAACCATTTCAAATTGTAGTTTCCAAAGAAGATAATTATCTTCTTTTAGATGAACTATTATTAATTGACTTTGCGACTAATAACAGTTTTAATCAATTGTTGTGCAGGCGTATTTGGGTTAATTGGATCTGTACAAGAAGATATAGAGAATGACTGATCACCCATTGCGGTATCAATTGATGATCACAATCAAAAAACAAGATGCAGCAACAAAGGATGTCGAGACTATTCATATTTTAAAGATTGTCACCTAAATGGGTAAGTAGCAGCCGAAATTCGATTCAGCGATGAGTCTCTTCTTCAAAGAACTGTACTCTGAGAATGATTCTGGCGTGGCTCAGCCTGTTTTTGTGATTTCTTTTATTTCTTGAACTATCTCCTGGCGACTTTTGTATTGTTGCAAAGAAAATATTGCACACTGCTTGACGCAGCCCAATCTTGATGCTTTCTTGATTGTCAAACATTGACTTCTATGAACTCTGATGAAAAATACTCAGATGATGAGATTTCTCTGATGAGTATTTAATTCAGAAGCATAATTGTAGCGGAGAGATTTATCTCAACTATGTTGCCATTAGGCATATACTGGCTCCGATACCAAATCGAGAATCAAAGCAGAATGTAAAAATGAAGAAGGTGAACTTTTATTATTAATTTTGTAAAATGACTGAATGGAATGTATTGATACAGCCGAGATTACATATTTATACAGGTATGACCTGTAACGTTTTGTAACGCTATGCAGAAATAAAAACAAGTATGGTGGGCTTAGCCCAGCCCATTTACAAAATGAGAAATATAAAATAGCAGTTCATCAGAGGTAAGCAGGTAAGCCGACACTTCTTCATTCTCTAATAGCTTAATTGTATGGATGTATGCTATATTTTCCATTGATCATTTTACCATATTTATGTATTTACTCTATTTGTCGTCCATAATTCACAAGGCACAAGATTTGAACTAATTAACTTGATGCATTTTTTATGATATTAACATATATAAATTCTACGTACACACACAAACGAGTAGGCATGTGTATGTATGCTCCATAATTTTGAAGCGGACTATGTAAGTTAAACCTCACATTATAAAGGTGTTTTTTAAAGATAGTCCTTGGAGGAGGGAAGTATCTAACGATATGATGATATCAATGTTTTTATGACCATACCATCGTACCATGAGTCAAACAGTGAAAACTCAATATAACAGACATTGGATATGCTTTTTCAACATTCCTACTGTTTTTCCCCAATCATCATCCGCTAATAATTGTATATGGGAAATTTTCCTTAAAACTCAATAGCAACACAATAAAATTCTCATTTTTTCACGGCAATCTGCTAATAACTATGGGAATTTGGGTGCATTTGGGGTGTAAAACCTTGTTATTGTTACAGATGCGTCCGTAACGATATCAAGGCATTTTGGCCCGTTGTCTCAACGGCCAAGATCCGACCGTTGAGAGCGGACGCATCGGCTTCCAACAATCAGATTTTAGTTTTTTCTCCCAATCTGGCCGTTGGTTTTAAATATAAGCTAATTAAATGAAAAAATAAAAATAAAATGGTCCGCTTAAACCTGCAACCCCATCATCCGCTTATCTAAATGATCCGCTTAAGTGGTCTGCTAAAATACACCGCTTCCGTTTCGCGCAAAAACACCCTTTGGGTACGTTCGCAGGTCCTTTCTGGGATGTTTGCCCCATCGACTCTCCCGACGCGTCGATTTGCAAACGGTCCAAAAAGGACCGTTGCCCCAACGATTCACGACTCCTTCCTTCCTATAAGTACCCTCCCCTCTCTTCATTTCTTCATCAAATCCTTCCTCTCTTCTCTTCTTTTTTTTCCAATTAATTCGAGCTTATTTGTAGGTAAATTTCTTCATTAATATATTTTAAACGTTCGTATTTACAACAAAAAAAAATTCATAATTTTGGAGTTATTTTTTCTAGTTAAATGGCACACTCTTCTGCATTTGGTGTAGTTCGATCTTCTTTCACGTCCATCGCTACATTGTAACACCCCACACTCTTCTGAGACCAAATTTCGACAAAAATCGGAACTCGAACATATCCAAGCATGGAGCGTGTAAATCTAGTACCTGCAAACAAATGAGCATGAGCGTAATCAGAGTATGATAAAAGAAACTCACAGGGAAAACAAAGTAGGATAGATTAGTGTTAATACAAATAACTACTTTTTTCAAAGTAAGTCGCTTTGCCAATACCAAGCATGAGAGAGAACGAGAACCGAAAGCCAAACCTAAACACTTATGAGAACCCGACCTTCTCTAGAAAGCCTAGGTGATTGTAATGAGGATGGGGTCAGAACAACAAAATTCTGGTAAACACGAAATGCATAACACAGATTATAATACATAGATGTATCCCGTTTGGTTCAACCCAAGATGTATATCTACCAATGTTAGTGATTCTAGCCTAACCTTGTAAATATTTATGCATGAGTCTAACTACTCTTCTAAAGGTAGTATATCCAAAATATGATAACGAGATAGAACGTTTACGCATATATTTATGAAGCCTTTATGCTAGAACATGGTTGGTTATTTAATCGACAGTGGACACCTAATTATGGAACTTCTTTATATATATTCACATGTACATCCTTATTTATTTAACGCCTTACTATCAAATGATAGATAGGGTGAATTCTCCTGATCACTTAAAATCCTAAGCGGACTTGTTGGTCACTTAATATTCTTTGATGATTTATTCAACCTTAATGTAACACCCCACCTCCGCCAGGGTGGCTCTTGCAAGCACTCTGACTTTGGAGGGGCGTTTGAATCAGGTAAACATGCATAATGATATATCAAGGCAGAACAAGAACATATGTATATATGTAAACAGAGTAAATAACATAGATAAAACAGCAGAAGATTTAAACCATTTCAAAACAAGTCTGGTACAACATAATGTCAATTTTCCAAATAAACAAGTCTAGTACATAAAACTGGAAGCTGAAAAGGAAAACATAAAGTAGCTATCCCCAAAGTGGAAAACCATAGCAAGCTCAAATCCAAAGCATACGTGAGCTATCCAAGAAAAGCAGCTAAGATCCAAGCTAAGTACCGGTATTCCCACCCTGTAAACCTAGGGGGGGGGGGAACGAAAGAAAAGAGGCGAAAGAAAATAGGTTAGTCAAAAAGACTGAGTAAGCCCTACTACAATCAATGTAAACTGATAAAGTTAACTGGCATGAGCAGCAGGTATGAACATAGGGATAACAACATACTAGCATGTTGATTAACTAACAAGGCAGATAAAGGTGTCATCGCATAATCCGGTTTAAGGTTTTGCACCACAGGTGTGCTAACATTCTAACATGTCATGTATAATCCAGAACTTATCCCTTGGCCTAAACTTGGCCCAATATCAGGTGTTTGACTCAAACCAATATCTAACTTCTTGGTACCAATTCTAGTATAACAGGATTAGGTGTTACCCCAATGTTCACATCGAAACAATACGGAACAGAATGGTCCATACAGAAATAGAGTTTGGGAAAAATGGGCTTTTACCATCCCAACAGATAAAGTACAGAAACGGAACGCTAACAATAATGGGCCTTTACCACCCTAACAGATGAAGTACAGAAACGGAATACTAACTATAATGGGCCTTAACCACCCTAACAGATAAAGTACAGAAACGGAATGCTAACAAAAATGGGCCTTTACCACCCTAACAGAACGGTACCACGCAGAAACAGACGGGTGTTGCCACCCAACAAAACAGACGGTACCAACAGAATCAGACAGAACTAAGTGTACCCTAAATCATACCCAAGCGATCGGCTCCCTAATACATAAATATCCTGTGTCGGCCCCACGATAGGGTGTATCACTCCCTAAAGTGGCAACCAATTGGCACAGGCATATTTACAGATGTCACGGCGTCTTACGTCCTCAGAGGCAAACCGGGATCCATGCACGCACATGACCCGGTTGGAATGCACCATCAACACCCATCGCCATTATCAGAATGAACCACTTATAATTAGTTCAGTAAGCGTGCCCGGACCCTACCTGCAGTTGGGTCAAAGTTTTGATACCAGAAAGGGTTACTGACTAATATGGGTCCCAAACAACAAATGACACAAGTATTCCCCCTTGTGTCCCCAGACTATCAGATTCAGATTAACTTATTGACAGAGTTCAGACATACTAAGTTCAGACGATTAGTTTTCAGACTAACGGATCAGATAACAGATTTATAAACTTGCCTAACTTAGTGTGGGTCCTACAGATCCGCAAAACAGGTTCGTTTAATTTATCAACCAAGTTGGTTTATCCAGACCAGATATCAAATTGGTTCTCAGCCTTACCAAATTACTGAATTGATTTGGTTAAGTATAGTTCATCTTAACCCCGTTAAATCACCGAGTTCAGATTGGTTAAGTGTAGGTTAACTTAACCCCGTTAATTTACCGAGTTCAGATCGGTTAAGTATTAAGTAGACCATTACTTAACCCTAATCACGAGGCATTAATTAATTTAATGCGCCTTAACCTCTCACATTAGACCTTGTTGTGGTTACTAGTTAAGCCGGGCGGGTCCGGGTAGCTTTACACCACAACTTGGTCTAACCTCGGGTTCAAGGTACAACATGACCAACATCTCACATTGGGTCCTATTGTCTATAGCAACTAGTTAAGCCGGTCGGTTCCGGGTAGGTTTACGCTACAAACTCAACCCAACCTCGAGTTGGCCACACTTATCTTTTCTAAGTGTCATGTCCATCGTGTTTCCAAAACACCTTACAAGTTTTCAAGCAATTGGGTAGACCTAACTTAATAGGTAAATTCCCAATGGGTAGACCTAACTTAATAGGTAAATTCCCAAGCTCATGTTTTTATGTCTTTTAAGTTTACCCAACCCCAAACGCAATCCCATCGCTTACATATCGCAATAGCGCATAAAGGATAGAAAGAGGGAACTTGGCATAATTATGACATAAAAATGTTGAAGCCACAAGTTCAACATGGTGGCATATGAAATGTTCATGTGTTCATACACTTGCATATTACATTTTTAGGCCTCATAAAACCAAACTTGGCATATTCATGATACATGGTGCTAAATGACATGTAGAAATGGCCATAAGTTCGCATTTAGCCTCACATGCAAGTTATCATAAGAGATATGATAACTTACATGTTGCCAAAATGCAACCTTTGGCATAAAGCTTGAAGCTTTATGTTCATAAACCCAAGATAAGCTTGCATAACATGATAACATGAACCAAATGAGCATCCCAAACTTGCATAGCATAACTTGCATATCATATGACAACTTGCATATCAAACTTGCATATCATATGACAACTTGCATATCAAACTTGCATAACTTAACTTGCATATCATATAACAACTTGCATATCAAACTTGCATAACATAACTTGCATATCATATGACAACTTGCATATCAAACTTGCATAACATAACTTGATGAACTTGCATATAGCATCATAGTAAACTTGCATAACACATCATAGTAAACTTGCATATCATACATTTAACTTTAGAGTTTAAGTATGAAAGGAATAGGGCTTACAATGCTTAAGAAGTCACAAAAATATGACAAAGCCTTTATGAAATCAATTAAACCCAAAATGCAAGCAAAACCCTTGAGCCAAAATGATCAAGACTCTTTCTTTATGATGCAAATATATAAACTTGACTTGAATGCAAGCTAATGATGCTCATACAAGTTTGAAAACACTTGTATGCATGGAAAATCACTTAGGAATTTATTTAGGAATTTTATGAAGAGAGTGGAGGCCATGAGAGGATTGATTTTGCCATAGTTTAGTTGTATGAATGAATAATGATGATTTAGGGTAGGTTAGGGTCTTATTTATAGATTAGGCAAGTGTTTTAGGCCATAGGATTAACCCTAGATTCAATCCAAGCCATCAAAGCATGTCTTGGGGAAGAAGTCAAGTGTAGGAACCATCTAGGGCCTTTAGATTAAAGATGGACCATGAGAACCATTCAAATGCAAAATCTGCATTTGAGCGAATCGGCCCACGGGTTGACAGCCAAACACCCTGGATTAACCCCTAGTCGACCCAGCGGGCTTGGGTCGACCTCAAAAATCGGCCGGTTCGGTTATTCCCCTCTCCCAATTCGCTGTTTTGAACATTTTTGCATATTTATTTATTTAATTTTCAATTATATATATATATATATCAATATATATATATTTCTCTGCGCAACCCATTTCACTTAATTAAGTATACTTTAATTTGGGAATTTTTCGTGAAACTTCGCGAGGCCATACCTTGGTCATACGGACTCCGATTTTCGAAAACTCGGACTCTATTTCGCGTATTTTTCCGAGACGAACGCAATGGCATAGCCCGTTTCCCTTGATTCAGATTTTACAGTTTAATTCTGCCTCCATTTATGTTATAACATGTTATTCAAAAATACGGGTTGTTACATTCTTCCCTCCTTAAAGGATTTCGTCCCCGAAATCTCCAAGTTAGGAAGAACATATCCTACCATCCATCATCCATCTACTCAAAACATCATCCACGAGCAATCATTGTCCTTAAAAGGTTCTAAATGCTGTATGATCATATGCAAAGGTGTGTGTATATGTACTTATCTAATGCGAAAATCAGGAGGTTACTGATTCAGTAAACCCCCTTAATGAAAAATATGTTAGTGAAATGAGTCCATATGTATGCAAATTCCTAACATAATTTATAATCTCTACATGAGTGCACATAACATTCATCCATATGCAACATCCACGTGCTGAATTAACCATCTTGCAACCATAAGAATTGAAAATGTACACACGTCCATATGCAATATGAGAGTGTATTTCAAGCCGATCTAGTGCCTAGTGTGTGTTTATGCATCCACGAGCAACCACTAGCAACCACTTGCATCCACTTGCAACCATCAAACATAACATGTCTCAAACACATGTTTACATCCATAGGATTCCTATCTCAACAAGATACAGTCGAGTGATGGAAGCGAGTACAGATAAAACAAAAACTTGGTACATATACTTACAGACTACTAGTACAGATCAGTTTTCCCCAAATGATTCTTAGGAAACTAAGCATGGTAGAAACCCAGAATGTATTTGTCATAGTCACAGATACTCTCAAGTCCCAATTTATCACAAACAGATGAGTTATAACTCTCAGGGAGTTTGAGACTATTACCAGATCAGAAGCAAAACTAGCATTAAAGTACCGAGTTTCTATTACAGAATCAAAATACCAGAAAAAAAAAGTTTCAAACTGAAAATCAGACAAGGAAAATTAAACATCCTACAGACAAATTATTCTAGCCCTAATCTATTCACCCGTCATGCGAGTATTCACCTTTCCTTCCGATGTAGTCCCTTTCTTCTTCGGGCAGTCCCTAGTGAAGTGTCCCATCTCTCCACAGTTAAAGCAAGTGCCCTTCCTCTTTCTGCAATCCTTGTTTAGATGAGTTGAGCTTCCACAAGTAAAGCACTTCTTTTCCTTCTTATCTTCAGACTTCTCCTCGTTCTTTTGCATTTCCTTTTTGGGCCCCGTTTTCTTGTTTTGAGACTCATTCACCTTGACCTCCTTCTTTGCACTCTTGTTTTCTTCATGGAGTAGGGCCATATCTACCAAACTCTCAAACGTGGCCCCCATGGGCACATGAGACATAGCTAACTCCTGTAACGGCTCATTCAATCCTCTAGCAAAACGAAGAGCCTTCTTCTGAGTAGTACTCACCATATCCAAGTCAAAACGAGCTAACTGATTGAACTTGTTCACATATTCTTTGACGGACATGTCTCCTTGCTTCAAAGCAATAAACCTCTCCATTTGCAAATTCTCTTCAGCAGAAGACAGAAACTTAAGCCCGAATCTTGTCCTGAAATCGGCCCAAGTCTCAATGGGCCTAGTACCATTGGTGACTTCCCACCAATAAGCGGCTTCATCCCTCATAAGCCAAACCGCCAACAAGATCTTTCTCTGATCATCTAACCCAAAGATTGCAAATAAATCCTCGGTCTCTTTCAACCAATTTTTGGCCTCCACAAAAGTCTCAGTGCCTTGAAAGTTCTTGCCACCCATTGCTTTGAAATCTTTGCAAGTCTTTGCGAAGTCAGGTTGAGGATGCTGAGGGGGAGGAGGAAGAGGGACCTCAGCAACAGGTAGAGGAGGAACATTAGCGACAGGAGGAGGAGGAATATTAACTACTGGAGGAGGAGGAGGGACATCTGCGGGGCCGGCTTCGGTCGCCCTAGCCTCCAAAAGTCTCCTATACCAAACAGGTACGTGCACTCCCTCCGGAATAGCAAAGTTATCGGCCATACTGAAAACGAAGAAAAAGACAGATTCAGAATGGAGAAAAACGAAGGAATTTTGCTAATGGCTTTTTGGGGACTAGCCTTTAAAATAAACTAGACTTTTCTTTGGAAAATACTTTATACTTGGTTTTGAAAATAGTTTTCCAAAAGTTTTCTAAAAACCTTTTTGTTCCCTCTCGTAAACCATATGCTCTGATACCAAATGTAACACCCCACCTCCGCCAGGGTGGCTCTTGCAAGCACTCTGACTTTGGAGGGGCGTTTGAATCAGGTAAACATGCATAATGATATATCAAGGCAGAACAAGAACATATGTATATATGTAAACAGAGTAAATAACATAGATAAAACAGCAGAAGATTTTAAACCATTTCAAAACAAGTCTGGTACAACATAATGTCAATTTTCCAAATAAACAAGTCTAGTACATAAAACTGGAAGCTGAAAAGGAAAACATAAAGTAGCTATCCCCAAAGTGGAAAACCATAGCAAGCTCAAATCCAAAGCAAACGTGAGCTATCCAAGAAAAGCAGCTAAGATCTAAGCTAAGTACCGGTATTCCCACCCTGTAAACCTGGGGGGGGGGGGAACGAAAGAAAAGAGGCGAAAGAAAACAGGTCAGTCAAAAAGACTGAGTAAGCCCTACTACAATCAATGTAAACTGATAAAGTTAACTGGCATGAGCAGCAGGTATGAACATAGGGATAACAACATACTAGCATGTTGATTAACTAACAAGGCAGATAAAGGTGTCATCGCATAATCCGGTTTAAGGTTTTGCACCACAGGTGTGCTAACATTCTAACATGTCATGTATAATCCAGAATTTATCCCTTGGCCTAAACTTGGCCCAGTATCAGGTGTTTGACTCAAACCAAGATCTAACTTCTTGGTACCAATTCTAGTATAAAAGGATTAGGTGTTACCCCAATGTTCACATCGAAACAATACGGAACATAATGGTCCATACAGAAATAGAGTTTGGGAAAAATGGGCTTTTACCATCCCAACAGATAAAGTACAGAAACGGAATGCTAACAATAATGGGCCTTTACCACCCTAACAGATGAAGTACAGAAACGGAATACTAACTATAATGGGCCTTAACCACCCTAACAGATAAAGTACAGAAACAGAATGCTAACAAAAATGGGCCTTTACCACCCTAACAGAACGGTACCACGCAGAAACAGACGGGTGTTGCCACCCAACAAAACAGACGGTACCAACAGAATTAGACAGAACTAAGTGTACCCTAAATCCTACCCAAGCGATTGGCTCCCTAATACATAAATATCCTGTGTCGGCCCCACGATAGGGTGTATCACTCCCTAAAGTAGCAACCAATTGGCACAGGCATATTTACAGATGTCACGGCGTCTTACATCCTCAGAGGCAGACCGGGATCCATGCACGCACATGACCCGGTTGGAACGCACCATCAACACCCATCGCCATTATCAGAATGAACCACTTATAATTAGTTCAGTAAGCGTGCCCGGACCCTACCTACAGTTAGGTCAAAGTTTTGATACCAGAAAGGGTTACTGACTAATATGGGTCCCAAACAACAAATGACACAAGTATTCCCCCTTGTGTCCCCAGACTATCAGATTCAGATTAACTTATTGACAGAGTTCAGACATACTAAGTTCAGACGATTAGTTTTCAGACTAATGGATCAGATAACAGATTTACAAACTTGCCTAACTTAGTGTGGGTCCTACAGATCCGCAAAACAAGTTCGTTTAATTTATCAACCAAGTTGGTTTATCCAGACCAGATATCAAATTGATTCTCAGCCTTACCAAATTACTGAATTGATTTGGTTAAGTATAGTTCATCTTAACCCCGTTAAATCACCGAGTTCAGATTGGTTAAGTGTAGGTTAACTTAACCCCGTTAATTTGCCGAGTTCAGATCGGTTAAGTATTAAGTGGACCATGACTTAACCCTAATCACGAGGCATTAATTAATTTAATGCGCCTTAACCTCTCACATTAGACCTTGTTGTGGTTACTAGTTAAGCCGGGCGGGTCCGGGTAGCTTTACACCACAACTTGGTCTAACCTCGGGTTCAAGGTACAACATGACCAACTTCTCACATTGGGTCCTATTGTCTGTAGCAACTAGTTAAGCCGGTCGGTTCCGGGTAGGTTTACGCTACAAACTCAACCCAACCTCGAGTTGGCCACACTTATCTTTTCTAAGTGTCATGTCCATCGTGTTTCCAAAACACCTTACAAGTTTTCAAGCAATTGGGTAGACCTAACTTAATAGGTAAATTCCCAATGGGTAGACCTAACTTAATAGGTAAATTCCCAAGCTCATGTTTTTATGTCTTTTAAGTTTACCCAACCCCAAACGCAATCCCATCGCTTACATATCGCAATAGCGCATAAAGGATAGAAAGAGGGAACTTGGCATAATTATGACATAAAAATGTTGAAGCCACAAGTTCAACATGGTGGCATATGAAATGTTCATGTGTTCATACACTTGCATATTACATTTTTAGGCCTCATAAAACCAAACTTGGCATATTCATGATACATGGTGCTAAATGACATGTAGAAATGGCCATAAGTTTGCATTTAGCCTCACATGCAAGTTATCATAAGAGATATGATAACTTACATGTTGCCAAAATGCAACCTTTGGCATAAAGCTTGAAGCTTTATGTTCATAAACCCAAGATAAGCTTGCATAACATGATAACATGAACCAAATGAGCATCCCAAACTTGCATAGCATAACTTGCATATCATATGACAACTTGCATATCAAACTTGCATATCATATGACAACTTGCATATCAAACTTGCATAACTTAACTTGCATATCATATGACAACTTGCATATCAAACTTGCATAACATAACTTGCATATCATATGACAACTTGCATATCAAACTTGCATAACATAACTTGATGAACTTGCATATAGCATCATAGTAAACTTGCATAACACATCATAGTAAACTTGCATATCATACATTTAACTTTAGAGTTTAAGTATGAAAGGAATAGGGCTTACAATGCTTAAGAAGTCACAAAAATATGACAAAGCCTTTATGAAATCAATTAAACCCAAAATGCAAGCAAAACCCTTGAGCCAAAATGATTAAGACTCTTTCTTTATGATGCAAATATATAAACTTGACTTGAATGCAAGCTAATGATGCTCATACAAGTTTGAAAACACTTGTATGCATGGAAAATCACTTAGGAATTTATTTAGGAATTTTATGAAGAGAGTGGAGGCCATGAGAGGATTGATTTTGCCATAGTTTAGTTGTATGAATGAATAATGATGATTTAGGGTAGGTTAGGGTCTTATTTATAGATTAGGCAAGTGTTTTAGGCCATAGGATTAACCCTAGATTCAATCCAAGCCATCAAAGCATGTCTTGGGGAAGAAGTCAAGTGTAGGAACCATCTAGGGCCTTTAGATTAAAGATGGACCATGAGAACCATTCAAATGCAAAATCCGCATTTGAGCGAATCGGCCCACGGGTTGACAGCCAAACACCCTGGATTAACCCCTAGTCGACCCAGCGAGCTCGGGTCGACCTCAAAAATCGGCCGGTTCGGTTATTCCCCTCTCCCAATTCGCTGTTTTGAACATTTTTGCATATTTATTTATTTAATTTTCAATTATATATATATATATATATCAATATATATATATTTCTCTGCGCAACCCATTTCACTTAATTAAGTATACTTTAATTTGGGAATTTTTCGTGAAACTTCGCGAGGCCATACCTTGGTCATACGGACTCCGATTTTCGAAAACTCGGACTCTATTTCGCGTATTTTTCCGAGACGAACGCAATGGCATAGCCCGTTTCCCTTGATTCAGATTTTACAGTTTAATTCTGCCTCCATTTATGTTATAACATGTTATTCAAAAATACGGGTTGTTACACTTAACATAAACTAGAGGGAACTAGCTACTGGGCTATGCTAGTTAAGGCTTTCGTCTTTCACGCATATAAACGCATACCCTGTGTAAGGTGAGAGAGGGTGTTTCGCTTTACCATCTAGCTGACCTTATTTGATAATCTCCTTAGTCTCTTACTACTGATAGGTAGTCACATATGACATTTTTATATTTCCATATTTGGGTAGGCCTCACACACATACCATTAAAGACCTCCAGACCGGAAGACCTACTCCCAGGTGGATACAGCGACCCAAGCCACTTAATACCCAAGAAAGCGGACTATACGCACCCAATTAGCCTTTAATGCTCTTCCTTATTGGAATAAAGCAGGCTACGTTATTGAGTTATTCACATTTAGTTTCTCTTCACAGAAATACCATACACACAAAATTAATTATTGTCACGGGCTCCTATGGTTAATAATGTTTTAGATTATTAACCTACCAAGTCCAATTCTAACTTTTAATTATAAGTTCTATATTAACTTGTATAAATAAGGAAAATTATATTCTCCTCATCCTAAGATAATTAATTAAGTGTTTTTCCTTATTGGACTTAGTAATTCAAACAAAAATCCATACGCATAAACCCCCATTTTATTTCATTTGCTTTTGTTCATATGTTTATTGTCCTTTTTCCACCATAACAGTCATATTTTCCTAAGGAAACAATTTATCTTTAATTTCCTTTTGTTACCACTGATTACAATTAATGTCATTTATGAGCCTAATGACGATAATTTTCCTAAAACATTAATTAGCAATGGATATCCTTATCTTATCAATCCCGAATTATCTACTTGTTGTACCCCAACAGACAATACTAATTTTGTTTATTTATTTATTATTTGTTATATATATATATATATATATGTGTGTGTGTGTGTGTGTGTATGTACGCGCGTGCGTGCACACCAGACCTCTCACATTAAGCTGGTCACTTGTGGATGCTGGATTTACCGGTCGATTCCGGGCAGACTTCCACCACAAGTTAAGCCTAACTTCGTGTCTTAATGCAATTGTAAATTAAATTTCCTAATTGGGGTTTACAACCTTAATCCTAACAAATCTTAGGACAATTAGACTTCATTTCCTTATTAAGTTTACTTTTCCCAAATCAACGTTGGTTACATTGGTCATTTATTCATTTATGGCCCTGTTTACACAATCAATTATATTAATTTCTACAATGGTCACTGCAAATATTTTAATTTAATAAGGATTACGTTCACATGTATGATTCCATAAATGAATACCGTTCAATCATTCAATATAATGTATATTTTGTCATTGACGTTGATTTAGACGGATAATGTATATATTTATATTTTTCGCATGGTTAACGTAGTTATCTTCCTTTAATATTATTATCATTAATTTAATAATTTGGTTTAATTAGTAGCCAAATATTCTTTTTTTCATTCAATCTTGTCATAAGATTCCCAATCTTACAAAAGTCCGTTAGCTACACTTATTGTGAATTATGTCTGATTATTGGAATAGACATATTTCAAATCACACAAAATATATATGTTCATATATATATATATATATATATATATATATATATATATATATTGGGATAGTTGATGTAAACTACGCACAAATATGCACGTTTATATTTATACATAAATTTACACAACTTTTCCCCCTTTTCAATCTTTTGTCATACTTCTTGTGGGTTTCAAAATAATGTTTTTTTGTTTAAAAAGAGGAAAACGACATATTTACAGAAACTAAGCCAAAACCCCAACAACATCAAACACAATTAGGTTCATATCTTTTAAATCAAAGTTACATAACTCATTAATTAACACCGAAACTAGAGATCTAAAATTTAACTACATCTAAACGATGTTCAATGAGACTGATTTCCAAATCTATATTTTTTTGCAATAATCACAATATATTTCTAAACAAATTGTAGGTTGTATGTATAAAAAATTAGATAAGCCTACAATTATTATTATTCATAACCACAAATCAATACTTTCAAGTTTCCTTCAACATTTATAAGCTGATCTGACATGTGTTATTTCAAATTCAACTATATTATAAATATATTTGATAATATTAGGCACATACTTTGAGATCTAATTCAAACGAGATAAATAGGCTATTATAAATTTGTATGTAAATTTCTCACTCACCTGAAAGCATCCAAATCTGAATAATCTTTTAAGCCTACAATTCCCAAATTCTAATAGATCTACAATTATACTGAAAAGGGATACTTTCAGATCTGTAGATTTGCAAGAAAATAGGAAAAGATGGTAGAATCTGATGAAGAATAGCTTAGATGTCAACTCATACCCTTTTTCATTTAAATCTGATAATCCCTTTCAAATCTGAATGATTTATATTTGAATGATTGTATATGAATATATATTTGATTAAGAAATTGATTAGAAGACTAAGGGAAATGACAGGGCGTCGCTGCTGCCCATAGATTTGTGTGGAAAAGAATGAGGCCTTACCCATTTATTTATAGGAGTTGAATTGGTTATGAACCGTTAGATTTATTTAAATAAACATCTGTCCATTTATATTATATAATATAACGAAAATACCCTTCAAAACCTAGTCGTCATTGGGCACTATAGGCCTGAAGCGATTGACACCCTCATAGGAGCAATCGACCGCTTTTCGGTCGATGTAACAACCCACATTCTACACATCAGGGGATCGTAGAATATTTATTTCTTTCTCATGCAAAGTCGTATAGCCATGTAACTTTGGGAGACGACTATTAGGGTCATTTCCCACGTTCATGATTTTTTCCGATTTTTAAATGACCGTTTTGCCCCTAGCTGATCTTGTTTCAGCCATAACTTTTGATTGGTAAGGAGCTATGACCTGAAACCACTTCCATTAGATTTGGATGATGGTTTATCTTTTCGTAGAGTGGTCACATTAGCCAAACGGACTCACCGTTTGGGAGATATGGCTAAAACAAGGTGTAAAAGGTGAAAAACAACTTAACCGGGCCTAATTAGGGTGATTAGCAGCAAGAGGGCCCATAACCCATTTCGGGATTAGGGTTATGGGGAGGCTGAGAACAGTAGGAAAACGATTTTTATTTCATTTTTCAGCCGCCTAGAACATTTCTCTAACCCTAGCCATGGCCCCTACCTTCTAATTTCATCCCAAATCGCTCTCTAATCAAAATCTACGTCAAATCAAGGAGAAATAACACCAAATCAGAGTTGGAGCTGCTGTGTTGCATTATAATTCGACCCAAAACAGATAATATTTTAGATCTATAGTTTGTTTGTGGCCAAGGTGAGTGGTTTGCATTGTTTTTCACTAATTACGGCTAATTAGGGGTAATTAGTGGTAATTAGCGAAATTATACGTAATTAAATTTTGGAAAAATTTGTAAAATTCTTAAATATTATTTTAGGTCTCTAATAGCAATTTGGGTTAATTTGGATAAGTTTTGCTGATTGTATGCTTAAACATGATTAAGGGGGAATAAGGGGAAAACATGGGTTTTTAGGTTTGTTTGATCCATTTTAACTTATCAAATTGTTGTTTTGGTGTTTGTGGTTGGTTTCACATGTTGCTATGACTGTTTGGAATGTTTTATGATTGCTTAAAACAGTTAGAATGGTCGAAAACGTCGTCGTGTTGTGAAAAATAGTTGTTGGAAAGGTTGCAGGAAAATTGTGCAGGGAACCGGACTGGATCAGATCGCCCCACCCAATCGTGACATCCCTCTCCGAACCGACCCGCTCGCCTAGGGAACTCCGCGAGTCGTCGCTTGAGCCAAGAGGACTGACCCGACCAGTTAGGTGCCAACGAACCGATGTATCAACTACGAACTGGAGCACCACGAGGGGACCAAACTGGAGCACCCGACCCGGATGACCATTCACGAGTCTGAACCGAATGAAGTACCACGATCCGACCAGGATCTAACGAACTACTCGCACCTGTATCTCTCGACCCGACCCGGTGGGAGACTGATTTGTGGACCACGAAACGACCCAACCTGGGAGGATCCCATGACCTGACCTAGGAATATCCCACGACCCGACCCGTATGGACAGTCCAATCCGAACCAGAAGGGAGACTGCGAGCTGAACCAAGGAGCTTGGACGCGAGGCATGAGCTACGAACCAAATGAAGACCAATCCGGAGGAGACCAAAACCCGAGATGCAAAGGTAGTCCAAATGGGAAGTTGTAGCTCAGGATCCAGTTGGGAACCAACGAGTTAACTTCATGGTTGGGCTTTGCTGCGGAACGTGTGCAAAGGGGTTATCGACGTCTACAGCTTTGACTCACCACCAAGACGGATGTTAGGCTACGTATCAGTGCAGTGGGGTAGTTATTACTCCATAGGGCAGAGTGATCGTGGCATGGCTATGAGCCAGTGCAGTGAAGTCATCATGACTTCATGGGGCAGAGTGGACATAGCAAGGACTAGTGACTGTGGATCAGTGCAGTGGAGTCGCTATGACTCCATGAGGCAGAGTGATCATAGCAAGGATTTAGGTCATCAAAGTGGTAGATATCGTATGATTTACGCACTGAGTGAGAGATGCGAGGATGGTTGCTATGCTTGATTGTTTGACATCATTATGACTCCATGGCCCCTTCCCCCTATCTTTACACCATATGTTAGTGTCACCTTAGATTATTGTACATCTTGTTGTGCTAACTCTTTGATTGCAGGTCCAGGTTCAGGTACGATTTAGTATACCAGTTATTGTTCTGTTTTTGCTGCTTATCGCTCATACCAGACTTTTGTCTGATCTAGAGTTTTATGTCTCTTCTTATTACTCTGGATGCTCTTAAACGGGCAGACTAGAGATAGGTAAGGTGGTATGCACAAGTAGCTGTACCGGAGACGAGAAGGAGGCTTCCACGTATGATATATATAGATATTCTCCCTGTGTCGCTGCTGCTTACTACTTTGGGCATTAGTAGTGTACCTTTCTTATTTTGCTTTAGAGACAGTTCTCCAAAGTTGTAATAATGATGATGTGGAACATAAGCTGTATTTTGAATTTCCACTGCTATGATGATTATGGTTTAGTTCTCAGCTTATGCACTGTCTTGCCTGTTTTATGTCAAGTATGTTATTATTATATTTTATTCCATGCGCTACGAGACATTCTACAGGTTCCTTGTTAGTTCAAATTCCCTTCTTTCCTTTCTTTGACGACCGTCCCGTGCTGGTCAGGCATAGGCACAATGCACTTTCATTGGAAATGTCGGCTGGTGCAGGGCGAGCTGTCACATTTGGTATCAGAGCTCTAGGTTGCATAGGTTACTAGGGAAGACACCAGAGAGAGATAGTACGTATGTGAGAGCGTGTATTTGTGACATTTTGGTTTTCTAAAGCTATATATATACACTATTAGTATATTTAAGGATGAAGTCGCACTGCACTGGCACCACTGAAGAGATGGTTAATCGTTTTCTCCTTACAGATTGAACGATGAGCCGATATGCTAGGGGTACTGGTAGAGGAGTTAATAATGGGAATGCTCCTTATATGAGGACGATGTTCACCGACTACATGAGAGAGATGCTTAGAAATGTTCAAGGGGCAATTCCCAATGCTGGAAATGGTGGTGGTGCAGCGATGCAAGCGCCTAGAGCCAATTTCACCAAGCTTTGCAAGGATTACACTAGTCTTAGTGGGAAGCCATTCCACGAAACGGAATCGGCTACAGAAGTTCAGGATTGGTTGGATAGCTGTGAGCGTATCTTCGAAGACTTGGGTATCGAGGATGCGACGAAGAGAAAGCTAACATCCCATCAGCTGCTAGGACGAGCGATGAATTGGTGGAATGCTACTAAGGCAGCTACTCCTGAGGATCAAGTTACTTGGGATCAGTTTGAGACTCTCTTTAGCGATAAGTTTATCCCAACTGCTCAGAAATCAGAATTGTTTAGGAAATTTTTTGGAGCTTATGCAAAATGGTAGGGCAGTCTCGGAGTATATTGCTGAGTTCGATACTTTATCGAAGTATGGATTATCTCTTATTGGCACTCCCAAGAAGAAGAATAAGAAGTTCATAACAGTCTTAGATCAGTACTTGGGGGAAAGGCTTATAAATCATATTAATGAGACTTCTAAATCAATTGTTGGGAAAGCATTGAAGTCAGAGAGCCTTTATCCTAAGACTGAAGTCGCTATTGCATCTGCAGAGGGGCCAAAGCCGCAAGTAAGTGGTGGAGGCAAGAATAATTCTCAGTGCAAAAGGAAGCAGAACCAAGCTAAGGATGGTCAGAAAAAGAGTAAGAAAGATGTTGAGTGCTTTAGCTGTGGCAAGAAGGGCCATTATGCTAAAGAATGTCGAGCAAAGCCTGTGGACAGGAAGTGCTTCAACTGGGCCAAGTGGGACATCACAAGGATAAGCGTCCGCAACCTCCTAAAGAAAAGCAGATTGTGAAAGCATATGTTGTTCCTTCTTCGTCGAATGCCCCCAACTGCGGCGGAGAAAGGAAAGAATGTCGTCATTCATGGTATGCTTTCTGTTTATGATGTTCATGTTCGAGTATTGTTTGATACCGGAGCTTCCCGTTCCTTCATATCTAGTGACCTGGTAGATAGGTTGGGATTGGAATCTGAGATAGTCGATAGACCTTTAGCAGTAACGAACCCGATTGGCGGTTCGACTAGCCTTAGTATAATTTGTCGTAATGGGGTCTTATCGAGTCATGGATGTATGTTTTCTTGTGATTGCTTTGTTTTGGGCTTTACTGGGTTTGGCATTATTTTGGGAGTCGACTGGCTCCAAAGGTACGGGGTGGTGGTAGACTATGAGGGCTTTTTGGTGACAGTTAGAGCGGATGATGGGCGGAGCGTAGTGTTTGGTGGTCTACCTAGTGATGGGGTAATGGTTGTTGTATATAACGGTGTTGTATACACAATTATATGATTTTTGTTTGATGATAACAATCAATAAATATTATTTCAAATGTGTTTGTTACTGTACTGTTATTCTACATCACAGACAGGAATATAATAGTTATATTTAAATAAAACACGACAATATAGAAATTTAAATATTCACACAATATTTTATTTAAATAGAATATTTTATTTCAATAGTACACTATTTATAACTCCACTATTTGAACACATCACATTTCATATACATTCCCAGAATATTGTACTTGTAAATAAACTGAATATAATAGACAAGTTTGTTTGACAACAATAAAATAATATTTTATTTTAAACGAATTTGTTTATTACAAATAACTGTACAATTCATATATACATACTTTTTCACTATTTGACTCATATACAGTTCACTCTACACTCTCTGTACAATTTCATTTTACACTCATTCACTGTCAACTTCTGTCTTCAGTCTTCACAACACTTCACTGTCAGTCCAGACTTCTTCTGCTTACCTGCCAAATAAAACAGAAACACACACAGTACACTGCAACAGGAATAAAATAGAACACATGCAAATATAATTTTATTTCTAAAAATTTTATTTGTCTCAGAATTTCGGTGTGTTTCTCATCATTTTTCATGACTTGATCTGATTCATCTGTATCTAGGCAGCTAGTTTGTATATGAACAGGTACAGAAAATCTTTTCTGATGGCTGCATATACGCACGTGTACAAATATACATGTGTGCACTACCTCGCCAATCAGCGTGCAACTGAGGAGTAACCACGTTGACCATCTCGACTCAGTGCAGCAAGGTCAATCATGAAGACAGTGCACAAAGTCAATCATGGTCGAACCAAACAATCAAGTCAAAAACCAAATCAAGATCTCAAAAAATGGCTGAGGCAATCCATTTCAATTTCACAGCAAAGCTCAAGCGAAAACATGTTTGCACGAAAATAACATGGATGGTGCTATACTCGACAACAAAACAGCAAGGCTCATGTACTATGCAGTATGCTCAAGTCCTTTTCATGCAACATAACAGCATGTGTGTCAAGTGCTAAATATCCAGCAAGAAATGATTCATATTAGTGTATAAATGGTGATGCATGGTGAATGACAACAATGTGTTCAAAGACTGTATACACATGATAATCATGTCTGCATGTTCAAAGCTGTACATCATTGACATGGTGAAAATGTTCAAATGATATTAATGTACATGCATGCATACAATTGTGACTGGATAGAGCATGGTCGAGTTAAGAAGAATGGTTCGACCGAGGATGTCAAATATAGAGCATAATTGTGGCAAATCACAGTGTGTGCGCAAACAAAGAGCAAGCTCATATTCAAGCAGAGCAACAGTAAAATCATGTACATGGTTGTGCATGTTCATGTGTTCATCTCAAAATGGTTCATCTCTTCATGGATCAAGCAAGTCGAGCCATTCAAAGCAAATTGGTGTATGGTGGTTCACAAACAATTCAAGTGCAACATGACTAAATGAAATGGCCATGCATATTTGGTTCAGTGAACATGTGCAAACAATAGTGATACAACATAGAGAAGTACAAGGTTGAACATATAAAGGTCTGCATGACTCATTGATGCACCATTTCAAGATTCAAAGATCAAGTTTCATGTGACATGAATATGGTGTTTTCAGCAACAAACTATAATACAAAACAGTGATGCAAGCGCAAATTGGTGCAAACATATATATGCATGTATCAAAACAGTGGAGCAGCTCAAATGGACATAAATGAAACATAGTGTACATGGTGCAATCAAGTTTGAGAAAGCTCACAGGCAAGGACAACTACAATGAAAAGGTTCGGCTTCAAGTTGTAGAGAATCAACAAGAAATAAAGATCAGGTGCAGTATTTGTTCTGTTCTAAAGAAGAAAAGTTCTTTATTAAGGTATAGTATCTGTTCTTTCGGCAGAGAATTTAAATCAGATAAAGTCTTAAACATCCCAAAATTGTTGAAATTCATTTATGAACTTTCTGGAAATTGCATCTCATTTTAATGGCAAGAAATCGCAATTACTTTCCAGAAATCATAGTGTCAAGTTTGGAAAGCTTTTCTTTTTCCATAAATCCATTTGTGGCTTAAATAAATAATGATTTAAGAAACCACAGTATTAGACAGTTAAATCAATTTTGGACACGGTTTTTTTTCTCAGAAAACTATCAATCATAGATTTAATGCAAAAGGGGCCACATTTTCTATTGGATTGTGTCCAGAAAAATCACAGTTTTATGTTTGGCAAGATCAAAGAATCCTTCACGCAAGGATTCATTCATGGCAACAATAATACAGCAATTCAAAAGGGGACCATGAATATATGTTTTTCCCAAAATTTCCTCAATCAATCTCGGCAAGAAATAAATTTTCCAGAATTTGTTTTTAATGGTAAAAATATATGACCAGATTCATTGAAGAATACGTTCAGGTTCATCACAAGTTTCACGCAAGCAAAAGGGGAAATCAACCAATAAATTAGCCAGGTCATTAAACGAAATCAGAGATTTATTTTAGGATTTTCTACCCTATATTAACACCCTACCATCATCGGCATATGTATGATCGAATACACACAACAACAAATTTCAAGCAAATGTTTAATTCATAAAACTCACATTTTGGTTTCGATCAAACAACAAATCCAAATCAATCGAAGAAGAGGAGCATCAACACAGTCGAGTCTACAGAGAAATTCGAGAGCACAATTTCACAATCACGATTGGACTTGGAGCATCAGAGAAACCCTAGTTCAATTTTTAGATAGTCGCCGCCATTTTTTTTAATCTCCTTAGAAGGAAGAGACCGGGCAGAAGTAAATTGAAGTGGCCGACCTATTTTTCACTTGACTAAACCAAGTCTATGTGAAAGGGGATGACCCCTTACTTTAATTCATAGTGTTTTTCAATTTAAATTTGTCTTTGTTTTTCTTTAATTTGTGTATTTGAATTTGAGTTGTAAAAACCATCTGAATAGTTTTTCTAGTGTCTGTAAAAACTAGGGGAATCAGTCAGGGTGTTGACTGACAGTTGACAGAGCCTGTAAAATCTGGGTTACTGGTTACGGGGTCGTAATCAGGGAAAATCTGATCGAGAGGAATCGGTCAGTCTAGGCCTTTGAGCGTAGGGTTAGAATAGGAACAGAATTTGCGAGTGTACATGGCCTTGTTGCGAGATCTGTTCTATCACCTAGTAGAAACCTTAGGAATGCAGCAGTAGGCAGGGTTTTGCCGAAGCTGGGTATATCTTGTGTCATTTACTTTTTGCATTTTTGTTTCTACTATATTCTGTGATCTGTTTATTATTATATATCTCGTTAGATTTTCTAATTCTGCTAAAAACTGTGATAAAGCCTATTCACCCCCCTCTAGGATTAATCTTGATCCAACAAGTGGTATCAGAGCTTGGTTTTCTTTAACCCTAAAATCATGGATCTTAGTTGTTAGTTTTCTGAGAATCAGTCCAGTCGTATTCCATTTATTTTCAACGGTACAGATTTCTTAAATTGGAAATTAGAAATGGAATTATATTTAAAATCTATTGATATTAAATGTTGGGATACTATTATTAATGGTTATGATATGGTCAATAGGGAGGATACTGGATTTAATTCTCGTGCTATTCACACTTTGTATTCTTATATTGATGATGTCCAATATAACCTCATTTCTCATTGCTTGACTGCGCAGGAAATATGGAATTTTCTCGATACGAAGTACGGAAAGATTGACAACAGCAGCTCAAAATCCAAAATGGTCAACTCAGATTCAGATCTATGCTCAGGAGAAGAAACAAATGAAAATTCAAGTAGATCAGACGATGGAGACTCCAACAGACAATGAGACTGAAAGCTTCTCATATGAAGAGTTGGTTTATATGTGTACGTATTTAACAAAAATCGTTGATAAACTCCATCGTAAAAACAAATCTTTGAAATAAAAAAATCACGAGTTAAATAGCAAAATCAACCGTTTAGAATTAGAATTTACAAATGTCATGAAATTAGAAAATTCTGACTGTGAAAGTTGTTTGAAATTGAAAACTGACCTCGTCCATCTCTATAAAAATATTCAAAGGCTTAAAGAGGAAATTCTGATTTTAAAAGATAACGAGGTTGAGCTAAAAGATTCAAACAATTTTTTGCAAAAAGAATTTAATAATTTTAAGGCCATCAAAAATTCCAAACACGAAATTGCTGAAAATGATAGTTTGTTGAAAACAGATCTGATTTTGAAAGAGCTTGAAATCGAAATTGAAAATTTGAAGAAACTTGAATCTAAAAGTTGAAAATATTTTGATTTTGAAATGGCTGAGTCCCAAACCAAAATTAAATTTCTTAATGATGAAAATTTGGTTTTGAAATCTGAGTTTGAAAGATGTAAGATCACTAAAAATCGTTGTTCGGATTAAATTAAAGAAAACAGTGATCTTAAAACTGAAATTCAACAACTTGAAACAATTTTGTCTAAATTTTCAAGCGGTGAAAAATCTTTGGATATGTTGTTGAAAAACCAATTTTCTGTTGGAAATAAACGTGGTCTTGGTTTTGGAGGAATAAATGGTTTTGAAAAACGAAATTCAAATGATTTTAAAAATCCTTCAAACTCCTTTGAAGAGAATAGCTTTGGAAATTTTAACTCTGATAATTCCAAAGGATTTTTAAATCACGAACGAAATAAGTATGTGTTTTATAACAAACCATTTAAACAATCTTGGATCTCAAAAGAAAACAATACGGGCTTTGTTAAATCCAAACAGATTTGGGTTCCCAAGGGTACAAAGATAAATTCAGATGGTTTGTTATATTGACACGTTGGGTACCGAAAGTTCGATACACAGCTATGAGTGGTAAAACAATCTTTGTTAGACCACTTAACCCTCTCAACTACTAGGTACCAGTGATGACTGAGGAACTGCTTTGGAAAAGAAAATTTGAATTCAAGCTATTCCACATCTTTGATTTATTTAGAGTTCCTTAGCCAAGTCTGTTGAGTTAGAGATTCTGATTTACATTGGTTTCTGGTATGATCTCTCAACTCATCTTTGTAAATATTCTTTGTTTTTATTTTTCTATGTTTATTCCTCCTTCTACCCTTTCTGTTTATTTTCTTTATCTCTTCTGTTTTGTTTTGTCAGTACCATATATGTTTGTCTTTCTTTTGTACTTTATTAAACTTCCAATTGTAGAATCCATATCTTCTGGAAATTCACTTTATTTGAATAGAACTATGATGTTTTAATTATTTCCAGATCTTGAATTCAAATTTGTAAATATATCCGCAGTTGATTTGAAGTTTGTTTTCTGATTCTTTGAATTCTTAACAGTGCTGAAGCATTATTATCATATCTTGAACACTGTTATTTTGAATTCTAAATTTTTGAAGATCTGAATAATTAATGAAATTTCACACACTTATGTTGTTTTGAGTTTCTTCCAATTCATTTTGGAAACGCTTAAAATATTATACTCATTCCAGTATACTGCTTCTTATCGTTCGTGATAATTTCATTGACTTTCGGATTGGCTTGAATCACAGTATACATCTTGAATTTCATCTTGATTCGTGATCATTATGGGTGAGGTTTATTTGTTTGAAATCATCTGAAAGTCTTGATATTATGAATCTCGCACACCTCTTAAATTTAAAATTATCAATCTTGTGTGACTGATTCATTATATCTCAAAACTTGACATTGATTCAATTGATTTCAAATAAATTATTTTGGTATCATGAATATCTCTCAAATCTGATGTAAATGATCTGATATTATTCTTGTACTAATCAGTAATACTTGTGAAAAACTCTTTGAAATTCTGGTCTTAAAACTTATTGTAATTTCATGATTATTTGATTTGAGTATCTGTTTGTCTAAAATCATTTGAAAATTATTGATTTATTGAATCACACACATATCTTAGATCTGAATTATATAATCCGGTGTGATTGATTCATTAAATCCTGATATTTTCACATTTCTTCAAATGATTTAAAATAAACTGAATTATATAATCTTAGATCATGGAATATATTTTTTAGTGACCTTCAGAAACATCCTCTGACGAGTCTGCTGTGATATTGGGTTCTATGCTGCTCTGATACTGTCTTTGAAAAATGTTTCCAAACAATTGCCTGTTTGTGACTGCTTCTCTGATAGATGAAATTATTATGCCTGATTTGTTAATTGTCTGCTTGGGCTTTGGACTTAAAATTCTTTTATCTGTGATACTCTTGTTTTGTCTCATGTGTCTTGTTACATTCCTCATTAATTTAGACACCAATTGGTATCAAAAGTGCTGAATTTTTATGTATATTTTTTTATCCCTCTTGGCATGTATAAATCTTCATATCCCTCTTGTAATTGATTTTCATTTTTAAAATTATTTATTGATTATTCATTCAGAAATTGAAATCAATATCCAAATTGAACTGTATTTATAATTCATCAAAATTATTATCAGATTTTGAAATTGTGATGAATTGTGACTACAGTATATTTCACAACCAGAGGAGATTTTATTTAAATTTTCATGATGGTTGAACATCTATTATAATATCTTTGAATTGGCACTTATTTCACGACCATCTCCTTTATCTATCATCATTCTGCCACTCATGATAATTTTATATTAATGTGGAGAGTTAATATGTTTTTAAAATCTTTTTTAAACAGTGGAAATATTTTTGATAGAAATGGGACTATGTTATTAATCAAAATCAGTGATAATGGAAAATTTTCAATAATCCCGGTATAGTCGAGCATATTTCATAATATAATTAATTTAGAAATTTATTTCACAAATCATTTCTGTACCTACTGCATTTCCATCATCCATTTTTGATTTTACATACTAAGGAGTTTTTCATTTTGAAGTTGAAAATAATAAATATAATTAATACATAAGTGTGTCTCTAACCTCATTTAAAAAACCAAGCTCTTGTCATGCATGGTTATGAGATAACTTATAATTTAAGCTGCGACTGACCTCATTTAAAAATCCAAGCTCTGGTTATGCATGGTCAGTGTGCTCTTAAATAAAATTAAAAGAAAAAGGAAATATTGTGCCATAAATTGAAATTAAACTGAAATTCTCCTTGGTGTATAAAAACCAGCCTATCAATCCATCTTTCTAATCTGTGAAGTGTGTTAATATTTTATGGCGTATTATGATTTGTTGATTGATAGCTATTGGGATTTGAGAGTATTTGATTTTTTCATTTAAATTGAATAATTAATTATAGTCCAAATCCGTCACTATTTCTTGAACTTCTTTTTTTATAAAATCTTTTGAAAATAATTGAAATTCATATTGATATAATTCTCCTCATATTTATAAAATTCATTGCAAATCCATCGTTCTACAATGTGAAATATGCCACCTGTTCTCAGTTTATTATGATTTTTGTTTGACTGATTGAGATTTATGATGACCGTTCTTACTCTTATGCTGAAATTATATTATTTAGTCAATATTCATCTATATTTTAAATTCTAAATCCTTTTGATGATAATAAAAGGGGGAGAATGGGTTGAGATTTTGATTTATGAGTGAATATTTTATAAATAATGAAAATTTATCATTATTCGTTTCACTCATGCACAGTCATAGGGGGAGCTTTCAAATAGGGGGAGTTCAATATTCACTATCAATCACATTTATTGTGATCAAAATCTTTTATTTGTTTGTCATCATCAAAAGGGGGAGATTGTTGTATATAATGGTGTTGTATACACAATTATATGATTTTTGTTTGATGATAACAACCAAATAAATATTATTTCAAATGTGTTTGTTACTGTACTGTTATTCTACATCACAGACAGGAATATAATATTTATATTTAAATAAAATATGATTGTACAGAAATTTAAATACTCACACAGTATTTTATTTAAATAGAATATTTTATTTCAAACAGTACACTATTTATAACTCCACTATTTGAACATATCACATTTCATATACATTCCCAGAATATTGTACTTATAAATAAACTGAATATAATAGACAAGTTTGTTTGACAACAATAAATTAATATTTTATTTCAAACGAATTTGTTTATTACAAATAATAGTACAATTCATATATACATACTTTTTCACTATCCGACTCACATACAGTTCACTCTACACTCTCTGTACAATTTCATTTCACACTCATTCACTGTCAACTTCAGTCTTCAGTCTTCACAGCACTTCACTGTCAGTCCAGTCTTCTTCTGCTTACCTGTCAAATAAAATAGAAAAACACACAGTACACTGCAACAGGAATAAAACAAAACACATGCAAATATAATTTTATTTTTAAAAATTTTATTTGCCTCAGAATTTTGGTGTGTTTCTCATCATTTTTCATGACTTGATCTGATTCGTCTGTATCTAGGCAGCTAGTTTGTATATGAACAGGGACAGAAAATCTTTTCTGACGGCTGCATATACACACGTGTATAAATATACACATGTGCACTGCCTCGCTAATCAGCGTGCAACTGAGAAGTATCCACGTGGACCATCTCGACTCAGTGCAGCATGGTCAAGCATGAAGACAGTGCACAAAGTCAATCATGGTCGAACCAAACAATCAAGTCAAAAACCAAATCAAGATCTCAAAAAATGGCCGAGGCAATCCATTTAAATTTCTCAGCAAAGGTCAAGTGAAAACATGTGTGCATGACAATAACATGGATGGTGCTATACTCGACAAAAAAATAGCAAGGCTCATGTACTATGCAGTATGCTCAAGTCTTTTTCATGCAACATAACAGCATGTGTGTCAAGTGCTAAATATCCAGCAAGAAATGATTCATGTCAGTGTATAAATGGTGATGCATAGTGAATGAAAACAATGTGTTCACAGACAATATACACATGATAATCATGTCTACATGTTCAAAGCTGTACAACATTGACATGGTGAAAATGTTCACATGATATTAATGTACATGCTTGCATACAATTGTGACTGGACAGAGCATGGTCGAGTTAAGAAGAATGGTTCGAGCAAGGATGTCAAATGTAGAGCATAATTGTGGAAAATCACAGTGTGTGCGCAAACAAAGAGCAAGCTCATATTCAAGCAGGGCAACAGCAAAATTATGTACATGGTTGTGCATGTTCATGTGTTCATCTCAAAATGGTTCAGCTCTTCATGGATCAAGCAAGTCGAGCCATTCAAAGCAAATTGGTGTATGTGGTTCACAAACAATTCAATTGCAACATGACTAAATGAAATGGCCAAGCATACTTGGTTCAGTGAACATGTGCAAACAATAGTGATACATCATAGAGAAACACAAGGTCAAACACATAAAGGTCTGCATGACTCATTGATGCACCATTTCAAGATTCAAAGATCAAGTTTCATGTGACATGAATATGGTGTTTACAACAACAAACTATAATACAAAACAGTGATGCAAGCGCAAATTGATGCAAACATATATATGCATGTATCAAAACAGTGGAGCAGCTCAAATGGACATAAATGAAACATAGTGTACATGGTGCAATCAAGTTTAAGAAAGCACACAGGCAAGGACAACTACAATGAAAAGGTTCAGCTTCAAGTGGTAAAGCATCAACAAGAAATAAAGATTAGGTGCAGTATTTGTTCTGTTCTAAAGAAGAATAGTTCTTTTTTAAGGTATAGTATCTGTTCTTTCAGCAGAGAATTTAAATCAGATAAAGTCTTAAAGATCCCAAAATTGTCGAAATTCATTTATGAACTTTCTGGAAATTGCATCTCATTTTAATGGCAAGAAATCACAATTACTTTCCAGAAATCATAGTGTCAAGTTTGGAAAGCTTTTCTTTTTCCAGAAATCCATTTGTGGCTAAAATAAACAATGATTTCAGAAACCACAGTATTGGACAGTTAAATCAATTTTTGGCAAGATTTTTTTTCTCAGAAAACTATCAATCATAGATTTAATGCAAAAGGGGCCACATTTTCTATTGGATTGTGTCCAGAAAAATCACAGTTTTATGTTTGGCAAGATCAAAGAATCATTCACGCAAGGATTCATTCATGGCAACAATAATACAACAATTCAAAAGGGAAATCAACCAATAAATTAGCCAAGTCATTAAATGAAATCAGAGATTTATTTTAGGTTTTTCTACCCTATATTAACACCCTATCATCATCAGCATATGTATGATCGAATACACACAACAACAAATTTCAAGCAAAGGTTTAATTCAGAAAACTCACATCTTGGTTTCGATCAAACAGCAAATCCAAATCAAATGAAGAAGAGGAGCATCAACACAGTCGAGTCTACAGAGAAATTCGAGAGCACAATTTCATAATCACAATTGGACTTGGAGCATTAGAGAAACCCTTGTTCAATTTTTAGATATCCGAAGCCATTTTTTTATCTCATCAGAAGGAAGAGATCGGGCAGAAGTAAATTGAAGTTGCCGGCCTATTTTTCACTTGACTAAACCAAGTCTTTGTGAAAGGGGATGACCCCTTAGTTTAATTCCTAGGGTTTTTTAATTTAAATTTGTCTTTGTTTTTATTCAATTTGTGTTTTTGAATTTGAGTTGTAAAAACGGTCTGAACTATTTTTCTAGCGTCTGTAAAAACTAGGGGAATCAGTCAGGGTGTTGACTGACAGTTAACAGAGTCTGTAAAATCTGGGTTACTGGTTACGGGGTCGTAATCAGGAAAAATCTGATCGAGAGTATATCGGTTAGTCTAGGGCTTTGAGCATAGGGTTAGAATAGTAGCAGAGTTTGCGAGTGTACATGGTCTTGTATGCGGGATCTATTCTATCACCTAGTAGAAACCTTAGGAATGCAGCAGTAGGCAGGGTTTTGCCGAAGCTGGGTATATCTTGTGTCATTTACTTTTTTCATTTCTGTTTCTGCTATATTCTGTGTTCTGTTTATTATTATATATCTCGTTAGATTTTCTAATACAGCTAAAAACTGTGATAAACCCTATTCACCCCCCTCTAGGGTTAATCTTGATCCAATAATAGCTAGTTTTCTAAATTCCCTCGACATCCCGCATGATGAGTTGTCAGATGTGCCCGTGGCTGGCCAGTATCCGAACGTCTTCGAGGAAGTGACCAGACTTCCACCACACCGAGAATTGAGTTCCGGATTGATTTAGTGAAAGACACCAGACCTATAGTGATGCCACTTCGTCGTATGGCGCCAAGGGAGCAGCGAGAGCTCAGGGTGCAAGTAAGAGATCTTTTGAAGAAGGGATTTATCAAAAGAAGTGTTTTTGAGTGGGAAGCACTAGTTGTGTTTGCTACCAAGGCAGATGGTTCCCTTCAGTTGTGTGTGGACTACCGCGAGCTGAATAAGTTGGCGAGGAAGAATAAGTTCCTCTACCGTGGATAGGTGATTTGTTTGATCAGTTGAGTGGCGCGAGAGTGTTCTCCCAGTTGGATCCTGTGAAGATTTTCATCAGCTTAGGGTGGAAGCTGAGAGTATAGCTAAAACGACCTTTCGGACGCCGTCTGGATTCTATGAGTGGTTGGTCATGCCATTCGGGTTGACCAATGCACCAGCGTATTTTGTGGATCTTATGAATAGAATATTCCGAGATCAACTGAATAAGTTTGTTCTTGTGTTCTTGGACGACATAGTTGTCTACTCGAGAACAGAGGAAGTACACAAGGAACATTTGAGGATAGTGATGGAGGTGTTGGGAAAACACCAATTGAAAGTAAATTTTTCTAAGTGTCACTTTTGGAGGAGAGAAGTGAGGTTCTTGGGCCATGTTATTTCATAGAATGGTATTGCCGTGGACCTTGCGAAGGTGGCTACGGTACAAGATTGGTCTACGCCCAAGAATGCAATAGGCATAAGAAGTTTCTTGGAATTGGCTGGATATTATCATAAGTTTATCCAAGACTTTTCCAAGATAGCGACATCGTTAACTCAATTGACCAAAAAAAAAACCAAGCTTTTGTTTGGGACGAAAAGTGCGAGAATGCATTTAAGAGTCTAAAGGAAAAGTTGACATGTGCATCAGTGTTAGTCATTCATAAAGGGAATGAAGAGATGACGGTATACGCAGATGCCTGTGGTACCAGACTACGTGCTGCATTGATGCAAGGAGGTAGGGTTGTAGCTTATGCTAGTCAGCAACTAAAACCGCATGAGAAAAGATATCCTACCCATGATTTGGAGTTGGCAGCGATCGTGTTCGCATTGAAGATGTGGAGACATTATCTCTTGGGAGAAAGATTCGAGTTGTTTACCGATCATAAATCGTTAAAGTATCTTTTCTCTTAGAAGGATCTAAATCTCCGACAGCAAAGATGGTTAGAACTCTTAGCTTCCTATGATTTCGATATTGCATATACACCAGGAAAGGGCAATGCAGTAGCTGATACATTGAGTAGAAGACATGCCAGTTTAGAGGCTATGTTTCTTGAGTGGAAGCAACTGGAGTACATCGCTGGGTATGATTTCAGACCAAAGTGCAAATTGGATCCCGAAATGTTAGCAAGTTTGACAATCAGACCCACTTTGATTGAGCGGACTGGTTCGAGTCAGAGAGACGATCCAAACCTATTAGAAATCATATCCAAGTTAGAGATGTGTATTGACGAGGAGATGAACAAGTATGGGCTTGATCGAGATAGATGGATTAGAAAGAATGGAAGACTAGTTGTGCCCAATGTTAATGGATTGAGAGATGAAGTGCTTAGAGAATGTCATCACTCAAATCTGACTATAAATCCCGGTGGTAACAAAATGTATCGAGACATGAAGCAGACCTACTACTAGGAAGGAATGAAAAGAGACGTTGGGAAGTTTATATCCAAGTGCATAAATTGCCAGCTAGTTAAAGCTGAGCAAAAGAAACCTAGTGGTTTGTTGCAACCATTAGAAATTCCTGAATGGAAATGGGAACAAGTCTCAATGGATTTCATTGATAGGTTACCAAGGACTAGATCGGGCCATGATAGCATTTGGGTGATTGTGGACCGATTGACCAAGTGTGCAAGGTTTATACATATCAAGTCGAATAGAACGACAGCTAAGTTAGCGGAACTATATATGAAGTGGGTAGTGAGATTTCATGGAGTGCCTAAAAGCATTGTGAGTGACCGAGACCCATTGTTTACTAGTGGATTTCGGAAGAGCTTACAAGAGGCTCTAGGGTCAGAATTATATCTCAGTACCGCGTATCATCCTCAAACTGATGGTCAAACAGAGATGGTAAATCGTATATTAGAAGATCTTTTGAGAGTTTGCATATTAGATTTTGGTGGATCATGGGATGACCATTTGCATCTAGTAGAGTTCGCATATAATAATAGTTATCAATCCAGTATTGGTATGGCTCCATTTGAAGCTTTGTACGGAAGACCATGTAACTCACCATCAAGTTGGTTAGAAACTGGTGAGAAGTTTGTGCTTGGACCAGATGTGATAAGAGAAACTCCAGACAAGATTAAGATCATTCAACAGCGAATAAAGGCTGCCCAAGGTAGGCAGAAGAGTTATGCTGATAAGAGGAGAAGAGATTTAAAATTCTCCGTTGGCGACCTAGTATTTGTCAAGATCTATCCATTAAAGAATGTTATTCGATTTGGAAGGAGAGGAAAACCGGCACCAAGATTTGTTGATCCATTCCCAATCCTCGAGCAAGTTGGGAATTTGGCATATAAAGTTGAATTACCAGAGAAGATGGATGGAGTTCATAACGTATTTCATGTTTCCCAGTTAAGGAAATTCGTGCACAACCCCGATATGACTATTTCACCTGATCAGTTGGATGATATCGAAGTAGAACTCGAGGCGGTTGGGTACCGCAAGCCGATTCGTATTGTCGAGCACGATACGAAGCAACTTCGAAGGAAAGTGGTGAATCTAGTCAAAGTTCAGTGGGGCGAGAATGAGAATGACTGTACTTAGGAGACTGAGGAGAGAATTAGGAAGGCGTATCCAGAACTCTTTGCTTGGTAAGATTTTAATTGCAATTTAGTTTCCGCATGCCAGTATAGACTTGTTTGTTGTTGTATGTTTGATTATTGTGAATGGTTGGTAGGCATGTAGGATCCTTTTTGTTTCTTAGTTAAGGAATTTCGGGGGCGAAATTTCTTAAGGGTGGAAGAATGTAACGACCCGCATTCTACGCATCAGGGATCGTAGAATATTTCTTTCTTTCTCATGCAAAGTCGTATAGCCATATAACTTTGGGAGACGACTATTGGGGTCATTTCCCATGTTCATGATTTTTGCTGATTTTTAAATGACCGTTTTGCCCCTAGCTGATATTGTTTCGGCCATAACTTTTGATTGGTAAGGAGTTATGACCTAAAACCACTTCCATTAGATCCAAATGATGGTTTGCCTTTTCGTAGAGTGGTCACATTAGCCAAACGGACTCACTTGGGAGATATGGTTGAAACAAGGTGCAGAAGGTAAAAAACAGCTTAACTGGGCCTACTTAGGGTGATTACCAAGAGGACCAATAACCCATTTCGGGATTAGGGTTATGGGGAGGTTGAGAATAGTAGGAAAACGATTTTTATTTCATTTTTCAGCCGCCTAAAACATTTCTCTAACCCTAGCCATCCTTCTACCTTCTAATTTCATCCCAAATCTCTCTCTAATCAAGGATTAAGCTAATCTACGTCAAATCAAGGAGAAATAACACCAAATCAGAGTTGAAGCTGTTGTGTTGCATTAGAATTCGACCCAAAACAGATAATATTTCAGATCTATAGTTTGTTTGTGGCCAAGGTGAGTGATTTGCATCGTTTTTCACTAATTACAGCTAATTAGGGGTGATTAGCGAAATTATATGTAATTGAATTCTAGAAAAATTTGTGAAATTTTTAAATATTATTTTAGGGCTCTGATAGAAATTTGGGTTGATTTGTATAAGTTTTGCTAATTGTATGTTTAAACATGATTAAGGGGGAATAAGGGGAAAACATGGGTTTTTGGGTTTGTTTGATCCATTTTAACGTATCAAATTATTGTTTTGGTGTTTGTGGTTGGTTTCACATGTTGCTATGACTGTTTGGAATGTTTTATGATTGCTTATAACAGTTAGAATGGTCGAAAACGCCGTCGTGTGACGAAAAATAGTTGCTGGAAAGGTTGCTGGAAAATTATGCAGGGAACCGGACCGGATCGGATCACCCGACCCGATCGTGACACCCCTCTCTGAACCGACCCGCTCGCCAGGGGAACTCCACGAGTCGCCGCTCGAGCCAAGAGGACTGACCCGACCCGTTAGGTGCCCACGAACCAATGTATCAACTACGAACTGGAGCACCACGAGGGGACCAAACTGGAGCACCCGACCCAGATGACCTTTCACGAGTCTGAACCGAATGAAGTACCACGATCCGACCAGAAGGTCACGAACTACTCGCACCTGTAGGTCTCGATCCGACCCGGTGGGAGATTGGTGGACCATGAAATGATCCGACCTGGGAGGATCCCATGACCCGACCTGGGAGGATCCCATGACCCTACCCGTATGGACAGTCCGACCCGAACCAGAAGGGAGACTGCGAACCGAACCAAGGAGCTTGGACGCGAGGCATGAGCTACGAACCAAATTAAGACCAATTCAGAGGAGACCAAAACTCGAGATGCAAAGGTAATCCAAATGGGAAGTTGTATCTCAGGATCCAGTTGGGAACCAACGCGTTAACTTCATGGTTGGGCTTTGTTGCGGGACGCGTGCAAAGGGGTTATCGACGTTTACAGCTTTGATTCATCACCAAGACGGATGTTAGGCTATGTATCAGTGTAGTGGGATAGTTATTACTCCATGGAGCAGAGTGATCATGGCATAGCTATGAGTTAGTGCAGTGAAGTCGTCATGACTTCATGGGGAAGAGTGGACATAACAAGGATTAGTGGCTGTGGGTCAGTGCAGTGGAGTCGCTATGACTCCATGGGGCAAAGTGATCATAGCAAGGATTTAGGTGATCAAAGCGATAGATATCGTATGCTTTACACTCTGAGTGAGAGATGTGAGGATGGTTGCTGTGCTTGATTGTTTGACATCACTATGACATGCATACCCCTCCCCCGTATCTTTACACCATATGTTAGTGTCACCTTAGAGTATTGTACATCTTGTTGTGCTAACTCTTTGGTTGCAGGTCCAGGTTCAGGTATGGTTTAGTATACCTGTTATTGTTCTGTTTTTGCTGCTTATCGCTCATACCAGACTTTTGTCTGACCTAGAGTTTTATGTATCTTCTTATTACTCTGGGTTCTCTTAAATGGGCGGACTAGAGATAGGTTAGGTGGTATGCACGAGTAGCTGTACCGGAGACCAGCAGGAGGCTTCCACGTACGATATATATAGATATTCTCCCTGTGTCGCTGCTGGTCACTACTTTGGGCACTATAATGTACCTTTCTTGTTTTGCTTTAGAGACAGTTCTTCAAAGTTGTAATAACGATGATGTGGAACATAAGCTGTATTTTGAATTTCCGTTGCTATGATGATTATGGTTTAGTTCTCGGCTTATGCACTGTCTCGCCTGTTTTATGTCAAGTATGTTATTATTATATTTTATTCCATGTGTTGTGAGACATTCTACATGTTCCTTGCTAATTCAAATTCCTTTCTTTACTTACTGTAACGGCTGGAAATTTTCGACTCCTCGAGAGTCGAAAATTCCGAGACGTTAGTGAAAGAATTTAGAAGGTGAGAAAGAAAAGATAGAACTAATAGAATAGAAGAAGAAGAAGAACATCAACATCATCAGAGTAACACGAATCTCACAGCGGAACGAAAAACATATAATATATAACATAGCTTTGAAGTAAACAGTTATATATATACAATAGCACTTATCAGAGTACAACACTTACAACACAGCGGAAATAACTATAGCTATAAAATCTTGCAGCCTCCTGCTCCAAGCTCTCCAAGTATATCTGTAAATCCCGACTACTTGACTGCCCGTACAAATTTAGGCACCCAAGAGTTTAGGGAAAACAACAAAGTAAACTCCGGGTCAGTCATGGGACTGGTATGAGTAAAATAGTTTAAAACAGGTATAGGATATCTCATAAGACCACGCCGTGAATACGGAACGGGTTTTTCCTTATGAGTATCTGAACAACTTTGACAAGCAATATCATTGTGATATTATAATAATGTCTAAGTACAAATAGATATCAATCTAGCAGAAACGCTTGCATCTCACGTTCTACATACATAGTATAAAATCATAAACCGCAGGGCGCTTATCGGAGAATGGATTCCAACAGACAAGGTATGGGATCACCTTCTGATCAGTGTACTCTAGAGGTGATACACTGCAGGTTCAACAAGAACGTCTTGCAACCCGGCCATACATGACCGCTCACTCATTAGCTTGAGTGTCGCGAATATATTGCCACCACGGTTATAGGCCATCAAACCGTCACCCGAAGATACAGAATCAAAAAGAAGTATAAATATGGATATTCCCTAGATCGGTGACAATACACCCTGCTTGGGAATGACCCAACTAGCCATGCTGCCTAGCCCAACTTTTGTTACTTCCTGGTGTGAGGCCAGAGGCTACGTCTATCTTCAGAACATCTGATCACCATTCACTTTGAATGCCACATCGTCATACCCGCCAAATCACAAATTGACTTATCCAAAAATAACACGGGTATACAGCTAAGAGAAACGAATTCCTCCGCCACCAAACGTGAATACGTTTGAACAGATCAACTTACGCGATCCATTGGATATACTCTGTCAGACCTTCTTCCATATACGTTGTCCTGGGACTGGACAAACCGAAGGCACTATTCAGTATATCCATCTTAGTCACTGTTATCTAAGACTTATACAACAGCCCTTGCACTTTACTCCGTCTTCAATTTATCTTTGGCAGATATTGCTCGCAACGCTTATGCCAATACAGAGTGGTTCTTTGGATAATAATCCAACCGGTCTCTCCATATTAACAACGTTAAAATGGTAAAAACTTTGATAGTGTGATTCAACTATCAAATTAAAACATGTCGGTGTACAAACAACGATCTTATTTCCAAATGGAAATTCGATCGATCAATCATCATATGTTCATATTTACTTATTTCATATATTTAGAAAATATATGTTATTAATCATTGGAAAACATTTCCATAGCTTATTTTCACATCACTATTATTTCGCACTATCAGTCCCTAACTGTAACTAGTATGAGAACAATTCTCTAAGTATCAATCCGGAAGGTCGAAACCAACATCAGATCGTCACTTAGAAAACCGTTCAACTTACCCTCTCCAGTTAGTTTCTGAATTTGCTTAACTCTATTTCTTAAATTCTTATCATGAAAACATTTCATTTTCTATGTTTAGAAAACATATCTGACTATATTTGGAAAACGTTTCCAAAACTCATTTACGGATTTCCAATGAACGTTGTATAAAACATCGTTTCGCTTAATCCATTTATCGCTTATTACTTAACTATATTTCAAATCAACCTTTTCTATCGAACCACAACTATTCCTTTGTCAATTCTGAAGTCAATCAAGTTGGGGTATAACTACCTCTCAGACCTTAATTTAACAACGTCCTTTACTGTGAAATAGATGAAGCTCATCACTCACTTTTTTTACAATCATCTGTTTACGCAAATTCTCGGATTCAGGTTACGAATCCACTTCTTATATGACAACGTTTGATTATAACTATAACGTTATAACTCCTACTTCTGCAATATCTAACCTAAATTATAACTTTATCTCCTTACTCGAATAATTTAACAGACACCTAATTTCTAAATCAATAACTAAATCTTGATTTAAACCCTGGAAAGTAAATAGTACTTTCCCGAATTCGCTATAATCGAATTCGACGTATAACTCTCGTTCGAGTAATCTCTATTTGATTAACTCTTCTTCGAATAACCTATATTCGATTATCTCTCTTCGAATAACTCATATTCGAAATCTCTCTCTTTCGAATAAACAATATTCGATCTCTTTCTTTCGAATATGCTATATTCGAAAATCTCCTTTCGATTTACTAATCGATAACTCCTTTTGATCAAACCAAAATTGATAATTCCTTTAACTCTATTCGAATAACTAATATTCGACTAACTCCTTTGGATCGAATCATTTGATTAACTCCTTCGAATAACTAATTCGAATAACTTACCTTCGAAAAACCAATATTCGATTTACTCTAACTCGATTAACTTAATTCTAATCGATTTACTCCATTTCGATTCAACTTAATTCAAATCGATTAACTTAACTCAAATTGATTAACTCCTTTCGAATAACTAAATTCGATTTAACTCTAATTGAATAACTAATATTCAATTAACTCTTACGTGTTTAACTCTATTTGAATAAGTAATTCGAATCACTCTAATGTGTTTAACTCTATTCCAATATCAAATTCGAATAACTCATTTCGAATAACTAAATTCGATTAACTCTTTTAACTTTACTCGAATAACTATATTCGATTAACACCTTCTTTCGAATAACTATATTCGATTAATTCTTCGACTAACTCCTTTGGATTAACTAACTTCGAATAACTCCTTTGGATTACTAACTTCGAATAACTCCTTTGGATTAACTAACTTCGAATAACTCCTTTGGATTAACTAACTTCGAATAAATAATATTCGGTAACTCTTCTCAAATGAATAACATTTGATTTCTCCACTCGAATAAACTATATTCGATTACTCTTCCCTCGAATACACTATATTCGATAACTCTACTTCGAATAAGTGGTATTCGGCAACTCTACTCGATTAACTCCACTTGGATAACTCTAACTGGTCAATTCTAACTGGTCAACTCTAACTGAGTAACTTTAACTGATCAACTCTAACTGGTCAACTTTAACTGGTCAACTTTAACTGTTTATCTTTAACTGGTAAACTTTAACTGTTTATCTTTAACTGGTAAACTTTAACTGGTTAACTCAAATGGTTTAACCTAACTTGATTTACTTGTCTCGATTAACTGAACTAATCCACTTAGTTTAACTTAGTTAATTCACTTTGATTAACTCTAACCGATTTACTTAGTTTAACTCAGCTAATTCACTTTGATTAACCCAACTAATTTACTTCGATTAACCAATTAGTTTAACTTGACTAATTCACTTAGTTTGACGCAACTAATTCACTTTGATTTACCGATTAGTTTAACTTAACTAATTCACTTCGATTAACCGCTTAGTTTATCTTAACTAATTTACTTTGGTTAACTTAACCAATTACTTTGATTAACTCGACTAACTTGCTTTGGTTAACCTAAAAAATTACTTTGTTTAACTCTATTCAAATAAGTAATTCGAATCACTCTAATGTGTTTAATTCTATTCAAATATCTAATTCGAATAACTCATTTCGAATAACTAAATTCGATTAACTCCTTTTTATAACGTTTATTCATTTCAAAAGATTTCCTTTTTACAACGTTTATCCATTTATAAAGATTAACTTTTTACAACGTTTATCCATTTATAAAGATTAACTTTTTACAATGTTTATCCATTTATAAAGATTTACTTTTAGTAACGGTTCTTCACTTTATAAATGTCCTTTTAATAACGTTTCTACTTCTCTATATAAGTCCAGACATAGATATATTCCATTTATCAACGGTAAATAATTTATTTAATTTATAAAACATTATTTATAAATTAATCTATTTCAATTTATCTGTTTAAAACAGATTTCCTATTTAATATCTCATTAAAATCTATATCGTGTTATACCGTGTGCGAAGCACGGGTTTTAAATCTATCCTTGTATAATTCTATTTATTTTCCGAACAAGTGTTCCTTTATTTATTCCCTAAATAAATATTCCTTTATTCCATTTATTTATAATCTAAATAAATGTTCCTTTATTTATTTCCTAAATAAATAAATGTTTTTCATTTTATTAAGTCCTATCGATTTTATTAATAAGATTTATTTTCAATATAAACATTGAAAATTCCCTTTTTACACTCTAGTATCACCAACGGTGTTTAACGTGTCGTATAACAATGATCGGTATCATTCAAACATATGAAATCAATAACAGATTTCATAACACATCATATATCACAATACATGAAAAACGGTAAAATAAATGTTGAGGAATCCAGTCGGATTCCTCCAACCTGTTTCCCTGCATCACAGATGTTAGACAATATAGATAACATCACTTTCAGTTCCATATGATATATTCTGTTAAACAGAATCAATATAGAAATTTAACTAACTGACTAGCAGTTCAATCAAACAATCAACACACAGTCAAACAGACAATTTTAACAGTTCTAACAATACACCATGAAATTATAAATTGTTCAGAGTTAGTGAGATTTACTCACTTTGGCAGTTCATCATTAAAGAACGATAAACTGTTGTCTGATTTGAATCAAATAGTTTATCTCGCCATAAATTGTACCGAGCTCGTATTCACTCCCAGTCAGCTCCACGGCGTAGCCATCGTCCATACGAACCTGGCGTGACAACCCGTTCGCAAAACTGAGTATAAGCGAATAAGTTATACTATATACAAGATTTATGATTACTTAATTAAATTAAACTTGAATAAAGGTTGAAATTGGGCCTTAACCTTTTATTAATCACCGGCCCATTTGCTTTAAACCCGATCCCTTATTTCATCTTCCCCAAACGATTTCCAGACCGCGACATCCCAGTATCCTCCTCGGCACCATTACGAATTCCATTTTCTAACTCACGCTCACACATTCCTTCACCGACCTCAAAACTAAAACCACCTCCGTCCTTCTCTTTTAGTACCGATCGACCTCAGCACCCTTGCTTAACAAATCGCGGCCACCCTTCATGGTGCTACGATGGCCCTCTCACGTCTGAATCCGTCGTCGCACAGGTCTTCAGACTCTTCACGCACAGCTGCTCTTCCAGGCAGTTTTTCAACGCAGTTCAAAACGGCCAGCACCACTCAACTCTTTGCCATCACCTTCTTAGTTATACACGTTATGTGACTCACTGTTTCTAGGTACTCCCTTCTCTTGTGTCTTCCCTGTACACCATACACACAGCACGTTCCATTTTATAACCCCATCGGCAAGACAAACTTGCTCCAGACCCTACCTCCTTCGTTTAGTCATCCCAACCCTCACATACTTGCTGATGACCATCACACACCCTTTAATCCGTGGCCTCCACTTCAGAGCCACGCTCAGTTCTCCCACTCCCCCTCCTCCCTTTTGTAATATACACCGCATATCTCAAGTCTTTCCTTCCTGACCTTGTGCGACAGCTTTTGGCCCCTCTTCTTTGATTTTTGGTTTTCATTCGGTAAAGTTAATGACGGCGTTTTGTTTTGGATCTTATATAAAAATTTGATATTGGATTCTCTGAGGAGAATTCTCCACGTTGGTGGTGTTATAGCCAAACAAATGAAGGCGTGAAGGGGATTCTCCACGTTGTGTGTTTGTGATTATATATAGACAGTGTCTTTGTTGTTAAGTTAACCAAAAAAATAATTCCCTTCCTTGCAAACTGCTGTCGGCAGAAGTAAACATACTGTTGTGATGGACAATGTGTCAGGATCCCAAAAATATAATAATACCGGTAGATTGGCTTATTCTGTGAAACCCCGAAATGTCGATACAGGGTGCCAAATACTCCAAATAAAAAGTCGCGTATTTAATTAATTAAAAATTACAGTAAAATTCTAAAAATTAAATTATCGCTATTTCCCAAAAGAACCTTGTCTGAATTCACATCCGATATCTAGTTATTTTGAAATAACCGTTATGGTTGATAAACGAATCTATAGCGACTATTTTAAAGTTTGATTTGGACATATCTCAAAATCTACACGACGAAATCCCGATTTTTCTCTTCCACTAGAAAGATATACTCTGCCAGCTCCACACGTTTCTTGTTTCACAGAAATCCGGCTTAAAACGAATCCTGTACATTCAGTTGAAGTTCGAATCGCCAAATAGCGAACTGTCGCGACGTTTCAAGTTCGTTTTAATTATAATTATAAATTATAAGTTCGAACGTTGTACTTTAAGTTATCGATATCGCCAAATCGATATATAAATAATTAAATAAATTAATTATTCGACAGCTATCAAAACGCGCCATTACAGACTTCCCCCCTTAAAAATAATTTCGTCCTCGAAATTGTTAAGTTAGAAAAATGCTACTAACTCTACTAACTAGATTTAAAAATCCATTTTTGTTTACCTCAAAATTTCAGTTTCGACTAGACCTATTTAATTTTAATTTATTTATTAATTCATTTCCGACCAACTAAAATTTTCAAAAATTCTGAAAATTTTCTAACCCCTTAAATTTTCGAAAAAATTTCGCCATAACCTCCTTTGTACGGCTCAATACGTCAAACCACAACTCGCCTCTCTAGGCCTCCTCCAATCCAAAAGGAAATCGAAATAGCTAAGCGGCTTGCTAATTCGGTTCATAAAATCCAAACTCATATATGATATAAACTTGTACCTTTTTGTCGGGAATTTAACTCTATCCCTTTCATCTGCTACCACTTCAACATATACCAATGTTATCCATTCCAATTGATCTCCAATCAGTTCATATCCTCAAATCAAATCATTCGCTTATACCCAAGCCGAATTCCATCCAAACTCCAATATCGAATTTCAAACTCTTAACTGATCAACTCAATTCCAAATTCTTGACTTATCAATTTGGTTCCATTTGAGATTATCTCTAATCCAATTCAATTTTATTTAACTTGGTTCAAGTTAAATTTCAATTTATTTTTACCATCTCATTTTATTTAATTTCATTAGTTAAATTTTATTTCCAGAACTTAAGTTCCTGGGTTTCTTTCAAATCAATTTGAAATCATAATGCCAATTCAAAACCTTTGAATTTCTAAACAACTTGTTTTCTCAAAATAATTCAAAACAAAACCTTTGGTAGTAATCCGTCACTTAGAACTCGAAAATGAACACTGATGATGTCTAGATTCATCATCAGAATCTATTTTCCGGCTTTCGAAGTGAGTTCAATACTATATCGTTTTAAATTTGAAAAACATTTTCAAATCTCCCAGGAACTTAAAATTTCCTTATTTAAAATTCCAATTTCTGATTTAAACTCATATTTAATTCAAACTATTTCATATATTACATTCATATGAATTCTGATTGGTCATTTATAACCATTTCACGCTTTTATAATCTTATTCGATTATAATAACAACCAACACAATCAATATACTATAATAATTTCAAGATATATATTTCTTCTATAAACAAATATATTTTGGGAAAAATTATTTCATTTACCCTCTTTCAAAACATACCATGACGGTTCATCGTATTCGAGTGTTTAGTAACCCTTATCGATACAGTGGATCAACTGATCGACCAGAATGCATAAGCCACTCAACCAATGAGTCTCCACAATATAAAACCATTTTATATTGAATAACAATTACGCACTCATATATATACACTCAAACTCAATCTAGGATATTACTAATCCCATCTCTATCGAGTTATGCCACAGAGCCAAGGTAATCACTTAACTTAAGCTCTTAACCCAACTGTAACGGCTGGAAATTTTCGACTCCTCGAGAGTCGAAAATTCCGAGACGTTAGTGAAAGAATTTAGAAGGTGAGAAAGAAAAGATAGAACTAATAGAATAGAAGAAGAAGAACATCAACATCATCAGAGTAACACGAATCTCACAGCGGAACGAAAAACATATAATATATAACATAGCTTTGAAGTAAACAGTTATATATATACAATAGCACTTATCAGAGTACAACACTTACAACACAGCGGAAATAACTATAGCTATAAAATCTTGCAGCCTCCTGCTCCAAGCTCTCCAAGTATATCTGTAAATCCCGACTACTTGACTGCCCGTACAAATTTAGGCACCCAAGAGTTTAGGGAAAACAACAAAGTAAACTCCGGGTCAGTCATGGGACTGGTATGAGTAAAATAGTTTAAAACAGGTATAGGATATCTCATAAGACCACGCCGTGAATACGGAACGGGTTTTTCCTTATGAGTATCTGAACAACTTTGACAAGCAATATCATTGTGATATTATAATAATGTCTAAGTACAAATAGATATCAATCTAGCAGAAACGCTTGCATCTCACGTTCTACATACATAGTATAAAATCATAAACCGCAGGGCGCTTATCGGAGAATGGATTCCAACAGACAAGGTATGGGAGCACCTTCTGATCAGTGTACTCTAGAGGTGATACACTGCAGGTTCAACAAGAACGTCTTGCAACCCATCCACACGTGACCGCTCACTCATTAGCTTGAGTGTCGCGAATATATTGCCACCACGGTTATAGGCCATCAAACCGTCACCCGAAGATACAGAATCAAAAAGAAGTATAAATATGGATATTCCCTAGATCGGTGACAATACACCCTGCTTGGGAATGACCCAACTAGCCATGCTGCCTAGCCCAACTTTTGTTACTTCCTGGTGTGAGGCTAGAGGCTACGTCTATCTTCAGAACATCTGATCACCATTCACTTTGAATGCCACATCGTCATACCCGCCAAATCACAAATTGACTTATCCAAAAATAACACGGGTATACAGCTAAGAGAAACGAATTCCTCCGCCACCAAACGTGAATACTTTTGAACAGATCAACTTACGTGATCCATTGGATATACTCTATCAGACCTTCTTCCATATACGTTGTCCTGGGACTGGACAAGCCGAAGGCACTATTCAGTATATCCATCTTAGTCACTGTTATCTAAGACTTATACAACAGCCCTTGCACTTTACTCCGTCTTAAATTTATCTTTGGCAGATATTGCTCGCAACGCTTATGCCAATACAGAGTGGTTCTTTGGATAATAATCCAACCGGTCTCTCCATATTAACAACGTTAAAATGGTAAAAACTTTGATAGTCTGTGATTCAACTATCAAATTAAAACATGTCGGTGTACAAACAACGATCTTATTTCCAAATGGAAATTCGATCGATCAATCATCATATGTTCATATTTCCTTATTTCATATATTTAGAAAATATATGTTATTAATCATTGGAAAACATTTCCATAGCTTATTTTCACATCACTATTATTTCGCACTATCAGTCCCTAACTGTAACTAGTATGAGAACAATTCTCTAAGTATCAATCCGGAAGGTCGAAACCAACTGAAACACCCCACCTCCGTTAGGGTCACTCTCAAAGGGAATGCCCTAATTTTGGTGGAGGTTTATAAGTACAAGTCACAGATATACAAGACAGATATAAGAACACATATTTGTAAACAGCGGAAGAACAACAAACTTTTATTTCATAAAGTCAAATACGTGTTACAACAACATCCTTTCCAAAAACATAACATAACACTTTCATAATCTGTCTTGAGTACATGATTTAAAGAAGCATAAATAAAACATGGATAAACTGCAAAAGCCCCATAGTGGATTGTCCAAAGCCATAGTTCAAAACAGGAAAGTCCAAGCAATACATTTCTCTTCTTCAAGCTGGATGTTGAGGTTGGTCAAGCTGCTGTGTTCCCTCCCTGAGGACCTGGGGGGGGGGGGGGGGGGGACGGAAGAAAGAAGACGAAAGAAAAATAGAGTCAGACATAAAGCCTGAGTAAGTCTAGTACTACTTTGTCTATGAATAAAGAACTGGGTATGATAAGTAATAACAAGAAGTGGGCATGCACTATAAACTTGGTTAAGTTGTCTAGGGTCGAATACACTATCGTACCCCATGTTAATCTCTGAACCCATATAAACTAGTTTCCAACTGGCACCCCATAGTCAGGGTGACGTGATCCATTCTATGATGATCGGCTCCTACTCGCATAGTTACATGTGTCTTACGGCCCCGATGTCTGTAGTTACCTATGCTGGTCCCACCATGGGGTGTATCAAGTCCCATAGTGGCAACCCGACACAACCTTAGAGTGCACAGGTATGCTACTGGTGTCCAGTGCCTTATTTTTCTGCGCCGGAGTGTGTGCACGCCCGCACTCCGTTAGAACCTACACTGCTACACCACCGCCGTCGCTTTGACCTCTTACAATCAGCCCAGTAATCGTGCCCCACCCTGCCTAGTTTCAGGGTATCCTGATACACCTTTTAGGGTTACTGCTGAAAAGGGTCCCCCGTTACTAGGTTTTCTATCTCTAGCCAACATGCTAAGTTGGTTAAGTGTTTCTAACCTAACCCCCACCAGTCCGTTTAGTTTAGCATGTTCCATTTTGATTAAGTCTTTAGTCCACTTAATCCTAACAATCCTGACTCAGCCTTAATTGTCTTATTAAGGCCCTGACCTCTCACATTAGACAGGTATTGTTGTGGCTGCCTGTTGCCGGTTGGTTCCGGGCAGTCTTACGCCACAACTCAGTCTAACCTCGGGTCCTTGCTGGGCTCCATGTTTAACCTCCCACATTGGATAGGTATTGTTGTGACTACTGGACAGCCGGGCGGTTCCGGGCAGGTTTACATCACAACTCAATCCAACCTCGGGTTAAACACATCGTATTTTCTACATTTACATATCTTGTCATTCTTCTTTATTTCTTATATGTAAATATTTGCGGCCCATTATTAAGTTAATGGTGTAAAGGTTACACCAATCACGGGCCCAACCCATACTTGAATTTGGGCCCTTCTATTTTATATTTTCATTCATTAATTAATTTTTAACCCAACGTTATTTTCCCCCGTTTAACACGTCCGATTATATAGTTTGGGCTTAGCCTTTTAAAGCCCAAATTAGCCATGCGAAAAGGGGAGGCTTAAAGCGTAATTACATACACAAAGAGGGGAAGGTGAGCGCATGAACTTGCAATATGACGTTGGAAATACAAAATAGAAACTGGTGTACTTGCATAGTGGTAACATAGGTGACATGAATCAAAGCATGTGAACTTGTAATTGAGATATCATTATTGACACATGAACCTATATTTTTATTTAGGCATAATGTCAAACATAAGCATGGCATAAATATTTCTATCATAAGCATAGCATAATGTCAAAAAAAAGCATGGCATAAATACTTCTAGCATAAACATGGCATAATGTCAAACATAAGCATGGCATAAGTATAGTTAAATTTGTTCATGGCATAAATATTTCTAACATGAAATCATGATTCTTACTTTAGTCATGTAAACTTACAAAAAGGGACCTTTTGAACCTAACCTAGCCATGTACCACATATGTCATCATATAATTCTTGTAAACAAGATAGACCTAATCATAGATTTCAATTATGCCAAATATCGTTCATAGCCTAGCCATATTCATAAGTTTTGCAAATACATGGATTATGGTGTCAAAATTCCAACATAGTTTCATATGAACTATAACAACCAAACTTGTTTCAATTACTTGCAAAATGATTTATGCACAACATATACATCATGACGACATAATAACAAAGCCCCAAACTTGCATGAATTTCACTCAACTACATACATGTAGCCTCAACATAGATTACATAACTTGCGCAATATTCCAAACGTATATTTGCATAGAACTACCGCATGTAGCTCTTTATAATTGAATGACATAATTCAGAATATCCAAACGTATATAAATTGATAAGAACGCACCAATATGAATTTTATTGCCATAATTCAAGCATACATATCTACACAATTGTTTATTCATAACAAAGTAATACTCTACTTACAATGGTTGCGGCGAATTCTCAAATTAAGAGATATGATTACTTTGTTGAATTGATTGGCTTTAGGCTTTAGAACTTTCTTCCTAATTTCCTCTCTAGTTGGCGGCTACTCTTAGTCGTTCCTCAGCAACATGGCGGCTATGCTCTTAATTTGAATGAATAGATTAGGGTTTAGTCTAGGGTTGTTTATATAGAGGTTAGGAATTGATTAGGACCCTTGATGTTGCTTGGATAGATCGTAGCCATTCATTAGGAAGAGAGACCAATAAAAACCCGCCACCTAGCCCTAATGACAAAGCAGACCATAGAAATTCGACCACACACCGACCTGGCCAGCCAGGTTGACTGGGCTCGACCAGGTCGATACCCCTGTCGACAGGGCTGTCGACAGCCCTGTCGACATGGGTAGCCCAGGTCGACAGCCCAGTCGACCTGGGTGGCCCAGGCGGGTGTTTTTCCACCCTGGCCCAATGGGCCCTACTTCGGAATATTTAATTATTTAATTCTGTTTGAATTTTAAATTTGATTCAAAACTTCCGAAGGCCATATCTTCTTCATACGGACTCCGTTTTTGAAAACTCGGACTCTATTTCGCGTATTTTTCCGAGACGAACGCAATGGCGTATCCCGTTTCCCTTAGTTCTTTAATTTGGGTTTGATTATACTTTAATTCATGAATTTCACAGTTATAGAATTTTCGGGGTGTTACATTCTCCCCCACTTAAAAGGATTTCGTCCCCGAAATCTTCAAGTTAGGAGGAATGTATATCCTAACATCCAATCATCCATCTACTCATCCATCAAACACGAGCATCCATTGTCCTTAAAAGACTTCTAATGCATCATGATCATATGCGAAGTGTGTGTGTACATGTACTTATCTAATGCAAAATCAGGCGGCCTACTGATTCAGTTGACCTCCTTAATGCGAATTATGTAAGTGCCATGAATCCATTATGTATGCAAATTTTCCTATTTTTGATTTTACATGAGTGCACAATCATTCATTACAAATGCAACATCCATATGACAACACATTAAAGTTCAACCATATATGAAAGCAAACATATATGCATATGCAATATGAAGTGACTGAGCCGATCTAAAACCTAGATTGTGTGTGTATATGCAACCACGAGCAACCACTAGCAATCACTTGCAACCACTTGCAACCATTCATACATAACATGTTTCAATTACATGTTTCCATCCAAAGGGTTTCTACCTAAAAGATAAGGTCGAGGAAATATACCTAAAAAGATAGATAAAAGCGCAACTTAAGGAAAATGAAAGATCAAGGATGTACCCTCGAACAGAAAAGGGTAGGCTGTACGGATTTTAGCTTCAGTCTCCCAAGTCGCGTCTCCCTCGGTGTCGCTCCACTGGACTTTGACGAGCCTGACTTCACGGTTGCGTAGCTTCTTCACTTCCGTTCCTAATATGCGGGTTGGAACTCTTCTTATGGTTGCTTCGCGTTCCACTTCGGCCTCTTCGAGGACGTTTGGCTCTACTACTTCAGCAGACTCGTGTAGACATTTTCGGAGATGTGAAACGTGAAAGACGTTGTGGACTCCAGCCAACTTCTCGGGTAGCTCTAATCTATAGGCCATTTTCCCAATCTTCTCGATAATAGGGAATGGCCCTACGAATCTTGGCGCTAGCTTTCCTGTGGTTCCAAAACGGACAACGTTCCTTAGTGGTGATACCTTGAGAAAAACTCTGTCTCCCACTTCGAATTCAAGGTCGGTCCTCCTCTTGTCGGCGTAGGACTTTTGTCTGTCTTGGGCCGTCTTCATCCTTCTTCGTATTAAGTCTACTTTCTCTGAAGTCTCTCGGATCATGTCTGGTCCAAGTATGAGCTTATCCGTGGACTCCCACCAACAAGTTGGTGATCGGCACGGTCTTCCATATAAAGCTTCGAAGGGCGCCATTCCTATGGTTGCTTGATAACTATTGTTGTAGGCAAATTCCACCAAAGGAAGGTGGTCTTCCCATGTCCCTCCGAAGTCGAGGACGCATAGCCTTAAAAGGTCTTCCAAAACTCTGTTCACTCTCTCTGTTTGGCCGTCGGTTTGGGGATGATAGGCTGTGCTTAAGCATAACTGCGTTCCTACTGCTTCTTGCAGACTCCGCCAAAACTCGCTGGTGAAGATGGGGTCTCGGTCACTAACAATGCTAGATGGTATTCCATGGAGTCGAACGATTTCCTTAAGGTAAAGTGATGCTAGGGATGAGGCAGTTCTTTTACTTTTGACAGGTAAAAAGTGGGCGCTTTTAGTAATCCTATCCACTATTACCCAAATGCTAGTGTTGCCTCTCCTAGACCTAAGCAGCCCATCGATGAAATCCATTGAGATGCTATCCCACTTCCACTGCGGGACCTCCAGAGGATGTAGCAGTCCGCCAGGCTTTTTCTGTTCTGCCTTAACCTATTGGCACACCATACATTTAGAAACGAACTCTGCCACGTCCTTTTTCATGCCATTCCAAAAGAAAGTCCTTTTTATGTCTTTGTACATTTTATCCCCGCCTGGGTGTATCGTCATCTTGGAATGATGCGCTTCCTCGAGAACCTTCTTTATTAAATCGTTTGTCTGTGGGACGCATAGTCTTCCGTCTCGCCTTAGTACACCCTTATCGTCAATGGAGTATCTGTTGAGGTGACTTGAAGTCTCACCCCTAATTAGCTTATCAATTATTTCCACAAGCTGAGGGTCTTCGCGTTGTGCTGCCCCTACTGAATCTACTAAAGTTGGGCGTACTTCTAGAGATGCTAGCAGGCCTGGTACGAAATCGGAGGAGGGCCTAAAGTCGAAGCTGGCTATAAACTCTAGGCTTTGTCTTTCAACAAACAACGGGCTTAGGGTCAATTTCTTTCGGCTCAACGCGTCTGCCACTACGTTGCCTTTGCCCGGAGTGTAGGAGATTTCGAAATCGTACGAGGCAAGAAACTCCATCCATCTTTGTTGCCTCAAGTTAAGATCTTTCTGCGAGAAAAGATATTTCAACGATATATGGTCAGTGTAAAGCTCGAACTTCTCACCTAGGAGATAGTGTCGCCAAGACTTGAGTGCAAAGACGATGGCGGCTAACTCAAGATCGTGGGTTGGGTAGTTCTTTTCGTGCACCTTCAATTGCCTCCCGCCATAAGCTACTACCCTTCCTTCTTGCATTAAGACGGCGCCTAGCCCTGTCCCACATGCATCCGTATAAACAGTGAACATCTTGCTCCCATCTGGCAGCGTCAGAACTGGGGCTGTTGTAAGAGCCCTTTTCAGTCGTTGGAAAGCAAATTCGCAATCCAAATCCCAATTGAACACTAGATTCTTCTTAGTTAATTTCGTGAGCGGAGCTGAGATTTTCGCAAAATCCCTTATAAATTTTCGATAGAAACCTGCTAGTCCTAGAAAGCTTCGGACCTCAGTCGCATTCCTTGGTGTCTTCCAATCTTGTACCGCCACTACCTTCGCAGGGTCCACTGCTAACCCTTGTTTGGATACTATGTGCCCAAGGAACCTCACCTCTTCTCTCCAAAAGTGGCATTTGGAGAATTTGGATTTTAGTTGATGGACTCGCAAAGTTTCCATGATTGCCCTTAAGTGCTGAGCATGTTCCTCTTCACTCTTTGAGAAGATAAGGATATCATCTACGAAGACCACTACGAATTTGTTGAGGAAATCTCGCAAATACCCTACTCATCAGGTCCACGAAGTAAGCAGGTGCATTTGTCAAGCCGAAAGGCATGACAAGCCATTCAAAGAATCCGTCTGGGGTTCTGAACGCCGTTTTATCGATGCTATCTTCAGCCACCCTTAGCTGATGAAAACCGGTTGCTAAATCGAGTTGGGAGAAAACAGACGCCCCTACAAGCTGGTCAAATAAATCGTCAATTCTAGGGAGAGGGTGCCTATTCTTTTTCGTTAGCTTGTTGAGCTCCCTATAGTCAACACATAGACGGAGTGAACCATCCGCCTTTGTAGCGAACACCACTGGAGCGCCCCATTCTGAAATGCTCCTCCTAATGAACCCCTTTTCTAGAAGCTCTTTAATCTGTTTACTGAGCTCTTTCCTTTCTCGTGGAGCCATATGTCTAACGGGCAACGCAACGGGCTTTGCATTATCTACAAGATATATGCGGAAGTCTATTTCCCGCTTCGGAGGCAAGCCCTTCACCTCTTCGAAGACATCCGGATATTCCCGGACCACTCTAACTGATTGCAAGTTTTCAACAGAGGCATCTAGCGATTCAAGATAACTAAGCATAACCGCATACGAGGGATTACAAGAAATTTCCAAAGTATTACCGAGCTGGGTTAGGAGCCTAACAACCCTTTTCTCACAATCAAGGATGGCCCCATTACTGGATAGCCAATCCATACCCAAAATCAAACCATAACCCGAAAAGCCCAAAACAAAGGCACTACATTGAAATTCAACACTTAGAATAGAAATTTTCAATCCCACACAGATCATAGACAAATGAGCTGGGCCCCCAATTGGGTTTGAAACAATTAAGGGGTCCTCTACCATACTAGTTTCTAGGTGCAGAGATTCTACTAAAGCAGACGAGATAAAGGAGTGTGATGCGCCAGAATCAAATAAAGTGCGAACGGGGTGATCATAAAGATAAACTACACTTTCTACAGAAGTATTTATACCTCGCTGCTGCAATGGTGGCGCTTCTAGCACATGAACTTGTGCCCCTGGGGTGGATCCAGCGCCCTGCCCCTGTCCTCGTTTCCTTGGGCAGTCCTTAGCCCTGTGGCCTGTCTGACCGCATGAAAAGCACCCACCATTCTCCTTGGCCTTCTTTTTTCGGCAGTCCTTTACTAAGTGCCCCACTTTGCCACAGAAATTGCACTTCCTCTTCTCTTTGTTGCCTTTTCCGCCTTTCTTAAAGTCCGCCTTCTTAGGCTGCAAACCCTCTTTCTTCCCTTGGGAGCTTTATGCCTTTGTCTCCTTCTTGCCCTTATCCTCCTCATTCAGCAATGCCATTTGCACCAATCTTTCATACGTGGCCCCCATGGGTATATGGGTCATGGCCAAACTGTGTAATGGCTCATTTAACCCTTTGACGAAACGGAGAGCCTTCTTGTGCGGGGTGTTGACTAGGTCAAGCCCAAACCTAGCCAGCTCATCAAACTGGTTCACATACTCTCTGACAGTCTTGTCTCCTTGCTTAAGAAATAAGAATTTTTCCAATTGTAAACTTCTTTCCGCATCTGAGAGAAATTTGGTCTCAAACCTTGCCCTAAAGTCCTCCCATGTCTCCACTGGTCTTTCAGCATTAGTGACTTCCCACCAGTAGGAAGCCTCGCCCTTCAATAGCCACACCGCCAGTTGTACTTTTTGTCTATCCTCTACCTCAAAGATGATGAATAGGTCCTCCGTTTCTTTCAGCCAATTCCTAGCTGCTACGAAGGACTCAGTTCCATGGAAATCCCTTCCTCCCATAGCTTTAAAATCTTTACATATCTTAGCAAAATTGTTTCCCCGAGGAGGAGGTGGAGGAAAAGGTGCTGCTGAAGCTGGATGATTTCCTTCCGCTGGGGGAGGAGGAATGGTAGGACCTGGCTGAGTGGCCCTTGCTTCTAAGAACCGTCTAAACCAACCAGGTATTGGCACCCCTTCAGGCAAGTTAAGATCTTGGGACATGCTGAAACAAAAAGGATAGATTCAAAACGAAGGATAAGAGATAGTTCCTATGGCTTTGGGGAGTGGACTTTGCCTTTTTAAAATAAAATAATATTTTTCTTTTAAAAATGCTTCTTTAAATTTCCTTTTTGAAAATAATTTTTCAAAACTTTTTATCTTATCTGGTAAACCTATGCTCTAATACCAAGTGAAACACCCCACCTCCGTTAGGGTCACTCTCAAAGGGAATGCCCTAATTTTGGTGGAGGTTTATAAGTACAAGTCATAGATATACAAGACAGATATAAGAACACATATTTGTAAACAGCGGAAGAACAACAAACTTTTATTTCATAAAGTCAAATACGTGTTACAACAACATCCTTTCCAAAAACATAACATAACACTTTCATAATCTGTCTTGAGTACATGATTTAAAGAAGCATAAATAAAACATGGATAAACTGCAAAAGCCCCATAGTGGATTGTCCAAAGCCATAGTTCAAAACAGGAAAGTCCAAGCAATACATTTCTCTTCTTCAAGCTGGATGTTGAGGTTGGTCAAGCTGCTGTGTTCCCTCCCTGAGGACCTGGGGGGGGGGGGGGGAACGGAAGAAAGAAGACGAAAGAAAAATAGAGTCAGACATAAAGCCTGAGTAAGTCTAGTACTACTTTGTCTATGAATAAAGAACTGGGTATGATAAGTAATAACAAGAAGTGGGCATGCACTATAAACTTGGTTAAGTTGTCTAGGGTCGAATACACTATCGTACCCCATGTTAATCTCTGAACCCATATAAACTAGTTTCCAACTGGCACCCCATAGTCAGGGTGACGTGATCCATTCTATGATGATCGGCTCCTACTCGCATAGTTACATGTGTCTTACGGCCCCCGATGTCTGTAGTTACCTATGCTGGTCCCACCATGGGGTGTATCAAGTCCCATAGTGGCAACCCGACACAACCTTAGAGTGCACAGGTATGCTACTGGTGTCCAGTGCCTTATTTTTCTGCGCCGGAGTGTGTGCACGCCCGCACTCCGTTAGAACCTACACTGCTACACCACCGCCGTCGCTTTGACCTCTTACAATCAGCCCAGTAATCGTGCTCCACCCTGCCTAGTTTCAGGGTATCCTGATACACCTTTTAGGGTTACTGCTGAAAAGGGTCCCCCGTTACTAGGTTTTCTATCTCTAGCCAACATGCTAAGTTGGTTAAGTGTTTCTAACCTAACCCCCACCAGTCCGTTTAGTTTAGCATGTTCCATTTTGATTAAGTCTTTAGTCCACTTAATCCTAACAATCCTGACTCAGCCTTAATTGTCTTATTAAGGCCCTGACCTCTCACATTAGACAGGTATTGTTGTGGCTGCCTGTTGCCGGTTGGTTCCGGGCAGTCTTACGCCACAACTCAGTCTAACCTCGGGTCCTTGCTGGGCTCCATGTTTAACCTCCCACATTGGATAGGTATTGTTGTGACTACTGGACAGCCGGGCGGTTCCGGGCAGGTTTACATCACAACTCAATCCAACCTCGGGTTAAACACATCGTATTTTCTACATTTACATATCTTGTCATTCTTCTTTATTTCTTATATGTAAATATTTGCGGCCCATTATTAAGTTAATGGTGTAAAGGTTACACCAATCACGGGCCCAACCCATACTTGAATTTGGGCCCTTCTATTTTATATTTTCATTCATTAATTAATTTTTAACCCAAAGTTATTTTCCCCCGTTTAACACGTCCGATTATATAGTTTGGGCTTAGCCTTTTAAAGCCCAAATTAGCCATGCGAAAAAGGGAGGCTTAAAGCGTAATTACATACACAAAGAGGGGAAGGTGAGCGCATGAACTTGCAATATGACGTTGGAAATACAAAATAGAAACTGGTGTACTTGCATAGTGGTAACATAGGTGACATGAATCAAAGCATGTGAACTTGTAATTGAGATATCATTATTGACACATGAACCTATATTTTTATTTAGGCATAATGTCAAACATAAGCATGGCATAAATATTTCTATCATAAGCATAGCATAATGTCAAACATAAGCATGGCATAAATACTTCTAGCATAAACATGGCATAATGTCAAACATAAGCATGGCATAAGTATAGTTAAATTTGTTCATGGCATAAATATTTCTAACATGAAATCATGATTCTTACTTTAGTCATGTAAACTTACAAAAAGGGACCTTTTGAACCTAACCTAGCCATGTACCACATATGTCATCATATAATTCTTGTAAACAAGATAGACCTAATCATAGATTTCAATTATGCCAAATATCGTTCATAGCCTAGCCATATTCATAAGTTTTGCAAATACATGGATTATGGTGTCAAAATTCCAACATAGTTTCATATGAACTATAACAACCAAACTTGTTTCAATTACTTGCAAAATGATTTATGCACAACATATACATCATGACAACATAATAACAAAGCCCCAAACTTGCATGAATTTCACTCAACTACATACATGTAGCCTCAACATAGATTACATAACTTGCGCAATATTCCAAACGTATATTTGCATAGAACTACCGCATGTAGCTCTTTATAATTGAATGACATAATTCAGAATATCCAAACGTATATAAATTGATAAGAACGCACCAATATGAATTTTATTGCCACAATTCAAGCATACATATCTACACAATTGTTTATTCATACCAAAGTAATACTCTACTTACAATGGTTGCGGCGAATTCTCAAATTAAGAGATATGATTCCTTTGTTGAATTGATTGGCTTTAGGCTTTAGAACTTTCTTCCTAATTTCCTCTCTAGTTGGCGGCTACTCTTAGTCGTTCCTCAGCAACATGGCGGCTATGCTCTTAATTTGAATGAATAGATTAGGGTTTAGTCTAGGGTTGTTTATATAGAGGTTAGGAATTGATTAGGACCCTTGATGTTGCTTGGATAGATCGTAGCCATTCATTAGGAAGAGAGACCAATAAAAACCCGCCACCTAGCCCTAATGACAAAGCAGACCATAGAAATTCGACCACACACCGACCTGGCCAGCCAGGTTGACTGGGCTCGACCAGGTCGATACCCCTGTCGACAGGGCTGTCGACAGCCCTGTCGACATGGGTAGCCCAGGTCGACAGCCCAGTCGACCTGGGTGGCCCAGGCGGGTGTTCTTCCACCCTGGCCCAATGGGCCCTACTTCGGAATATTTAATTATTTAATTTTGTTTGAATTTTAAATTTGATTCAAAACTTCCGAAGGCCATATCTTCTTCATACGGACTCCGTTTTTCGAAAACTCGGACTCTATTTCGCGTATTTTTCCGAGACGAACGCAATGGCGTATCCCGTTTCTCTTAGTTCTTTGATTTGGGTTTGATTATACTTTAATTCATGAATTTCACAGTTATAGAATTTTCGGGGTGTTACACCAACATCAGATCGTCACTTAGAAAACCGTTCAACTTACCCTCTCCAGTTAGTTTCTGAATTTGCTTAACTCTATTTCTTAAATTCTTATCATGAAAACATTTCATTTTCTATGTTTAGAAAACATATCTGACTATATTTGGAAAACGTTTCCAAAACTCATTTACGGATTTCCAATGAACGTTGTATAAAACATCGTTTCGCTTAATCCATTTATCGCTTATTACTTAACTATATTTCAAATCAACCTTTTCTATCGAACCACAACTATTCCTTTGTCAATTCTGAAGTCAATCAAGTTGGGGTATAACTACCTCTCAGACCTTAATTTAACAACGTCCTTTACTGTGAAATAGATGAAGCTCATCACTCACTTTTTTTACAATCATCTGTTTACGCAAATTCTCGGATTCAGGTTACGAATCCACTTCTTATATGACAACGTTTGATTATAACTATAACGTTATAACTCCTACTTCTGCAATATCTAACCTAAATTATAACTTTATCTCCTAACTCGAATAATTTAACAGACACCTAATTTCTAAATCAATAACTAAATCTTGATTTAAACCCTGGAAAGTAAATAGTACTTTCCCGAATTCGCTATAATCGAATTCGACGTATAACTCTCTTTCGAGTAATCTCTATTTGATTAACTCTTCTTCGAATAACCTATATTCGATTATCTCTCTTCGAATAACTCATATTCGAAATCTCTCTCTTTCGAATAAACAATATTCGATCTCTTTCTTTCGAATATGCTATATTCGAAAATCTCCTTTCGATTTACTAATCGATAACTCCTTTTGATCAAACTAAAATCGATAACTCCTTTAACTCTATTCGAATAACTAATATTCGACTAACTCCTTTGGATCGACTTATTTGATTAACTCCTTCGAATAACTAATTCGAATAACTTACCTTCGAAAAACCAATATTCGATTTACTCTAACTCGATTAACTTAGTTCTAATCGATTTACTCCATTTCGATTCAACTTAATTCAAATCGATTAACTTAACTCAAATTGATTAACTCCTTTCGAATAACTAAATTCGATTTAACTCTAATTGAATAACTAATATTCAATTAACTCTTACGTGTTTAACTCTATTTGAATAAGTAATTCGAATCACTCTAATGTGTTTAACTCTATTCAAATATCAAATTCAAATAACTCATTTCGAATAACTAAATTCGATTAACTCTTTTAACTTTACTCGAATAACTATATTCGATTAACACCTTCTTTCGAATAACTATATTCGTTTAATTCTTCGACTAACTCCTTTGGATTAACTAACTTCGAATAACTCCTTTGGATTACTAACTTCGAATAACTCCTTTGGATTAACTAACTTCGAATAACTCCTTTGGATTAACTAACTTCGAATAAATAATATTCGGTAACTCTTCTCAAATGAATAACATTTGATTTCTCCACTTGAATAAACTATATTCGATTACTCTTTCCTCGAATACACTATATTCGATAACTCTACTTCGAATAAGTGGTATTCGGCAACTCTACTCGATTAACTCCACTTGGATAACTCTAACTGGTCAATTCTAACTAGTCAACTCTAACTGAGTAACTTTAACTGATCAACTCTAACTGGTCAACTTTAACTGGTCAACTTTAACTGGTCAACTTTAACTGTTTATCTTTAACTGGTAAACTTTAACTGTTTATCTTTAACTGGTAAACTTTAACTGTTTATCTTTAACTGGTAAACTTTAACTGGTTAACTCAAATGGTTTAACCTAACTTAATTTACTTGTCTCGATTAACTGAACTAATCCACTTAGATTAACTTAGTTAATTCACTTTGATTAACTCTAACCGATTTACTTAGTTTAACTCAGCTAATTCACTTTGATTAACCCAACTAATTTACTTCGATTAACCAATTAGTTTAACTTAACTAATTCACTTAGTTTGACGCAACTAGTTCACTTTGATTTACCAATTAGTTTAACTTAACTAATTCACTTCGATTAACCGCTTAGTTTATCTTAACTAATTTACTTTGGTTAACTTAACCAATTACTTTGATTAACTCGACTAACTTGCTTTGGTTAACCTAACAAATTACTTTGTTTAACTCTATTCGAATAAGTAATTCGAATCACTCTAATGTGTTTAACTCTATTCAAATATCTAATTCGAATAACTCATTTCGAATAACTAAATTCGATTAACTCCTTTTTATAACGTTTATTCATTTCAAAAGATTTCCTTTTTACAACGTTTATCCATTTATAAAGATTAACTTTTTACAACGTTTATCCATTTATAAAGATTAACTTTTTACAATGTTTATCCATTTATAAAGATTTACTTTTAGTAATGGTTCTTCACTTTATAAATGTCCTTTTAATAACATTTCTACTTCTCTATATAAGTCCAGACTTAGATATATTCCATTTATCAACGGTAAATAATTTATTTAATTTATAAAACATTATTTATAAATTAATCTATTTCAATTTATCTGTTTAAAACAGATTTCCTATTTAATATCTCATTAAAATCTATATCGTGTTATACCGGGTGCGAAGCACGGGTTTTAAATCTATCCTTGTATAATTCTATTTATTTTCCGAACAAGTGTTCCTTTATTTATTCCCTAAATAGATATTCCTTTATTCCATTTATTTATAATCTAAATAAATGTTCCTTTATTTATTTCCTAAATAAATAAATGTTTTTCATTTTATAAAGTCCTATCGATTTTATAAATAAGATTTATTTTCAATATAAACATTGAAAATTCCCTTTTTACACTCTAGTATCACCAACGGTGTTTAACGTGTCGTATAACAATGATCGGTATCATTCAAACATATGAAATCAATAACAGATTTCATAACACATCATATATCACAATACATGAAAAAAGGTAAAATAAATGTTGAGGAATCCAGTCGGATTCCTCCAACCTGTTTCCCTGCATCACAGATGTTAGACAATATAGATAACATCACTTTCAGTTCCATATGATATATTCTGTTAAACAGAATCAATATAGAAATTTAACTAACTGACTAGCAGTTCAATCAAACAATCAACACACAGTCAAACAGACAATTTTAACAGTTCTAACAATACACCATGAAATTATAAACTGTTCAGAGTTAGTGAGATTTACTCACTTTGGCAGTTCATCATTAAAGAACAATAAACTGTTGTCTGATTTGAATCAAATAGTTTATCTCGCCATAAATTGTACCGAGCTCGTATTCACTTCCAGTCAGCTCCACGGCGTAGCCATCGTCCATACGAACCTGGTGTGACAACCCGTTCGCAAAACTGAGTATAAGCGAATAAGTTATACTATATACAAGATTTATGATTACTTAATTAAATTAAACTTGAATAAAGGTTGAAATTGGGCCTTAACCTTTATTAATCACCGGCCCATTTGCTTTAAACCCGATCCCTTATTTCATCTTCCCCAAACGATTTCCAGACCGCGACATCCCAGTATCCTCCTCGGCACCATTACGAATTCCATTTTCTAATTCACGCTCACACATTCCTTCACCGACCTCAAAACTAAAACCACCTCCGTCCTTCTCTTTTAATACTGATCGACCTCAGCACCCTTGCTTAACAAATCGCGGCCACCATTCATGGTGCTACGATGGCCCTCTCACGTCTGAATCCGTCGTCGCACAGGTCTTCAGACTCTTCACGCACAGCTGCTCTTCCAGGCAGTTTTTCAACGCAGTTCAAAATGGCCAGCACCACTCAACTCTTTGCCATCACCTTCTTAGCTATACACGTTATGTGACTCACTGTTTCTAGGTACTCCCTTCTCTTGTGTCTTCCCTGTACACCATACACACAGCACGCTCCATTTTATAACCCCATCAGGCAAGACAAACTTGCTCCAAACCCTTCCTCCTTCGTTTAGTCATCCCAACCCTCACATACTTGCTGATGACCATCACACACCCTTTAATCCGTGGCCTCCACTTCAGAGCCACGCTCAGTTCTCCCACTCCCCCTCCTCCCTTTTGTAATATACACCGCATATCTCAAGTCTTTCCTTCCTGACCTTGTGCGACAGCTTTTGGCCCCTCTTCTTTGATTTTTGGTTTTCATTCGGTAAAGTTGATGACGGCGTTTTGTTTTGGATCTTATATAAAAATTTGATATTGGATTCTCGGAGGAGAATTCTCCACGTTGGTGGTGTTATAGCCAAACAAATGAAGGCGTGAAGGGGATTCTCCACGTTGTGTGTTTGTGATTATATATAGACAGTGTCTTTGTTGTTAAGTTAACCAAAAAAAGAATTCCCTTCCTTGCAAACTGTTGTCGGCAGAAGTAAACATACTGTTGTGATGGACAATGTGTCAGGATCCCAAAAATATAATAATACCGGTAGATTGGCTTATTCTGTGAAACCCCGAAATGTCGATACAGGGTGCCAAATACTCCAAATAAAAAGTCGCGTATTTAATAAATTAAAAATTACAGTAAAATTCTAAAAATTAAATTATCGCTATTTCCCAAAAGAACCTTGTCTGAATTCACATCCGATATCTAGTTATTTTGAAATAACCGTTATGGTCGATAAACGAATCTATAGCGACTATTTTAAAGTTTGATTTGACATATCTCAAAATCTACACGAAGAAATCCCAATTTTTCTCTTCCACTAGAAAGATATACTCTGCCAGCTCCACACGTTTCTTGTTTCACAGAAATCCGGCTTAAAACGAATCCTGTACATTCAGTTGAAGTTCGAATCGCCAAATAGCGAACTGCCGCGACGTTTCAAGTTCGTTTTAATTATAATTATAAATTATAAGTTCGAACGTTGTACTTTAAGTTATCAATATCGCCAAATCGATATATAAATAATTAAATAAATTAATTATTCGACAGCTATCAAAACACGCCATTACACTTTCTTTGACGATTGTCCCATGCTGGTCAGGCATGGGCACAACGCTCTTTCATTTGAAATGTCGGCTGGTGCGGGGCGGGCTGTCACAGACGAAATGCTCAGTGATGGCGGGTTAATGAAGGAATATATATATATATATGTATATCTATTTATTTATTTCTGTCTGTTTTTCGTATTTCATATTTCATCCGTAACTTTTTCATACGGACTCTGTTCGCGAAACTCCAAACATTAAAGTTAACCAGAATTCCAAGACGAATGCATCGATTAAAGTTTTTTGTTGTTAAATTCCATCAATTGCATAAATTTCTTTTTTTCGAGATTCTACTAATTAGTTTCTATTGCCAAAACTCCGGATTTACACTCTTCCCTCCATAAAAGGAATTTCGTCCTGAAATTCTAACACCTACTATCACATCCTATACAACCAATTTGTGTTCACCCACTTTGCAACCATATTTATATATGCATGGAGTACATATTGCATTTCAACCATACAACATGCATGCAAGATGATTCTAAATCAGGCCCTCTATATGTATACATTGACATTTTTAAAATACTTTTGAAAACATGATGCAAAACATCCTAAATATACTGCCAGTTTCATATGAATGCAAATTTCAAAAATCATTTTCATCCATAATCCTCACACGATTACTAATAAAGGTGTGAAACAACCAATTTGAATCTAAACTCTACCACCAAAAATGTGGATGCATCTCATCGTTTCCTATTTAATTTTTCCTAAACCGGAAAAAGGAAATCAAAGTAAAGAATTTTAATGTTTCCTCCGCTTATAAATATTTCATTTCCGGCACTACTGTGGAATTTTCACCTCAGCTACCCAAAATTTTACATCTGTATAATATAAGGGAGGCTTAAAATAAGCTCTGAAACGTAAAACAATTTAATTAATAGCTCGCGCATATCATTGACAAAATATGAAAACAACGTTTCCAAGGATAAAACAACCTTTTCCTTGTGGTCGCTATCGTTTTTATCGTATTGTCGGTCTTATTGCACCGATGAAACACGCACACAAACCATCCTAAAAATTTCCATACGCTATTCATATGACCAAAAATCGAAATTTTTCATAAAAATAAATGTCCACAAAAAAAATTTCTTATGTTTATTTCAAAATTTTCTATTCAATACCATTTCACTTTTCATATGATATTTGTATGAAAAATCAAAATTTCGGTAATGTGCACTTTGCGACATTTAAATCATCCATTTTAATGTAAAACAAACGTTTAAATATGCATAATTTGTTATGTTTAAAATTTGCGTTTTCGTGCGAACCGAAATAAAAGAAAATAATTTAGTAAAAAAAATGATAAAAGATTTTTTTTCAAACAACATTTTCCAAAGGTTTCAAAACTGTATTTTGTGGAAACATAAACGATTAAAGTCACATGTTAGCAGAGAAGGAAGTTAGTCACGCAAAAATGCGAAAACTGGACTTACACACAAAAAGACCAAAATAAATTTTAGCTTAACAAGGAACGGTGATTTATTTATTTATACACGTGACGAGAACAACGCAAAACTAGTCCTTTGCTAAAATTTATCCCATATCAAATTCTATTCTTTCCAGTTCTAGGACAAATACTAGTTTTAGATAAGAAAATGAGATTTTATTCTAATAAATATGCGTGAATGACACTGAAGTGGCCCTGCAATTTCTCCATAGTTTTTCACTAATTTTTTTAAACAAGACAAAATTTTATCTATAAACCTAGGTCACTTACTCAAAAAAACTACTCTCCCTTTTTAACATCCTCCAGGATTCAAAATATAAAAATATTAGTTTGATTCAATTTGTTCATAACTTATATATATATATATATATAAAGATATATAATCCCTCTTTACTTATAATCAGAGTTTAAGTTAAATAGAAAAATTCATTTGATTGATTAGAAATACTTTATCACAACACAGCAAAACATGAACAATCAGTTTTGTTTTCACTTATAGATACTTCTTATAAAATTCTTATTAATACCATTTTAGATGGCTTAAACAACTAAAGTTTAATTATGAATTACATGCAAGGAACCTTTGGCACGTTATGGCATTCATTCTATTTGTATAGGTGACAACAACGCGTTTGGGCTATATATATCTCTCATATATCAATTGACACATACATTTAGTATTCTATTGCTTTTGTTATTTACTTCCTATAAGCTTCCTTGCATTTTATACAAGATATAAATAACATCTTAAATGCATTTAAACATAATTCCACAATTTTTGAACCTCATTGACGTATACATATATAGAATTGCTCTGTACTTTGTCTCCTTGTTCAACTCATTTTAAAACAGAAAACATGTTATGACTGTACATATAACATGGACCTCAGGGTACCCATAACTATGATTTTTCACTTTTTATAACAACCAATAAACCATACATTGGATATATATTTGTCCCTTATCACATTTTCATAAAAAGATGTATATAAAAATCACTACTACAAAAGTGGGCATATTCGACAATAATTTGCGTGCGTTACGTGAAAAGTGTGGTGAAAGCTATACTTTCTTTGATCTTCTACAACAATATTCATATGTTGTTGCATTAGACATGAATGCAGTGTTGCGGTTGGAATTCTTGTGATGTGACGTGCAACAGTAGTTCAAAACGTAGCTTTACATAAATACAAGTCAGGTCAGCGATCCGCGTTATCAGTTTAAACAAATAAATAACTATAGATGTTGATTAATCCAACGATTCAAACCGATCCTTGCTTCAGTTTAGTGAAAATTTGGCGCGATGTTTTCCCCATTCAAGAAATGCTTCCCCAAAACAAATTTCTCCCTTACTCTTCCTTCTGTACTCTTCTCTCTCCACAAAATCTTTCCACGAACACCTCCGATTGCTACTCTACCTCCAGTTACAAACTATAAATCCTATTGCCCCTATTTTACAAACTTTACACCTCCAATTTGGATCATTTAGGAAAATTACAGGTAGTTAGGGCTTCATCATTTCAGTTTTATTTAGGTGGTTTCATCTTTAACTTATTTTGGTCTACATTCAACGTCTCTGTGTGATTTGGTATACCGATTGTCTTAAATTCGGGTTTATTATACTTGAAGTGTTGTATTTATATGTTTCCATGTGTTGAAATTGTGCAAGTTATGTATTTTTATGTCTACCAAACCATTGATGTATTGGTAAATAATGCCTATTTCGAAAAGTAGACACAAAATTTAGAGGACAAAAGAAATACAATTTAAATGTTTAAATGTATATTTCTGTTTGTAGTTAAATAATGCTTATTTCTCTTCCTACATCGTATAACTATGAAAATACCCTAGGCATGGGTGATCTACGACTGTCAAACCCATCATCACTAGAAACTCCTATTATTTTTGTATAGAGATGCAAGAAAGGTACTATGATGATTTGCGTGTGTATGAACTAGAGCAAGAAGAACTCCGAAGACAAAGGCAAGAAGAAGAACGGCGTGAAGAAAGGGCAATGCGACGACATAGTCGGGCTGCCTTGCGTCGTCAGCATCAAAACAACCAAGTGGTTAACGAACAACAAGTTGACTCACCAATCATAATGTGTGAGTGTGGTTATGCCGCTATAAAAGATGTTATTTTGATTGGATTCAATATTGGTCGTCGTTATTTTAGATGTCGTGTTTATCCCATAGGGGTGTACCTTTTGGCAGTGGATTGACCATCTGTTTCCAAGTCGAGCCCCTAAGTACGTAAATGAATTTCAACATCAACTTACAATGCTGAAAAATCGAGGTATTGGTTTTCGAATTGACATTAGTAGACCTAACGACCAACTTCAAGGGCTAAACATTAGAAGACAAAATTAAATTATTGCATCGTTCTTTGTATTAGGTACAACTATATCATCTTTGTATCACCTGTATAGTCTTTGTATATGTACTGTTTTGTTTTGGTGCAACCAGGTAATGTGAAGAATTTGTGTTCAATATCCTTAGTTGCTTGTTTTATGTATTCTCTTGATAATTCAGTTCCAAAATTTAGTGATAATTCATATCAAAACAATTGTTGATTTTGCCACACACTGATTTCACCACACTGATTATGTATATTTGTAAATTATTAACTTGTTTTATTTTTATTCCTAATTTAATCAAACCTTACAGGGTAGCCCATGTTCGTGTCGTAAAACTATTAATGGTATCAAATTTAGTTTTACTAGGCCGTGGTTAGATTGTGGCAATGGATAGTGAGTATTACATATGGATAGGACTTCCGAGATCGAGTACAGAATATGTAAGAGGGGTAAAAGCTTTTCTAAGAAATGCATTACCCATTTATAAAGTAGGTGATGAGATGAAGTGACCCTGCAAAAAATGTACAGAATGTAATTGGTATTGTGAAAATGTCATATACGATCATCATATTATTAATGGCCCTTCTCCAGTACATACCTGGTGGATTTGTGAAGTTTCACAAACGAAATTAATAGGTATTGATGACCATATGGATTGTGCAATGGAGATAGATTTGAAGGATAATTTAGATGTGATGTTCAAATGTGCGGGTTGCAAATTTGATCGAAATCCCGGGGACTTTGAAGTAGAACCATATCCAGAGGCTAAGAAATTTTATCGGCATGTTAAAGAAGGAAAAAAACCGTTATATTCTGGATGCACTAAATTTTCTCGACTAAGTTTCTTGGTCAGGCTTTATCATTTAAAGTGTTCTTATGGAATTAACAAGTCTGCGTGTGGGGAATTACTAAAGCTTATAAAAAAAGCCTTTCTAGATGCCCATCTGCCTTTGTCTTCCTACACTGCAAAGAATGTCATTAAGGATTTAGGTCTTGATTAACATAAAATACATTCCTGCCCAAACCATTGCACATTATATTAGGCAGAGAATAAAGATAAAGAGGCTTGTGACATTTTTGGTTTTTCGAGGCTGGCTGTAAAAGAAAAAGAAGACATTGTTGATAATAATGATCCACCAAAGTCGATTCCCAAAGTGCCAAATGTTATGAGGTACTTCCCACTAAGACCAAGGTTACAACAGATGTATATGTGCAAAGAATTTTCCAAACTTATGAGATGGCACCAAGTGGAATGAAAATAAGATGGAAAACTAAGACATCCGCCTGATGGTGTGGCATGGAAGATGATGAATGCTCGCTATCCTGATTTTTTTATCAAAGAATCATAATGTTGGATCGGGTCTAGCATCTGATGGATTTAATCCATATCATTCAATGAATTCAAGTTATAGTACATGGCCAGTTGTGTTAGTAAACTACAATCTTCCACCTTGGTTACGTATGAAACATGAGAATTTGATTCTTTCAACATTAATATCTGGTCCAGATTCTACAAAGAACAGCATTGACGTATATATGCAGCCTTTAATTGTGGAACTGAAAGCGTTAGAAATGTTTCCGTCGAAACATATGATTCTTTGATTGATGGGAATTTTAATTTATGTGAAAGCATCTTATGGACCATTAGTGGTTTTCCGGGATATGCCATGTTGTCAGGTTGGAGCACGAAAGGGAAAATAGTGTGTCCAGTATTCCATTATGAAACTTCTTCAAATTATTTGAAGCATAGAAAAAAAAATGTGTTATATGCTCTATAGAAATTTCTTGATCTGACACATAAGTGGAGGCTGCATAAGAGGAGATTTATTGGCGAAACTGTAAGAGGAGATTTAATGGCGAAACTGAAATGGGAAGCATTCCAGAAATATTATCAGGAACAAATATTGAAGAGTTATTACGGGGGTTCAAAAATTAGTATGGGGATAAGACCAAGAAACCGGGTAAAAGTGATGGCCTGTAACGACCCAACTTTCCAGTACCTCGGAAGTTGTATCATTATTTAAGAAAAGAAATAGATAGAAGAATAGAACTAAGAAAAAGATATCAGAATCTCACAGCGGAACTTGGGACAATATATAATAACCCAAAATATTACATAACATAATTCAGGTACATTGGAATACTTCATACATAGGGGTACATATCATCACAATTACATACTTAACACTTGTGATATTAACTTGCAGATAATTCTACATAACATATAATAGATAAGCCAACACTTCTGATCCTGCCATCCAGCTACTCCAAGTTACCTTAAAACCTGGATCACTTGTCTACTCATAATAAATATTATGAGTACCTAAGAGTTTAAGGAAAACACAGAAAATAAACTCCGGGTCAGTCATGGACTAGTATGAGTAAACGATTTATAAACAAGTTTAATAAATCACAATGATTCAGAAGACCACGCCATGAATACGAAGCGGGTTTTTACCTTATGAGATCAAAACAGTTTGCATATTTAAACAGATATTATGATAATGTCTAGGGTGTCCACAAATAATTATAATCTAGTAGAATGTTTGCATCTCACATTCTACTTATAGTATACAAACAAAACCGTTAAGTGCTTATGGATATTGGGTTTCCAACTATGACAAGGTATGGGATCACCTTCCGGAGGTGTATCTCTAGATACGAATACACGGGTTCAACAAGAACATCCTGTAACCCGGCCACACATGACCGACCACTCATTTCTCTTGAGTGTATCGAATGTATATCACCAACGGTTGGGAGCTACCCACCGTTTCCCGAAACGGGTCAGAATCGACAATAGATTTTTAGAAGTAAATGAAACTCTAGATCAGATGATGATACATCCTAATGGGAGCTACCCACATAGCCTTGCGCCTGCCCGATTTTTGTCATTTCCGGTTGTGAAGCTTGAAGCTAAACGTACCCTGACACATGCTTTTTATTTTCTTTGAACGTCACATCGTCAAACCCGCTAATCCAGTAATTAATTTCTCCAAAAATATATTACACGTATAAATTAAGAGAAACGAATTTCTCTACCACTTATAACTACGTTTGCAAAGGTCAACGTACGTGATTAGTTAGGAGTACTCTGTCAGACGTTCGTCCATACAAGTTGTCCTGGGACTGGACAAACCGAAGGTACTATTCCGTACAACCATCTTAGCCAATCGTTATCTAAGATTTATACAATAGCCCTTGCATTTTTCTCCATCTTCAATATATTCAGCATACTTGACTCGCAACGCTTATGCCAATACGGAGTGGTTCTTCGGATAATAATCCAACCGGTCTCTCCATATTAACAACGTTAAAATTGTCAAAACTTTGATAGTAGATGACTTAACTATCAAATGAAAATATGTGTGCACACAACAATCTTATTTCGAATTGAAATTTCTATTGACCAATCATCATATATGTATATATATATATATTGATATTTCTGTGTTTACGTATCACTATCCCTTCACATCAATCAATCGCTGACTGTAATCATTAAGAGAACAACTTCCTAAGTATAAACCCCGAAGGCCGAAACCAACATCAGATAAAATACTCAGAAAATCATTCGACTTATTAATTCTATTCAGTTTTTGATTTCAGTAATTTCATTTGGATTCTTATTTCAAAAATTCATGTTCCTTTAATATTTCTATTTCGACAAATATTAACTTAACCTCTTTATTTAATATCATGTTGTACCGTGTGCGAAGCACGGGCTTAAAACTTTGCTCATGTAAAATCTTCTTTATATAAAAACCGGGGTCAAACGGTTTGATCTATTATTGACAATAATCCTTTCTCTTGATCCATTCTTTATTTTATTTATCGTTGACTTGATCCCATACAACAAACACTGCCTTATCCTCAGGTTTATCAGTCTATACATCGATTACCATTTTTGTATATGATAAAAATGTTCGACGATACGAAATATAAATTTCCCTAATTTATATCATTAATTAAGGTTTCATTTATTTAATTATTTAATTTATTTTTAAATAAACTAATTAAATAAATCCGTCGACTTCTTACAGTCGAGCTCTGTCCTTGGTGTTCTGTTGTTTTCTTCCTCTGCCACCGTTTATGATATTTTAAATAAAAACTTTTCTTTTTATTTAAAAAAAATTATTTCTATTTTATTTTATCGTTGTCTTGATTTAATAAAATATCACCATATTCTTAGATTAAATTATCTACACATCGATTTCCGTTTGTACATACTAAACATGTTCGACAAACGTTGTATATATATATATATATGTATTTTCTATTCTATATATATTCAATTACTTCTTATTTATTTAATTTATTTTTAAATAAAACAAATTAATTAAATTTATCGAAAAACATTTTTCCATTTATAGAAATCTCGAAAATGTCGTCTTCGGTCACTTCGTAAATCTTGCGCTGCGGTTTCCCGTGTTGGACTCGGTGGTTCACCACAGAAGAAAAACTGGTGTGCATCTTGGAAAGATTTCCCCAAAGTGGTACTACCACTTTCGCAAAATACCAGTCCCAGATTCCATGATTTCCTCAGCCAGATGCCTCCAATTCATGTGTGCCACGCCTTTTCCAAACCCGAACTTCCGCAAAAACTAAATCTTCAAATGCCGCTATTCTCCCCCCTCTTTTCTTCCCAATCCCTCATCTCTTCCCTTTCTTTTAAATAACACGTCCCAAATACTGGGTTGAAATATTACTTTACATTTTTACTTGATTTGTTCGATGCTTCCCTTACGCAGCAGCTCCATCGGAGAAACTCCCCCAACCCCACGCCTCAGGCCACTAGGGGCCCACCGCCTTCAACCACACCTTGCCACCTTCCAGTCGCCCCCTTCGCCGCTGGTGCGGCGGTCCCGTTCAACTCCGACGAAGAGCAGTTCGCATGCAAAGGTGAGACAGTGAACTCGAAAACATCATGCATGAAATCACTCCCACTCCAAAACTAAGCGATGAAAAATCGTGTTAACATTTTTCCTATCATCTAGGGTCTGTTGCGCAACTATACACCCAGCCATTTGATTCATAAAGCCGTGGATCATCCACGTTTGATCGAAGTTCAGTTTTTGGAAAGAACGCAAGTTCTCTTTATCCTCTTATCTAAAAATCACCATATTTATTTCTAAATTCATGTTAAGGCCTGGCGCATCATGCTAGTACCCTGAATTACGTTTTTATGCAAGTTTGGTTTTCATGTTTTCATGTATGGTTTTGACAGTAGGTGTGGTCTCCAGTCTCTCAAACAATACATGATATCTTGGCCACACAATGGGATATAAACTTATATATATATTTGAATGTACTTGCGTTAGAGCATAAAATAAGTCTAGAATTATATATGCATCCATACATAAGATCACAACAGAGTTTATGTGGAAACAGCAGTGGTCATTTCAGGTATGAACACAACAGTAAATTATGTGAAACAGTTACGCGATTTGTGTATGAATCACAGCAGTAAAACACATCAACAATCAAGGCATATCATAGTTATGTAAAAGCATGAACAAGGAGGTGTTTAGTGAGTGTTTACTCACTGTTTTACAGCATTGATAACAAGGTGTTCAAATCTTTTCACTGAGCAGGTATAACAGCAAACATGGTTCAAGAGTTCATGTGTTTTTAACAAGCAAACATGTGACTTTCTTATAGCAGTAAACATTCATAATGTATACTCACGTTCACCATTCATTTGAATGAAAACATAGCCATAAAAAACTGAGGTTTACTCACTGTGAAAAATCTGGTTCTCTGGTGTTTAAAATACTCTGTTTGCTTTCTTTTCTCTCGGGTCCTCAGGTGCAAAGATGTGTGGGTACTTGCAGCTTATTTATAGGCTAAAATATAAGTATTATATTAGTTTTCTTATTAATATTAATCAACTAAAATCTAATTACTCCCATCACTGTATTCGACGCAGGAAAGTTGGTAGGAGAATGTTTGTAGGAAGCTAAATTTGGTCATGGGATGGCTTGCTAAAGTCCTTGCTGTACAATGAAATGTACACCCACTTGTTTTCCTATGACAAAAGCATTTAATGCTTGGTACTACTTCTAGAAAGTTTTATTGTTCATGTTAAATGTTTCTATGGAAAATTTCTTCACGTGTAACATTGCTTGTTTGAAAATTTTACAGCACATTTTTTCCTTCCTATTAAATTTTAAAGCTTAAGATCATTTGTTATCTTTGCATTAAATACTCCTGCGCAAAGCACCTCTTTGATCATGGAAAAATCCCCAAAACACTCAAGTGTTTAAACCCTCTAATCACATGTCATTATCACCCTTTTCCCCCTAGACTTCTCCATGAAGTATTGACTAACTAATGGGCTTTGTTTCAGCTGTAAATGGGCTGCTATTCTTGCGCATGTAGGGCTGTGTTTTCAGCTAGCTATGGGTGGTTTTTTTGCAAGGTTTTAGGCTGTTTTAAAGCTTCATGAGCTGAGTGATTTACTATGTTTAGTTAGTAAATTTTAAGTTGTATAAGTGTACATATGTGTCTACTTATCATGCTAGTCTTGGCTATATGTGTTGTGCACAAATGCTTGAGTTCTAAGCATTTTAAAGTTTATGAAATTCCTATTTTAAATCACTCGTCATTCTTTTATTTGATCACTTGAACTTCTCTAGTTATCTCGTTAAAGATATGGTTCAAGTTTATGTTTAACATGGTCGAAAGTACTTGTTTTAGTTAGCTTAGGAAAGGCGTAAACTAAAGATCAAGTTTTCTAGTTTTTAAGTCTTTCGATATGTATTTTAAAAACAATTAATACTCTAGCTAAAGATTTGTAACTCTTTAGCTACGGTTCATTTAGAAATGCTTTAGCTACGGTTCCTTTAGTAACGTTTGCTACAGTGCTCTAGTAGCGCTGTTGTTACTAAGTTTTGTGATACTTACCTTAACAGTTTTAGCCATGCTTCTAGCTGTAAGGTTTTAGCTATGCTTTTATTTGTTGTAAATAAATCCTACTTAACTGTTCTGGCCTTTATAAATGAATTTACACATTAATAAGTTAATTTATTAATGTATTGTTAAATTTTAAGCTCATTCACAAATTGTTTTTTTCGTTCAGAATTTCCGGGTCATTACATGGCCCTTTTAAAAAAAGTCAATACTGTTTGACTTAACATATTGGTGTCATAATCCCCTTTGACATAACTTGGATGCCATGAACATAGAGAGAACATATGCGATAAAATATAGGTACTTTACTTAATATAGGTTGCATGTCGAAGAATCACCTAAATGCTCGTTTGGATTTACAGGAATTGGGCGTAAGGAAGGCTCTTTATCCTATTGAATGTGGTGATGGAAAGCATGTTCAAATTAGAGCTGCAATGTTTGATATAACAAATAAGGAAAAAGAAATCTGTTGCTCTATGAACGCCAAACTACCACATGGTCGTGCCTCGAATGTTAGTGGGTACATGCACATAAAAGAGAGAACGGTTGTGGGATATAAGAGCCATGATGCTCACTTCATACTCCGCTATTTGTTACAATTTACCGTGAAGAAAATGTCAAAACCCGAGGTTGCATTATCAATGATCAGATTTAGTGCATTCCTTAGAGGACTATGGAGCAAGGTTATCGAAGTGGATGATATCAAGAGGCTGCAAAAAGAAATTGTCGAGATACTTTGTCATACTAAAATGATTTTTCCATGGGCTTTTTTCGATATAGTGGTACACTTGCCTGTTCATTTATGCAGAGAAATAGATTATGGTGGGCCTGAACACCTTAGATGCATGTATCCAATTTAGCGATCTCTTGGAAAGTTGAAATCTTATGTGCTAAATAGAAACAGACCGGAAGGTTTGATTTCAGAAGGTTACTTGGTAGAAGAGTGTGTGAACTTCTGTTCAAGATTTTAAAGCGTTGATGGAGGAACAAAAAACATGTCGATTGATTGTGGAAGATGTCCAACAGATTTGGAATATCATAGTGGAACAAAGAAGAATAAAGATGGAAAGATGTTTAATTTGAAAGATGCAGATTGGAAGGCAACGCATCGCTATGTTCTGTTCAATTCCGGTAATAAAGAAATTGAGAGTTTGATCGAGTAAGTTGTTAAGTTCCTATATCATTTTCCTTAACTATAAATTAATATCTGCATTTCGTAGTTTTATGTCCTTAATTATTATTTAGGGTTCATCGAGCTTTTGTGGATGGTCTTGCAAATCCAAGAAGATACAAGAGGGAACGAGAATATTTTGAAGAGTTTTGGAATTGGCTAAAAGAAGAGGTTCTGAAAAAGGACAATATTTCAAGAGATTTAGAGGTGTTTGCATTAGGTCCTAATGGAGTAGCTAGGAAGTGTACTAGTTATATAGTAAATGGATATAGATTCCACACAAAGTGTAACAACCCGGAGAAACAAAACCAAATTAAATTTTTTATTTTGGCTATTTTGTTGAATTTTGAATAGTTAGAATAATTTATTTTAAATAATAACGATTATAAATTTATTTAAATCGAAGTTAGAACGAAAATATTTATTTTAATTTTAAATGGAGTTAGAAATAGCGCGGTAGTTTGAAAATTTGAATTTGAACTTTGACTGAATGTACAAGATGCAAATAAATCGAATTTTGGTGAAACCAAAAATATTTAAATCTGTTTAAAAATATTTTTCCAACGAATCTGAAAAATTGAAATTTCATAACAGGAATAAAAAGTTATGGCTAGTTGAATATTCAAAATAGTCGCTATGGAATTTAATATAATATATAGCCCGTATAAATAGCCATTTTGCAAACGACCTCCATTTTCGACGAAACCACCCTGGTTGGATCCGGAATTTCAAATTATTGCAAATTTCCAATTTTCATAATTTTTGAAATTAATATGTGAGCGTGGCAAAAGAAAATGTGTTTTGTCAATTTCAGTCAATTTGGATCGACCAGAAAATGGCTATTTTTCAAACGATCTCCAAATTTAACGAAATTAATTTTGTTAGGACTGTATCATCAATACATAGCTATATTTATTTTTCGGGAATTTTTGGATTCAGTATGTAGCCCCGGTAAATTAAAATGTACGATCAAAATTAAATAATTAAATGTTTTATATTTAAATTTAAAGAAAAACCTATCGAAACAATTGAATTGGCTTACGTTATATATCCCATTGTGTTCAGATGGGGGGTATTTAGCTAGGGGCGACAGTCGCTGGATTTGATTTGGAGATATGATGAGCAAACATTATTTTTTTGAAATTAAAAGAATTAAATAAAATAAAAATAAAATAAAAATGTGTATAAATACGCCGTATACAGTAAACCCTATTCATCGTTATACCATTGCCTACATCGATTAATGGCCTAAACCGCTCAGATTTTCATCTCCAAATAACTTTTAACTCACTCAATAAAATCGCAAGCCACAGTAGAGAATTTTGTAGAGAATCTCTTGATCTTCTAATCCATATAAAGTTTGGATTTTTTCGATCAGTATTTCTTGAGATCCGACGCTGGGAAGTTGCCTCCTTCCAGCCGCCGCCGAGACCAACTCCGGCCATCGAAGTGGGCCCTATCACTGCGCGCTGACGCGCCGTTCCACCCTCCTCGACGTCTTATAGTACAATCATCTTCAAAGTACACGGATTTGCAGAAAAATCGAAACCTAGGATGGAACCATTTGCTGAGAGGTACGGGTTTAATATATTTAAACTGATTTCAACACATAAAAGCGTGGTAAAGTATTAAAATCGTATAAAAATCATATCTTTTTGCTATATTGTCGAAATCCAGTGGAACAAGAGACATCGGGATCGTGGCATCGTCCTCTACATTCTAAAAGAGGCCGGAGAATTTTTAGAGCTCGCTACAATTTTAAACGAAGCCGAAAACAAAGTGAGATTTTTGAATCCAAATTAAATAAATAAAATTATATTAGGTTGCACACGAAGTTTAGAAACTCCCGACACCCGTTGTCCATAGACCATGGACGACTTGATTGTATTGTGGTGTGAAATGGTTAGTGTTTATGGTTAATTGTTTGTGGATTGAAACGAAATTGTTCGTGTTTGTGGAAAATTCATTGTATAGAAAAAATTGTATTAGGAAATGAAACCCTTGTACTGTCGGGAGGCCTAATTAGCGCGAGGAGCCGTACTAGGGACGGTGCCGGTTTTAATTACCCTGCCGTTATGTTGCCGAAATTTTCTGAAATATTCTTGTGTTATACAATATTCATGTTATTTTATAAAGTTGCTTATATAAAATGAAAATTATATTTTTATTTTATATATATATATATGAATATGAAATGATCATTATATGTCAATATAAAATTCATATTTTTGTTGTAAGTCAAAAATAAACATTATGATATAAAAATGTCTTTTCTTTAAAATTTATATTTTTTTATAAATGAAACATTAAAAATGTCCATTGTTTTATAAAATGCCTTTTCTTTAAAATTTACATTTTTATTGTAAATGAAACATTTAAATTGTCCATTGTTTTATAAAATGTCTTTTCTTTAAAATTTACATTTTTATTGTAAATGAAACATTAAAAATGTCCATTGTTTTATAAAATGTATTTTCTTTAAAATATACATTTTTAATGTAAATCAAACTTTAAAAATGATCATTAGTTAAACAAAAATGTTTTCTTTGAAATAAACATTTTTAATGTAAATGAAACTTTAAAAATGATCATTAGTTAAACAAATATGTTTTCTTTGAAATATACATTTTTAATGTAAATGAAACTTTAAAAATGATCATTAGTTAAACAAATATGTTTTCTTTGAAATTTACATTTTTAATGTAAATGAAACTTTAAAGATGATCATTAGTTAAATAAAAATGTTTTACATTGAAATTTATATTTTTAGATGTAAATGAATCATTAAAAATATTCTTTGGTCTGAAATGAAAATATAGTAACAATAAAAATTCACATTTTGTTGTATATGAGAAAACATTAAGATTTACATTTTCCATGAAAATAAACCATAGGAAAGGATGCATTTTTTATTAAATGTGTTAACATTTAAGATTGCATTTTAATGTAATCAAAGAAATGAATAAAAAGATTATATTTTTAATGTAATAAAAGAATGAATAAGGAGACTACATTTTTAATGTAATAGATGAATGATTAAAAAGATTACATTTTATTTTATGTAAGATAGAATATTTAAAAAGATTTAAGTTGCATAAAATTGTGTTTACATTAAAAATATTTCATTTTTAATGTATAGATTAATCATACAAAAAGATTCAAGATTTATAGTTTGGAAATAGGTTGTAACATTAAAAATTACATTTTTAATGTAAATGATAATTCATTTACAATATTCATTTGATAAAAATGTTCTTACATTAAAAATCACATTTTTTAATGTGAAGTATGAACCATTACCAAGATTCACATTTTTAATGTAAAGTATGAATCATTAGCAATATTCATTTTTGAAATGAAAAGTTAAACATTAAAATTAACATTTTTAACGTAAAGAGGATTGATAAAAATATATAGTTTGATAAAAGGTTAAATATTAAAAATTTACATTTTTTAATGTAAAGAGGATTAATATAAAAAAACTATGATTTAATGAATATGTGTATGACATTAAAAATTACATTTTAATGTAATATATGATTTCACACAAAAGAAATCAATGTTGAAATGAAAATGGTTTGAAATCGTCGAACGAATTAATTTATATATATATAGACATAGATATAGATATAAATTAATATAAAACGAATCGCGCTGATGCTATTCGCGATTTGAAATCGTAACTTCAAACGATTATAATGAGAGATCCGACCGTTGGATTTTTCCAAAACTGGAACCGTTGGGTTCGCTTTGGAAAGATATTTCCAAAGATATAAAATTTGCTAAAATCCAACGGTTAGATTTTGAGAAATGTGTAAATCAAATTTTGATGAAAACAGCGCTAGGGCCATGTAATGACCTGAAGCGTCGTTTAATTAAAAATGGCTATTTTAAAATGAATAAAAATAGCGATAAATCGTTATAAAATATTATAAACGATATGAAATGAAAAGAATTGATTTAAATTATATATTTGAGAATTATTTGAAAAGGTCGAGTTAAATCTCATTTCAGATAATTATACGACGATTGGAAGTCAAAGATTTGAAGATGATGATTGAAGACCGGCGATCTTCACATCGAATAGATGGCTACTGATGCCTTTGATTGGAGTTGCTACCGTGCGAGGGTCACAGTGGTAGTTGTCTGGACGTACTTGTTGATTGTCCGGATTTGTGAGAGCCTCTCTTCCATATTGGACATATGGAACGAGGAATAAGGTGTCTACGGTTTCGTTCGGACCCAGAACGGACTTGTAAATGGATTTATGTATGACATTGGATTTTATTCTATGCTGATTGATTTCAATTTAATATATATCTGTTTAGTGGCGGAGAACTTATTCTCTTGCTTAACACCTTTCTCTGAGAAGTACGAGCTCAGAGGTTATATATTGATAGATGTCAGTCACATGGTGTGAATTGTCAGTGTGGCATGCCAAGATGCGAATGATCAAGGCTTATTGTTGAAAAGCAGAGCCTTGTGGTTGATGATCAAAGACTACTTTATTTAGCATAGTTTTGTGTATAGCGTTACTTCGCGAGCCTCACACCCTGGTATGAACCAGAAACGGGAGAAGGATCCAGGGAGAACATACGTTTCTTTCTAGCTAGAAGTGGTGTCATGGTATGAAGCCCAGACATTTTTACTTATGTAGATAATGGAAAGCGAGGTATCTCGGATTGGAGTCCCTAGTGTCTCTTTATTTACGCCCCATAGGGCGGGGAGACATATTGTTCAGGAATTATATATAGTCCACTAACATTAGTTGTGGACTTGCCCTGTGGCTCCCAAAGGCTCACTCGAGCTCTAAGCCTGAGACATGGGCTAGATTGTCTCGAATTCGGTAAGGATGATCCCATGCCTTGATTCTTGATGGAAATCCAACTTCCAATACGACCCATGCAGTGTTGATTGTAAAACTAGTATGGAGACATAGTATATGTTAGCTATCTCGTCTATGATTGATACCTTATGATTGAAAGGTTTTTGAAAACATATATACACTAATAATAATATCAAATCCGTTTTTAACGTATCAAGCATTTTTGACCATTATAAGGTAAAACTCTATCCTCTGGTTTGCTTTGCATTGTGTGATGGGACTTGAGTCTTATAATGGTTTCATTTTTCTAAAAAGCATTACGTTGTCTACCGATTTACTTTATTTATGCACTGGCGATCCAATGGAATAAACCCGTTCCGCGTTAGCGGCGTGGTCCTGTGATTAGCCTTATTATTAAATAGGTTAAGTAAAATTTCTCATACCAGTCCCATGACTGACTCGTAGTTTGTTTCGCTTTGCAAACTCGGGTGCCCTCTTTTCCACACGGGCAGCCTTGTGTTCAGGTTTTAGCAGATTCAATCCTGATGGCTATGGAGCTGAAGATGGATTCTACCATTTCTATTATGCTGTTCAGACTTCATTTAGTATATTATGTTTGATTCCGCTGCAGACATTTTATATTAAGCTGAAACTGTATTATGTACTAAGTATGATCCATTATGCTGTGTAACTCTGATGATATATTATTTCCAGTGTAATTTGATGTACAATATCTGCTGTAATTTTATATTTCTGTTCTGCTGCTATTGTTTATGTGTTATATTCCAATGATTATCCTTGCTTTCGTACTACGAGAGTTTGGGGTCATCACAGTTGGTATCAGAGCTTTGACATATTTACAAACTTGACAGAAATATAATCAGTAGTATTCTAAAACGAATAACTCATTATAGATAGGACTAGCAATGTCCTAGAATCAGTATAGCAGAATAAAACATACCCCCATAGATTCATTTACATTTAAATAGATGTCTTTACGCTGTACAATATCTTTACTGTTGGCTTGACTCTTTGTCTTCTATTTGCAGACATAGTAGAAAATGAGTGGCAGAAACAAAAGAAGTAGTTCTATGTTTCGACAATCTAATGAGCCAATCGTGCTCCCACAACCAGAACTAGATCTAGAAGCTCTATTAATGAAGTATCGAAATCTGGGTGGAGTACAATTCTCGAGCAAAGAATCCGTGATTGAAACACAGGCATGGATGCTTTTGCTAAGAGAATTTTTGGAGGCTTAAAGCTGAGAGATGATCAGAAAAGATTACTGGCATCTTGGGCACTCAAAGACGGAGCTTTAATCTGGTGGGAAACTGTTACTGAGGAAAATCCAAAAGGTAATATTACCTGGGATAGAATTAAAGAAATTTTCAAAGAAATATTTATTCCTCCAGAAGCAATTAAGCGACTATATGATGAGTTTTACAATCTGAAACAAGGAGATATGACCATCCAAGAATATCAGAATAAATTCAATGAACTTTCCCGCTTTGCCCCAGAACTAATTCGAGATCTTATAAGGAACAATCTGAGATTTATCAAAGGACTACAAAAGAAATACGAAGTTAGAGTACTTGCTCATGTGAATCTTCCTTTTTCTGAGATGATACAAATGGCTTATCGCTATGAGTATATTGATAAGAAACATGGTTGGGAAGTTGAAGAGGAAGGCAGCTCTAGTAGCAAAAGGAAGTTTGAAACTGACAGCCCCGAGGCAATTTCAAAGCCTGAGGTCAGCAAGAAGCCAAAAACTGATAAGAAAAAGGTTGAATCTGAAGAAGTTTGTTAACGACTGCCATATGCAATAACTGCAATAAGCAAGGGCATTTGCTAAGGAATTGCAAATCTTCGAAGAGGAAAAGGAACATTGAATCTAAATCCAGTAAGAAGTAGCAAGAGGGTAGAAAATGCCATAAGTGCCACCGGTCTGGTCATATTGCGAAGAATTGCCAACTATTAAAGGAGTCTGTAGTAGCTCATGTAAATGAAGTAGCAGAAACTCCAACACCCTCAGCTAGTCAGCAAAGGCCAGATTTTTTAGAAGGCACTCTCACTGTCAAAAATATTCCAGTTAAAGTATTGTTTGATATGGGCGCGTCACAAAGCTTTATCTCAAGCCATATGGTTAAGAAGTTGAAGCTAAAGCTAAGGAACCTTAAGGAATCAGTTAGAGTTCATAATTCGATAGGAGGATCTCTTATTCTCGGTGTGTATTGTAAAGTGTTTATCTCTTTTTCCCATTATCGGTTTCCTTGCACTTTGATTGTTATGGACTTTTTGGAATTTGACATTATTCTTGGGCTGGATTGGTTAACCAAATATGAGGCTAAAGTTAAATGCGCAGAAAGAGTTGTCAGAATTAAAACAAAGCTTGCCAATGTTGTTATACCTTGCGTAGGTTCAGATTCAGACAAAAAAGAATTTTGGGCTGCTCTATAGGTTTCTCCCACTGCCATTGAAGATATTCCTATTGTTAAGAATTATGCGAATGTGTTCGAAGAAGTTGATAGCTTACCCCCGCGTAGAGAAATTGACTTCAGGATTGATCTAGTTCCGAACGCAAGGCCAGTGGTGCATCCTATTCGAAGAATAACATGGAAAGAGAAAGAAGAGTTGGGCAATCAAACTAAACAGCTTTTGTGGAAAGGTCTGATCAGGCCTAGCTTTTCGAATTGGGGTGCAGCAATAGTATTTGTTCCATAGTCAGACGGTACTCTCAGATTATGTGTTGATTACCGAGACCTCAACAAGCAGACACTCAAGAATAAATATCCATTGTCCCATTAGATGATTTATTGGATCTTTGAAGGGAGCGAAAGTGTTTTCAAAAATGGACCTAGCTACAGGTTTCCATCAACTACGTATTATTGAAGAGTGTTTTCCTTTGACATCTTTCAGAGGTCCAGACATATTTTATGAGTGGTTAGTAATGACGTTCGGCTTATGCAACGCTCCTGCTTGTTTTGTCAATATAATGAACAGAGTATTCCGCGATGTCCTAAATAAATTCATGCTGGTTTTCATTGACGACATCTTAATCTTCTCTAAATCAACTGCCGAGTATGAGAAACATTTGGAACAAGTTTTGGAAATTCTGAGAAAGAATATATTGAAAGCCGAATTTTCTAAATGCATATTCTGGCAAGAAGAAGTGAATTTCCTCGGTCATGTAGTATCGAAGGAAGGAATTTCAGTGGATCCAAGTAAAATCACACCCATTCAAGATTGGAAGCAGCCTAGCACTCCTACCGACGTCAGAAGTTTCCTAGGATTGGCTGGCTATTATCGGACATTCGTTAAAGATTTTTCAAAACTATCTTGTCCATTAACAAAGCTTACAAAGAAGCATACAAAGTTTAATTGGACACCTGAATGTGAGGCAGCTTTCCAAGAGCTGAAATTGAGGTTGACCACTGCTCCAGTGTTGACTATTATTGATGGCAATCAAGATTTGAAAGTTTGGATAGATGCTTCTATTGAAGGTATTGGTGTGATATTAATGTAAAGAGACAAAGTTGTTGCTTATGCAAGCTGTCAGTTGAAGCCACATGAGAAGAGATACCCTACTCATGATCTTGAGTTGTTAGCCATCGTATTTGCTCTAAAAATATGGAGGCACTAATTTTTGGGTGAGAAGTTCGAATTATACACGGATCATAAATCATTGAAGTATCTGTTCACCCAAAGGGACTTGAATTTGAGGCAGCAACGTTGGTTAAAATTTCTTACGCCTATGATCTGGACATCTTGTATACTCCAGGAAAAGCCAATGTTGTAGCCGATGCGCTCAGCAGGAAGAATGTGGTCGTCGCCAATCTTATCATTAAACCTACATTGATTGACAAATTCTCTGCTCTCCAGAAAGATGATGAATTTATTCAGAGAATTAGTAAAAGAGTTCGGGAAGGCGTACCCTCGAGTTTCCAAATTGATAACAAGGGAGTTCTGAGGTTAAAAGGCCGAATTTGTGTCCCGAATATACATGAGCTCAAAAGGAAAGTAATGGATGAATGTCACAAATCCAAGCATTTTATTCATCCAAGGGTGAGAAAGATGTATCATGATCTCAAGCGCACGTTCTGGTGGAAATCTATGAAAAGAGACATTTCCATTTATGTCAGCAGGTGTTCTACTTGCCAGCAAGTCAAGAGTGATCAGCAAAGACCTGTCGGATTGTTACAACCACTAGAAGTTCCAAGTTGGAAGTGGGATCAAATTTCCATGGATTTTATTGATGGTTTACCCCGAAGCAGAAAAGGAAATGACAGTATTTGGGTGATCGTAGACCGTTTCACGAAGTCTGCCCATTTTATTCCTGCCAGATCAAACAGAATAGTTCAAAGTCTGGAGAAAATTTATTTCAAAGAAATCGTTAGACTACATGGAGTTCCCAGTATCATTGTTAGTGATCATGATCCGATATTTGCTAGTAAATTCTGGAAGCATTCCATGAAGAGCTAGGGATACAGTTAAATCTGAGCACCGCATATCATCCTCAAACAGATGGTCGGACTGAGATGGTGAACCATATAATGGAAGACTTGTTGCGGGCATGTATTCTTGATTTTGGCGGATCATAGGAAGACCACTTGCATTTGGTTGAGTTATCTTATAATAACAGTTACCAAGCAAGCTTGCAAATGTCACCATTCGAAGCATTGTATGGCAGGCCTTGTAGATCTCTTGCATATTGGGTTGAACTAGACAATAGACTAGTATTGGGTCCCGACATGATTCGAGAAGCTTCGGATAAAGTTGATTTCATTTAGGAGCGATTACTAGCATCTCAGAGCTGACAAAAAAGTTATGCAGATTCAAGAAGAAAGGATTTAGAATTTTTTTTGTGATTATGTACTTAAGAGTTTCCCCATTGAGAGGAGTAGTTCGTTTTGGGAAGACTGGGAAGTCGGCTCCTAGATTATTGGTCCATTCCCTATTCTAGAAAGGATTGGAACTCTCGCTTACAGGGTTTAGTTGCCTGACTGGTTGCCAGGGGTACATGATGTATTCTGTGTGTCTCAACTTCGAAAGCATGTGCATGATCCAGACTTGATTGTAGAAGAAGTAGCATAGCAAGATTTGGAAATTACCTCGAGCTTAGTAGTAAGAAGGGAGACGGTAAAGATCTTTGACAAAGAAACCCGAGTTATGAGGAACAAAAGAATTCATCTGGTCAAAGTGCAGTGGAGCGGAGATCGTAGAGACTATACATGGGAGACCGAGGATAGCATCAAATAGGATTATCCCCAATGCAGAGTGAATATCTCTGACTAGCTCTAGTGCAAGGTACATTTACAATATTTTACATTTTCCATTTTGTTTCCTACTTTACTGTTGTTTCCTTTTCGGGGACGAAAAGTTTTTAAGATGGGGGAGATTGTAACAACCCGAAAAATCAGAACCAATTTAAATTTTTTATTTTGGCTATTTTATTGAATTTTGAATAGTTAGAATAATTTATTTTAAATAATAACGATTAAAAATTTATTTAAATCGAAGTTAGAACGAGTATATTTATTTTAATTTTAAAAGGAGTTAGAAATAGCGCAGCAGTTTGAAAATTTGAATCTGAACTTTGACTGAATGTACATGATGCAAAATAAATCGGATTTTGGTGAAATTGGAAATATTTAAGTCCGTTTAAAAATATCTTTCCAACTAATTTGAAAAATTAAAATTTCATAGCGAGAATAAAAAGTTATGGCCAGTTGAATATTGAGAATAGTCGCTATGGAATTTAATATAATATATAGCCCGTATAAATAGCCATTTTGCAAACGACCTCCGTTTTCGACGAAACCACCCTGGTTGGATTCAGAATGTCAAATTATTGTAAGATTCCAATTTTCATAATTTTTGGAATTAATATGTGAGCGTGGCAAAAGTAAATGTGTTTTGTCAATTTCAATCAATTAGGATCGATCAGAAAATGACCATTTTTGAAACGGTCTCCAAATTCGATGAAATTAATTTGGTTAAGACCGTATCGTCAAAACATAGCTAGATTTATTTTTCGGGAATTTTTGGAGTCAGTATGTAGCCCCGGTAAATTAAAATGTACGATCAAAATTAAATAATTGAATGTTTTATATTTAAATTTAAAGAAAAACCTATCGAAACAATTGAATTAACTTACGGGATATATCCCATTGTGTTCGGAATAGGGGTACTTAGCTAAGGGCAACAGTCATTGGATTTGATTTGGAGATCGGATGAGTAAACACTATTTTTTTTGAAATTAAAAAAATTAAATAAAAATAAAAATACGTATACGTATAAATACACTGTATACAGTAAACCCAATTCATCGTTATACCGCCGCCTACATCGATTAATGGCCTAAACCGCTCAGATTTTCATCTCCAAATAACTTTTAAATCACTTAATAAAATCGCAAGCCATAGTTGAGAATTTTGTAGAGAATCTCTTGATCTTCAAATCCATATAAAGTTTGGATTTTTTCGATCAGTATTTCTTGAGATCTGACGCTGGGAAGTTGTCGCCTTCCAACCGCCGCAAAGATCAACTCTGGCCATCGAAGTGGGCCCTACCACCACGCGCTGACGCACCGTTCCACCCTCCTCGACGTCGTATAGTCCGATCATCTTCAAAGTGCACGGATTTGCAGAAAAATGGAAACCTAGGTTGGAACCATTTGCTGAGAGGTACGGGTTTTATATATTTAAACTGATTTCAACACATAAAAGCATCGCAAAGTATTAAAATCGTATAAAAATAGTATAAAAATCATATCTTTTTGCTATGTTGTCGAAATCCAGTGGAACAAGAGACATAGGGACCGTGGCATCGTACTCTACATTCTAGAAGAGGCCGGAGAATTTTTAGAGCTCGCTACAATTTTAGGCGAAGCCGAAAGCAGAGTGAGATTTCTGAATCCAAATTAAATAAATAAATTTATATTAGGTTGCAAACGGAGTTTAGAAACTCCCGACACCCGTCGTCCACAGACCAAGGGTGACTTGATTACTTATGGTGTGAAATGGATTGTGTTTGTGGTTGATTGTTTGTGGATTGAAACAAAATTGTTCGTGTTTGTGGAAAATTCATTATATAGAAAAAAAATGTATTAGGAAATGAAACCCTTGTATTGTTGTGAGGCCTAATTAGCGTGAGGAGCCGTACTAGGGACGGTGCCAGTTTTAATTACCCTACCGTTATGCTGCCGAAATTTTCTAAAATATTCTTGTGTTATAAAATATTCATGTTATTATATAAAATTGTTTAAATAATATGAAAAATATATTTTTATTATATATATATATATATGATTATGAAATGATCATTATATGTCAATATAAAATTCATATTTTTGTTGTAAGTCAAAAATAAACATTATGATATAAAAATGTCTTTTCTTTAAAATTTACATTTTTATTGTAAATGAAACATTAAAAATGTCCATTGTTAAATGTCTTTTCTTTAAAATTTACATTTTTAATGTAAATAAAACATTAAAAATGTCCATTGTTTTATAAAATGTCTTTTCTTTAAAATTTATTTTTTTATTGTAAAGGAAACATTAAAAATGTCCATTGTTTTACAAAACGTCTTTTCTTTTAAATATACATTTTTAATGTAAATGAAAGTTTAAAATGATCATTAGTTAAATAAATATGTTTTCTTTGAAATATACATTTTTAACGTAAATGAAAATTTAAAAATGATCAATAGTTAAACAAATATGTTTTTTTTCCATGTCTTCATTTACATTAAAAATGATATTTCAATGTAAAACATTTTTATATGGAAATGATTCTTTTTAATGTCTCAATTTACATGTAAAACATTAAAAATGATATTTTAATGCAAAACATTTTTATATGGCAATGATTCTTTTTAATGTCTCAATTTACATGTAAAACTTTAAAAATGATATTTTGATGTAAAACATTTTCATATCAACTAATGATCATTTTTAATTTACAATAAAAATTATGAATTTAATGTTGAACATTTTTCATCATAAATAATGATCATTTTTAATTTTATAATTTTTATTGTTTAAACAATTTCTTAACATAACATGAAAATTTCACAACACACAAATGTTTCAGAAAATTTCGGCAGCATAACAGCAGGGTAATTAAAACCGGCACCGTCCCTAGTACGGCTCCTCGCGCTAATTAGGCCTCGCGGCAGTACAATGGTTTCATTTCCTAATACATTTTTTTCTATACAATGAATTTTCCACAAACATGAAAATTTCGTTTTAATCCACAAACAATCAACCATAAACATAATCCATTTCACACCACAATACAATCAAGTCGTCCATGGTCTGTGGAAGAGGGGTGTCGGGAGTTTTTAAACTCCGTCTGCAACCTAGTATAATTTTATTTATTTAATTTGGATTCAGAAATCTCACTTTGCTTTCGGCTTCGCCTAAAATTGTAGCGAGCTCCAAAAATTCTCTGGCCTCTTCTAGAATGTAAAGTATGATGCCATGGTCCCGATGCCTCTTGTTCCACTGGATTTCGACAACGTAGCTAAAAGATATGATTTTTATATGATTTTCATACTTTGTGACGATTTTATGTGTTGAAATCAGTTTAAATATATAAAACCCGTAGCTCTCAGCAAATGGTTCCAACCTAGGTTTCGATTTTTATGCAAATCCATGTACTTTGAAGATGATCGGACTATACGACGTCGAGGAGGGTGGAACGGCGCGTCAGCGCGCGGTGGTGGGGCCCACTTGATGGTCGGAGTTGGTCTCGGCGGCGGCTGGAAGGCGGCAACTTCCCAGCATCGGATCTCAAGAAATACTGATCGAAAAAATCCGAACTTTGTACGGATTTGAAGATCAAGAGATTCTCTACAAAATTCTCAATTGTGGCTTGCGAATTTATTGACTGATTTAAAAGTTATTTGGAGATGAAAATTGAGCGGTTTAGGCCATTAATCGATGTTGGCGGCGGTATAACGATGAATAGGGTTTACTATATACGGTTATTTATACATATAGTATTTTTATTTTATTTTATTTTATTCTTTTAATTTCAAAAAATAATGTTTACTCATCCGATATCCAAATCAAATCCAACGATTGTCGCCTCTAGCTAAATACCCCCATTCAAGACACAATGGGATATATCCCGTAAGCCAATTCAATTGTTTCGATAGGTTTTTCTTTAAATTTAAATATAAAACATTTAATTATTTAATTTTGATCATACATTTTAATTTAACGGGGCTACATACTAACTCCAAAAATTCCCAAAAAATAAATCTAGCTATGTTTTGACGATATGGTCCTAACAAAATTAATTTCGTCAAATTTGGAGACCATTTCAAAAATGACCATTTTCTGGTCGATCCAAATTGATTGAAATTGACAAAACACATTTTCTTTTTCCATGCTCACATATTAATTCCAAAAATAATGAAAATTGGAATCTTACAATAATTTGACATTACGGATCCAACCAGGATGGTTTCATCGAAAACGGAGGTCGTTTGCAAAATGGCAATTTATACGGGCTATATATTATATTAAATTACATAGCGGCCATTCCGAATATTCAACAGGCCATAATTTTTTATTCCTGCTATAAAATTTCAATTTTTCAGAGTCATTGGAAAGATATTTTTAAACAGATTTAAATATTTTTGGTTTCACCAAAATCCGATTTATTTTGCATCTTGTACATTCAGTCAAAGTTCAAATTCAAATTTTCAAACTGCCGCGCTATTTCCAACTTTTTTTAAAATAAAAATAAATATATTCGTTCTAACTTCGATTTAAATAAATTTTTAATCGTTATTATTTAAAATAAATTATTCTAACTATTCAAAATTCAATAAAACAGCCAAAATAAAAATTTTAAATTGGTTCTGATTTTTTCAGGTTGTTTTCTTTGAAATATACATTTTTAATGTAAATGAAACTTTAAAAATGATCATTAGTTAAACAAATATGTTTTCTTTGAAATTTACATTTTTAATGTAAATGAAACTTTAAAGATGATCATTAGTTAAATAAAAATGTGTTACATTGAAATTTGTATTTTTAGATATAAATGAATCATTAAAAATACTCATTGGTTTGAAATGAAATTATAGTAACAATAAAAATTCACATTTTATTGTATATGGGAAATTATTAAGATTTACATTTTCAATTTAAATGAATCATTGGAAAAGATGCATTGTTTACTAAATGTGTTAACATTTAAGATTACGTTTTAATGTAATAAAAGAAATGAATAAAAAGATTGCATTTTTAATGTAATAAAAGAATGAATAAGGAGATTACATTTTTAATGTAATAGATGAATGATTAAAAAGATTACATTTATTTTTTGTAAGATAGAATGTTTAAAAAGATTTAAGTTGCATAAAATTGTGTTTACATTAAAAAATATATTTCATTTTTATTGTATAGATTAATCATACAAAAAGATTCAAGATTTATTGTTTGGAAATAGGTTGTAACATTAAAAATTGCATTTTTAATGTAAATGATAATTCTTTTACAATATTCATTTTGATAAAAATGTTCTTACATTAAAAATCACATTTTTAATGTAAAGTACGAACCATTACCAAGAATCACATTTTTAATGTAAAGTATGAATCATTAGCAATATTCATTTGAAATGAAAGGTTAAACATTAAAATTTACATTTTTAATGTAAAGTGGATTGATAAAAATATATAGTTTGATGAAAGGTTAAATATTAAAATTTTACATTTTTAATGTAAAGAGGATTCATATAAAAAGACTATGATTTAATGTAAATGTGTATGACATTAAAAATTACATTTTAATGTAATATATGATTTCACATAAAAGAAATCAAAGTTGAAATGAAAACGGTTTGAAATCGTCGATCGAATTTATATATATATATATATATATATATATATAAATTAATATAAAACAAATCGAGCTGCAGTAGTTTGCGATTTGAAATCGTAACTTCAAACGATTATAACGAGAGATCCGACTGTCGGATTTTCCCAAAACTGGAACCGTTGGGTTCGCTTTGGAAAGATCTTTCCAAAGATATAAAATTTGCTAAGATCCAATGGTTAGATTTTGAGAAATATGTAAATCAAATTTTGATGAAAACAACGCCAGGGCCATGTAATGACCTGAAACGTCGTTTAGTTAAAAATGGCTATTTTTAAATAAATAAAAATAGCGATAAATCGTTATAAAATATTATAAACGATATGGAATGAAAAGAATTGATTTAAATTATATATATTCGTGAATTATCTGAAAAAGCCGAGTTAAATCTCATTTCAAATAATTATACGACGATTGGAAGTCGAAGATTTGAAGACGTTGATTGAATACCGGTGAACTTCACATCAAATGGATGACCGCTGATGCCTTGATTGGAGTTTCTGCCTTGAGAGGGTCACAGTGGTAGTTGTCCGGACGTACTTGTTGATTGTCTAGATTTGCGAAAGCCTCTCTTCCGTATTGGACATATGGAACGAGCAATAAGGTGTCTCCGGTTTCGTTCAGACCTAGAACGGACTTGTAAATGGATGTATGTCTGACATTGGATTTTATTCTATGCCGATTGATTTCTATTTAATATATATCTGTTTGGTGGTGGAGAATTTATTCTCTTGCTTAACACCCTTCTCTGAGACGTACGAGCTCAGAGGTTATATATTGATAGATGTCAGTCGCATGGCGTGAATTGTCAGTGTGGTATGCCAAGATGCAAATGATCAAGGCTTATTGTTGAAAAGTAGAGCCTTGTGGTTGATGATCAAAGCACAGCTTTATTTAGCATAGCTTTGTGTATAGCGTTACGCCGCGAGCCTCACACCCTGGTATGAACCAGAAACGGGAGAAGGATCCAGGGAGAACATACGTTTCTTTCTAGCTAGAAGTGGTGTCATGGTATGGAGCCCAGACATTTTTACTTATGTAGATGATGGAAAGCTAGGTACCTCGGATTAGAGTCTGTAGTGGCTCTTTATTTATGCCCCATATGGCGGGGAGACGTATTGTTCAGGAATTATATATAATCCACTAACATTAGTTGTGGACCTGCCCTATCGCTCCTAAAGGCTCACTCAAGCTCTGAGCCTGAGACATAGGCTATATTGTCTCGAATTCGGTAAGGATGATCCCTTTCCTTGGTTCATGATGAAAATCCAACTTCCAATACGACCCATGCGGTTTTGATTGTAAAACTAGTATGGCGACATAGTATATGGTAGTTAGGCCGTCTATGATTAATACATTATGATTGAAAGGTTTTTGAAAACATATATACACTAATAATAATATCAAATCCGTTTTAACATATCAAGCATTTTTTACCATTATAAGGTAAAACTCTATCCTCCGGTTTGCGTTGCATTGTGTGATGTGACTTGAGTCTTATAATGGTTTCATTTTTCTAAAAAGCATTGCGTTGTTTAATGATTTACTTTATTTATGCACTGGCGATCTAATGGAGTAAACCCGTTCCGCGTTAGCGGCGTGGTCCTGTGATTAGCCTTATTATTAAATAGGTTAAGTAAGATTTCTCATACCAGTCCCATGACTGACTCGTAGTTTGTTTCACTTTGCAAACTCGGGTGCCCTCTTTTCCACACGAGTAGCCTTGTGTTCAGGTTTTAGTAGATTCATTCTGGATGGCTATGGAGATGAAGATGGATTCTACCATTTCTATTATGCTGTTCAGACTTCATTTAGTATATTATGTTTGATTCCACTATAGACATTTTATATTAAGCTGAAACTGTATTATGTACTAAGTATGATCCTATTATCTGTGTAACTCTGATGATATATTATTTCCAGTGTAATTTGATGTACAATATCTGCTGTAATTTTATATTTCTATTCTGTTGTTATTGTTTATGTGTTATATTCCAATGATTATCCTTGCTTTCGTACTACTGGTGTTTGGGGTCATCACAGAAACTTAGAGATTCTCGATGTACCACAAAAAATAGTGGTGTATTTTTTACTGCCAAAACCACCGGCTTTGCAAGTTCGAAAGACCAAAACCCAATAGTGAGTGATGTCAATTACTTTGGATCAATCGAAGAAATTTTTGAGCTTGATTATTGGGGAGCTTTCACAGTGGTCCTTTTTAAGTATTGCTGGTAATAAGAGGAATAAGATTAATATGGTCTTACTCGAGTAAATTTTGTATGTTCCATAAAACTGATCCTTATGTCTTGTCTTCGCAAATGCAACACGTATTTTATATGGAAGATGCAGTTGAAAAGAATAGTCATTACGTTATTAAAAAATTATCGAGAGATTGGTGTGATACTGAACGTCAGAATGCAATGGAAGAAGACATGAGGAATCCACATTCACATGATACGGGCATAGGTGGTGAACGAGAACCACAAGTTGTTGATGGGGGTTGGATTAGGGATGATGTCCCAAAATACAACTAGAAACAGAACTAGAAGTAGAGGTTCCTGATCCTGCTCCGTCTCATTAGGACAAGAAAATTCCTCTTTCTTATTGCTTTATTTTGGTCTAATCTGTTGTCTAATTTATGATGTATTTGACACTTTTTGTTTTTGCTGTAAATTATTATCTTTGACGAACGTATTTGGCACTCTTTTCTCATAATGCAATCTACATTGTTCACATTTTTATGATTTAGTGTCTTTCTTTACTGTCATCTAAATTTGTTATAGACCAAAAAATTAATTCTTTCTGTCCACTTTAATGTGCATGTACCTTGTTCTAATGTTTTCATTTTGTACAGGATGGATGAACTTATAAATATCTGGCTGCTCCATGGAGGAGAGTTTCGAAGGACATGTTACATCGGTGGAGAATCCTTCTTAGTAACAAAATATGATGTAGACCGCTTTTCTTACTGTGTGCTTATGGACTTTGTTAAAGATTGCCTCCATTACACTATAATAGGAGGAGTCTATGTCATCAAAGGAACGAGGGGTGGCTGGAAGCTGATATTGAATGACAAGGATGTAAACAAATACGTACAGGGCTGCAATAAGGAAGAAGTATTTTTTACATTGACAACACCGTTGATAAAGATAGTGAGACGTTGATTTAACTGCAGCCACATGTAATCATACGGCCAAGGAAAAACATAATTCAGGGTATATATCTATATGTAGTATAGATCCATTCTTATATATATATATATATGTGTGTGTGTGTGTGTGTGTGTGTGTGTGTAAAGAACTATGAAGGAGGCCATTGTTATTATTTTTATTGTTACAGGTTTGGCTAAGAAACCGGTTGCAAAGCGCAAGTATATTACTACACATAGACTTCAGCAGCAACGCAAAATGATGAAAAACGATCCAACTCAAGTGGGCCAGAAGAAACAATCGCTAGAGCCTGATATGAATAATGATGAAGAAGATGTTACTGTGACGAACAAAGGAACCAAGCGGAAATTAAATGTAAAAAATGAAGCAGGTGATGATGATGCCCGAGAGAATGAAGCTGATGTTTAGGTATTTTTCAGTTTTCATTTCAGTTTTATTAATCAGGATGAAACCTTGTATTTCAAACTACTTTTTATTAAAATTTTGCATGTAAAAGCAAGAACTGCATTTTAGTGTTTTCTATTACTGTGTCGATTTCCTACACCGACCATGAAGGCTGCAGCAAATTCAAGTAACCATTGGTTCTTTTTCCATGCATTCTGTAGTAACCCGTAACTTCCCCATGAAGGAAAGAGCGGATACTTTGAGAACAGCACACAAAAGAATGCAGACAGAAGAACATTTCATTGTTAATTACAACAATTCCATCAGAATAAAAGAATATACAGAGTATGAATAAATATTACACAGAAAATATCAGAGATTTAAATTACGTATAAATACATCGCAGCGGAAAATAATACAAAACACAACTAGAAGTAACACACGGATACAGAGAATTCCGAGTATAGTTCCAGCTGTAAATCAGGATCCTGTGAATATAAATCTGCAAAACCAAAACTACTAGCTGCCCGTACGGAAAATAAGGCACCCAGAGTTTAGGTTAAAACAATAAACTCCAGGTCAGTCATAGGACTGGTGTGAGAACTAAAACAGTTATTTATCTTTATTTTAAAGTTATTTAAATCAAAGGACCACGCCGTATAACACGGAACGGGATTCCTCCAAAGAATACCAGTGCATAAAACAACAGCGCAATGCTAAATAAAGAAAAATGAAGCTATTATAAAACCCAGGTCCCATCACACAATGCAACGCAAGCCGGAGGATAGGGTTTTACCTTATAATAGCCAAAGAATGCTTGATACGCTAAATTTCATGTTTTATTACTATAAGTGTATAGTGTCAAAACAATTTCAATCATAAATATCAATCGTAGACGACATGCGTACCATATATCATGTCGCCATACTAGTTCTACAATTAAAACAGCAAAGTCATGTATTGGAAGTTGGATTTCCATCTGTGAACCGAGGAAAAAGATAGTCCTCACCGATACGAGACAATCTATCCTATGTCTCTGGATCAGAACTCGAGTGACCCTTGGAGCGACAGGGCCGGTCCACCGATGTGGATTAAAATTCCTGAACGCTGCGTTTCCCCATCCTTTGGAGTGTAAATGAGCCAAATGGCTCCATCGGCTCCACACAGTCACTGATATATCCGAGGCACCTCGCAACAACAACAACCACATAAGTCAAACTCGTCAGGGCGTGTAAAACCACTGACGCCACTTCTAGCTAGAAGGAAACGCATGCCCTCCCTAAGGTCCTCTCCCGTATCTGGTCCACTACCGAGGTGTGAGGCTCGTGAATCAACGCTACACAAAGCTATGCCACACAGGCCGTGCCTTGATCATCACCCACAAGACTTCGCTTTTCAATAGTAGCCTTGATCATTTGCCACTTAGGCATGCCACACAAGCAATTCACTCCATGCGTTTGATATGCATCAATATATAACTCCTGAGCTCGTACGTCTCAGAGAAGGGCGTTAAGCAAGAGAATAAATTCTCCGCCGCCAAACAGATATATATTTAATAGAAATCAATCACACAGAATAAAATCTAATGTCAGACACACAGTCCATTTACAAGTTCGTTCTGGGTCTGAACGAAACCGGAGGCACCTTGTACTTCGCTTATCCATCGATCTCCAAGTACGTCTGTACGATCACCAACTGATTCCCTCCTCTTGGGTGTACGACCCAATCAAGATCATCAGTAATCACCCAAACGACGTGAAGATCTCCGGTCTTCGACCACCATCTTCATCCTCGACACCACGTCGAATCAGTTATTCAGAATGGGATAAACCCGGTCTTTTTGAATAACTCATGCATATAATAAACAATTGTCACACAAACACAACATACGCCTCATTCCAATTCAGAAATTCTTTAATTCAAATATTTTTATACTTTTGGAAAGGTTCCCATTAATTTTATCAAAGATAAATCCTTAAATTTATTCTTTAATCATCTTTTGAATATCAATTCAAACAAGTCAGGATTAGCGAACCACACCAAAGTAATCATTTATTTTATTTCCCGATCCGAACCTATTCATCCCATGAAGTAAAACTGGTCATACTTCATATCTAACACTACGGTGTTATCGGTAAATTTAATTACCATTTCATGTTCAAATCTAAATAAAGATTTAACTATCGCCTGGAGCAAAACTGGTGATACTCTATTCTCGATCATTTCAATCTAATTAAAGATTCATTAAAACCCCACTTAGTTTTAATCTTCATAGAAATTGATATCCTGTCTTTAACTGGGTTAAAGAACCAATGTCATTTAAAACACGGTCCACGATAAACCCAAAATCACATTCTATTAATTATCGGGTTAAAGAACAAGTGTTATTTAAAACACCGTTCACGATAAACCCAAAAATCACATTCCAATTTAATTCCAATTAAATACCATTTAATTGGTACACTTCACTAAATCTAAATAAAAATATTTATTCTTTTTCTCAACTGGGTTTAAGAACAGTGTTAATGAAGACAATATTTATGACAAACTCAAATCACATTTGATATTAAATACAAGGCTCTGAATAGAAAATATATCGTCTTATATTCAATATCAAATTCTACGACCAACAAATATCGTATTGGAAATAACAATATAAATATCTTTCAAATTTCCATAACAATATCTATTTAATCACGAAATCCAACATCGAAATATTCCAAAGACAATTTTGATTCAAATCCATTCCAATTCAATTATTGGAAATTCTGGTTATTTTCAAAACCATTTCAAATCCAATTTATTTATTTAAAAATAAATAAATTATTATTCTAATTTAAAACTATTTCATGTCGATAAAAATCTATTTTTATCCTTTCAAATATGGAGTTTTCACCCCAATTCTTCACAAATCATTTCTTATGATTCTACACAAATTATTACAATTTTTAATAATTTTATCAAGGCCCGTACAGTCGATTTCCATCAACGGCTATCGAATTGCACTTACAACGACCTTTTCCAAATTTGATTTGGACATAATTCCAAATCCAACCATTAGATTTCTAATCTTTAATATTCGTTAGAAATCTCTTTTTGATACGAATTATCGGTTCCGGTTTTAGGAGAATCCAACGGTCGGATCTCCCGTAATACCCATTCGAAGACAATGGTCGAAATTCACGAAATGCCACTGCGTGGCGTGTTCTATTCAGGCCATTATATATATAATATATATATTATATATATTTCATCGATTTCCTTTTAAAATGTATTTTATAAATCGTTTTAAATTCGTTTTCAAAACGATTTCAACTTCATATTCAATTTCTAGTCAAAATTGAATATTCCATATCATTAATCTATAAATGATAATATTTTCAAAACGTTATATTTTGAAATCATATCCTTTTCTATATTCATTTTAAAAACGAATATAATTGATATAAATATGGTTCACGTCAAAATGGCGTCAATCTAATCAACACGGCTTTTATTCAACATATGAATGTTTATTCTATTCAACACATGAATATTTATTCTATTCAACACATGAATATTTATTTTTCTATTCAACACATGAATATATATTTCTATTCAACACATGAATATATATTTCTGTTTAACACATGAATATATATTTCTCTATTCAACACATGAATATATATTTCTTATTTTCCAAATTGGAATGAGGCCCAATCAATTACCATATAATGTTAACTATATGGATTTTCTACAACACATGTATATATTAGCAACGATAAATAATCAACCATCATCCAGAGTGCACCACACAACTGCATAAGCATTAAATATAAATAATTAACGCTTACACAGTCTGTCAACCCATCGATTGACATACAACTAAACAATCGGGATTAGGGCACGTCAAATGTCATCCCAATACCCGTGTGGGGTTTCAAAACAACAAAGCAGATTTTATTTGTGCAGTTGGGGGATGTGTAAAATTTATCGTCCCAATCAATATCAGTCAAATCAGTGTATATAAACAAATCGTCCGATTTGTTTATAAATATTTATTTTATATACACGTTAAAAATTGTATTTTTAACTATAAAATATTTTCCACTATAAAATATTTTATTTCATTCACCATCGCATAATCAAATTTCACTACACAACAATCAAACAAACAATTCATCCATGGTCTGTGGACAACGGGTGTCGGGTGCTACTAAACACCGTCTGCATCCTAGTATATATTTCAACTAGAAATCAAAATAAAAGTGAGGAGTTCTCACCGACTAGCTAAACCAAACACCGCGACTCTTCATATGTAGAAATCTTCATCGTGCTCGCCTTTTGTCAATTTCATTGTCCGTAGCCACTACATATATAAAAATCACATTTTTATATTGTTGCTATGTATATAAATTTCATATTTTTATAACCACGCTATATTGATAAAAATCACATTTTTATACTGCTACTATATAGATAAAAATTCTATTTTTATACCGCTACTATATTGATAAATATTCCATTTTTATACCGCTACTATATAGATAAAAATTCTATTTTTATCTCACTATATTAATAAAAATCATATTTTTATTATCTACATTATATAAAGATCATAATTTTATTATCTACATTATATAAAAATCATAGTTTTATTATCTGCATTATATAAAGATCATATTTTTATTATCTACATTATATAAAGATCATATTTTTATTTACCAAAAATCGTATTTTTCACTTACTAAAAATCTTATCCTTCTTGAATTAAAAATCAAATCTTTTGTTGTTAAAAATCAATTTTTTCCCCTAAATAAAAATCAAGTCTTTTTCAAATACTAGAATTCAAGTCTTTTCTTTATAAAAGTATGATCTCGTTCATGATAAAAATGTAATCTTATTCATGTACTTCCTAAAATAGAAAAACTGATTTTGAAATAATACTTAATAAATTAGCAAAACTGATTTTAAATAATAAAAACTCACCTTTCCTTATCGTTTTGTACTGCTCCGGTCTTCGTCGAGGAATACCGCCGTTGCTCGCATCTCAGGCCTCTAGGATCAGATCGGAGGGGGTTCATCTGTTACTGAGAGAGGGGGTTCGCTGCGAACAGTGGAGGGGGAAAGAGGGCGTGCGCGAGGTGGTTCAAAGGCGGGGCAGCGCGTTAGGGCTTGGGGTGGTTGCGTCGGGCATCAGAGGGGGGGGGGGCTGGAGGCTTCGAATTGGGGATTGGAGACAGAGGGAGAGAGGAGCGAGCGCGAGAGGTGGGGGTTTGGGGGGGGGCGACGACGATGGGGAGATGGCGCATGATGGCGGCCAATGACGGGGAGGCGCGTCGCCCCTTCGATCTGGAGGAGCCCGATTTTTTTCCATCGGAGGAAATAACTGAAGGAAATAAAAAATTGAAAATGGGGGGGGTCTATGTAAAGAGATTTATATTATTTTTATTTTATTTTATTCAAAAATGTTGACTTTTCATTCGACCACCAAACGAGACCCAACGACTGTCGCCCCTCGCTAATTACCCCCATTCCGAACACAATGGGATATGTCCCGCTGTCAATTCGACCATTACGAGCAGTTTTGATCAAAATTTAAATATAATTCTATATATATTCAATTTAAATGTATATTTCACTTCACCGGGACCACGTATGGACTCTAAAAATTCCCGAAAAATAGTTTCTAGCTTCGTATTGACGATACGGTCCTAACAAAACTAATTTCGTCAAATTCTGAGACCGTTTGAAAAATGGAATTTTCCAGTCGGTTAAAATCAACTGAAACTGGTCAAACGCGTTTTCCTTTGCCACGCTCACATATTGATTCAAAAAATTACGAATTTTAGAATCTAGCAATAACTTGACATCACGGATCCAACAAAAGTTGTTTCGTCAAAAACCGAGGTCGTTTGCAAAATTTTCATTTTTAAGGGCCAGAATTCCATAGCGACTATTCTGAATTTTCAACTAGGCATATCTTTTGATTCTCGCTATGAAATTTCAATTTTTCGGATTCGTTGGAAAGATATTCTCAATTAGATTCTAATATTTATGGTTTCGCTGAAATCCGGTTTATTTTGAATCCTGTACATTCATTTGAACTTTGAAATCGAATTTTCGAAATACCGCGCCATTTTCAATTCCTTTTATAATTAAAATAAAATATTTATATTCTAACGTCGATTCAAATAAATAGATATGTTCTAATTCTATTCAAAATAAATTTCTCGTCGTTATTATTTAAAATAATCTATTTCAAATAATCAAAATTCACTAAAATTGCCAAAATAAAATTTTTAAATTGGCTCGGATTTCCGGGTTATTACAATCTCCCCCAGTTAAAACTTTTCGTCCCCAAAATGGAACGAAGCCGAAAGATTTTTAACAAATTAACTCAACTTTCATTGTTTTCCTTACGGCTTAAGTTCTTCAACTTTTCGGTTTCTAAGAACTTTTCAAATTTTTCAAAAATTTGGCTATACCCTAAATTTTCGAAAAATTTCGCCATAACCTCCCCTGCACCGGGGACTTCGGGATATTTCGAATAGCCTCCGATGGCCCTCATCAATCCAAAAAGAAAAGGAAACAGCCAATCGGCTCATAAAATCACCCAAACGTAATAAATACAATAAAAATGTACCTATTTGTTGGGCAAACAATTTTATTCCTCTTCTCTAGCCTCCTTACTATGACCTGTTCAATGTAAGTACATGTATATGTATGCAAATACGACAAATTTTCAATACAATCCACTATTTGGTTCAATTTGGCTAAAGGTTCAACATTTAATTAATCAACCAATAACAACACAATCAACAATCAATTAGTTGATTATCTTTTCAAATTCATATCTTTGATATATAGTCAAAAAAATCATGTTTTTGAGGCCAATTCACAACAATAAGCCTTATCTAATTTTGGTTCTCACTCCATTCGATTTGAAATATATAGAAATCCCACTTTCGTCACTCGAACATAAATTCTGATGATGAAGCTTCAATCATCAGAACCATCTCCCGGCGTCTAGAGCGTGATTCTATATCTATCCAGTATATTAAAACTTCGAATACACGCGGATCAGATGTATACTTAAAATCTATGTATACTGCATTGTCCAAATTCAATATAAAATAAATAATCAAATATGAATAATTGATTTAAATTTTCAAAACAAAGATTGTTTTCATTTTAAAAATATACTCCTCCCACTCGTTCTAGGATACTACTGATCCCATCTCTAACGAGTCATTCCCATTGGATATTACTAATCCAATTTCTGATGAATTCTTTTGTTTGGTTCTAATATGCCTTGTTCTCCGAGCTCTGTAAAACAAAGCTCTGATACCAAATGTAGTAACCCGTAACTTCCCCGTGAAGGAAAGAGCGGATACTTTGAGAACAATACACAAAAGAACGTAGACAGAAGAACATTTCATTGTTAATTACAACAATTCCATCAGAATACAAGAATATACAGAGTATGAATAAATATTACATAGAAAATATCAGGGATTTAAATTACGTCTAAGTACATCGCAACGGAAAATAATGCAAAACAAAACTAGAAGTAATACACGGATACAGAGCTTTCCGAGTATTGTTCCAGCTGTAAATCAGGATCCTGTGAATATAAATCTGCAAAACCAAAACTATTAGCTGCCCGTGCGGAAAATAGGGCACACAGAGTTTAGGTTAAAACAATAAACTCCAGGTCAGTCATGAGACTGGTGTGAGAAATAAAACATTTATTTATCTTTATTTTAAAGTTAGGTAAATCAAGGGACCACGCCGTATAACACGGAACGAGTTTCCTCCCAAGAATACCAGTGCATAAAACAACAGCGCAATGCTAAATAAAGAAAAATGAAGCCATTATAAGACCCAGGTCCCATCACACAATGCAACGCAAGCCGGAGGATAGGGTTTTACCTTATAATAGCCAAAGAATGCTTGATACGCTAAATTTCATGTTTTATTACTATAAGTGCATAGTGTCAAAACAATTTCAATCATAAATATCAATCATAGACGACATAGGTACCATATATCATGTCGCCGTACTAGTTCTACAATTAAAACCGCAAAGTCACGTATTGGAAGTTGGATTTCTATCTTTGAACCGAGGCAAAAGATAGTCCACACCTATTCGAGATAATCTAGCCCATGTCTCAGGATCAGAGCTCGAGTGACCCTTGGAGCGACAGGGCCGGTCCACCGATATGGATTAAATTTCCTGAACACTGCGTTTCCCCACCATTTGGGGCGTAAATGAGCCAAATGACTCCATCGTCTCCACACAGTCACCGACATATTCGAGGCGCCTCGCAACAACAACAACCACATAAGTCAAACTCGTCAGGGCGTGTAAAACCACTAATGCCACTTCTAGCTAGAAGGAAACGCATGCCCTCCCTAAGGTCCTCTCCCGTTTCTGCTCCACTACCGGGGTGTGAGGCTCGTGAATCAACGCTACACAAAGCTATGCCACAAAGGTCGTGCTTTGATCATCACCCACAAGACTTTGCTTTTCAACAGAAGCCTTGATCATTTGCCACTTAGGCATGCCACAAAGGCAATTCACTCCATGCGTTTGATATCCATCAATATATAACCCCTGAGCTCGTACGTCTCAGAGAAGGGTGTTAAACAAGAGAATAAATTCTCCGCCGCCAAACAGATATATATTTAATTGAAATCAAACACACAGAATAAAATCTAATGTCAGACACACAGTCCATTTAAAAGTTCGTTCTGGGTCTAAATGAAACCGGATGCACCTTGTACCTCGCTTATCCATCGATCTCCAAGTACGTTTGGACGATCACCAACTGATTCCCTCCTCTTGGGTGTACAGCCCAATCAAGATCATCAGTAATCACCCAAACGACGTGAAGATCTCCGATCTTCGACCACCGTCTTCATCCTCGACACCACGTCGAATCAGTTATTCAAAATGGGATAAACCCGGTCTTTCTGAATAACTCGCGTATACAATAAACAAGTGTTACACAAACACAACATATGCCTCATTCCAATTCAGAATATTCTTTAATTCAAATACTTTTATACTTTGGGAAAGGTTCCCATTAATTTTGTCAAAGATAAATCCTTAAATTTATTCTTTAATCATCTTTTGAATATCAATTCAAACTAGTCGGGATTAGCGAACCACACCGAAGTAATTATTCATTTTATTTCCCAATCCCAACCTATTCATCCCATGAAGTAAAATGGGTCATACTTTATATCTAACACCACGGTGTTATCGGTAAATTTAATTACCATTTCACGTTCAAATCTAATTAAAGATTTAACTATCGTCAGGAGCAAAACTGGTGATACTCCATTCTCGATCATTTCAATCTAATTAAAGATTCATTAAAACCCTACTTAGTTTTAATCTTCACAGAAATCGATATCATGTCTTTAGCTGGGTTAAAGAACCAATGTCATTTAAAACACGGTCCACGATAAACCCAAAATCACATTCTATTAATTATCGGGTTAAAGAACAAGTGTTATTTAAAACACCGTTCACGATAAACCCAAAAATCACATTCCAATTTAATTCCAATTAAATACCATTTAATTGGTACACTTCATTAAATCTACATAAAAATATTTAATCTTTTTCTCAACTGGGTTTAAGAACAGTGTTAATGAAGACACTATTCATGACAAACCCAAATCACATTTGATATTAAATACAAGGCTCTAAGTAGAAAATATATCGGCTTATATTCAATATCAAATTCTACGACCAACAAATATCGTATTGGAAATAACGATATAAATATCTTTCAAATTTCCATAACAATATCTGTATAATCACGAAATCCAACATCGAAATATTCCAAAGACAATTTCGATTCAAATCCATTCCAATTCAATTATTGGAAATTCTGGTTATTTTCAAAACCATTTCAAATCCAATTTATTTATTTAAAAATAAATAAATTATTATTCTAATTTAAAACTAGTTCATTTCGATAAAAATCTATTTTTATCCTTTCAAATATGGAGTTTTTCACCCCAATTCTTCACAAATCATTTCTTATGATTTTACACAAATTGTTACTATTTTTAATAATTTTATCAAGGCCCGTACAGTCGATTTCCATCAACGGCCATCGAACTGCACTTACAGCGACCTTTTCCAAATTTGATTTGGACATAATTCCAAATCCAACCGTTTGATTTCTAATCTCTAATATTTATTAGAAAGCACTTTTCGATACGAACCCAATGGTTCCAGTTTTAGGAGAATCCGACGGTCGGATCTTCCGTAATACCCATTCGAAGACAATGGTCGAAATTCGTGAACTGCCGCTGCGCGTTCTATTCAGGCCATAATATATATAATATATATATATTATACATATTTCGTCGATTTCCTTTTAAAACATATTTTACAAATCGTTTTAAATTCGTTTTCAAAACGATTTCAACTCCATATTCAATTTCTAGTCAAAATTGAATATTCCATATCATTAAGCTATAAATGATAATATTTTCAAAACGTTATATTTTGAAATCACTTCCTTTTCTATATTCATTTTAAAAACGTATATAATCGATATAAATATCGTTCACGTCAAAATGGCGTCAATCTAATCAGTACGGTTTTTATTCAACACATGAATGTTTATTCTATTCAACACATGAATATTTATTCTATTCAACACATGAATATTTATTTTTCTATTCAACACATGAATATATATTTCTATTCAACACATGAATATATATATATATATATATTCAACACATGAATATATATTTCTATTCAACACATGAATATATATATCTTATTTTCCAAATTGGAATGAGGCCCAATCAATTACCATATAATATTAATTATATGGATTTTCTACAAGACATGTATATAATAGCAACGATAAATAATCAACCATCATCCAGAGTGCACCACACAACTGCATAAGCATTAAATATAAATAATTAACGCTTACACAGTCTGTCAACCCATCGATTGACATACAACTAAACAATCGGGATTAGGTTACGTCAAATGTCATCCCAATACCCTTGTGGGGTTTCAAAACAATAAAGCAGATTTTATTTGTGTAGTTGGGCGATGTGTAAAATTTATCGTCCCAATCAGTATCAGTCAAATCAGTTTATATAAACAATTCGTCCGATTTGTTTATAAATATTTATTTTATACACACGTTAAAAATTATATTTTTAACTATAAAATATTTTCCACTATAAAATATTTTATTTCATTCACCATTGCATAATCAAATTTCACTACACAACAATCAAACAAACAAGTCATCCATGGTCTGTGGACGACGGGGGTCGGGTGCTACTAAACACCATCTGCATCCTAGTATATATTTCAACTAGAAATCAAAATAAAAGTGAGGAGTTCTCACCGACTAGCTAAACCAAACACCGTGACTCTTCATATGTAGAAATCTTCATCGTGCTCGCATTTTGTCAATTTCATTGTCCGTAGCCACTATATATAAAAAAACCACATTTTTATATTGTTGCTATGTATATAAAAATCATATTTTTATAACCATGCTATATTGATAAAAGTCACATTTTTATACTGCTACTATATAGATAAAAATTCTATTTTTATACTGCTACTGTATTGATAAAAATTCTATTTTTATACCGCTAGTATATAGATAAAAATTCTATTTTTATCTCACTATATTAATAAAAATCAAATTTTTATTATCTACATTATATAAAGATCATATTTTTATTATCTACATTATATAAAAATCATATTTTTATTATCTTCATTATATAAAGATCATATTTTTATTATCTACATTATATAAGATCATATTTTTATTTACCAAAAATCGTATTTTTCACTTACTAAAAATCTTATCCTTCTTGAATTAAAAATCAAATCTTTTGTTGTTAAAAATCTAAAAAAAATTCCCTAAATAAAAATCAAATCTTTTTCAAATACTAGAATTCAAATCTTTTCTTTATAAAAATATGATCTCGTTCATGATAAAATGTAATCTTATTCATGTACTTCCTAAAATAGAAAAACTGATTTTTAAATAATACTTTATAAATTAGCAAAACTGATTTTAAATAATAAAAACTCACCTTTCCTTATCGTTTTGTACTGCTCCGGTCTTCGTCGAGGAATACCGCCGTTGCTCGCATCTCAGGCCTCTGGGACCAGATCGGAGGGGGTTCATCTATTACTGAGAGAGGGGGTTCGCTGCGAACAGTGGAGGGGGAAAGAGGGCGTGCGCGAGGTGGTTCAGAGGTGGGGCAGCGCGTTAGGGCTTGGGGTGGTTGCGCCGGGCATCAGAGGGGGGGCTGGAGGCTTCGAATTGGGGATTGGAGATGGGGGGCAGAGAGGAGCGAGAGCGAAAGGTGGGGGTTTGGGGGGGCGACGGCGATGGGGAGATGGCGCACGATGGAGGCCAACGACAGGGAGGCGCGTCGCCCGTTCGATCTGGAGGAGCCCGATGTTTTTCCATCGTGGGAAACAATTGAAGGAAATAGAAAATAGAAAATTGAAAATGGGGGGGGGGGGGTGTCTATGTAAAGAGATTTATATTATTTTTATTTTATTTTATTTTATTCAAAATGTTGACTTTTCATTCGACCACCAAACGAGACCCAACGACTGTCGCCCCTAGCTAATTACCCCCATTCCGAACACAATGGGATATGTCCCGCTGGCCAATTCAACCATTACGAGTAGTTTTGATCAAAATTTAAATATAATTCTATATATATTCAGTTTAAACGTATATTTCACTTTATCGGGACCACATTCGGACTCTAAAAATTCCCGAAAAATAGTTTCTAGCTTCGTATTGACGATACAGTCCTTACAAGACTAATTTTGTCAAATTCTGAGACCGTTTGAAAAATGGCCATTTTCCAGTCGGTTAAAATCAACTAAAACTGGTCAAACGCGTTTTCCTTTACCAAGCTCACATATTGATTCAGAAAATTACGAATTTTAGAATCTAGCAATAACTTGACATCACGGATCCAACAAAAGTGGTTTCGTCAAAAACCGAGGTCGTTTGCAAAATTTCCATTTTTAAGGGTCAGAATTCGATAGCGACTATTCTGAATTTTCAACTGGGCATATCTTTTGATTCTCGCTATGAAATTTCAATTTTTCGGATTCGTTGGAAAGATATTCTCAATTAGATTCTAATATTTTTGGTTTCGCTAAAATCCGGTTTATTTTGAATCCTGTACATTCATTTGAACTTTGAAATCAAATTTTCGACCTACCGCGCCATTTTCAATTCCTTTTATAATTAAAATAAAATATTTATATTCTAACATCGATTCAAATAAATAGATACGTTCTAATTCTATTCAAAATAAATTTCTCGTCGTTATTATTTAAAATAATCTAATTTAAATAATCAAAATTCACTAAAATTGCCAAAATAAAAAATTTAAATTGGCTCAGATTTCCGGGTTATTACAATCTCCCCCAGTTAAAACTTTTCATCCCCGAAAAGGAACAAAGCCGAAAGTTTTTTAACAAATTAACTCAACTTTCATTGTTTTCCTTACGGCTTAAGTTCTTCAACTTTTTGGTTTCTAAGAACTTTTCAAATTTTTCAAAAATTTGGCTAACACCCTAAATTTTCGAAAAATTTCGCCATAACCTCCCCAGCACCAAGGACTTCGGGATATTTCGAATAGCCTCCGATGGCCCTCATCAATCCAAAAAGAAAAGGAAACAGCCAATCGGCTCACAAAATTATCCAAACCCAATAAATACAATAAACATGTACCTATTTGTTGGGCAAACAATTTTATTCCTCTTCTCTAGCCTCCTTGCTATGACCTGTTCAATGTAAGTACATGTATATGTATGCAAATGCGACAAATTTTCAATACAATCCACTATTTGGTTCAATTTGGCTAAAGGTTCAACATTTAATTAATCAACCAATAACAACACAATCAACAATCAATTAGTTGATTATCTTTTCAAATTCATATCTTTGATATATAGTCAAAAAGTCATGTTTTTGATGCCAATTCACAACAACAAGCCTTATCTAATTTTGGTTCTCACACCAGTCGATTTGAAATATATAGAAATCCCACTTTCGTCACTCGAACATAAATTCTGATGATGAAGCTTCAATCATCAGAACCATCTCCCGGCGTCTAGAGCGTGATTCTGTATCTATCCAGTATATTAAAACTTCGAATACACGCGGATCAGACGTATACGCAAAATCTTTGTATACTGCATTGTCCAAATTCAATATAAAGTAAATAATCAAATATGAATAATTGATTTAAATTTTCAAAACAATGATTGTTTTCATTTTAAAAATATACTCCTCCCACTCGTTCTAGGATACTACTGATCCTATCTCTAACGAGTCATTCCCATTGGATATTACTAATCTAATTTCTGATGAATTCTTTCGTTTTGTTCTAATATGCCTTGTTCTCCGAGTTCTGTAAACCAAAGCCTGATACCAAATGTAGTAACCCGTAACCTCCCCGTGAAGGTAAGAGCGGATACTTTGAGAACAATACACAAAAGAACGTAGACAGAAGAACATTTCATTGTTAATTACAACAATTCCATCAGAATACAAGAATATACAGAGTATGAATAATTATTACATAGAAAATATCAGGGATTTAAATTACGTCTAAATTCATCGCAGCAGAAAATAATACAAAACACAACTAGAAGTAATACACGGATACAGAGCTTTCCGAGTATCGTTCCAACTGTAAATCAGGATCCTGTGAATATAAATCTGCAAAACCAAAACTACTAGCTGCCCGTGCGGAAAATAGGGCACCCAGAGTTTAGGTTAAAACAATAAACTCCAGGTCAGTCATGGGACTCGTGTGAGAACTAAAACAGTTATTTATCTTTATTTTAAAGTTAGCTAAATCAAGGGACCACGCCATATAACACGGAACGGGTTTCCTCCAAAGAATACCAGTGCATAAAACAACAGCGCAATGCTAAATAAAGAAAAACGAAGCCATTATAAGACCCAGGTCCCATCACACAATGTAACGCAAGCCGGAGGATAGGGTTTTACCTTATAATAGCCAAAGAATGCTTGATACGCTAAATTTCATGTTTTATTACTATAAGTGCATAGTGTCAAAACAATTTCAATCATAAATATCAATCATAGACGGCATGGGTACCATATATCATGTCGCTATACTAGTTCTACAATTAAAACCGCAAAGTCACGTATTGGAAGTTGGATTTCCATCTGTGAACCGAGGCAAAAGATAGTGCTCACTGATTTGAGACAATCTATCCCATGTCTCAGGATCAGAACTCGAGTGACCCTTGGAGCGACAGGGCTGGTCCACCGATATGGATTAAAATTCCTGAACACTGCGTTTCCCCACCCTTTGGGGCATAAATGAGCCAAATGACTCCATCGGCTCCACACAGTCACTGACATATTCGAGGCGCCTCGCAACAACAACAACCACATAAGACAAACTCGTCAGGGCGTGTAAAACCACTAACGCTACTTCTAGCTAGAAGGAAACGCATGCCCTCCCTGAGGTCCTCTCCCGTTTCTGGTTCACTACCGGGGTGTGAGGCTCACGAATCAACGCTACACAAAGTTATGCCACACATGCCGTGCTTTGATCATCACCCACAAGACTTTGCTTTTCAACAGAAGCCTTGATCATTTGCCGGTTAGGCATGCCAAAAGGCAATTCACTCCATGCGTTTGATATCCATCAATATATAACCCCTGAGCTCGTACGTCTTAGAGAAGGGCGTTAAGCAAGAGAATAAATTCTCCGCCGCCAAACAGATATATATTTAATAAAAATCAATCACTAAGGAATAAAATCCAATGTCAGACACACAGTCCATTTACAAGTTCATTCTGGGTCTGAACGAAACCGGAGGCACCTTGTACCTCGCTTATCCATCGATCTCCAAGTACGTCTGGACGATCACCAACTGATTCCCTCCTCTTGGGTGTACGGTCCAATCATGATCATCAGTAATCACCCAAACGACGTGAAGATCTCCGGTCTTCGACCACCGTCTTCATACTCGACACCACGTCGAATCAGTTATTCAGAATGGGATAAACCCGGCCTTTCTGAATAACTCGCGTATATAATAAACAAGTGTTACACAAACACAACATACGCCTCATTCCAATTCAGAATATTCTTTAATTCAAATACTTTTATACTTTGGGAAAGGTTCCCGTTAATTTTATCAAAGATAAATCCTTAAATTTATTCTTTAATCATCTTTTGAATATCAATTCAAACTACGGGATTAGTGAACCACACCGAAGTAATCATTTATTTTATTTCCCAATTCTAACCTATTCATCCCATGAAGTAAAACAGGTCATACTTCATATCTAACACCACGGTGTTATCGGTAAATTTAATTACCATTTCACGTTCAAATCTAATTAAAGATTTAATTATCGTCAGGAGCAAAACTGGTGATACTCCATTCTCGATCATTTCAATCTAATTAAAGATTCATTAAAACCCCACTTAGTTTTAATCTTCACAGAAATCGATATCCTGTCTTTAGCTGGGTTAAAGAACCAATGTCATTTAAAAGACGATCCATGATAAACCCAAAATCACATTCTATTAATTATCGGGTTAAAGAACAAGTGTTATTTAAAACACCGTTCACGATAAACCCAAAAATCACATTCCAATTTAATCCCAATTAAATACCATTTAATTGGTACACTTCATTAAATCTAAATAAAAATATTTATTCTTTTTCTCAACCGGGTTTAAGAACAGTGTTAATGAAGACACTATTCACGACAAACCCAAATCACATTTGATGTTAAATACAAGGCTCTAAATAGAAAATATATCGGCTTATATTCAATATCAAATTCTACGACCAACAAATATCGTCTTGGAAATAACGATATAAATATCTTTCAAATTTCCATAACAATATCTGTATAATCACGAAATCCAACATCGAAATATTCCAAAGACAATTTCGATTCAAATCCATTACAATTCAATTATTGGAAATTCTGGTTATATTCAAAACCATTTCAAATCCAATTTATTTATTTAAAAATAAATAAATTATTATTCTAATACAAGACTAGTTCATTTCGATAAAAATCTATTTTTATCCTTTCAAAGATGGATTTTTTCACCCCAATTCTTTACAAATCATTTCTTATGATTTTACACAAATTGTTACTATTTTTAATAATTTTATCAAGGCCCGTACAGTCGATTTCCATCAACGGCCATCGAACTGCACTTACAGCGACCTTTTCCAAATTTGATTTGGACATAATTCCAAATCCAACCGTTAGATTTCTAATCTCTAATATTCATTAGAAAGCACTTTTCGATATGAACCCAATGGTTCCAGTTTTAGGAGAATCTGACGGTCGGATCTTCTGTAATACCCATTCGAAGACAATGGTCGAAATTCGTGAACTGCCGTTGCGCGTTCTATTCTGGCCATTATATATATAATATATATATTGTACATATTTCGTCGATTTCCTTTTAAAACATATTTTATAAATCGTTTTAAATTTGTTTTCAAAACGATTTCAACTTCATATTCAATTTCTAGTCAAAATTGAATATTCCATATCATTAATCGATAAATGATAATATTTTCAAAACGTTATATTTTGAAATCACTTCCTTTTCTATATTCATTTTAAAAACGAATATAATCGATATAAATATCGTTCACGTCAAAATGGCGTCAATCTAATCAATACGGTTTTTATTCAACACATGATTGTTTATTCTATTCAACACATGAATATTTATTCTATTCAACCCATGAATATTTATTTTTCTATTCAACACATGAATATATATTTCTATTCAACACATGAATATATATATATATATATATATATATATATATTTCTATTCAACACATGAATATATATTTCTATTCAACACATGAATATATATTTCTCTATTCAACACATGAATATATATTTCTTATTTTCCAAATTTTAATGAGGCCCAATCATTTACCATATAATATTAATTATATGGATTTTCTACAACACATGTATATAATAGCAACGATAAATAATCAACCATCATCCAGAGTGCACCACACAACTGCATAAGCATTAAATATAAATAATTAACGCTTACACAGTCTGTCAACCCATCGATTGACATACAACTAAACAATCGGGATTAGTATACGTCAAATATCATCCCAATACATGTGAGGGGTTTCAAAACAACAAACACCGATTTTATTTGTGCAGTTGGGCGATGTGAAAAATTTATCGTCCCAATCAATATCAGTCAAATCAGTGTATATAAACAAATCGTCCGATTTGTTTATAAATATTTATGTTATATACACGTTGAAAATTATATTTTTAACTATAAAATATTTATTTCATTCACCATCCCATAATCAAATTTCACTACACAACAATCAAACAAACAAGTCATCCATGGTCTGTGGACGACGGGTGTCGGGTGCTACTAAACACCGTCTGCATCCTAGTATATATTTCAACTTGAAATCAAAATAAAAGTGAGGAGTTCTCACCGACTAGCAAAACCAAACACCGCGACTCTTCATATGTAGAAATCTTCGTCGTGCTCGCCTTTTGTCAATTTCATTGTCCGTAGCCACTACATATATAAAAATCACATTTTTATATTGTCGCTATATATATAAAAATTATATTTTTATAACCACGCTATATTGATAAAAATCACATTTTTATACTGCTACTATATAGATAAAAATTCTATTTTTGTACCGCTACTGTATAGATAAAATTTTTATTTTTATACCGCTACTATATAGATAAAAATTCTATTTTTGTTTCACTATATTAATAAAGATCATATTTTTATTATCTACATTATATAAAGATCATATTTTTATTATCTACATTATATAAAGATCATATTTTTATTATCTGCATTATATAAAGATCATATTTTTATTATCTACATTATATAAGGATCATATTTTTATTTACCAAAAATTGTATTTTTCACTTACTAAAAATCGTATCCTTCTTGAATTAAAAATCAAATCTTTTGTTGTTAAAAATCAAAAAAAAATCCCTAAATAAAAATCAGGTCTTTTTCAAATACTAGAATTCAAATCTTTTCTTTATAAAAATATGATCTCGTTCATGATAAATATGTAATCTTATTCATGTACTTCCTAAAATAGAAAAACTGATTTTTGAATAATACTTTATAAATTAGCAAAACTGATTTTAAATAATAAGAACTCACATTTCCTTATCGTTTTGTACTGCTCCGGTCTTCATCGAGGAATATCACCGTTGCTCGCATCTCAGGCCTCTGGGACCAGATCGGAGGGGGTTCATCTGTTACTGAGAGAGGGGGTTCACTGCGAACAGTGGAGGGTTGCGTCGGGCATCAGAGGGGAGGGCTGGAGGCTTCGAATTGGGGATTGGAGATGGGGGGAGAGAGGAGCGAGCGCGAGAGGTGGTGGTTTAGAAGGGGGCGATGGCGATGGGGAGATGGCGCACGATGGCGGCCAACGACGGGGAGGCGCGTCGCCCCTTCGATCTGGAGGAGCCCGATTTTTTTTCAATTGGGGGAAACAACTAAAGGAAATAGAAAATTGAAAAGGGGGGTCTATGTAAAGAGATTTATATTATTTTTATTTTATTTTATTCAAAATTGTTGACTTTTCATTCGACCACCAAACGAGACCCAATGACTGTTGCCCCTAGCTAATTACCCCCATTCCGAACACAATGGGATATGTCCCGCTGGCCAATTCGACCATTACGAGCAGTTTTGATCAAAATTAAAATATAATTCTATATATATTCAATTTAAATGTATATTTCACTTTACCGGGACCACATACTGACTCTAAAAATTCCCCAAAAATAGTTTCTAGCTTCGTATTAACGATACAGTCCTAACAAAACTAATTTTGTCCAATTCTGAGACCTTTTGAAAAACGGCCATTTTCCAGTCGATTAAAATCAACTAAAACTGGTCAAACGCGTTTTCCTTTGCCACGCTCACTTATTGATTCAGAAAATTACGAATTTTGGAATCTATCAATAACTTGACATCACGGATCCAAAAAAAGTGGTTTCGTCGAAAACTGAGGTTGTTTGCAAAATTCCCATTTTTAAGGGCCAAAATTCCATAGCGACTATTCTGAATTTTCAACTGGGCATATCTTTTGATTCCCGCTATGAAATTTCAATTTTTCGGATTTGGAAAGATATTCTCAATTAAATTCTAATATTTTTGGTTTCGCTAAAATCCGATTTATTTGGAATCCTGTACATTCATTTGAACTTTGAAATCGAATTTTCGAACTATCGCGCCATTTTCAATTCCTTTTATAATTAAAATAAAATATTTATATTCTAACGTCGATTCAAATAAATAGATTCGATCTAATTCTATTCAAAATAAATTTCTCGTCGTTATTATTTAAATTAATCTATTTTAAATAATCAAAATTCGCTAAAATTGCCAAAATAAAAATTTTAAATTGGCTCGGATTTCCGGGTTATTACACATTCTGTCGAAATAGCAAGAACTGTTTATACGTCAACTCTATTTGGTTAACTAGCTTAAATTTATCATCGATGGTGAGTAATAATGCTAATCTGCTTGCAGTTCTCACAACCATCAGTTTTGACGAAGTATGAAAAAGTGTGAATCGCACAAATGCAAGAAAATGATGTAGTTAGTAGATCACTTGGGGTGCCTTCATTGGTTAGTAGTATGCAAAAGGCTACCGCACGAAATAGGAAATAAAAAGGTAAAGATATTGCTGGACGTGATGAATACATCCCAGAAAATGCTGGTGAAGATGTTAGTGATGATTCATCAGATTCAGAGGAATAAAAAGTTATTTGTTTACTACTTATTGTCTTTGCCTTAATGAACATAAAAATTCATGAATTTCAACTTAATTGTAGAGAATCAAAGTTGTTAAGTCAAAGGATCCTTTACTTGGACTGAGAACTCGTTCTTGTACCAATGCAGCCATTGAAATTCAGAAGGAAGCGATGACCCATACCTCCCTTCCAAAGAAAGTTGGCTCCAATAAGGAATGTATGACGCGCACTCCCACTCCAAAGAAACTCAGTGACTGGGAGAAATTTGCAAAAACATTAAAGAAGTTGATGAAATCTACATTGTCTTATTTAGGAGTTTTAAAACCTACAATGTCTTGTCCACCAGTTTTAAAACCTACATATAGTAAAATGTTCAAACAATCAACCAATTCATGTGAAGCTTCTGGTTCAGTCGCTGCTAATTTAGCGATGCAGAAACGTCAAAAGCAGAATGTGGAAGCGCCTCGAATAATGGAAAATCTTACTGATCGATTAGAGCAGGAATGGATTGCATAGTACGATGAAGCAGGTACAGGTACAATGTTTCTTTATCTGTGCACTGCACTATTGAGTGTGTCTATTTTAAGTTTTGCATGCATATTATGTTTCTGTAATTCCATACATTAATTTTTTATTCATTTTTTTGAACCTGATACATAAATTACAAGGTCCAAAAAAACCTAGAGGGAAGTCAAAAATGACCAAGGTGCATGCTAGAACCCCCGATGATAAAGTAGTCATTGAGTTGAATGAGGATGGTCAGCTAGTATCTGGTAATATTACGGAGTTAAGCAATTTTCTTGGGACAACAGCAAAGGATAATGTGTCTCTTACTTACATCAATTGGCATTTTGTCCCTGATCAATCAAAGCGGCAAATGTTGGAATATGCTCTAGTAAAATCTGTCACCCACCATGAATTTAGACATAGGATCGTTTAAATCCATGACGACATATCTAATTAGGCGGCGACTCCCTCATCGCGTCTAAATCCATCTTCATCTCTCCCCTTTTCTTCTCCTCCCAACGCCGCCTAGTCGATGGTTAAGAGCAAGAACAAGAAGTCGTGTCTCAACTCTGGGTCATGTTCTGATAGATCGAGTACCAGATCTGGTCGCCAGTATAGCCAAATCGTCGGTGACCTAGAAGATGATTTGGCATCGATTGTTTCTGACTCGTCGAATTCTATGATTCATCCTTCTGAAATAGCTCCTACTCACAACCTGGAATATTTGTTGCATGATATATCCATGGATCCTCAATTGTTTGTTCAGCTTCCTTCATTGGATGGCATAACAACAGTCTCATCAATGATTTCTGTTGCGAACTCAACATGGCCGACCAGTCAAGGTGAGTCCCTTCGTCAAATGGTATTGGGTGATCAATCGAATGATAGTGGGAATGCAGTTGCATCTGGGACTGCTGCGGTTGGTGCTACCGCTGAGAATGTAAGCTCTGAAGGTATTATTGAGAATAATAATGTGCCGCCTGTTATAGTGCCAGGGCGTTGTGAACAAGTAGCACAGGAGTGCCCCAATGATATTCAACAAAATGACGAAGCAACAAAAACACCCTGGAAATCCTTGTTTGAATCTCTTCTAAACATTGTTGGAGATTATGTTCCAACCCATTTTTGCATCCCAGATCCTGATTCCAGTCCTACTCCTCCAATTGATATTCTAAATGAAGCAAAATTGTTTTGGAATGACCATGTGGTTGGTTTCTTTTTAGATTCTAAAATCCCTAATTTTGACATGCTTGAAGTGTGTCGAAGTGCATGGCGCTTACAAGGGCTGCTTAGAATCTCTCTTGTCAACGGAATGTACTATCTGAAATTCTCATCTAATGCGGAAAAGAAAAGGGTCTTGGAGGCAACACCAGCAATAATAAGGGGTAAACCATTCATTGTCACACCTTGGAATGCATCAGTGGATAGAGCTAGAGACCAGGTCCTCTCTGTCCCTGTATGGGCTCAATTTAATCATGTTCCTTCAGCTCTACAGCCGCTTATTGTACGCAACTGGATAGCGTGTCATATCGACAAGATCAAATGTTTTGACTCCAACACAGTTGCCAGGAGAAACCTTGTATACGTAAGAGCATTGATTGAAGTATCTCCAGATAAGCCGCTTCCAACTCAGTTAAAGGTATGCATCGAAGAACATTTCTATTTTGTTGATGTAACATACAAATGGAAACCAAAAATATCCAGCTTGTGCAAATCTTTTGGTCATGTCAAAGAGAAATGTTCTTCCTCGAGTGACTATATTCAGGTTGAGAAAGTTCCACTCCCAATTGCTCCTCCTATGATTTGGGTTCCGAAAGTCAAGCCTGTTTTTATCCCAACTCCTAGTAACTTGGTCGATGGTGAGAATCTCCCTGCTATGGTTCCGATTGCAAGCCAACTTTTTGATTGGAGAAAAATAGAAAGAGTTCTAACTCATAGTGACACAGGTATGAAACACAAATTAAGTGAAGGAACATTTCACATTCAAATTGATGTGGGTGATGTAGCACATAAGTTAGTATATCAAGTGGAAGGAGAAGGGCTTATACTAGTGAAGGATGGTGATGATGGTAAAAACAATGAGCATTTACTCCACGACACAGCTTGGGACAAACGGCATCTTTATTCAGATAAATCACCATTTTTTTGTATGATCTGGCTACCCACTTTGCTGAGGCCGTGCAGCAAGTTTCACCAGAAGATGCAGTTGGAGGCTAGTTCTTTGATAGCACATTGTAGTCTAAGCTAATCTCATTAGCTCCAGTATTTCATTTTATATGTATATGGTGGACAGACCACCTTAAAAACCAGTAGTTTATTGTTAACTCCAATCACCTAAACTTCATGTCTTTTATTATTGGTTATAGTAAAAGGTGTCTGTGATCACCTTAAAAACAGGTTGGCTTTGCCAAAAAAAATCTATCACCCTAAACTAAAGTTCAACTGACTTCCTAAATGTTTGGTTTTAATTATTTAGTTTGTTTCCCGAAGTTTGTGTTTGATATATTGTAGGCTAGGTATGTCATTTCGGAAGAAGGACACAAGTGGGTCTTGAACACGCTTAATGACTCTTGGAGGCGGTAGAAGTCTCGTATGAAAGTAAGGTATTATGAAAAATATTCAACTGTTGAGGAAAGGCTTGCGAATAGGCGCAGTACAATTCCGTCGGAGGATTTTAAAATGCTCTTGGAATACTGAGGGGACGAAGCAGTTCAGGCATGACTTTAATGTGACCACAAAAGAAAACTAATTTGTATAATGCTAGTTAAATAATCATGCAGCGGATGGACAAAATGACTAGTTTGCATTATCTTCTTTTTTGCTAATCTTTTCTTTAGTAGTTCGCATTATCCTTGTTTAGTGCTATTTTTTTTTGGATTTCCAAGCCCTAGCTATGACTAATTTTATGCATGGTAATTCATTAAGCGAGACACATACCATGGGTCCCAAAACTCATGCAGTAGCCAAAGAACAGATAGTATGTGTTTTTTTGAACTTTAGTTAATTTTTTTTTGTGATTGAGTTGAATTGGCCACATGATAATTTTAATTTGTTATATCATTATTATAATGTTCATAGGTAGTAGCTAGATTTGTAAATTCTTAACATTGAATGTTAAAAATTCTGTTTAATCTTTTATAATCCTAATACTTAACAGAGAAAGAAGGACCCGGAAAAAGCCACCCCATCGGCTGCCTTGGTCTATTTGGAAACGTATAAACGAGAACATGCGAGAAATTACAAGACTAACACAGATGAACTAAAGGCCCAATACGTAAGTACAAGATAGAAATTTAATAGTTAGTTTGAAAGATGACCACATTGCAGCTGAAACTTCCATATTTTAATTTACGTGTTTTAAAGATAACCGCTTCTGTTAATAAATTTTATCGAGTAGCTTATATGAAGTATTTGACCCAAGGTCAATTATGAATCAATACTTATGTTAGTATAATTGGCACATTGTGAGTTTGTTAGAGATGCCTATTAAATCGAACACATAGTTTGAAGGAAAACCAGTTCTGTTAATAAATTCATTCGTACCAGCTGTCTATTTATATGCTTGCCTGATTTTCATTTTGTAGGCGAAGATCCAAGCAATGGTGGATGCAAGAAACATTGCTGACGCATATACACTTGTCTCTGTTGGGAAGAGCCACACACAGAACTGGCTTGTAGGAAGACGAGGTAAAATGGCTAAAAAATCTCCAGCAACTCCTGGTTCTTCAGATAGTCATGTGCAAGAGTTGACTAAAAAAAATAAGGCAAGAGCTTGAGGTGGATTTGGAGGAAAAAGTGAACAGAATAGTGAAAGAGAACATTTCATGGGTGTTTAAAAAGCTAGGTGAAGCCAATCCAAATCTTAATTTAAATATCGGAGAATTTTGTGTCACCACAACGTGTGATGAAGATGACATTGTTACTCCTGCAACCCCGACAACTGATTGAAGTATTTGGATGGTATGTGTTAGCACTTGTGATATATTCGAATTTTTCTTTTAAATTATGGCACTTATAGTATGTGTTCGTGATGGCACTCTGTTATGTTTTAGTGATGGCACTTGTGGTATGTGTTGGTGATGACACTTGTGGTATGTGTTAGTGATGACACTTGTGAGTTGGCATGTATAATTGGTTAGTCTGATTGTGGTGACGAAAGTTTTGGAAGGAGTTATTGATTTTTTTACTATTGCAATTGATTTTTTTTTGGTGTTGCATTACAGTGTTGTGGTGTTGCATTAGACGGTGTTGCGGTGTTGCATTACAATGTTGTGATATTGCATTAGATAGTGTTGCATTAAGTGCAATATTATTAATTCCACTATGGTATGACACGTGGGGCCCACAACTTACGTGGTGGCACGTGGATAGCTGACGTGGCATGAGACACATGTGCAGCTAACGTGGCATGTGACACGTTGGCAGCTGACGTGGAAAGTTCATGTGGGCCCCACTACCATGACCTGGAAGCCAGGCTCTTGCTTCTGCTTAAGGCAATACTATATGTTGTTGCATTACTTGCATATACTGTTGTAATAGGGTTAAAATGCAACACTTTCTTTCTATGGCAGTAGATGGGCAAAAGCGTTGCCTTAGAGGACTAAGGCAACAATTGCGAATGCAACGCCCCTCTGGTGTTGCCTATTTGAAAAATGGCATACGACAACGCTATTTTGATCTATGACCATATAAAACTAGTGTCGAATATGCCCACTTTTGTAGTAGCGAATATGCCTCATGACAAGATAAAATGCATACCTATTCCTCTGTTTTGTGTATAAACTGCCGAGTCTTTATCTTCCTTAACATAGGTTCAACAAGTATAAACATGTCACAACATATATACGGTATTTCATTTGGCCTACCCCATTTTTCTAGAGTTATCCTGACACCAATATTTTTTTTCTGAATAAGGGACATCCATCAGATCATCTAGTTTAGCATTAAGCTTTATCTTTTATTCAAATCGTGCCTAGCAAATTACTTTTAATACTTAGATAATAGTTTAAGCTACCCAATCACCTACGAAATTCATATTACCTCAATATAGAGCTAAATCTACTTATTCCAAATGTAAGCAATGAACAATCACATCAGTCCAAATTTACACATAAAGTCCAGATATGTCAGTTCTGGTTTCATACCCTTAAAACCTCTATGTCTCTAAATGATACTAAGTTATATATTAAAATGTTTATCATTTTATAACTGATATTCAATACTGAATGTACAACAACTTATTCTTGTTTTAATACAAAAACCCAAACTAAATGCTTTAACACCATATATATGTCCAATGGATTGCTCACCATCTTTGTAACACCCCATAATTCTGTAACGCTAAGATTCACAAATCAAGGCAGAATTAAATTTTAAAGTCAAAATCAAGGGAAACGGGCTGCGCCATTGCGTTCGTCTCGGAATTCTGCATGAGATAGAGTCCGAGTTTGCGTTAATCGGACTCCGTATGAAGGATTTATGGTCTTCAGAAGTTTCAGAATTCGATTTAAAATTCGAATAGGTCAGAAAACGATTTCAAATCCGAAAATCAGAGCCAGATTGGGCTAGGCGGGAATTTTCCAGCCCAAAGACCCAGGTCGACTGGGTAGTCGACCTGGGGGTCGACCCCCCTGCTTTTTCCAGATCTGCAGTCTGGTTCGTTCTTCTGTATCTAGACGCCATTCTGACTAGATTTCCAGCCCAAAGACCCAGGTCGACTGGGCAGTCGACCTGGGGGTCGACCCCCCTGCTTTTTTCAGATCTGCAGTCTGGTTCGTTCTTCTGTATCTAGATGCCATTCTGACTAGATTCGTTGACTTCTACACTATATAAACAGCCCTAGTCGCCTTCTCTATTCACAATTCTTTTATATCCTTATACTGCCTCTGAGAAAATGTATAAATAATAAGATAATAAAATAAACCAAGACGAGGAAATGCTGCTAAAGACTTTCAAGAAGAGGTTCAAGTCAAGCTAGGATTCAAGTGAAGATTCAAACGACTTCAACGACTGTTTTTCTACGAATCTAATCTAATTTCTGTAAGTCGGTTACTTTTTAGATTTGAACGTTTTCTCTATTCGTGACATGAAATTAAAGGAATAAAAGAATATGCCAAATCTTTCTTTTCGAATCTGTGCCTATATCTTTGGACCTAATTAAGAACTGTTATGATTCGATGACCAATTAGGCCTTGCCTATGACTATGAACATTGCCTATGACTATGAACATTGCCTATGACTATGAACATTGCCTATGACTATGAGCATTGCCTATGACTGTGATTGTGACTATGAGAATTATTTCCTTGACTATGAACACAAGCCTATGCCTTTGATTAGGAAACATAAACTATCGCCTATGAGATAATAGGGACAACTGTGATTAAACACCTACGATTCATGACTAGGAAATTGTTGCCTAAGTTTTGTGACTACGAAATTGGATCTAAACCCATGTTTATCTATTCTGTCTATTCTTGGTTTTCGTTGGTTTTAGATCTTGGGAATTTACCTATTAAGTTAGGTCTACCCATGTTTATCTATTCTGTCTATTCTTGGTTTTCGTTGGTTTTAGATCTTGGGAATTTACCTATTAAGTTAGGTCTACCCATGCTCTTGAACCTACGTTGTTATTCAGCCCATTTTTATGTCATAAGATTTTCAGACCTATAGGCCTTCGATGTTTTAGATCAATTTCAGTGAAATTCGTTAGGTCTGTAATTAGTAAATTATCATTTTATGCCAGTTGTTATGTCTATCTTTTTCATAGCATCTTTGGTTCATTCCCTATTTTCTGCGAATCTAGATTTATCTATAATCTAGATTGAATCACGATTATACGAACGGTGGGAATACGATTTGGGCAAAATGTGAAATTTACTAAAAAAACGTAGTTTTTAACTTGGAAATTGGCATAAATTGGGAACATGTATTATGGCATGTTCATAGAAATGAAAATTGGATAAATTTGACATGAATTATAGGATGTGTAATTTGAATCTAGTATTGACTTGTAAATCTAGCATTTACATGGATTGTGAACTAGAATAATAAGTCTAGTTTGACATGAACTGTAATTAGAATGTTAAATCAGAATTGTAAATCTAGTATTAACATGGCCATAATTGGGAGTACTTGTCAGGTTTAGCAAAATCATGGTTAGTGACACTTAATTTGGTATAGTTCACATACCAAAAGGCATAAATATGATATAGAGGGGAAAATGGGCCATAAGAATAAATGTTGACAATTTACATTAAAAGAGTAATTCGGGAATAAGTAAATTAGGAATGATTTACTTATAGAATTTGTCCTAAATGAAAAAATGTAAATTTAGACAAATTAAAGGTTTATTAACGACATCTCTTTTAATAATACACCAGAAAGTTCTAGGGCGACAGAGAGGATAGTGTCTAGGCTTGGGTTTGGAAAATACAAGTTTCCTGCTATCCCTAGCTATCCCTAACTGATCCGATGGACGGGATGGTTACTTTCAAAACCTGATTTGAAAATTAATCAAAACCCTTTGAACTTAGAAAACACGAATATGCCTAACCCGAGGTTAGACTGAGTTGCGATGTAAACCTGCCCGGAACCAACCGGCACATCCAGTATTCGCAACAATATCTGTCTAATGCGAGTGGTTGCGGCTTTAATTTATTTAATTAAAGCTAGAACAAGGATGGTAGGGTTAAGTTAACTAAGACACTTAACCAATTCAACATGATAACCAGACCGGTGGGTGGGGTTAGGTTCATACAGACACTTAGCACAGTTAAGCTAGAATGGGAGGGTTAAGTCCATAGGAACACTTAACAAACTTAACACAGTTAAGCTAGAATGGGAGGGCTAAGTCCATAGGGACACTTAACCAACTTAACACGGTAACAAGGTAAGATTTGTAGGGGTTAAGTAACTAAGAGAACACTTAGCCAAATCAACATGTTAACCAGACTAGAAGGTGGGGTTAAGTAAATTTAATACACTTAGCCAAATTAACATGTTAACTAGACTAGAGAGTGGGGTTAAGTAAAATCTAATACACTTAGCCAATTTGATATGTTAGCTGGGCTAGACCGAAGGGTTAAGTAAACTTGAACACTTAACCATCAGATTGTGATAAAGGAATAGGGTTAAGTCTAAACATGAAGGGATAATACTTAACCATTAATAACATGTTAGTTAAAACAGACGGGCAAGGTTAAGTTAAAAAGGAACACTTAACCAATACAGGGTGAATGGGTAGGGTTAAGTAATAAGAAATACTAAACCAATATAACTTGATTTGTGATGGGGTTAAGTCAACATGAATTATTGATAACACTTAACCAGTTTATCAGGATAAATGAAGAAGGTTAAGTTAGCTTGAATTGACTAATGACACTTAACCAATCCAAATTGACGGGAAAGAGAACTAAGTAGTAAACCTTAGTTAAAAGGAGCTAAGTAGTAAACCTTAGTTAAGAAAACAACGATTCTAGAAACTAAGTGGTAAACCTTAGTTAGTAGAACTAAGTAGTAATTCTTAGTATAACACGGGAAGGAGCGAATGTCCGTCTGAGTAAAAGGAATGCTCCAACGAATTGGGTTACGAAGCCCGAGGCTTCGAGGGGACGTGAGGGTACTCTTGGTATCCCTCTGTGAGGCTGCAGATGATCCTCCTGGGCTCACAGAGGTTAAGGCCTGCGTTAGAAGAACCGGGGGTATGCCTTGGTTGCAATATATGGCAACCTAAAGAATAGGATGGACCGACGTGATTCGGCGAGAAAACGGTAGCCCTGTGATAGCAACTCGTCGTCTACCATCCATCTTGAGTCAGTCGAGATACGTGAAGCGGAAAGGCGGAGAACTCCAAAAGACCATATACTTGCTATCTAGTTATGGGTGAGGATGGCCATAGGTTAGTGGGGGCATAGGGGGCCTGCGTATAGTTCTCATTTTTCAAGGTGTGCCTTTCATTAGTTGAGGGAGGGGTCAAGTGGGACCATAGCCACTGGAACAAAAATAGACCTTAGCATCTGCATCGGCAGATATCTGAAAGCCCCCGACCGAGTTCTGTGTTTCTTGATTCGCCCTGCCACAGGACTCGGGCCGCACATTACAGGACATGTGCACCTAGACAAGCGATAACGATTCGCGATACGTGCGTGGGGGAAGTCTAGGAACATATACCACCCTAGGTAGTGTGTCCTAGACTAGGGGGCATCGTTCGACAGGTAGCATAATCCCTAGTTGGATTAGGTGGCATAAACCCTGAATCCGAGAAGCGTTCAGCAGATAGCGTAAACTCTAGTTGAATCTAGAAGGCACTTGGTAGAAAACCCTAGATTAGATCTAGGTAATAAATAATAAATGTATGCCCGAAGCAACGGAAACTACAGGGATTTGGGATCACGTTATCTTTACTAGTTGGGACACTAGTTAGGGGGTGCGGAGATATAGAAATCAGTATAACAAGGAAATAGCGAAGCGGTGAAAGTATTAGAGCATATCCAGTTTATCTTAGCTTAGCATATCTTGTGTTACTCTTGTCTAATCTTCCCAACCCTATCATCATGGTGTTATCTTGTATTCAGTTAATTCACATCGTTCTGTTTTTTCATGTTCACATGCTAGAAGTTACTGAACTTACTCAGGCTTTATGTCTGACTCCGTTTTTCTTTCGTCTTCTTTTCTTCCGTCCCCCCCCCCAGGTAGTAAAGGAGGGAATAGTATAGCTCAGGTTAAGTTGGACTGTCACTCTTTCCTAGCTTAAAGATTTGTCGAATTTTTGCTTGGATTCACTTTTCAGATGCTATGGCTGGCTCTTGCTAAAATTGGGGAATATAAATGTTGTTTTATGCTTCTTTATTTTGTAAGACAGATGATACTCTGATATTGTAAAGAAATCATTGTACAAACTATTTTATCAATAAAGCAAAGTTTTATTTTCCGTTGTTTAATTTCTGTCAGTCTTGTAATTTATCTGCATCTTTTACCCTAAATGCTCCACAGAACTTAGTGCATTCCCTTTGTGAGTGACACTAAAGGATGTGGGGTGTTACACGTGGTATCAGAGCTGAAGGTTACTGTAACAACCCACCTCCGCCAGGGTCACTCTTGCAAGTACACTAGCTTTGGAGGGGTGTTGGACAAGGTAAACATGCATGCAAATATCACAAGACAGAACATATAAGTAAAACAGAGTAGTAAAGTAGCGAATAGAACTAACATTTCAAAACCATAGTCAAGTTACATCAAAGTACTTGGTCATTATTTTCCCACAAAACAAAGTCTAGAACATAAACTAAAAAAAACATAAAGTAACTATCCCTAAAGTAGGATAAAGCCATAGCATGCTCAAGTCCAAACCATACATGAGCTATCCAGAAAAGCAGCTAAAGATCCATCTAGGTAATAGTGTTCCCACCCTGCAAACCTGGGGGGGGGGGGAACGGAAGAAAAGAGGCGAAAGAAAACGGGTCAGTCAAAAAGACTGGTAAGTCCTATCTAGCATTAGTATAAAAACTAATAAAGTTAACTGGATATGTAAAGCAGAGATGAAACATGGGGTTATAACTGGCATGGTGAAGAGACAGATCAAGTGTGGCATCGCATATACAAGGTTAAGTTGCACCAAGTGTGTACTAGTAATCTATGTCAAGTATCAACAAGAAAAGATCCCTTGGCCCAACATCCCGAGATGACCTAGATCAAGGTCCAACAACACGGTCTAGTCGATCGGCTCCCTAAAAGCCTAACTCGTCAAGTATCGGTGTCATACGGCCCAATCACGAAGTGTAGTCAAACTGTGCTAGGTCCACCCTAGGGTGTATCAAGCCGTAGGGTGCCAACCACGGACACAAATCAAGCACGCACAGTCTAAACCTACGGGTGCCCGTGTTTGCTTTTTCAACTCCGGACCATGTGCACGACCATAGTCTGCCTGAACCTACACCAGCGCACCTACTTAGCCGTCGTTTTGGTCGCTTACATGTCAGCCCAGTAATCGTGCCCCACCCTAGCCTAGTCCCTAGGGTATCATGATACAATCAAGAGGGTTACTGGTGAAAAGGACCACGTAACTAGGGTTTCTAACGGGTTAAATGTGGTTAACCCTACCCCATAAAGTTGGTTAAGTGTACCCAAGGTTCATGACTTAACCCTATCAACCCATCGTGTTTTAATTAGTTAAGTATTCAAGTGGTCCATGACTTAACCCTATCATGTGGCATTAATTAATTTAATGCACCCAACCTCTCACATTAGACCTTGTTGTGGTTACTAGTTAAGCCGGGCGGGTCCGGGTAGCTTTACACCACAACTTGGTCTAACCTCGAGTTTCAAGTGCGACATGACCAACTACTCACATTGGGTCCTATTGCTTGTAGCCACTAGTTAAGCCGATCGGTTCCGGGTAGATTTATGCTACAAACTCAACCCAACCTCGAGTTGGCCATTCTCATGTTTTCTAGAAGTCATGTCCAAATTCATGTTTCAAGCATAATCACATGTCATATTTCATGTCATCTTTTCAAGTCCTGTTTTTATGTCATTTTAGTTTACCCATAACGTAACCCCATCGCATGTAAGTTCGCATAAACGCAAATAGATCTCAAAGGGGAAACTTAGAAGCATGACATAATTAATAAGGTTTTGGGCCACAAGTTAAACATGGTGGCATATGAGGCAAAGGTGTTCATAAACTTGCATATTACATCATAGGCCTCAAAACATGCATAATATCAACTTTAACAAAATAGGTGAAACATGGTCATAAATGACATAGGATGATAACAAGTGATTCGCATATAACACCACATGCAAGATAGCAACTTGCATATTACATCATTAGCCTCAAAATATGCATGATATCAAACTTAAGCAAATAGGTGAAACATGATCATAAATGACATAGGATGGTGGCTAGTGATTCGCATATAACATCATATACAAGATAACACAAGGTTTATGAGAGTTTCTATGTTGCTTTATGAACCATTTCCAATCAAAGCTCATAGCTTTCTATGCATAAGGCAAAGGTGATAGCTTTACAAACATGCATAGAATAAATTTATGCATAACATGATAGGATCAAAACACATATCATACTTAGGCCCAAACTCAAACTTGCAACATGTCATATTTAACTTCATAGTTAGAATCTAAGAGTAGTATAGGGCTTACAATGCTATGAAGACTTATAAAATATAATTAAGATTGAGACGAAGCCACTAGCAACTCTAAAGACCCCCCAAATAGCAAGCTTCAATGAAAACCCTTGATAAATTAGAAGAAGATCCTCGCTTTGATGAAGAAAGATTGAACTTTGGCCTTAGAAACTCTCAAACAAGCTTAGGAACTCTCATATGAATGAAGAAGGAGGCTATGACAAGAGGGTGGAGGCCATGATTAAACATTTTGGCATAGTTTAGTTGTAGGATTGATTTATGATGACTTAGGCTAGGTATTAGGGTCTTTTTATAGATGATTAGCTTAGTTTAGACCATAGGATTAACCCTAATTCAGATCTGGGTCATCAATTCACGTCACTAGCCTCCAAACATGTCTTGAGAAACAAGTCAGGTGCACCCAGGCCAGACTGGCCGACCACCCAAGTCGACAGAGGTGTCGACTGGGAAGTCGACACAGCCTTGGGTGTGTCGACTCCCAAGTCGACATCCCTGTCGACTTGGGGAGTGGCGGGATCTTTTCCCGCCAACCTGCCCAGCTGAATTTGAAATCTGTTTTTAAATTTAAATTTTCTGAAAACTTCCATGAGCCTTAACTAGGTCATACGGACTCCGATTTTCGAAAACTCGGACTCTATTTCGCGTATTTTTCCGAGACGAATGCAATGGTACAGCCCGTTTCCCTTGATTCAGATTTTATCATTGAATTCTGCCTTGATTTATGTTATAACTTGTTATTCAAAATATGGGTTGTTACGTCCTCCCCACCTTGAAGGATTTCGTCCCCGAAATCTCTAAGTTAGGAAGAACGTATCCTACCATCCATCATCCATCTACTCAAAACATCATCCACATGCAGTCAATGTCCTTAACAAATTCTAAATGTTGTATGATTATATGCAAAGGTGTGTGTATATGTACTTATCTAATGCGAAAATCAGGCGGTTACTGATCCAGTAGACCCCCTTAATGCAATGTATGTTAGTGAAATGAGTTCATATGTATGCAAAACCCTAACATAATTTATAATCTCTATATGAGTGCACATAACATTCATCCATATGCAACATCCACGTGATAGCATAACAAGTTTCATCCATGAATAAGTATCATCACTCACGCATATGCAATATGAAAGTGTGTGAGCCGATCTTAGTGCCTAATGTGTATCATGCATCCACGAGTATCCACTTGCAAACACTTGCAACCACTTGCAAACATCAAGCATAACATGTTTCAAATACATGTTTCATCCAAAGGGTTTCTACTTAAGGTTCTCATGACAAGGTTAACGAGATAACAAGATAAACAGGATAAACATGGATAGCAAAAAGGAAGACATGTAAAAGGAAAAGAGGTCGAGAATGTACCCTCAAAAAGAAATGGATAACGCATCTTCTCCTCGGTTTCCCAAGTTGCATCCTCTTCGGCTTCACTCTACTGAACTTTCACCAATTTGACTTCTCGATTTCTTAGCTTCTTGATCTCTGTTCCCAAGATACGAATCGGGGCTCTCCTCAAGGTTGCCTCTTTCTCTACCTCCACGTCTTCAAGAATGCTTGGTTCAACCACCTCAGCGGACTCATGTAGGCACTTTCGGAGATGCGAGACATGAAAGACATTATGCACTCCGGCTAGCTTCTCGGGCAATTCCACCTTATAGGACATCTTTCCAATTCTCTCTATGATAGGGAAGGGTCCTACGAACCTTGGTGCCAGCTTCCCAATTGCTCCAAAATGAACCACATTACACAAAGGAGAAACCTTCACGAAAACCATGTCTCCCACTTCGAATTCCAAATCTGTCCTTCTCTTGTCAGCGTAGGATTTCTGTCTGTCTTGGGCCGCTTTCATCCGTTTTCTCACCAATTCAACTTTCTTGGATGTGTCCCGTATCATATCGGGCCCAAGTATGAGCCTATCCGTTGTCTCCCACCAACAAGATGGTGACCTACACGGCCTCCCATACAGAGCTTCAAATGGTGCCATCCCTATGCTGGCTTGATAGCTATTATTATAAGCAAACTCTACAAAAGGAAGGTGGTCTTCCCAAGTACCTCCAAAGTCAAGAACACAAAGCCTCAAAAGATCTTCTAGCACTCTATTCACCCTTTCGGTTTCTCCATCCGTCTGGGGGTGATAGGTTGTACTCAGATTCAATCGCGTACCCATCGCTTCTTGCAAACTATTCCAGAACTGGCTAGTGAAAATTGGGTCACGATCGCTAACTATGCTAGAAGGAACTCCATGCAACCGCACTATCTCTCGAAGATAAATAGATGCTAGCCATGATGCGGTCCTCTTGCTCTTTACTGGAATGAAGTGAGCACTCTTCGTAAGTCCGTCAACTATGACCCATATGCTCGTGTTCCCTTTCCTTGACCTAGGCAATCAATCCACAAAATCCATAGAAATACTCTCCCACTTCCATTGCGGGACCTCCAATGGATGTAATAGCCCACCGGGTTTCGTTGACTCGGCTTTCACTTGTTGGCACACCATGCACTTTGAAACATACTCTGCCACATATTTCTTCATCCCAGTCCAAAAGAAAATGCGCTTTATATCTCTATACATCTTATCTCCTCTAGGATGTATATTCATCTTCGAGTGATGTGCTTCTTCGAGAAATTTATGCACCAAGCCTTCTACTTGTGGAACGCATAGCCTTCCATCATGCCTTAGCCAACCCTTGTCATCAATAGTATATCTAGCAAGGTGACTAGACGTCTCACCACGGATCAACTTGCCCATGATCTCCACTATCCGCGGGTCTTCTTTCTGTGAAGTCCCTACTCGATCAAGAAGGGTGGGTCTAAGCTCAAGAGATGCTAATGAACCCGTCATCGACTCAACAGCTGTCGTGAAATCAAAGGTTGCCAAGAACTCTAAGTTCTTCATCTCAATAAACAAGGGACTCAAAGTCAACCTCCTTCTGCTTAGTGCATCTGCCACAACATTACCCTTGCCAGGGGTATAAGCTATCTCGAAGTCATATGATGCCAAGAATTCCATCCACCTTTGCTGCCTTAGATTCAGTTCTTTCTGCGAGAAGAGGTACTTGAGTGACTTGTGATCAGTATACAACTCAAACCTTTCGCCTAGGAGATAGTGGCGCTAGGATTCGAGTGCAAAGACGATCGCCGCCAACTCCAAATCATGAGTGGGATAGTTCTTCTCATAAACTTTAAGTTGCCTACCCCCATAACATATCACTCTTCCCTCTTGCATCAGGACAACACCTAACCCCGTGCCACATGCATCTGTGTACACGGTAAACATCTTACCACTATCGGGTAATGCCAAGACTGGAGCTGTGGTAAGGGCCCTCTTGAGCCTTTGAAAAGCAAGCTCACACTCTAAGTCCCATGCAAAGACTAAGTTCTTCTTCGTCAACTTAGTAAGAGGGCCCGAAATCTTAGCGAAGTCCCTGATGAATTTCCTATAGTAGCCCGCCAGACCGAGAAAGCTTCTTACTTCGGTTGCATTCCTAGGAGTCTTCCAGTCTTGAACTGCAACCACTTTCACGGGATCCACCGCTATGCCTTGCTTAGAAACTATATGTCCAAGAAACCGAACTTCCCTTCTCCAGAAATGGCATTTGGAGAACTTGGCTTTCAACTGATGAGCTCTAAGCGTATCTATCACTTCCTTGAGATGTCTGGCATGTTCTTCCTCATCCTTTGAGAAGATCAGAATATCATCCACGAAGACAACCACGAACTTGTTAAGGAACTCCCTGAACACCCTACTCATCAAATCTACGAAGTAGGCGGGTGCATTAGTAAAACCGAATGGCATGACAAGCCATTCAAAGAATCCATCTGGAGTCCTAAACGCAGTCTTATCAATACTATCCTCAGCCACTCTAAGCTGATGGAATCCGGTGGCTAGATCGAGGTGAGAGAAAACAGAAGCACCAACAAGATGGTCAAAGAGGTCATCAATCCTCGGTAACGGGTGCCTATTCTTCTTTGTCAGCTTGTTCAACTCTCGATAATCAACACATAGACGAAGCGAACCATCCGCTTTAGTAGCGAATACCACCGGAGCACCCCATTCAGAAATGCTTCGCCTAATAAAATTCTTCTCAAGCAGCTCCATGATTTGCTTACTGAGATCTCTTCTTTCTCATGAGGCCATGTGCCTAACGGGAAATGATACTGGCTTGGCATTATCGACAAGATAAATGCGAAAATCTATCTCTCGTTTAGGGGGTAACCCCTTAACCTCCTCAAAGACATCAGGATATTCTCGAACCACCCTTACAGATTGCAGATCATTGATGGACGAGTCAAGAGATACAAGATAACATAACATGACGGGATCCAGTGGGTTGCAAGAAATTTCTAGGGTATTACCGAGGCGAGTTATGAGCCTCACCACCCTATGCTCACAATCGAGAATGGCTCCATAACTGGACAACCAATCCATGCCCAAGATCAACCCGTATCCCGTGAACCCGAGAACATAAGCATTACACGTGAATTCTACGGTCAAGATAGAAATCTTCAAATCCACACAAATCATAGATAAATGGGCGCATCCCATAATTGGATTTGAAACACTGACAGGATCCTCAACTAGACTAGTACTTAGGTGCAAACTTTCAACAATGTCAGAAGAAATAAAGGTATGCGATGCGCCAGAATCAAATAAAGTGCGAACAGGAAAGTCAGAAATATAAACAAGACTTTCTACAGAAATACTACCTCGGTCCTAAACTGGAGCAGTGTTGATAGCATGCACTTGCCCTCCAGAAGGTCCTGCACGCTGAGTCTGTCCTTGCCCTTGTCCTTGCTTCTTGGGGCAATCCTTGCTAAGGTGTACATGCTCTCCACAGTGAAAGCATTCGCCCAACTTCCTCTTCTTCTTTCTGCAATCCTTGGCTATGTGCCCAACAATCCCACGGAAGTTGCATTTCCTTGGGTCCTTTGCCTTGGCCATGTTGCCCTTGTTGTTCTTGTTGTTCTGATTGCCCTGATTTCCTCCCCACTTGGAGTCCGTCTTCTTGGTTTGAGTCTCATTAGTCTTGACTTCCTTCTTGCCATTCTTATCGTCTCCTTGAAGCAATGCCAGGTCTACTAGGCCTTCAAAAGTGGCCCCCATGGGTATATGAGATAGGGCTAAACCTTGTAATGGCTCATTCAACCCTCGTGCAAAGCGTAAAGCCTTCTTCTGGGGAGTATTAACCATGTCCAAACCGAATCAAGCGAGCTGGTTAAACTTATTCACATACTCCCTCACTGTCATGTCCCCTTGCTTCAAAGATATAAACTTCTCCAATTGCAGATTCGCCTCAGCTGATGATAGAAACTTAAGCCCAAATCTTGTCCTAAAGTCGGCCCAAGTCTCTATAGGCCTAGTAGCATTGGTGACCTCCCACTAATAAGCAGCTTCTTCTTTTAATAACCATGCTGCCAATAAAACCTTTCTATGGTCTTCCACATCAAAGATAGCGAAAAGATCTTCAGTTTCTTTCAACCAATTTCGTGCCTCCACAAAAGTCTCCGTCCCAATGAAATTCTTACCACCCATCGTCTTAAAGTCCTTGCAAACCTTTGCGAAATCTGCTTGTGGATGCTGAGGAGGAGGAGGAGGAGGAACCTCAGTTACGGTGGGGGTATTTGTTGGGCCGCATCGTTGGCCCTAGCTTCCAAGTACCTCCGGAACCATCCGGGAATGGTCACTCCCTCGGGAAGGTTAAGATCGACCATACTGAAAAAGGAAAAGATAGATTTAGAACGAGGAAACGAAGGATAGTGCTAATGGCTTTTGGGGAATAGCCTTTTAAAATAACTAGACTTTTCTTGGAAAATACTTAATTGGTTTTGAAAATAGTTTTCCAAAAAGGTAAGTTTTAAAAACACTTTTGCTCAAATCTTGTAAACCTTATGCTCTGATACCAAATGTAACACCCCACCTCCGCCAGGGTCACTCTTGCAAGTAGGGGTGGGCGTGGTTCGGTTCGGTGCGGTTTAGGGCTCAAACCGCTTCCGCACCGCATCAAACGGTTAATCAAAAATACAAAGCATTATACTAACCGTTCAAACGGTTCGGTTTCGGTTCGGTTTCGATGTAATACGGTCCGGTTTTGGTTCGGTCCGGTTTGAACCCGTATTAAATATGTTACAAGAGAATTACTTCCATCAGCAATCAATTTATAATTGTATGACGTTGTGTCATATGAATGTTAAAACACATAATGTTATCTTGAATTGATATAATTACAACATATGCTGAAAATAGAATATGTATAGTTAAAATAAAAAGTTAAATAGGAATTTGTTAATTTTTTATCGTAACATTACCGGTATAGCTATGCGGTTCGGTTCAGTTTAATATGGTTTGGTAACAGTTCAAACCGCAACCGAACCATATCGTTGCGGGTCGGTTCGGTTTGGATTGTTTGCTTTAGAGAGAGAATCTGGTGCGGTTTTCCGCACCATTTATACGGTCCGGTCTGGGCGGTTTCCGCATTGCGGTGCGGTTTATGCCCACCCCTACTTGCAAGTACACTAGCTTTGGAGGGGTGTTGGACAAGGTAAATATGCATGCAGATATCACAAGACAGAACATATAAGTAAAACAGAGTAGTAAAGTAGCAGATAGAACTAACATTTCAAAACCATAGTCAAGTTACATCAAAGTACTTGGTCATTATTTTCCCACAAAACAAAGTCTAGAACATAAACTAAAAAAAGCATAAAGTAACTATCCCCAAAGTAGGATAAAGTCATAGCATGCTCAAGTCCAAACCATACATGAGCTATCCAGAAAAGCAGCTAAAGATCCAGCTAGGTAACAGTGTTCCCACCCTGCAAACCTTGGGGGGGGGGGGGGGGGGAACGGAAGAAAAGAGGCAAAAGAAAACAGGTCAGTCAAAAAGACTGGTAAGTCCTATCTACTATTAGTATAAAAACTAATAAAGTTAACTGGACATGTAAAACAGAGATGAAACATGGGGTTATAACTGGCATGGTGAAGAGACAGATCAAGTGTGGCATCGCATATACAAGGTTAAGTTGCACCAAGTGTGTACTAGTAATCTATGTCAAGTATCAACAAGAAAAGATCCCTTGGCCCACCTTGGCCCAACATCCCGAGATGACCTAGATCAAGGTCCAACAACATAGTCTAGTCGATCGGCTCCCTAAAAGCCTAACTCGTCAAGTGTCGGTGTCATACGGCCCAATCACGAAGTGTAGTCAAACTGTTCTAGGTCCACCCTAGGGTGTATCAAGCCCCAGGGTGCCAACCACGGACACAAATCAAGCACGAACAGTCTAAACCTACGGGTGCCCGTGTTTGCTTTTTCAACTCCGTACCATGTGCACGACCATAGTCCGCCTGAACCTACACCGGCACACCTACTCAGCCGTCGTTTTGGTCGTTTACATGTCAGCCCAGTAATCGTACCCCACCCTAGCCTAGTCCCTAGGGTATCATGATACAATCAAGAGGGTTACTGGTGAAAAGGACCACGTAATTAGGGTTTCTAACGGGTTAAATGTGATTAACCCTACCCCATCAAGTTGGTTAATTGTACCCAAGGTTCATGACTTAACCCTATCAACCCATCGTGTTTTAATTGGTTAAGTAATCAACTGGTCCATGACTTAACCCTATCATGTGGCATTAATTAATTTAATGCACCCAACCTCTCACATTAGACCTTGTTATGGTTACTAGTTAAGCTGGGCGGGTCCGGGTAGCTTTACACCACAACTTGGTCTAACCTCGGGTTTCAAGTGCGACATGACCAACTACTCACATTGGGTCATATTGCTTGTAGCCACTAGTTAAGCCGGTCGGTTCCGGGTAGATTTATGCTACAAACTCAACCCAACCTCGAGTTGGCCATTCTCATGTTTTCTAGAAGTCATGTCCAAATTCATGTTTCAAGCATAATCACATGTCATATTTCATGTCATCTTTTCAAGTCCTGTTTTTATATCATTTTAGTTTACCCATAACGTAACCCCATCGCATGTAAGTTCGCATAAACGCAAATAGATCTCAAAGGGGAAACTTAGAAGCATGACATAATTAATAAGGTTTAGGGCCACAAGTTAAACATGGTGGCATATGAGGCAAAGGAGTTCATAAACTTGCATATTACATCATAGGCCTCAAAACATGCATAATATCAACTTTAGCAAAATAGGTGACACATGGTCATAAATGACATAGGATGATAGCAAGTGATTCACATATAACACCACATGCAAGATAGCAACTTGCATATTACATCATTAGCCTCAAAATATGCATGATATCAAACTTAAGCAAATAGGTGAAACATGATCATAAATGACATAGGATGGTGGCTAGTGATTCACATATAACATCATATGCAAGATAACACAAGGTTTATGAGAGTTTCTATGTTGCTTTATGCAACATTTCCAATCAAAGCTCATAGCTTTCTATGCATAATGCAAAGGTGATAGCTTTACAAACATGCATAGAATAAATTTATGCATAACATGATAGGATCAAAACACATATCATACTTAGGCCCAAACTCAAACTTGCAACATGTCATATTTAACTTCATAGTTAGAATCTAAGAGTAGTATAGGGCTTACAATGCTATGAAGACTTATAAAATATAATTAAGATTGAGACGAAGCCACTAGCAACTCTAAAGACCCCCCAATTAGCAAGCTTCAATGAAAACCCTTGAGAAATTAGAAGAAGATCCTTGCTTTGATGAAAAAAGATTGAACTTTGGCCTTAGAAACTCTCAAACAAGCTTAGGAACTCTCATATGAATGAAGATGGAGGCTATGACAAGAGGGTGGAGGCCATGATTAAACATTTTGGCATAGTTTAGTTGTAGGATTGATTTATGATGACTTAGGCTAGGTATTAGGGTCTTTTTATAGATGATTAGCTTAGTTTAGACCATAGGATTAACCCTAATTCAGATCTGGGCCATCAATTCACGTCACTAGCCTCCAAACATGTCTTGAGAAACAAGTCAGGTGCACCCAGGCCAGACTGGCCGACCACCCAAGTCGACAGGGGAGTCGACTAGGCAGTCGACACAGCCTTGGGTGTGTCGACTCCCAAGTCGACACCCCTGTCGAATTGGGGAGTGGCGGGATCTTTTCCTGCCTACCTGCCCAGCTGAATTTGAAATCTGTTTTTAAATTTAAATTTTCTGAAAACTTCCATGGGCCTTAACTAGGTCATACGGACTCCGATTTTCGAAAACTCGTACTCTATTTCGCGTATTTTTCCGAGACGAACGCAATGGCACATCCCATTTCCCTTGATTCAGATTTTATCATTGAATTCTGCCTTGATTTATGTTATAACTTGTTATTCAAAATATTGGTTGTTACAGTTACCAGATCAGATAAAGGATTTGAAAAATTATTTTCAAAACGGTTTTAAAAGAAGCATTTTCAAGAGAAAGGATTTGTTTTAAAGGCATATTTCCCAAATCAATACGCACTATCTTCACTTCCTCTGTTTGAATTCTTGTCTCCTTCTTTCTTGAGTTCTGGGGCTCCTGGCTTTCTGGGAGTTAACCTCATCGAAGGGCGGAGTAGTGCCCGACTTCCATTTATAGCCGTAGTAGTTTCACCTACGGTCAGTTTTCTTTCAAGCTTATAGGGTTTTCTGTATGATGGAAGCAGCTTTCGAGATATTTGTCAACATGGTTACACACGGAATGGGATGAGGAGTTTGGCTAAGGAGCATAACCCAAGGATAAGGAATTCATGGATGTAGATTTAGCTCACGAAGGAAGAAGAAATTATAAAACCTAAGACAAGAGGGAGTATCTATATTATGGTATAATAGGGCATATAATTAAGGGCAAGGGCAAGAATGAGGAACAAGATTTTCAGAAGGGCAAGTACATACTTTCACCACCAAGCGTACCTAGGAGAAAGGTAGTAAAGTTCTGTTGGAAGAGTCTAATTTTACTGTTCGTACTCTTCCCTTTGGTTTTAGCGCTTCTCATTTGTTCATATCCACTTCCATAGTTGAGTCTCTGCACCATAGTACTTGTATAGTAGAAAGATCCCACTAGAGTCTCAAATCCAATTGGTGGTCCGACCAGTTTATTTTTGGTTAGTAGGGATTTGAGAATAGCTATCGAGTTTGCTTACATCATCTCACGTAGATCGTCTAAATTCGGAGGAGATATTCCTTGGGTGCTTGTCTGATATTGGTTTAGGCCTTTGGGGCTTGTACTTGAGGAATGTCGAGTTCAACTAGGATGGTTTGCATGAGAGATGAATAGTTGTGACAGACACTCTAAAAAGCACGTAGTAACCTTTCGACCCTTATAGTTATGGCATGGTGGATAAGAGGGAGACCTCTAATCATCTTAGTACATACACTTGGTACCATAATTGACATCTGTTTATTTTGGAAATGGAGGTCAGAAACTTCACAATCGTGAAGTTAAATTAGTTAAGATACAGTGGAGTAAAGCTCAAGAAGGCTAGATACTAGCGTTATACCTTTCTCCTTAAGGGTGCATCCTTGATTTCTTTTTTTAGGAGCTTTACGCATAATTGTTTCTCTCTTTCCAAAGTATATCCTCTAGGTCATATCTTCGATCCTTAGGTAGAAGCCAATGGATGTAAACATGTATTTGAAACATGTTATGATTGGTGGTTGCAAGTGGTTGCTAATGGTTGCTCGTGAATGCATATACATACGTATTAGGCACTAGATCAGTTCGGACGCTTTCATATTGCATTTACAGATATGTAATTGTTTGTAAGTTGAACTTGATATGTTATCATATGGATGTTGCATATGGATGAATGGCTGTGCACGCATGTAGTATTTACATAACTAGGGATGCTTGCATACATGATTGGACGCATGGCACTGACATGATTTGCATTAAGGAGGTCAACTGAATCAGTAGACCGCCTGATTTTGCATTAGATAAAGACATATACACACACTATGCATATGAGCATGAAAGCATTAGAAATCTTTTAAGGACCATGAATGCCTGTGATTGAATGGTTGAGTAGATGGGTGATTGGATGGTAGGACACATTCTTCCTAACTTGAAGATTTCGGGGACGAAATCCTTTTAAGTGGGGGAGAATGTAACACCCCGTAATTCTGTAATGCTAAGATTCACAAATCAAGGCAGAATTAAATTTTAAACTCAAAATCAAGGGAAACGGGCTACGCCATTGTGTTCATCTCGGAATTCTGCATGAGATAGAGTCTGAGTTTGCGTTAATCGGACTCCGTATGAAGGAGTTATGGTCTTCAGAAGTTTCAAAATTCGATTTAAAATTCGGACAGGTCAGAAAACGAGTTCAAATTCGAAAATCAGAGCCAGATTGGGCTGGGCGGGAATTTTCCCGCCCAAAGACCCAAGTCGACTGGGTAGTCGTCCTGGGGCACCCAAGTCGACTGGATAGTCGACCTAGGAGTCGACCCCTCCTGCTTTTTCCAGATCTGCAGTCTGGTTCGTTCTTCTGTATCTAGACGCCATTCTGACCAGATTCGTTGACTTCTACACTATATAAACAGCCCTAGTCTCCTTCTCTATTCACAATTCTTTTCTATCCTTATGCTGCCTCTGAGAAAATGTATAAATAAGAAAATAATAAAATAAACCAAGATGAGGAAATGCTGCTAAAGACTTTCAAGAAGAGGTTCAAGTCAAGCTAGGATTCAGGTGAAGATTCAAACGACTTCAACGACTGTTTTTCTACGAATCTAATCTAATCTCTGTAAGTCGGTTACTTTTTAGATTTGAACGTTTTCTCTATTCGTGACATGAAATTAAAGGAATAAAAGAATATGCCAAATCTTTCTATTTGAATCTGTGCCTATATCTTTGGACCTAATTAAGAACTGTTATGATTCGAAGACCAATTAGGCCTTGCCTATGACTATGAACATTGCCTATGACTATGAACATTGCCTATGACTATGAGCATTGCCTATGACTGTGACTATGAGAATTATTTCCTTGACTATGAACACAAGCCTATGCCTTTGATTAGGAAACATAAACTATCGCCTATGACATAATAGGGACAACTGTGATTAAAAACCTATGATTCATGACTAGGAAAGTGTTGCCTAAGTTTTGTGACTATGAAATTGGGTCTAAACCCATGTTTATCTATTCTGTCTATTCTTGGTTTTCGTTGGTTTTAGATCCCGGGAATTTACCTATTAAGTTAGGTCTACCCATGTTTATCTATTCTGTCTATTCTTGGTTTTTGTTGGTTTTAGATCTTGGGAATTTACCTATTAAGTTAGGTCTACCCATGCTCTTGAACCTACGTCGTTATTCAGCCCATTTTTATGTCATAAGATTTTCAGACCTATAGGCCTTCGATGTTTTAGATCAATTTTAGTGAAATTCGTTAGGTCTGTAATTAGTAAATTATCATTTTATGCCAGTTGTTATGTCTATCTTTTTCATAGCATCTTTGGTTCATTCCCTATTTTCTACGAATCTAGATTTATCTATAATCTAGATTGAATCACGATTATACGAACGGTGGGAATACGATTTGGGCAAAATAAGAAATTTACTAAAAAAACGTAGTTTTTAACTTGGAAATTGGCATAAATTGGGAACATGTATTATGGCATGTTCATAGAAATGCAAATTGGATAAATTTGACATGAATTATAGGATATGTAATTTGAATCTAGTATTGACTTGTAAATCTAGCATTTACATGGATTGTGAACTAGAATAATAAGTCTAGTTTGACATGAACTGTAATTAGAATGTTAAATCAGAATTGTAAATCTAGTATTGACATGGCCATAATTGGGAGTACTTGTCAGGTTTAGCAAAATCATGGTTAGTGAAACTTAATTTGGTATAGTTTACATACCAAAAGGCATAAATATGATATAGAGGGGAAAATGGGCCATAAGAATAAATGTTGACAATTTACATTAAAAGAGTAATTCGGGAATAAGTAAATTAGGAATGATTTACTTATAGAATTTGTCCTAAATGAAAAAATGTAAATTTAGACAAATTAAAGGTTTATTAACGACATCTCTTTTAATAACACACCAGAAAGTTCTAGGATGACAGAGAGGATAGTGTCTAGGCTTGGGTTTGGAAAATACAAGTTTCCTGCTCTCCCTGGCTATCCCTAACAGATCCGACGGACGGGATGGTTACTTTCAAAACCTGATTTGAAAATTAATCAAAACCCTTTGAACTTAGAAAACACGAATATGCCTAACCAGAGGTTAGACTGAGTTGCGATGTAAACCTGCCCGGAACCAACCGGCACATCCAGTATTCGCAACAATATCTGTCTAATGTGAGTGGTTGCGGCTTTAATTTATTTAATTAAAGCTAGAACAAGGATGGTAGGGTTAAGTTAACTAAGACACTTAACCAATTCAACATGATAACCAGACCGGTGGGTGGGGTTAGGTTCATACAGACACTTAGCACAGTTAAGCTAGAATGGGAGGGTTAAGTCCATAGGAACACTTAACCAACTTAACACAGTTAAGCTAGAATGGGAGGGCTAAGTCCATAGGGACACTTAACCAACTTAACATGGTAACAAGGTAAGATTTGTAGGGGTTAAGTAACTAAGAGAAAACTTAGCCAAATCAACATGTTAACCAGACTAGAAGGTGGGGTTAAGTAAAGTTAATACACTTAGCCAAATTAACATGTTAACTAGACTAGAGAGTGGGGTTAAGTAAAATCTAATACACTTGGCCAATTTGATATGTTAGCTAGGCTAGACCGAAGGGTTAAGTAAACTTGAACACTTGACCATCAGATTGTGATAAAGGAATAGGGTTAAGTCTAAACATGAAGGGATAATACTTAACCATTAATAACATGTTAGTTAAAACAGACGGGCAAGGTTAAGTTAAAAAGGAACACTTAACCAATACAGGGTGAATGGGTAGGGTTAAGTAATAAGAAATACTTAACCAATATAACTTGGTTTGTGATGGGGTTAAGTCAACATGAATTACTGATAACACTTAACCAGTTTATCAGGATAAATGAAGAGGGTTAAGTTAGCTTGAATTGACTAATGACACTTAACCAATCCAAATTGACGGGAAAGAGAACTAAGTAGTAAACCTTAGTTAAAAGGAGCTAAGTAGTAAACCTTAGTTAAGAAAACAACGATTCTGGAAACTAAGTGGTAAACCTTAGTTAGTAGAACTAAGTAGTAATTCTTAGTATAACACGTGAAGGAGCGAATGTCCGTCTGAGTAAAAGGAAGGCTCCAACGAATTGGGTTACGAAGCCCGAGGCTTCGAGGGGACGTGAGGGTACTCTTGGTAACCCTCTGTGAGGCTGCAGATGATCCTCTTGGGCTAACAGAGGTTAAGGTCTGCGTTAGAAGAACCAGGTGTATGCCTTGGTTGCAATATATGGCAACCTAAAGACTAGGATGGACCGACGTGATTCGGCGAGAAAACAGTAGCCCTGTGATAGCAACTCGTCGTCTACCATCCATCTTGAGTCAGTCGAGATACGTGAAGCGGAAAGGCGGAGAACTCCAAAAGACAATATACTTGCTATCTAGTTATGGGTGAGGATGGCCATAGGTTAGTGGGGGCATAGGGGACCTGCGTATAGTTATCATTTTTCAAGGTGTGCCTTTCATTAGTTGAGGGAGGGGTCAAGTGGGACCATAGCCACTGGAACAAAAACAGACCTTAGCATCTGCATCGGAAGATATCTAAAAGCTCCCGATCGAGTTCTGTGTTTCTTGATTTGCCCTGCCACAGGACTCGGGCCGCACATTACAGGACATGTGCACCTAGACAAGCGATAACGATTCGCGATACATGCATGGGGGAAGTCTAGGAACATATACCACCCTAGGTAGTGTGTCCTAGACTAGGGGACATCGTTCGACAGGTAGCACAATCCCTAGTTGGACTAGGTGGCATAAACCCTAAATCCGAGAAGCGTTCAGCAGATAGCGTAAACTCTAGTTGAATCTAGAAGGCACTTGGTAGAAAACCCTAGATTAGATCTAGGTAATAAATAATAAATGTATGCCCGAAGGCAACGGAAACTACAGGGATTTGGGATCACGTTATCGTTACTAGTTGGGACACTAGTTAGGGGGTGCAGAGATATAGAAATCAGTATAACAAGGAAATAGCGAAGAGGCGAAAATATTAGAGCATATCCAGTTTATCTTAGCTTAGCATATCTTGTGTTACTCTTGTCTAATCTTGCCAACCCTATCATCATGGTGTTATCTTGTATTCAGTTAATTCATGTCGTTCTGTTTTTCCATGTTCACATGCTAGAAGTTACTGAACTTACTCAGGCTTTATGTCTGACTTCTTTTTTCTTTCGTCTTCTTTCCTTCCGTTCCCCCCCCCCAGGTAGTTAAGGAGGGAAAAGTATAGCTCAGGTTAAGTTGGACTGTCACTCTTTCCCAGCTTGAAGATTTGTCGAAGTTTTGCTTGGATTCTCTTTTCAGATGCTATGGCTGGCTCTTGCTAAAATTGGGGAATATAAATGTTGTTTTATGCTTCTTTATTTTGTAAGACAGATGATACTCTGATATTGTAAAGAAATCATTGTACAAACTATTTTATCAATAAAGCAAAGTTCTATTTTCCGCTGTTTAATTTCTGTCTATCTTGTAATTTATCTGCATCTTTTACCTTAAATGCTCCACAGAACCTAGTGCATTCCCTTTGTGAGTGACACCAAAGGATGTGGGGTGTTACAATCTTAATGTACCAAGTACTCTAATCAATGAATCATACATGCTCAACACAACAATATAAGCACTTATAGAAGATTCTTGCTGTCTCACTTCTTCTATATTCATATTCATGGTTCTAACCATTTTAGGACCTTCTACATAAGGATACCACAGGCATATATTTGTTATATGTCATGTTCCCTTTTAGTCATGAAATATACAAATTCAATCACTTTTGCATGTTTTATACCTTTGAGTAAACCAGAGAATCATTGCATATATTAATTATATGGCATGCTCTCTCTAGTCATCTTATATATAAGATAGCCATTCATAAATACTGAAGTGCATCTATATATACATATATCTTACTACTTACTCAATAATAGCATTTATATTTTTACTTAGTATAAATCAAATCTGATGAATTATCTAGAAAATAATCATACCCATTTATCATTTTAAATGGCATAACTTTCTCCTTCAAAAGATAATACATATAAACCCATATATCTATAAACAATATCAAAGAAACTAAACTATCCTCTATACTTCATTATATTTCAGATGCTCTGAGTCATGAATAATCTAAAATAACTACTTAAACTCACTTCATACATCAAGTTTCCTTGCTTCTATTCTTCATACATGTGTATATCTATGTACATCTAAATCTACCTATATTATACCTTTTTCCATAGAAAAACAACACATGCCTATATCAATTATAAGCCATGCTCTTCCTCTAATACATCCTGATCCATATAAGTCTATAAACATCAAAAACTACTTAACTCATATAAAATTAAGCATCCATCCATGCAAATTTCTTTTGTTCAACAGGCCTTTAAAATCAATTTCTATGCAATCTTAACATTATCCTTTATATCACATCTTACCTTCATTTTCACCATCTGAATTCTACACTAGTAAACACATATTCTCAGGAATACATAGCGTTCTTTATATCGCTAATTAACTTCAGAATTTAACAAGTCAATACTTCAGGTGTACACACACATTACTCTAGCAAATAATTTGGTTTAATTATATAATATGAAACAAAAACAATACATCAAAGTTGATCAATTAATTTATCATTCTAGCCATGTTTTAACTATTAAAATAACAGTGCATGTCAACATCTGGTGCCAGCCTGCCTTCCTACTTTCTCATGTCCTTTAAAAAGCCTACAAAACATACTTGAAACCGCCTCATCATAAAATGAAACACCCAAGAATGCATCAAAGCACATTGGGTCAAACATATTGTTTGGTATGAGTATACACGGGTTTCACATAATACTGATCTCATTTTACATCAATTCATGTGTCTCTTTCGTTCTATGTGTGTAGGGTTTCTACTTAATTAAATACTGAATTATTACCTCATGTACTACCAGACTTATTTCCAGTGCAACACATCTTACCTATAAACTGTTAGTCATACATATTTACATGAAAAGTTACTAACAAATTCAATCCAAGAATATCATCCCAGTCCATTCCCCTTATTTTGTTATTCACAGTTTTACATTTCTTAGGCTAGCCTTCATTTAATTTGGTTTGTTCCTTTTGGCATTGAACACCATGTACGCATTATTTAGGGACCTCTCGACTTGTTACCCTAAGCACAATGGCTTGTAGGGAATTAGATGCCATGCATATACCCAACCTCTACACCCTACGGTTAGGAAGGTCAATGCCATTCTCGAAATTTCACCCTTCATTTATGTGTAAATCTTATTAAATATTTATGCATCACTGTAAAGTGCATATCCCTCTTATTTCCTTGTATTCATATCACCTACTTATTTGAATACACAAATAAGACTTGATAGTTTCACCTCTTATTTACACAATCAACCAGCAACAAAGATTCATTTAGAGTCGTCCATCACAACATAGCACCCTATTATTTAGTTACATAAAAATATGTGTGCATCTAAACTTCCACCTATCAATATCCATTATTTCAGACCTTGGATGTACATGTTATATACTATTGTATCTTGTTGTAAACTTATAGTTGTTGGATTAATCAGCTTCTCATGATAAATAGGCATATATCAGTTAATTTCTCATACATAAACTCTGTATACAATTTAGTAAACAATCATTCAATCTAAGCCTAACAAGTTAGGTCTTCATCCATTTCATCCAAATGTTCTTCCAGCATATTGCTACATGTTTTTGTTACATTATGTCATACAAAATTCACTATATATATATATATATGTATGTATGTATATACTTATAAATCTGCCTATACACGTGATTGTTATGAGCATATGATTAGAGGCATAGGGACCTCTTAAACCCTGATTTTCGCTTAATTTATCACTTCATAAAGAAGTGCTTTACCAAGAAAATCACATGATACAAGAAAATCAGCACATATACAAACATTGCTCCTCTTTACCATTCATAAGAAGTAAGCATAAGCATGAGACCCACTTGTCTATGCTGCCATACTTCATTATCAAACCTTTCCCCACAACAATGCTTCAAAAGTTATTTTGGTTGCAGATTGATAATGAGCAGTTTTAAGTTCAAAAAATCTTTGTTGTTCAGCATACATCTTCATAATCATATTAACTCCATAATGACTCCATACTAACATTTAATCTTATGAAGATATATAGTGAATATCAAGTTATAAATTAGATTAGATTGGCTACCTTATAGGACTTAATGCCTTACATGAAAATAGTATGTACTCACAGATATTTCCTTGCTTCCTTCTCTTTTTTATCTCCTGCCTTTAATAATTTTTAGCCAGCTTCATACTTGCTTACTATCTGCCATTTCCTATGTTTCTCATTTTATATTCGTGGAGAAAAAATATAAGGTCTGCTACCTAAATGCCACTAATTCCTATTTAGTTATAATGCTAGGGTTTTACGGTTAAGCAATTCCTAATCTACCCTATAAAAAAGTATGTGGTACACACTAATATTCACACGCACTTAACTAGACCTTGTTGCCTTTCCTTATTCATTAGCTAAAAGGGGAAAGGGTTTCTCTTTATCTAGAAAAGGACCTTTTTCGTATTTCCATTTTTATCCCCAAAGTCATGCTATATGCATGTTTCTAAGCTACTATTCATGTGGATGTATAATTTTATCATGCAACCTTCCATACAAGTCAGCCTATTCTCCCTTTTTATCCAATAGTAGTATAAATCTTCCTTGGCTATTTTACTAGTAAACTATATTTGCATATAAACGAGGTAGGTTTTCACATGCTATATAATTTCTAGCATTAAGTTTCAATCCTAGATCCTTTATTATATTTCAACCATATCTTTGTAACTTTATTTCCCTGCAGCATGCATTTGCTTTCATATGTATATATCTGGTCCTTATATATATGTATATATCTCATTAAATCTTAATCTAACCAACTCTAGATATATATGCATTTGATTTCATCACATTATTAAACTGATTTGTGCACGTACATATTATATTACATTCGTCACAAATATGTATATCTTTACATTTTAAGAAATCTTACATTTCAATCACTTGTTATTTCTATACATTCATTTCTTTAATATTTATTTGCTAAAATTAACATAGTTAACCAGTGTATAAACTTAAGGTCATTACATCTACCCCTCCTTTTTGGAATTGTGTCCCACAATTTCTCATACTTGTTTCAAGTATCATCCTTAAGCAATCAACATCAGTAACCTGATTCAAACAATCCTAAGCCTGCCACTTGGCTCATTCACATATACTTAGCTTTTCTTTCTTTTTTAAGCAATGAATTCAACTTATTTACTTATGTAAGTATTAATCAGTTCTCACGCATCCATGCTTTTCATCTAGTAAGTTCACAACAACCTTTTTAATAACATTCATGTTTATGTCTATGAATGTTTGCTTATCCTACAGGTTACATAAATATTCAGCCTGCATCTTAAATAAGGTCAGGTTCTATAAAATATTATTTTTAGCATACACACCGTTTCATTCTCAGGTATGTGTATATACAATCCAAACTTAACATACATGTACCATGTGCAATCAGTATGCAATTCGTCCATTAAATTTCAAAAGAATTAATTATTCACTAGCATCTTTTCACAACATTTTCATAATTACCAAAAATGCTTGACATTGTATTTTTTTTCCTGATCTCTACTTTAAAATTTTGAAGCATCTGATTGCCAAAAAGATTTTTTTTTCCAGCACAATCCATCATTCATTACATTATGTGATTTCAGATAATAGTAGCATTTGATTATTTAAATTCAAAACGAAACACTAGAATGTCCTTTTATTCCCCTTTTTGTTTTTTGGGTATGCAACATGCCTATTTTTTTAAAACCACTGACACCTTCTTAATAGAAAAATCACTCTTAAACATCCTCTCTTACATAACAGGTGTACTTTCAAAACCAGTTTTGTCTTTAAATTCAAATATTTCCTTTTTGAGAAATCAAATTAAAAATGGCAGTTATGTCTGGGTATTACAATATAACTTGTACCCTGTAACACCCCTAAGTCCCACATCGTGGAAGCCTGTGTGAAGTGGGTACTTATATAGTAGACCCATCTCTTACTAATGCCGAGGCCTTTTGAGGAACAAAACCCCACACCTATACAATGGCTAAGTTGGGGACAATATCTTGCGTGAACGGAGGTGCGGGTTGTTACAGTGGTATCAGAGCCAATACCCAGCCGGAATTGTGGCTCCTGTGTGGACCACATCGCCTGGGTGAGGTGTTTGTGAGCCAACGGGGACGTTGGGCTCTGTAGGAGGGGAGAATGTACCACCCCTAAGTCCCACATTGTGGAAGCCTGTGTGAAGTGGGAACTTGTATAGTAGAGCTCATCTCTTACTAAACGCCGAGGCCTTTTGAGGAACAAAACCCCATACCTATAAGGTGGCTAAGTTGGGGACAATATCTTGCGTGAACGGAGGTGCGGATTGTTACAGATGGAAGCCTGTGTGAAGTGGGTACTTATATAGTAAATCTCATCTCTTACTAATGCCGAGGCCTTTTGAGGAACAAAACCCCACACCTATACGGTGGCTAAGTTGGGGACAATATCTTGCGTGAATGGAGGTGCGGGTTGTTACATACCCCATATATGATTCACATGGATATTCTACCTTATAGGTATTATTATATATAATTTTAATTTTGACATCTACTCAGCCATGCTACCTTTATATCGCATACCTGGATTTCATATAATACACTTATGTGCATATATAAGACTATAACACCTTTAATTTTTTCAAGAAATATTAATATATTTATATTCAAACTCATTTTTTGTTTAGGCTCTTCATTCAATTTGCTTGTAATTCCAGAAGTTTTCTGTCTTTTTAACCCATATAATTCGAGCCATTTCGATAATTAATTTTAATCCGTACCTACTAATATGGATAGCTTAGCAGTTTCCAAGTTTTAATCCCTATTGTGGCCACATAATTTTCATTATTCCTAATTTAATCCCATTATTCTTTAGTAACTTGAAGCTTAGCATTTAAATTCTCTAATTTTTAATATGAAATTTTCCACACTTATAGGTCATTTATCAATAATTTTGAGTATCTTTTAACATTCACTTACTTTCAGTCATGTTAAACTTCACTAAATACCTACTAAAATATAAATTGAATCCATTCAGGTCATTTTACATACCCAATGTAAGGTTCAATCTAAAACAACCTGAATTCCAATAGACCGAATTTTTTTCAAAATTCTAATCTATTGAAACTCGTGTTGGTTTGCTCTGGTATCCAACAGAAAAGACAGAGATATAAAATATATCAGAGCTCATAAAAACATCTCACAGCGGAATGGATAAAATATAGTGTAATCAAAATATAGCCTTACCGTAACAATAATATTACCTAACCAGTATCCAAAGCTATCATATCTCTACCACAAATCCCTGCGAGTATGTTATGAGGAGGGGGTCAGAACACAAGTCTTGATGACTGGATTTAAACTATACACTTTGGATAATCCTACATATATCGTTCAGTTACATTTTTTTGTTTATTAGGTTACTTTGGATAAATTGACCACTTGTGGATGTTGGATTTGTCGAGCGGTTCCGGGCAGACTTCTACCACAAGTTGAATTTAACCTTGTGTCTCAGTGCAATTACAATTTAATTACTATAAATTTTCAAACAAACTAGGATTTTTTATCCTTTCTCATTAATCACAAATTTTACTGTAATTCTATTTTTTTTCATGTCATACATAATACCATAGTAAGTCCATTTTAACTGATATCATGTCGCATGTTCTTCCTAACATGTAATTAACCCAACTTCAAAGAATTTATCCAATTATGTAATTATTCCAATTTAACAGATTAACATGTGATTATCCCAATTCTTACAGTCAAGGGTTCACATACATAACATGCCAATTAACGGGTTCTTAGGATGGTTCTATATACAACAGTAATCTTTTTAACATGTCCTAAATAGTTTTAGTACGCAGTTTTCCATAAATGTCAACGGTTAAGCAGATTAATTATAATGAGGGATATAAACAATAAATATACCGTTAATTAAAATGGTATAATTTAGATCTACTCACCGAATAACCTTCCAATCCATGAATCTGATCCAGAATTGTCGTTCCATGGCATCTCCAACTAAATCTATATCAAAAGTATCCACGGATTCATAAATCTGTTACTAAAGAAGGGGAAAAGAGGAAGAAACCTATATAAACTAGATTCAAGGAATTTACCTTTCGTTGATCAGAATTCTGAACACCCACTTGTAGATATATATATTCTTTTCCTCCAAATTTTGAATCAAAATTTACTATGACTAATTATTATATTTTCTAAAGAGATTTGAGGAGGAAGAAGAATGGCAGAGTCTAGGCAGCCTCTTAGAAAATATGAGATTTAGCCTCGGCTCTGCTAACCTATTTATAGGTGTTCAAGAAAGTCTTGATCTTAATCGTACACGCAATGCTGAGTTAGCAACGAATATGGTCCGAAAAACTGTCTAAATTCATCGAACAAATCTGCCCATATTAAGGGTGGGTCGACCCCTGGGTAGGTCAACCCGGCCACGTTGGGTCGACCCACATGGGTCCAGTGCGCATTTTCTGCTATATTTGACGTTTTGATTTTAAACGTTTGGTTAATATTCCCATTATACCTTCTTTGATTTATTTTATGCCTATTATAAATCACTGTTACATTTGAATTTCAAATCTATGCATGCACATTTGAATTTTGTGCATATATATATATACGCGCAACTGTGACAGCCCGCCCCCACACCAGCCGACGTTTCCAATGAAAGTGCGTTGTACATATGTCCAACCAGCACGGGACGATCGTCAAAGAAAGGAAAAGAAAGGAATTTGAACTAACTAGGAACCTGTAGAATGTCTCACAGCACATGGGATAAAATATAATAATAATATAATTTTGACATAAAACAGGCGAGATAGTGCATAAGCTGAAAAACTAAACATCATAAAGCGGAAAAATCCAAATACAACTTATATTCCACATCATCATTATTTCAACTTTTCAAACTGTCTCTAAAGCAAAATAAGAAAGGTACACTACTAATGCCCAAAGTAGTGACCAGCAGCGACACAGGGAGAGTGTGTGTGTGTGTGTGTGTATATATATATATATATATATATATATATATATATATATATATATAGAGAGAGAGAGAGAGAGGATAATATGTGGGAGTCTCCTGCTCGTCTCCGGTATAGATACTCGTGCATAATCACCTGATCTGTCTCTAGTCTTCTCATTTAAGAGCACCCAGAGTAATAAGAAGTGACATAAAACTCTGGGTCAGACAAAAGTCTGGTATAAGCGATAAGCAGCAAAACAGAACAATAACAGGTATACTAAACCGTACCTGGACCTGCAACCAAAGAGTTAGCACAACAAGATGTACAATACTCTAAGGTGACACTAACACATGGTGTAAAGATACGGGGTGGGGATGTGCATGTCATAGTGAAATCAAACAATCAAGCATAGCAAACATCCTCACATCTCTCACTCAGTGCGTAAACCATACGATATCCACCGCTTTGATCACCCGCATCCTTGCTATGATCACCCTGCCCCATGGAGTCATGTTGGCTCCACTGCACTGGTCCATAGCCACTAGTCCTTGCTATGTCCACTCTGCCCCATGAAGTCATGACGACTCCAATGCACTGGCTCATAGCCATGCTGCGATAACTCTACCCCATGGAGTAACAACTACCCCACTGCAGTGATCCGTAGCCTAACATCTTTCTTGGTGGTGAATCAAAGTTATGGACATCGAAAACCCCTTTGCACACGTCCCACACCAAAGCCCATCTCATGAAGTTAACTCGTTGGTTCCCAACAGGATCCTGAGTTCTACTTCCTATTTGGACTACCTTTGCATCTTGGGTTTGGTCTTCTCTGGATCGGTCTTCATTTGGTTCGTAGCTTATGCCACGCATCCAAGCTCCTTGGTTCAGTTCACAATCTCCCTTATGGTTCGGGTTGGACTGTCCATACGAGTCGGGTCGTGGTGCTCTGGTGCTCGCCAGTTCGTGACACCCTTCGGTTCGGGTCGGTGACCCAACAATGGTTCGTGGGAACCTGGTTCGTGGCTCCTTCCTTCCTGGCATCGGGTCGGTTCGTATGTCGTAGGTCCAAGCATCAATTCGTGGTGTCCTTGTCATGAGCGGTTTGGGTCGGAGATGGGTTCCTGGGTCACGAACGGGTTGAGTTACAGTGGATATCACGATCGGGTTGGTTTGAAGAGGGGGCGATCTGATCCGGTTTCTGCACAATTTCCTACAACTCTTCCAGCGACTGTTTTACACCATACGATGGTGTTTTCAACCATTCTAACTATTCTAATCAATCACAAAGCAAACCATACAGTCATAGCAACATATAGAATTGACCAAAAACACCAAAACAACAATTTGATATGTCAAAACGGATCAAACATACCCAAAACCCATATTTTCCCGTTAAGCATGTTTAAGAAAATCTAATGATAGGATTAGAAAAACTTAACCAAAGTAACCCAAATTTATAACAGTAGCCTAAAATAATATTTTAGAATTTCACAAATTTTTCCAGATTTTTCTGAGCCATAATCTCGCTAATTATCACTAATCACCCCTAATTAGCCGTACTTAGTGAAAAACAATGCAAATCACTCACCTTAGCCACGAATAAAACTTAGATCTGAAACTATATCTGATTTGGTTGAATTTCTATGCAACACAGCAGCTCCAACTCTGATTTGGTGCTATTTCTCCTTAATTTGATGTAGATTAGCTTAATCCTTGATTAGAGAGCGATTTGGGATGAAATTAGAAGGTGGAGGCCATGGTTAGGGTTAGAGAAATGTTTTAGGCAGCTGAAAAATGAAACAAAAAACGTTTCCTAACTATTCTCAGCCTCCCCATAACCCTAATCCTGAAATGGGTTATGGGCCCTCTTGTTAATCTCCCTAATTAGGCCCGGTTAAGCTGTTTTTCACCTTCTAAACCTTGTTTCAGCCATATATCCCAAACAGTGACTCCCTTTGGCTAATGTGACCACTCTACGGGATTGAAAACCATCATCCAAATCCAATGGAATGGTTTCAGGTCAAAACTCCTTACCAATCAAAAGTTATGGCCGAAACAAGATCAGCTAGGGGAAAAACGGTCATTTAGAAATCGGCAAAAATCGTGAACATGGGAAATGACCCCAATAGTCGTTCCCCAAAGCTACATGACTATACGATCTCATATGAAAAAGAAATAAATATTCTACAATCCTTCGATATGTAGAATGTTGGTCGTTACAACAACCCTTGTTAAATTTTCAAAATTAAAATAACGTTTATGCCGTCAATAAATTCTTACTTATTTTCATTAATTACAAGTTTATTTTAAATTTCTCTTTCATATGTATATATTTTTGCACTCATATACGCATATATTTATGTACAAATGTATACATTTATTTTTATATTCACTTTTATGTGTAATTTTCCTCTTGTTCTTCTTTTTGTACTGGATGGTATTAAAAGTCTCTAGGTAGATTGCCACCTGCTCTTGGTTGAGTCAAGTGTAGTTCCTGTAAGTGGGGGTAGCGGTCATGCTTCTTCGGGTCTCCAAGTGCTTGGTTGTTGTTGTGACTGCTAGGTTTTCCATTGTTTGGCTTGGGATTGAACAGGATCACCCATTTACCCTCATCGGAAGATTCTCCAACTTGCTTTCCTTTGACACTATCTACGACGAAGCCTGAGTAGGGGTTATTAGGGGTGGACTCCTTTAGCAGCCCTGTTGCGTCGTGCTTCCTCTTGACATAGAAACTGGTCGGCCTTCTCAATGAAAGCTTCCTAGGTCTTGGGTTGCTTTCTGTCGATCCATGCTCCAAACTTGGAGCTAGGAAGGATGCCCTTAGCAAGCTGGATAAGAATTGTGTGTGGCTTTGGATCGTCAACCTCAGCGAGGGAGGTGTTGTAAGCTCGAGGTAGCTTTTAAGGGTTTTTGTAGGACCTCGTAGAGGTTGGAAAGAGTGAGAGTACCCTTCGGCCTAGGAACTTGTATTCTGAATTGTTTTCTATTTGGTCGAAGGTGGAGATGGATCAAGCAAGGAGTCGAGTAAACTAGAGCATGGCTGTGACTTCCAAGAAAGCCAGGAATCATTTGCGCTTGATGGCGTTGGTGTCCCGACTGGATTCGATATGCCATTTGTTGTGATTTAAGAAGCCGCAAGGGCCGGTCTCTCCCCATAAGGTGCTAGATGGGGCATATTAAAGTGTCGGGGCCACTTGGCTTTGTGCACGGCCCTATTGAAGGGGTTACATCACATGTTGGTTTACCACATGTAGTTGACGTTTCCCCGCGGCTCTCTTATGATCCTTTGAATCATGTCGGGGAGATACGCAGGCTGAACCTTCATTGGAATCCGACAGTCGTGGTTCATTTCATGGGTTCTAGACCGTAGACGTCATCAGGGATGGGCGTCGGGATCATCCTCATCCTTGTCATAACCTTCGTCTTCTTGATTCTTGTGTGGTTAATGAGACTGAGCCCGAGCCTATTAAGTGATTAAGTTGAACTTGGGCATGTTGGGTTAATGGACGTGTAGGCCCCAAGTTCAGAGTGATGACAGTTGGATTCTGCCAGGTACGGGATCGATACTAGAACCTTGTTCATCATTAATAACTAATAGGAACAGTTGCGTTGACGCATTCCCTCGCTGGAAGTTACGGTAGTTCCATTACCATTTTCGTTGTCGTTGTCTTTGCCGTTAACATTGGCATTAGTACTGGCGAGGGCATTGGTATTAGCAGATGTCCTCCTTGTTGGATCTAGATTAACCCTAGAGGGGGGATGAATAGGGTTTACTAAATAAATTAGAGATATTAAAAATATTAGATCACAGATAATAGTAGAGAAAGAAAACGCGGAATGTAAATAACACACAGATATACCCAGCTTCGGCAAACTCTGCCTACTACTGCATTCACTAAGGTTTCTACTAGGTAATAGAACAGATCCCAGTTACAAAACCATGTAAACTTGCGAACCCCTCGCTCCTATTCTAATCCTACACTAAAAACCCTAGACTGATCTATATCCCCTAGATTAGATTTTCCCTTAGCTACAAACCCGTAGCTAGTAAACCTTAGTTTTTACAGACTCTAGTAAACTGCCTAAATTTTATACACTCTAGAAAACAAATCGGTTGTTTTACAAATGAAAATAAAAACAATACAATGAATAAACAAATAATAAGAAACCCCCTTATGTAATTTAAAACAAGGCCCGACCCTTTTTCTATTATTTCCTTTGTAAAGCTTTTCTCTTCAAGGAGAATGTCGACCGAACATCAAAAAATAGGGTTTCTCACAAATCCCCAAATCGAATCTTCGATTGTTGGAAAGAATGATTCTCTGATTGATCGAATACTTTGCTTTGCTTGTGGACTGATTTGGTCTCTCTCTCTCTCAGGCTCTTGACAATTTTGGGGTTGGTCGAAAACGTGAGTATTTCTGAATTGATTTGATTTCTGCTCTTTGAATCTATGGCTTGTGTTTTCAATTCCAATCTTCTACCTATAATGAAAACGGTGTAGATTATATAGGATAATTAAATCCTAAAAATCCTTCTCTTATTTCGCAGAAATGGTTTGATCTAATTATGCTTGATTTGCACGTGTAAATGTCCCCTTTTGGTTGCCTGGATAAAATCGGCTTTGATTGAAATAGAGCCTTGAATTCTTGCGTTATATTCCAGTTCGATTCTTTGGAAATTTATATGGAAAAAAAAGGAATTTTAAATCCTTGTCAAAATTTGTTGCGTTACGTGATTGTTGCACAGATAAAATATCCTTGCGTGAAATCCCCTGATTGATGTTGATTAAAACTGGAAACAGAATTGCGATTTCTTGCCCAACATGAATTGAGATTTTCTGATTTGTTTCCATGGATCCACTGTATTCCCAAAAAATGTTTTGTACATAACTATTGTAAAATCTGGAAATATTTAAATGGTGTAATGAACCATTACCCCAAAAATTGATCAATGTTTCATTTTTGGAAAACATTAATTCTTGACAATGGCTTTGCCATGAATAAAAATGATGATCCATCTTTATGACTGAGTTTTTGGAAACATTTGAATTTCTTTTTCGAATTCTAGAAACATATATTGCCATATATGTGTATATTAGCTCTACCATATTACTGTTCTCTTGCACGATTTCTGGATAGATTTTCGGAAATGAATTACATTCTTGCCATACATGTTCATGCCAAATTAACTTACTATATATTCCATTCTAAAAATAATCCTCCATGAATTCTGATGCATCAAAAACTGTTGCCCATTGCTACTTGTACATTTACCATTGTTGTTGCATATTGTTGCATCATTTGCTAGAACACTTGAGCTTGTGTTAATCTGGTTTAGTGTTGACTCGGCCTTGTTGCTTTACATTACTTTACTTGCATCTATTCATGCTTGAGCTGTTGTAGCTTGCATTGTATATGCTGACTTTATTTATTTGCCTGATCATGTATTACTTGCCTACTCATTGACATGCACACTAATGGCATTGAATTGTTGCATTGAAAACTTGACAACCCATATAAGCTCCACCATTGCATGTATTTGGTAGTGAGAGCATGTCTCCTAAATCTCGAGCTGTCCATGCTATGTACTAAACTTAGTTTTGTTGTTTGATCCTGTTGCAGCATCTTTGTTTATGCTATAACTTGTTCATTTGAGATGTTGTGTTATGCTTGTCTCGGTGGCACCATTTTTGTTGACATGTGTATTGATCTGCTGCATGTTGCTCCATTCACATATTTATGCATTTATGCCCCTTGTCACTTGTATTTGCTTCAATATGCATTGTTAACTGGCTTGACACTTGCTTTGTTCAGTTTTGTTGTGTACAATCTCTTGTTCATGGTTATACCATGTTGCACTATCGTATTGTTTGGGCTGTCTTGACCATCGTGAGCTTTAGCTTGTGCATGTCGAGTTGTTGCATTCATGACCTGTGAATATGCCACTGTGTATATACATACACTGTATGTATATATATATATATATGTGTGTGTGTGTGTGTGTGTGTGTGTGTGTGTGTAACTCTTCATTGTTCCCCCTGTATATTTTGAACTGTCCCATGCAATGTTGACATATATGAAAATGTTTATCAGCAAACCGCTATATCTGAGTTGTGGGTAATCAAAATCAGCTAATTATGATGCTGGTTCTGATCTGCAAACCAGTGTAGTGTGTTGAGGCTAAGCTACGAGCACTAGAAAACACTGCCTGCCTTGTGGTATTTACAGGGTATCACTGTGAATATCACAAGTTGTCTAGACACAGATGGATATATATAAATCAAATCAACTCATGAAAAATGATGAGAAACACACCAAAATTTTGAGGAAAACAAGTTTTTTAAAATAAAAATTATATTTGCTAGAATTTAAAATTATTTTTGTTCCAGATACTCTGTGTGTGTGTTTCTTTATGTGACATGTGTGGATGACTAGACTGACTGAAAGCTGTGAAACTGAAGGTTAGACGACTTGGACAAAACTGCGAAATTTTATGTGAGTGAATGAGAGTGAATGTATATACGAATTTGTTTGTAATAGTGTAACAAAGTGATTGAGTGTTGTAATGAGGAACTGATATGTATATGAAATGAAAAGTATTACTTGAGATGAACAAATAGTGGAGTTATAAAATTTGTACTGTTTTAAATGTTGAAATAAAATAAAACATTTAAATAAAATACTGTTTGAATATTTGAATTCTCGTGCAGTAGTATTCCATTTAAATATAAATATTATATTCATGTCTGTGATGTAGTATAATAGTACAATAACAAACACATTTATAATAATGTATATTTAGTTGTTAACATCAAGCAAAAACCATATAATTGCTATATACAACAATGTTATATACAACAATCTACCTTTTTGATGATGACAAACAAATAATAAGATTTTGAATATAATAAATGTGTTTGACAGTGAATTTTGATACTCCCCTATTTGTATGCTCCCCCTACAACAAAAAACTCCCCCCAGATATGTGCATGAGTGAACAGAATGAATTGAATGGATTTTTTATGTTAAAATATTTATGAAATATTCATTCACAAACCAAAATCTTAACCCATTATCCCCCTTTTGTTATCATCAAAAGTATACATAAATTAAAACAGTGATGAAAAATGGACTAAATATATAATTTAAGCTTAAGAGGAAGAATGTTCATCATAAATCTCAATCTATCAAACAAAAATCATAATATTCTAAGAACTAGTGCAAATTTCACATTGTAGAATGATGGATTCACAATGAAGTTTATATAAATGGAGAGAGTTTTGAAAACAATTATTTTCCAGTAAAACTTTAAAATTGAGCACAAAAATAGTGATGGATTTAGACTACGATTATATATTCGACTTAAGTGAAAAATCAATTAATCTCAAATCCCAATAGCTATCAATCAACAAATCATAATATTTCATAAAATATTAACATATTTCATATATTAGAAAAATGGATTGATAGGCTGGTTTTTACATACCAAGAAGAATTTCAAAAAAAATAGTATTTATTATTTCTTTTTCCTTTTTATTTAAGAGCACACTAACCACACATAACCAGATCTTAGATTTTTAAATGAGATCAGTTGCAGCTTAAATATAAGTAATCTCATAACCATGCATAACCAGAGCTTGGATTTTTAAATGAGGTTAGAGAAACAATTATGAATATTATATTTTTATTATTATTATTTTGTTTCAAAATGAAAAACTGCTCAGTATATGAAACTAATATGGATGACAGAAATATGGTAGGTACAGAAATGGTTTGTGAAATAAATTTCTAAATTAATCATATTATGAAATATGCTCAACTGTACCATAATTCTTGAAAATTTTCAATTATCACTAATTATGAAAGATAACATAATCATGATTCCATCACAAGTATTTCCACTGATTATTCAAAATGATTTTTTTATTTAAAGAAATGTTAAACTCTCCACATTAATATAAAATCATGATGGATGGCAGAATAATAGTAGAAAAGGAGATGTTCGTGAAGATATTATAAAAATTGTTCAATCATCATGAAAATTAAATAAAATCTCCTCTTGTTATGAAATATACTGTGGTCATAACTCATCACAATTTCAAAATTCTAATAATAATTTTGTTGAATTATAAATACAGTTCAATTTGGTTATTGATTTAAATTTCTAAATGAATAATCAATAAATAATTTTAAAATTGAAAATCAATTACAAGAGGAAAACAGAAAGATATGTCGACATACTCTTTTTGTCATGTCGACATACTATAGTGTTATATTGAAATTTTGAATACTTTTGAATTCTATTATATTATATTCAGTTTTATAGTTTTTTCAGAAACATAAAGATGATTATATCAATAATAAAAACTCCATTCATTACTTGATAGAAAGCAAATATATCCAACTAATCAAGACACACTTTAAATATGAGATTCAAAAGAAAATACAAGGAAATATTTAAAGATAGATTAAACTAGATGGCCTAGTTTTCAGATTATAATGAGGAAGATGAAGTTCCAAGCTTTCTTCCTATCTTGACCATGAATTTGGATATTTTGGAAAGTCTCTTGTTAATATTTTTTGATTGTTGACGATTTTCACTTGATTTTGAACACTCTTATCTTTGTAAATATGTTTAGAATAGAAGCCTCTTCTTCTTCTTCGACTTCCATTGGCTCTTTTTCTTATTGCGTTCGAGCTTGTTTGGCCTCGAATGCCTCATAAGGTTTGAAAGTGAGGAATTTGCATGAGATAAATGTTTGATGCGTCAAACACTTTTCTAGGGACAAATTCTTCTTCATGAAGATCAACATCAAAGTGTTTGAAAATACGAGGGAGATAAACACAATAGTAGAGAGTGTTTTCTCTTGTAGACAAATCTATGGGCTTTATATCATTTAGGATCATTTCGGCCCAATTGATAATATATCAACCCATAATAGCAAAGAGAGCCGTTTGGATTTTAAGAGTTGGATTGTTGAAATTTCCGAAATGGGGAGTGATGGTATGTTGGAGGAGAAGGTTAACAATTCTTGCTTTTGGACGTAAGAAACGATTTTTGAATTCCATTGGAGCACCATCTTCGAAGATACCGTGATAGGTTTCCATACCGGATTCTTCGATAGCAAAAGTTGAAAAATCCGAGCCCATGCTTCTACAATTTAGAATAGTGCCTAAGAGTTCGGCATCGAGAACAATTTGAGCTCCTTTGATACTACTCCAAATTTGGTTTTCGTTGCTTTCGTAAAATCCGCGATTGAGATTTGCATAGAACATCTTCACGAGTTTGGGCTAACATACTTCATCGTTATCACAAGAGTCTATTAGGGTCAACACTTCATTCTGTTCAAAAAGAGAAACGAGATCATAAGAGGGAAAGTCACTAAAGATAGCGAAACCACCCAGGTTAACTTTTTGGCATTTGCTAAATAGTTACCATAGGTTTTGATGGTCTCTTTGTCATTATGACGATAGCCTTTGATGGTTTTGGTTATCTTCAATTTTTGAGATGAATTGAGGAAGCCATTGAATTGGTAATTTTGAAGAGAATAGATATCAAGAATATAGTTTTGAGTTGTGAATGAAAGATAGAAATGATAAATGTATATATAAAAATTGAATGGATATGAATTAAATAGGCACAACTTTTCAGATTGAAAGGACACCTTTTCAGACCTTGGGAGTTGGTGAAAAGATTGGAGGGAAGTTTGAAAGTTTAAACTTTTGAAATTCAAAATTTAAATTTCAAAATTGGTTAGACATGTCGACATATGCTTTTCTGTATGTCGACATACTTGACTTATTTCAAAAGTAAATTTAATTTTTATGTTTTGAAATATATTATCGATTTATATGTAATGGCCCGAATTTCCGTACTGTTTGAGTCGACTATTAACACCATACGTCCAACCCAAATTGAACAGAAACACGAATCATTATTAGAAAGAAGTTAGAGGATGAGAAATGGAAAGAAAGAAATATTAGAATAGAAGAAAACGAGGATCACAAACTCACAGAGGAGCGCATAAAATATACTAGATAACATAAACTTTGAAATACAAATCAGTAACTTTATGTACATATCGTCATCAGAGCACATCAGTATCTCTGGCACAGTTATAAACACCTATTTCCAGATACGAATATAATACACAGCGGAAAAATATGATAGTCTATAGCTAACTGGTGAAGCCTCCTGCTTCGAGCTTTTCTAAGTGAATCTGAAAAATCCCGACCACTTGACTACCCGTACAAATTTGGGCACCCAAGAGTTTAGGGAAAACAAACAAAATAAACTTTGGGTCAGTCATGGGACTGGTGTGAGTAAACTCCAATCATTTGTTTAACTTTCAAAAATCCTTACGAGAGAAATGATAATCGTAAGACCGACCCACACATAAACACGGATGGATTTTACCTTACGATAACCCAAAAATATTTTGATATAAAAATCCAGTGATATTATAATAGTGTCTACATCAAATAAATAGAATCTAGCGGAACGCTTGCATCTCACGCTCCATATATAATATTAAATCAAAAACCCGCAGGGTGCTTATTAGAGATTGTATTTCTAACATGACAAGGTATGGGACCACCTGCCGATAGTGTATCTCTAGAGGCGAATACACTGGGTTCAACACGAACGTCTTACAACCCGGCCCTCACATGACCGACCACTCATTTCGCTTGAGTGTATCGAATGTATATCACCAACGGGTGGGATCAGCAACCGTTTCCCAAAAGGGATAGCATCGATAGAGTAAAGAAGCAAATGGAATTTCTCTAGATAGATGATTATACATCCTAATGGGAGCGACCCATTTAGCCATGTTGCCTGCCCGATTTTTGTCAAATCCGGGTTGTGAGGCTTGAGGTCATTACGTATCTTTTATAACACCAGACCACCATTCACTTTGAATGCCACATCGTCATACCCGCCAAATCACAAATTGATTTCCCCAAAAATACCACGGGTATAAAGCTAAGAGAAATGAATTCCTCCGCCACCAAACGTAAGTACGTTTGAAGAGATTAACTTACGCGATCCGTTAGATATACTCTGTCAGATATTCATCCACTCACGTTGTCCTGGGACTGGACAAACCGAAGGCACTATTCCGTAAATAGGATAGCCCTTGAATAACTCCGTCTTCAATTATTTTCATCATATTTGATCGCAACGCAAATGCCTATACAGGGTGGTTTCCAGATAATGGATCTGATCCCAGTCTCTCCGTATTGACGACGAAAAAATGGCAAAAACTTCGATAGTCGGTGATTTAACTATCAAAGAAAAATAAGTGTGCAACTAACGATCTTATTCCCAGATGGAAATTCTATCGATCAATCATCATTCAACATTGGTCCCTTTAAATCAATTCCTTATTATATTATCATTCAAATTCTTGTTTCCCATCTTTCGTATTCTTTTGAAGCTCGACTTCCCCTCTCGATTCTTTGAAAAAAACATTTTCAATATTATAATTCCTTTATTCGAGAAAATATCTCTTATTCCAGTTAGAAAACATTTCTAATATTCACGAATCCTTATTTTCTATATTCAGCAAATATACATTATTAATATCGGAAAATATTTCCGAATTCCCTTTCTTAATTCCTCGTTGACCAATTCGTTTCAATTTAACAACAGCGTTACAATCGCTGTTTCCCAATATTTGATTTATAAAACATTTCTTTTAACAACAGCGTTACAATCGCTATTTAGAATTATTGAACACTTATTATAACAATAGCGTTAAGATCGCTGTTAAAACAGTTGTTATAACGGCAGCGTTAAAGTTCCTGTTTAGATTTACCAAAACATTTATTATAACGGCAGTGTTTAAAATCGCTATTTTAAAATATTTGGTTTATCAAAATGCAACTTGTATTTATTTACTTCAGTAAATAAATTAATAAGTAAATAAATCAATTATTAAATTTGATTCAAACGGGAAGTAAAATAACTACTTCCTAATTTCGATCTAATCGAATTCCAATAAACAACTCTCATTCGAATAATCTATATTCGATTAATATTCCGAACTTTGAAATAAAACTCATCTTTAAAACGATTACCATTTTCCCTTTCCACTCAATTTTCAATTTGGATTTATATTTCAAATCATCTAAATTTCCTTTATAAACATTTCATTTGCAAAATATTTCCTTTAAATCATTATTCACTTTAATCCTAAATATATTTCTTTCATGTACAATCATTTGGTTTCGTTTTTATAAATATTCTTTTAAACCAAATTCTATTTATACTTCTGTTTACAAATGTTTATAAAAATCTCACTTTTAACTTCAAATATTTATAATCTCATTTATAATCCCCTTTAAAATCACTAAGATCAAATCCAGTTACAAAAATTGGTTTCAAAACCGATTCTGGTTTTCTATGTAAATCCCAACTTGAATTTATATTCCAAGTTATCAAGTGATAAATCTTATACTAAATTTATACGTGTCGTTCAAAAAACAACTTCTTGTTTTATTCATTAAACAAGTTTACTATTTCCAACTCCCTTCAAAATATAACTTTTATTTTGGAAATTAATTTGCTTTTTAAATCTCCAATTTATTTTCTACATTTGGAAATATTTTTCGGTATCTGAAATACCATGTTTCTAAGGCCAGGGTAAACTAACACACAAAGTGAATCACTGACTATATAATCACACCACACATCAAAATCAAGGAAAAACAGTAATATAAATATCAAGGAACCTAGTTGGGCCCCTCAAACCTGTTTCCCTACATCCACAGATGTTAATAACATCGATTATTTCACATCAATATGAAATAACAGAACTAATAACCGATCAACCATGTAATCATATCAACCAATTTTATCAACTATTCAACCAAGCAACCATCACACATTATAAAACAAATTTAAAAACTCGTTTATATAAAAATATAAACGAGTCAGAGTTAGTGAGTTTACTCACCTTGATTCGCAGTTGACGGTTTTGCTTTTATTTTGTTTACAATCAAACAGACGTTTGATTTTATAACAAAATTCCAACAGCTTTATTTTCTACCACATCAGTTCCATCACGTAGACCTCATTGTTATGATTCTGTAACGACCCGGAAAATCTGAACCAATTTAAAATTTTTAAATTGGCTAAAATAGTAGATTTTAAATATTAAAAATAAATATATTTTAAATAATAGCGATGAAAAGTGAGTTTGAATCGACGTTTGAAAACGAATATAATTAATTCTAATTATAAACAAGGCCTGAAAATGCGCTGCAGTTTCAAAATTTGAATTCAAACTTTGTCGGACTATACCGGGTGCAAAATAAAACGGATTTGAGTGGAACAAAAAATATTTAAATCTGTTAGTGAATACCTTTCTAACGAATCTGAAAAATCAAAGTTTCATAGCAGAAAGAAAAAGTTATGGCCAAATGAATTTTCAGAAAGGTCGCTATGGAAATTATATAGCCCGTGAAATTGGCCATTTTGCAAACGACCTCGGAATTCGACGAAACCACTTTTGTTGGATCCGGGATGTGATGTTATTGCTAGGTTTCAAATTACATAATTTTTGAAGCTAGTATGTGAGCGTGGCAAATGAAAACGTGTTTTGGTCAATTATAGTTAAATTGGATCGACCAAAAATGGGCCTTTTTGCAAACGGTCTCAGAATTCGACGAGACTAGTTTTGTTGGGAACGTATCGTCAGAACATAGCTAGATTTATTTTTCTGGAATTTTTCGAATCAGTTTGTGGTCCAGGCAAATTGAAATGTACGTTTAAATTGAATATTGAATGTTATATATTTTAATTCGAAGTAAAACTGATTGAAACAGTCGAATGGGCCTTCGAAACATATCTCATTGTGCTCTTAATGGGGGTAAAACGCTGGGGACGACAGTCGTTCGGTTTGGATTGGTGTTCGTGTGTGAAAGGGGGTATTTTAGAAAATTAAAAATTTATAAATATAAAAAAATTATCTCATTGGCCAGTTAAACTCTTTCTCTCTCCCCGATTGGAACTGCACGCGACGGAAAGTATGTTGCCACCTTCTCTCTTCGATTTCTCCCCCGTTTCACAATGAAATTGAGTGATTCTTGATTCATTTCAAAGCTCTTCGTCTCCTCTTTAAATCCATCTAAGGTTTGTTAGTTATCATCAAGTGAGGAGGGAGATACAAGTCCTCAAAGTTAGTGACTTTGGAGCACCGCCGAGCCTTCATGGCGCCACCGAACTGAGCGACACCACCGGCGCCGGGAAGGTGTTTCGAAGCTCTTCGACGTTGTGTGAGCCGATTCTCCTATCGCGCAATAGTTTGATCGAAAGATCAAAACCTAGTTTTGAACCATCGTGAAAGGTGGGTCCTTTATTACATCTGAACTTTGAAAAATCATATCTTTTTCGTTTCTTGACGAAATTCGATGAAACAGGAAACATCGTGACCGTGAGGACGTCTTCTACATTTTAGAAGAGACTGCATATTTTTCTGAGCCTTCTGCTATTTTTGGTGGAGTGGAACCCATTGTGAGATTTCTAATTTATAAACGATATGGAAAACGACAATGTATAAATTATATAGTCGATGTATGAGTTATATAAGCATTGTACACCCCTTGAATTAGCGTTGTATAAGTTGTACGTTCGATGTATAAGTTGTATATGCATTGTAAAAATTATATATGTGTTGAAATAGAAGTGAATTGCTATATATATATATACGCCCCTCGTCCACAAACCATGGACGATATTTATTGGTTGTGATTGGTGTGAAAATTGATTGATAGCAAATGGTTGATTGGAATTGTTTGTGGTTGATACTGATTGATTGTGGTTGAAAAATACCCGTTTGTGGTTGAGAAATATTTGGTTGAAACCACATAGGATTAGTTTGTGGAAACGAAATAAATATACATGCTGCTTGCGTGCGAACTAGATGCATGATTCCCCATTGTAAAAAACTGCGAGGTTTTAAGGTAGAGCGAGGAGCCGTACTAGGGACGGTCCCGGTTTTAACTACCCTGCCATTATGCTGCCGAAATTTTGAATAATATTCATGTGTTTGAATTATTTTCATTTGTTGAAACTATATTTATTCGTTGAATAGAAAGCCTTCATGTGTTGAATCGATATTCATTCGTTGAATTGAAATTCATGTGTTGAATGGTGTTCGTGTTTTAAATATAAAAAATCACATTTTTATCTATATATATAAACTATACAAAGCCTTCATGTGTTGAATCGATATTCATTCGTTGAATGGAAATTCATGTGTTGAATGGTATTCATATTTTGAAATAAATTGTTTTATAATAAAAATCACATTTTTATCATCTATATGAACAATATAAAATAAACCAGTTTTGAAAGAAATTGTTTTATAATAAAAATCCTATTTTTATTACCTGTATGAACTATATAAAATAATAGTGTTTTGAAATGAATTGTTTTACAATAAAAATCACATTTTTATTATATACATGAATTGTTAAATATAGTGAAGTGTTGAAATAGAAGACAGTTAGATAAAAATATCATTTTTATCGAATGTATGAAAAGAATATAGCTTTGAAATCAAAGAATCGATATATAAATATAAATAGAATTAAAATATATCGAATAACGACGCTGCAGTTCGTATTTTGAAATCGTGATTTCAAACGATTATACCGAGAGATCCGACCATCGGATTTTCCCGAAACCGCAACCGTTGGGTTCGCTTTGGAAAAATCTTTCCAACGGCACTAACTTTGTAAAAATCCAACGGTTGGATTGTCTGGAATGTTTAATTCAAATCTGAAGAAAAACAGCGCCAGAATCGATTATATTTATATATACATATATAAATATAATTATATTTAATCGAATAACGACGCTGTAGTTCGTATTTTGAAATCGAAACTTCAAACGATTGTGCCGGGAGATCCGACCGTTGGATTTTCCCGAAAATGGATCCGTTGGATTCGTTTTGAAAAGATCTTCCTAATGATGTAAATTTTGTGAAGATCCAACAGTTAGATTTTCATATATGTGTAAATCAAATCTGAAGAAAAACAGCGCCACGGCCGCGTTATGGCCCGACGCGTCGTTTTGAATAAATTGGCTATTTTAAAATAAATAAAAATAGCGATAAATCGTTATAAAATATTATAAACGATATGGATGTGATTTAGAAATTAACTGAAGGTTAGCTAAGTCGAATGGTCTCCTGGGTGTTGATCTAATGTTGGTTTCGGCCTTCGGGGTTAATATTTGGGAAATCGTTCTCTTACTGATTGACGGTTAGTGACTAATGAATCGAAATGATGCATGTGTATGTTAGTGTTGCACTTGTTTATTATATACGCGAGTTGCTCAGTAAGACCGGGTTTATCCCATTCTGAATAACTGAATCGACGATAATAAATCGAAGATGAAGACGGTGGTCGAAGACCGGAGATCTTCACCTCGTTTGGATGGTAACCGAGGTCCTGATTGGGAGGCATCCCGAAATATGGATAATGAGTGGTGATCGTCCAGACGTACGTGGTGGTCGATGGGTTTGTGAGGTATATAGTGCCTCCGGTTTCGTTCAGACCCAGAATGGACTTGTAAATGGACTATGTGTCTAACATTGGATTTTATTCTGTGTTGATTGATCTCTATTAAATATACATCTGTTTGGCGGCGGAGAATTTATTCTTTTGCTTAATGCCCTTCTCTGAAACGCACGAGCTCAGAGGTTGTATACCGATGGACATCAGTCGCATGGCATGAATTGCTAGTGTGGCATGCATAAGTGGCAAATGATCAGGGCTTCTGTTGAAAAGCAAAGTCTTGTAGTGACGATCAAAGCACCGCCTGTGTGGCGTAGCTTTGTGTATAACGTGAATTCACGAGCCTCACTCCCCGGTATGAACCAGAAACGGGAGAAGGACCTCAGGGAGGGCATGCGTTTCTTTCTATCTAGGAGTTGTGTCGGTGTTTTTACACGGACTGACATTTTACTTATGTGGATGATGGATAGCGAGGCACCTCGGATATATCGGTCGATCCGGGACCGATGGAGTCATTCGTTGGCTCACTTACGCCCCATAGGGCGGGGAAACGTAGTGCTTAGGAATTTTAATCCACATCGGTGGACCGGCCCTATCACTCCAAGGGTCGATGCGTTCTGATCCTGAGGGGCGGGCTAGAGCGTCTCGAATTCGGTAAGGACTATCTTTTGCCTTGGTTCATGACGGAAATCCAATTTCCAAATACGACATCGTGCAGTTTTGATTGTATATATATGGCGACATGATATATGGCACCCATGCCATCTATGATTGATAGTAATGATTCGAAATTGTTTTTGAAACATGTAAACACTAGTAATAATATCAATTGCTTTTGTTTTATTCGTATCAACCATATTTTGGCCATTATAAGGTAAAACTCTATCCTCCGGTTTGTGTTGCATTGTGTGATGGGAACTGAGTCTTATAATGGCTTCATTTTTATAAAAAGCATTGCGATGTTTAAAAGAAAGATTTGTTTTTAAAGCACTGGCAATCCAATGGAGTAAACCCGTTCCACGAAAATGGTGTGGTCCTGTGATTAGCCATATTATAAATGTTTTGAATAGATTTCTCATACCAGTCCCATGACTGACTCGTAGTTTGTTTCACTTTCAAACTTGGGTGCCCCTTTTTCTACACGGGCAGCCTTGTATTCGGGTTTAGCTGGTTCTTTCTGGATAGCTGGAGCTGAAGATGGATTCTATTATTTATCTCTTTTTATGCTGTTCAGCTCCTATTGTACATTATGTTTGTTTTCCGCTGTAGACATTTATGTATAGCTGAACTGTATTTGTACTAAGTATGATCCTGTATACTGTGTAACTCTGATGATTGCGTTTATCCAGTATATTCTATTGTTCATTATCTGGTGTTTTTTTTTCTGTTCTGCTATTATCTGTTTATGTGTTATATTCCACGGATTACCCTTGCCTCCGTCAGTACGGGGTTTGGGGCCGTCTCAGATTCCAACGGATCTGGTCACATTTAATTCTTTTGATGAATGAATAAATTACGCATGAAAAGTATTTGATTTAAAAATTTGAAAATTTATTTAATCTACTAATTGCCATAAATCTCTTAATCACCATTAGTTTTATGATTGTCTTGTTAATTACGACTCTTCTCTTGTATAATCTTTCCTTTCCCATTAACAATATGAAACCGCTACTGTATCCTTCCCAAACTCGTTTCTAGATGCTTTTCCTACTGCAAATCTTTCAAGTCTTCGTTCACCCTTAATACGCCATAACCACAGAAACCACTCCATACTCCAATATTCCAACAGCTCCAGTAAAATCAAACTATCATTGTACTAGAAAGAAAAATCCCAGTTTGCCCTTTATTTCCTTCAGATCCAAGAAGTAAACACGTATCCCTTCCTGTTTAAAATAGTCTGTCCTCCTCCTTCTTTTCCGTATGACCTTCTTCCCAAAATGAAACATACGCCTCCTCTGTAGCACCTAGCCATTGCGGCTCCTTCCTCTATCCCATTCACCCATCCTTTTTTATATAAAAAATGAGTTTTAGACCTCGCTAGAATAAAGGACACTAAAACACCCACACTCCCATTGTCACTACTCACCAACTCCACCCCCATACCAGTCCAGCGAACGCACCCTTGAAACGATGCACCAGCCCATTTGTCGACTGTTAAAGTCGGCCTCCCCAAAAGCTGATCGAGTTTAAAGCTAGGTATACCATCGCGATCCCTAGCCTATATGAATTTCACGACTTTGATTTCACTCAATCCCATTTCATATTGGATTTTTAATTTAATTGTTTCAAAGTGGATGGATTTGCTTTCATGATTTACTGAAACAAATAGAAGAGGGAAGACGTAGAAGTTAGTTGGGAGATTTAGGGATTTTATTTTAATTTCTGTGGATTTGTGTGGAGTGAAGGTGCAGGATGTTAATTTATAAATGAAGTAGCCTTGGTAGTCATGGATTATAACAGCTTGGACAACACGATTTTAAATTCCTTGGCATACACGGCTTGATAACTTGGCAGGCACACTGCTTTGAAACGTGGAGAGCACGATGGCGTACAGGGAAAGGCAGTACTGTTTTTTATTGAATATTATTTTTACGTTGATGCGCTTTTAATTCGTTAAGAATGTTTTCCTTTGCACAAATAAAACTCAACGCACATGTGTACATGACTGTATATTATAGGAACCACCCCTCTTATTTCTAGTACAATATCATACTATCGAGTATTATTTTATTTGTAATTATTATGTGCCATAATAACTTATTTGAATATCTTAGTTATCCTTGATCAGAAATTATTTATTAACCATTGTACCATGTCCTGTTAAGATATATGTTTATATAGGTTTTCTTTCATGTCCGAACTTCTACGAACAGAAACAAGAGTACGGTCGTGTCCAGCGAGGTACCACGATCCCAAAAATATAATAATATTGGTAGTTTAACTTACATTATGAAACCCCAAAATATTGATATAGGGTGCAAAATACTCCAAATAAAAATTTGTGTATTTAATTAATTAAAAATTATAGTAATACTCTAAAATTTAAATTATAAATACGTCTCAAAGGGTTTGTCCAAATTCAAGACCGATATTTAAATATATTTAAATAACCATTATGGCTCATATATGATTCCACAGCGACTTTCTGAAAATTTGATTTGGACATAAAACAAAATCTACAATACGAAACCTAAATTTTACTCTTCCATTAGAAAGATACAGTTTAATAGATTCAAACATTTCTTGTTTCACAAAAATCCGACTTATATTGGATTCTGTATATTCAATTGAAGTTTAAATCGTAAATTATGAACTACCGCGACTATTTCGAACTCATTTTAAATTATTTTATAAATTATACGTTCGAACTTCGCTTTATTAAATAAATTCCTATATATAATTCAAATAAAATATTTAAAATAGATTTAAATATTCAGAATTCAACGGCTGAAAATACGGGTCGTTACATTCCTTCCCCCTTAAAATAATTCATCCTCGAAATTGCTAAGGTAGGAAAAGATGTTACATACCCTATTAACTAGGTCCAAAAATCTTTTTTGTTCACTTCTTAACTTCAGTTTAACTGGACCAATTTATTTCAAATAAAATATTATTTTATTCTTACTAACGAAAATTTCCAAAAATTCTGAAAATTTTCTTACACTTTAAATTCTGAAAAAATTCGGCAGCATCTCCTCTGCACCACAACCACAACTCGTCTTTCTAGGCCTTCTCCCATTCAAAAGAAAATCAAAAATCCAAGCGGCTTGCCCTATAGGCTCATAAAATCATCAAGCCCAAGTAATTTCATAAACATGTACCTTTTTGTTGGGCATAATTATATCTCTTGCATTTGCTTCCATACAATATCTTCTTAGCATACATATATCCATTTCCAATTGGTTTCAAATCAATCCAACTTCCAGTTTTTAAATCTCTTAATCAACTTCTGATTAGTTTACTTCCATTCTATCAATTCAGATCTGATTTCTATTTAAGTCAATCCACTTATTATACTTGAATCCAGATTTATCACAATTCAATTTCAATTAACAACATCCAATATATATTCAACTTGCTTATTCATAGGTCGAATTCATATTAATAATTCGAATCTCAACATTTCTCTTTATTTAATTTCATTTGGAATTATTTTTAATCCAGTCCAATTTTATTTAACTCAAGTTAAATTTCAATTCATTTGAAACATTTTTACCATTTCAATCTATTCAACTTATACAATTAAATTTAAATTTCAGAATTCAAATTCCCGGGTTTTATTTCAAATTAGTTTGAAAATCATATATATTTATATATATTATATTCAACTCAATTCAAAACATTTGAATTTCTAAAATAACTTGTCATTTACAAACAAATCTTTCATTCCGAAATTACTATGGTAGCAATTCGTCACTCAGAAACGTAAAAATGAACACCGATAATGTCGCGATCCATTATCAGAATTATTTTCTCGTCACTGAAGTGATTTCAGTGCTTAATCACTTTAAAAATCCATTTAAACCATTTCTTATTCGAAAATTCTTCAAAGTAATGTTATATTACTTTTTAAAATACTTCAGATAATATTTTCTAAATACCCAAAATTTAAATTCCAATTTCTGGTTTGAATTTAATTTCAGTTCATCTTATTTATGTATATTTCCCATATACAAGTTATATTTGGTTATATATAACCATTTCAATATTTTTATAATTCCATTAGATTGTAATAACAATCAACACATTCATATATAATAATTTAGAAATTATTCCTTTTATATCAAATAATTTTGTGGGCAAAATTATTCCATTTACCTATTTTAAATCAATACTGCGTCGAATTGTTCTGTTCGAGAGTTTAGAAACACCTATTGATATAGTTGTACATCCTGCATCGACCAGAATTCATGAACCACCCAACAAACCAGTCAACACAATATAAAACAATTTTATATCAAATTTACAAATACGCGCTCATATATATACACCAAACTCAATCTAGGGTATTACTGACCCCATCTCTATTGAGTTATGCCACAGAGCCAAGGTTACTACTCAACCTTCAGCTCTGATACCAACTGTAATGGCCCGAATTTCCGTGCTGTTTCAGTCGACTAATAACACCACACGTCCAACCCAAATTGCTTAGAAACATGAATCATTATTAGAAAGAAGTTAGAGGATGAGAAGCAGAAAGAAAGGAATATTAGAATAGAAGAAAACGAGGATCACAAACTCATAGCGGAATGCATAAAATATATTAGATAACATAAACTTTGAAATACAAATCAGTAACTTTATATACATATCATCATCAGAGCACATCAGTATCTCTGGAACAGTTATAAACACCTGTTTCCAGATATGAACATAATACATAGCGGAAAAATATGATAGTCTATAGCTAACTGGTGAAGCCTCCTGCTCCGAACTTTTCCAAGTGAATCTGAAAAATCCCGACTACTTGACTGCCTATACAAATTTGGGCACCCAAGAGTTTAGGGAAAACAAACAAAATAAACTCTAGGTCAGTCATGGGACTGGTGTGAGTAAACTCCAATCATTTGTTTAACTTTCAAAAAACCTTTGGAAAGAAATGATAATCGTAAGACCGATCCACACATAAACACGGATGGTTTTTACCTTACGATAACCCAAAAATATTTTGATATAAAAATCCAGTGATATTATAATAGTGTCTACATCAAATAAATAGAATCTAGCGGAACGCTTGCATCTCATGCTCCATATATAATATTAAATCAAAAACCCGCAGGGCGCTTATTGGAGATTGGATTTCTAACATGACAAGGTATGGGACCACCTGCCGATAGTGTATCTCTAGAGGCGAATACACTGGGTTCAACACGAACGTCTTGCAACTCGGCCCTCACATGACCGACCACTCATTTCGCTTGAGTGTATCGAATGTATATCACCAACGGTTGGGATCAGCAACCGTTTCCCAAAAGGGACAGCATCGATAGATTAAAGAAGCAAATGGAATTTCTCTTGATAGGTGATTATACATCCTAATGGGAGCGACCCACTTAGCCATGCTGCCTGCCCGATTTTTGTCAAATCCGGGTTGTGAGGCTTGAGGTCATTACGTATCTTTTAGAACACCTGACCACCATTCACTTTGAATGCCACATCGTCATACCCGCCAAATTACAAATTGATTTCACCAAAAATACCATCGGTATAAAGCTAAGAGAAACGAATTCCTCTTCCACCAAACGTAAGTACGTTTGAAGAGATCAACTTACGCAATCCGTTAGATATACTCTATCAGACATTCGTCCACTCACGTTGTCCTGGGATTGGACAAACCGAAAGCATTATTCAGTAAACAGGATAGCCCTTGCATAACTCCGTCTTCAATTATTTTCATCATATTTGATCGCAACGTAAACGCCTATACAGGGTGGTTTTCAGATAATGAATCTGATCCCGGTCTCTCCGTATTGACGACGGAAAAATGGTCAAAAACTTCGATAGTCGGTGATTTAGCTATCAAAGAAAAATAAGTGTGCATCCAACGATCTTATTCCCAGATGGAAATTCTATCGATCAATCATCATTCAACATTGGCCCCTTTAAATCAATTCCTTATTATATTATAATTCAAATTCTTGTTTCCCATCTTTCATATTCTTTTAAAGCTCAATTTCCCCTCTCGATTCTTTGAAAAAAAACATTTTCAATATTATAATTCCTTTATTCGAGAAAATATCTCTTATTCTAGTTAGAAAACATTCCTAATATTCACGAATCCTTATTTTCTAAATTCAGCAAATATACATTATTAATATCGTAAAATATTTCCGAATTCCCTTTCTTAATTCCTCGTTGACCAATTCATTTCAATTTAACAACAGCGTTACAATTTCCCAATATTTGATTTATAAAACATTTCTTTTTACAACAGCGTTACAATCGCAGTTTAGAATTATAGAACACTTATTATAACAATATCGTTAAGATCGCATTTAAAACAGTTATTATAACGACAGCGTTAAAATTCATATTTAGATTTACCAAATATTTATTATAACGACAGCGTTTAAAATCGCTATTTAAAAATATTTGGTTTATCAAAATGCAACTTGTATTTATTTATTTCAACAAATAAATTAATAAGTAAATAAATCAATTATTAAATTCGATTCAAACGGGAAGTAAAATAACTACTTCCCTAATTTCGATCTAATTGAATTCCAATAAACAACTCTCATTCGAATAATCTATATTCGATTACTATTCCGAACTTTGAACTAAAACTCATCGTTTCTTTTAAAACGATTACCATTTTCCCTTTCCACTCATTTTTCGATTTAGATTTATATTTCAAATCATCTAAATTTCCTTTATAAATAATTCATTTGCAAAAAATTTACTTTAAACCATTATTCACTTTAATTCTAAATATATTTCTTTCATGTACAATCATTTGGTTTCGTTTTTATAAATATTCTTTTAAACCAAATTCTATTTATACTTCTGTTTACAAATGTTTATAAAAATCTAAATTTTAACTTCAAATATTTATGATCTCATTTATAATCCCCTTTAAAATCACTAAGATCAAATCCAGTTACAAAAATCGGTTTCAAAACCGATTCTGGTTTTCTATGTAAATCCCAACTTGAATTTATATTCCAAGTTATCAAATGATAAATCTTATACTAAATTTATACGTGTCGTTTATAAACAACTTCTTGTTTTATTCATTAAACAAGTTTACTATTTCCAACTCCCTTCAAAATATAACTTTTATTTTAGAAATAAATTTGCTTTTTAAATCTCCAATTTATTTTCTACATTTAAAAATATTTTCGGTATCTAAAATACCAAGTTTCTAAGGCCAGGGTAAACCAACACACAAAGTTAATCATTGACTATATAATCACACTACACATCAAAATCAAGGAAAAACAGTAACATAAATATTGAGGAACCCAGTTGGGCCCCTCAAACCTATTTCCCTGCATCCACAGATGTTAATAACATTAATTATTTCACATCAATATGAAATAACAGAACTAATAACCGATCAACCATGTAATCATATCAACCAATTTTATCAACTATTCAACCAAGCAACCATCACATAGTATAAAACAAATTTAAAAACTCGTTTATATAAAAATATAAATGAGTCAGAGTTAGTGAGTTTACTCACCTTGATTCGCAGTTGACGGTTCTGCTTTTATTTTGTTTACAATCAAACAGACGTTTGATTTTATCACTTCCATCACGTAGACCTCGTTGTTATGATTCCAACGGATCTGGTCACGTTGAATTCTGTTGACGAATGAATAAATTACGCATGAACAATATTTGATTTAAAAATTTGAAAATTTATTTAATCTACTGATTGTCTTAAATCTCTTAATCACCTTTAGTTTTATAATTGGCCTGTTAATTACCATTCTTCTCTTGTATAATCTTTCCTTTCCCCATGAATAATCTGAAACCACTACTGTATCCTTCCCAAACTCGTTTCCAGATGCTTTTCCTACTGCAAATCTTTCAAGTCTTCGTTCACCCTTAATACGCCATAACCACATAAACCAACTCCATACTCCAATATTCCAACAGCTCCAGTAAAATCAAACTATCACTATACTAGGAAAAAAAATCCCAGTTTGCCCTTTATTTCCTTCAGATCCAAGAAGTAAACACGTATCCCTTCCTGTTTAAAACAGTCTGTCCTCCTCCTTCTTTTCCGTATGACCTTCTTCCCAAAATGAAAGATACGCCTCCTCTGTAGCACCTAGCCATTGCGACTTCTTCCTCTGTCCCGTTCACCCTTCCTTTTTTATAAAAAATGAGTTTTAGATCTCGCTAGAATAAAGGACACTCAGACACCCAACTCCCATTGTCACTACTCACCAAATCCACCCCCATACCAGTCCAGTGAACGCACCCTTAAAACGATGCACCAGCCCATTCGTCGACTGTTAAAGTCGGCCTTCCCAAAAGCTGATCGAGTTTAGAGCTAGGTATACCATCGCGATCCCTAACCTATATGAATTTCATGACTTTGATTTCACTCAATCCCATTTCGTATTGGATTTTTAATTTAATTGTTCCAAAGTGGATGGATTTTCTTTCATGATTTACCGAAATAAATAGAAGTGGGAAGACGCAGAAGTGAGTTGGGAGATTTAGGGATTTTATTTTAATTTCTATGGATTTGTGTGGAGTGAAGGTGCGGGATGTTAATTTATAAATGAAGTAGCCTTGGTAGTCACGGATTATAATAGCTTGGACAACACGGTTTTAAATTCCTTGGCATACACGGCTTGATAACTTGGCAGGCACACGGCTTTGAAACGTGGAGAGCACGATGGCGTATAGGGAAAGGCAGTACTGATTTTTATTGAATATTATTTTTCGTAGATGCGCTTTTAATTCGTTAAGAATGTTTTCCTTCGCACAAATAAAACTCAATGCACATGTGTACATGACTGTATATTATAGGAACCACCCCTCTTATTTCTAATACAATATCATACTATCGAGTATTATTTTATTTGTAATTATTATGTGCCATAATAACTTATTTGAATATCTTAGTTATCCTTTATCAGAAATTATTTATTAACCATTGTACCATGTCCTATTAAGATATATGTTTATATAGGTTTTCTTTCATGTCCGAACTGCTAAGAACAAAAATAAGAGTACGGTCGTGTCCAGCGAGGTACCACGATCCCAAAAATATAATAATATCGGTAGTTTAACTTATACTATGAAACCCCAAAATATTGATATAGGGTGCAAAATACTCCAAATAAAAAGTTGTGTATTTAATTAATTAAAAATTACAGTAAAATTCTAAAAATTAAATTATGACTACATCTCAAAGGACTTGTCCAAATTCAAGACCGATATTTAAATATATTTAAATAACCGTTATGGCTCATATATGATTCCACAACGACTTTCTGAAAATTCAATTTGGACATAAAACAAAATCTACAATACGAAATCTAAATTTTTCTCTTCCATTAGAAAGATACAGTTTAATGGATTCAAACGTTTCTTGTTTCACTGAAATCCGACATACATTGGATTCTGTATATTCAGTTGAAGTTTAAATCGTAAATTACGAACTACCGCGACTATTTCGAGCTCGTTTTAAATTATTTTATAAATTATACGTTCACACTTCGTTTTATTAAATAAATTCCTATATCTAATTCAAATAAAATATTTAAAACAAATTTAAATATTCAGAATTCAACGGCTGAAAATCCGGGTCGTTACATTATATTTTAGGTTTAACGCTTTCCCGAAATAATTCTAATCTTAATAAACACTCAAACAATTTTATTTTATTAATTTATTGGTTATTTAATATTATATCATTATTTTGAATTTTAAATTTGAATTTCTAATTTCAAAATTTTGTTTTTAAAGTTTTAAATTCAAACCAAAACAAACAAAGCGACCATTCAACCAAATAAAAATAAATTTTAATTAATGCGTACCTGGTTTTTTGATCCTTTTCTTCATGATTTTTTGAACTTTGAATTGTCGTAAATCATATATTCGTATTTCCAATTTCTGGTTCTTCATCACTTAATGACGAATCTGAATCATCTAATGTTGCTGCGTATGCTTTCTTTCTTTTCCTTGACGAATTTTTTTTTTGTTCGTTTGTTGAGTCGATTTGTCTGGATATGGACACATTTTTTTTGTATGACCTGGTTTGTTGTAGTTAAAACATCGTCCATCATTCATTTTTGAATTTTCTTGACTATAACCCTTCCTTCTATATCTTAGAAATCTTCTAAAATGATTTGTCATAAGTGTTGTTTCATCATCATCTTCACTATTCGAGTTAGAATCATTTGTTGTTGCTTTCAGTGCAATATTTTTTTTTAGTTGATCTATTTTCTTTTCTATAATTGGACTTCATACGACATAAAATTTCCAATTAACTCTTCAATCTTCATTTCATTGACATCATTGGCTTCTTCAATAGCCAAAGTCTTCTGATCCCATCCTGGAGTTAATGAATTTAATATTTTTCTGACTTGATCTGCTTCAGAATAAGTTTTTCAAAGTGTTGTTAGTGAATGCACTGTCTCTTGAAATCTGGAATACATATCTGAAATAGACTCATTCTCATTCATTTTGAATAATTCAAACTGATTAACTAACATGCCTATCTTAGTCTGTTTAACTTTACTAGTTCCTTCAAGAGTAACTTGTAAAGTTCTCCAGATTTCATAAGCAGTCTTGCATACTGATACTCTATTAAACTCATTCCTATCTAACAAACAAAATAACATATTCATGGCTTTATAATTGCTTTGTGCAACAGCCTTTTTTTCATTTGTCCATTGTGCAAATGCAGTTGTGGGTTCAACATATTCATTTTGTGTAATATACCATGTATCTTATCCTACTGACTGTAAATAAATTTTCATTCTACATGCCCAATATGAATAATTACTACCATTAAACAATGGTGGTATAACAGTGGATTGGCCCTCTATAAAATAACTATTATTGCTACCGGTATTGGTTACGATTATCACTATTTTCAAAAATCAGATTATGAACTTTTTGAAAGACCTTGCTCTGATACAAATTGTTAGGGAATGCGGAATGGATCGTTAAGGAAAAACAAACACCAAAGGGGGGCTTGTGAGAATTTAAACAAAATCTAAAACTTATGTGAAATACGGGATGAATCAATCGCCACAAACACAATCACAGACACAGATTCAAACACAAATACAAAATAAACAGAAATAAAAATGCAGAAAAGGATTCGTGAGAGGGGAATGAATGTCCTCCCTACCTGCTTGCTATATGAATCTTGCGACGAAACGACTGAGCACTTGTTCTTCGAGTGCATCTTCACGAAAGCTCTCTGGGCTAAGCTACTTCAACTGTTTGGAGCAACTGTTCCTCACGGTCCTTCGGAAATGCAGTGGGACTACATTCGCTTGTCAACCAGATGGAGAAAAGACATTCATGACATGTTCATTCTTAACACACAAAAACTTGTGAGAATGATATGGGCAGAGAGAAACTTAAGGGTATTCTTGGTGACGAAGAGAACAGATGACGAAATTTGGACAAATTTAAAGTTACATATTAGAAGAGATCTATGCTCTGTGATCTTCAAATTCGACAGCACCTTTACTGCCCCCTGGCTTCTTCTGCTGTTGTAATTTGTTTTTTCTTTTGTTTGTGTGCTTTGTAATAGTGTGATGCACTTGGCAATCTTTGCCTTGTTTTTTTTTCTTTGTATGTATTGGTCTTGTTCAATAAATGTGGTAGGGGTCCACTCAACCCTGCTTGCCCTACAAAAAAAAATGCAGAAAAGGAAAGAACACACTGGATTTTATACTGGTTTGGATTGCTCCTACGTCCAGTCCCACGCAATGCTGGATTGCGAAGAGTTTTATTACTATATCCAAATTCAATTACAACCACCTTGTTTTCATGGCTACAAGGGATACCACTGATTCTAACCTCCCTGATTTAACGGATACAAGGGATACCACCGATTCTATCCTCCTTTTAATTGAAAGGCAAGCATATTATTATTCACTTCAAAGACATTTACAAACATAAAATCGCTATACAGTCAATTACACATACAACTTAACAGAAATGAGAAAAAAAACTATACAAGTATTACATTCAAGATCCATAAAAAACTCAAATCTACAAGTTTTCATCAATATAAAAACTATCAACAACTACCTATCTTTATTAATCACCCACCACAAAACTGAAAACCATGCACCTGTACAATCCGTGTCCTTGTCGTTACCAATCAAGCCTTCACCAGAGAAAACCCCTTATCTCTAACAACAGAACACGCTCTAACATTAAAAGACAATCCCATCAAAATCGTTAAACAAAGAAAACATTAGTCATGCTTCAATAACCCTTCAAACCAACAGCTGCTAAAAGCAGTAAAATCCTCTCTGAACAGAATGCAATATCAAGTACACCAAACCAGAATTCAAAAGCAATTAGATTGGATTTCTTCGCGTATGCCTCTTACCTGATTTAAGACCACTACTTAGAGGCATCACATATTCAGCTTTGTATTCATGGCCTTCATCAAGATCACTATCCTCATTAGGGTCCTGCCAAAATTTTCCTTTCAATTTGCTATGTTTAGCTTTGGAACCCGGTCCAGATGGCACTGCTGATAGCTTTACTTTGGGGAAAGTCAGACCACAGCCATATACAACATAAGGAGGATGTAACTTGATAAAATATGGAGGTTGCAAATTAGCATAAGGGGAGGAAATAGATGGAGATGAGGTAGAAATTGAAGATGTCTTGCTCAAAGTGGAAAAATCAGAAGATGGTGTAGAGAACATCGATGAGCAAGACATTGAATTTGCAGAACCAGCAGCACACTTACCAGAAGAAGAAGCAGCCGAGCTCCTGCTAGTTGAAGCCTTAGCAGACGAAGTACACTTATCATAAGAAGAAGCAGATGAACTCATGCAAGTTGAAGCCTTCGTAGAATTTGAACCAGTATCAACCTTATCAATTATATCACCAAACAGATTTCCTACCAAAGTTTTATTATCCTCATTTTGAGCTTCATTATTAACCATATTGTTAAGAACTTCTTCCCCATCACTCTTATTCAAATGATCATCTAATCCAGATCCATAGGTACCCTTATCATCAAAAATATCGTCGATGACTTTACTATTAACTTGCTCAGAAGTATTTGAATTAGCCTCAACATTGTTCTCCTCCATGGTGTTATTTCCATCAAACTCATTAACTAATACGTCAAATGGATTGGAGTTCACATTAGGCACTTCCGAGTTAACATTTTTACCAGCTTTATTAGAAGTTAATCCTTTCCTGACCTAAAACTTTTTGACTTTTGTATTAGATGAGTTCTAGTTACTATGATTATTATGAGTTGAAGGCTTCCTACTATTACAATCATCTGCACCAGTAAATCTACCATGATAACTGTTATCAAAATTCTGAACATGATCCTCACAACCTAGGTCTACCTTGTCATTGAATTCATAGTTAATTGTCTCATGACCAAAAATCTTACAAATAGTACAAATATTGGGTCTCCAATTATATGAAACCCTAACAGATGGAAAATCTTTACCTAAACTGCCTACCACAATTGAATCTGGAAAATCAAACTCAGCTGATATCTCTATTAGAGCCTTAGCGTATCTAAAACGTTGCAACTTTTCTGTACTACAATCAAAACAAATTAACCTCCCAATATGACAAGCGAGCCAATTTATTCTTAATAATGTCCAAAGAATATTCTATAAAAATGAACCCAAATAGGCACTTTTTTAACCTGAGCACGTGTATTTCCTATAGAGCAATCCCATCTTGTTAAAATGAACATACAACCTCTTATAAAGATTGGATCTGATTTTAAAATTCTTTCCCTATCAGATTGATTTGAAAACTTGAAATAAAAGTGAATTCCATCAAATCTAGTACTAACTTCACCATCTAATTTCCAAAGACGATTCAAGAAATTTACCACCAATGAGTAAAAAGAGGTTCCATCCAGAAAGAAACCAACTAAGAACTCACTCCGGTACTTCAGACCTTCATCTTTAACCATCTCAGGAATCAACTTCGGCACATGATATCCAGGGAAGTCAAAATGCAGTGGTTGGTAAACATCAGCATTCCGGGGTAGAGAATTAAAGAGAGAGGCGTAATCTAATTTCGTAAAAGAAGGATAAGATTCTTGAGAAGCATGTGAATTAGAATTAGATCGATGAGGAGGGTTTCTTGGATCTGGAAAAGAGGAATTAACTCCAGGATTATCACCAGAGGGATTATCAGAGGAGGGAGGAACACCAGAGGGAGGCGGATTGGGGGGGGGGGGGAGGAGGGCGAGAGGGAAGAGGAGGGAAGGAAGAATCGAAGGCTTGAATTAAGGAGGTGAAAGAAGAAGGAGGCAAATTCGAGGTCGCCATTTTCAGGTCACCGTTTTCATTTTCAGGTAATACTGCTCCTAATGTGGACAACTTTCGATTCTATCCTCCTTGATTTAACGGCTACAAGGGATACAACCGATTCTAACCTTTACTCAACCCAAAAATTGCAAATAGCCCTAGAACTCTTCAATAGCACTTGATTCAGAGGGTAGAAAGTGGAGAGTGAGAAGAAGTTTGATCAAAACGGAATTGAATTCGGTAGAGTATAAGTGTAGAAATCATAAAAATGATTAAGAAAAATGATATAAAGAAAGAGGATGAAGTTAGAGAAGAAGAGATGATTCAATATTCAGTTTCAACCCCTTTTTATAGAGTATGAAAGATTGCAATGGTTCTGAATCATTTCAAATTGTGAAAAGACACTTCCTTTCAAAATTGAAAAAAGTGACAGTTATATGTCGACATGATGTTTTTGGTATGTCAACATACCCTAGTGTATTTTTGAATTTTAAAGCATTTTTCAAGTGTTTTGATATAAAAATAATTCCCAAATTTCTTGATTAAAAATATAGTGTTGTAAATTAATATTATATATTACAAAAACATATGAAAACATAAATTTACACTATATAAATATATTTATAAAATTATAACATTATAAGGTTTTAAACTATGTAAATATATAAAGTATAAGAATATAAATATATAGAATTTAAGTTTGAAATACAAAGAAGAATAAGAAAAGATAAAAATAGAAAAGATAGAAAATAAAATAGAGAGGATTGAGGGTAGAATTGAAAATCGGAATTTGAAAATTTGAATTTGAACCTGGAGTGCTATTTAGAGTCTTACAAAATCTAGACTCTATAACTATAATTATCTTGAGCTCTTGAAATCTTGATTACTCACGAGTCTTCAAATTTCTCTGATCTTTGAATCTCTATCCTCTTTATAACTGTACAGTCTTTAGTGATATTTCCTGTATATAATTCCTGCATATATATATATATATATATATATATATATATATATATATATATTCTATACAAAAAGTGTTAGTATATATTTTATTATCAATGATAATTGAAATAAGGTTGTTGTCATCAAAACTCGATTCTCCAACAGATTAATGTTGATCTTTCTCCTTTCAGTATCATTTTGTTTCAAAATCAAATTTTCATTTTCAAGCAATTTGATTTTGGTCTTGGATTCAAAAATCTCAGAATCAAACTGAATTTGTTTTTCAAATTGTTATTTCTCAGTACTCTTGAATTTTTTAATCTCGTTTTCAAGCTCTTTCAAAACAGATTCAGTTTTCAACGGGCTTTCTTTTTCAAAAATTTCATGTTTGGAATTTTTGGTAGTCTTAAAATTTTCAAATTGCTTTTGTAAAGAATTGTCTGTATCTTTTAACTCAATCTCGTTATCTTTTAAAATCAGAATTTCCTCTTCAAGCTTTTGAATGTTTTTATTGAGATGAACGAGATCAATTTCCAATTTCAAACAAATTTAAGAATCAGAATTATCTAATTTCATGACATTAGTAAATTTTGATTCCAAACAGTTAAATTTGTTGGTCAACTCATGATTTTTATATTTTAAAGATTTGTTTTTCTGATGGAGATTATCAACGGTTTTTGTTAAATCAGCACACATATAAACCAAATCTTTATATGAGAAGCTTTTAGTCTCATTGTCTGTTGAGTCTGCATCTACTAGAATTTTCATCTGATTCTCCTTCCAAGCATAGATCTGAATCGGAGTTGGCCTTCTGGGGTTTTGAGCTGCCGTTGTCAATTCTTACATACTTTTTATCAAGAGTATAAGGCTATATTGAACATCATCAATATAAGAATATAAAATATGAATAACACGAGAATTAAACCCAATATCATTCCTATTAACCATATTATACCCATTTATAATAATATTCCAACATTTAATGTCAACATATTTTAAATAGGATTCCATATGTACCATTAAAAATAGTTGGATTACAACTGGACTGACTCTCTATGGACTGACAACTAGGGATCACCAAGACTCTAGAGTAATGAAAACCAATCTCTGATACCACTTGTTATCTCCATTAACGAGGACTTTAATTCCACCCCGGTGGCTAACAAGGGTACCTCAGAGGCTGATTTTACATCCTGCCTCTTGACACAGGACAACCCAAACCTAGTGGGGAATGTAGGGACAAGAGTTAATACTTCGCCACTTGATCATAGAGCGAGAACTCCTTATCATGTTTTTACCTTGTAACAGCTCTGATACCACTTGTTGGATCTAGATTAACCCTATAGGGGGTGATTAGGGTATATTAAATAAATTCGAGATATTAAAAATATCAGATCATAGATAATAGCAGAGAAAGTAAATGAGGAATGTAAATAACACACATATATACCCAGCTACGACAAACTTTGCCTACTGATGCATTCACTAAGGTTTCTACTAGGTAATATAACAAATCCCGCTTACAGAACCCTATAAACACACGAACCCCTCGATCCTGTTCTAATCCTACGCTCAAAACCCTAGACTGATATATATCCCCTAGATCAGATTTTCCCGTAGCTAGTAAATCCTAGTTTTTACAGACTCTAGTAAACTGCCTAGATTTTACAAACTCTAGAAAACTGATTGGTTGTTTTACAAATGAAAATAAAAACAATACAATGAACAAATAAATTAAAAAACCCTTATGTAATTTAAAACAAGGCCCGACCAATTTTCTATTATTTCCTTTGTGAATCTTTTCTCTTCAAGGAAAATGTCGGCCAAACATCAAAAAATAGGGTTTTTCACAAATCCCCAAATAAAATCTTTGATTGTTGGAAAGAATGTTTCTCTATTTGATTGAATCCTTTACTCTGCTTGTGGATTGATTTGGTCTCTCTCTCTCTCAAGCTCTTGGGGCTGGTCGAAAACATGAGTATTTCTGAATTGATTAGATTTCCGCTCTTTGAATTTGTGGCTTGTGTTTTTGATTCCAATCTTCTGCCTATGATGAAAATTGTGTAGATTATATAGGATAATTAAATCCTAAAAATCCTTCTCTTATTTCACACAAATGGTTTGATATGATTATACTTGATTTGCGCGTGTAAATGTCCCCTTTTGGTTTCCTGGATAAAATTGGCTTTGATTGAAATGGGGCTTTGAGTTCTTGCGTTATACTCCAGTTCGATTCTTTGGAAATATATATAAAAAAAAGGTATTTTAAATCCTTGTCTAAATTTGTTGCATTGCGTGATTGTTGCACAGATAAAATATCCTTGCGTGAAATCCCCTGATTAATGTTGATAAAAACTAGAAACAGAATTGCGATTTCTTGCCCGACATGAATTGTGATTTTCTGATTTTTTTTCCATAGCACCACTGTATTCCCAAAAAATCATTTGTAGCATAACTATTGTAAAATCCAGAAACATTTAAATGATGTAATAAACCATTTTCACAAAAATTTATCAATGTTTCATTTTTGGAAAACATTAATTCTTGACAATGACTTTGCCAGGAATAAAAATGATGCTCCATATTCATTACTGAGTTTCTGGAAACATTTGAGTTTCTTTTTCAAATTCTACAAATTTATATTGCCATACTTGTGTATATTAGCTGTACCATATTCCTGTCTCTTGCACGATTTTTGGATAGATTTTCAAAAATGAATTACATTCTTGCCACACATGCTCATGCCAAATAAACTTACTGTATATTCCATTCTGAAAATAATCCTCCGTGAATTCTGATGCATCAAAAACTGTTACCCATTGCTACTTAGCCATATACCATTGTTGTTGCATATCGTTGCATCATTTGCTCGAACACTTGAGCTTGTGTGAATCTGGTTTAGTGTTGACTCGGCCTTGTTGATTTACATGACTTTACTTGCATCTATTCATGTTTGAGCTGTTGTAGCTTGCATTGTGTATGCTGAATTTATTTGTTTACTTGATCATGTATTACTTGCCTGTTCATTGATATGCACACTAATGTCGTTGTAATGTTGCATTGAAAACTTGACAATCCATATAAGCTCCACCATTGCATGTATTTGGTAGTGAGAGCATGTCTGCTAAATCTCGAGTTGTCCATGCTATGTACTGAACTTAGTTTTGCTGTTTGATATACGACATCTTTGTTTATGTTTTAACTTGTTCATTTGAGATGTTGTGTTATGCTTGTCTCGGCTGCACCATGTTCATGCATTTATGCTCCTTGTCACTTGCATTTGCTTCAATATGCATTGTTAACTGGCTTGACATTTGCTTTGTTCAGTTTTGTTGTGTACAATCCCTTGTGCATGGTTATGCCATGTTGCACTATCGTGTTGTTTGGGCTATCTTGACCATCGTAAGATTTAGCTTGTGCATGTCGAGTTGTTGCATTCACGACCTATGAGTATGCCACTGTGTATATACATACACTGTATGTATATATATGTGTGTGCATGTGTGTAACCCTTCATTGTTCCCCTTGTATATTTTGAACTTTCCCATTCAGTATTGACATACATGAAAATGTTTATCAGCAGTCCGCTATATCTGAGTTGTGGCTGTTCAGAATCAGCTAATTATGATGCTGGTTCTGATTAGCAAACAAGTGTAGTTTTTTGAGGCTGATCTGCGAGCACTAGAAAACACTGTCTTCCTTGTGGTATTTATAGTGTATCACTGTGAATATCACAAGATGTCTGGACACAAATGGACATATATAAATCAGATCAAGTCATGAAAAATGATGAGAAACACACAAAAATTCGGAGGCAAATAAGGTTTTAAAATAAAAATTATATTTGCTAGAATTTAAAATTATTTCTGTTCCAGATACTGTGTGTGTTTCTGTATGTGACAGGTGTCGATGATTAGACTGATTGAAAGCTATGAAACTAAAGACAAGAAGACTAGGACAAAACTGTGAAATTTTATGTGAGTGAGTGAGAGTGATGTATATATGGATTTGTATGTAACAGTGTAACAAAGTGATTGAGTGTTTTAGTGAGGAACTGATATGTATAAAAAATGTATATGAAATGAAATGTATTACTTGAGATGAACAAATAGTGGGGTTATAAAATTTGTACTGTTTTAAATGTCAAAATAAAATATTACATTTAAATAAAATACTGTTTGAATATTCTCTTGCAGCAGTATTCCATTTAAATATAAATATTATATTCCTGTCTACGATATAGTATAATAGTACAATAACAAACACATTTATAATAATATATATTTGGTTGTTATCATCAAACAAAAATCATATAATTGTTATATACAACAATGTTATATACAACACTCCTTGGGCTTTTGCCCCGAGTGTCAAAAGAATAACTCTTCGAGGTGTTAAGTTGCGGACGAGCTATATTCTGGTTAAGTTGGAGATAAGCGACATGACGTTGACTATCCAGGAGTCATTGGATCAACTCAATATTTTCTTCAGCGTATCGCTAAGCTCTTGAGTTCTATCTTCCACTTTTTTATTAAGCTCGAAAAACAGAGCTTGGATTATTGGAGCATCAAGGTCATAAAGAGGGATGATCTCCATGTCGGTTGGGATACCCGTGGATTGGGGATGTTGAGAAGCAGTAGTGTGAGCCACTGCGAAGGTCCCGACAATCAGGTTCTTTCCTCTTTTAACCATCGTAAGCAGACTCGAATGGTAGGTCGAGAAAATCTTGAGTAGCACGTCGAAGTCGAGACGGAAGTTGCACGGAAAGATGTGAGTTCAAGATCTCAATGAAAGCACCAGAGTGTTGACAACTAAAATTGTCATCACACCTAAAGATTCTCTATTACTCTAGAATTAGAATTTCACATATGGAAATTAAGAGTGCAGAAAGTAAATAACACAGAAATTTATAGTAGTTCGGTCCATAAGGAACCTATGTCCACTTTGAAGGCGTTTGATGATTTTATTGACTATTGAGGGTTACAAGTACAAGTCATCATCATACAAATAGTAGCTAAGTATATGGGAGTCATATTTTGCATATGCAATGTCTTTGGAAAAAAATATTTGTCCTTCTTCTTCCTTGAGTTCTAGGCAGACATTAACGAGGTTCTAAGTCCTTGTAGAGCTCTCAAATTGACAAAAATCCAACTCTTTGAAGAACGAGGAAGGGGTATTTATAGGTATTGGATTTGGTGAGAGTAGGTGAGATTTGGGGACTACAGTAGCAGATTTCGCATCTTTGGAAGGCAGCATCACAAATTTCGCATCCCTCCGAAATGTACTAGAAGATTTCGTATCGTCATGGGGGATATAATAGTTTCGTATCCCTCGTGGTTACGAAATCCCATATCCCCGTAGGGATACGAAGTATGTATCTCAGGGATACGATTAAGAGGTAGGATTTGTGCTTCGAGGGGTGCGAAATGGAGAGGGATACGAGGTAGGTTTTAGTGCAAAGAGTAGGGTGTCAAAAAGAGGTAGATGAGGCCAGAGGGATTCGAAATCTTTGGACTCAAAGTCAGGGATTCAAAAATTGTGTTATAAGGTGTTATGAGGCCTACGCTCACATGAAACCTTTTGGGCTTGAATCCTTAGTGTTTTGGCGACACTTCGGACTTTGATGTCACACGACGGGCCGAATCGAGTGGGCCTGGTATGCTTTTGGGAACCGGACCAAAGGTCGGTTAGCAACAAATAAACAAAATAAATTAATTAATACTTACATTTTATCACTTGCCGTCACTAGAGGCAGGACAATCGAAGCGGTCGACCTGATGGTCGACCCTTTGGTCGCCTACACTCTAGTGGAGGCTAGGGTTAAGCATATAAAATATACATATATCGATGGGTGCAGTTTTATAAAATTTAATCTAACGGTTCAGGGTCATTTCTATGCCTATAAATAAAGCATTAGACCCCCACTCATTTTCTCATTTTTTCAAGGGGCAACAGTGAAATTCTGTCATTTCCAATCCTCCAACCTCTTCTAAAATCCTAACGGATAAATATATACAGACAAAATAAACAAGGATTGGAGAAATAAAATTTATATTTGTACAAAAAGGTTAGTTCTACGAATAGAAATTGTAGATCTGTAAGACTTGGAAATTATATGCTTAAAAGTTGTGTTTAGATTTGGATTTTGATAACTTTTAGGTGAGTGGGAAATATATGCATTTTTAAAAAAATCATATATAATTCATTTGTGCTAAATTTGGGTTATTAGCCTAAAAATATCAAATTTGTTCTGTTTATATCAATTCTGAAATAATATGTGAAGTTGGATATAGAATGTATGCCTCTTAGCTTAATATTCTTATATTGCCTACAATTTATCTTGAATTTTCTGTGGTAATTGTTGTAACAACCTGAATTTCGAAAGGCCGAATTTTCTTCGAAAATCTCAATCTATCGAAGCTCGAGTCGGCTTGTCTGGTATCCTGTAGAAAAGACAGAGATAATAATTATATTAGAGCTCATAAAACATCTCACAGCGGAGTGGATAAAATATAATATATCAAATATGGCCTTACCGAAGTAATAATATTGTCTAACCAGTATCTAAAGCTATCCTATCACTGCTACAAACCTGATCAGCGGATGTGTTACAGGGAGGGGTCAAAACACAAAAGTTCTGGTGATTGGAATATATATACATTCTAAAATAATTCTACATATACCGCTCAGTTATGTTTTCTTACTTATTAGTTTGGCTGGGTTAACAGCACTCAAGGCTCTATACTCACATCGTACCGATCTATATACATCCAAGTAGATTAACCTAACATAGTATATATTTAGCTACCCCCAACATATCAAGGTACTTCCCTGATCGACGCTAGTCTATGAATTAGAAAAGCGCGACATTTGTAATAAATTCTGCAAGCATACAGGTGTGTAGCATACAGGTCGAACACAGGGAGGAAAGTTAAATTTTATTATTTATATGTTTCGTGGGCGTGTTAGACGAACTTTGGAGGTTGATTTTGCAAAACAAAACAAAATTAAAACTGTAATTTGATTCAGAACAGATCTAACTGAACCGACGATCAAATCACAATTTCAATGGGAAGCAAATAAAACTATGAATTAGATTTGAATCTAATCAAACCCAATTTGACCTAAGAAAATAATAAAAAGCAGAAATTGAAATTGCAGAAATTGAAATAACAAACAAGAATTAAAATTAGGATTTCCGCTGAATCTAATCAGATGGTAAATCACTAATGCAAATAAGTGCAAAATACAAATAGTGTTCTACCGAATCTAATCGTATAGACAACACTAGTTGCTAAGAAAACAAAAAAATGCAGAAAGTAAAAGAGAAAGAAGAACTTTTATTAGAACAATGGAATAAGAGATGAGATGGTGGCTACAAGGTTATTACAGGGGTATATATAGGGTAGATAGCCAAACCCTAACCCTAACCCTAATGGTAAATGGGCCTGGTCATTACACCACTAATTTGTTTACAATGAGAAACATAAATGGGCCTTAGATAAATAAAGCAAATTTGGGCCTTTTCTCTTTTTCCTCTTGCTTCCTTGATATTTCTTCATTGATTTGTGATGTGCAAAGCCTTTTTCTCACTCCTTTTCTTGTCCAACAGAAACTAGATGTGATATCTTCATCTACAATTCTTCAAAATGCAAATACACAGCAAATTGAACTCTATTTCTCTACATTTCTGGTTGCATGCGGGCTGGGTTGGACTATCTGTAAAAATAACAAAACAATACCCAAGTTATATTTATTTATATACAAAAGATAAGATATAAGAGCATAAAATAAACACATTTCTATGTCAATCAAATACCCCCACACTTATCTTTTACTCGTCCTCGAGTAAAAAAGAAAATGAAAAACTAATTAGATAGGTCACACTTTCGTAGGAAACACGATTGCATTGAGCGTATGCAACAAGCCGTTAAACCTCTAGGTGTCCCTAATAGGACGAGTGGTGTCTCGTGAGGGTTTTCAGCGGATACTACCCACAAAATCCAAATGCAGTATGCTATGATTCTAATGAAACTACATGAATGCAATGGACATATGCAAATAAAAAAGAAAAATGAAAATACGACTTGTTTCAGGAAAGTGGTACAACAAATTAAGTTAATAATTTCTAACCAGTTGATTTTATTTTAGATACCTCGACTTGTCACAAATTTTCAATATAAATCAAGTTTTCAAATGTTAAATTCCAGTTTGGCCAGTTAGTTCGGTCGATAACATAGTGCAGCAATGAAATAAATTCTTAGTTTGCTTGGCACAGTTTGCAAAGTGGTATTCTAATTTCCTCATGTATGGCTAGTCAAATCAATAAGGTCAAGAAGTGTTTGGGTATCATCGCTTATTCTTTATTCTATAAAATTTTAAGATTTATGATTAAGTACATACACCTAACTATAAAGACCAAGGTTTACCACCCATGCACTGCCTCGCGGACTAACGGAGAGTAGGTAAAGAGCTTGGCGGATTGTGCAGGCCGACTTTGACTTTGTCAACAACGTGTCGGTAATCCTTAGGTGTCCAATCCCATAAAATGAGACCAAGATATTCCAACTTTGACTTTGTCAACAACGTGTCGGATAGAGCTTGGCGGGTTTGCACACCAACGCTCGATATACAAGCAATGTTGGATACCCTTGGAATACTATTATTATATTATTATTATCGAAAATATACGCACAAAAGAGAGTTACGCGAATTCAACTTAACACAACTTAGTTTTAAAGATTTGCAAAGCCAATATAAGTATTTTAAGTCCTCCACTTATTTAAACAAAGTCTACAATATAGAATAGATTTCATGGCCATCACCTAAGAATCTCCCTATGTACCGGTTACACTATTATCCCTCAAAATTCAACTTCTCATCATATTTCTTATTTGATCTTAGTTGAGAGAGAAAAATACTATCAACTGACTAAAAAATTGTAAACTTTTTTTGTTGTATCAATCGAAAATGAGTCGTAATTTCCAAAAAAAAAAATTTATGGTATGTTACTACAATCTAAAATGTATGATGGTCCTACTTAAATGGCTGAAAATAAAAAGAAATAAAAACAAAGAAAAATGAAAATGGATGAAATGCAGACTCCCCCCCACACTTGAACTAAACAGTGTCCACACTGTAACGTTTCCTAAATTTGAAAGATCGTACCCAAAGATGGATTAAATGTAAAATTATTTGTAAAATGAAATGCAGTTTAACTATATGGAGAAATGGATCATATGTACAATGATATATGTGTTTGCGATGTATGCGATGCAAAGAGTTCCACCAACTTTTCCCCCCACACTTGGTTCTTGCTCTATGAGTCCCATTCCCACTATGTCTAGACATGTTTTCTAACAAGCAAGAGTTTTTGAAAATCCTGTCATCTTTATACCTCGATTTGTAGTCCAGGAGATAAATATCTAGGGTCATCCTAACAAGAAGTTTTTCAATCAAATTAACATTCCATAAATAGTTCACGTGTTCAACAAATTTGTCAGTGTAATTTTGCAAGAATTTGTGATCGTATATAAATTCAGTGAAATTTGAATTCTGAGTGTTGTTCAAGAGTATGTGATCACATTTCTCATCATTAATTGACAACGTATTTTCGATACTGACAATTTCAAGTTCGTTTGAAATTTTCTCAAAGTTAAAATTTTCGAACTCATGATGTGAATCTATTTCTTCCTTGTCAATTAAAAGTTTTAGTTCATCTTCGAAAAGTTCTTCGAAACTAATGTGGACACGTCAATTGAAGTATGAGAAACTTCCTGAAATGGTAAATGTGGCGTGTCATCAACAATGATTTCTACCTTGTCGATCTGTCCTATTCCGGATTCTTGGTCCTTCGGAGGAGAAGGTGTCGACACAGGATGTGGAAGAAGTAAAGGTACAGAAGATGGTTTGTTGGGATTGCCAACAGTCAAAGAAGAGATAGTGTCGGGGTTGCCGACATCAGAAAAAGAGATGTTGGGATTGCCAACATTAAAAGAAGGTGGGGATTTGGAAGGTTCAGACGAATTGGCCTCGGTTGCCATTGGAAGAGCGTCAAGATTTTCGATTGGGGTCAGAATCAAATGATTGTCGGGATTGGAGTCAGAATTAAGGCTTTCATCCTCACATAAACCAAAGAATTCATGTTCATTAAAGTTCTTTTCCAAATTTGAATTGAAAAATTCCACATTTTCGTTTTGTTCAATTTCAAAAATTTCAAGTTTGTCACAGCCTGAAAGAGGAAGATCAAAATTTAAGCTTAAATCTTCTTCCTGAAAAGAGTTGAAGTTCAAATCATTGGTTGAATTTTGAAAAACTTCATCAAGATGATTATTCTCAATTTCAAAAGTCGTCATTTGAAAATTTTCAATGTCAGCAAAGAATGGATTATTTCCTAATTCATCGCTTGTTTGAATTTGATTTTGTTGCTCCCGTTGTTCTTTCAAAGATGTCAATAAACAAAGAAGTTCATCGGCCTTTTTATTTAGTCTTTCCGCCCTCTCATCAAAATTACATACTTCAGAGTCATTGATTTGAGAGCCATCGCATTGGATTTCTTGATTTTCAAAATTATAATCCACATCAATTTCACAATCAATATTATTTCCAATGTGGTAGTTGTTTGAATTTTCAGAAAACTGACAATGATATTGGAAATCATTTTGATCATAGAAATTTTGTTCATAACCAAAACTGTTAAAATTCGAGTGAAAATTGCAATTTTGGTCATTTTCAAGATGTTGATATGGGCTATAATTTTGAAAATTTTGGTCGATTTGAAAATCATTTTCAAAATTATTTTCGAATTGATTTCCAACCCTATATTGATGTGGATCAAAGCTATTTTGCGATTCAAAACCGTTTTGATGTGGATGTGACCCATAATCGAAATTATTGAAATTTAAATTGAAATCATCATTTCGATTATATCTATGATTTTGAAAATGTTGGTCAGTTGGAAAATGTTGAAAATTGTTGACATGGGGCTCACGAAATTTTGGAAAATCTTGTTTCATGAGTTGCAATTCATACTCATACTCTTCAAGAGGGCGTCTACTTCGATTATTATCCCACATTTCTCTCAATGATTTTTTTGAATTAGACATTTGAAATGAAATCACGGCAAGACAGAAATTATTCTCAATTCAAAATAATATAAAATAATGAGTTGTGCTCTATTAATTAACTGACTCAATTGGAAGGGGGAAGAGGGTCTTATGGTCGTTCACGTATTGTATAAAACTAAGGGATACGACCAATGTTTTACGGGTAGTATGCAACCTCTTTTGCTAAAAGTTCAATAAATTGAACTAATATGTATCCGCGATCCAATTATACGAGACAGTCACTTCACAAAGCACCACTTTTCAATTATATTATTTTGAAAATCAAATCAAGTTTTGAAAATCGACGAGAGTGATCACTTCAGGTATGTAAATTTGTTCCTCACAAACAGATTCAGAAATATATATCAGTCACAGAACAGTCACAGAATAATAACAGAAAATTAAAATATTGTACAAGCAAGCCGCTGCCCCTGTAGAAGATTTTTACAAGCAATTTATGTAATTTCCAAAGCAGCAGAGCACCTGTAGAGTTTAGAAAATTTTACAGTGGGGGTATAGCGGTCCATCCAGAGAAATTGAGCGGCTTCAACGATTAAAATCTCAGTGTTTGCAGTTCTTTTGACCTCTGAATTCTTGATTTGTTGCTTGACATCTTGATTTGTTGTTTGAATTCCTTTTGCTTTGGCCTTGATTTTTTTTCTTTGAGGACAATTGAGATGATCGAGAAAAAAAAATGAAATAACTAAGCTCAACTAAACAATGAAACTTTTTTTTTTTTTCAAATACAACCGAGTTGCTTTTTCAAATAGAAATCAGCAAGTAACAAATCATCAAATCATGCACAAAAGGGGCAAGTCAATTTTTTTAAACCAACACATTTCACCAAGTCGAACCATTCACTGAAACAAAGCCACGTAGATATAAATTATGCCCCTTGTTTCCTCAAGAAATCAAAACTTACTCAAACCAACAAAAAAAAACAAATTCCTTCTCTTTTTCTCAGTGAAACAGCCCTTTTTTTTCCTGAAATAAAAACGCACCTTCCTTCTATAATTCAATTAAACCTCAAGAAATAAACGCACGCCTTCTTCCCAATATAAACACAGCGCTGCCAAGTAAAGGAACGCACTCAAATACAAAAGGAATGCACTCAAACAAAACCCTATTATTTTACTCAGACCCTTTCTAAAAAACAAATGGGTGAAATCGAATGACGCGCCGCCTATAAAATAGCACAATTAAACGCATTAAAAATCAAAATCAAATGCGTATTCACGGTTTGGATTCCAATCGCAGTCTTCTTGAATCAGCTGTGATTCTTCGTAAATAGCTATTGGGTTTTTGCGAATTGGTTTTGGGGGGTCTTTGAATTTGTTATTTGGAGTTCGATAGGGTTTGTTTGTTCAACTGTTTGAGGGCTTGATCGAGGGAATGGTAGAGACGCAGGGACTTTGGGATAATTTGCGTTGCTATGGCACTAGGGGTTTGGGATCTGATATTGGGGTTGCGTGATCTGTAGTTTGAAGAGGACGGTGTTGGGTTTGTGTGGTCTCTGAAGTGAAAATAAAGGATGATGGACCTTGTCTGAACAGTGGTGAATTGGTGATGTCTGAAGGAGTTGTTTGGCTTTTGGATATTAGAAGATGGTCGGTGATAGGCAGATTTGTGATGGGTACGTTGTATGGATGGAGTGGGGTCTGCGTTGAGATGTAAGGGTTGATGACAGGAGGTGGTTTTGACCTGGAACGTGGTTTGGGCGTTGTTTGCAATGCGGTTGGCAGGTTTCGGGTATGATTGTGGCAATGAGCAGTTTAATTTTTTTGTGAAACTTGGTTTGCAGCGTGGCCTTTTGAATGTGGAGATTTGGTGGAGGAAGGCTCTGTTGTGAGGGTTTGTGGATGGCAAGCTGATGTATGCTGGAGGAACGGTTGCTAGAGTTTGTGGATGAGGGGTATGCTGTATGCTTGCGACGTGGTGGTTTAGATTGACAGAAAATCAGTATTGCGTTTGAAATATGGTGCTTGGGAAGGTTGATGGAAATTGTGGACTGTTGGTGGCGTTGGTGAAATCCGAACTTTTGGGTGGATTTTTGTGGTTTTGGTACGGAAGTTAAGAGGGTGGCAGAAGCGTGGTGAAGTTTGGTATGGTTCAAGGCGGTGAACAGGGAAGGTTTGGAGAAGTTTGTTTGGTGATTTGGCAGAAGACGCTGTGGCAAAGGGTGGTAATATCAAAGCAGAGAATATTACAGAAGAAAAAGAACAGTATAAGGAAAGAATTTTTTTTTTTTTAGAAAATTGTAGAAATCAGAAAAGGAAGATGCAGAGGTGGAAAGAAATAAATAAAAGATGGCAGTCTCTGTTTTTTTTTCCTTTTTTTTTTTGAAAGATTACGACAGCATTGAACAACACCAAATTTATTCAATCAAAAATTATTTTTTCTATATATACAAGAAAAACAAAAGGAAAATATAAACAAAAACTAACACGAATCAGAAATTAAATAAATAATAAAATTTAATCGTTACCTCCCCGGCAACGGCGCCAAAAACTTGATCGACACTAGTCTATGAATTAGAAAAGAGCGACATTTGTAATAAATTCTGCAAGCATACAGGTGTGTAGCATACAGGTCGAACACAGGGAGGAAAGTTAAATTTTATTATTTATATGTTTCGTGGGCATGTTAGACGAACTTTGGAGGTTGATTTTGCAAAACAAAACAAAATTAAAACTGTAATTTGATTCAGAACAGATCTAACTGAACCGACGATCAAATCACAATTTCAATGGGAAGCAAATAAAACTATGAATTAGATTTGAATCTAATCAAACCCAATTTGACCTAAGAAAATAATAAAAAGCAGAAATTGAAATTGCAGAAATTGAAATAACAAACAAGAATTAAAATTAGGATTTCCGCTGAATCTAATCAGATGGTAAATCACTAATGCAAATAAGTGCAAAATACAAATAGTGTTCTACCGAATCTAATCGTATAGACAACACTAGTTGCTAAGAAAACAAAAAAATGCAGAAAGTAAAAGAGAAAGAAGAACTTTTATTAGAACAATGGAATAAGAGATGAGATGGTGGCTACAAGGTTATTACAGGGGTATATATAGGGTAGATAGCCAAACCCTAACCCTAACCCTAATGGTAAATGGGCCTGGTCATTACACCACTAATTTGTTTACAATGAGAAACATAAATGGGCCTTAGATAAATAAAGCAAATTTGGGCCTTTTCTCTTTTTCCTCTTGCTTCCTTGATATTTCTTCATTGATTTGTGATGTGCAAAGCCTTTTTCTCACTCCTTTTCTTGTCCAACAGCAACTAGATGTGATATTTTCATCTACAATTCTTCAAAATGCAAATACACAGCAAATTGAACTCTATTTCTTTACATTTCCGGTTGCATGCGGGCTGGGTTGGACTATCTGTAAAAATAACAAAACAATACCCAAGTAATATTTATTTATATACAAAAGATAAGATATAAGAGCATAAAATAAACACATTTCTATGTCAATCATTCCCATAGTACTCTCCTCGCACGGTCTCCATCGTCATGCCATAAAGCGTGTATCCTACGACGAACGACGTATAGAAATCCAATCATAACTCCGCGTTACAGCACAGAACCCCCCTCGCTATGCCACGTAAGCGTACAGAGTAATGCCCTAACATCTACGGTACACCACCTGGTTCGTGTACCTAGACCCTCACACATACGTATTGCCTACTATATCCCGAGTCTCGCAATAGGGCTGCATCCAATGCACGGAACTCGGTCGGGAGCCTTTCCATATATATATATATATATATATATATATATATATATATATATATAGGCCCGCCTATAACGGCCTACGATACAGATATCCAACATGGTCTGCTTTTTCACGGTGGTTATGGCCCCACCCATACCCTTCCCTCAACTAGTGACTACATCAAGAGCTAATGGTGTGCCCCTAACAACCAATCTAGCATCCAATTTGGTGTGTCCCTCAACCATTATACTTTGATAGTGAAAGGTCAATGGTATCTTGGTTTAACTCAAGTCTTTCCGCATCCCACTGACTGCGGATGATTGGTACCTAACGATTACTATCCTGTATTGGTCCTGACCCAGCCTCCTTCCGAGGCAATCGTTGAATCACTCAACGCCATCTGCTATAGTCTTTTGACTGCCAAGCTATAGTTGCAGTCAAGGCGTACACATTGGGCGGTATCGCGCAAACCCTACCTCTACGAGTACATCCTGGGTGTGAACCGCAACAGAGGACCACAACGGAGTACCCTACCATGTCCCTCAAAAGCCGCGTGCTTCCATCCAGTCCTACCAAGAAATCAAGGTGCTTGTTGAGCAGAGTAATCAAGCGGACGTGCTCCTTCTGTGTCTTCAGACACCCCGATGATGTACCCCGTTAGGTCCTTCACCTTCGCTCGTGTGGACTGCTCTGAGCCCATCACATAAACTTATTATTAGACCCTATGTCTAATCTTTTAATTGCACTTACTTTAATGACAGTAATCTACACCCTTTTACCCTAGATTGTAATTAACGGAAGTAATCCACAACCCCTTTTTATTACCATGTCATTTACTGTCAATTGCATGTTTACAAGCTCCAATAACATGTTCTAATTAATGTACAATTAAGTATATATTATTCTAATCCACATGTTTTCTGTTAATATGTTACTTAATATATATAATTAAGTACAACTTGTTTTATTCCATAAGTTTACCTCATTCTTCATTATTTGATCATAATTCTTACATTGCCATCACAACCTATTGTTGTTTACTTATTAACTTAGTTATCTTAACTAAGGTTTATTAATAAGTTACCTTTTTATTCATTATAACCCATGTAATAATTTCCACCTGTCCCTAAGACAAGTCGACCTATTAAATTGCATTCTCATTAATGTAATTAATTATAATAGGTTATATTCCCTATTCATCACATTTTCCCTTTCTAACCAAACTTTTGCTGTTGTAACTTCCATTTCTTTACCGAATTTTATATTTTCATATGTACCATTTATTTTTGTTGGCTACTATTAATGTCACTTATGAACCTAATGGTCATATTTCCCTAAGACGTTAATGGACAATGAAGTATCCTTATTTTATCATTCCCCAAAATATTTATTTTGTTGCACCCCAACAGACATTACTAATTTACTTATTTATTTATTGTTTATTTGTTATATACATATATTTTTAATGTATGTTTAGGAAGCAGACCCCTCACATTAAGTTGACCACTTGTGGATGCTGGATTTTCCGGGCGGTTCCAGGCAGGCTTCTACCACAAGTTGAACTTAACCTTGTGTCTCAGTGTGGTTGTCTACAATTTCCTAGTTACTGTAAATTTTACATGCAAATTAGTCATATCTATTCCTTTTCTATTATGCCTAATTTCACTGTAACTTGATTTACAATATCCAATTTGTCATTAACAACATTTCTAGTAGACTTTTATTGTAAATTTCACAATTTTAGCATTACAGTGATTTTTAACCCAATAAGCAGATTCATAGAATAGATCTGTACAACAGTAACGTTCTTAACATAACTGAGAATAAATTATACCGCAATTATCACAATTTATAGTTATTTAACATGTTAAGAATGACGTGGAATGTAAATGATAAATATACCATTATTTAAAAGCTATAATCTGAATCCACTCACCTGACATCTTTTCAATCCTTGAATCAAATCCAGATATGTTATTCCATGGATTTCCTAACTGAATCTATTATTAAACAACCACGGATTCACAAATATGATGCTAAAAGGAGAGAGAAACCTAAATAAATTAGATTCAAGAACTTACCTCACGTTGGTCAGAAATCTGTACAACTATGTTGTAGATATATATTATTTACCTCCAAATCTTGAATCAGAATTTCCGAAAAGTAATATTTTAACTTCTAAAAAGGTTTGGAGAGAAAAGAGAATAGCAGAGCCTAGGTAGTGTCTCAGAAAATATGAGTTTAGAGTTAGGCCCTGCTAGTCTATTTATAGGCGTACAAGAAAGTCTGGTCCGTCGGATTTAACAAAATAAAATCTAAACCGCTTATATTAGAAAACCACGTCATCTAGAAAATAGATCTCGGACCGATTGATTCGACCCCTGTGTCGACCCAGTTAGAGGTGGGTCGACCCTTGTGTCGACCCACTCAGAGGTGGGTCGACCCCTGGGTCGACACATGGGTCGACCCAAGAAAACAGGTCAACACATCCGGGGTCTAAGCAGATCTTCTGCATCGGTTTTTTTTACTGATTCTTAATGTTAATTGATAACATTAATCACTTACTTCATATAATTCTTCTGATTTATTATATTCTAGTTATAAACTATATTTATGTTTGAATTCTGAATTTACGTGGGTATACATGCATATAATATGTTAATTCATTGCCCGTTAATAGCTCTAATTAATGACGCTTTGTTTTATTCCTTTTAATGCACTTTAATTTCAAAGGCAGTTAATGTCTTATCTATTTTCCATTTATCATGCATTAATTATATTCTGCTCTTAACTTGCGCTTTTTATCTCAACATTCAAATTTGTTCATGTATGTGTATATATACACACACACACACATATGTGTGTGCAATCTTTATTTCTTTTTCAAAATTCAAACAACGTTATGTTGTCAGTTATTTCTTACCTATTTTCATTGATTGAAGAATTATTTTGGATTTCTCTTTCATATGTATATACTTTTGCACACACATGCGCATATATTTACATATGCATGTATACATATATTTTAATACTCACTTTTATGTATAATTTTCCTTATATGTACATTTATACATATTTTCCTTTTATAATATCTATTATTTTAGTCGTTCCTCTATATGGCACCAGCGGGACATGAACTTGCGTCACTCACGTGGGAGAAACATGTCTTTAGCAACTGGGCTATAGAGGCTATTGTTAACAAGAATAAAAACATTGGTGGGCAATGTGTTTTTTCGTGTTCTTCTTTATACCTTTTTTTACATTTGTTGTAATATTTCATTTAAATATATCCTTTTCATCTTAAATTTGTGTCCTCTAAATCATAGGTCTAAATTGATCAAAAAATCGCCACAGATGCAATGATGCTAATTCTATGACTGAATTCTGAAAGATTTTCAAATTTTATTTTATTATTTAATTAAAAATGCGGGGTGTTATAATTGTAAACACCCTAAGTCTAGAAATCAGTTAGGAAGTATTATTAGATATGTATTGTTGTTATTCCATATTTATAGGATTTGGGTGTAAGTATATGATTTGTGTAGTATCGATTTTAGAATTATAAACCTGTTTGTGTTTGATGCTGTTTGGTTTTTTTCTTGATTGTTGTATATTTATCTTATTTTCTCTTTCTGTATAAAAGGCATTATTTTAAATATACACGTAATATAAACAAATCAAATAGGTAGAGATGTGTAAATTCATGTATTTTTGAACATAGTTTATAACATCTATTCAAAATAAAATAATACATATTTCCTTGTGATTTGAAACGTGCCAACATTCCCTTTTTAATTAAGTAAATGAACTTTCCATGAGATTTTAAATCTTAAAGAAGATTAAACACAAAAAGGGATTATTGTGGTTGTTAGCATAGACAGGAATATAAAATAATAATAGCATTGATAAAATATAAATAATAACTACCCCAACACCACACTTAAAATATAAACATACACCTATTACAATCTTATCCGTCCAAACCTATGTAAACAACGTTATTATAATTAAATGTATGTTACACATTTGAATTTGAATGATTTGCATTTAATGGGAATATATATATGAAAATATTTCTCATAAAAATGGAAATGAATATTTGTGATTGTTATAAGAATAAACATGGAATTAAAATCTATAATTAAAAAGTTACAGATAAGAGAATGAATATTGTAACCATGAATGCTTGGGGAAATAAATCGAATAGGTAATAAATGCCAATTAGTTATAAGTTTAATGTGATTAGGAATAGGTGTTGTGCCTCCAATTAGGGAAACTAATAAATATAAACTTTTATATATATGAACTAATGAAACTAAATAAATATAATAATAGTTGGGAGAAAAATAATTAGAATTAGTAAAATTAACAGCGATTAATAAAAATGGTATTTAATAAGTTGTGTGTGCCTTAGGAAATATGACCGTTAGGGTCATTTATGGAATATAACCAATTTGGTAATAAATACAGTAAAAAGGGGATTTAATGGGTAACGATCGTATTAGATACTAAGTCTAAGAATGATGTAAATAATTAAATATCCAAGGATAGGAAGATATAAGGAAATATCCTTGTCTTATTCTAGTTTAATCCTAGAATTAATATCTTTAATTAGAAAGAGGGATTGGAGTTAGTAGGTTAACCATACGAGGTCTATTATTTTGTTTGACAGAAGTTTACACTTTCCAGCATTCGGACATCAGCACAACTGTTGTGAGATAATATTAACCATAGGAACCCGTGACGTTTGATAATTCCGAACGTGAATTATCCTAAAAGGTTTACTCCAGAATTTGTGGTATTAAGTGGTTGCAAGGTCCACCTCCTGTCCAAACGGGGAAGCAAAAAGGAATAATTCATAGTTGAGCATACTTCAGGGTTAGAGGTATTAAGTAGTGGGATCTATATTTTTGAGTATAAGTGATTGGATTCACCATTCCCCACAAGAGTAGAGCCATAGAGTTTTCCTTTAACAGGTATTAAGTGATCGGATAGCTCGCATCCCCATAAATATAAAGTATTAAATGGATAATTGCGTGCGAGATCGGTAATCTCCACGATGGTCCACTTTCTTTAGGTAGTAAGTGATTAGGTTAGAGTGTGCCTTGGGATATGATATTAAATGTCCATGGGACTGCCTATCTTGTAGGAAGTATTAAGTGATTATGGGATTATCTAATAAGGCCAGTTAGATAGTAACACAGGGTCCACCAAGGGAAGGTCTTAGATGACAACTAGTCATCTACCTATCATAGAGGTCATAAGTGACTGCTTATTATCTCTTGCCTTATGTGGAGCTTAGGAATAGCCGTGAATGACAAAAGCCTTAAATTAGCAGGACTTAGCAGCTAATGTCCTCTAATATATATTAGAACGTAGCAAACCGCCTAGTGACGTATTAAGTGATCAATGGATCCGCATTCACATTAGATAGATAGTGAGGCCATAAGTGGCTATATAGAGATGAGCCACTTCCTTTATTAATAAGGTATTGAATGGTTGGAGAGCCCGCCTCTTAGTTTTGGTATTAGTTTTGAAAAGTGGTTTAAAGGCTAAATACTTATGCGTAAAAGTTCTATCTCCTTATAGTATGATAACATTATCTTTGGGAAGAGATACCTTGGGTATGTTAGTTAATTGTCGTATGTGATTCTTACAAGATTAGGTTAGAATTACTAGCGTTGTTAGACATATGATTTTGGGTAAAACCAAATGGAATACATTTGTGTATTGTAGACAGGGTTTTGCATTTTCTACTCACCAGGATTTGTTCGTTGTTCTGACTCCCCTCCTCAAACAACTCACCAGTTTATCATGAGGAAGATAGGTCTTCACAAACAGTCAAATATGGTTTTTGGTCCTTTTTCTCTCGTGTTCAGTATTGATGTGGCGATTTGCTTTTAAGGAAGTTTCCTAAGTCGATACTTGATATTCTATCTTGTTTCCTCTCTGAGTTAGTTTTATTATACTCTGATTATGCTCATGCTCATTATTTGCAAGTACCGGATTTATGCTCACTGTGCTTGGATGAGTTCGAGTTTCCGTTTTTTTCAAAATTTGGGCCCAAAAAAGTATGGGATGTAAAATTTGGTATCAGAGTTAAATTCAGATAATCAGAGGAATTAATAAATTAGGATTCGAAAGAGAATGTATTTGAATTTCTTTTTTTATTTTCTTCAGTCTTTACTACTTGACTCTAAATTATTTTGACGATAAGATAGTCGTGAGCCTATTTATTTGAAGATGAGTTTAAAACGACTAGGAGTTAGAAGTATTTTTAGTTCGAGTATCTAGATAACCCTGACTTACTACATGGTGTGTTTGGAAATTTTTCTTGAAGAGCATAAGGATGGCATACGGTGAATCCTGTGGATTTGAGCTTGACTATTATATGAAAAGCTAGCTACAACTGAGATAGTCGTGATTTCTGGTTTTTGGTTTCGTTGGAGTTCCAGTCCATGACCTTTCCTTGGTCTTGAAATTTAGCGGGGAATTCATGTTAACACGCCATATCAATCTGAAATAAAATTACAAAGAATGTCCATTTGATACTTCGTTATGAAATTCGAATATTCTTTTTTTAGAACTATTTTTTTGAATTCTTGGTCTCACTCAGAAGAAATCTTATTTTTAAACTATTTTGGAAAAATGGATTTCTAAAGTTTTAAATTACTTTGAAAAAGAATAAGATTCGTGAAAGTTAATAAATTTTAAATTCTCAAATCTGTCCATGTTTCAGATTGTTCGAGTTTTGTGAAATTTTAATAAATAATCCTTTTTGGTAAAAAGAAGGAATTTGGAAATGACAAGAAACATACCTCAAATTAAAATTATTACCCATTCCTTGTAATTTTTAATGTTCCGCCCTTTAGATATTTTGGATGATTTATAAAAATTTATCAAAAATAAAAATAAACTTGATGATTCAAAACACAGAAGGATTGTTCCAGTTAGTACCATGAACGAGAATATAAATAATAAAATAGACTTATAATACAAGGCCCTCAGTTTATGAATAAAATAAAATAAATCCAATTTTTTCTCTCGAATTTAGGCTAAGGAAAATTTCCATTCAGCTTAGGGTTTTTAATTTCTTAAATTGTTCAATTTATTTGTCAGCTAGGTAAGGGGAAAATCTGATTTAATTTTTTATTTCGAATTTCTAGCTGGATTATTCGGGAATTTGTTCATTCTTTTGTTTGATGGTCACAAGTACTTTGAGGAAAATGAGTAGCATTGGGGAAATATTTCTCAACTTGACAGAAGGCAGACATTAGAATAGGATTTCGGAAGGAGTTGGGTAGACGGTACGATTTTATTTTATTTTTTCTAACTCAAACTGGCCTGTTTGGGTCTAGCTTCTGACCGCGCACCGAAAGAGACAGGCAGTTGACCCCTAGCGGTCGACTACCCTCTTAGGTCTGGGTCAATCACTCTCCCTATCGGTGTGACTCGAACCTTGAAAGCGATATATATTTATAGCTTCTTGGTCGAGGTATTCATTTTGCTCCGTCTCCCTCAAATTGCAACAGCTAAAACCTAATTCCACCACCTCCCTAACCTCTAGACTCAGGCCTCCAAGCTCTGTTTCTCTACCAACCACCACCAAAATTTCTGCATTGTAGATCTATTCCCTTCTATATTCCAGATCTATACATTTCTTCTTTGATTTTGCTGATTTTTCATGGTGCCTCCTCGACCAGCCAATATTCTTGCGCAACATCCCAGTCTCACGCCTCTAGAGGTCGCGTGGCTTGACTTCAGTGAAAGGAATATAGCCACTTACTTGGAAATGGTGAACTATGAATTTCACCAAGGATGTCTGGCGAAATTTGATGATTTCGCTCTTTTCCATCTTGAGGAGTTGTTTGTCACAACAGGCCTAGCACCGATCATACCTTATGACACTTTTGAACGTGAGTGTTATCTGGGCTGCATCCGTCTTTTTGATGCCCAAATGGCTATTGATTTTGATAAGGGTGTTAGACTGATTCAGTCAGAGGTGAAGGGGACCCACATCATGTTCACCGACCAGTATTTATCTGATATTTAGGGATTTCCCCGGTCAAAGCAGATTTAAAGGATATCGAGATGACTGAACCTTGGATTTTTACAACCATCTTTGTTGGAGATGTCGATGTTCGGGACACTGATAATTTTTGACCCATTGCCTGTCTCGTTGGGCGCATTATTGAGCATAACATCATTACCAAGATGGGAAGTCTTGAGAAGATTTATCCTTTAGTGAGTAGAGCCACTTATGTCATTACTGGTGGCCTAGCCATCAACTCGGCTAACGCTCTGATGATGCCCTTTATAGAGCCTCCTGCCAGCTCTTCGAGGACTCATTTTATATATAGTCATCTTCTCACATGTGTCTTCCGGCACTTTCGAGTGAATCTTCAAGGGGAATCCATGATCAGTGGTGCCATCGATCGTGCCACTCACCGGAGGATGGAATTCAGCTACCCACAACTCCGTTCCAGCTTCATCACCTCACGCTCCAGTCTAGCAGCATTAACAGTCGATCGTAGCATGCCAGGAGAGCCCTGAGCTTGGTGCTCTCTGCCAGATCTAGGCCGAGCTTTGTGAGGTTCACAGGGTGAAGCATCGATGGGCGCATGAGATTGGTTGCATTTCTTCTTTGCTACGTTATGGGCGAGGACATGGAAATGGGTCGAGTTCCAACCGCAGAGCTCGACCTTCTCTTAGCCTGTAGGCATTATCTTGTGTGTATCATGTGTATCTTTTTGTTTCCAACATTTTATCTTGGTTATCTTATGCAGTTGTGTTTGTAACTGTCAGTGTTGTTGTTTCTGGAAATCGCACAACGATGTAATGAGACTTCAGTTATTTGTTTGTAATTTGAACTAGAAATTATCTCATTTTCTTTATCTAACTAATAGTTCTTTTAGAGTTGTAAAGAATAAATTTTGTGGTAAATAAACTTTAGCGAAGGCCAGGTTTTTTGCATTGTTTCTTAATGGGTATTATAATTTTTAGTCGCCTGTTTCTTTTAAGCCAAAATTTATTTTGAGATTTGTGTGTATTATTTTAATTTTCATATTTGTTCTGCGTAACTGACTTCATATTATGCTGAAATGTGACCTAAGTCATTTAATTTTCCATAAAATATATTTTTGAAACTTTTTTACAAATGTCATTTGAAAAAAGTCATAATTTTAAATATTTGTTCTGGTTTACTTTCTTTTCATATTTTTACCAACTTGATTTATGCAAAAATGTTAATTTGGATACAGTAACTTACATACATTTATACATCTGCTTTGTATAAAATAGTTTGTTTAAAAGTAGTAAAATGCATGTTATCAAAATCTTAGTTTTTGTACAAATCCCATATAAAAAGTGAAGTAGTACCAAAATTGAATCCCAAAATTTGCATGAAATTTTAAGAAATGGAGATTTTTTTTTTTATTTTAGGGTAACATAGAAAGCATGAAGAAGATTTTGGATGGTTTGTTTGTGCGTTTTAGAGGTGCACTAGGAACGATGATGCGTTGAAACCATTAACATAACAACAGAAAAGTTGTTTTACCTTTGAAAATGTTGTTTCCATATCTTGTCAATGACGCGAGAGAGTTATTATTTGACTCATTTAATGTTTTAGAGCTTGATTTAAGCCTCCCTTGCAGTCTACAAATGATTTTTTTTTGGAGCATTTGGGGCAACTAAGGTAAAATTCCGTTGTAGGATGGGAATTGAAAATTTTGTAAGAGGTAAGAAAGTTGAATTCTCTGCTTTGATTTTCTTTTTTTTTGGCATAGAATAAATTGATAGGAAGCGATTTTAGATGCATTGGCATATTGAATGATAGGGTTTGGATAAAAAAATTTGTTGCTCCACACTTCAGTAGCAGCCATGTGAGGGTTTGGATGGAAGATATTTTCAAAATTTTGCATTTATATAAAACTACCAGTATATTTAGGATGTTTGCATCCTGTTTTCAAAATAAAATGCATACATATAGGAGTATCGGAATTAAAGTCATTACGCATAGATATTTATGCGTTGTAATCATTATGTACACTGTGCATATGTGCACGTTCGGTTGCGAAATTGGATGTACACAAATTGGTTGTGTAGAGTAGGACTTATAGGTGTCAACAAATTTCTTTTAAAGAGGGAAGAATGTAACACCTCAGAATTTGGCGATAATCAAATTAGCTTTTTAGTTATATTCCAAAAATAGAATTTTTGCAAACGATGGAATTTGACCAAGAAAATTGCACTGTTGCGTTCGTAATGGAACTCTGTTTAACTTCCATGTTTGGAACTTCGCGAACGGAGTCCGTATGAAAAAGTTTCAAACGAACTACGAAAATGGATGGAAAATAAATAAATAGAATATGTTAATTAATAATTACCTTTTATCATCTGCTATCACTAGAGGCAGGAGGCCAGATTGATCGACCTAGTGGTCGACCCCCGGTTTCCTGTACTACCAGGCGGCTAGGGTTAAGGATATAAAATACATACATCGACGGATGGATTTTTATAAAATTTAACCCAACGGTTAAGGGTCATTTCTACGCCTATAAATAAAGGGCTAAACCCCATACTTTTGCTCATTTTTTCTACAGGCTGCAACAAAACCCTTCCATTTCCAATCCTCCAACATCTTATAAAATTCTAAAATATAAATATATACAAAAAAAATAAACAAGGACGGGAGAGACTGAATCCATATTTATGCAAAAAGGTTGGTTAACCGGATAAAAATTGTATATTTGTAAGATTTGGAAATTTTAGGCCTAAAGGCTGTATTTAGATTTGGATAGCGTTCAGGTAAGAGGGAAATATATGCACTATTTAAAATATCATATATGATTCTTTTGTGTTAAATCTGGGTTATATGCGTAAAAATATCATATTTTTTATTTATATAAAATTTGAAAAATTTGTGAAGTTGGATATGGATTTGTAGGCATCTTAGCTTAATATTCTTATATTGCCTACAATTTATCTAAGATTGTTTGTGGCTACTGTAAACACCATGAATCTAAAATCAGTATGAAAATATTGTTAGATACATAGTGTTATCATTCCAAATTTATAGGATTTGGATGAAAGTATATGATTTGTGCAATATTGATTTTAGAATTATATACCTGTTTTTGTTTATGATGTTGTTTGGGGTTTTTACTTGATTGTTGTAAATTTTCCATTTTTTCACTTTGTGTATAAAAAGGCATTATTTGAAATCTACAATGAATACAACCAAACCAAATCGGAAGAGATCTGTAAATTCACGTATTTTTGTATGTAGTTTATAAAATTTTTTCCAAGTAAAATAATACATATTTCTTTGTGGTTTGAAACATTCCAACATTCCTCTTTTAGTTTTAGGCAAAATTTTACAATAATTGCAGTAAATGACCTTTCCATGAGATTTTGAATCTTAAACTAGATTAAACACAAAAAGGGACTATTCTAGTTGTTAGCTTGGTCTGGAATATAAAAAAATAATAACATAAATAAAATATAAATAGTAACTACTCTAACACTGCGCTTAAAATATAAATATATAACTATTACAATTTTATTTGTCCAAACCTACATAAATAACGTTATTTTAATTGAATGTATGTTATGTGTTTGAATTTGATTTATTTCCAATTAATAGGAATAAATATATAGAAATATTTCCCGTAATAAATGGAAATGAATATTTGTGACCATTATAGCAATAAATGTGGAATTAATAGGTATACTTAAAAGGTTACAAATAAGGGAATGAATATTGTAACCATGGATGTTTGGAGAAATAAATTTAATAGGTAATAAATTCCAAATGGTTACAATTTGAATGTGATTAGGAATAAATGTTATGGCTCTAATTGGGGAAACTGATAGCTATAAACTTATATATATATATATATAAGACCTAATGAAACTAAATAAATAATGTAATAATCATGAGTGCAACAATTAGAATTAGTAAAATTAAATGGGACTGGTATAAATGGTATTTAATAAGTGGTTGATGCCTTAGGAAATATAACTGTTAGAGTCATTTATGGAATATAACCAATTTGGTAATAAATTGAATAAAAGGTGGATTTAATGGGTATTAATGGTCGTATTAGATACTAAGTCCAGTAAGGAAATAAATAATTAAATATCATATGATAGGAAGATATAAGGAATTATCCTTCTCTTATTCAAGTTTAATCATAGAATTAGTATCTTTAATTAGAAATACGGATTGGACTTACTAGGTTAATGATGCAAGGTCAGTTGCCTTGTTTGACAGAAGTCTGCACTTTCTTTCAATCATACATATTTATAACCAATGTGAGATATCATTAACCATATGAACCCGTGATGATAGTTAATTTCGTAACGTGAATTATCCTAAAAGCTTACTCAAAGACTTGAGGTATTAAGTGGCTGTAAGGTTCACCTCTCGTCCAAAGGGGAAACCAAAAAGGAAATAATTCATAACATAGCCTACTTCGAATTTAGAGGTATTTAGTAGTGGAATCCGCCATTTTGGGTATCAAGTGAATGAATTTACCCTTCCCCATATAGAGCCATAGGGTTTGCCCTTAACAGGTATTAAGTGATCGGATAGCTCGTCTCCCTATAAATAACGAAGTATTAAGTGGCTAATTGGGTACGAGATCGGTAATCTCTACGATGGTCCGCTTCCTTTAGGTAGTAAGCGACTAGGTTAGAATTTGCCTTGGGATATGGTATTAGATGTCCACGGTACTTCCTATCCTGCGGGAAGTATTAAGTGATTAGGGTATTATCGAATAAGGCCAGCTAGATAGCAACATAGGGATTCCATTGAGGGAAGGTCATAAATGACAATTAGTCATCTACCTATCCTATAGATCATAACTGACTGCTTACTCTCTCGTCTTATGCAGGATTTGGGTATAAGTGTGAATGAAGAAGACTTAAATTAGTAGGACTTAGTATCTAGTGTCCTCTAATATATATTAGGATGTAGTAAACCACCTAGTGAGCTATGAAGTGACCAATGGATCTGCCTTTATGTTAGATAGATAATAAGGCCATAAGTGGCTATATAGAGATGACCCACTTCCTTTATTAATAAGGTATTGAATAGTTAGAGAGCCCGCCTCTTAGTTTTGGTATTAGTTCAAATGGTGGTTTGAAGGCTTTATGCTTATGCGTAAAAATTCTATTTCAGTATAGTATGATAATGTTATCTTTGGGAAGTGCTACCTTTGATATGATAGTTAATTGTCGTGTGTAATTCTTACAAGTTCAGGTTAGAATTACAAGCCTTATTATATATAAGATTTTGGGTGAAACCAAACGGGATACATTTGTGTATTGTAGACTATGTTATTCATTTTTTACTCACTATAACTTGTTGTTTAGACCTCCGTCCTCATAACAACTCTCAGGTTTATCTCGGGGAAGACAGATCTTCGCAAATAGTCAAGTTTGGTTTTTGTTCTTGTTCTCTCATGTTTGGTATTGATGTGGAGGTTTGTTTTTAAGGTAGCCTAAGTCAATACTTGATATCCTATCTTGTTTCTTGTATAATTTAGTTTTATTATACTCTGATTATGCTCATGCTCATTATTTGCAGGTGCCAAATTTATACTCTCCATTCTTGGATGAGTTCGAGTTTGATTTTTGTTAAAATTTAGGTTTAGAAAACTATGGGGTGTTATAGAGTCAACCTCTTGTTCATATAGTGGTTGAAAAATTGAAACTCGGTGTACTGCTTATTCATACGAAGTGGTCTGTCTCTACTTCAAATGGTGGTTGAGCTACAATAACCCGATCTACCTCTTGTTCATATGGCAGTTCAACAAGCTCCTGGGGTCTTAGCTAGTTAAGATCTAGGAACTCACGATGGATATTCTCGTAGTGTTGCTTTTGATAATTGATAAGCCAACCTTCATTGACTCACGGACTATCCGACGGTTTGTAGACTGGCCAATCATCAAAATCAATAGATGAAAGCCATGACGGCATTACTATGAGTACGCCAATCATTAGATTCAATAGATGAAGGCCATTACGGTTCATGGATTGGCCAATTGTCAAAATCAACTCTTTAATCTTCCATTTTAGCTAATAGTCTGCATCTGTGTTGAATAATTGAGTATGTTTTTGCGATTCATATAAAAAATTGACTAATGGCTCAAGTTCATGAGACGAAAATAATAAGTTGAACATTGTTTGAATTATGATGTGTTTTTTGAGTTAGGACATAGTGGGCATGTATAAATATACAAAATATCTGAACCAATGATTATTATTTCAACAAAACAACATGGCTACGGTACCTGATATGCCCGGACATTGTCACGCCTTGTCTTCACTCATAAGAGATACACATTAATAGTAAATGAATCAACGTGACTATAGTGTCTGATATAGCCGAACATATTCATGCCTTGTCTGCACTCGAACAAGATATGAATTAGTGGGTAAACAAAACATGTGTACAGTGTCTGATATGACCAAATATTATCACGCATTATCTCCGTTCATACACAAGCATATGAATAAATACTCGTATATAATCATGAGCATGACATACTTATTCTATATAACTTAGTGATACCATATTCAATTCACAAATCAAACAACTTTGCTCAACAACAATATCTGATAATTTACTCAAAGCCATACTTCTCTATGATAGCGATTCTGAAGAAGTAGACTACGAATTAGTACATCAATACGAAGAAGAGGTATTGGAAATTTACTGTAAAGCATACAGTTCAATTTCCAAGAAGCATAATGGCTCAATCATCCGTTGAAAATACATCAACCATAATTAGAAAGCATTCCACAAAATACTTATAAAAGAGTACTTTGCTCATGATCCAATATACGGTCCAGAGATGTTTCGACGATAATTCAGAATGAGTTGCCCATTGTGCTGTGGAATTCTTGGAAATATTCAAAAAAAAAAACTTTGTTTTAAAGTGTGATGCTGCCAAAAAACAAGGTCTTAATGGGCATCAAAAGATGACCGCAGCTCTGCGTATGTTAGCATATGGTACACCCATCGACGCACTCGATGACGCATGTTGTATTACAGAAAATCCAATATTAGAAAATCTACAACAGTTTTGCCAATCCGATGTGGACATTTATGGAACCGAATACATTCCTTCTTCAAACGAAGCAGATGTCACGCAATTGTGTGAAATGCGCAACAGCAGAGGATATACTAGAATGCTTGAAAGCCTAGACGGTATGCATTGGGAGCGCAAAAACTATCCTAACGCTTTTCATTATGCATACACTGCTATCCATATAAATAAAAAACACATTTTTATATGATATTCATATAAATAAAAATCACATTTTTATATGCTATATGAATAAAAATAAAGACTTATAGGCGGTGTTGGGTGGCGGAGGAGGCTCAGGGGAGGGGTGCCGGATCGAACTCAACGACTATTGCCTCTAGCTAATTACCCCCATTATGAATACAATGGGATATGTTTCGTAAGCCAATTCGACTATTTCGATCAATTTTCATTAAATTAAAATATAAATCAGTATATATTGAATTTGATTGTACTTTTCAATTTACCGGGGCCACATACTGACTCCAAAAATTCTAAAAAAATAAGTCTAGCTTTGTTTTGATGATACGGTCTTAACGAAACTAATTTCTCCGAATTTGGCGACCGTTTGAAAAATGGTCATTTTCTGGTCGATCCAATTTGACTGAAATTGACAAAACACGTTTTCTTTTGCCACGCTCACATACTATTTCCAAAAATTATGAACATTGGAATCTAACAATAAATTGACGTTCCGGATCCAACAAACGTGGTTTCGTTGAAAATGGAGGATGTTTGCAAAATGGCTATTTTAAGGGCTTTATATATTATTTAAAATATATATAAATTCCATACCGATTATTTTAAATTTTAAACTGGACATAACTTTCAATTAATATAGTACATTCGTTAGAAAGATATTGTTTAACAGATTCAAATATTTCTTGTTTCGTCCAATTCTGATTCAAAATGAATTATGTATATTAAATTTAAATTAGAAATCGAATTTTCAAACTACCGCGCCATTTCAGGCTCATTTTATAATTAAAATAAATTTATAATTTATAATTTCCAACTTCAATTAAAATAAATTTTTAGTTGTTAATATTTAAATAAATCATTTTAAATATTCAAAATCCATTAAAATTGCTAAAATAAAAAATTTTAATTAGTTCTAAAATTCTGGGTTGTTACATCGGTTTCCCCTTATCATCGCACATGCGATCAATTCGTATAAAAAATTGACTAATAACTCAAGTTCATGAGTCGAAAATGATAAGTTGAACATTGTTTGAATTATGATGTGTTTTTTGAGTTAGGACATAGTGGGCATGTATAAATATACAAAATATCTGACCCAATGTTTACTATTTCAACAAAACAACATGGCTATGGTACCTGATATGACCGGACACTGTCACGCCTTGTCTTCACTCGTAAGAGATACACATTAATAGTAAACATATCAACGTGACTACAGTGTCTGATATAGCCGAACATTGTTACGCTTTTTCTACACTCGAATAAGATATGAATTAGTGGATAAATAAAACAACATGTGTACAGTGTCTGATATGACCAAACATTATCACGCATTGTCTCCGTTCATACACAAGCATATGACTGAATACTCGCATATAATCATGAGCATGGCAATGTGATGACCCGAACTTCCCCGTGAAGGGAAACCCGGATTGTGTTGAGAACATGACAAATCAGAACACAAACAGAAGAACATTTCATTGCTTATTACAACAATTTACATCAGAGTGCAAGAATATACAGAGTATGAATAAATATTATACATCAAGGAAATATCAGAGATTTAAATAATAATGCAGCGGAAAAATAATACATAACACAAGTGAAACACTTATACGGATACAGAGCTTTCCGAACATCATTCCAGCTGTAAACCAGGATCCGGCGAATATAAATCTACAAAACCAAAACTACTAGCTGCCCATGTGGAAAATAGGGCCACCCAGAGTTTAGGTTAAAACAATAAACTCTAGGTCAGCCATGTGACTAGTGTGAGAACTAAAACAGTTATTTAAAACTTTACTTTAAAGATAAGGTAAATCAAGGGACCACGCCGTATAACACGGAACGAGATTCTTCCCAAGAATACCAGTGCATAAAATAAACAGCGCAATGCTTTTTGGAAAAATGAAGCTATTATAAGACTCAGGTCCCATCACGCAATGCAACGCAAGCCAGAGGATAGAGTTTTACCTTATAATAGCCAAACATGCTTGGTACGTTTAAAACAAATCATTTTGATACTATTGTAGTGTAAAGTGTATGAAAACAACTTCAAATATAAATGTATCAATCATAGATGGCATAGAGCCCCATCCCACTATGTTGCCATACTAGGCTTTACAATCAAAACCGCAAAATGTCGTATCGGAAGTTGGATTCCCATCTGTGAACCAAGGCAAGGGATCGTCCTTACCACTTCGAGACAATCTAGCCCATGTCTCAGGGTCAGAACGCATCGACCCTTGGATCGTCAGGACCGGTCCATATGAAGTGGATTAAAATGCCTGAACACTATGTTTCCCCGCCCTATGGGGCGTAAAATTAGTCTGTATAAAGACCATACCATCCATCGGCTCCGTAGAGACCGATGTAACCAAGGCGCCTCGCTATCCATCTTCCACATAAGTAAAACGCCTGGGTGTGCAAAACCCAGACACCACTCTTAGCTAGAAGGAAACACATGCCCTCCCTGTTGTCCTCTCCCGTTTTTGGTTCACACCGGGGTGTGAGGCTCGCGAATTAACACTACACAAAGCTATGTTATATTAAAGTCGTGCTTTGTTCATCAACCACAAACTCTCCTTTTCAATAGAAGCCTGGATCATTTGCATCTCAGCATGCCGCACAGGCAATTCACGCTATGCAACCGATGTCTATCAATCACACATAGTGAAATCCGATGTCAAACACACATCCATTTACAAGTTCATTCTGTGTCTGAACGAAACCGAAGGCACCTTATTCCTCGTCCCATATGTCCAATATAGGATAGAGGCCCTCGCATATCCGGTCGATCTCCAAGTACTTCTGGACGATCACCACTTATTACCTTGTCTTGGGTGTACAGCCCAATCAAGACATTGGTAATCATCTAAACAATGTGAAGACCTCTAGTCTTTAACTACCATCTTCATCATCGACTCATCGCCGATTCATTTATTCAGAATGGGATAAACCCGGTTTTCTGAATAACACGCTTATATAATAAACAAGTGCTATAAAAACACAATATACGCCTCATTCCAATTCTGAATATTCTTTTATTTAAATATTCATATCCTTTTGGAAAGGTTCCCATTAATTTTATCAAAGATAAATTCTTTAAATTTATTCTTTAATCTTCCATTGGATATCAATTTAAACCAAATTATGGTTTATCCAAACTAGTCGGGATTAGCGAACCTTACCGAAGTAATCATTTGTTTAATTTCCCAATCCCAACCTATTCATCCCATGGAGCAAAACTGGTAATACTCCATATCTAACACCACGATGTTATCGGTAAAGTTAATTACCATTTCACATTCAAATCTAATTAAAGATTTAACTATCGCTTGGAGCAAAACTGGTGATACTCCATTCTCGATCATTTACCGAATTTGATAATTTTAGTTATCATATTCACCTTTGAATCTAATTAAAGATTCATTAAAACTCTATTTAGTTTTAATCTCCAAAAATCATTACTTAATGATTATTCAAATTTAGGAAATATATCCTGTCTTTAACTGGGCTAAAGAACTAATGTCATTTAAAGCACAGCTCACGATAAACCCAAAATCACATTCCATTCATTATGGAATCTTCACGGAAAACGGATCAATATATATAATCGATATAAACTTCGATGTCCGCCTAATAATATAATTGGAATAACGGCAAAGCCTTTTAAATTTCATATATATTAGCAGTCTTCCTCCACAGATGTTCACTTTGATTATTACCAAATCGAATTCCATTCCATTCCAATTTATTTTATTAAATTGGAAAAATTACTTTAGAAAATCTCCTTTAAATCTTAACAAAAGATTTATAAATTCCAAATCACATTTCACTGTAAATTGGGTTAAAGAACGAATGTCGTTAAAAATACAGTTCACAATAAACCCAAAATCACATTCCATTTTATATTAAATACAAGGCTCTGAATAGAAAATATAACGGCTCATATTCAATATCAAATCCTACAACCAACAAATATCGTATTGGAAATAACGATATAAATATCTTTCAAATTTCCGTAACAATATTTGTATAATCACAAAATCCGACATCGAACTATTCCGAACACAATTTCGATTCAAATCCATTCCAATTTATATATTGGAAATCTTGGTAATTTTTAAAACCATTCTAAATCCAATTTATTTATTTAAAAATAATTGGATTATAATTCTAGTTCATAACTAGTTCATTTTGACAAAAATATATTTTTATCTTTTCAAGTATGGAATTTTTCATCCCAATTCTTTCCAAATCATTTCTTATGATTTTACACTAATTATTGATATTTTTAATAATTTTATTAAGGCCCGTACAGTCGATTTCCATAAAGGGCCATCGAACTGCACTTACAGCGACATTTTCCAAATTTGATTTGGACATAATTCCAAATCTAACCGTTAGATTTCAAATCTCTTATATTCATTGGAAAGCTCTTTTTGGTACGAACTCGACGGTTCCAATTTTGGGAGAATCTGACAGTCGAATCTCCCGTAGTGCCCATTCGAAGTCAATGGTCGAAATTCGCGAACTACCGCGGTGCGGCGCGTTCTATTCAGGCCATTAAATATATATAATATACATATTATATATATTTCATCGATTTCCATTTAAAATGTGTTATATAAATCTTTTTAAATTCGTTTTCAAAACGATTTCGACTTCATATTCAATTTTAAATCAAAATTGAATATTCCATATCATTAATATATAAATGATAATATTTTCAAAACATTAGATTTTGAAATCACTTCCTTTTTAATATTCATTATAAAAACGAATAAAATCGATATAAATATCGTTCACATCAAAATGGCATTAATCTAATCAGCACGGCTTTATATATTTAAATATTTTCGAGTCCATCCCAAATCGGACATCAAAATTATATTTTGATCCATTACTGAATATTATTTTAAGATATTCATTATTTTAAAATATTTCTATTTCAAATATTTCTATATTTTCATATATTTTTGAATTGGAATCAGACACAGTCAATTACCATATAATGCTATTTATATGGATTTCACACAACACATGTATACAACAACAGTGATAAACAATCATCCATCATCCAAAGTGCAATTTACAACTGTATAAGCGTTAAAAATAAATAATTAATGCTCATCACAGCCTATCAACCCATCGATTGACATACCACTAATTATTGGGATCAGTGTATGTCAAATATCATCCCAATACCCGTGTGGGGTTTCAAACAACAAATACTGATTATTCTTTGTGCAGTTGGGCGATGTGTAAAATTTATCGTCCCAATCTATATCAGATAAATGGGTGTACATAAAAAAATCATCCGACTTGTAAACGAATATTTATTTTATTCATATACACGTTAAAAATTATATTTTTAACGATAAAATATTTTATTTCAACACATGAATATATTTTATTTCAATACGTGAATATATTTTATTTCAACACATGAATATATTTTATTTCAACACATGAATATATTTTATTTCAACACATGAATATATTTTATTTCAATACATGAATATATCTTATTTCAACACATGATTATATTTTATTCAGTCCATTCACATCACAACCAATTTTCACAACACAATCAAAAAAACAAGTCGTCCATGGTCTGTGGATGATGGTGAACAGTTTATATATGCAGTTATAAAATAAATACCTGTACAAGAAATTATAGTGAGGAGTTCTCATATTCGATTCCACTCCGTCGGTCTTCAAAGGACGGTTTCCGTGCCGTTCAGGTTTGAATTTGCGTAAAATTCCAATTGACTCTAAATTGGACCCGGTCAGTCTTGTTGTGAAGCTCTCGTCCCTATGGTTCCAATGGATGCAGTTTCGCTGAATTATGATTAGAAACGAATGAGTTATAATGATTTTCATTTTAACTTAAATTAAATAATCAATGATTAATGCTCTATCACACTAATTACCAATTAAATCTCCTTAATCCTACTTCCTCGCCTAATCACCCTTCTTCCTCCTGGCGATATACAAAGAGCCAAACACAACATTTTTGCCGACTTCATGGGTTCAAACCTCTCTCCATATTTCATCGTTTCCAAAACAAACACCACCGTTAAACCTCTCTTCCTCTTCAAAACCATCCCTTTCTTCTTTAACTCGCACGCACCCCTCAATTTTTGTGCTTCAGCTCTGTCACCACACGCACAAAAGACCAACGTCCCAAACAATAATCGAATTCCCCAAAATAATGCACATGGATGTTATTTAACCTCCTCAACCCGTTACTCAACTCAAACTCATGAATTAATGCATCAATTTCACCCAAAATCAAACCCATAGCCTCACGTCATAAATAGGACAGCAAAGGAAACAACGTTCGGATTCAAGGAAATTAGCATCAGTGTGGAATGCAAATTCTTAGGATTCCAAATATAAGACATTTGGATTTTATAACAATTTATTTGAATTGATATTGATTTATGGGACTCGCGTTTCATATAGGAGGGTGGCGGCTCAAAACTAGTGTTGACTGCGGAATGTATTTGCTTAGGGTTAGGGAGTAGTTGAGACATTGTATAGTATAGTGGAAATATGTATTTAACTTTAATTTAATTCCTTTATTTCAAAATTACCTGTTTATCAGCTCGAACTACAAATCGAACCCAATGACTGTCGCCCCCAGCTAAATACCCCCATACCAAACACAATAGGATATGTCCGGTAAGCCAATTCGATCGTTTCGAATAGTTTTCGTTGAAACTAAAATATAAATCAATATATATTTAATTCAAACATACATTTTAATTTACCGGGGTCACATACTGACTCCAAAAATTCCTGAAAAATAAATCTATCTATGTTTTGACGATACGGTCCTAATAAAACTAATTTCACCGAATTCTGAGTCCGTTTGAAAAATGGCTATTTTCTGGTCGATCCAAATTGACTGAAACTGTTCAAATACGTTTTATTTTGCCACGCTCACATATTAATTCCAAAAGTTATGAATTTTGGAATCCATCAATAATTTGACATTCCAGATCCAACAAAAGTGGTTTCGTCAAAAATGGAGGTCGTTTGCAAAATTGCTATTTTTACGGGTTATATTTCCATAGCGACTATTTAGAATTTTCAACTAGGCATAACTTTTTATTCCCGCTATGAAATTTCAAATTTCGGATTCGTTGGAAAGATATTTTCAAACAGATTCAAATATTTTTGGTTTCACTAAAATCCGGTTTATTTTGAATCCTGTACACTCATTTGAAATTTGAATTGAATTTTCAAACTACCGCGCCATTTTCAATTCCTTTTATAATTAAAATAAATATTTATATTCTAACTTTGATTCAAATAAATATATACATTCTAATTCTTTTCAAAATTAATTTCTCGTCATTATTATTTAAAATAAATCATTTTTAATATTCAAAATTCCTTAAAATTGCCAAAATAAAAAAATTAAATTGGTTCTGATTTGGGTTGTTACAATGACATACTTATTCTATATAACTTAGTGATACCATATTCAATTCACAAATCAAACAACTTTGCTCAACAACAATATCTGATAATTTACTCAAAGCCATACTTCTCTATGATAGCGATTCTGAAGAAGTAGACTACGAATTAGTACATCAATAAGAAGAAGAGGTATTGGAAATTTACTGTAAAGCATACAGTTCAATTTCCAAGAAGCATGATGGCTCAATCATCCATTGAAATTACATAAACCATAATTAGAAAGCATTCCACAAAACACTTATAAAAGAGTACTTTGCTCATGATCCAATATACGGTCCAGAGATGTTTCGACGATAATTTAGAATGAGTTGTCCATTATGCTGTGGAATTCTTGGAAATATTCAAAAAATAACTTTGTTTTAAAGTGTGATGCTGCCAAAAAAACAAGGTATTAATGGGCATCAAAAGATGATTGCAGCTCTGCGTATGTTAGCATATGGTACACCCTTCGACGCACTCGATGACGCATATTGTATTGTAGAAAGTCCAATATTAGAAAACATACAACACTTTTGCCAATCTGGTGTGGACATTTATGGAACCGATTATATTCCTTCTTCAAACGAAGCAGACGTCATGCAATTGTGTGAAACGCGCAATAACAGACGATGTACTAGAATGCTAGAAAGCCTAGACGGTATGCATTGGGAGCTCAAAAACTATCCTAAAGCTTTTCATTATGCATATAATGTTATGGAAAAAAAATACTTACATTGATCCTTGAATCGGTCGTGCTTTACAATTTATAGATATATCATGCGTTTTTTGAAATGTTTGGATCTAGTAACGACAAAAACATTGCCAAACGATCTCATGTCTAATAATTTTGTGCAAGGGGTATCAATTTTGTTATCTTTACTCCAGATCATAATAGATATGATCATGAATATTATCTAGGAGATGGAATTTATCCCGAGTGAAGCACAATAATTGTGAAGACTTTTGTTGATCCAATGGCAACATAATAGACAAAATTTGCTGCAATGCAAGAAGGACAAATAAAAGACATAAAAAGAGCTTTTGGAGCGCTTTAAGCAAGATTTGCAATGGTGGATAATTCATTTAGATTATAGAAGAGATCAAAAATGGCTAATAATGTTTTATCGTGTTATTCTTCATAACATGATCCTACATTCACTAACCTTCACTGCTTACATCCCCTGCATTCACCTACCACCATCTTCGCCTCCTCCTAAACAACTTTCCATAGCATGCAACTCCATCACCATGCTTCTCCCTTTCTTCTTCAAAGAAACACAACCGAACATTCACCAAAACAGTCCTCACAACAAAACAGCACATGCTTCATATCCCCACCGTCAAACAGCCACAAACTGCAAACAGCACTCAACCAACCACCACCTCCCTATCACTATCGCTACACACTCCATAAGTCATTTCCATCACCATCCAAACACAAAGCAACTCCCTTCATCTGAACAAGTTTCCCACAACACCACAGTCTTCAATACTCCACAAATCCCTTTACTGTAGCCAGATGAATGACCCTGCACCACCTAGTCTCGAACATCGAACCAGTTGCAAACCCTAAATCAACTCAAACACCAAACCTGAGAAAAAATAAAACAAGCATCAACCAATCACCCTTGTCTTCAGTTCCTCGCCCAAATTGAACCATCCAAACAAAACTAGTCGACCTCCTTTGCATAAAACCCGCCACCACCTCCCAGAAATTGGGACCCATCCACAAAAATTGCAAACCACCCGTCCCCAACCACCAAGGGCGGATCCAAGAATAAACAAAAGGGTGGGTTGATTTTTTTATTTTAGTTTTGATTTTAACTTTTTATTTACAATGTTTTCAATAGTATTACTATAAGAAATATTAAAAGAAGAAGAAAATACTTTATAGTGAAGCAAGGAGCAATGTCATCTAATTCACACAAACAAAGTTTACATTAAAGCAAGGAGCAATGTCATATAACTAAAGTTTGCCCAATTTATTCAAACAAAATACAGCAAATCAAATAGTGGTGTCATTCAACCAAAGTTTTCGTAATGTACAGCAAGCATCAACATTGATTTACAACAATCTACTCAAGTTTTAAAAAAATCAAACTGAATTTTCCAATATAGAAAACACAGACGAAATTACTACCAAAAAAAAAATCAAACACCAATTTAATATCATTATTGTACTGACTGTGCCACTTCTTGAAAAGAAAAAAACAAACCAAACCTAAATTCCCCAAGCCAGCACCAAGAAAGATCCGCTGGTTCCACCCAAAACCCGAGGAAGGAAGGACCTGAGCTGAACTTCACTAACTCTGCGCAAAGCAGCACTGTCAAAAACTGAACTTTGACAGCAACAAATCATTCATCGATTCGCCCTGTGATTTTTTTTTTAAAATGGGTATGGGATTGAATTTTTACTAAATTGACATAATTTTGATCTAAAGTTTAAGGGTTTCCGCTGAGTTTGATTTCTGAATCTGAGGCGGTTAGTTGGGAAGCGAATTGATAAACACGAAGAGGCATGTGACTGGAAATTAAAGAAAAATTACTGCAATGTTTTTTTACCCTGGCTGAAGCCCAGGCCAGCCGGGGGCTAGATTCGCCCGTGCCAACTACCAAATCATCTATATGAAACTATCTAGTATAACATGAACACGGACGTTCTTTTGTCTGCATCGCCTTTCAATGTTTTTGATTTGATCGACTTCGAACTTTCAAACCCGAAACAAGTTTGCACGGAAGGTGATTTGATCGTGTTTTCTAATTTTTGTACTTTAAGCTGGTTTTTCAAAGAAAAAAAAAGGCAAATTCTATTTGAACCCGAAAATATGCTGAGTAGCCCCCCATTTTATTAAAAAAAATACGTGGATGAAAACGCCCTTTTTGTGTTATATTTTTTTTTTCAGTTTTCTGAATACCTCGTAGTTCCCTTACGTGGTTTATCAGTGCACCTCATAGTAGCCCTACGTGATCTCTGAAAGAACCACAGAAAGCTTCTACGAGGTACGCTAAGTAACCATGTAGGGCTCTAACAAGGTACACTGATAAACCGCGCATTTCCCCTACGTGGGAGGGTACTTTAGGATTTTTTTTTTTTTAATTTGCGGGGGGCAACTCAGCAAAATTGGGAATATACCAGTTTTTCATGTTTTAGGGGCCTACTCAGCATATTGCTGGGTTCGAATAAAATTTGCCAAAAAAGAAATCAATGGCCTTTAGGTAGTTGGCCAGCAGTAATATACTGGGCTCTCTTATGTTTCTTTTTGTTTCTTTAAAGTTTAATTTGGTTTATTTAAATTTTCTACTATAAATCAGCTTAGGTTTTCTTTTAGTGTTGTTTTCCTTTTTCCAATGAAAAAATATTTTTCCTTAAATTTCTAAAATTGTCTTTGGGTGTCATTTGTTTGAATTTTTCAGTTAATGAAAACAACTGCTTTTTTTGGTTTCAAGTAAAAAGCGTTGAGTTCAACTTTTCACTTTAGTTCTCTTCTATTTGACTTCCAAAAAACGTTTCCTTTTTTTTTTTTGGGTTGTAGAAAATCAAGAAAAGATGTGACTTCCTTGCCCAAAAAATCCATGTTAGACTACAATTTGCTAATAACTTTTACATGCATTGTTGGTTGCTTGCGTATATATTTAAAAAAAAAGCAAACAAAAGATTCATCCATAGTTACATTGTTAACTCATATTTAATTTCCGTTTTATTCATTTTATTTTTGTTTCTTAAAAGGAAATATCCAGATTCACATAAGATGAGAAGTTTATTACCCTTGTTTAACCCAAAAAATTGCATTTCGTTATAGAAATTTGATTAAATAAAAAAGATCGGACATTAGACTTAAAGATGTTGCAAGCTCATCTTGGGAAAATTTGTATTTTGATTGCTTGATTTGCTATATTGAAACATTTTCTTGGTGTTTAACGAAACAACAGAGTCTCATTCACTTATAATTATAACAATGATTTGTCGATGTTACAATGATTGTTTGTTTGAAGGTACTTAAACCTTCTCCTGCATTGCTACGATGATTCATGGTGCATCGACAATACATATCTGTTACCTAGCTAAGATTTTTTTTGCTAAATTAAGTCAAAATGTTATGGTATAATTTTTAGGTAAAAGCAATCAAGAAGAAAAACATTGATTAAGTAATTGCATTTACTTAACAACATTTGTTTTATGCATATATAAAAAATACAAACATTTTCTTTTATTGAAAAAACAAAATTCTTTGTTAATAAAAAATGACTACTTTTCAACTTATTCTCTCACACTTACTTTCATCTCTTTCTTTTCTTATTTTTCTTCTAGTGTGCATGTAACGACCCGGATTTCGCCCGCTATGAAATTTCAATTTTTCATATTCGTCGGAAAGATATTTTTAAATAGATTCTAATATTTTTGGTTTCACTAAAATCCAGTTTATTTTGCATCTTGTACAGTCAGTCAAAGTTCAAGTTTGACTTTTCAAACTACCGCGCTATTTCTAACTCCTTTTATAATTAAAATAAAATATTTCATTCTAACTTCGATTAAAATAAATTTTCATCGTTATTATTTAAAATAAATTATTTTAACCATTAAAATTTTTTATTTAAAAATTTTAAATTGGTTCAGAATTTGCGGATTGTTACAATCTCCCCCACTTAAAATCTTTTCGTCCTCGAAAAGGAACGATGCTAAAAGTCATTTAATTAACCAATTCAACTTTTAATTTTAATCAATTTTCAGTTTAGTTCAACATTAAATCTGATTTAGTTAAATTTTTCATTCTTTTATATATTGGTTAAATTAATTATCATTCCAATATTTTAATTAGTTAAACCAATTATCAAACATCACAACTAGCAATCAATTAGGTGATTAAATTTTCAAATATATATAACTTTTATATAAAGTCAAAAATCATATTTTTAGTGCAAATCACAGCAATAGACGCTATCTAGTTTTGGTTCTCACACCAGTCAATGGAAATATATAGATATACCACTTTCGAAACTCGAACATAAATTCTGATGATGTTTCGAGCCACCACCAGAACATCTCCGGGCGACTAAAGTGTGATTCTATATCTATCTAGTTTATTTGAGGTTTCGAATACACGCTAGCTTGGCGTATATGCAAAATCTTTATATACTCGATTGTCCAATGTAAAATAAGATAATATATTCAAATACGTAAAATAAGATTTTAAATTTTCAAAACTAAATTTGTTTTCATTTTTAATTTAAAAATTAATACTCTTCACACTCGTTCTAGGATACTACTAATCCCATCTCTAACGAGTTATTCTTATTGGATATTACTAATCCAATCTCTGATGAGTCTTTTGTTCAGTTCTAACGAGTTGTACCCCAAAGATTAGAGCTAACCAGCGCTAGAATACCAACTGTAACGACCCGGATTTCGCCCAATATGAAATTTCAATTTTTCAGATTCATTGAAAAGATATTTTTAAATAGATTCTAATATTTTTGGTTTCACTAAAATCCGGTTTATTTTGCATCCTGTACAGTCAGTCAAAGTTCAAGTTTGACTTTTCAAACTACCGCGCTATTTCTAACTCCTTTTATAATTAAAATAAAAAAATTCATTCTAACTTCGATTAAAATAAATTTGCGTTGTTATTATTTAAAATAAATTATTTTAACCATTAAAATTTCTAAAATAAAAATTTTAAATTTGTTCACAATTTGCGGGTTGTTACAGTGCATGAGTGTTTGGACCTGTAACGCTTCAACGAACCATTTAATTCAAACAAACCATCTTCCTCAAATTACAAATGAAAATCCATCTTATACTCCCATGAATAGAATTATTTCCACTGAATATCTATCTCTTCTTGCATCGTTTTATCCACTCCAATAGGAAATCGTTTTGAAGATCACTCAAATCACATTAACACACTTCCAAAATTTAGCAATTTTGAACATGATGATCCTTACAACCTTTTAATGAAATTTTAACAAGTTTGTACAACTATAAAACTTTGATAATTATATGATAATAGGATCAAACTTAGGTTGATTACATTTACCGATTAAGCAAAAAACGGTTATGTAGCTTGCCTTCAAACTCAATTAAAACTTGGCACGAATTGTAAATGTTTCTTATAAAAATTAAAACTTTTCAAAAAAAAATTAAATTTAAAATGGAATGGCAAATTTTAATCGATTTTGAGGTCGGTACTTTGGAAAATATTTTAAAATATTTAAGGAGCTTTTGATAAAATGTCCACACCATAATTTAAATAAATGAACTGGTTGTCAAACTCTGTACGATGGTCTTGAGAATAGCTCTCAAATAATGCTTGAATTTATATGTCAAGAAAACTTTTTGGCACAACATAACGATGTCGCCTGACAATTGCTGGAAAACTTAGCTGAAAAATCAATTAAATGGGAATGATTTAACGAGAAATCAATCTATTAGCGAATGAGCGCCTATTCGATTGGATCACCTCTAATTTTAGAAGCAAAAATGCGATGATAAACAAATATAATAAAATTTTCTACTCTAATCAAACAAACCAAGCTACTAAACCTTTGTGTTATAGATGTACCAAATTACATCGTTGGCCATTGTCCTAACTCGATGGACGATTCTGTTCTTTCAATGAAGTCAAGCATGATATCTTCTCTTTTATGTACAATCCTCATTCCATAAATCATCTTAATTTTGCTTGAAACCAACCTACCTTTAAAGCTTTTACAAACAATACTTCATATTATCATTCTCGACCGAATTGATTTCAACCAAATTTTATGCCATCATCTCAAAACCAAACGCAGCAATCTTTTCCTCGTTAAGATGATAAACATAAGACAACGCTTGAATTGTTTTTTAAATATAAGACATCGCTTGAATTATTTTTGGGAAAGTTAGTGAAAATGACCATTAGAATATTCAAACGACGATAATTTGCAAAATATTCTAACCTCGCATGTGCAAAACACGATTTAATTGATCACAAAAAAATTGCAAATTAGTCGGTTAACTACTTCTGTGAGTGAAAGGGAAAGAGTAACGTCCTCAAGTTAGAAAATGTCAAATTTGAGAAATCAAAACAAAAGTCAATGTAATGACTCGCATTGGCAGAGGTATTATAATTAATTTATTTAATTATATTAATAGTGATATAGTAAATTAAATGGTTGTTGAATTAAATGATAGTGAATATTTAATTAAAATAATAAATTAAATAATATATTTAATTCTGAAATAATCAGAATTGGCTGAAATGGCGATATGGTGTGAACTGGATCATCTGTGATATTTAATTCAGCTTGGAATTTAATTTGAATAACGAATATATTATATAAATGACAGTTTGAACGTAGAATTATAATATAATTGAAATCGAGCTTGAAATGGCGCTGTAGTTCGTAAATTGGCGATTCGAACTTCAACTGAATGTACAGGATTCGTTTTAAGCCGGATTTCAGTGAAACAAGAAACGTGTGGAGCTGGTGGAGTATATCTTTCTAGTGGAAGAGAAAAATCGAGATTTCGTCGTGTAGATTTTGATTTACGTCCAAATCAAATTTCAAAAAAGTCGCTGTGGAATTCCTTTATAATTTGCAACGCTTTATTTACGTTATAAACAGATATTTTAAAATATTTGAATATCGGGTTTGAATTTAGACAGGGTTCTTTTGAGACATAACGATAATTTAATTTTTAGAATTTTAATGTAATTTTTAATTAATTTAAATAAGCAACTTTTTATTTAAAGTATTTCGCACCCTTAATCAGCGATTTGGGGGTTTCACAATATAAGTTAATCTACCGGTATTATTATATTTCTGGTGTCGGGACACCTCGCTCATCATGATGGTGTTTTTATTTCTGTCCGTAGCAACGCGGACATGAACGGAATTCTACGCAGTACTCTTCAACTATAACTATTTAAACAAGTATAAACATATAATAAAATTCATTTTAAATGGCATGGTGTCTAAGTATACGAAAGCACATCTAAATGAAAAGGAGAAAACTCAACACGGCACATCTAAATGAAAGGAACACATGTCTCCTATGTTGCCATGAACGTTACCTGTCCCAATTTAATCTCTACGTGTTGTCTCGCTCACCATAAATACAAAACTGCATTGCTAAGGAAAACAGCCTATATATAGACACCGACGATATGTTTCTCTGGTCTTTCCCTTATTCCCTTCTCTGTCCACAGTTCTCTGCGAAAAATAAGGAACTGCATCCACTCTTGATCAACACGCAGGCACTTAAACGAAAAAAATATAGCATGGGAACTTGCATGGAGCCAACGCTTTCGAATGGGAAGGTAATGCTGTGGAGGGACGCGAGCAAGGCTGAGGAGAAAACTTGAAGGGGAGTGACGCATAGGACCGGCAGTGGTGTTCCATGAAGGAGCGGGTTCAGATCTCCAGTCCCTGGTGTCGCAGGTTTCTAAAGTTCTTGGTGGTTTGATGACCGAAGTCGCGACCTACAAGTAGTATTCAAAGGGGTCTAGTGTATTAAGAAGGATGAACTTACTGGGTATAGGAAGACCATGCGTGTGCTTTTGGACTTTGGAAGTGCAGCAAAAGGGTTCATGTATAGGAGAGCAGGTACGGAAGTTTTGTTTAGGGAGAACGAGCTGTCGAGTAACCAATGTGGAAGGTGGAGGTGTAAAGCACGGGTATTACAAACAAGAAGAAGGCGCTGTCAAAAAGGAAATGGGTCTAGGTTCCCTTGGAAATTGTACATGCGGAAGTTTGGGCCGTAGGGCTTTGCACTGGTGAGATTTAAAACGGGTTACTTTTGTTTATATAATTAAGCTATTAACTTGATTAGGAATTTAGTTAAAGAAAGTCGTTGAGTTCTGAACTGAAATTTAATGACATTCAATTTGGGGAGAGTATATTGATGACGCGAACTAGGGGAGGGGTTATCACAGTACTTGGGTGCGGTCTGAATAAACAGTTTACAAGCATGTACAGGAGTGAAGTGAACATGATGGTGCTATGTACAAACGTTTTCAATAAATGGTTTGCATACTGGACCTAATGGGCCATAGATGAGATTTTGCCTGGTTATAGTTGTATATCTAGTAGGGTTGGTTTAATAATAAATATATTTTAAACTAAAAACTTGTTTAACTACCCAGGCAGAATTCGATTGACCGTGAATTCCGGCGTAAGTTCATATTGACAAATAAAATGTGTTAGTATAATTGTTTGACTCATTTGGTAAAACGAAAAAATATAGTCAAAATATATTTAGTACGGATTTAATTACGGTAACATAATTAAATAATTTTATTTAATTATTGACCTTTAAAATGGTAGCAAATTTATAAAATACATAACTATATCATATATATATTGTCAAAAATTGACGCAACCAGTCACGTTGGGTTCGTATGGACGGTGGCTACGTCATGGAACTGACTGCAAATCCATCGGAGCTCTTTACAATTTATGGCGAAATAAATTGTCTGATCAGAATCAACTATCGCAAATCGTTATATAACGGTTAACGCGTAATGTGAGTAAATCTCACTAACTCTGAACAGTTTATCAATTCATGTTGTATTTTTAGAACTGTTAGATATTGGTTGATTGACTGTGAGTTGACTGTTTGATTGAACTGCTAGTCAGTTAGTTGAATTTCTGTATTGATTCTGTTTAACAGAATATATCATATGGAACTGAAAGTGATGTTATCTATATTGTTTAACATCTGTGATGCAGGGAAACAGGTTGGAGGAATCCAACTAGATTCCTCAACATTTATTTTACTGTTTTTCATATATTGTGATATATGATGTGTTATATAATATGTTATGGATTTTGTGTGTTGGAATGATGTTGATCATTGTTATTCGATATTGTAAATATCATAAAGACCCTGGGAGGTAAAAAGAATTATTTCAATGTATATTGAAATAAAAGGGATTTTACAAAATCAACAGATTTTATAAAAGGAAATATTTCGAAAGTAAATAAAAGGGAAAAAGGTTTTTAAAACGAATTGAGTTTTATAAAAGGGAAATCATTTGAAAAGTGAAGAACTGTTACTAAAAGTAAATCTTTATCAATGAATAGTTTAATCGATTAGAGTTAAAGTGAAAGGAGTTAATCGATGTTAGTTTAATCGATTAGAGTTATAGTAAAAGGAGTTAATCGAATATATAGTTTATTCAAATAGAATTAAAAGAGTTATCGAATATAGTTTATTCGATAGGAGTTAAGTAAATAGAGTTAGAGTTAAATCAAAGGAGTTAAGTGAATTTAGTAATTAAAGGAAATGGTTTGAGTTGGCATCGCGATGGTTTGTTTAAAAACATCTGTCTAAGTCCAATGAAGAAGCTTTGGAAATGTTTTCCAAATAAGAACCAGAAATGTTTTCTGATATAGAAAACAAGAAATGGAAATGTTTTCCATTGTTAATAACGTATATTTTCCAAATTTAGAAAATAAGAAATATTGAATATAGGGAAACAGGAGATAAGTAAATTAATGAAATAAAGAGATAAATGTTGAATGATGTTTGATCGATATAAATTTCCATTTGGAAATAATATCGTTGTTTGCACACCTGTTTTTCTTCGATAGTTAAATCACAGACTATCGAAGTTTTGACCATTTTAACGTTGTTAATATGGAGAGACCGGTTGGATTATTATCCAAAGAACCACTCTGTGTTGGCATAAGCGTTGCGAATCATATATGCCAAAGAAAATTGAAGACGGAGTTATGCAAGGGCTATCCTGTTCATAGAATAGTGCCTTCGGTTCATCCTATTCCTGGATGACTTGTATAGATGGATGTATGACAGAGTATTTCCAGACGATCACGTATATTGATTTCTCCAACCGTACCAAGAGTGGAAGTGGAGAAGGAAACTTCTTTTAGCTAACACATAATGTATGGTTGAGGACGTCAATCGGTGATTGGATGGATTTGATGATGGGGCATTCAAAGTGAATCTGGTGTGATGATAAAGCGTAGCTTCTAGCCTCACATCCGGTAAATGACAGAAATCGGGCAGGCAGCATGGCTATGTAGGTCGCACCTATTAGGGTGTATAATCACCTGATCTAGAGTTTCATTTATTTCTAAAAATCCATGGTCGATACTGCCCCATTCGGGAAACGGTTGCTGATCCCAACCGTTGGTGATATACATTCGATACACTCAAGCGAAATGAGTGATCGGTCATGTGTGGCCGGGTTGTAAGATGTTCTTGTTGAACCCAGTGTATTCCTCTCTAGAGGTACAACGAAAGGTGGTTCCATACCTTGTCATAGTTGGAAATCCGTTACCGAATACGTGCTTGCGGTTTTGATTGTATACTATATATGTAGAACGTGAGATGAAAGCGTTTCTGCTAGATGATTCTTATATTGTGTTGATAGACATTATTATAATATCAAAAGGTTTTGATATAAAGATATTTTGGATTCTCAAAGGGAAAAACCTATTCCGTTATACGGCGTGGTCTTATGAGATATCGATTACCTACTTGAACTGTTTTAAACTGTTTTACTCACACCAGTCCCATGACTGACCCGGAGTTTATTTTGTTGTTTCCCTAAACTCTTGGATGCCTAAATTTGTACGGGCAGTCAAGTAGTCGGGATTTACAGATATACTGGAAGAGCTTGGAGCAGGAAGCTTCAGGATCATATAGCTATAGTTTATTTCCGTTGTGTTGTAAGTGTTGTACTTTGATAATGATATGTATATGCAAGTACAGATTTGTATTTCAAAGTTATGTTATGAAATATATTTATTCGTTCCGCTGTGAGATTCGTGTTACTCTGATATTGTGTTCTTCTTCTTCTTCTATTCTAAGTTTCTATCTTATCTTTCCTCACCCTCTAATTTCTTTCACTAATGACTGGTATTTTTCGATGTTTGGTTAGTCGTCATCGTGTTTATGTCAATAACCAAATTCGTCAAAATCCCGGGTCATTACAGTTGGTATCAGAGCTTAAGTTAAGTGAATTACCTTGGCTCTGTGGCGTGACTCAATAGAGATAGGGTTAGTAATACCCTAGATTGAGTTTGAGTGTATATATACGAGTGAGCGTATTTGTTATTGATATAAAAATTGTTTTATATTGTGGAGATTCATTGGTTGAGTCGTTTATGAGTTCTGGTCGATCAGTTTGATCCACTGTATCGGTAGGTGTTACTGAACACTCGAATACGATAGGTCGTCACGATATGTTTTGAAAAGAGGGTAAATTAAGATAAGTTTACCCAAGGTATATCTTGATATAAAGTAGATATAAATATCAAGATTATAATATATTGGATATACTGGTTGTTATTATAATCGAGTAAGATTATAAATTAAATGGTTATGTAAATGACCAATCAGAATTCATATACGTGAAATCAGATGAGTTAAATCTGAAATTTAAACCAGAAATTGAATTAAAACTCTAGAGAATTGGATAAGTGTTTGTAAATGGATTTGGATTAAAAGTAAGGAAAATTTAAGATCCTGGGAGATTTTAAATTGTTTTACAAGCCGTATGTATTATATTTTGAAATGAATTTCAAAGTGGAAATGTTTAAAAATGGTTTTATAATATTGAACTCACTTCGATCGCTGGAAAATATATTCTGATGATGACAGCTGCATTATCAGTATTCATTTTCGAGTTGTAAGTGACGAATTACTACCAGAGATACTGTTTTGAACTTTTCTTGGGAAAGACAAGTTGTGTTGAATTTCAAAGTGGGATTTATAATAAAGAATGAATAAAGAAAGTTTGAAATAGAAATTGAATAAAGAAATTCAAAGGGAGTTTGAATATATGAAACTCAATGGAAGTGATATAGGATTTGAATATAGAAAATATAAAGGAATTCAAATATTGGATTTAAATATCGAAAGTGAAATGGAATTTGAATATAGAAATTCAAATGGAATTTGAATATAGAATTCAAATGGAATTAAAATATAGGGTTTGAATATATGGAGTTTGAATATAGAATTCAAATGGAATTTAAACTATAGAATTTGAATATAATAGAATTTGATATATAGGATTTGAATATAATAGAATTTGATATATAGATTTGAATAATGGAAGTGATATAAAATTTGAATAGAAATTGAATAGAATTAACTAAGTCGAAGAGGAATTAGTTAATCGAGCTTTGAATTTGAAGTTGAACTTTGAAAGGTGAATTGGATTTGTAAATGGATATTCGAAATCGAATACAGAACTTAAATTTGAAATTTGGATTTAAATTAGTTAATAAGCAAGTTAAAATATATTTGAACATGTCATGTTCAAATATAAAAGTGAAATAGACTAAAGAGTTAATTAACAAATTAATTAACGAATTGAGTTAAAACGATCAGGTATAGTTAAAATAGATTGGGCAGGTATAAATATACATGAGATAGATATGGATGAGGTATGATGGTATATAAATAGAATGCTCGACAAAAGGTATGTATTTAATTCATATATGAGATTTTATGCGCCTATCGGCTAGCCGCTTGGCTTTTTCTTTTTCTTTTGGATTGGTGAGGACCATGGGAGGCTATTTGAAATATCCTGATGCTCCCAGTACAAAGGAGGTTATGGCGAATTTTTTCGGGAATTTAAGGAGTTAGAATATTTTTAAGATAATTTGATAGTTAGAAATCAACGTATCGATATATATAGAAGTCGATAAGGAAACGAACTTAGAAATAGAATAGTAAAATCAGAAAGGAAATCTAGGAATAAAATCTAGTAAGAATAGAAAGAAGAGGTGTATATGTGTTTAAAAGTGAATAAGTAGTTGTATGGTATTGATTATTCGAGTAAGTAGTCATATCTGTTTTGACGTTATAAATGTTATTCAGTCAAGGTCTGAGAGGTAATTATACCTCCAACTTGATTGATTTCATTATTAACAAATAAATAGAAAGAATTCAGGTTCGAAGATCCATGTTGAATAAGAGATGGTTGAATATAGTATTTGGGTTGTCGTAATGATATTTTACACAACATCTGTTTTAACCCAAATAAGTGTAAGCTTGGAAATATAATAAAGAATATTTCCTAAGTATAGAAATAAACGAGATCGGAAAGGAGATAAGTAATTGGAATATTTTCCAATTATAAATAGCATATATTTTCTGAAGTTTAGAAAATAAAGGAAGGCGATATTCGGGAATGTTTTCCAAATAACATAAAAGGCCAATATGGTTATTGAAAATATTTGGTTAACAAATATTGATAAAGAAATAGAGAAGTGATTTGACTAATGGAATATTAATTAAGGGCTCAGTGACATGTTCAAAAGGAAATTTGATTTTTGAAAAGAGTAAACTGTTGAAAACTCCCAAGGAAAGACTGTTTGAATTAAAAACAAATTTAACAGAAATTTGTGGAAGCAAATTTGAATTAAAGTAAAGCCAGTAAAGTGGTAACTGAGATTGAATTAGAATGATATCAAGACAAATTAGATGGTGAGATTTGAATTTGAAGTGTAATGTGATAATCAAGTTAAGAGTTGGGAATCGAGAAGAAACTCGAGTTGAAATGATATTTGGCTCGGATATAAGCGAATGGTTGTGTTGTGGATAAAAGCAGATTGGAATTTGATTGGGATGATCCTTGTATCCGCTGAATTGATAATAGGTGGAAAGGATATAATGATATGCCGACAAAAAGGTACAAGTTTATATTTCATATAGTATGAGATTTTGATGAGCCGAATTGGCAAGCCGCTTGGCTGTTTGATTTTCTTTTGGGATGAAGATGGCCCAGAGAGGCAAGTTGGAGTTTGAGCTATTGACCAGTACAAAGGAGGTGCTGGTGAAATTTTTCGAAAAATTAAGGTGTTAGAAAATTTTCAGGTTTTTTGAAAATTTTCGTTGTTAAAGACTTAATAATTTAATTAAAATTAAATTGGTTCAGTTGAAACTGAAGATTTAGAAGTGAACATATATGTTCTAACCAGTCGATAGGGTCATCCCCTACTTTTTAGCAATTTCGAGGACGAAATTATTTTAAGTGGGAAAGATTGTAATGACCCGCGTTGGCAGAGGTATTATAATTAATTTATTTAATTATATTAATAGTGATATAGTAAACTAAATGGTTGTTGAATTAAATAATAGTGAATATTTAATTAAAATAATAAATTAAATAATATATTTAATTCTGAAATAATCAGAATTGGCTGAAATGGCGATATGGTGTGAACTGGATCATCTGTGATATTTAATTCAGCTTGGAATTTAATTTGAATAACGAATATATTATATAAATGACAGTTTGAACGTAGAATTATAATATAATTGAAATCGAGCTTGAAATGGCGCTACAGTTCGTAAATTGGCTATTCGAACTTTAACTGAATGTACAGGATTCGTTTTAAGCCGGATTTCAGTGAAACAAGAAACGTGTGGAGCTGGTGGAGTATATCTTTCTAGTGGAAGAGAAAAATCGAGATTTCGTCGTGTAGATTTTGATTTACGTCCAAATCAAATTTCAGAAAAGTCGCTGTGGAATTCCTTTATAATTTTCAACGCTTTATTTACGTTATAAACAGATATTTTAAAATATTTGAATATCGGGTTTGAATTTAGACAGGGTTCTTTTGAGATATAACGATAATTTAATTTTTAGAATTTTACTGTAATTTTTAATTAATTTAAATAAGAAACTTTTTATTTGAAGTATTTTGCACCCTTAATTAGCGATTTGGGGGTTTCACAATATAAGTTAATCAACCGGTATTATTATATTTCTGGAGTCGGGACACCTCGCTCATCATGATGGTGTTTTTATTTCTGTCCGTAGTAACGCAGACATGAACGGAATTCTACGCAGTACTCTTCAACTATAACTATTTAAACAAGTATAAACATATAATAAAATTCGTTTTAAATGGCATGGTGTCTAAGTATACGAAAGCACATCTAAATCAAAGGGAGAAAACTCAACACGGCACATCTAAATGAAAGGAACACGTGTCTCCTATGTTGCCATGAACGTTACATGTCCCAATTTAATCTCTGCATGTTGTCTCGCTCACCATAAATACAAAACTGCATTGCTAAGGAAAACAGCCTATATATAGACACCGACGATATGTTTCTTTGGTCTTTCCCTTATTCCCTTCTCTGTCCACATGCTTCCTCTTAGTTCTCTGCGAAAAATAAGGAACTGCATCCACTCTTGATCAACACGCAGACACTTAAATCAAAAAAATATAGCATGGGAACTTGCATGGAGCCAACGCTTTCGAATGGGAAGGTAATGCTGCGGAGGGACGCGAGTAAGGCTGAGTAGAAAACTTGAAGGGGAGTGACGCAGAGGACCAGCAGTGGTGTTCCATGAAGGAGCGGGTTCAGATCTCCAGTCCCTGGTGTCGCAGGTTTCTGAAGTTCTTGGTGGATTGATGACCGAAGTCACGACCTACAGGTGGTATTCAAAGGGGTCTAGTGTATTAAGAAGGATGAACTTACTGGGTATAGGAAGACCATGCGTGTGCTTTTGGACTTTGGAAGTGTAGCAAAAGGGTTCATGTATAGGAGAGCAGGTACGGAAGTTTTGTTAAGGGAGAACGAGCTGTTGAGTAACCAATGTGGAAGGTGGAGGTGTAAAGCACGGGTATTACAAACAAGAAGAAGGCGCTGTCAAAAAGGAAATGGGTCTAGGTTCCCTTGGAAATTGTACATGCGGATGTTTGGGCCGTAGGGCTTTGCACTGATGAGATTTCAAACGGGTTACTTTTGTTTATATAATTAAGCTATTAACTTGATTAGTAATTTAGTTAAAGAAAGTCGTTGAGTTCTGAACTGAAATTTAATGACATGAAATTTGGGGAGAGTATACTGATGACGCGAACTATGGGAGGGGTTATCACAGTACTTGGGTGCGGTCTGAATAAACAGTTTGCAAGCATGTACAGGAGTGAAGTGAACATGATGGTGCTATGTACAAACGTTTTCAATAAATGGTTTGCGTACTGGACCTAATGGGCCGTAGATGAGATTTTGCCTGATTATAGTTGTATATCTAGTAGGGTTGGTTTAATAATAAATATAGTTTAAACTAAAAACTTGTTTAACTACCCAGGCAGAATCCGATTGACCCGTGAATTCCGGCGTAAGTTCATATTGACAAATAAAATGTGTTAGTATAATTGTTTGACTCATTTGGTAAAACGAAAAAATATAGTCAAAATATATTTAGTACGGATTTAATTACGGTAACATAATTACATAATTTTATTTGATTATTGACCTTTAAAATGGTAGCAAATTTATAATATACATAACTGTATCATTTATATATTATCAGAAATTGACGCAACCAGTCACGTTGGGTTCGTATGGACGGTGGCTACGTCATGGAACTGACTGGAAGTCCATCGGAGCTCGTAGCAATTTATGGCGAAATAAATTGTCTGATCAGAATCAACTAACGCAAATCGTTATATAACGGTTAACGCGTAATGTGAGTAAATCTCACTAACTCTGAACAGTTTATCAATTCATGTTGTATTTTTAGAACTTTTAGATATTGGCTGATTGACTGTGTGTTGACTGTTTGATTGAACTGCTAGTCAGTTTGTTGAATTTCTATATTGATTCTGTTTAACAGAATATATCATATGGAACTGAAAGTGATGTTATCTATATTGTTTAACATCTGTGATGCAGGGAAACAAGTTGAAGGAATCCAACTAGATTCCTCAACATTAATTTTACTGTTTTTCATATATTGTGATATATGATTTGTTATATAATCTGTTATGGATTTTGTGTGTTGGAATGATGTTGATCATTGTTATTCGATATTGTAAATATCATAAAGACCCTGGGAGGTAAAAAGAATTATTTCAATGTATATTGAAATAAAAGGGATTTTATAAAATCAACAGATTTTATAAAAGGAAATATTTCGAAAGTAAATAAAAGGGAAAAAGGTTTTTAAAATGAATAGAGTTTTATAAAAGGGAAATCATTTGAAAAGTGAAGAACTGTTACTAAAAGTAAATCTTTATCAATGTATAGTTTAATCGATTAGAGTTAAAGTGAAAGGAGTTAATCGATGTTAGTTTAATCGATTAGAGTTATAGTAAAAGGAGTTAATCGAATATATAGTTTATTCAAATAGAATTAAAAGAGTTATCGAATATAGTTTACTCGATAGGAGTTAAGTAAATAGAGTTAGAGTTAAATCAAAGGAGTTAAGTGAATTTAGTAATTAAAGGAAATGATTTGAGTTGGCATCGCGATGGTTTGTTTTAAAACATCTGTCTAAGTCCAATGAAGAAGCTTTGGAAATGTTTTCCAAATAAGAACCAGAAATGTTTTCTGATATAGAAAACAAGAAATGGAAATTTTTTCCATTGTTAATAACGTATATTTTCCAAATTTAGAAAATAAGAAATATTGAATATAGGGAAACAGGAGATAAGTAAATTAATGAAATAAAGAGATAAATGTTGAATGATGTTTGAACGATATAAATTTCCATTTGGAAATAATATCGTTGTTTGCACACCTGTTTTTCTTCGATAGTTAAATCATAGACTATCGAAGTTTTGACCATTTTAACGTTGTTAATATGGAGAGACCGGTTGGATTATTATCCAAAGAACCACTCTGTATTGGCATAAGCGTTGCGAATCATATATGCCAAAGGAAATTGGAGACGGAGTTATGCAAGGGCTATCCTGTTTACAGAATAGTGTCTTCGGTTCATCCTGTTCCTTGATGACTTGTATAGACGGATTTCTGACAGAGTATTTCCAGACGATCACGTATATTGATTTCTCCAACCATACCAAGAGTGGAAGCGGAGAAGGAAACTTCTTTCAGCTAACACATAATGTATGGTTGAGGACGTCAATCGGTGATTGGATGGATTTGATGATGTGGCATTCAAAGTGAATCTGGTGTGATGATAAAGCGTAGCTTCTAGCCTCACATCCGGTAAATGACAGAAATCGGGCAGGCAACATGGCTATGTAGGTCGCACCTATTAGGGTGTATAATCACCTGATCTAGAGTTTCATTTATTTCTAAAAATCTATTGTCGATACTGTCCCATTCGGGAAACGGTTGCTGATCCCAACCGTTGGTGATATACATTCGATACACTCAAGCGAAATGAGTGGTTGGTCATGTGTGGCTGGTTTGTAAGATGTTCTTGTTGAACCCAGTGTATTCCTCTCTAGAGGTACACTAGCAAAAGGTGGTTCCATACCTTGTCATAGTTGGAAATCCATTACCCAATACGTGCTTGCGGTTTTGATTGTATACTATATACGTAGAACGTGAGATGAAAGTGTTTCTGCTAGATGATTCTTATATTGTGTTGATAGACATTATTATAATATCAAAAGGTTTTGATATAAAGATATTTTGGATTCTCCTAAGGGAAAAACCCATTCCGTTATACGGCGTGGTCTTATGAGATATCGATTACCTGCTTGAACTGTTTTAAACTGTTTTACTCACACCAGTCCCATGACTGACCCGGAGTTTATTTTGTTGTTTTCCCTAAACTCTTGGGTGCCTAAATTTGTACGGGCAGTCAAGTAGTCGGGATTTACAGATATACTGGAAGAGCTTGGAGCAGGAGGCTTCAGGATCATATAGCTATAGTTTATTTCCGTTGTGTTGTAAGTGTTGTACTTTGATAATGATATGTATATGCAAGTACAGATTTGTATTTCAAAGTTATGTTATGAAATATATTTATTCGTTCCGCTGTGAGATTCGTGTTACTCTGATATTGTGTTCTTCTTCTTCTATTCTAAGTTTCTATCTTATCTTTCCTCACCCTCTAATTTCTTTCACTAATGACTGGTATTTTTCGATGTTTGGTTAGTCGTCATCGTGTTTATGTCGATAACCAAAGTCGTCAAAATCCCGGGTCATTACAGTCAAACCAAGTGTATGTTGTTCAGGACTATGCAGAAAAGCGCTTAGTGATTTTGTAGCGATATAGATATGTTGAAATGCTGCATGTGCGCAGCAGCCGCAGCAACAACCTTTAGCCAACCAGCCCATGTTTTCAACATGGGGCTGCCACCAACCTCTACCTACCAGGCCACCAACCATTTCTCACCTTATAAATATACACTTCCTCTTCATAACTTTATCTCATTCCAAAATCCAATAAGAAGAAAAGGAGAGCAAGAAGAGAGTGAGATCGAGTGTTGAGTATAAAGCGTTTTTATGTAATCACTTTGTAATATTCTCTGAAATAAAAGATCCGCAGCAGCCCGGAGACGTAGGCATAATTGGCTAAACTCCGTTATCAAGTTTGTGTGTCTCTTACCATTCTACATTTAATTTCTTTTCTCCACAAATATAATTATAAGGAAATTTGCGTAATTTCCTAACAACTGGTATCAAAGCCATAATTTGTTAGAAAAGAAATCAAATTGAGTGGGAGCGATGGTAGCAAATGAAGGAAGGGTGAAAATCGAGAAGTTTAATGGAGCTGACTTTGGCTTTTGGAAAATGCAAATTAAAGATTATCTATATCAGAAAAAGCCTTATCAAACACTATCACAAAAGAAGCCAGAGAATATGAAGGATGAAGATTGGTCTCTTCTTGATAGACAAGCTCTTGGAGTTATTCGATTGACGTTATCTCGCAATGTTGCTTTCAACATAGCAAAGGAAAAGACCACGACAGGTCTTATGGAGGCTCTCTCCAGTATGTATGAGAAGTCGTCCGCCTCTAACAAAGTTCATTTGATGAGGCGACTGTTAAATTTGCGGATTACAGAAGGTGCATCGGTAGCTCAACATCTCAATGAACTGAATACAGTTACTTCTCAACTAAGTTCAGTTGAAATTGAGTTTGACGAAGTACGGGCATTGATACTTTTGTCTTCCCTACCAGAAAGTTGGAATGCTACTGTCACAGCAGTGAGTAGCTCATCGAGAAGCAATAAGTTAAAATTTGATGATATCCGTGATATGGTTCTCAATAAAGAGATCCGACGAAGAGACTCTGGTGAGTCGTCAAAATTTTCAATTTTGCATATACAATCAAGAGGAAGAAATTCAACACGAGGAAATGGACATAGCAAATCGAACTACCGAGGTAGGTCGAAGGACCGGAGATCTAAATCCATAAATCCCAACAATTCCCATAGCTCAAAGACCATTGAGTGTTGGAATTGTGGAAAGACTAGGCACTATAAAAATCAATGCAGAAATGCACCAAAGGACCAGGAGGCGAAGGCAGAAGCAAATGTTACTTCTACGTTAGAAGGAGATGAAGCGTTGATATGCTATTTGAAGAGCAAGGAAGTGTCTTGGGTGCTAGACTCTGGAGCATCGTTTCATGCCACTTCGCAGAAAGAATTCTTCAAAAGGTATGCCTCTGAAAATCTTGGAAAGGTATATTTTGGTGATGATCAACCTTGTGATATCGTCAGTAAAGGTGCTGTGAAGATTAAGCTAAATGCGTAGGATGTCAGGCACATACCTGACTTGAGAAAGAATTTGATCTCTGTAGGACAATTAGCTAGTAAAGGCTAGACTACGACTTTCCATGGTGATGATTGGAAAATTTCAATGGGTGCAATGATAATTGCTCACGGCAAGAAGAGTGGTACTCTTTACATGATAGCAGGAGCACGATGTTCAATCAGCTAGCAACGAAAACTCCAACATATGACACCAAATGCTAGGCCATATGAGTGAAAAGGAAATGAAGATTATGCACTCGAAGGGGAAACTTCCAGGTCTACCGTCAATGGATATAGGCATGTGCGAAAATTACATATTTGGAAAGCAGAAGAGAGTCAGTTTTCAAATAAATGGTAATACCCCAAAGAAGGAAAGGCTGGAGCTTGTTCATTCCGATGTCTAGGGGCCAACGACCATCTCATCCATTGGTGGAAAGCATTACTTCGTTAGTTTCATCGATGATCACTCGCGAAAGTTATGGGTTTACTTTTTAAGGCATAAATCTAAAGTGCTCAAGGCTTTCAGGATATGGAAAGCTATGGTTGAAAATGAGTCAAATCTAAAGATAAAAAAGCTTAGAACTGGCAATGGAGGTGAATATGAAGACACCAGATTCAAGCAATTCTGTTATGAGCATGGGATCAAAATGCAGAGAACTGTGCCGGGTACGCCTCAACACAATAATGTAGCTGAGCGTATGAATCGAACGTCGACAGAAAGAGCCAGAAGCATTCGTATACAATCAGGTCTACCAAAGCAGTTCTGGGTAGAAGCAGTCAACACAGCAGCTTATTTGATCAATAGAGGTCCTTCGGTTCCACTAGAGCACAAAATACCAGAGGAGTTATGGAGTGGAAAAGAGGTAAAACTATCACATTTAAAGGTTTTCGGTTGTATAGCATATGTGCATATTAGTGATCAAGGAAGGAATAAACTTGATCCCAAATCCAAGAAATGCACTCTCATCGGTTATGGCGAAAACGAGTTTGGCTACCGCATTTGGGATGATGAAAACAAGAAGGTGATCCGTAGCCGAGATGTGATTTTTAACGAAAGAGTAATGTACAAAGACAGACATAAAACGGAAGTCAACGACTCAACGCCGAGTGAGCCAGTATTTGCAGATTCAAATGACATTCCAGATAGTCTCATAACAGAACCGACTATAGCAAATCCAGAACCAGATGAAATCGTTGATTTGATCAGTGTGGACCAGTCTGACACACTACAGCATCCTACTCCAGCTCCTGTATTGAGAAGGTCCGCTCGACCTCATGTACCAAACAAAAGATACATGAACTATTTGTTACTGACTGATGCAGGGTGTAATGACCCTAAAATCCCCGCCCTTTGAATCGACCATAACCCACACAGGTCTGATCCAAAAGTTGGAAATCCCCGAATGCACTAACTCTGGGCATACAACACATCAGAACAAATAACAGAAGACTTTTATAAACATTATAATAATGTTGCATCAGAGTACATAATATCAGAGTACATCAAATATAATAATATAGCGCAAGACTAATTACAATAAATGTAATACAATGCAGCGAAACTATTAAAATGACATAGCGGAAGACTATCAATGCTCTGGACACAACTTAAGCTTCAATTCAGAATCCTGTTCAAAAGACAAATATCTGCAAAACAAACCACTCGACTGCCCGTGTGGAAAATATGGGCACCCGAGTTTGCAAGTGAAACAAACTACGAGTCAGTAATGAGACTAGTATGAGAAATCTTACTTAACTTATCTAATAATAAGGCTAATCACAGGACCACGCCGCTAACGCAGAACGGGTTTACTCCATTGGATTGCCAGTGCATAAAATAAGGTAATTCGTTAAACAACGCAATGCTTTTTAGAAAAACGAAACCATTATAAGTCTCAAGTCCCATCACACAATGCAACGCAAACTAGAGGATTGAGTTTTATCTTATAATGGCAAAAAATGCTTGATACGTTAAAACGGATTTGATATTATTATTAGTGTCTATATGTTTCAAAAACATTTTCAATCATAAACGGCATGGCTACCATATACTATGTCGCAATACTAGTTTTATAATCAAAACCGTATGGTGTCGTATTGGAAGTTAGATTTCCATCATGAACCAAGGAAAGAGATAGTCCTTACCGAATTCGAGACAATTTAGCCTACCATGTCTCAGGATCAAAGCTCGAGTGACCCTTGGATCTTTAAGGTCGGTCCACAAATACTTTAGTGGATTAGTTATGCCTAAACAATACGTTTCCCCGCCCAATGGGGCATAAATATAGAGCCACTAGAGACTCAAATCCTAGTCAACTCATTCCATCATCCACATAAGTAAAAATGTCTGCGCTTGTAAAACTCTGACACCACTTCTAGCTATAAAGAAACGTATGTCCTCCCTACAGCCCTTCCTCTCGTTTCCGGTTCATACCGGGGTGTGAGGCTCGCAAAGTAACGCTACACAAAGCTATCCTAAATAAAGTTGTGCTTTGATCATCAACCACAAGGCTCTGCTTTTCAACAAAAGCCTTGATCATTTGCATCTTAGCATGCCACATTGTCAATCCATACCATACCATTGATTTCTGCCAATATATAACCTCTAAGCTCGTACGTCTCAGAGAAGGGTGTTAAGGAAGAGAATAAATTCTCCGTCACCAAAAAGATATATATTTAGCATAGATCAACGAATATAGCATAAAGGAATATAGCGTTGCACATACCATCCATTTACAAGTCCGTTCTGGGTCTGAACGAAATCGAAGACACCTTATTCCTCGTCCCATATGTCCAATACACGAGAGAGGTTCTCACATATCTGGTCGATCTCCAAGTACGTTTGGACGATCACCACTTAATACCTTGTCTTGGGATGCCTCCCAATCAAGACATCAGTAATCATCCAAACGATGTGAAGAACTCCGGTCTTCAACCACTGTCTTCATCTTCGACTTTTAATCGTCGTAGTAATTATTCAGAATGGGTTAAACCCGGTCTTTCCAATTAACTCGCGTATTTTATAATCAATAATTAAGTGCTATAGCACATCATACGCCTCATTCCAATTTAGAATATTATTTTAATAAAATATTCACATTATTAGGGAAAGGTTCCCATTAATTTTATCAAAGATAAATTCCCGTAAATTTATTCTTTTAATCTTCTTTTCAAAGATTCATTAAAACTCCAATTTGTTTTTAATATCAAAAATCATTACTTTATGATTATTCAACTTTAAGAAATTAATCTTTTATTTAACTGGGTTAAAGAACCAAAACATAGTTTACGATAAACCCAAAATCATCTTCCATTTAATATGGAATTTTCACAGAAATCAAATCAACATATAATCGATATAAATTTCCGTATCAGACTAATAGTATAAATGGAAGGTCATCTCGATTATTATTAAATCAAATTCCATTCAATTCCAATTCCTTTTATTAAATTAGAAAACTTTACATTGGAAAATTTCCATTTAAATCTTAATAAAAGATTTACAAATTCCAAATTATATTCTCGCTGTTAATTGGATTAAAGAATGAATGTCGTTAAAAACATAGTTCACAATAAACCCAATTCACATTTAATTTATTCCAATTACTAAATATAACTAAACTCTGATAATCTTAACTAAAAGATTTATTCTTTTCATACGGGGTTTAAGAACAGTGTTATTTAAGACACCATTCACTACAAACCCAAAAATCCAATTTATTTCATTTAATTTCAATTTAATATTAATTAATTGGAAAGCTTCGCTAAATCTTAATTTAATGATTTATTCTAGTTAATAACTAGTTCATTTCAATAAAAAAAATATTTTTATCTTTTCAAATATGGATTTTTTCATCCAAAATATTTCCAAATTATTAATTATGATTTTACATAATTTAACCAAATTTTTAGTAATTTTATCTAGGCCCGTAAAGTCGGTTTCCAATAACGGCCACTGAACTGCATCCATAGCAACCTTTTCTGAAATTGATTTGGATATAAATCCAAATCTAACCATTAGATTTCAAAACTCTACATTCATTGGAAAGCTCTTTTCGATACGATCCCAACGGTTCCAGTTTTAGGAGAATTCGATGGTCGGATCTCCCGTTACATCAATTTGAAGTTAATGGTCGAAATTCGCGAACAATCGCTGCGCGGCGCGTTCTATTCAGGCCATTATATATATAATATATATATATTATATAAATATTTCGTTGATTTCCATTTAAATCGTATTTTATAAAATATTTATAAATTGGTTTTAAAACGACTTTGACTTCATTTTCAATTTTAAATCAAAATTGGATATTTTATATATTTATCATATTAAAATATTAATATTTTCAAAATATTAGATTTTGAAATCACTACTTTTTGATATTCATTATAAAATGAAATAAATTGATCGATAAATCTGTTCGGGTTAAAAATGGCGTTTCTATAGTTAACCCGGCTTCATATTTTTATATTTTCGTGTCCATCCAAAAATGGACATAAAAATCAAAATTTTATTCTTCATTAAATTTATTTTAATATATTCTTTATTTTAAATTATTCCTTATTTTAAATTATTCTTTATTTTAAAAGATTATTTATTTTAAAATATTCTTTATATAAAAGATATCCTGAATCGGAATGCGACTCAATCAATTACCATATAATTTCTGTTATATGGATTTCATACATCGCATATATATAACAATAATGATAAATAATCATTAAAAAATTCATTCACATCCAGAGTGAAATTTACAACTGTGTGAGCATTAAAATAAATAAATAATGCTCATCAAAGACTGTCAATCCATCGATTGACATATAATTAAATATTGGGTGTAACACCCCACGTCCATTAATGTCACTCACAAAGGGAATGCATTTACTTCTATGGAGCGTTTTAAGTAAGCATAGAACAGAAACTTAACAACAAGACAGATATAAACAGTACTCAAAGATTTAAAACTTTATTTTATTGTAGCGGAAAACACATATGTTTGCTTACATCATCAAAAACCAGAGTCAAAGTACATAATATCCATCTTGACTACCAAAAGTACATAAACTGAAAGACATAATCCCCAATACAAAATAGCCATGAATAAAAGAGAAGCTGAACTTTACTTCAGCAATCCAAGCAATCTTCTAAAAGTAGAGAAACAGCAGTCCAAAATCAAGCTCCACTGGTGCTAGTTACAACCTGAGCACCTAGGGGGAGGAAGAAAAGAGGAGGAAACAAAGGGGGTCGGACATATAGTCTGGCGAGTGCGATAACTTTAACAATATAATTAACAAAGTAACTAGGCTAAGGCATAAGTTGGAAAATAGGGAAATGACCATTAACCATTGAGTATGGCAGAGTAAATAGGGAAACAAGATGAACAACGATATTGTTAAAGCACACCTAAACCACTATAAGATAATTATTAAACTACACCAACACTATGAGATAATTGCTATACTGCACCACCACTAGTATACTGCACCACCACTAGTCACCCTAAGGTTGATCCCGCCTACAGACTTAATAATGATATTGGTAGTTTCGTGCACCCCTAGCTGCCTTCATAAGTGCCGCCTACCCTTATCTCCAATAGGTGTACCCACTACCCCCAAGTGATCGGCTCCCTAATTCGTAGATGCCCGTGCTGGCCCCATAGTGGGGTGTATCACTCCCCAAAGTGGCAACCCGGTACAACCAAGAATGCACGGCTTATACCTACACGATGCAACAATGTCTTACCTACTAGCCCGGGTCCACACACGCATATGAACCCGTTGGACTTGCGTTGCCACCGCTAACCCGGTTTGGCCTCTTACAGTTAAGCCCAGTATGTGTGTCCCATCCTCGACTTGGGTCGAGCCCACAAAGATATGTATGGGTTACTGGTTGAAATGGGCCCCCATTACTTGACACAAGCTATCCACCTAAGCTTGGTCCCCTCTAGTACATCCCACTTAACCCACCTCTTATTCATGTTTCAATTACATGTTTCAATTTTGGTTAAGTGTTTCTAATCGTATTTCAAATGCCACTCAAGGCACCCACTTAACCCCCTCATGTACCACTACATGTTTATCTGGTTAAGTGTTTCTTAATTCATTAAGACCGTAACCTCATAAAGACCTCTCACATTAGGCTGGCATTTGTGGCAGCTGGATTTGCCGGGCGGGTCCGGGCAGTCTTACACCATAAAAGAGCCTAGCCTTATGTCTTTACAATTGTTACGTATTTAATTTATGCCTAAGACCTCACACATTAGACTAGCATTTGTGGCAGCTGGATTTGCCGGGCGGGTCCGGGCAGTCTTGCACCACAAAAGAGCCTAACCTCGTGTCTTAGGCGATTAATTACTCCTAATTAATCATTCCCCAATTTGAATTACTTTCCCTATTCAAATTATCAATCAATTAACGATGTCCATAATTGACTCAGTTATGTCCATCTATTTATGGTATGTAAAATCATACCAATTTTCATCACAAATTTATTTTATGCCTTTTAAGGCATTTATATCAATTAAATCTTTTTAATATTATCCCCTTTACCCCACGTTGTACGTTTGTTCGTTTAACGTAAAATATACGTTAGACTCGAATAGTCTAACTCATGGAATAAAGAGAAAACATCACAATATACACATAATTAAAACACAAATCCAAACATAGGGGTGAACTTGCATGTGTGAATGATGTTCTACATCTAAAACATGCATAGGCCAAAGTTACAACTTGCATAAACAACATATATCATGGATCCAAATCTAAAGTCGTGAACTTGTTGAGATAATGGTCACAAACTTGCATAAATCATGTATGTCATAGATCTACATCTAAAGGTGTAAACTTGTAACGACCCAGAAAATCTGAACCAATTTAAAATTTTTAAATGGGCTAAAATAATAGATTTTAAATATTTAAAATAAATATTTTAAATAATAGAGATGAAAAGTGAGTTTGGATCGACAATTGAAAACGAATATAATTAATTATAATTATAAACAAGGCATGAGATGGCGCTGTAGTTTCAAAAATTGAATTCAAACTTTGTCGGACTGTACCGGGTGTAAAACAAAACGGATTTCAGTGAAACCAAAAATATTTATTTCTAACGAATCTGAAAAATCGAATTTTCATAGCGGAAAGCAAAAGTTATGGCCGAATGAATTTTCAGAAAGGTCGCTATGGAATTTATATAGCCCGTGAAATTGGCCATTTTGCATACGACCTCGGAATTCGACGAAACCACTTTTGTTGGATCCGGGATGGGAAGTTATTGCTAGGTTTCAAATTTCATGATTTTTTAAGCTAGTATGTGAGCGTGGCAAAGGAAATTGTGTTTTGGTCAATTACAGTTAAATTGGATCCACCAGAAATGGGCCTTTTTGTAAACAGTCTTAGAATTCGATGAAACTAGTTTTGTTGGGACCGTATCGTCAAAACATAGCTAGATTTATTTTTCTGGAATTTTTCGAATCAGTTTGTGGCCCTGGCAAATTGAAATGCACGTTCAAATTAAATATTGAATGTTTTATATTTTAACTTGAATGGAAACTGACTGAAACATTCGAATGGGCCTTCGAAACATATCCCATTGTGTTCGGGATGGGGGTAAAACGCTAGGGACGACAGTCGCTGGGTTTGATTTGGGGTTCGAACAAAGTTGAATTAATTAGAGAATTAAATTGAATAAAATATTAAAATATATTTATATATAAATACACCCCTACGTTAAACCCTAACCCTAAATTAACGAGCTGCCACCCTTTTATTTTGAACGACGGAAATTGCCCCAACTTCCTCCTCCCCGATCTCCCTCTCCACACCACGTTTTCGAGAATTCAAGGAACCAAATCAAAGAGCATCGAAAGCTCTACAAATCCAACGGGCAAGATCTGATTTTATTGAGCAAATTGTTCAAATTTGGGGCTCAAAGTCCGTCGTTTCACGCATGAATCCCGGAGCAAGGAGGGGCGCGAACTGGACCCCACAGCTGGCGGTGAGGCTTCTGGCCAAGGCGGAGCTCATGGCGAACTCCGATCAACGATGAAGGCTTCGTGGTGGCTGCGGTCACTAACCCTAGGGCTCGAGCTTTTTGAAATGTCGGGTTCGAATTTTCCAAGGCTAGAACGAAGAAGAAGATGCAACAGTAACGACTTTATTTGTTGCTAATTAATTTAGTTAATCGTTTAATGTAATCAGTGTTTGAAATTACATATCTTTTTGCTATGTTGACGAAATTCAGTGAAACAAGAGGTAGTGGACTCGTGAGGACGTCTTCTACATTTTAGAAGAGACCGCATATTTTTCTGAGCCTTCTGCTATTTTTGGTGGAGTGGAACCCAAAGTGAGATTTCTAATTTATAAATGATATGGAAAACGACGATGTATAAATTATATAGTCGATGTATGAGTTATATAAGCGTTGTACACCTCATGTATAAGCGTTGTATAAGTTGTACGTTCGATGTATAAGTTGTATATGCGTTGTAAAAATTATATATGTATTGAAATAGAAGTGAATTGCTATATATATATATATATATATATATACGCCCCTCGTCCACAAACCATGGACGATATTTATTGATTGTGATTGGTGTGAAAATTGATTGATAGCGAATGGTGGTTTGGGATTGTTTGTGGTTGATATTGATTGATTGTGGTTGAAAAATACCCATTTGTGGTTGAGAAATATTTGGTTGAAACCACATAGGATTAGTTTGTGGAAATGAAATAAATATATACATGCCGCCTGCGTGCGAACTAGATGCATGATCCCCATTGTCAAAAACCGCGAGGTTTTAAGGTAGAGCGAGGAGTCGTACTAGGGACGGTCCCGGTTTTAACTACCCTGCCGTTATGCTGCCGAAATTTTGAATAATATTCATGTGTTTGAATTATTTTCATTTGCTGAAACTATATTTATTCGTTGAATAGAAAACCTTCATGTGTTGAATCGATATTCATTCGTTGATTAGAAATTCATGTGTTGAATGGTCTTCGTGTTTTAAATATAAAAATCACATTTTTATCTATATATATAAACTATAGAAAACCTTCATGTGTTGAATCGATATTCATTCGTTGATTAGAAATTCATGTGTTGAATGGTCTTCGTGTTTTAAATATAAAAATCACATTTTTATCTATATATATAAACTATAGAAAACCTTCATGTGTTGAATCGATATTCATTCGTTGATTAGAAATTCATGTGTTGGATGGTATTCGTGTTTTAAATATAAAAATCACATTTTTATCTATATATAAACTATAGAAAACCTTCATGTATTGAATCGATATTCATTCGTTGATTAGAAATTCATGTGTTGAATGGTATTCGTGTTTTAAATATAAAAATCACATTTTTATCTATATATAGAAACAATAGAAAACCTTCATGTGTTGAATCGATATTCATTCGTTGATTAGAAATTCATGTGTTGAATGGTATTCGTGTTTTAAATATAAAAATCATATTTTTATCTATATATAGAAACTATAGTAAACCTTCATGTGTTGAATCGATATTCATTCGTGGAATTGAAATTCATGTGTTGAATGGTATTCATATTTTGAAATAAATTGTTTCATAATAAAAATCACCTTTTATCAACTATATGGACAATGTAAAATAATCTCGTTTTAAAAGAAATTTTTTTATAATAAAAATCCCATTTTTATCACCTATATAAACTATATAAAATAATAGTGTTTTGAAATGAATTGTTTTAAAATAAAAATCACATTTTTTATTATACACATGAATTGTTGAAATTGGAAGTGTTAAAAATAGCAACTCGTTCAAATAAATATGCATGAGTCGAAATATTCATTAATTAGCTAATGATATGATTTTTGCCTATGCATGCAACATTAGAATGAATGGTGTTTTAAAACCAAATGGAATCAAATATGAAGTTGAATGGAAAATGATAAATGATAAGAACTGTATATATGTACATGCATATTTATTGAACAGGTTATAGCAAAGGGGCTAGAGAAGAGGAATAAAATTTTGTGCCCGACAAATAGGTACACATTTACTGTTTTGTTTGGGTGATGATTTTATGAGCCTGTTGGCTAGCCGCTTGGCTTTTTCTTTTTCTTTTCGACATGAGACGCCCGTATGGCTATTTGGGAATTTTCCCAGCCCCTCCCGTACAAAGGAGGTTATGGCGAAATTTTCCAAAATTTAAAGGCATTAGTGAAATATTTGAAGTGAAAACGATATTGAAATTTTTGAATGAATTATATTTATATAAATATATAAATAAAATTAAAACGAAACGTGGCCGTGCAGTTCGTGTTTTGAAACCGTGATTTCAAACAACTAGTGCGGGAAATCCGACCATTGGATTTTCCCGAAACCGCAACCGTTGGGTTCGCTTTGGAAAAATCTTTCCAACGGCACCAACTTTGTAAAGATCCAACGGTTGGATTGTCTGGAATGTTTAATTCAAATCTGAAGAAAAACAGCGCCAGAAACGATTATATTTATATATATATATAAAAATATAATTATATTTAATCGAATAACGACGCTGCAGTTCGTATTTTGAAATCGAAACTTCAAACGATTGTACCGGGAGATCCGACCGTCGGATTTTCTCGAAACTGGAACCGTTGGATTCGTTTTGAAAAGACCTTTCTAATGATGTAAATTTTGTGAAGATCCAACGGTTAGATTTTCAGATATGTGTAAATCAAATCTAAAGAAAAACAGCGCCACGGCCGCGTTATGGCCCGAAGCGTCGTTTTGAATAAATTGGCTATTTTAAAATAAATAAAAATAGCGATAAATCATTGTAAAATATCATAAACGATATGGAATGGAAATAAACTGAATTTGCTCGATTTATGTGGTATTTGATGGTTGAATGCGTTTGGTGTGAAAATTACACTAAAGAACAAAATTGGTGTTGTCGAATAATTTAACCATTGAAGTAAATTGATTTGAAATTCTAAATATACGTGAATTATTTGAGAAGGCCGAGTTAATTCTCATTTCAAATAATTGACCGACGGTTAAAAGTCGAAGATGAAGACGATGGTCGAAGACCGGAGATCTTCACCTCGTTTGGATGGTAACCGAGGTCCTGATTGGGAGGCATCCCGAAATATGGATAATGAGTGGTGATCGTCCAGGCGTACGTGGTGATCGATGGGTTTGCGAGGTATTTAGTGCCTCCGGTTCGTTCAGACCCAGAACGGACTTGTAAATGGACTGTGTGTCTGACATTGGATTTTATTCTGTGTTGATTGATCTCTATTAAATATACATCTGTTTGGCAGCGGAGAATTTATTCTTTTGCTTAACGCCCTTCTCTGAGACGCACGAGCTCAGAGGTTGTATATCAATGGACATCAGTCGCATGGCATGAATTGCTTGTGTGGCATGCTAAGATGCAGTGATCAGGGCTTCTGTTGAAAAGCAAAGTCTTGTGGTGATGATCAAAGCACCGCCTGTGTGGCGTAGCTTTGTGTATAACGTGAAATCGCGAGCCTCACACCCCGGTATGAACCAGAAACGGGAGAAAAGACCTCAGGGAGGGCCTGCGTTTCGTCCTAGCTAGGGTGGTGTCAGTGACCTACCAGCCTTGACATTTATATACTTTTCACCTGTGTGGTTGTTGCTGTTGCGAGGCACCTCGGTTAGATCGGACGATCCGGGTCCGATGGAGTCATTCGTTGGCTCACTTACGCCCCAAAGGGCGGGGAAACGCATGGTTCAGGCATTTTAATCCACATCGGTGGACCGGCCCTGATGATCCTAAGGCTTGACAGAGTACTTGCCTGAGGCTCGGGCTAGGCAGTCTCTTTTTATGTTGTTCAACTCCTATTGTACATATTATGTTTGTTTTTCGCTGTAGACATTTATGTATAGCTGAACTGTATTTTTACTAAGTAAGATCCTGTATACTGTGTAACTCTAATGATTACTTTTATCCAGTATAATCTATTGTTCATTATCTGGTGTATTTATTTAATTCTGTTCTGCTATTATCTGTTTATGTGTTATATTCCACGGATTACCCTTGCACCGTCAGTACGGGGTTTGGGGTCGTCTCAAAACTTGCATAGGCTATAAACCTAAACTTGTATAACATGATTAATATCCCAAACTCATATATTTATACAAACATGCATATGTGATTTATGCATCATAACAATGGTGTAAACCTGCATCTAACATGTAAAGTATCATGTAGAATTTAGCATATAACTCACACATGTCATAGCCTAACTTTTAATCAAATTTTCACATAAACTGGATGTCATAACTATGTAAGGTCACATATAATTTTACCCAACTTGTATATAATTCATGTTTAAATCAAAATCTAAACTTGCATACAGATGATTTATCATATGAATCAATATAACCAAACTAGCATATGAACAACATGGTGGTTCAACTAGACATAAGCCAACCATAAAATTACAACATGGATGATAGCATCATAACTTTACATCGTAAATGATAGCATCATAACATAACATCATAGAAATTACAACATAATTACAACATGCAGTCAATAATTCACATCATATCCAAATTATCCGCATCATAACTCAATCCAATTAATTTACTAATTATTTTATTAAAACTACCGAACTCACTACTCAAAAGCGGTCTTGAGTTCTGAATTATGATTTCTGAAGTTGAATTAGCTCTCCTTTGAAGAAGATTCGTTGTTAGGGTTGAATAGAACTGATTTGATTTGTTGTTCTTCCTCTTTAATTGGTGGCGGCTACTCTAGGGTTCAAGACGACAGCATGACGGCCATAGTTTCAGTTTTAATTCTGATTTAGGGTTTGAATTAATTTAATTTAAGCCGTCGGATGATCTTAGGGTTAATCAAAACCATTCAGTCGGGATAGGGTGACACCTCAGCCCTAATGACTCAGCAAGGAGTCAGAAAGGACTCAGCAACATGGGTCAGCCTGAACCAGAAAACTGTGCAGGCCTGCTGCCTCGGCCTGGGCGCACTTAGCAGGTGCACCAGTGCAAATTTGTACTGGAGCACTTCCCAAGTGCGCCAGTGCAATCTATTTTTTTTCTCTTTTGCTACCAAACTTCGTTCGTCCATAACTCCTTCATCCGGTACCCGTTTCCCGCAAACTCGGACTCTATTTCAACCAGAATTCCGAGACGAACACAATGGCGCAACCCCATTCCCTTAATTCTCACCTCTGAGATTAATTATTCTTTATTTTAGTTAATTCGATTATTCAAAAATCCGGGGTGTTACATTCTCCCCTCCTTAAAGCATTTCGCCCCCGAAATCTCCTAGTTAAGGAGAATGCATATCCTAACATCCAAACAACCATCTACTCAACCATCAAACACGGGCTTCCATTGTCCTTATAAAATTCCTAGAAGTGTATGTATATGTTCCTTATCTAATGCAAAATCCGGCGGTCTACAGATTCAGTTGACCTCCTTAATGCAAACCATGATAGTGTCATGCGTCCATTATGTATGCGAAAGAACCCTATCGATACATATTATTTCTACATGTGTGCACAACCATACACCAAAATGCAACATCCATATGATGGTACAACCATTATACATCCATTACTTAAATATGTACACACATTTATATGCAATATGCAATATGAAGTGACTGAGCCGATCTAGTGCCTAAAGTGTGTGTATATGCATCCACGAGCAACCACTAGCAACCACCTGCATCCACATGCATCCATCATACATAACATGTCTCAAACGCATGTTTCAACCATAGGACTACCCTATCTAAAGGTCAAAGATACTACAAAGAGGACATACTAAAGATAAGATAAGTACAAGGTAAGTGATAAAGGAGAAATTAAAAGACATACCCTCGAAAAGGAAAGGGTACAATGAACGCATCTTCTCTTCCGTCTCCCAAGTAGCGTTGCTTTCATCATCTCCCCATTGCACTTTGATTAGCTTGACCTCTTGATTCCTCAACTTCCTAATCTTCGACCCAAGAATGCGCGTAGGAGCTCGTCGAATCATCGCATCACGCTCTATCTCCACCTCTCTAAGCAAGCTCGGCTCTACCACTTCCGTGGTCTCATGCAAGCACTTCCTCAAATGTGATACATGGAATACGTCGTGTACACCACTAAGTCTCTCGGGCAACTCCACTCTATACGTCATCTGTCCAATCCTCTCCTTAATAGGAAACGACCCTATGAACCTTGGTGCTAACTTCCCAACAGACCCAAAGCGAACGACGTTCCGTAATGGAGACACCTTGACAAAGACCATGTCCCCAATATCAAACTCAAGATCTGTCCTCATCTTGTCATCATAAGATTTTTGCCTATCTTGCGTCGTCTTTATCCTCCTTCGTATCAAATCGATCTTTTCCGAAGTCTCTCTAATCATATCGGGTCCAAGAAAGACCCTGTCTGTAGACTCCCACCAACATGTAGGCGAACGACACGGCCGTCCATAAAGAGCCTCGAACGGTGCCATGCCAATGCTAGACTGAAAGCTGTTATTATATGCGAACTCTACCAACGGAAGATGTTCCTCCCATGTACCTCCGAAATCTAAGACACACAACCTCAATAAGTCCTCTAGAATACGATTCACCCTCTTGGTCTGGCCGTCTGTCTGAGGATGATATGTGGTGCTCAAACATAACTGAGTCCCTACCGCCTCTTACAAGCTCTTCCAAAATTCGCTAGTGAAGATAGGATCGCGGTCGCTCACTATGCTAGAAGGAACACCGTGCAAACGAACTATCTCTCGAATGTATACGGAGGCTAACCATGGAGCAGTCCTCTTACTCTTCACGGGAATGAAATGGGCGCTCTTAGTAAGTCTGTCTACCATGACCCAAATCCCCGTATTACCCTTCCTCGATCTTTGTAATAACCCGGAAAATGTGAACCAATTTAAAATTTTTAAAATCGGTTATTACCAAAGAATTTGAATAATTGAAATAACATATTTCAATAAAATAAAGAATTGGGTATAGTAAGGCAGTTTGAAATTTTGAATACAAACTTTGTTTGACTGTACCGGGTGGAAAATATAACGGATTTTGGCGAAACTGAAAATATTTAAATATGTTTATGAATACCTTTCTAACGAATCTGAAAAATCGAAGTTTCATAACGGGAATCAAAAGCTATGGCCAAATGGATTTTCAGAAAGGTCGCCATATAGCCTATATAGCCCTTGAAAATTGATATTTTGCATACAACCTCGGAACTCGACGAAACCACTTTTGTTGGGTCCGGGATGTCAAACTATTGCTAGGTTTCAAATTTCATAATTTTTGAAGCTAGTATGTGAGCGGGGCAAAAGAAAATGTGATTGGTCAATTTCTGTTAAAATGGGTCGACCTAAAAATGGCTATTTTTCAAACGAGCTCAGAATTCGACGAAACTGATTTTGTTAGGACCGTATCGTCAAAACAAATCTAGATTTGTCTTTCTGGAATTTTTCGATTTAGTTTGTGGCCCTGGCAAATTGAAATGTACGTTCAAATTAAATATTGAATGTTTTATACTTTAATCTGAAAAATAACTGCCTGTAACAGTCGAATTGGCCTACGAAACATATTCCATTGTGTCCGGAATGGGGGTATTTAGCTAGGAGCGACAGTCGTTGGGTTTGATTTCGAGTTCGTTTGACAAACCCCAATTTTCGAAACTATAAAACCATTGGCCAATCATATATTTTCTTTTATTTTATTTTCTGAAAATATCTCAAAAACCCTAGCCGCCCAAGTGATATCGACGGTTCATCGAGCTCCAGCCTTCCCTCCCCTTTTCCCGCCGCCACAGGCGAAGCCAGGCCGCGCCACCACTACCATTCGAAAGCCCCTTCGCCCCTCTTCACATCCGACCCAGTTTCGCCACCATCAGAAGCGCCGCCATCGAGATCTGACGCTCCGAAGTGGGCGCGTTTAAACTGCCGCCCAGGGTCCATCTCGACGTCGAACTGGAAGAGACTGGTGGCGCCGGAAAGCCCTTCCATCCCTCGTCGACGTCCAACAATCTGATCGACCTATCGAGCAACGAATCGAGCGAAAAATAAAAACCTAAATTTGAGCAGGTTTGAAAGCTAATGGGTTATTTAATTTTGAACTGTTTTTACACTATAAAGAATTGCAAAACTTTGAAAAATAATATCTTTTTCGTTCCTTAATGAAATTTAATGAAACAGGAGACACCGTGACCGCAAGGAGGCTCTCTACCATCTAGCAGAAACCGCGGATTTTTCTGATCTTCCTACGATTTTTAGCACTGCAAAACCAATGTGAGGAATCTAAACTAAATTGTGTGAATGGAATCGCGTTGTATAAATTATATTAGCGAAGTGTAAATTATATACGCATTGTATACCTCACGTACATGTGTTGTTTAAGTTATATTCACGATGTATAAATTAAACAAGCGTTGTATGAAACATATATGCTTTGAATTGTGATGAAATGCAAGTGAATTATAGAAATAATATATATATATATATACACACTCCCCTCGTCCACATACCATGGACGATATTTATTGATTGTGATTGACGTGATATTATATGGTATGACGAATGGTTGGAAATAATTGTTTGTGGTTGATATTGTGGTTGAAAAATACCTTTGTGGTTGAAAAATACCCTCATGTGGTTGAAACAAATTAGAATAGGATTGTGGAATTGAAAATAAAACATGCCGCCTGCGTGTGAACTAGATGCATGATCCCCATTGTCAAAAACAGCGAGGTTTTAAGGTAGAGCGAGGAGCCGTACTAGGGACGGTCCCGGTTTTAACTACCCTGCCGTTATGCTGCCGAAATTTCCTGAAATATTTATGTGTTAGAATAATTTTCGATTGTTGAAATTAATTATATATATTAGAGAATATTCATGTGTTGAATTGAAATTCATTCGTTGAGTTGAAATTCATGTGTTGAATATTATTTGAATTTTAAACAAATAGCTTTAGAGATAAAAATCACATTTTTATATATATACAAACTATAGAGAATATTCATGTGTTGAATTGAAATTCATTCGTTGAGTTGAAATTCATGTGTTGAATATTATTTGAATTTTAAACAAATAGCTTTAGCGATAAAAATCACATTTTTATATATATACAAACTATAGAGAATATTCATGTGTTGAATTGAAATTCATTCTTTGAGTTGAAATTCATGTATTGAATATTATTTGAATTTAAACAAATAGCTTTAGCGATAAAAATCACATTTTTATATATATACAAACTATAGAGAATATTCATGTGTTGAATTGAAATTCATTCGTTGAGTTGAAATTCATGTGTTGAATATTATTTGAATTTTAAACAAATAGCTTTAGCGATAAAAATCACATTTTTTATATATATACAAACTATAGAAAATATTCATGTGTTGAATTGAGATTCGTTCGTCGAATTGAAATTCATGTGTTGAATGTTATCGTATTTTAAAATAAAATGAATAGACAATAAAAACTACATCTTTATTGTGAATATGAAGTGTTAAAAACATTCACGTGTTGAATAAATATTTTTGATGATAAAAATATTTCTTTTATCATGTATACGCTTTAATAAAAATACACACGTGTCGAAATAAATAATAGTTTGCTAGAAATATTATTATTAGCTTTGTTCTGCATATATATACATGTGTTGAATAGGGAAAATGGATTAGCTGTAGAGTAAAGAAATTATTTGTGTGCCCGACAAATAGGTAAACCTTGATGAGTTGGCTGCGCAATTTTATTTTTATATCAACTCCTGTGAATGCCATTGGATGCGGAGTGCTGGTTATTCTGTGTGAAATAATAAACATCGCCATAGGATAGTAACAATTAATTTTGAACTACACTACATGGCATACTCCTTGACGATAGGCATACTTCATCATATTCCACATAAGCATTTGGAGCTTGTGTGACGAGGTGGAAGATTTACCATACGAGCGAGAGGCTTGTATGGCGATGATTATATACTACAGGTTGAACTGATGACTGATATGGACTATATAAAATATAACGATAAATTGCCAGATTTATAAAAACCCCACACGGGTCTGGAGTTGACAATAATCATGTCCCTCTAGTCATTTAGATATGGCACATGGACTATTTATTCCCACACGGGACGAGGTGATGAGGATTTAACCTCTGGAGCATTTTAAAAACACACTCCCTCAGGCTTTGACAGGGTGAAGAGAATTTATTCTCTGGAGTTATGATCAATACACACTCCCCTGTAAACACAATAATATATCACTATAAATATGTGGATGCTTTATAGGATTTATTGGGTACCTAACACGGCCCAATAAATTTCCAAACCCCTCCCCATACAAAGGAGGTTATGGTGAAATTTTTCGAAATATTAAGGCGTTAGTGAAATATTTGAAGTGAAAACGATGTTGAAATATTTGAAGTGAAAACGATTTCGAAATAAATAAATGAACTATATTGAAGCCGTGCAGTTCGTGTTTTGGAATCGTAATTTGAAACGATTGGTACGAGAAATCTGACCATCGGATTTTCCCGAAACTGCAACCGCTGGGTTCGCCTTGGAAATATCTTTCCAACGGCACCAACCTTGTAAAAATCCAACGGTTAGATTGTTTGGAATATTTAATTCAAATTAGAGGAAAAACAGCGCCAAAATCGTTTATATTTATATATAAATATAAATATAATTAAATTAAATCGAATAACGACGCTGCAGTTCGAATTTTGAAACCGTAACTTCAAACGACTAGTGTGGAAGATCCGACCGTCGGATTTTCACAAAACTGGAACCGTTGGGTTCGCTTTGGAATATCTTCCCACTGATATAGACTTTGTAGAAATCCAACGGTTAGATTTTCCGATATGTGTAAAACAAATTAGGGGGAAAACAGTGCCACGGCACGACCTGAAACGTCGTTTAATTAAATAGGGCCATTTTTGAATAAATAAAAATGGCGAAAAATCATTATAAAATATTATAAGCAACATAGATTGGAAATAAACCAATTTGGCTTGATATGTTTGATATTTGATGGTTGTATGTGTTTGACACGAAAATAACACTAAAGAACCGAAATATGGATGTCGAATAATATAACCATGGAAAGAATTGATTTAAATTCTAATTACGTGAATTATTTGAAAAGGCCGAGCTAACCCTCATTTCAAATAATTTATCGAGCGATTCAAATTGGAAAATACAGAGACAATTCAAGACCGACGATCTTCGTATCGGTTGGATGGGCGCTGCTGAGGTTCCTGACTGGAGTAGCTAACATGAAGGAACGGAAGTAGTAGCCGTCTGAACGTATGTGTTGATTGGACGGATATGCGAGGAATTTGACGCCTCCGGTTTCGTTCAGACCCAGAACGGACTTGTAAATGGACTGTGTGTCTGACATTGGATTTTGTTCTATACTGATTAATCTCTGTTAAATATATATCTGTTTGGCGGCGGAGAATTTATTCTTTTGCTTAACGCCCTTCTCTGAGACGTACGAGCTCAGAGGTTATATATCGATGGAAATCAGTCGTATGGAGTGGACTGCCTATGTGGCATGCCAAGATGCTGTGATCAAGGCTTTTGTTGCAAAGCAAAGTCTTGTGGTTGATGATCAAAGCATGGTCTGCGTGGCCTGGCCTTGTGTATAGCGTGGATTCGCGAGCCTCACACCCCGGTATGAGTTAAAAACGGGATACGGACTGCAGGGAGAGCACGACGTTTCTTTCTAGCTATGGTGGTGTCAGTGACTTACCAGCCCTGACATTTATATCTATTTTTCACCTATGTGGTTGTTGGAATGCGAGGCGCCTCGATTATAGGTCTTTAAGGACCGGGAAACGTGTGTTCAGGAATACTAATCCTCAAACGTAAGAGAGGACCGGCCCTGAAGCATCCAGGGTTACCCAGAGTGTGTAGTCCTGAGGCATTTGCTAGAATGTCTCGAAGCAGAGAGGAGCTTGCCCCTTGCCTCGACTCATGACGGAAATCCAATTTCCAAAACGAAATAACGGTCTCGATTGTAGAACTAGTATGGCGACATAGTGGTATGGGGCACTTATGTCGTCTATGATTGATATTTGTGATGTTATTCATTTTTGAAACATATATGCACTAGTAATAATATCAAATGATTTTGCTTTACACATATTAAGCATATTTGGCCATTATAAGGTAAAACTCTATCCTCCGGCTTGCGTTGCATTGTATGATGGGACTTGAGTCTTATAATGGCTTCATTCTTTTAAAAAGCATTGCGTTGTTTTAAAGAATTTACTTTGTTTTAAATACACCAGCAATCACTGGAGTAAACCCGTTCCGCGAAAGTGGCGTGGTCCTATGATTTGCTTATTTCTGTTGTTTAAACTGTTAAATAGATCCCTCATACCAGTCCCCATGACTGACTCGTTGTTTGTTTCACTTTGCAAATGCGGGTGCCCTTATTTTCACATGGGCAGCCTAGTTCACAGGTGACAGGTTGTTTTTGGCTCTACACTGTTGCATAGAGTGCATTTTGGCTCATGGCGAGGCTGACTTCCCAGAGATGACTTTGACATTTTCCGCCATTATTGTACTTGTATTATGATTCCGCCACCGGCGATGCAGACTGCTTTACTTTCAGTATTTATTCTCGTATGTATATGTACCGCCTTCGGCGATGTAGACTGATACCCTTATTATGTCTCACTGCGTGTATGTATTCCGCCTCTGGCGATGATGACTAATCACTTCACTTTTATTTACTAAGTTATATCCTACGCTGTGCTATTCTGATGTTGTTACATGTCGTGATTCCGCTGTCATATCCATGTAAAATTATTCTATTTATTGTTTTTGCTATTATCTGTACTCTGCTATGATGATTGATGTGTTATATTCCAATGATTATCCTTAATACTGCCCCTCGGATTTTGGGATCGTCACAGTTGGTATCAGAGCTTTGGTTAACCTTAGTTCCTGGATCTAACACATTAAACACCTCATCAGAATAGAATCAGTAGTGTTCTAAGGCGAGTAGCTCATTAGAGATAGGATTAGCGAAGTCCTAGAATGAGCTAAGCAGATTAGCCAAACAATTTGATCAATACATCATTACCTTTCCTTATGTTCCCCTGCTTTATCATATATGAAATATCAAATCTATGAGCTTGACTCTTTTCTTGCTTATACAGTACTCTCTCTGATGGCTACACGAGCAGCAGCAGCTAAAGGAGGCCGTGGAGGCCGAGCAGGAGTAGCAGGAGGACTGGGGAATATCCCCGTAGTTGAGGAGGGCCCTATTATTCAGCCACCAGCACCCCAGGACTTTGAGCTAGACAGAGTAGCGAAGAGGTATAGGAACCTGGGGGGAAAACCCTTTTCTGGCCTAGGTACAGAGACAGAGGCTATTGCTTGGTTGAAGACCTGTGAAAAGATCTTTGAAGGCATGGGATTGGGGACCAACAACAAAGCACGACTAGGTATCTGGCTCTTACAGGAGGAAGCAGAGTTGTGGTGGGATGCCATCACCTCAGAGGATGCACCAAGTACTGTTAGGACCTGGGAGGAATTCAAGGCCATGTTCAACGAGAAGTTTGTACCAGAGCAGGCCTTATAGAGGATGCGAGAGCAGTTTGCTAATCTCCAACAGGGAGATCTCTCTATTCAAGATTACCTAAATAAATTCACTCTGTTGTTGCGCTACGCTCTAGAGCTCATTATGACTAACAAAGCTAAGAACAAGAGGTTTATATTTGGGCTAAGGCGCAAATAGCATGACAGACCCATGAGCAACATCAAACTTTCCTTCTCGGAATTGGTAGAAATGGCTTGCAATTATGAAGATATGGATGAAAGACACACCAACCAAGACCGCGCCAAAAGCCAAGCTGGAAATAAGTGCAAAGCTTCAGCAGATCATCCAGAGTCTAGCATTACAGCAGCCGCTACTCAGAAACCTGGAAAGATACCAAAAGGAAATTGCTACAACTGCTGGAAGCCAGGACATTTTTCTAATGTGTGCAAAGCCCCAAAGAAGCCAAAGGAAAATCCAGACTCAGCCGAATGCTAAAACTGCCATAAGAAAGGGCACTATAGCAGGAATTGTCCTCTGAAGCAGAATGCACAAGTGGCTCATGTGTATGACGGGGAGACCCTGCCAGCTATCACCGATGGATCAGGTAAACCCGACGTCTTGGGAGGTACCCTTACCATTAAAAATATTCCTGTTTCTGTACTTTTTGATACTGGTGCATCACGTAGCTTCATTTCTAGTAACATTGTTCACAAGTTAAAATTGAACCCAAGGAAGCTTAAGGAACCAATTAAAGTCCAAAATCCGATAGGAGGGTCTACTACTCTCGGCTCATATTTTAATGTACCCGCCTCATATTCTTGTTATCGATTTCCTTTTAAAGTAATTGTCATGGACCTTTCCGAATTTGATATTATACTGGGGCTGGACTGGTTGACAAAATATAAGGCCGAAGCTAGATGTGCCGAGAGAATCGTTAAAGTCAAAACGAAGCTTGGACCTATATATATACCATGTCACGGTTCAGAAATTAATAGAACAGAATTTTGGTCTTCTTTAGAAGTTACTCCCCCTTCATTAGAAAAGAAACCGGTCGTTAAAAACTATGCGGATGTGTTTGAAGAAGTAGAAAACTTACCGCCGCAAAGAGAAATTGAATTTAGAATAGATCTAATTCCTAACTCCCGACCAATAGTACATCCAATTAGAAGAATGGCCCCGAAAGAAAAAGAAGAGTTAAGTAGTCAAACCCGAGAATTGCTTTGGAAAGGTCTGATCAGACCGAGCTTTTCAGCTTGCGGAGCAGCGATAGTATTTGTCCCGAAATCAGACGGTACTCTAAGACTATGTGTTGATTACCGAGATCTCAATAAGCAGACACTGAAGAACAAATATCCCTTGCCACGTATAGACGATCTGTTAGATCAATTAAATGGGGCAATAGTATTCTCCTGAATGGACCTAGCTACAGGTTTCCACCAATTACGTATAGCAGAAGACTGTGTTCCTTTGACAACCTTCAGGGGTCCTGATTTATTCTACGAATGGTTAGTAATGTCGTTCGGTATGTGTAACGCTCCGGCATACTTCGTCGATCTTATGTACAGAGTGTTCCGTGGCGTATTGAATAAATTTGTTCTAGTCTTCATCAGTGACATTTTAATCTACTCCAAGTTGGAAGGCGAGCATGCAAAACATTTAGAACAAGTGTTGAAAATTCTGAGGAGAAATGTCTTGAAAACTAAATTTTCTAAGTGTGTCTTCTGGCAGGATGAAGTTAAGTTCCTGGGCCATGTCGTATCAAAAGATGGGATTGCTGTAGATCCAAGCAAAATTACAGCGATTCAGAATTGGAAGCAACCTACTACCCCCACGGAAGTTCGAAGTTTCCTTGGATTGGCTAGTTACTATCGGAAATTCGTTCAGGATTTCTCAAAGATATCTGGTGTATTGACAAAGCTTACAAAGAAGCATGATAAATTCAAATGGACTCCCGAATGTGAAGAAGCTTTCCAGTAGCTGAAACTGAAGTTGACGACTGCTCCAGTATTGACAATAGAAGGCAACCAAGACTTGACTGTATGGACAGATGCTTCTATTAGAGGGCTAGGCACAGTATTAATGCAAAAAGGCCAAGTGGTCTCTTATGCCAGCCGTCAGCTGAAGCCGCATGAAAGAAACTATGCAACTCATGATCTTGAGTTATTAGCTATCGTGTTTGCTTTAAGAATATGGAGGCATTATTTACTAGGCGAGAAGTTCAAACTATTTACCGATCATCAATCCTTGAAATATCTATTCACTCAGAAAGATCTAAACTTGAGACAACAACGTTGGTTAGAATTCCTTGCCGCATACGATTTTGAGATTCTATACACTCCAAGGAAAGCCAATGTTGTAGCAGATGCGCTCAGCAGAAAGAATGAAATCATCGCCAGTTTTGTCATCACGTCTTCATTAATTGACAGGATCTCGACCCTTCAAAAATAAGATAATTTTGTAAAGGAGATGGTCAAAAGAATCAATGAAGGCATAGACTCCAGCTTCCAAGTGGATGGTGATGGAGTTCTGAGGTTAAAAGGAAGAATTTGTGTTCCTAACATCTCCGAGCTAAAGAGGGAAGTGCTTGATGAATGCCACAGGTCCAAACTCAGTATCCATCCCGGTGTGAGCAAAATGTATAACGACCTCAAACGCACCTTTTGGTGGAAGGCAATGAAAAGAGATATTTCATTATATGTTAGCAGATGCTCCACTTGTCAGCTAGTTAAGAGCGATCAGCAGAAATTGGCTGGACTATTACAACCATTAGAAATTCCAGGATGGAAGTGGGAGCAAATTTCGATGGACTTCATTGATGGCTTGCCTCGAACAAAGAAAGGAAACGACAGTATATGGGTAATCGTAGATCGCTTCACGAAGACTGCCTATTTCATACCTGTCCGATCCAACAGAACGTCTCAAAGTTTAGCACAGATTTACTTCAAAGAAATAGTTAAACTGCATGGAGTGCCGCTCAATATAGTCAGTGATAGAGACTCCCTATTTACTAGCAAATTCTGGGAAGCATTCCAGATAGAATTGGGATCCAAATTGAATTTAAGCACCGCTTATCACCCACAGACAGACGACCAAACTAAGCGGGTGAATAGAATTCTAGAAGATTTACTGCGGGCTTGCGTTATTGATTTTGGAGGCTCATGGGAAGATCACTTACATTTAGCCGAATTCTCCTATAACAATAGCTATCAAGCAAGTTTGGGAATGTCTCCATTTGAAGCATTATACGGTAGACCATGCAGATCTCCCGCATGTTGGGTAGAACCTGGCAATAGACTTGTGTTAGGGCCCGATATGATTCGAGAAGCATCTGATAAAGTCGATTTCATTAAAAAGTGATTGAAAACCGCACAGAGCCGACAGAAAAGTTATGCTGATGCGAGAAGAAGAGAATTATCATTTGCCGTTGGCGATTATGTTTATTTAAGAGTTTGTCCGATGCGGGGAGTAATCAGATTTGGCAAGACTGGGAAGTTGGCACCGAGATTTATTGGTCCCTTTCCTATACTTGAACGGATTGGAACTCTTGCATATAGAGTTTCATTACCTGATTGGTTGCCTGGTGTACATAACGTGTTCCACGTGTCTCAACTCGGAAAACATGTTCATGATCCGGATCTTGTTGTAGAAGAAGCAGCGCAACAGGAAATAGACATAACTCCAGAATTAGCACTCAGAAGAGAGCCATTAAAGATTGTTGGCAAAGAAACCAGAGAGCTAAGGAGCAAAAAGATTCATTTAGTCAAAGTGCAGTGGAGTAGTGATCCTAGAGACTGTACTTGGGAGACTGAGGAAAGCATTAAACAAGCCTACCCCAAATGCAGAGTGGACATCTCTGACTAACTCCGGTGCAAGGTACCTTTACAATACTTTGCGTTTACATTTTGTTTCCTACTTTGCTCTTATTTCCTTTTCGAGGACGAAAAGTTTGAAGTGGGGGAGATTGTAATAACCCGGAAAATGTGAACCAATTTAAAATTTTTAAAATTGGTTATTACCAAAGAATTTGAATAATTGAAAAAACATATTTCAATAAAATAAAGAATTGGGTATAGTAAGGCAGTTTGAAATTTTGAATACAAACTTTGTCTGACTGTACCGGGTGGAAAATATAACGGATTTTGGCGAAACTGAAAATATTTAAATCTGTTTATGAATACCTTTCTAACGAATCTGAAAAATCGAAGTTTCATAACGGGAATCAAAAGTTATGGCCAAATGAATTTTCAGAAAGGTCGCTATATAGCCTATATAGCCCTTGAAAATTGATATTTTGCATACGACCTCGGAACTCGACGAAACCACTTTTGTTGGGTCCGGGATGTCAAACTATTGCTAGGTTTCAAATTTCATAATTTTTGAAGCTAGTATGTGAGCAGGGCAAAAGAAAATGTGATTGGTCAATTTCTGTTAAAATGGGTCGACCTAAAAATGGCCATTTTTCAAACGAGCTCAGAATTCGACGAAACTGATTTTGTTAGGACCGTATCGTCAAAACAAAGCTAGATTTGTCTTTCTGTAATTTTTTGATTTAGTTTGTGGCCCAGGCAAATTGAAATGTACGTTCAAATTAAATATTGAATGTTTTATACTTTAATTTGAAAAATAACCGACTGTAACAGTCGAATTGGCCTACGAAACATATTCCATTGTGTCCGGAATGGGGGTATTTAGTTGGGGGCAACAGTCGTTGGGTTTGATTTCGAGTTCGTTTGACAAAACCCCAATTTTCGAAACTATAAAACCATTGGCCAATCATATATTTTCTTTTATTTTATTTTCTGAAAATATCTCAAAAACCCTAGCCGCCCAAGCGATATCGACGGTTCGTTGAGCTCCAGCCTTCCCTCCCCTTTTCCCGCCGCCACGGGCGAAGCCAGGCCGCGCCACCACTACCATTCGAAAGCCCCTTCGCCCCTCTTCACATCCGACCCAGTTTCGCTACCATCAGAAGCGCCGCCATCGAGATCTGATGCTCCGAAGTAGGCGCGTTTAAACCGCCGCCCAGGGTCCATCTCGACGTCGAACTGGAAGAGACTGGTGGCGCCGGAAAGCCCTTCCCTCCCTCGTTGACGTCCAACAATCTGATCGACCTATCGAGCAACGAATCGAGCGAAAAATCAAAACCTAAATTTGAGCAGGTTTGAAAGCTAATGGGTTATTTAATTTTGAACTGTTTTTACACTATAAAGCGTTGCAAAACTTTGAAAAATAATATCTTTTTCGGTCGTTAATGAAATTTGATGAAACATGAGACACCGTGACCGCATGGAGGCTCTCTACCATCTAGCAGAAGCCGCGGATTTTTCTGATCTTCCTACGATTTTTAGCACTGCAAAACCAATGTGAGGAATCTAAACTAAATTGTGTGAATGGAATCGCGTTGTATAAATTATATTAGCGAAGTGTAAATTATATACGCATTGTACACTTCATGTACATGTGTTGTATAAGTTATATTCGCGACGTATAAATTATACAAGCGTTGTATGAAACATATATGCTTTGAATTGTGATGAAATGCAAGTGAATTATAGAAATAATATATATATATATATATATATATCTATACTCCCCTCGTCCACAGACCATGGACGATATTTATTGATTGTGATTGACGTGATATTATATGGTATGACGAATGGTTGGAAATAATTGTTTGTGGTTGATATTGTGGTTGAAAAATACCTTTGTGGTTGAAAAATACCCTCTTGTGGTTGAAACAAATTAGAATAGGATTGTGGAATTGAAAATAAAACATGCCGCCTGCGTGCGAACTAGATGCATGATCCCCATTGTCAAAAACCGCGAGGTTTTAAGGTAGAGCGAGGAGTCGTACTAGGGACGGTCCCGGTTTTAACTACCCTGCCGTTATGCTGCCGAAATTTCCTGAAATATTTATGTATTAGAATAATTTTCGTTTGTTGAAATTAATTATATATATATTAGAGAATATTCATGTGTTGAATTGAAATTCATTCGTTGAGTTGAAATTCATGTGTTGAATATTATTTGAATTTTAAACAAATAGCTTTAGCGATAAAATTCACATTTTTATATATATACAAACTATAGAGAATATTCAAGTGTTGAATTGAAATTCATTCGTTGAGTTGAAATTCATGTGTTGAATATTATTTGAATTTTAAACAAATAGCTTTAGCGATAAAAATCACATTTTTATATATATACAAACTATAGAGAATATTCATGTGTTGAATTGAAATTCATTCGTTGAGTTGAAATTCATGTGTTGAATATTATTTGAATTTAAACAAATAGCTTTAGCGATAAAAATCACATTTTTATATATATACAAACTATAGAGAATATTCATGTGTTGAATTGAAATTCATTCGTTGAGTTGAAATTCATGTGTTGAATATTATTTGAATTTTAAACAAATAGCTTTAGCGATAAAAATCACATTTTATATATATATATATATACAAACTATAGAAAATATTCATGTGTTGAATTGAGATTCGTTCGTCGAATTGAAATTCATGTGTTGAATGTTATCGTATTTTAAAATAAAATGAATAGACAATAAAAACTACATCTTTATTGTGAATATGAAGTGTTAAAAACATTCACGTGTTGAATAAATATTTTTGATGATAAAAATATATCTTTTATCATGTATACGCTTTAATAAAAATACACACGTGTCGAAATAAATAATAGTTTGTTAGAAATATTATTATTAGCTTTGTTCTGCATATATATACATGTGTTGAACAGGGAAAATGGATTAGCTGTAGAGTAAAGAAATTATTTGCGTGACTAACAAATAGGTAAACCTTGATGAGTTGGCTGCGCAATTTTATTTTTATATCAACTCCTGTGAATGCCATTGGATGTGGAGTGCTGGTTATTCTGTGTGAAATAATAAACATCGCCATAGGATAGTAACAATTAATTTTGAACTAGACTACATGGCATACTCCTTGACGATAGGCATACTTCATCATATTCCACATAAGCATTTGGAGCTTGTGTGACGAGGTGGAAGATTTACCATGCGAGCGAGAGGCTTGTATGGCGATGATTATATACTACAGGTTGAACTGATGACTGATATAGACTATATAAAATATAATGATAAATTGCCAGATTTATAAAAACCCCACACGGGTCTGGAGTTGACAATAATCACGTCTCTCTAGTCATTTAGATACGGCACATGGACTATTTATTCCCACACGGGACGAGGTGACGAGGATTTATCCTCTGGAGCATTTTAAAAACACACTCCTCAGGCTTTAACAGGGTGACGAGAATTTATTCTCTGGAGTTATGATCAATACACACTTCCCTGTAAACACCATAATATATCACTATAAATATGTGGATGCTTTATAGGATTTATTGGGTACCTAACACGGCCCAATAAATTTCCAAACCCCTCCCCATACAAAGGAGGTTATGGCGAAATTTTTCGAAATATTAAGGCGTTAGTGAAATATTTGAAGTGAAAACGATGTTGAAATATTTGAAGTGAAAACGATTTCGAAATAAATGAATGAACTATATTGAAGCCGTGCAGTTCGTGTTTTGGAATCGTAATTTGAAACGATTGGTACGAGAAATCCGACCATCGGATTTTCCCGAAACCGCAACCGCTGGGTTCGCCTTGGAAATATCTTTCCAACGGCACCAACCTTGTAAAAATCCAATGGTTGGATTGTCTGGAATGTTTAATTCAAATTAGAGGAAAAACAACACCAGAATCGTTTATATTTATATATAAATATAAATATAATTAAATTAAATCGAATAACGACGCTGCAGTTCGAATTTTGAAACCATAACTTCAAACGACTAGTGTGGAAGATCCGACCGTCGGATTTTCACGAAACTGGAACCGTTGGGTTCGCTTTGGAATATCTTCCCACTGATATAGACTTTGTAGAAATCCAACGGTTAGATTTTTCGATATGTGTAAAACAAATTAGAGGGAAAATAGCGCAGTGCCACGACACGACCTGAAACGTCGTTTGATTAAATAGGGCCATTTTTGAATAAATAAAAATGGCGAAAAATCAATATAAAATATTATAAGCAACATAGATTGGAAATAAACCAATTTGGCTTGATCTGTTTGATATTTGATGGTTGTATGTGTTTGACACGAAAATAACACTAAAGAACTGAAATATGGATGTCGAATAATATAACCATGGAAAGAATTGATTTAAATTCTAATTACGTGAATTATTTGAAAAGGCCGAGCTAACCCTCATTTCAAATAATTTATCGAGCGATTCAAATTGGAAAATACAGAGACAATTCTAGACCGACGATCTTCGTATCGGTTGGATGGGCGTTGCTGAGGTTCCTGACTGGAGTAGCTACCATGAAGGAACGGAAGTAGTAGCCGTCTGAACGTATGTGTTGATTGGACGGATATGCGAGGAATTTGACGCCTCCGGTTTCGTTCAAACCCAGAACGGACTTGTAAATGGACTGTGTGTCTGACATTGGATTTTGTTCTATACTGATTAATCTCTGTTAAATATATATCTGTTTGGTGGCGGAGAATTTATTCTTTTGCTTAACGCCCTTCTCTGAGACGTACGAGCTCAGATGTTATATATCGATGGAAATCAGTCGTATGGAGTGGACTGCCTATGTGGCATGCCAAGATGCTGTGATCAAGGCTTTTGTTGCAAAGCAAATTCTTGTGGTTGATGATCAAAGCACGGTCTGCGTGGCCTGGCCTTGTGTATAGCATGGATTCGCGAGCCTCACACCCCGGTATGAGTTAAAAACGGGATACAGACTGCAGGGAGAGCACGACGTTTCTTTCTAGATATGGTGGTGTCAATGACTTACCAACCCTGACATTTATATCTATTTTTCACCTATGTGGTTGTTGGAATGCGAGGCGCCTCGATTATAGGTCTGTAAGGACCGGGAAACGTGTGTTCAGGAATACTAATCCTCAAACGTAAGAGAGGACCGGCCCTGAAGCATCCAGGGTTACCCAGAGTGTGTAGTCCTGAGGCATTTGCTAGAATGTCTCGAAGCGGAGAGGAGCTTGCCCCTTGCCTCGACTCATGACGGAAATCCAATTTCCAATACGAAATAACGGTCTCGATTGTAGAACTAGTATGGCGACATAGTGGTATGGGGCACTTATGCCGTCTATGATTGATATTTGTGATGCTATTCATTTTTGAAACATATATGCACTAGTAATAATATCAAATGATTTTTCTTTACACGTATTAAGCATATTTGGCCATTATAAGGTAAAACTCTATCCTCCGGCTTGCGTTGCATTGTATGATGGGACTTGAGTCTTATAATGGCTTCATTCTTTTAAAAAGCATTGCGTTGTTTTAAAGAATTTACTTTGTTTTAAATACACCAGCAATCACTGGAGTAAACCCGTTCCGCGAAAGTGGCGTGGTCCTATGATTTGCTTATTTATGTTGTTTAAACTTATAAATAGATCCCTTGTAACAACCCGTATATTAACAAACGTGTTAAGACAAGAATCAAGGCAGAATTAAATGTTAAAATCTGAATCAGGGAAAATGGGTTGCGCCATTGCGTTCGTCTCAGAAAATTACGTGAAATAGAGCCCGAAATTTCGTAAATCGGAGTCCGTATGATCAAGATATGGCCTTGCAAAGTTTCACGAAAAAATTCAAATTCAAAAACAGATTTCAAATTTTCAGAATTCAGGGTAGGCGGGAAAAATCCCGCCCCAGGCAGGGTCGACACAGGGGTCAACACCAGTGTCGACCCCTCCCCCAATGGGTCGACACCCATGTCGACCCAGGGGTCGACCCCCCCGGTCGGACCAGTTTTTCTGGTGCACCATTTGTGATAAGTTGAGTCTTGCTCTAGAAGTTTCTGACGGGATTTGATGGACCTGATGTGTTTTAGGGTTTATCCTATGGCTAAAACTAATCCTAAACACTATAAAAAGACCCTAAGACCTAGCCTAAATTATACTATTTCATTTTAGCACTCATGCAGCCGCCATTAAACCTAGAACTCTAAATTAAAAATACAAAGAACAAAAATTAAAGAAGACGAAGGATGATTCTTGAAGGCTACAACTAGAAGCTACAACAACTACGACGCTTTAGACAACGGATTTGGGGCTATTTGATTTAGAGTTTTGATTTGGATTGCTTGCTTCATATTGTAAGTTCTATGTCACTTTTTAGGCAAAAACGCTAAAATAACATGGACATGCTATGAATTGAAATCGGATTTAAGAACTATTATTAATCCATGTTTAACCTTGAATCAAAATTTGGGAATATTGCTATGTTAATGTTGCAAGTTAAACTTATCATGATGTTGATGTTGTTATGAATCACTTGAGCTTAATTTTATTGCAAGTTGAACAAATACATGTCCATGGAATCATTATGTTCATTGAAATCCTCATGCTAATTAAACCATGCCTATGATGTTAATGAAACTATGCCTGTGGTGTTAATAGACCTATCATGTTAAATTGGGAATCGCTAGGTTATGATGAAAAGTTGGAATCATTATGTTTGTAATGCTAGATAAGAATCATTATGTTAGAAATACTAAATTGGGATCCACTATGCCTATTAGAATTACCATACCTTTAATGTTTCATGTTTGTAATAAAATTATTATTATGCCCGCAATGATTATTATGCCTAGGATGTAAAGTTGAATTCATCATGTTGAACTAAGTTGGAACCATTACTATGCCAAGTTATCATCATGCTAGTATTGAAACCATGTGATATGTTATAGCCTGTTTATTATGCAAGTGATGTGGGAATTGTCACGTATGCCTATCACATGTTTGGTGTTATTCCCCTTTATCTCTTGAATTGTTTATGCTTGTGAACGAAGTACGTTTATATACGTTGGGGATACGATTGGGTAGAATAGGAAAAACTTGAATTGATTATAATCATAAACCATGAAATTTGGCATAAGTAGAACATGAAATATGACATGAAAACCCAACTTGAACATGCCATAACTTGACTTGAAACATGCCTTAGTTGGGCACGAAATTGACATATGAACATGCTATGAAAATAGCACGAATCTGATAAGAACATGGGCATGACTTTAGAAAACAAGAAAAGTGGCCAACTCGAGGTTGGGTTGAGTTTGTAGTGTAAATCTGCCCGGAACCGCCCGGCAAATCCAGCTGCTACAAACAATAGGATCCAATGTGGGTAGTTGGTCACATCGCGCTTGAAACCCGAGGTTGGGTTGAGTTTGTAGCGTAAACCTGCCCGGAACCGCCCGACAAATCCAGTGGCTACGAACAATAGGATCCAATGTGAGTGGTTCGGTGCATTAACGAATCAATTAATGCCAATTAGGGTTAAGTCATGAACATGAAAAGACAACTTAACCAACTTGAACATGATTTGTAGGGCTAAGTCATGAATTTGAAATGACAACACTTAGCCAACTTGACATGACACGTAGGCGGGTTAAGTCACGAATTTAAATGACATACTTAACCATCTTGACACAACTAGACTGGAAAAGGATTAAGTCACGAATTACATGACTTAATCGGTTAGGCGGGTTGGGTCACGAATTACATGACCTAATCTGCTAGGCGAAACCCTAGACACGACCCTTTTCAACAGTAACCCTCTAGATGTATCAAGGTACCCTGGGGCTAGGCCGGGTGGGGCACGATTACTGGGCTGATTGTAAGAGGTGAACGACGATAGTGGGGTATGCCAGTGTAGGTTCGGTGGACTACGGTCGTGCACGTATTCCGGGGCAGGCACTGGGTATCCGTAGATTTATCTGTGCATCTTGAATCGTGTCAGAGGTTGACACCCTAGGGTTGATACACCCGAAGGTGGACCCAGCACAGGTGACTACATTCGTGATTAGCCGTATGACACGGACACTTGACGAGCTAGAACTTGTAGGGAGCCGATCGACTTGATAATCGCTCCGTAGGACCCCGTACTTGGGTCAGACCCCGTTTCAGGGTCATTTCATGATATTGGGCCGTGGGATTTATTTCGTGATTAACTTGTGATATGGGCTTAGTATACTAGTACAGTCGATGCAACGAATCTCGAACATGTGATGCTTTACTTGACTTGTCTTGACTTATCCTGATCACCTTAATCTATCTTGTTTACCTTGACACCATTCTTAAGTTTAGTTCCAGTCCATACATAACAGGTTGTTTTAACCGTTTTTACACTGAAAGTCACTAGGACTTACTCAGTCTTTATGACTGACCCTTTTCCTTTCACCTCTTTTTCTTTCATTCCCCCCCCCCCCCAGGTTCTCAGGGAGGAAACACTAGCTCTTAGCTTGGATATCACTTGCTTTGGCTCAGCATGTATGGTTTGCTATGGCTGCTTCATTTTACTGCACTTGGGGAATAAGCTGTTTTTCCGTTTTTAAGTTATTGCTTCTTTGGCTATTATTACAAGACAGTTGTAATGAAGTTAATTGAAATATTTGTAAAAGACATGGTTTATTTTGGAATGAAACGAAGTTCTATTTTGCTCATAAATTCTTCCGCTGTTTACTTAATTATCTACTTATGTTCTGTCTTGTGATAATTCTGTGATGTTATCTCGATAATACCTCTCCAAAACTAGTGCATTCGCTTTGTGAGTGACCCTAGCGGAGGTGGGGTGTTACACTTGGTATCAGAGCAGAAGGTTACCAAGACTGGGCAAAAGTTTTGAAAACCTTTTGAAAAACCATTTACAAAGAAGCAAATTTTCAAGAAAATTTTGTTTTGATTAAAAGGCATATTCCCCAAAGCCATTAGCACTATCTTTGTTTCCTCGTTTGAATCTTTTCCTTTTTCATTTTCAGCTTATCATGGCCGACGACCTTAATCTTCCCGAGGGGGTCAATATACCCACTTGGTTCCGTCGTTTCCTCGAGGCTCGGGCTAATGTGGCAGGCCTAGCCAATCCTCCTCCTCATCCTCCTCAACCTCCGCGAGAAACTGCTTTTTCAAAGATATGCAAGGACTTTAAGGCCATGGGCGGAAAGGATTTCCTAGGAACTGAGACTTTTGTTGATGCACAGAATTGGTTGAAGGAAACCGAAGATTTGTTTGTTATCTTTGAGGTAGAGGACAATAGGAAAGTACAGTTGGCGGCGTGGCTCATGAAAGAGGAAGCTTCTTATTGGTGGGAAGTCACCAATGCTACTAGGCCCATTGAGACTTGGGCGGACTTTAGAGGGAGATTTGGGCTTAAGTTCTTGTCATCGGCAGAGGAGAGTCTCCAAATGGAACGGATTCTGGCCCTTAAACAAGGAAATATGACAGTTAAAGAATACGTGAACCGTTTCAATCAGCTTGCTCGCTTCGGATTGGAGTTAGTCAACACTCCTCAGAAAAAGGCGCTACGTTTTGCACGAGGCTTGAACGAGCCACTACATGGTTTGGCCATGTCTCATGTGCCCATGGGGGCGACCTTTGAAAGCTTGGTGGATATGGCCCTACTGTATGAGGAAGAAAAGAAGGGCAAGAAAGAGGTCAAGCCCAACGATTCTCAGAATAAGAAGGTAGACCCCGAGAAAGGAGGCAAGAACGACAACTCACGTGATAAAAGGAAATGCAATTTCTGTGGTACGGAAGGGCACATAGCCAAGGATTGTAGAAAGAGGAAGAGAAAGCAAGGTGAATGTTTTCATTGTGGGGAGACTGGACACATCAGCAAAGACTGCCCTAAAAAGCAGACCGGACCTTCTGGGGGTACATCGTTAACTTCTTTTTCTAGATGCTTTGTTTTATCTTGTTATCTCCTCGATCCTATCTTGAGAACCATGGGTAAAATCTTTTTGGATGTAAACATGTAATTTAAACATGCTTTGATTGCAAAATGGTTGCAAGTGGTCGCAAGTGGTTGCTCGTGGATGCATGAATACACATTAGGCACTAGATCGGCTCAGTCACAGTTTCATACTTGCATATGCATGAGTGTTTATTTTGGAAACTTGGTTGTACTATCATTTGGTTGTTGCATATAATTGAATGTTTGTGCACTCATGTAGAAATTATGAATTATAATAGGAAAATTTTGCATACATATTGGATTCATTTCACTAAACATATTTTGCATTTAGAAGATCAATCAGGCCTGATCATTAGCATTAGCTAAGGAACATATACACACACTCTTTGCGTGTGTTCATAAAACATTAGAAGTCTTTTAAGGACCATGGTTGCTTGTGGATGATGTTTTGAGTAGATGGATGATTGGATGGTAGGACACATCCTCCCTAACTTGGAGATTTCGGGGACGAAATCCTTTAAGGAGGGTGGAATGTAACAACCCGTATATTAACAAACGTGTTAAGACAAGAATCAAGGCAGAATTAAATGTTAAAATCTGAATCAGGGAAAACGGGTTGTGCAATTGCGTTCATCTCGGAAAAATACGCGAAATAGAGTCCGAAATTTTGTAAATCGGAGTCCGTATGATCAAGATATGGCCTTGCAAAGTTTCATGAAAAAATTCAAATTCAAAAACAGATTTCAAATTTTCAGAATTCAGGGTAGGCGGGAAAATTCCCGCCCCAGGCAGGGTCGACACCAGTGTCGACCCCCCCCAATGGGTCGACACCCATGTCGACCCAGGGGTCGACACCCATGTCGACCCAGGGGTCGACCCCCCCCCCCCCGGTCGGACCAGTTTTTCTGGTGCACCATTTGTGACAAGTTGAGTCTTGCTCTAGAAGTTTCTGACGGGATTTGACGGACCTGATGTGTTTTAGGGTTTATCCTATGGCTAAAACTAATCCTAAACACTATAAAAAGACCCTAAGACCTAGCCTAAATCATACTATTTCATTTTAGCACTCATGCAGCCGCTATTAAACCTAGAACTCTAAATTAAAAATACAAAGAACAAAAATTAAAGAAGATGAAGGATGATTCTTGAAGGCTACAACTAGAAGCTACAACAACTACGACGCTTTAGACAACGGATTTGTGGCTATTTGATTTAGAGTTTTGATTTGGATTGCTTGCTTCATATTGTAAGTTCTATGTCACTTTTTAGGCAAAAACGCTAAAATAACATGGACATGCTATGAATTGAAACCGGATTTAAGAACTATTATTAATCCATGTTTAACCTTGAATCAAAATTTGGGAATATTGCTATGTTAATGTTGCAAGTTAAACTTATCATGATGTTGATGTTGTTATGAATCACTTGAGCTTAATTTTATTGTAAGTTGAACAAATACATGTCCATGGAATCATTATGTTCATTGAAATCCTCATGTTAATTAAACCATGCCTATGATGTTAATGAAACTATGCCTGTGATGTTAATAGACATATCATGTTAAATTGGGAATCGCTAGGTTATGATGAAAAGTTGGAATCATTATGTTTGTAATGCTAGATAAGAATCATTATGTTAGAAATACTAAATTGGGATCCACTATGCCTATTAGAATTACCATACCTTTAATGTTTCATGTTTGTAATAAAATTATTATTATGCCCGCAATGATTATTATGCCTAGGATGTAAAGTTGAATTCATCATGTTGAACTAAGTTGGAACCATTACTATGCCAAGTTATCATCATGCTAGTATTGAAACCATGTGATATGTTATAGCCTGCTTATTATGCAAGTGATGTGGGAATTGTCACGTATGCCTATCATATGTTTGGTGTTATTCCCCTTTATCTCTTGAATTGTTTATGCTTGTGAACGAAGTACGTTTATATACGTTGGGGATACGATTGGGTAGAATAGGAAAAACTTGAATTGATTATAATCATAAACCATGAAATTTGGCATAAGTAGAACATGAAATATGACATGAAAACCCAACTTGAACATGCCATAACTTGACTTGAAACATGCCTTAGTTGGGCACGAAATTGACATATGAACATGCTATGAAAATAGCACGAATCTGATAAGAACATGGGCATGACTTTAGAAAACAAGAAAAGTGGCCAACTCGAGGTTGGGTTGAGTTTGTAGTGTAAATCTGCCCGGAACCGCCCGGCAAATCCAGTTGCTACAAACAATAGGATCCAATGTGGGTAGTTGGTCACATCGCGCTTGAAACCCGAGGTTGGGTTGAGTTCGTAGCGTAAACCTGCCCGGAACCGCCCGGCAAATCCAGTGGCTACGAACAATAGGATCCAATGTGAGTGGTTCGGTGCATTAACGAATCAATTAATGCCAATTAGGGTTAAGTCATGAAAATGAAAAGACAACTTAACCAACTTGAACACGATTTGTAGGGCTAAGTCATGAATTTGAAACGACAACACTTAGCCAACTTGACATGACACGTAGGCGGGTTAAGTCACGAATTTAAATGACATACTTAACCATCTTGACACAACTAGACTGGAAAAGGATTAAGTCACGAATTACATGACTTAATCGGTTAGGCGTGTTGGGTCACGAATTACATGACCTAATCTGTTAGGCGAAACCCTAAACACGACCCTTTTCAGCAGTAACCCTCTAGATGTATCAAGGTACCCTGGGGCTAGGCCGGGTGGGGCACGATTACTTGGCTGATTGTAAGAGGTGAACGACGGTAGTGTGGTATGCCAGTGTAGGTTCGGTGGACTACGGTCGTGCACGTATTCCGGGGCAGGCACTGGGTATCCGTAGATTTATCTATGCATCTTGAATCGTGTCAGGGGTTGACACCCTAGTACTGATACACCCGAAGGTGGACCCAGCATAGGTGACTACACTCGTGATTAGCCGTATGACACGGACACTTGACGAGCTAGAACTTGTAGGGAGCCGATCGACTAGATAATCGCTCCGTAGGACCCCGTACTTGGGTCAAACCCCGTTTCAGGGTCATTTCATGATATTGGGCCGTGGGATTTATTTCGTGATTAACTTGTGATATGGGCTTAGTATACTAGTATAGTCGATGCAACGAATCTCGAACATGTGATGCTTTACTTGACTTGTCTTGACTTATCCTGATCACCTTAATCTATCTTGTTTACCTTGACACCATTCTTAAGTTTAGTTCCAGTCCATACATGACAGGTTGTTTTAACCGTTTTTACACTAAAAGTCACTAGGACTTACTCAGTCTTTATGACTGACCCTTTTCATTTCGCCTCTTTTTCTTTCGTCCCCCCCCCCCCCCCCCCCAGGTTCTCAGGGAGGAAACACTAGCTCTTAGCTTGGATATCACTTGCTTTGGCTCAGCATGTACGGTTTGCTATGGCTGCTTCATTTTACTGCACTTGGGGAATAAGCTGTTTTTCCGTTTTTAAGTTATTGCTTCTTTGGCTATTATTACAAGACAGTTGTAATGAAGTTATTTGAAATATTTGTAAAAGACATGGTTTATTTTGGAATGAAATGAAGTTCTATTTTGCTCATAAATTCTTCCACTGTTTACTTAATTATCTACTTATGTTCTGTCTTGTGATAATTTTGTGATGTTATCTCGATAATACCTCTCCAAAACTAGTGCATTCCCTTTGTGAGTGACCCTAGCGGAGGTGGGGTGTTACACCCCTCATACCAGTCCCCATGACTGACTCGTTGTTTGTTTCACTTTGCAAATGCGGGTGCCCTTATTTTCACACGGGCAGCCTAGTTCACAGGTGACAGGTTGTTTTTGGCTCTGCACTGTTGCATAGAGTGCATTTTGGCTCATGGCGAGGCTGACTTCCCAGAGATGACTTTGACATTTTCCGCCATTATTGTACTTGTATTATGATTCCGCCACAGGCGATGCAGACTGCTTTACTTTCAGTATTTATTCTCGTATGTATATGTACCGCCTTCGGCGATGTAGACTGATACCCTTATTATGTCTCACTGCATGTATGTATTCCGCCTCTGGCGATGATGACTGATCACTTCCCTTTTATTTATTAAGTTATATCCTACGCTGTGCTATTCTGATGTTGTTACATGTTGTGATTCCGCTGTCATATCCATGTAAAATTATTCTATTTATTGTTTTTGCTATTATCTGTACTCTGCTATGATGATTGATGTGTTATATTCCAATGATTATCCTTAATACCGCCCCTCGGATTTTGGGATCGTCACAGTTGATATCAGAGCTTTGGTTAACCTTAGTTCCGGGATCTAACACATTAAACACCTCGTCAGAATAGAATCAGTAGTTTTCTAAGGCGAGTAGCTCATTAGAGATAGGATTAGCGATGCCCTAGAATGAGCTAAGCAGATTAGCCAAACAATTTGATCAGTACATCATTACCTTTCCTTATGTTCCCCTGCTTTATCATATATGAAATATCAAATCTGTGAGCTTGACTCTTTTCTTGCTTATACAGTACTCTCTCTGATGGATACACGAGCAGCAGCAGCTAGAGGAGGCCGTGGAGGCCGAGCAGGAGTAGCAGGAGGACGGGGGAATATCCCTGTAGTTGAGGAGGGCCCTATTATTCAGCCACCAGCACCCCAGGACTTTGAGCTAGACAGAGTAGCGAAGAGGTATAGGAACCTGGAGGCATTTGCTAGAATGTCTCGAAGCGGAGAGGAGCTTGCCCCTTGCCTCGACTCATGACGGAAATCCAATTTCCAATACGAAATAACGGTCTTGATTGTAGAACTAGTATGGCGACATAGTGGTAAGGGGCACTTATGCCATCTATGATTGATATTTATGATGCTATTCATTTTTGAAACATATACGCACTAGTAATAATATCAAATGATTTTGCTTTACACGTATTAAGCATATTTGGCCATTATAAGGTAAAACTCTATCCTCCGGCTTGCGTTGCATTGTATGATGGGACTTGAGTCTTATAATGGCTTCATTCTTTTAAAAAGCATTGCGTTGTTTTAAAGAATTTACTTTGTTTTAAATACACCAGCAATCACTGGAGTAAACCCATTCCGCGAAAGTGGCGTAGTCCTATGATTTGCTTATTTCTGTTGTTTAAACTGTTAAATAGATCCCTCATACCAGTCCCCATGACTGACTCGTTGTTTGTTTCACTTTGCAAATGCGGGTGCCCTTATTTTCACATGGGCAGCCTAGTTCACAGGTGACAGGTTGTGTGACGGCTGGGAATTTCGCTCGATCCGAATCAGTCGTTAAACTGATCTAGACCGTTCGAAACCCCTGATCATTTTGAGAACAGGACAAATCAGAACGCAGACGGAAGAACATTTCATTGCTATTACAACAATCCCATCAGAATACAAGAATATACAGAGTATGAATGAATAAATTACATTCGATAAATATCAGAGATTATAATAAATTACATTGCAGCGGAAAATAATACAAAGCACACTGAAGGTGATATACGAATACAGAGCTTTCCGGATATCATTCCAGATGTAAACCAGGATCCTGTGAATATAAATCTGCAAAACCAAAACTACTAGCTGCCCGAGTAGAAATAGGGGCACCCAGAGTTTAGGTTAAAACAATAAACTCCAGGTCAGTCATGTGACTGGTGTGAGAACTAAAACAGTTATTTAAAACTTTACTTTAAAAGAGAGTAATTCAAGTGACCACGCCGTATAACACGGAACGGGTTTCCTCCCAAGAATACCAGTGCATAGAATAAACAACGCAATGCTTTTTCGAAAAATGAAGCTATTATAAGACCCAGGTCCCATCACACAATGCAACGCAAGCCAGAGGATAGGGTTTTCCCTTATAATAGCCAAACATGCTTGGTACGTTTAAAACAAATCATTTGATACTATAATAAGTGTATGGTGTCAAAACAATTTCAATCATAAATATCAATCATAGACGGCAAAACATCCCATGCTACTATGTCGCCATACTAGGCTCTACAAATAAAGCCGCAATATCTCGTATTGGAAATTGGATTTCCGTCATGAGTCGAGGCAAGGGGCAAGCTCCTCTCCACTTCGAGACACTCTAGCAAATGCCTCGGGACTACACACTCTGGGTAACCCCTGGATGCTTCAGGGCCGGTCCTCTCTTACGTTTGAGGATTGGAAATTCCTGAACACACGTTTCCCGGTCCTTACAGACCTAAAATCGAGGCGCCTCATCCAACAACCACATAGGTGAAAAGTATATAAATGTCAGGGCTGGTAAGTCACTGACACCACCAACTAGAAAGAAACGTTGTGCTCTCCCTGCAGTCCTTATCCCGTTTTTGACTCATACCGAGGTGTGAGACTCGCGAATCCATGCTATACACAAAGCTGCCACGTAGGCCGTGCTTTGATCATCAACCACAAGACTTTGCTTTTCAACAGAAGCCTTGATCCATGCAACTCAGCGTGCCACACAGGCAATTCAAGCCATGCGATTGATATCTATCGATATATAACCTCTAAGCTCGTACGTCTCAGAGAAGGGCGTTAAGCAAGAGAATAAATTCTCCGCTGCCAAACAGATATATATTTAACAGAAATCAATCAACACAGAATAAAATCCAATGTCAGACACACAATCCATTTACAAGTTCGTTCTGGGTCTGAACGAAACCGGAGGCACTTTCCTCGCATATCCATCCATCTCCAAGTACGTCTGGATGACAACCAACTGATTCCCTCATCTTGGGTGTACAGCCCAATCAAGATCATCAGTAATCACCCAAATGATGTGAAGACTTCCGGTCTTCAACCACCGTCTTCATTTTTGACATATCGTCGAATCGGTTATTCAGAATGGGTATAAACCCAGCCTTCCCGAACAACCCGCGTATATTAAAAACAAATGTTACACAAACACAACAAATGCCTCATTCCAATTCAGCAGCCACTAACCGTAAATCAACAAGAGAACAATTTCCCAAATATTAACCCCGAAGGCCGAAACCAATCATCAGATCAATACCCAGGAAACCATTCTTCTTAGCTAACCTACAGCTAGTTTCTAAATTTCATATTGTTAGGGAAATGTTCCCATTAATTTTATCCAAGATAAAATCTTTGAATTTATTCTTAAATCTCCCTTTGGATGTCATCTCAAGCCAAATTATGGTTTTCCAAACTAGTCGGGATTAGCGAACCACACCGAAGTAATTATTTATTTTATTTCCCAATCCCAACCTATTCATCCCATGAAGCAAAACTGGCAATACTCCATATCTAACACCACAGTGTTATCGGTAAAATTAATTACCATTTCACGTTCAAATCTAATTAAAGATTTAACTATCGCTTTGGAGCAAAACTGGTGATACTCCATTCTCGCTCACTTTCTAAATTCGATAATTTAGATTATCAATTCACATTTCAATCTAATTACAGATTCATTAAAACTCCTTTTACTGGGTTAAAGAACTAATGTTATTTAAAACACAGTTCACGATAAACCCAAATAAATCAGTCCTAATTCAATTCCAATTTATTTATTTAAAAATAAATGGGTTTTAATTTTAGTTCAAAACTAGTTCATTTCGATAAAAATCTATTTTTATCTTTTCAAATATGGAGTTTTTCAACCCAATTTTTCCCAAATCCTTTCTTATGATTTTACACAAATTATTACTATTTTTAATAATTTTATCAAGGCCCGTACAGTCGATTTTCAACAACGGCCATCGAACTGCACTTACAACGACCTTTTCCAAATTTGATTTGGACGTATCTCCAAATCCAACCGTTAGATTTCAAATTTCTATTATTCATTGGAAAGCTCTTTTCGATACGAACCCAATGGTTCCGGTTTTAGGAGAATCCGACGGTCGGATCTCCCGTAATATCCGTTCGAAGTCAATGGTCGAAATTCGCGAACTGCCGCGGCGCGGCGCGTTCTATTCAAGCCATTATATTATATATATATAACATATATATAATATATGTTTCGTCGATTTCTATTTAAAACGTATTTTATGAATTGTTTTAAATTCGTTTTCAAAACATTTCAATTCTATATTCAATTTCAAATCAAAATTGAATATTCCCTATCATTACTATATAAATGATAATATTTTCAAAACGTTATATTTTGAAATCACTTCCTTTTCAATATTCATTATAAAAACGAATATAATCGATATAAACATCGTTCACGTCAAAATAGCGCAACTCTAATCAATACGGCTTTATATATTTCAATAAATTCGTTATTCTATTCAACAAATGAATATTTATTCTATTCAATATGTGAATCTATATTTTTGTCAACACACGACTAATCTCGACGAATGAGTACTGTCCACGTGCGACTATTTTTGTTGTTTAATATATTTTATGAAAATTAAGGTATCTATCATTTGATATTAAATCAGACTCCAACCGTAAATTAGTAAGAGAACGATTCCCTAAATATTAACCCCGAAGGCCGAAACCAACATCAGATCAATATCCGGGAGACCACTCATCTTATCTATTTTCCAGTTAGTTTCTAATTTTATATATGATAAAGATATAAATTTTATTGTTAAAATATTTTGTTCAATACATGACCAATCTCAACGGATGAGTACGATCAACACATGAACCTTTATTTTATAGTGATAAAGATGTAAATTTGATTGTTAAAATATTTCGTTCAACACATGACTAATCTCAGCGGATGAGTACGGTCAACACATGAACCTTTATTTTATAATGATAAAGATGTAAATTTGATTGTTAAAACATTTCGTTCAACACATGACTAATCTCAACGGATGAGTACGGTCAACACATGAACCTTTATTTTATAATGATAAAGATGTAAATTTGATTGTTAAAATATTTCGTTCAACACATGACTAATCTCAACGGATGAGTACGGTCAACACATGAACCTTTATTTTATAATATTCTTTATCTTCTAAATTGGAATGAGGTCCAATCAATTACCATATAAAGTTAATTATATGGATTCCATACAATACATCTATATAATAGCAACGATAAATAATCAACCATCATCCAAAGTGCACTACACTGTATAAGCATCAAATATAGATATCTAACGCTTATAACAGCCTGTCAATCAATCGATCGACATATATATAATTATTGGGATTAGTGTATGCTGTGTTTTATCCCAATTTTTCCCGTGTGGGGTTTCAAACAATCAAACACAGATTTTATTTGTGCAGTTGGGCGACGTGTAAAATTTATCATCCCAATCAATGTCCTTCAAATAGGTGTACATAAACAAACCGTCCGGTTTGTAAAATAATATTTATTTATTCACATGCACGTTAAAAATTATATTTTTAACGATAAAACATTTTATTCAACCTATGAAAATATTCTATTCAGTTCATTTATTAAATAAAATGATATCTTTATTTTTCTAACTTATTTTAGAAAATTTCGGCGGCATAACGGCACGATACCAGAAACGGGACGAGGCCTAGCCTTATCCCCGGTCTAGTGAAGGCCCACGCCATTCACACATCAATCAAATCCATTCCATTTCACCAAACAACTCAATTCAAACCAAATAATCTAACCAACTACACAACCAAACAAACAAGTCCATGGTCTGTGGACGATGGTGTCGGGTGCTACTAAACACCGTCTGCATCCTAGTATATATATAACTAGAAAAAGAGATTTTGAGTGAGAAGTTCTCACCAACTAGCTAATCCAATCATCTCGACTCTTCTTTTGTAGAAAATCTTGTCGTTCTCGCCTTTTGTCACTTTCGTTGCCCGTTGCCACTACATGTATAAAAATCACATTTTTATTATCTACATTATATAAAAATCTTATCTTTATATCTTCTATAAGTTAAAAATCGGATTTTTATCCTCTCTATAATATAAAGATCATATTTTTATTTATTTCATATGTCGAAAACTGTAGAAGCTTTAAAATGGAGAAAACTCACTTATTTTTCTAACGCCCGGATTCACTGTTCGGCTTCCAGAATTTGCAAACGAGCTTCAATCTTCACACCATCTTTTATCTAGCTTAAACACGCCATTTCGGACAACTTTCGCCTAAGGGTCTTTTTGCCAAAAATGCTCCAATTCGCCAGCATTCGCGAAAGCACACGAATTTTTCAGCTTTTGAACAGCAGACTTCGAACACGTTTTACGAGCAGCTCCGAACACCAAAACATGACTTCCATATAGCCAAATCGAAGAGAATTTTGTGCTCTACAACTTTGGTCTAGAGGGACTTTGACCAAAAGCGCACCGTTTGGGAGTTATTGGCGAAATACGGTCAGGGACTTATTTGCAAAACGGGCGATTAGTGAAAAATGGGTTTTTAGTGACCGGAGGGGCCCATGGCCAGAATTGAGGAGCGGGAAGGGGCGCCGGACCTGATTGGACATGGGGAGTCCACTGGTGGTCGGCGGTGGTGGAGGTGGTGGTCGTGGTGGCCTCGGTGGTGGTGGTGGTTGGCTCGTATGGTTTGCGATTGGAAGAGAGAAAGAGGAGGAGAGGGAGAGGAGAAGGAAGAGGAGGAGGAGGGGAGGTGGGGGAGGGGGTGCGGCCGGCGGTGGAGGTGGTGGAGGGGCGGCAGCGGCGGCGGGTGGGGTGGAGGCCGTTTTTGAGTTTTTGTGGAGGAAGGAGGAAAAGTGAATTTATGAAATAGAAATGGAGGAAAAGTGATTATATGCTAGTTTCTCGCGTATCGCCTGAACGCTAGCGATCTCCGTTGGCTGCGGATTTCAGACACGAGATAGTAGACGCGAAGACGAGTCCAACGAAACAAGTTTCGTCGAATTCCGAGTTCGTTTGACCATTCAAAAAAAATCACAAAAATGCTCAGATAAGCTCTAAAAATGCGATTTTGGCGCACCTTTTCTTCTCGCACGCTCACATGATAACTCAAAAAATCAAACCCTCTTGGATCTAACCATTATTAGATGATACGAATCCATAAAAAAAACGAAATCGAATTCTGAGGTCGTATCAATAATGTTCCTTTGTAAAATGACTACTCGCTTTACCCGGTACTATTTCAGCTCGCACAGCCACATATTAACTCCGTTCGACGCGCCATTTGGAACTCAACAATGATTTGTCATTATGAATCCATAAAAATTTATCTCGTCGAATTCTGAGCTCGTATGCAAAATTTCACTTTTTAAGGGCTATGTTTTGTTAACCGAACAACTCCAGCCCATAGCCACTATTCCGGATATCGGAATATATCGAAGCTTATACTTTTCGGAGTTCTAAATGGCATTTTGAATTCAATGGAAGTGGTTTCAAGTCCAAATTCATCCGTATGCAAAATTTGACTTTTTGAGCCATATATAGTTTACACAGCGACTATTCTGAATTTTCAACTGGGCATAACTTTTGATTCCCGCTATGAAATTTCGATTTTTCAGATTCGTTGGAAAGATATTCTCAAATAGATCCTATTATTTTTGGTTTCGCCAAAATCCGGATTGTTTTGCACCCGGTATATTCAATTGAAGTTTGAAATCGAATTATCGAACTACCGCGCCATTTTCAATTCCTTTTATAATTATATATAATTATTTATATTCTAACGACAGCGCGTATAAATATATACGTTCGAATTATATTCAAAATAAATTTTCGTCGATATTATTTAAAATAATCTATTTTAAATATTCAAAATTCATTAAAATTGCCAAAATAAAAATTTTAAACTGGTTCAGAATTTCTGGGTTATTACAATCTCCCCCACTTAAAACTTTTCGTCCCCGAAAAGGAACAAAGTCGAAAGTGGTTTGATTAATCAACTCTACGTTCGATCTGGCTTCCATTCTCCAACTTTTCAGTTTCTGAGAATTCTCAAATTTTCAAAAATTTGGCTAACACCCTAAATTTTCGAAAAATTTCGCCATAACCTCCCCTGCACCGGGAGCCACGGGAAAATCCCGAAATTGCCATATAGGCCTTCTGATCTCAAAAAGAAAAAGAAAAAGCCAAGCGGCTAGCCAATCGGCTCATAAAATCATCATCACCCAACAAAACAGTAAATTATGATAAACATGTACCTATTTGTCGGGCAAACAAATTTTATTCTCTGCTCTAGCCTCCTTGCTATGACCTGTTCAATGTAAGTACTTGTATATGCAAGCAAATGCGACTAATTTTCAGTACAATTCAATATTTGATGCAATTAGGCATAATGGTTCAAAATTATTAAACAAATAAACAAACAACACAAATATCAATCAATTAGTGAATTAACGTTTCAAATTCATAATTTTGATACATATACAAAAATCACATTTTTGATGCCAAATCACAACAACTAAATCTAGCTATATAAGTTTTGGTTCTCACACCAGTCTAATGGAAATATATAGAAAATCACACCTTCGAAACTCGAACACACGCTACTGATGCTATATAGTCATCAGTAGAATCATCTCCGGGCGACTAGAGTGTGACTCTATATCTATCTAATATATTAAAACTTCGAATATACGTTCATGACGCGTATATGCAAAACCTTTATATACTGGATTGTCCAAATCAATACAAATAAAAAATTCAAATACATATAAAACGATTTAACTTTTCAAAACCAAATTGTTTTCATTTGAAAAATATACTCTTCACACCCGTTCTAGGATACTAGTGATCCTATCCCTAACGAGTCATTCTAATTGGATATTACTAATCCAATATCTAATGAATTCTTTCGTATGGTTCTAATGTGTCTTGTTCTCGAGCTCTGTAAACCAAAGCTCTGATACCAAATGTGACGGCAAGGAATTTCGCTCGATCCGAATCTGTCGTTAAACCGATCTAGATCGTTCGAAACCCCTGATCGTTTTGAGAACAGGACAAATCAGAACGCAGACGGAAGAACATTTCATTGCTATTACAACAATTCCATCAGAATACAAGAATATACAGAGTATGAATGAATAAATTACATTCGATAAATATCAGAGATTATAATAAATTACATTGCAGCGGAAAATAATACAAAGCACACTGAAGGTGATATACGGATACAGAGCTTTCCGGATATCATTCCAGCTGTAAACCAGGATCCTGTGAATATAAATCTGCAAAACCAAAACTACTAGCTGCCCGAGTAGAAAATAGGGGCACCCAGAGTTTAGGTTAAAACAATAAACTCCAGGTCAGTCGTGTGACTGGTGTGAGAACTAAAACAGTTATTTAAAACTTTACTTTAAAAGAGAGTAATTCAAGGGACCACGCCGTATAACACGGAACGAGTTTCCTCCCAAGAATACCAGTGCATAGAATAAACAACGCAATGCTTTTTCGAAAAATGAAGCTATTATAAGACCCAGGTCCCATCACACAATGCAACGCAAGCCGGAGGATAGGGTTTTCCCTTATAATAGTCAAACATGCTTGGTACGTTTAAAACAAATCATTTGATTCTATAATAAGTGTATAGTGTCAAAACAATTTCAATCATAAATATCAATCATAGACGGCATAGCATCCCATGCTACTATGTCGCCATACTAGGCTCTACAAATAAAGCCGCAATATCTCGTATTGGAAATTGGATTTCCGTCATGAGTCGAGGCAAGGGGTAAGCTCCTCTCCGCTTCAAGACACTCTAGCAAATGCCTCGGGACTACACACTCTGGGTAACCCCTGGATGCTTCAGGGTCGGTCCTCTCTTACGTTTGAGGATTGGCAATTCCTGAACACACGTTTCCCGGTCCTTACAGACCTAAAATTGAGGCGCCTCATCCAACAACCACATAGGTGAAAAGTATATAAATGTCAGGGTTGGTAAGTCACTGACACCACCAAGCTAGAAAGAAACGCCGTGCTCTCCCTGCAGTCCTTATCCCGTTTTTGACTCATACCGAGGCGTGAGGCTCGCGAATCCACGCTATACACAAAGCTTCCACGTAGGCCGTGGTTTGATCATCAACCACAAGAGATGACTTTGACATTTTCCGCCATTATTGTACTTGTATTATGATTCCGCCACAGGCAATGCAGACTGCTTTACTTTCAGTATTTATTCTCGTATGTATATGTACCGCCTTCGGCGATGTAGACTGATACCCTTATTATGTCTCACTGCATGTATGTATTCCGCCTCTGGCGATGATGACTGATCACTTCCATTTTATTTACTAAGTTATATCCTACGCTGTGCTATTCTGATGTTGTTACATGTTGTGATTCCGCTGTCATATCCATGTAAAATTATTCTATTTATTGTTTTTGCTATTATCTGTACTCTGCTATGATGATTGATGTGTTATATTCCAATGATTATCCTTAATACCGCCCCTTGGATTTTGGGATCGTCACAATCTTGGTAATCCGTCAACAAAGTCAATCGAAACACTTTCCCACTTCCATTATGGGACCTCCAATGGGTGAAGCAATCCACCGTGCTTCTTTTGCTCTGCTTTTACTTGTTAGCACACCAAGCATCTAGCAACAAACTCTGTCACGTCCTTCTTCATACCGGCCCAAAAGTAAACTCGTCTCATGTCCATGTACATCTTGTCCCCGCCGGGATGAATGGTCATTTTCGAACGATGTGCATCATCAAGAATGGTCTTCCTCAAGTTCTCGTCCCGTGGTACACATAGTCTACCGTCCCTACGTAACCAACCCTCATCATCTAGGGTATACCTACGGAGATGGTTCGATGACTCCCCTCTTTTGAGCTTTTCTACTAACTCAACCAACTGTGGGTCATCTCGCTGTGCCTCGCCAATCCGTCCCAAAAGCGTAGGTCTGACCTCTAAGGATGCTAGCAAACCGGGAACGAATTCAATGGATGATCTAAAGTCAAACGTGGAGATGAACTCTAAGCATCGCCGCTCAACAAAAAACGGACTCAAGGACAACCTTTTTCTACTTAAGGCGTCAGCCACCACGTTACCCTTGCCAGGGGTATATGCTATCTCGAAGTCGTAGGATGCTAAGAATTCCATTCACCTTTGCTGCTTTAAGTTCAAGTCCTTCTGAGAGAATAAGTATGTTAACGATTTGTGGTCAGTGAACAATTCGAATTTCTCGCCAAGAAGATAATGACGCCAAGATTTAAGCGTGAAGACAATAGCGGCCAACTCTAGGTCATGTATAGGGTAATTTCTTTCATGCACTCTCAACTGCCTTCCACCATAGGCTATTACCCTTCCCCCTTGCATTAAGACTGCGCCTAGTCCTGTCCCACAAGCATCGGTATAAACGGTAAATGGCTTACTCCCATCTGGCAACACTAAGACTAGGGCTGTGGTCAAAGCTCTCTTTAAATGTTGGAATGCATCATCACAATCTACGTCCCACGTGAAAACTAGGTTCTTCTTTGTCAAGCGTGTTAATGGAGCTGATATTTTTGCGAAGTCTTTGATAAACTTCCTATAGTAGCCAGCCAACCCTAAGAAACTTCTCACCTCGGTAGCATTTTCAGGGACCTTCCAATCTTGGATGGCTACTACCTTCGCGGGATCCACGGCTATCCCTTCTTTGGAAACCACGTGCCCTAAGAATCGCACTTCCTTCCTCCAAAAGTGACATTTAGAAAATTTAGCTTTAAGGCTATGCGCTCGAAGAGTCTCCAACACTTCCCTAAGATGTAGGGCATGCTCTTCCTCGCTTTTAGAAAATATCAAGATGTCATCCACAAAGACTACCATGAATTTATTAAGGTACTCCCTAAATACCCTACTCATCAAATCAACAAAGTCTGCGGGGGCGTTTGTCAAACTAAAGGGCATCACAAGCCACTCGAAGAAACCGTCTGGATTCCTAAAGGCAGTCTTGTCTATGCTATCCTCAGCCACTCTCAACCGATGAAAACCAGTGGCTAAGTCCAACTGCGAAAACACTGAGGCGCCAACTAACTGATCGAAGAGATCGTCAATCCTCGGCAGTGGGTGTCTATTTTTCTTAGTAAGCTTATTAAGTTCTCTATAGTCCACACAAAGTCTAAGAGACCCATCTGCATTCATGGCAAATACTACTGGAGCACCCCACTCCGATATACTACGTCTGATGAACCCCTTCTCAAGCAATTGTTTCACTTGCTTACTGAGTTCTCTTCTCTCTCTTGGAGCCATGTGGCGCACTGGTAATGCAACCGGCTGTAACAACCCATGTTTCTATAACGTGTAATAACCATAAATCAAGGCAGAATTAATTTTTAAAATAAGAATCAAGGGAAATGGGTTACGTCATTGCGTTCGTCTCGAAATTCTGCTTGGAAACGAGTCCGAGTTTTCGAAAATCGGACTCCGTATGACCAAGTTATGACCTTTCGAAGTTTTCAGAAGTTTTCAAGTTCAAAACAACTCAATTCGAATTCAAATTTCGAAATTCAAACCTCATAATGGACTGGACGGGAAATTTCCTGCCCAGGACTAGGTCGACCTGGGAGTCGACTATGTAGTCGACCTACCCAGGACCAGGTCGACCATAGTGTCAACCTTCGGGTCGACCTGGTGGACGAGCCCACTTTTGAAGCTGGATTCACTCTGATGTTCCTGGCCTCGTTTCTGTCTACATTCGTTGACCTGACCCTATATATACAGCCCCTAACACTAGTCTCTCTACAAAATTCTTTCTGACCTTATGTTGCTCTAATTCTGGTTGAGAAGTTAGAGAAAAGGGACTACTACTTCTACGTCGAAACTACGTTGCTGATTTGGGGATTTCTGTTAAGACTTGACTAAGCATATAAAGATTCAACATCGACTCTCTTTTTCTATTTCTCGAACCACGATCTATAAGCCCCAGTTTTTTAGATTTAAACTGTAAATGTGGTATGAATATGTTGTAAATTGAAATTGGACCTGTGTATGATAACTGTTTTACATCCATTCTTGTTCATCTTGGATCTTGACTTTTGGTATATTACTATGACATTGATTTAGGGCCTATTCATGTTGTAAATAAAAAAGAAAAACTCCTCATATTATCATGTTGAATCTGCTATTAGTCACAAGTTTATGACTATCACCTTATGTCAATCGTTACCATGACTATACTATCACCTTATGTCAATCGTTACCATGACTATACTATCACCTTATGACAACTGTTATCTTGACTAGTACCTTATTTTGCTAGATTTGGAATCTTTATGTTGGGGCCAATATTCCATATGCCAGTAATGTAATAATCATTTATCTCAAGTCATACCATGCTATGCTAGTAATCACTTTTTCCACCTTATACCCGTTCCTTTTTATGTTATTCCCTAATTAGATTTATTTGTATCGATTCGAGCTTACGTGCGATGGGAATATGATTTGGGTAGACTAGGTAAAACATGAATTGGCTTTGAACTTGAATATGAAAGTTGTTATGACTTGAACATGAATATGGACATGAACTTGACACGATTTGACATGAAACATGACATGAAAACTCGACATGAATTTTGACATGAAAACTTGAACGTGGGCATGACAATTAGATAAACTTGAAAATGGCCAACTCGAGGTTGGGTTGAGTTTACAGTGTAAATCTACCCGGAACCGCCCGGCAAATCCAGTGGCTGCAAACAATAGGATCCAATGTGGGTAGTTGGTTATATCACATGTAAAATCCGAGGTTAGACTATGTTGTGGTGTAAATCTGCCCGGAACCGCCCGACAAATCCAGTAACCACAACAGTTAGTCTAATGTGAGAGGTTGAGGTGCATTAATGAATTAATGCCACATGATAGGGTTAAGTCATGGACCACTTGAATATACTTAACCAACTTGACACGATGATTTCATAGGGTTAAGTCTTGAACCGCTTGAACACACTTAGCCAACTTGATACATGATTTGGATAGGGTTAAGTCACGAATTTGAATGACAACACTTAGCCCATTAGAAACCCTAATTACGCGGTCCTTTTCAGTAGTAACCCACTTAGATGTATCACGATACCCTGGGACTAGGCAGGGTGGGGCACGATTACTGGGCTGATTGTAAGCGACCAGAACGACGGCTGAGTAGGTGCGCCATTGTAGGTTCAGGCGGACTATGGTCGTGCACGTAGTCCGGAGTTGAAAAAGCAGGCATTGGGCACCTGTAGGTTTACACTGTACGTGCTTGATTCGTGTCGGTGGTTGGCCCAATAGGACTTGATACACCCTATGGTGGACCTAGCACAGGTAACTACATTTCAGGATAGGGCCGTATGACACAGACACATGATGAGCTAGAACTTATAGGGAGCCGATCGATTAGTAGATCGTACCGTAGGACCCCGTAATGGGTCACTTCATGATACTGGGCCGAGGGATCATTTCATGATTAATACTTGACATGGGTTAGAACACTAGTACAGACGGTGTAGCAAATCTTGAATATGCGATACTAGACTTGACTTATCTTGTTTATCATATCAGTCCTGTTATCATCCTTATGTTTAATTCCAATTTTCGCATGTCATGTTACCTTTACTAGTTTTTATACTGAAAGTCACTAGGGCTTACCAATCTTATGACTGACCCTTTTCTTTTGCCTCTTTTTCTTTCGTTCCCCCCCCCCCCCTCCCCAGGTTCTCAGGGAGGAAACACTAGCTCTTAGCTTGGATTTAGCTTGCTTTCTGATAGCTCATGTACTGTTTGGTCTTGAGCTATGCTATGGCTGCTTCTGCTATTTATAGGGAATAATTTACTCTTGTTATCTTAAGTTTATGCTTCTTTTTTTGGAACTTGATGTAATGGAATAATTTGTACCTTGGATATATGAGGTTTTGACTCTTTTCTTGAAAGTAATAAAAATTTAGTTTTTAATTTCTACCACTGCTTTATTTATGTTCTGCCTTGTGATATCTCTGTGTATGTTACCTAGGTAATACTCCACCAAAACTAGTGCATTCCCTTTGTGAGTGACCCTAGCGGATGTGGGGTGTTACATTTGGTATCAGAGCAGAAGGTTACCAGGCTGGGCAAAAAGTTTTAAAAACCTTCTGAAACTATTTTCAAAACTACTTATAAAGAAGCATTTTTCAAAGAAAAGTTTTATGTTTAAAAAGGCTATTCCCCAAAAAAGCCATTAGCACTTTCCTTTGTTTCCTCGTTTGAATCTTTTTGTTTCGTTTTTCAGCATGGCTGATCTTAACCTGCCTGAGGGAATACCCGTGCCTGGATGGTTCCGAAGGTACTTAGAAGCCAGGGCCAACAGCGCGGGCCCGGCAGACATCCCCCCCAGTGGTCGCGGTTCCTCCTCCTCCTAGTACCGCCTTTGCCAAAATATGCAAAGACTTTAAAGCAATGGGCGGCAAGAACTTCGTTGGAACTGAAACCTTTGTTGAGACATGAAACTGGCTAAAGGAGACTGAAGACTTATTCATTATCTTTGATATGGAGGACGATAGGAAAGTTTAGTTGGCGGCATGGTTGTTGAAAGAGGAAGCTGCATTTTGGTGGGAAGTCACCGACGCTACCAGGCCAGTTGAGACTTGGGCAGACTTTAGAGAGAGGTTTGGACTTAAATTCTTATCGTCAGCAGAAGAGAACCTTCAGATGGAAAGGTTCCTAGCACTCAAGCAAGGGGACATGTCTGTTAGGGAGTACGTGAATAAGTTTAATCAGCTTGCTCGATTCGGTTTGGATTTGGTCAACACGGCCCAGAAAAAGGCTGTACGCTTTGCTCGAGGATTGAACGAGCCACTACACAGTTTGGCCATAACTCATATACCCATGGGGGCGACCTTTGAAAGCTTGGTGGATATGGCTCTACTTCATGAGGAAGACAAGAATAGCAAGAAGGAGGTTAAGCCTAATGAGACTCAGAATAAGAAAGCTAACTTCAAGAAGGGGAACAACAAGAATAACAAGAGCAACAACAAACCACGTGAGACAAGGAAGTGCAACTTTTGTGGTATTACGGGACATCTAGCTAAAGACTGTAGAAAGAAGAAGAGGAAGTTGGGTGAATACTTTCATTGTGGAGAAACTGGACACATCAGCAAGGATTGCCCTAAGAAGCAAGGGCAGGGGCAAGGGCAGACTCAGCGAGCAGGACCTTCTGGAGGGCAGTTGCATGCTCTCAACACCACTCCAGCTCTTGACCGAGGTAGTAATATTTCTGTAGAAAGCCTTGTTTACATTTCTGACTTTCCTGTTCGAACCTTATTTGACTCTGGCGCATCGCATACTTTTATTTCTTCTGATATTGTTGAAAATCTGCACCCAAGTACTAGTCTGGTTGAGGATCCCGTTATAGTTTCAAATCCAATTGGGAGCTCTGCCCATTTATCTATGATGTGTATGGATTTGAGGATCTCAATCTTAAGCGTAGAATTCACGTGTAATGCTTATGTTCTCGGATTCATGGGATACGGTTTGATCCTAGGTATGGATTGGCTGTCCGATTATGGAGCCATTCTTGATTATGAACAAAGGGTAGTGAGGCTCAAGACTCGCCTTGGTAATACCCTTGAAATTTCTTGTAACCCTAAGGGTCCGGTCATGTTGTGTTATCTTGAATCTCTTGACTCGTCCGTCGATAATTTGCAATCTGTAAGAGTGGTCCGAGAATATCCAGATGTCTTTGATGAAGTGAGGGGATTACTTCCTAAACGCGAGATAGAGTTCCGAATTTATCTTATTGATAATGCCAAGTCAGTTTCATTACCCGTTAGGCACATGGCCCCGCGAGAAAGAAGAGAGCTCAGTAAAAAAATTAACGTGTTGCTTGAGAAAAATTTCATAAGACGAAGCATTTCTAAATGGGGTGCTCCAGTGGTATTCGCTACTAAGGCGGATGGATCGCTTCGTCTGTGCGTAGATTATCGTGAATTAAACAAGCTGACAAAGAAAAATAGGCACCCACTACCAAGAATCGACGATTTGTTTGACCAGCTTGTGGGAGCATCTGTTTTCTTTCAACTCGATCTAGCCACAGGATTCCATCAGCTTAGAGTGGCTGAAGATAGCATTGACAAAACTGCGTTTAGGACTCCAGATGGGTTCTTCGAGTGGCTCGTCATGCCATTTGGGTTAACGAATGCACCCGCGTACTTTGTAGATTTGATGAGTAGGGTGTTTCGGGAGTTCCTTAACAAGTTTGTGGTAGTTTTCGTGGATGATATTTTGATCTTCTCAAAAGATGAAGAAGAGCATGATAGACATCTCAAGGAAGTCATGGAAACGCTTAGAGCACACCAGTTAAAGGCTAAGTTCTCCAAATGCCATTTTTGGAGGAAGGAAGTTCGGTTCCTTGGACATGTAGTTTCTAAGCAAGGCATAGCCGTGGACCCCGCAAAGGTAGTTGCGGTACAGGACTGGAAAATTCTAAGAATGCAACGGAGGTGAGGAGCTTTCTCGGTTTGGCGGGCTACTACAGGAAGTTCATTATGGACTTCGCTAAGATTTCAGCCCCTCTTACTAAATTAACAAAGAAGAACCTAGCCTTTGCATGGGACATAGAGTGTGACGCTGCTTTTCAGAGACTTAAGAGAGCCCTCACCACAACTCCAGTTTTGGCATTACCCGATGGAGGTAAGAAGTTTACCGTGTACACAGATGCGTGCGGCACGGGATTAGGCGCCGTCCTAATGCAAGAAGGAAGAGTAATATGCTATGGGGGCAGACAACTTAAAGCTCATGAGAAAAACTATCCCACGCATGACTTGGAGTTGGCCGCGATTGTTTTTGCACTTAAAGCTTGGCGCCATTATCTTCTAGGGGAGAAGTTCGAGCTGTATACCGACCACAAATCACTTAAGTACCTCTTCTTACAGAAAGATTTGAATCTGAGACAACAGCGGTGGATGGAATTCTTGGCATCATATGACTTCGATATAGCTTATACCCCTGGCAAGGGTAACGTGGTGGCGGACGCGCTAAGTAGAAAAAGGTTGACTTTGGGCCCCTTGTTTGTTGAAAGGAAAAGCCTTGAGTTTATAGCAACCTTTGATTTTACACCTGCTGTTGAGTCATTGACTGCTACGTTAGCATCTCTTGAGTTAAGACCTACACTTCTAGATCAAGTAGGGACTTCACAGAAGGAAGACCCACAGATAGTCGAAATCATGAACAAGCTGATTAGTGGTGAGACGTCAAGTCACCTCAGTAGGTATGCCACAGATGACAAGGGATGGCTAAGGCGCGATGGAAGGCTATGTGTCCCACAAGTGGGAGACCTAGTAAGGAAAGTTCTTGAAGAGGCGCATCACTCGAAGATGACCATACATCCTGGAGGGGATAAGATGTACAGAGATATGAAACGCATGTTCTTTTGGGCTGGAATGAAAAAGGACGTGGCAGAATTCGTTTCGAAGTGCATGGAGTGAACAAGTAAAGGCCAAGTCGAAGAAGCCCGGTGGACTATTACGTCCTTTGGAGGTTCCACAATGGAAATGGGAGAGTATCTCGATGGATTTCGTGGATGAACTGCCTAGGTTAAGGAAGGGAAATACTAGCATATGGGTCATAATTGATAGACTCACGAAAAGTGCTCATTTCATTCCGGTGAAAAGCAAGAGGACCGCATCATGGCTAGCGTCTACTTACCTTCGAGAGATAGTACGGTTGCATGGGGTTCCTTCTAGTATAGTTAGTTATCGTGACCCCATTTTCACTAGCCAGTTTTGGAATAGTCTGCAAGAAGCAATGGGTACACGACTGAGTTTAAGCACGGCCTATCACACACAGACGGATGGACAAACCGAAAGGGTAAATAGGGTACTAGAAGATCTCCTGAGGCTATGCATTCTCGACTTTGGTGGTACTTGGGAAGACCATCTTCCTCTCGTGGAGTTTGCATATAATAACAGTTACCAAGCTAGCATCGGAATGGCACCGTTCGAAGCCCTGTATGGAAGACCGTGCAAGTTGCCAACTTGTTGGTGGGAGACGACAGACAAGCTTATACTTGGCCCTGATATGATAAGAGACACTTCTGATAAGATTGAGTTGATACGAAGATGGATGAAAATGGCCCAAGATAGAAGAAATCTTATGTGGACCAAAGAAGTACAGACCTAGAATTCGAAGTCGGAGATATGGTCTTTATAAAAGTTTCTCCGTTACGCAATGTAGTTCGTTTTGGAGCAGTTGGAAAGCTAGCACCAAGGTTCGTAGGACCGTTCCCCATCACTGAGAGGATTGGACGGATGGCCTATAAGGTAGACTTACCCGAGAAGTTATCTGGAGTATACAATGTCTTTCACGTCTCGCATCTCCGAAAGTGCTTACATGAGTTGGCCGAAGTGGTTGAGCCAACTTGAAGACGTAGAAGTGGAAAAAGAGGCAACATTGAGGTGAGTTCCGATTCGTATCTTGGGGACGGAGATTAAAAAGCTAAGGAATCGAGAAGTCAAGTTAGTTAAAGTGCAGTGGAGTGAAGCCCAAGAAGACGCAACTTGGGAAACGGAAGAGTAGATACGCGCGCTTTACCCATTTCTTTTTGAGGGTACATTCTCGATCTCTTTTTCCTATAAACTTGAAAACCTTTTCGTATCATGCTTCTACTACCTACGTTTATCTTGTTATCTTCTCGATCTTATCTTGAGAACCTTAGGTAGAACCATATGGATGTAAACATGTGATTGAAACATGTTATGGTTGATGTTTGCAAATGGTTGCAAGTGGTTGCTAGTGGGTGCATGACACACATTAGGCACAAGATCGGCTCAGTCACATTTTCATGTTGCATATGCATGAGTGCTTATACTTGTACATGGATGGAACTTGTTATGCTATCACTTGGATGTTGCATATGAATGAATGTTTGTGCACTCATGTAAAGATTATAAACTATGTTAGGAATTTGCATACATGTTGGATTCATGACACTAACATATTTTGCATTGAGGAGGTTTACTGAATCAGTAACTGCCTGATCTTTTGCATTAGATAAGTACATATACACACACTTTCTGCATATGTTCATACAGCACAAGAAATCTTTAAAGGACAATGGTTTCCCATGGATGATGCTTTGAGTAGATGGATGATGGATGGTAGGACACATCCTCCCTAACTTAGAGATTTCGGGGCCGAAATCCTTTAAGGAGGGAGAATGTAACAATCCGTGTTTTTATAACGTGTAATAACCATAAATCAAGGCAGAATTAATTTTTAAAATAAGAATCAAGGGAAACGGGTTGCGCCATTGCGTTCGTCTCGAAATTCTGCTTGGAAACGAGTCCGAGTTTTTGAAAATCGGAGTCCGTATGACCAAGTTATGACCTTTCGAAGTTTTCAGAAGTTTTCAAGTTCAAAACAGCTCAATTCGAATTCAAATTTCGAAATTCAAACCTCAGAATGGACTGGGCGGGAAATTTCCCGCCCAGGACCAGGTCGACCTGGGGGTCGACTATGTAATCGACCTACCCAGGACCAGGTCGACCATAGTGTCGACCTTGGGGTCGACCTGGTGGCCGAGCCCACTTTTGAAGCTGGATTCACTCTGATGTTCCTGGACTCGTTTATGTCTACATTCGTTGATCTGACCCTATATATACAGCCCCTAACACTAGTCTCTCTACAAAATTCTTTCTGACCTTATGCTGCTCTAATTCTGGTTGAGAAGTTAGAGAAAAGGGACTACTTCTTCTACGTCGAAACTACTTGCTGATTTGGGGATTTCTGTTAAGACTTGACTAAGCATATAAAGATTCAACATCGACTCTCTTTTTCTATTTCTCGAACCACGATCTGTAAGCCCCAGTTATTTTTAGATTTAAACTGTAAATGTGGTATGAATATGTTGTAAATTGAAATTGGACCTATGTATGGTAATTGTTTTACATCCATTCTTGTTCATCTTGGATCTTGACTTTTGGTATATTACTATGACATTGATTTGGGGCCTATTCATGTTGTAAATAAAAAAGAAAAACTCCTCATATTATCATGTTGAATCTACTATTAGTCACAAGTTTATGACTATCACCTTATGTCAATCGTTACCATGACTATACTATCACCTTATGACAACTGTTATCTTGACTAGTACCTTATTTTGCTAGATTTGGAATCTTTATGTTTGGGGCCAATATTCCATATGCCAGTAATGTTATAATCATTTATCTCAAGTCATACCATGCAATGCTAGTAATCACTTTTTCCACCTTATACCCGTTCCTTTTTATGTTATTCCCTAATTAGATTTATTTATATCGATTCGAGCTTACGTGCGATGGGAATACGATTTGGGTAGACTAGGTAAAACATGAATTGGCTTTGAACTTGAACATGAACGTTGTTATGACTTAAACCTGAATATGGACATGAACTTGACACGATTTGACATGAAACATGACATGAAAACTCGACATGAATTTTGACATGAAAACTTGAACGTAGGCATGACAATTAGATAAACTTGAAAATGGCCAACTTGAGGTTAGGTTAAGTTTGCAGTGTAAATCTGCCCGGAACTGCCGGCAAATCCAGTGGCTGCAAACAATAGGATCCAATGTGGGTAGTTGGTCATATCGCACGTAAAACCCGAGATTAGACTATGTTATGGTGTAAATCTACCCGGAACCGCCCGAACAAATCCAGTAACCACAATAGTTAGTCTAATGTGAGAGGTTGAGGTGCATTAATGAATTAATGCCACATGATAGGGTTAAGTCATGGACCAATTGAATATACTTAACCAACTTGACACGATGATTTGATAGGGTTAAGTCATGAACTGATTGAACACACTTAACCAACTTGATACATGATTTGGATAGGGTTAAGTTAAGAATTTGAATGACAACACTTAACCCATTAGAAACCCTAGTTACGCTGTCCTTTTCAGCAGTAACCCACTTGGATGTATCACAATACCCTGGGACTAGGCAGGGTGGGGCACGATTACTGGGCTGACTGTAAGCGACCAGAACGACGGCTGAGTAGGTGCGCCATTGTAGGTTCAGGCGGACTATGGTCGTGCACGTAGTCTGGAGTTGAAAAAGCAGGCATTGGGCACCTGTAGGTTTGCACTATGCGTGCTTGATTCGTGTCGGTGGTTGGCACCATAGGACTTGATACACCCTATGGTGGACCTAGCACAGGTAACTACATTTCAGGATATGGCCGTATGACACAGACACATGACGAGCTAGAACTTATAAGGAGCCGATCGATTAGTAGATCGTACCGTAGGGCCCTGTAATGGGTCACTTCATGATACTGGGCCGAGGGATCATTTCATGATTAATACTTGACATGGGTTAGAACACTAGTACAGATGGTGCAGCGAATTTTGAATATGCGATACTAGACTTGACTTATCTTGTTTATCATATCAGTCCTGTTATCATCCTTATGTTTAATTCCAATTTTTGCATGTCATGTTACCTTTACTAGTTTTTATACTGAAAGTCACTAGGGCTTACCAGTCTTATGACTAACCCTTTTTCTTTCGCCTCTTTTTCTTTCGTCCCCCCCCCTAGGTTCTCAGGGAGGAAACACTAGCTCTTAGCTTGGATTTAGCTTGCTTTCTGACAGCTCATGTACGGTTTGGTCTTGAGCTATGCTATGGCTGCTTCTGCTATTTATGGGGAATAATTTACTCTTGTTATCTTAATTTTATGCTTCTTTATTTGGAACTTGATGTAATGGAATAATTTGTACCTTGGATATATGAGGTTTTGACTCTTTTCTTGAAAGTAATAAAAATTTGGTTTTAAATTTCTACCGCTGCTTTATTTATGTTCTGCCTTGTGATATCTCTGTGTATGTTTACCTAGATAATACTCCACCAAAACTAGTTCATTCCCTTTGTGAGTGACCCTAGCGGAGGTGGGGTGTTGCACCGGCTTTGCATTATCTACTAGATATATTCGAAAGTCTATTTCACGTTTTGGGTGTAAACCCCTCACCTCATCGAAGACATCAGCATATTCACGGACTATGGGAACAGAATGTAAATCATCATTGGATGCGTCAAGGGATTCTAGGTAGCTAGGCATTACTGGACCTCTAGGGTCACAAGAAATATCATGGGTCTTTCCAGAACGAGTCAACAATCTAACTACCCTTCTTTCACAATCTGGGACGGCCCCATATCTAGTTATCCAATCCATACCTAGAATTAAACCGTAGCCCATGAAGCCAAGAATAAAAGTGTTGCACTCATACTCAACGCCCAAGATAAACACTCTCAAATCCCGACAAATCATAGAAAGATGAGCCGAACCACCGATAGGATTTGAGACTACTAATGGATCAGTAACTAGACTAGAATCAAGGTGCAGTGTTTCAACTAATGATGTAGAAATAAACGAATGTGATGCACCAGAATTGAATAAAGTATGGACAGGATGATCAAACAGAAAAACTAGACTTTCGACGGAAATTGCTCTACCTTGTTCTTGCAGCGGTGGGACCACGAGAGCTTGAACTTGTCCCCTTGCCTGCTCTGGTGCCAAAAGAGCCTGCACCTGTCCTCCCGAGCTAGACCCTGCCCTCTGCCCTTTCTTTGGACAGTCCTTAATAAGATGTCCCGCTTCGCCGCAGTGGAAACAACCAGTCTTCTTTTTCTTCCTACAATCTTTGTTTAGATGGCCGGGTGTCCCACAGTTAAAGCATCTCTTCTTTCCCTTAGCATTGTTGCTTTTTCCACCTTTCTTGTTCTGTTGTTGCTGTTGCGGCTTCTTTTGATCCCCTTTCTTCTCGGGTGCCTTATTAGCATTGGCGCCCTTCTCCTCTTCATGCATAAGCGCCATGTCAACTAGTCTCTCAAAGGTAGCTCCCATGGGGATGTGGGTCATAGCTAACCCATGAAGCGGCTCGTTCAAACCCTTAACAAATCTTAGGGCCTTCTTTTCTGGAGTATTCACCAAGTCCAAGCCAAATCTTGCCAATTGGTTGAATTTGTTGACGTACTCTTTCACCGATAGATTCCCTTGCTTCAGAGCCAAAAACCTTTCCATGTATAGATTCTCTTCAGCCCGCGAGAAAAACTTCGCCTCAAATCTCTGCCTAAAATCTGGCCATGTATCGACTGGACGTCCCCCATTAGTGACTTCCCACCAAAACGAGGCCTCATCCTTCATTAGCCAGGCAGCTAGCTGGACTTTTCTTCCATCATCCACTTCAAAGATCCCAAATAATTCTTCCACCGCCTTTAGCCAATTACGAGCTTCAACAAATGTCTCCGTCCCGTGAAAAGGATTTCCAACCATTGGTCTAAAGTCCTTACATATCTTAGCAAAAGTATCGACGCGAGGAGGAGGGGGAGGAGGAGGAGGAGCATTTACTGGACCTGCGGTGGCGGCCCTAGCCTCGAGATATTGACGAAACCAACCGGGTACATGAACACCCTCTGGTATCTCAGATGCTTCAGACATGCTGAAACGAAAAAGGAAAGATTCAATATAAAAGAGCCGAGGGAAAGATATATGGCTCTTGGGGTTATGCTTTCTAACATAAGCTTTTCTATTGAAAATACTTTCCATAAAACGTACTTTTGAAGGTACTTCTTTATAAAAATTGTTTTGAAAACTAGTTTTTCAAAAATTCATATCTGTTATGGTAACCTTCAGCTCTGATACCACGTGTAACACCCCACGTCCATTAATGTCACTCACAAAGGGAATGCATTAACTTCTATGGAGAGTTTTAAGTAAGTATAGAACAGAAACTTAACAACAAGACAGATATAAACAGTACTCAAAGATTTAAAACTTTATTTCATCGCAGCGGAAAACACATATGTTTGCTTACATCATCAAAAACCAGAGTCAAAGTACATAATATCCATCTTGACTACCAAAAGTACATAAATTGAAAGACATAATCCCCAATACAAAATAGCCATGAATAAAAGAGAAGCTGAACTTTACTTCAGCGATCCAAGCAATCTTCTAAAAGTAGAGAAACAGCAGTCCAAAATTAAGCTCCACTGGTGCTAGTTACAACCTAAGCACCTTGGGGGGAGGAAGAAAAGAGGAGGAAACAAAGGGGGTCGAACATAAAGTATGGTGAGTGTGATAACTTTAACAATATAATTAACAAAGTAACTAGGCTAAGGCATAAGTTGGAAAATAGGGAAATGACCAAGAACCATCGAGTATGGCAGAGTAAATAGGGAAACAAGATGAACAACGATATCGTTAAAGCGCACCTAAACCATTATAAGATAATTATTAAACTACACCAACACTCTGAGATAATTCCTATACTGCACCACCACTAGTATACTGCACCTCCACTAGTCACCCTAAGGTTGATCCCGCCTACAGACTTAATAATGATATTGGTAGTTTCGTGCACCCCTAGCTGCCTTCATAGGTGTCGCCTGCCCCTATCTCCACTAGGTGTACCCACTACCCCCAAGCGATCGGCTCCCTAACTCATAGATACCCGTGCTGGCCCCACAATGGGGTGTATCACTCCCCAAAGTGGCAACCCGATACAACCAAGAATGCACGGCTTATCCTACACGATGCAACAACGTCTTACCTACCAGCCCAGGTCCACACATGCATATGAACCCGTTGGACTTGCGTTGCCATCGCTAATCCGGTTTAGCCTCTTACAGTCAAGCCCAGTATGCGTGTCCCGTCCTCGACTTGGGTCGAGCCCACAAAGATACGTATGGGTTACTGGTTGAAATGGACCCCCATTACTTGACACAAGCTATCCACTAAGCTTGGTCCCCTCTAGTACATCCCACTTAACCCACCTTTATTCATGTCTCAATTACATGTTTCAATGTTGGTTAAGTGTTTCTAATCGTATTTCAAATGCCACCCAAGGCACACACTTAACCCCCTCATGTCCCACTACATGTTTATCTGTTTAAGTGTTTCTTAATTCATTAAGACCGTAACCTCATAAAGACCTCTCACATTAGACTGGCATTTGTGGCAGCTGGATTTGCCAGGCGGGTCCGGGCAGTCTTACACCACAAAAGAGCCTAACCTCAGGTCTTTACAATTGTTACGTATTTAATCTATGCCTAAGACCTCTCACATTAGACTGACATCTGTGGCAGCTGGATTTGCCGAGCAGGTCCGGGAAGTCCTACACCACAAAAGAGCCTAACCTCGTGTCTTAGACGATTAATTACTCCTAATTAATCATTCCCCAATTTGAATTACTTTCCCTATTCAAATTATCAATCAATTAACGATGTCCATAATTGACTCAATTATGTCCATCTATTTGTGGTATGTAAAATCATACCAATTTTCATCACAAATTTATTTTATGCCTTTTAAGGCATTTATATCAATTAAATTTTTTTAATATTATCCTCTTCACCCCACGTTGTACGTTTGTTCGTTTAACGTAAAATATACGTTAGACTCGAATAGTCTAACTCATGGAATAAAGAGAAAACATCACAATATACACATAATTAAAACATAAATCTAAACATAAGGGTGAACTTGCATGTGTGAATGATGTTCTACATCTAAAACTTGCATAGGCCAAAGTTACAACTTGCATAAACAACATATGTCATGGATCCAAATCTAAAGGTGTGAACTTGTTGAGATAATGGTCACAAACTTGCATAAATCATGTATGTCATAGATCTACATCTAAAGTTGTAAACTTGCATAGGCAATAAACCTAAACTTGCATAACATAATTTATATCCCAAACTCATATATTTATACAAACTTGCATATGTGATTTATGCATCATAACAATGGTGTAAACTTGCATCTAACATGTAAAGTATCATGTAGAATTTAGCATATAACTCACACATGTCATAGCCTAATTTTTAATCAAATTTTCACATAAACTAGATGTCATAACCATGTAAGGTCACATATAATTTTACCCAACTTGTATATGATTCATGTTTAAATCAAAATCTAAACTTGCATACATATGATTTATCATATGAATCAATATAACCAAACTAGCATATGAACAACATGATGGTTCTACTCGACATAAGCCAACCATAAAATTACAACATGGATGATAGAATCATAACTTTACATCGTAAATGATAGCATCATAACATAACATCATAGAAATTACAACACAATTCTACAACATAATTACAACATGCAGTCAATAATTCACATCATATCCAAATTATCCGCATCATAACTCAATCCAATTAATTTACTAATTATTTTATTAAAACTATCGAACTCACTACTCAAAAGCGGTCTTGAGTTCTGAATTCTGATTTCTGAAGTTAAATTAGCTCTCCTTTGAAGAAGATTCGTTGTTAGGGTTGAATAGAACTGATTTGATTTGCTGTTCTTCCTCTTTAGTTGGTGGCGGCTACTCTAGGGTTCAAGACGACAGCATGACGGCCATAGTTTCAGTTTTTATTCTGATTTAGGGTTTGAGTCCATGGGTCTTTTTATAGAGTTTTGAATTAATTTAAGCCGTTGGATGATCTTAGGGTTAATCAAAACCATTCAGTCGGGATAGGGTGACACCTCAGCCCTAATGAGTCAGCAAGGAGTCAGAAAGGACTCAGCAACATGGGTCAGCCTAAACCAGAAAGCTGTGCAGGTCTGCTGCCTCGGCCTGGGCGCACTTGGCAGGTGCACCAGCGCAAATTTATACTGGTGCACTTACCAAGTGCGCCAGTGCAATCTATTTTTTTCTCTTTTGCCACCAAACTTCGTTCGTCCATAACTCCTTCATCTAGTACCCGTTTCCCACAAACTCGGACTCTATTTCAACCAGAATTCCGAGATGAACACAATGGCGCACCCCGTTCCCTTAATTCTCACGTGTGAGATTAACTATTCTTTATTTTAGTTAATTCGATTATTCAAAAATCCGGGGTGTTACATTGGGACTAGTGTATAACAAATATCATTCCAATACCCGTGTGGGGTTTTCAAACAGCAACAATTCATTTAGATAAATCATTGGTTAGTAAATCTAACCAATTATAATTCGGTTTGAATTATTTTCTATATAACAAATTTTCATTGTTTAAATTATAAATGGATATTTATAATCTAATTTCAACTGCCATATTAATATTAACATTATTATGATAATGTTTTAATCTAGCACAAATCATATTTTTAACATACGACCAATTTTCTAATATTGCTAACGTATCAATGATAATGTTTTAATCTTTAGCATATTTTTGTATTTCTAACTCATGATTATTTTAATCATTTCTACATGCACTACAAAAAATGTAAATTTTATCATTGACATATTTTAACATAACATTTTCTAATAAAATGACATTTTTATTTTAACATGACATTTTCTAATAAAATGACATTTTTATTAAACATGACAATTTTAATGTTCTACATTTCTAATGGAAAGAAGAGGTATTTATTTTGCATGCATTTTTCTATGTATTCTAATGACAAATAGAAGAATAATTTATTTGTACACAAATTCAATATTTCACCATAACAAGTAAAAATGATACTGTTATTTGTTGACAATTCTAATTCAACATAACAAATAAAAATGAAAATTTTATGTTGACAATTCTAATTCAACATAACAAATAAAAAAGAAAATTTTATGTTGACAATTCTAATTCAACAAAATAAATAAAAGTTACGACTTCATTTTGTTAACAATTCTAGCTTAACAGAATGAATAAAAATGACAATTTCATTTGTGTTGACATTTCTAGTTTAACAAAATAAATAAAAGTGTTCTTCTCATTTTTGTTGACAATTCTATTTCAACGAAATTAATATTTTTGCCTTAACAAAAATCTATTTAACAAAAATGTTATTTTTGTTTTAACATAAATCTCCTTAACAAAAATGTTATTTTGTGTTTTGACACAAATCTATTTGACAAAAATGTTATTTGTATTTCGACACGAATCTATTTGACAAAAATGAAATTTTTGTTCTAACTCAATTCTAATTGACAATAATGTAATTTTTGTTTCAACCATTATATTTTGACAAAAATGCCAATTTTGTTTCAACTATTACATTTTGACAAAAATGACAAATTTGGTTTCAACTATAATAATTTAACAAAAATGACAAAATTTGGTTTCAACTATTATAATTTGACAAAAGTGACAAATTTGGTTTCAACTATTATAATTTGACAAAAGAGACAAATTTGGTTTCAACTATTATGATTCAACAAAATGATTCATTTTGTTTCAATTATTTTATTTCAACAAAAATGATTCATATTACAATAGAAATGCAATTCTTATTGTCTACTCTTTTTAATGATTCATATTACAATAAAAATGCAATTTTTTTATTACTTTAAAATATTTTATTCCAAACACGATAAAAAATTTAATCAAACAAAATCGTATTTTTACATATGATTATTCTTCTAACATGATAATATTCTAAACAAACCAAAATATATTTTTAACATACACAATTTAATCCCGCCATCCATTGCAATCACAAAACAACCAATTCAAATTTTATACCACACAGATATAAATTTTATACAGCATAAATATAAATTTTACATCGCAATCAATAATTAATTTCATTTTAAAATAGGGATCTCACCTTGATCGGTTAGGAAACCATTATTCTTTATTCCTGAATTTCTGTTCTAATTCAGATCGCATTTAAATTTTCCTGAATTTCCAAAGTGCTCTATTTTGGTCCTGGTCAGTTCCATTGTGTAGATCTCATTTTTTTGATTCCAACGCAACTGAAATTTCTGAATTTCGGTTCCAAACGAACAAGTTGCGATCTTATAAACATTGATTTCATAAATTAAAATAATAATTCCATTAATTATTTACATTTTTGCCCTTCCTCCTTCTGTACATCGTCCAACCCGTAAAACCCATGACTGATCATCTAGGGTTCCTTATTGTCGTCGCCTTGCTCGACCGGAGCATGATCAGAGTTCGCCATTCACTTCGCCGGAGCGTCCTCCTCCGGTTCCTCCCCACTTCGCCCAACTCGATGGGCCTCACGCTACTGGAAAGGGGTTCCAACGGCAGCTGCTTGCGCTCGAAATTCAAGTAGTTTACCTCCCCAAATCAAATCATACCTGTTAGATTCAGAGATCTTGTGTAGATGAAGATATTAGCTTCAAGAAGTTGATGGGATTATTGAACGGATTTGGAGAAAGAGGGGGAAGAAATCGGTGAAGGTTCAGCCATTGATTGTAAGGAGTGGCGGCTGAGTATAGGATTAGGGTTTTAGTTATCTTAGGTATTTATAATAAAATAATTATTTTATTTTTAATTCAATTATAATTCAAAAATTAGGGTTTAATGCCACGTACTCCAAATCAAACCCAACGAGTGTCGCCCATAGCAAAGTACCCATATTCCATACACAATGCACTAGGTCCCGTCAGCCCGTTTGATCATCTAAGCCTACTTTTCTTTAATTTAAAATATAAAATATTTTATTATTTAATTTGATCGTACATTTAAATTTACCGGGGCCACATACTGATTCTAAAAATTACAGAAAAATTATATCTGGCTATGTTTTGATGATACGGTCCTAAAAAAATTAATTTTGCCAGATTTGAAGACCGTTTGAAAAATGGCCATTTTCAAGTCGACTAAATTTGACTGAAATTGACAAAACACGTTTTCTTTTGCCACGCTCTCATATTAATTCCAAAAATTATGAAAATTGGAATCTTGCAATAAACTGACATTCCGGATCCAACCAAAGTGGTTTCATTGAAAATGGAGGTTGTTTGTAAAATGGCTATTTATACGGGCTATATATTATATTAAATTCTATAGCTACTATTCTGAATTTTAAACTGGCCATAACTTTTTATTCCCGCTATGAAATTTCAATTTTTAAGATTCCTTGGAAAGATATCTTTGAATAGATTTAAATATTTTTGGTTTTACTAAAATCAAATTTATTTTGAATCCAGTACATTCAGTCAAAGTTCAAATTCAAATTTTCAAACTACCGTGTTATTTCAGACTCGTTATATAATTAGAATAAATTTATTCATTTTAACTTCGATTTAAATAAATTTTTCGTCGTTATTATTTAAAATAAATCATTTTAAATATACAACATCCATTAAAATAGTTAAAATAAAAAAAATTAATTCATTTTCAAAATGATTTCAACTTCATATTCAATTTCAAATCAAAATTGAATATTCCATATCATTAATATATAAATGATAATATTTTCAAAACATTAGATTTTGAAATCAATTCCTTTTTTATGATCATTTTAAAAATGAATAAAATCGATATAAATATCGTTCACGTCAAAATGGCGTTAATCTAATCAACACGGCTTTATATATTTAAATATTTTCGTGTCCATCCCAAATCGGACATCAAAATCATATTTTGATCCTTTACTAAATATTATTTTAGAATATTCGTTATTTTAAAATATTCCTTCTTTCTGAACTGGAATCAGACACAGTCAATTACCATATAATATTATTTATATGGATTTCATACAACACATATACACATCAATAATCAAACACAGTCAACCATCATCCAGAGTGCATTACACAATTGCATAAGCGGTAAATATAAATAATCAACGCTTACAATAGTCTGTCAACCAAACGATCGACATACCACTAAATAATTAGGATTAGTGTACGTCAAATATCATCCCAACACCCGTGTGGGGTTTTCAAACAACAAATACAGATTTATTTGTGCAGTTGGGAGATGTGTAAAATATATCGTCATAATCAATATCAATCAAATGTGTGTACATAAACAAATCATCCGATTTGTTAATGAATATTTATTTAATTCATATACACATTAAAAATTATATTTTTAACTATAAAATATTTTATTCCATTCCACATCACACAATCAATTTTCACAACACAATCAAATCAAACAAGTCGTCCATGGTTTGTGGACGACGAGTATCGGGTGCTGCTAAGCACCATCTGCATCCTAATATATATTTTAACTAGAAAATAAAATTTAAAGTGAGAAGTTCTCACCTTGGGGATCCAATCCGCCATTCTCTATTTCTAAATGGTTCGGATTTGAACAAAATTCCAATGTGATCTTTTCCCGCTGTTCATAGTAAAAATCGCATTTTTAATATGATGTTTATTTTAAAAATCACATTTTTATCACTTCGCTATATTTATAAAAATCAAATTTTGATAGCGCTAAAAATCGAATTTTTATATAACTAAAAATCAAATCTTTTCGTTACAATATATATATATATATATATATATATATATATCGCATTTTTATACTGTTAAAAATCATATCTTTATATTGCTTATATATATATAAAGATCGTATCTTTAATTTACTACCTATATAAAAATCATATTTTTACACCGCTACTTCATATATAAAAATTATATTTTTATATTCGCTACTTCATTATAAAAATCGAATTTTTATCGCTACTTCATATATAAAAAAATTGAATTTTTATATTGCCATTCTAATCATAAAAATCTTATTTTTATTTTGCTATTCAAATCTTTTCTATTTTGAAGATCTTAACTTTTCTATTTCAAAAAAAAACATAATATTTTCTATTTTAAAGATCTCGCCATTTCATTGATAAAAATTTCACCCTTTTCATTGATAAAACCATATATGTAAAAACCGAATTTTTATTTCACTTCTCATATAATAAATTTTTTATTTTTATTATGTTATTCATATAAAAATCACATTTTTGTTATAAAAAATCATATCTTTATTATAAAAATCATTCCTTTATACTCTAACTATATAAATAAAAATCATATATGTTTATTAATGTCAGAATATCTATAAAACTGATTTTATTTAATTACTAAAATCCATTTAAACTAAATAAATAAATAAAATAAAATAACAAAACTCACCTTTTCAAATGGAGGAGGGGTGCTGCGCTCTAGAGGTGGAGGGGGGCGCTGCGTCGGAGGCGAGGAGTAGGCGGTGCAGGCGCGTTAACAGGCCCTAGAGGGTAATGACGGCGGTTTTTGATTGGTTTGGGGAGACTGGACAGAGAGGGGAAGGAGGGTGAAGCGCGAGCGGCGGTTGGAGGAGAGAGGTGGTATTGCGTCAACGGCGAGGCGGCGCAGTGGCCATCGAGGCCAGGAGGCGGCAGTTTTTGATTATTATTTTTTAATCTGAATCGAATTATAACGGGGAGGAAAGTGGGTGAGGGAGGTAAGGGTTGACCAAGTCTAGGAGAGAGGGAGGGAGAGTTTATTTTAATTTATTTTAAATTTTGAAATCTATAAAGTTAATTTTTCATTAACCTCCAAATTGCACCCAACGACTGATGCCCCTAGCTAATTGCCCCCATTCCGAATACAATGGGATATGTTCCATAAGCCAATTCGATAGTTTCGATCTGTTTCCGTTTAAATTAAAATTTAAATCTATATATTCAATTTTAAACGTACATTTCAATTTACCGGGGCCACATACTTATTCTAAAAATTCCAGAAAAATTATTTCTAGCTTCGTATTGACGATACGGTCCTAACAAAACTAATTTCGTCAAATTTGAAGACCGTTTGAAAAATGGTCATTTTCCAATCGATTAAATTCAACTGAAATTGGTCAAATGCGTTTTCTTCTACCACGCTCACATATCGATCCCAAAAATTATGAATTTTGGAATCTAGAAATAATTTAACATTTTGATTCCAACAAAAGTCGTTTCATCGAAAATGGAGGTCGTTTGCAAAATGGCTATTTTTAAGGGCTATATTCCATAGTGACTATTTTGAATTTTCAACTGGGCATAACTTTTTATTCGTGCTATGAAATTTCAATTTTTCGCAATCGTTGGAAAGATATTTTCAAATAGATACTAATATTTTTGCTTTCGCAAAAATCCGGTTTATTTTGAATCTTGTACATTGATTTGAAATTTGAAATCGAATTTTCAAACTACCGCGCCATTTCCATTTCCTTTTATAATTAAAATAAATATTTATAATCTAACTTTGATTCAAATAAATATATACATTTGAATTCTATTCAAAATAAATTTCTGGTCATTATTATTTAAAATAATGCATTTTAAATATTCAAAATTCATTAAAATTGCCAAAATAAAAAATTTAAATTGGTTCTGATTTTCCGGGTTGTTACAATCTCCCCCACTTAAAATCTTTTCGTCCTCGAAAAGGAACAGAGCTGAAAGTTGTTTTACAAACCAACTCATCTTTCAGTTTGGCTTTCATTCTTCAACTTTTCAGTTTCTAAGAATTTCTAATTTTTCAAAAATTTGGCTAACACCCTAAATTTTCGAAAAATTTCGCCATAACCTCCTTTGTACGGGGAGCACCGGGAAAATCCCCAAACTGCCATGCAGGCGCTCTCATCTCAAAAAGAAAAGGAAAAAGCCAAGCAGCTAGCCAATCGCCTCATAAAATCATCCAAACCCAAGAAATTAGTAAACATGTACCTATTTGTTGGGCATACAATTTTATTCCTCTGCTCTAGCCTCCTTGTTATGTCCTGTCCAATATATATGCATGTACATGTATGCAATTTCAACTAATTTTCAAGTCAGTTTAATATTTGATACAATTTGGTTATACGTACCATTCTTTCACATAATGGTTTTATTAGATAACAAATAATCATACAACACAACCACCAATCAATTAGTGAATTAACATTTCAAATTCATAATTTTGATACATATACAGAAAATCATGTTTTTGATGCCAATTTACAACAAATAACCATATCTAGTTTTGGTTCTCACACCAATCAATTGGAAATATATAGATAACCCACTTTCAAAACTTGAAAATGACACCGATGATGGGCCCCATCATCAGAATCATTCCCGGGCGACTAGAGTGTGATTCTATATCTACCCAATATATTAAAACTTCGAATATATGTTTGCAAAGTGTATATGCAAAATCTTTATATGTTGGATTGTCCAAATTCAATACAGATAAATATTCAAATATGTATAAAATGGTTTAAATTTTCAAAACAAAATTTGTTTTTATTTTTATTTTAAAACAACGCTCTGCTGGCACATTCTAGGACAATACTGATCCCATTTCTAACGAGCCATTCACATTGGATATTACTAATCCAATCTCTGATGAATTCTTTCGTTTGGTTCTCATATGCCTTGTTCTCGAGCTCTGTAAACCAAAGCTCTGATACCACGTGTAATGACTCGAACTTCCCTGTGAAGGAAAGAATGGATTGCTATGAGAACATGACAAATCAGAACACAAGTAGAAGAACACTTCATTTCTTATTACAACAATTCCATCAGAATAGAGGAATATAACAGAGTATGAATTAATATTACACATTCGACAAATATCAGAGATTCAAATTACATTTAAATACATAACAGCAGAAAAATAATACAAAACACAACTGAAAGAAATACACGGATACAGAGCTTTCCAAGTATAATTCCAGCTGTAAACCAGGATCCTGTGAATATAAATCTACAAAACCAAAACAACTAGCTGTCCGTGTGGAAAATAGGGGCACCCAGAGTTTAGGCTAAAACAATAAACTCTGGGTCAATCATGTGACTGGTGTAATAACTAAAACAGTTATTTAAAACTTTATTTTAAAATAGAGTAAATAGGGACCACGCCGTATAACACGGAACGGGTTTCTCCCCAAGAATACTAGTGCATAGAATAAACAGTGCAATGCTTTTTGGAAAAATGAAGCTATTATAAGACCCAGGTCCCATCACACAATGCAACGCAAGCCGGAGGATAGGGTTTTACCTTATAATAGCCAAATAATGCTTGATACGTGAAATTTAATCTTTTACTATTACTATAAGTGAAGAAATCAACTTCAAATATAAATGTATCAATCAGAGACAACATATGCGCCCCATCCCACTATGTCGCCATATATAGGATTACAACTAAAACCGAAATGTCACGTATTGGAAATTGGATTTCCGTCATGTGTCAAGGCCAGGGATGGCTCCTCACCGCTTCGAGACACTCTGGCCAATGTCTCAGTACTACACACTTTGGGTACCCCTTGGATCGGTTGGGCCGGTCCTCCCATACGTTTGAGGATTGGCAATTCCTGAACACACGCTTCCCGGTCCTATCGGACCTATCCATCAGCTCTGTAGAGACCGATATATCCGAGGCGCCTCGCAGTCCAACAACCACATAGGTAAAAATAATATAAATGTCAGGGCTTGTAAAACGCGGACACCATCCATAGCTAGAAAGAAACATCATGTTCTCCCAACGGTCCGATCCCGTTTTTGACTCATACCGAGGTGTAAGACTCGTGAATCAACGCTATACACAAAGCGGCACTATATTAAAGCTATGCTTTGATCATCAACCACAAGACTCTGCTTTTCAACAGAAGCCTTGATCATCTGCATCTTAGCATGCCACACTGGAAATTCACGCCATCCAACTGATGCCTATCGATATATAACCTCTGAGCTCATACGTCTCAGAGAAGGGTGTTAAGCACAAGAATAAATTCTCTACCGCCAAACAGATATATATTTAATAGAAATCAATCAACATAGAATAAAATCCAATGTCAGACACACATCCATTTACAAGTTCATTCTGGGTCTGAACGAAACTGGAGGCACCATATTCCTCGTTCTATTTGTCCAATACAGGAGAGAGGTCCTCGCATATCTGGTCGATCACTAAGTACATCTGGATTATCACCACTTATTACCTCGTTTTGGGTGTACAGCCCAATCAAGACATCAGTAATCATCCAAACGATGTGAAGACCTCTGGTCTTCAACCACCATCTTCATCGTTGACTTATCGTCGAATCAGTTACTCAGAATGGGTATAAACCCGGCCTTCCCGAATAACTCGCGTACATAAAACAAGTGCTATAAAAACACAACATACGTCTCATTCCAATTCTGAATATTCTTTTATTCAAATATTCATATACTTTGGGAAAGATTCCCATTAATTTTATCAAAGATAAATTCTTTAAATTTATTCTTTAATCTTCCTTTGGATGTCAATTCAAACCACGTTACGGATTTCCAAACTAGTCGGGATTAGCGCACCTTACCGAAGTAATCATTTGTATAATTTCCCAATCCCAACCTATTCATCCTATGGAGAAAAACTGGTGATACTCCATAACTAACACCATGGTCTTATCGGTAAAATTAATTACCATTTCCCGTTCAAATCTAATTAAAGATTTAACAATCGCTAGGAGCAAAACTGGCGATACTCCATTCTCGATCATGTAATAACCCAAAAATCTGGGCCAGTTTAAAATTTTTATTTTGGCAATTACAGCGAATTTTCTATATTTAAAATGAATTATTTTAATTAATATCGACGTAAAATTTATTTTGAATATAGAATCGACGTATATATTATATACGTCGTCGTTAGAATATATAATAATTATATATAATTATAAAAGGAATTGAAAATGGCGCGGTAGTTCGAAAATTCGATTTCTAATTTCAAATGAATATACAGAATTCAATATAAGTCAGAATTGAACGAAACAAGAAATATTTGAATCTGTATAACTATATCTTTGTAACGAAGTTAACAAACTGGGATTTCATCTTAGAAATGATAAGATATGTCCAGTTGAAAATTCTGAATAGTCGCTATGGAATTCAGGCCCTTAAAAATGGACATTTTGCAAATGACCTCGGATTTCGACGAAACCAGCTTTGTTGGATCCGCGGTGTCAAGTTATTGCTAGGTTTCAAATTTCATAATTTTTCGAATCAATATGTGAGCGTGGCAAAGGAAAACGCGTTTTGACCATTTCAGTTGAATTTAATCGACTGGAAATTGGCCATTTTTCAAACGGTCTCAGAATTCGACGAAATTAGTTTTGTTAAGACCGTATCGTCAATACGAAGCTAGAAAATATTTTTCTGCAATTTATAGAGTTAGTATGTGACCCCGGTAATTTGAAATGTACGTTTAAAATTCAATATAGTGATTTAAATGTAAATTTAACGGAAACTGATTATAACAGCCGAATCAGCTGACGATACATATCCCATTGTGTTCGGAATGGGGGTAAAACGCTATGGACGACAGGCGGTGGGCCTCGTTTAGAGGTCGTATGTAAAAGTCAACTTCTTTGAAAATAAAATAATTAAATAATAATAATAAAAAAAAAACTTTCTCCTCCCTTCTTATACTCTGGCTCCCCCCCCCCCCCCCGTTAGTTTCAGATCCCGTTCAAAAGAAAAAAAAAAAAAAAAGAGAAAGCGAATCGCGGAAACCCGCGATGCTCTCGACGCCGCCAGGGACCAGTGCCCCACCGCCCTATCCCCCTCCTCTGGCCAACGATCGCCTGCTGCCGCCCCTTTCTTTCTTCTTCCCCTGCCTCGAGAAAACCCCCTCCCGCCTGACCTCCTGCGCCGCGTTAGAGAAGCCGCCGCCGAACCCTAACGCTGACCGCCACCTCAGCGACCCCCTCCTCTGTTTCCTGCTCCCCCCTTCGACGAAGACCACTGCCAAACCCCCCCCTCGGCTGTAAGTGTTCGTTTTTTTTATTTATTAATATTTTATTTCTGATTTTTATTTTAAAGTTAAAACTGTTTTTTTTTAAATTAAGTTAAAACTGAAATTATATGAAGTTAAAACTGATTTTATTTTATCTTAAAATCTGAATTTTATTTTGTTTTAAAAACTGATTTAAAAAGGAATTTTGAAATTGATTTTTATTTTAAAGGTTTGAAATAGAAAAAAAGGGTTTAAACTTTAAAGTAGAAAAGGCGGAATTTTTATTGAGTAGAAGAAGTAAAAATATAGTTTTTATATTTTTAAAGAATTAAAAATATAGTCTTTACTATATAGAAATATTAAAAATATGATTTTTATATTTTTAAAGTATTAAAAATATAATCTTTATAGGATAGAGAATATAAAGATATCATCTTTGTGTATGTAACGAAATAAGAATCTGATTTTTATATACGTTGAGATAAAGTGGTGATTTTTATAAGAAGAAAACTTTATTTTTATAAAGGCGAAAACTTTATTTTTATAAAGGCGAAATCTTTATGTGGAAAATAGCGTGATAAAAATATAATTTTTATCTATTTGACATAGCGAAATAGAAAAATAGAATTTTTATATATTGAACTTCAATAGAAAAATAGAATTTTTATATATTGAACTTCGATAGAAAAATAGAATTTTTATATATTGAACTTCGATAGAAAAATAGAATTTTTATATATTGAACTTCGATAGAAAAATAGAATTTTTATATATTGAACTTCGATAGAAAAATAGAATTTTTATATATTGAACTTCGATAGAAAAATAGAATTTTTATATATTGAACTTCGATAGAAAAATGGATTTTTATATATTGAACAGCGAAGTAAAAAATTCGATTTTTATATATGTAGTGGCTACGGACGACGAAGCTGACGAAGATGCGAAAACAATGAAGATTTCTATCAAAGAAGTGCCATGGAGCTAGGATAGCTATTGGTGAGAACTTCTCACCTTTCAATTTAATTTTTCTAGTTATATATATACTAGGATGCAGACGGTGCTTAGTAGCACCCGACACAATCGTCCACAGACCATGGACTTGTTTGTTTGACTGTATGGTGATTGATTGCGATATTGGTTTGAATGTGGTTTGTGGTGTGAAAAATCGAATCGATAAATTGATTAGGATTAGACGTGCGCCGTTATAAGGCGAAGGAGTAAGGCTAGGTTAGACCCTTACTCCAAATTTTGTGGTTTGCATAACGAAAGTGAATTTGATTGATGTGTGAATGGCGTGGGCCTTCACTAGACCGGGGATAAGGCTGGGCCTTGTCCCGTTTCTAGTATCGTGCCGTTATGCCGCCGAAATTTTCTAAAATATGTTAGAAAAATAAAAATATCATTTTTATTGAATAAATGAACTGAATAGATATTCATATGTTAAAATAAAATGTTTTATCGTTAAAAATATAATTTTTAACGTGAAGTGAATAAAATAAAATATTCATTTACAAACCGGACGGTTTGTTTATGTACACTGATTTGACTGACATTGATTGGGACGATAAATTTCACACATCGCCCAACTGCACGAATAAAATCTATGTTTGATTGTTTGAAACCCTACACGGGTGTTGGGATGAAATTTAAAGTTCACTCATCCTGACTGATTAAATATGTCGATCGATTGATTGACAGGCTGTTATAAGCGTTAGATATCTATATTTGATGCTTATACAGTGTAGTGCACTTTGGTTGATGGTTGATTATTTTCAATGCTATTAAATACATGTGTTGTATGAAAATCCATATAATTAACGTTATATGGTGATTGATTGGGCCTCATTCCAATTTGAAAAATAAAGAATATTATATAATAAAGGTTCATGTGTTGACTATATTCATCCGTTGATATTAGTCATGTGTTGAACGAAATATTTTTATAATAAAAATCTATATCTTTATCAATATAAAATAAAGGTTCATGTGTTGACTATACTCATCCGTTGGGATTAGTCATGTGTTGAACGAATTATTTTTATAATAAAATTTACATCTTTATCAATATAAAATAAAGGTTCATGTGTTGACTATACTCATCCGTTGGGATTAGTCATGTGTTGAACGAAATAATTTAACAAAAATAGTCACACATGGACGGTACTCATTCGTTGAGATTAGTCGTGTGTTGACAAAAAAGAAATATTTGAAATAGAATATATAAAGCCGTGTTGATTAGTGATGCGCCATTTTGACGCGAACGATATTTATATCGATTACATTCGTAATTGAATATATAACGATTTCGAAATGAATTGAATATATAACGATTTCGAAATGAATTGAATATATAACGATTTCGAAATGAATTGAATATATAACGATTTCGAAATGAATTGAATATATAACGATTTCGAAATGAATTGAATATATAACGATTTCGAAATGAATTGAATATATAACGATTTCGAAATGAATTGAATTTATAACGATTTCGAAATGAATTGAATATATAACGATTTCGAAATGAATTGAATATATAACGATTTCAAAATGAATTGAATATAAAACGATTTCGAAATGAATTGAATATATAACGATTTCGAAATGAATTGAATATATAACGATTTCGAAATGAATTGAATATATAACGATTTCGAAATGAATTGAATATATAACGATTTCGAAATGAATTGAATATATAACGATTTCGAAATGAATTGAATATATAACGATTTCGAAATGAATTGAATATATAACGATTTCGAAATGAATTGAATATATAACGATTTCGAAATGAATTGAATATATAACGATTTCAAAATGAATTGAATATAAAACGATTTCGAAATGAATTGAATATATAACGATTTCGAAATGAATTGAATATATAACGATTTCGAAATGAATTGAATATATAACGATTTCGAAATGAATTGAATATATAACGATTTCGAAATGAATTGAATATATAACGATTTCGAAATGAATTGAATATATAACGATTTCGAAATGAATTGAATATATAACGATTTCGAAATGAATTGAATATATAACGATTTCGATTTGAATTAAATATAAAACGATTTCGAATTGAAAGAAATAGAAAACCAATTTGATTTCAAATTGATTATATAATGAACTTGATTCAAATAGAAAACGAAACGAATTTGATTTGAATAGAAAATGAATTTGAATCGAATATAAAACCAATTTGAATTGAATTGAATTGAAAAACGAATTCGAATTGAATTTAAAATGAAGTGAAATGAATTCAAATTAAATTGAAATTTGAATTGAATAGAAATGAATTTTAAAGCGAATTTATAAAGAAGAATTCGATTTTGATTTGAATTGAAATGGAAGTTGAATTTGCTTTTGAAACAAATTCAAAACTAAATATATAATTCGTTTTAAATAGGAATCGACGAGATATATATTATATATATTATATATATAATATAATGGCCTGAATAGAACGCGCCGCGCCGCGGCAGTTCGTAAATTTCGACCATTTATTTCAAACGGACATTACGGGAGATCCGACCGTCGGATTCTCCTAAAACCGGAACCGTTGGGTTCGTATCCAAAAGAGCTTTTTAACGAATATTATAAATTCAAAATCTAACGGTTGGATTTGGAGTTACGTCCAAATCAAATTCGAAAAAGGTCGCTGTAAGTGCAGTTCGATGGCCATTGTTGGAAATCGACTGTACGGGCCTTGATAAAATTATTAAAAATAGTAATAATTAGTGTAAAATCATAAGAAATGATTTGGGAAAAATTGGGGTGAAAAACTCCATATTTGAAAAGATAAAAATGGATTTTTATCGAAATGAACTAGTTTGAACTCAATTTAAAACCCGAATTGTTTTTAAATAAATAAATTAGATTTAAAAAGGGGTTTTAAATAATCGGAATTTCTAATATATTTGATTGGATTTGAAATGGGTTTATCGTGAACAGTGTTTTAAATAACACTAGTTCTTTAACCCGATAATAAATAGAATGTGATTTGGGTTTATCGTGAACTGTGTTTTAAATAACACCTAGTTCTTTAACCCAGTAAAAGGAGTTTTAACGAATCTGCAATTAGATTGAAATGTGAATTTGTAATCTAAAATTCCGAATTTAGAAAATGAACGAGAATGGAGTATTACCAGTTTTGCTCCAAAGCGATAGTTAAATCTTTAATTAGATTTGAACGTGAAATGGTAATTAATTTTGCCGATGACACCACGGTGTTAGATATGGAGTATTACCAGTTTTGCTTCATGGGATGAATAGGTTGGGATTGGGAAATAAAATAAATAATTACTTCGTTACGGTTCGCTAATCTCGACTAGTTGGGAAAAACCATAATTTGGTTTTAAATGACATCCAAAGGAAGATTACAGGATAAATTTTAAAGAATTTATCTTGGATAAAATTAATGGGAACCTTTCCCTAAGAATATGGAATTTAGAAACTAGCTGTAGGTTGGCTAAGAAGAATGGTTTCCTGGGTATTGATCTGATGTTGGTTTCGGCCTTCGGGGTTAATGTTTAGGAAATTGCTCTCTTGCTAATTTGCGATTAGTGACTAATGAATTGGAATGAGGCGTATGTTGTGTTTGTGTAACTTTTGTTTTTAATATACGCGGGTTGTTCGGAAAGTCCGGGTTTATACCCATTCTGAATAACCGATTCGGCGATATGTCGAAGATGAAGATGGTGGTTGAAGACCGGAAGTCTTCACATCGTAGGGATAATTACTGACGATCCTGATTGGGCTGTACACCCAAGAGGATGGAAATAGTTGGTGGTCGTCCAGACGTACTTGGAGAGGGATGGATATGCGAGGAAAGTGCCTCCGGTTTCGTTCAGACCCAGAACGGACTTGTAAATGGATTGTGTGTCTGACACTGGATTTTATTCTGTGCTGATTGATTTCTATTAAATATACATCTGTTTGGCGGCGGAGAATTTATTCTTTTGCTTAACGCCCTTCTCTGAGACGTACGAGCTCAGAGGTTGTATATCGATGGACATCAGTCGCATGGCATGAATTGCCTGTATGGCATGCTAAGATGCAATGATCAAGGCTTCTGTTGAAAAGCAAAGTCTTGTGGTTGATGATCAAAGCACGCCTACGTGGCAGCTTTGTGTATAACGTGTATTCGCGAGCCTCACACCTCGGTATGAGTTAAAAACGGGATACGGACTGCAGGGAGAGCGCACGTTTCTTTCTAGCTTTGGTGGTGTCAGTGACTTACCAGCCCTGACATATATACTTTTCACCTTTGTGGTTGTTGGATGAGGCGCCTCGATTATAGGTCTGTAAGGACCGGGAAACGTGTGTTCAGGAATTGCCAATCCTCTAACGTAAGTGAGGACCGGCCCTGAAGCATCCAGGGGTTACCCAGTGTGCGTAATCCTGAGGCATTTGCTAGAGTGTCTCGAACGCGGAGAGGAGCTTGCCCCTTGCCTCGACTCATGACGGAAATCCAATTTCCAATACGTATATTTCGGCTTTATTTGTAGAGCCTAGTATGGCGACATAGTAGCATGGGATACTATGCCGTCTATGATTTATATTTATGATTGAAATTGTTTTGACACTATACACTTATTATAGTATCAAATGATTTGTTTTAAACGTACCAAGCATGTTTGGCTATTATAAGGGAAAACCCTATCCTCCGGCTTGCGTTGCATTGTGTGATGGGACCTGGGTCTTATAATAGCTTCATTTTTCGAAAAAGCATTGCGCTGTTTATTCTATGCACTGGTATTCTTGGGAGGAAACCCGTTCCGTGTTATACGGCGTGGTCCCTTGAATTACTATCTTTTAAAGTAAAGCTTTAAATAACTATTTTAGTTCTCACACCAGTCACATGACTGACCTGGAGTTTATTGTTTTGACCTAAACTCTGGGTGCCCCTATTTTCCGCACGGGCAGCTAGTAGTTTTGGTTTTGCAGATTTATATTCACAGGATCCTGGTTTACAGCTGGAATGATATCCGGAAAGCTCTGTATCCGTATATCACCTTCAGTTGTGCTTCATATTATTCTCCGCTGCTATGTATTTAAATGTAATTTAAATCTCTGATATTTCTGTGTAATATTTATTCATTTATACTCTGTATATTCTTGTAATCTGATGCATTGTTGTAATATACAATGAAATGTTCTTCTGTTTGTGTTCTGATTTGTCATGTTCTCAACGTTCAGGGATTTCGAACGGTCTAGATCGGTTTAACGACTGATTCAGATCGAGCGAAATTCCAGGTCGTCACATTTGGTATCAGAGCTTTGGTTTACAGAGCTCGAGAACAAGGCACATTAGAACCATACGAAAGAATTCATCAGATATTGGATTAGTAATATCCAATTAGAATGACTCGTTAGAGATAGGATCAGTAGTATCCTAGAACGAGTATGGAGAGGAGTGTGAAGAGTATGTTTTTCAAATGCAAACAATTTTGTTTTGAAAATTTAAATTGTTTTAAACGTATTTGAATATTTATTTATTTTGAATATGGACAATCGAGTATATAAAGATTTTGCATATACGCGTCATGAACGTATATTCGAAGTTTTAATATACTGGATAGATATAGAATCATACTCTAGTGGCCCGAAGATGATTCTGATGATTGACTAGTTGTCATTAGTATTCATGTTCGAGTAACGAAGGTGTGATATCGATATATTTCCATTAGACTGGTGTGAGAACCAAAACTAATATAGTTAGAACACATAGTTGTGAATTGGCATCAAAAACATGATTTTTTGTATATGTATCAAAATTATGAATTTGAAAACTCTAATTCACTAATTGATTGATGTTTGCATTGTTTGTTTATTTGTTTGCTAATTTTGAGACACTTATGCCTAATTGAATCAAATATTGAACTGTATTGATAATTGGTCGCATTTGCTTGCACATACATATACTTATATTGAACAGGTCATAGCAAGGAGGCTAGAGCAGAGAATAAAATTTGTTTGCCCGACAAATAGGTACATGTTTACTACATAATTTCCTGTTTTGTTTGGGTGAGGATGATTTTGTGAGCCTATTGGCTAGCCGCTTGGCTTTTTCTTTTTCTTTTTGAGATCTGAAGGACCGGGGAAGCTATTTGAAATTCCCCGATGCTCCCGGTGCAGGGGAGGTTATGGCGAAATTTTTCGAAAATTTAGAGTGTTAGCCAAATTTTTGAAATTTTGAAAATTCTCAGAAACTGAAAAGTTGGAGGATGCAAGCCAGATCGAACGTAGAGTTGAATAATCAAACCACTTTCGACTTTGTTCCTTTTCGGGGACGAAAAGTTTTAAGTGGGGGAGATTGTAATAACCCAAAAATCTGGGCCAGTTTAAAATTTTTATTTTGGCAATTACAGCGAATTTTCTATATTTAAAATGAATTATTTTAATTAATATCGACGTAAAATTTATTTTGAATATAGAATCGACGTATATATTATATACGTCGTCGTTAGAATATATAATAATTATATATAATTATAAAAGGAATTGAAAATGGCGCGGTAGTTCGAAAATTCGATTTCTAATTTCAAATGAATATACAGAATTCAATATAAGTCAGAATTGAACGAAACAAGAAATATTTGAATCTGTATAACTATATCTTTGTAACGAAGTTAACAAACTGGGATTTCATCTTAGAAATGATAAGATATGTCCAGTTGAAAATTCTGAATAGTCGCTATGGAATTCAGGCCCTTAAAAATGGACATTTTGCAAATGACCTCGGATTTCGACGAAACCAGCTTTGTTGGATCCGCGGTGTCAAGTTATTGCTAGGTTTCAAATTTCATAATTTTTCGAATCAATATGTGAGCGTGGCAAAGGAAAACGCGTTTTGACCATTTCAGTTGAATTTAATCGACTGGAAATTGGCCATTTTTCAAACGGTCTCAGAATTCGACGAAATTAGTTTTGTTAAGACCGTATCGTCAATACGAAGCTAGAAAATATTTTTCTGCAATTTATAGAGTTAGTATGTGACCCCGGTAATTTGAAATGTACGTTTAAAATTCAATATAGTGATTTAAATGTAAATTTAACGAAAACTGATTGTAACAGCCGAATCAGCTGACGATACATATCCCATTGTGTTCGGAATGGGGGTAAAACGCTATGGACGACAGGCGGTGGGCCTCGTTTAGAGGTCGTATGTAAAAGTCAACTTCTTTGAAAATAAAATAATTAAATAATAATAATAAAAAAAAAAACTTTCTCCTCCCTTCTTATACTCTGCCCCCCCCCCCCCCCCCCCCCGTTAGTTTCAGATCCCGTTCAAAAGAAAAAAAAAAAAAAGAGAAAGCGAATCGCGGAAACCCGCGATGCTCTCGACGCCGCCAGGGACCAGTGCCCCACCGCCCTATCCCCCTCCTCTGGCCAACGATCGCCTGCTGCCGCCCTTTTCTTTCTTCTTCCCCTGCCTCGAGAAAACCCCCTCCCGCCTGACCTCCTGCGCCGCGTTAGAGAAGCCGCCGCCGAACCCTAACGCTGACCGCCACCTCAACGACCCCCTCCTCTGTTTCCAGCTCCCCCCTTCGACGAAGACCACTGCCAAACCCCCCCTCGGCTGTAAGTGTTCGTTTTTTTTATTTATTAATATTTTATTTCTGATTTTTATTTTAAAGTTAAAACTGTTTTTTTTTAAATTAAGTTAAAACTGAAATTATATGAAGTTAAAACTGATTTTATTTTATCTTAAAATCTGAATTTTATTTTGTTTTAAAAACTGATTTAAAAAGGAATTTTGAAATTGATTTTTATTTTAAAGGTTTGAAATAGAAAAAAAGGGTTTAAACTTTAAAGTAGAAAAGGCGGAATTTTTATTGAGTAGAAGAAGTAAAAATATAGTTTTTATATTTTTAAAGAATTAAAAATATAGTCTTTACTATATAGAAATATTAAAAATATGATTTTTATATTTTTAAAGTATTAAAAATATAATCTTTATAGGATAGAGAATATAAAGATATCATCTTTGTGTATGTAACGAAATAAGAATCTGATTTTTATATACGTTGAGATAAAGTGGTGATTTTTATAAGAAGAAAACTTTATTTTTATAAAGGCGAAAACTTTATTTTTATAAAGGCGAAATCTTTATGTGGAAAATAGCGTGATAAAAATATAATTTTTATCTATTTGACATAGCGAAATAGAAAAATAGAATTTTTATATATTGAACTTCAATAGAAAAATAGAATTTTTATATATTGAACTTCGATAGAAAAATAGAATTTTTATATATTGAACTTCGATAGAAAAATAGAATTTTTATATATTGAACTTCGATAGAAAAATAGAATTTTTATATATTGAACTTCGATAGAAAAATAGAATTTTTATATATTGAACTTCGATAGAAAAATAGAATTTTTATATATTGAACTTCGATAGAAAAATGGATTTTTATATATTGAATAGCGAAGTAAAAAATTCGATTTTTATATATGTAGTGGCTACGGACGACGAAGCTGACGAAGATGCGAAAACAATGAAGATTTCTATCAAAGAAGTGCCATGGAGCTAGGATAGCTATTGGTGAGAACTTCTCACCTTTCAATTTAATTTTTCTAGTTATATATATACTAGGATGCAGACGGTGCTTAGTAGCACCCGACACAATCGTCCACAGACCATGGACTTGTTTGTTTGACTGTATGGTGATTGATTGCGATATTGGTTTGAATGTGGTTTGTGGTGTGAAAAATCGAATCGATAAATTGATTAGGATTAGACGTGCGCCGTTATAAGGCGAAGGAGTAAGGCTAGGTTAGACCCTTACTCCAAATTTTGTGGTTTGCATAACGAAAGTGAATTTGATTGATGTGTGAATGGCGTGGGCCTTCACTAGACCGGGGATAAGGCTGGGCCTTGTCCCGTTTCTAGTATCGTGTCGTTATGCCGCCGAAATTTTCTAAAATATGTTAGAAAAATAAAAATATCATTTTTATTGAATAAATGAACTGAATAGATATTCATATGTTAAAATAAAATGTTTTATCGTTAAAAATATAATTTTTAACGTGAAGTGAATAAAATAAAATATTCATTTACAAACCGGACGGTTTGTTTATGTACACTGATTTGACTGACATTGATTGGGACGATAAATTTCACACATCGCCCAACTGCACGAATAAAATCTATGTTTGATTGTTTGAAACCCTACACGGGTGTTGGGATGAAATTTAAAGTTCACTCATCCTGACTGATTAAATATGTCGATCGATTGATTGACAGGCTGTTATAAGCGTTAGATATCTATATTTGATGCTTATACAGTGTAGTGCACTTTGGTTGATGGTTGATTATTTTCAATGCTATTAAATACATGTGTTGTATGAAAATCCATATAATTAACGTTATATGGTGATTGATTGGGCCTCATTCCAATTTGAAAAATAAAGAATATTATATAATAAAGGTTCATGTGTTGACTATATTCATCTGTTGATATTAGTCATGTGTTGAACGAAATATTTTTATAATAAAAATCTATATCTTTATCAATATAAAATAAAGGTTCATGTGTTGACTATACTCATCCGTTGGGATTAGTCATGTGTTGAACGAATTATTTTTATAATAAAATTTACATCTTTATCAATATAAAATAAAGGTTCATGTGTTGACTATACTCATCCGTTGGGATTAGTCATGTGTTGAACGAAATAATTTAACAAAAATAGTCACACATGGACGGTACTCATTCGTTGAGATTAGTCGTGTGTTGACAAAAAAGAAATATTTGAAATAGAATATATAAAGCCGTGTTGATTAGTGATGCGCCATTTTGACGCGAACGATATTTATATCGATTACATTCGTAATTGAATATATAACGATTTCGAAATGAATTGAATATATAACGATTTCGAAATGAATTGAATATATAACGATTTCGAAATGAATTGAATATATAACGATTTCGAAATGAATTGAATATATAACGATTTCGAAATGAATTGAATATATAACGATTTCGAAATGAATTGAATATATAACGATTTCGAAATGAATTGAATATATAACGATTTCGAAATGAATTGAATATAAAACGATTTCGAAATGAATTGAATATATAACGATTTCGAAATGAATTGAATATATAACGATTTCGAAATGAATTGAATATATAACGATTTCGAAATGAATTGAATATATAACGATTTCGAAATGAATTGAATATATAACGATTTCGAAATGAATTGAATATATAACGATTTCGAAATGAATTGAATATATAACGATTTCGAAATGAATTGAATATATAACGATTTCGAAATGAATTGAATATATAACGATTTCAAAATGAATTGAATATAAAACGATTTCGAAATGAATTGAATATATAACGATTTCGAAATGAATTGAATATATAACGATTTCGAAATGAATTGAATATATAACGATTTCGAAATGAATTGAATATATAACGATTTCGAAATGAATTGAATATATAACGATTTCGAAATGAATTGAATATATAACGATTTCGAAATGAATTGAATATATAACGATTTCGATTTGAATTAAATATAAAACGATTTCGAATTGAAAGAAATAGAAAACCAATTTGATTTCAAATTGATTATATAATGAACTTGATTCAAATAGAAAACGAAACGAATTTGATTTGAATAGAAAATGAATTTGAATCGAATATAAAACCAATTTGAATTGAATTGAATTGAAAAACGAATTCGAATTGAATTTAAAATGAAGTGAAATGAATTCAAATTAAATTGAAATTTGAATTGAATAGAAATGAATTTTAAAGCGAATTTATAAAGAAGAATTCGATTTTGATTTGAATTGAAATGGAAGTTGAATTTGCTTTTGAAACAAATTCAAAACTAAATATATAATTCGTTTTAAATAGGAATCGACGAGATATATATTATATATATTATATATATAATATAATGGCCTGAATAGAACGCGCCGCGCCGCGGCAGTTCGTAAATTTCGACCATTTATTTCAAACGGACATTACGGGAGATCCGACCGTCGGATTCTCCTAAAACCGGAACCGTTGGGTTCGTATCGAAAAGAGCTTTCTAACGAATATTATAAATTCAAAATCTAACGGTTGGATTTGGAGTTACGTCCAAATCAAATTCGAAAAAGGTCGCTGTAAGTGCAGTTCGATGGCCATTGTTGGAAATCGACTGTACGGGCCTTGATAAAATTATTAAAAATAGTAATAATTAGTGTAAAATCATAAGAAATGATTTGGGAAAAATTGGGGTGAAAAACTCCATATTTGAAAAGATAAAAATGGATTTTTATCGAAATGAACTAGTTTGAACTCAATTTAAAACCCGAATTGTTTTTAAATAAATAAATTAGATTTAAAAAGGGGTTTTAAATAATCGGAATTTCTAATATATTTGATTGGATTTGAAATGGGTTTATCGTGAACAGTGTTTTAAATAACACTAGTTCTTTAACCCGATAATAAATAGAATGTGATTTGGGTTTATCGTGAACTGTGTTTTAAATAACACCTAGTTCTTTAACCCAGTAAAAGGAGTTTTAACGAATCTGCAATTAGATTGAAATGTGAATTTGTAATCTAAAATTCCGAATTTAGAAAATGAACGAGAATGGAGTATTACCAGTTTTGCTCCAAAGCGATAGTTAAATCTTTAATTAGATTTGAACGTGAAATGGTAATTAATTTTGCCGATGACACCACGGTGTTAGATATGGAGTATTACCAGTTTTGCTTCATGGGATGAATAGGTTGGGATTGGGAAATAAAATAAATAATTACTTCGTTACGGTTCGCTAATCTCGACTAGTTGGGAAAAACCATAATTTGGTTTTAAATGACATCCAAAGGAAGATTACAGGATAAATTTTAAAGAATTTATCTTGGATAAAATTAATGGGAACCTTTCCCTAAGAATATGGAATTTAGAAACTAGCTGTAGGTTGGCTAAGAAGAATGGTTTCCTGGGTATTGATCTGATGTTGGTTTCGGCCTTCGGGGTTAATGTTTAGGAAATTGCTCTCTTGCTAATTTGCGATTAGTGACTAATGAATTGGAATGAGGCGTATGTTGTGTTTGTGTAACTTTTGTTTTTAATATACGCGGGTTGTTCGGAAAGTCCGGGTTTATACCCATTCTGAATAACCGATTCGGCGATATGTCGAAGATGAAGACGGTGGTTGAAGACCGGAAGTCTTCACATCGTAGGGATAATTACTGACGATCCTGATTGGGCTGTACACCCAAGAGGATGGAAATAGTTGGTGGTCGTCCAGACGTACTTGGAGAGGGATGGATATGCGAGGAAAGTGCCTCCGGTTTCGTTCAGACCCAGAACGGACTTGTAAATGGATTGTGTGTCTGACACTGGATTTTATTCTGTGCTGATTGATTTCTATTAAATATACATCTGTTTGGCGGCGGAGAATTTATTCTTTTGCTTAACGCCCTTCTCTGAGACGTACGAGCTCAGAGGTTGTATATCGATGGACATCAGTCGCATGGCATGAATTGCCTGTGTGGCATGCTAAGATGCAATGATCAAGGCTTCTGTTGAAAAGCAAAGTCTTGTGGTTGATGATCAAAGCACGCCTACGTGGCAGCTTTGTGTATAACGTGTATTCGCGAGCCTCACACCTCGGTATGAGTTAAAAACGGGATACGGACTGCAGGGAGAGCGCACGTTTCTTTCTAGCTTTGGTGGTGTCAGTGACTTACCAGCCCTGACATATATACTTTTCACCTTTGTGGTTGTTGGATGAGGCGCCTCGATTATAGGTCTGTAAGGACCGGGAAACGTGTGTTCAGGAATTGCCAATCCTCTAACGTAAGTGAGGACCGGCCCTGAAGCATCCAGGGGTTACCCAGTGTGCGTAATCCTGAGGCATTTGCTAGAGTGTCTCGAACGCGGAGAGGAGCTTGCCCCTTGCCTCGACTCATGACGGAAATCCAATTTCCAATACGTATATTTCGGCTTTATTTGTAGAGCCTAGTATGGCGACATAGTAGCATGGGATACTATGCCGTCTATGATTTATATTTATGATTGAAATTGTTTTGACACTATACACTTATTATAGTATCAAATGATTTGTTTTAAACGTACCAAGCATGTTTGGCTATTATAAGGGAAAACCCTATCCTCCGGCTTGCGTTGCATTGTGTGATGGGACCTGGGTCTTATAATAGCTTCATTTTTCGAAAAAGCATTGCGCTGTTTATTCTATGCACTGGTATTCTTGGGAGGAAACCCGTTCCGTGTTATACGGCGTGGTCCCTTGAATTACTATCTTTTAAAGTAAAGCTTTAAATAACTATTTTAGTTCTCACACCAGTCACATGACTGACCTGGAGTTTATTGTTTTGACCTAAACTCTGGGTGCCCCTATTTTCCGCACGGGCAGCTAGTAGTTTTGGTTTTGCAGATTTATATTCACAGGATCCTGGTTTACAGCTGGAATGATATCCGGAAAGCTCTGTATCCATATATCACCTTCAGTTGTGCTTCATATTATTCTCCGCTGCTATGTATTTAAATGTAATTTAAATCTCTGATATTTCTGTGTAATATTTATTCATTTATACTCTGTATATTCTTGTAATCTGATGCATTGTTGTAATATACAATGAAATGTTCTTCTGTTTGTGTTCTGATTTGTCATGTTCTCAACGTTCAGGGATTTCGAACGGTCTAGATCGGTTTAACGACTGATTCAGATCGAGCGAAATTCCAGGTCGTCACAGATCATTTCCCAAATTTGATAATTTTAATTATCACATTCCCTTTTTCAATCTACTTAAAGATTCATTAAAACTCCACTTGGTTTTAATCTTCCCAAAAATCAATATTAATGATTATTTAACTTTGGAAACACAAACATATTGCATCGACAATCTACACCGTATTATTGATTTCCACCGATATATAACCTCTAAGCTCGTACGTCTCAGAGAAGGGAGTTAAGCAAGAGAATAAATTCTCCGCCACCAAACAGATATATTTTTAGCAGAGATCAACCAGACAGTTCGAAATACAATGACAGACATGTAATCCTGCCTTTAACTGGGTTAAAGAACTAATGTCATTTAAAACACAGTTCACGATAAACCCAAATCACATTCCATTAATTATGGAATCTTCACGGAAAAACAAATCAATATAATCGATATCAATTTCCATATCCGACTAATAATATAAATGGAATAACGACAAAGCCTTTTAAATTCCATATGTATTAACAGTCTTCCTTCGCAGAAGTTCACTTCGATTATTGTCAATCGAATTCCATTCAATTACCATTTAATATATTAAATTAGAAAATGTTACTTTGGAAAATTTCCGTTAAATCTTAATAAAAAGATTTTTAAATTCCAAATCTCATTTCAATGTAAATCGGGTTAAAGAATGAATGTCGTTAAAAACACAGTTCACAATAAACCCATATCACATTCCATTTTCAATTCCAATTAAATGTTAATTAACTGGTAATTCATCTTCAAATCATAATTAAAAGATTTATTCTTTTGAAATGGGGTTCAAGAACGGTGTTATTTAAGACACCATTCCCGACAAACCCAAAATTACCTTCCATTGTTGATCGGGTTAAAGAACAAATGTTATTTAAAACACCGCTCACGATAAACCCAAAAATCCATTTGATATTAAATACAAGGCTCTGAATAGAAAATATATCGGCTTATATTCAATATCAAATTCTGAAATCAACAAATATCGTATTGGAATAACGATATATATACCTTCCAAATTCCTCCAAAATGTCCGTATAATCATGGAATCCAATATTGAAATATTCTGAAGATAATTTCGATTCAAATCCAATTCATATATTGGAAATTTTGGTTATCTTTAAAACCGTTTCAAATCTAATTTATTTATTTAAAAATATTGGATTTTAATTCTAGTTCATAACTGGTTCATTTCGATAAAAATATATTTTTATCTTTTCAAATATGGAATTTTTCATCCCAATTCTTTCTAAATCATTTATTATGATTTTACACAAATTATTAATATTTTTAATAATTTTATCAAGGTCTGTACTGTCGATTTCCAGAAACGGTCATCGAACTGCACTTACAGCGACCTTTTCAAATTTGATTTGGACATGAGTCCAAATCCAACCATTAGATTTCAAATCCCTTATATTCGTCGGAAAGCTCTTTTCGATACGAACCCAACAGTTCCAGTTTTAGGAGAATCTGATGGTCGAACCTCCCATAATGTCCATTCGAAGTCGATGGTCGAAATTCGTGAACTGCCACGGCGCGGCGCGTTCTATTCAGGCCATTGAATATATATATTATATATATTTCATCGATTTCCATTTAAAACGCATTTTATAAACCGTTAAAAATTCGTTTTCAAAACGATTTCAACTTCATAGGCAATTTCAAATCAAAATTCACCATATCATTAATATATAAATGATAATATTTTCAAAACATTAGATTTTGAAATCAATTTCTTTTCGATATTCATTTTAAAAATGAATAAAATCGATATAAATATCGTTCACGTCAAAATGGCGTTAATCTAATCAACACGGCTTTAAATATTTAAATATTTTTGTGTTCATCCCAAATCGGACATCAAAATCATATTTTGATCCTTTACTGAATATTATTTTAGAATATTCGTTATTTTAAAATATTCCTTCTTTCTGAACTGGAATCAGACACAGTCAATTACCATATAATATTATTTATATGGATTTCATACAACACATGTACACACCAATAATCAAACACAGTCAACCATCATCCAGAGTGCATTACACAACTACATAAGCGTTAAATATAAATAATCAATGCTTACAATAATCTGTCAACCAAACGATCAACATACCACTAAACAATTGGGATTAGTGTATGTCAAATATCATCCCAACACCCGTGTGGGGTTTTCAAACAGCAAACACAGATTTATTTGTGCAGTTGGGCGATATGTAAAATATATCGTCCCAATCAATATCAGTCAAATGTGTGTACATAAACAAATCATCCAATTTGTTAATGAATATTTATTTAATTCATATACACGTTAAAAATTATATTTTTACTATAAAATATTTTATTCCATTCCACATCACATGATCAACATTCACAACACAATCAAATCAAACAAGTCGTCCATGGTTTGTGGACGACGGTTATCGGGTGATGCTAAGCACCGTCTGCATCCTAGTATATATTTTAACTAGAAAATAAAATTTGAAGTGAGAAGTTCTCACCATAGGGATCCACTCCGCCATTCTCTATTTCTGAACGGTTCGGATTTGCCCAAAATTCCAATATGATCTTTTCCCATTGTTCATAGTAAAAAGCGCATTTTTATTATGATGATTTTTTTAAAAATCACATTTTTATCACTTTGCTACATTTATAAAAATCAAATTTTGATAGCGCTAAAAATCGAATTTTTATATAACTAAAAATCAAATCTTTTCGTTACAACATATACATAAAAATTGCATTTTTATACTGTTAAAAAACATATCTTTATATTGCTTATATATATATATATATCGTATTTTTAATTTACTACCTGTATAAAAATCATATTTTTACACCGCTACTTCATATATAAAAATTATATTTTTATAGTCGCTACTTCATTATAAAAATCGAATTTTTATCGCTACTTCAAATATATAAAAATTGAATTTTTATATTGCCATTCTAACCATAAAATCATATTTTTATTTTGCAATTCAAATCTTTTCTAATTTAAAGATCTTAACTTTTCTATGTCAAAAAAATATAATATTTTCTACTTTAAAGATCTCGCCTTTTTCATTGATAAAAATTTCGCCTTTTTCATTGATAAAACCATATGTGAAAAAACGAATTTTTATTTCACTTCTCATATAATAAAAATTTTATTTTTATTATGTTATTTATATAAAAAACACATTTTTATTATAAAAAATCATATATTTATTATAAAAATCATTCCTTTATACTCTAACTATATAAATAAAAATCATATATGTTTATCAATGTCGTAATATCTATAAAACTGATTTTATTTAATTACTAAAATCCATTTAAACTGAATGAGTAAATAAAATAAAATAATAAAACTCACCTTTTCGAATGGAGGAGGGGTGCTGCGCTCTAGAGGTTGGGGGCGCTGCGTGGGAGGCGAGGTGTAGGCGCGTTGGCAGGCCCTAGGGGGTAACGGCAGTGGTTTTTGATTGGTTTGTGCGGTTTGGGGAGACTGGAAGGAGAGGGAAAGAGGGTGTGAAGCGCGAGCGGCGGTTGGAGAAGAGGGGGGATCGCGTCGATGGCGAGGCGGCGCGGTGGCCAGCGAGGCCAGGAGGCAGCGTTTTTTGATTAATTTTTTTCTTTGAATCGAATTCTAACGGGGAGGAAAGTAGGTGAGGGTTGACCGGGTATAGGAGAGAGGGAGGGAGAGTTTATTTTAATTTATTATTAATTTTAAATTTTGAAATCTATAAAGTTACTTTTTCATATAACCTCCAAATCACACCCAATGATTGACGTCCCTAGCTAATTGCCCACATCCCGAACACAATGGGATATGTTGCTTAAGCCAATTCAATCGTTTTGATCTGTTTCCGTTTAAATTAAAATTTAAATCTATATATTCAATTTTAAACGTACATTTCAATTTACCGGGGCCACATACTGACTCTAAAAATTCTTGAAAAAGTATTTCTAGCTTCGTATTGACGATACGGTCCTAACAAAACTAATTTCGTCAAATTGGAAGACCGTTTCAAAATTGCCATTTTCCAGTCGATTAAATTCAACTGAAATTGGTCAAACGCGTTTTCTTCTGCCACGCTAACATATTGACCCCAAAAATTATGAATTTTGGAATCTAGAAATAATTTGACATTCCAAATCCAACAAAAGTGGTTTCATCGAAAACGGAGGTCGTTTGCAAAATGGCTATTTTTAAGGACTATATTCCATAGCGACTATTCTGAATTTTCAACTGGGCATAACTTTTATTCTCGCTATGAAATTTCAATTTTTCGGATTCGTTGGAAAGATATTTTCAAATAGATTCTAATATTTTTAATTTCGCTAAAATTCAGTTTATTTTGAATCCTGTACATTCATTTGAAATTTGAAATCGAATTTTCAAACTACCGCGCCATTTCCAGTTCCTTTTATAATTAAAATAAATATTTATATTCTGACTTCAATTCAAATAAATATATACGTTCTAATTCTATTCAAAATAAATTCCTACTCGTTATTATTTAAAATAATTCATTTTAAATATTCAAAATTCAACAAAATAGCCAAAATAAAAATTTTAAATTGGTTCTGATTTTTCGGGTTGTTATAAAATCAAACCCAACAAGTGAGACGACCCGAACTTCCCCGGTCTCCGAAGAGAAGAGAAAGAACGAATTGTTTTGAGAACACGACAAAATAGAACGCAGACGGAAGGACATTTCATTGTTAATTACAACAATTCCATCAGAATACAAGAATATACAGAGTATAAATGAATATTACACAGAAATATCAGAGATTACAATACATTTAAATACATAGCAGCGGAAAATAATACAATACACAACTGAAGGAGATATACGGATACAAAGCTTTCCGGATATCATTCCAGCTGTAAACCACGATCTGTGAATATAAATCTGCAAAACCAAAAACTACTAGCTGCCCGTGTCGAAAATAGGGGCACCCAGAGTTTAGATTAAAACAATAAACTCCAGGTCAGTCATGGGACTGGTGTGAGAACTAAAAACAGTTATAAATCTTTATTTTAAAGTTAGGTAAATCAAGGGACCACGCCGTATAACACGGAACGGGTTTCCTCCCAAGAATACCAGTGCATAAAACAACAGCGCAATGCTAAATAAAGAAAAATGAAGCTATTATAAGACCCAGGTCCTATCACACAATGCAACGCAAGCCGGGGGATAGGGTTTTCCCTTATAATAGCCAAACATGCTTGGTACGTTTAAAACAAATCATTTGATACTATTATAAGTGCATAGTGTCAAAACAATTTCAAATCATAAGTATCAATCATAGACGACATGGGTATCATATATCATGTCGCCATACTAGTTCTACAATTAAAACCGCAAATGTCACGTATTCGGAAATTGGATTTCCATCTGTGAACCGAGCAAAAGATAGTCCTCAACCGATTCAAGACAATCTAGCCCATGTCTCAGGATCAGAACGCATCAACCCTTTGGATCGTCAGGGCCGGTCCACTGATGTGGATTATTATGCCTGAACACTAAGTTTCCCCGCCCTTTGGGGCGTAAATGAGCCAACGAATGGCTCCATCGGACCTGGATCGTCCGATCTAACCGAGGCACCTCGCAACAGCAACAACCACATAAGTTAAACTCGTCAGGGTGTGTAAAACCACTGACGCCACTTTTAGCTAGAAGGAAACGCATGCCCTCCCTGAGGTCCGTCTCCCGTTTTTGGTTCACACCGGGGTGTGAGGCTCGCGAATCAACGTTACACAAAGCTATGCCACAAAGGCCGTGCTTTGATCATCCACCACAAGACTTTGCTTTTCAACAGAAGCCTTGATCATTTGCCACTTAGGCATGCCACACAGGCAATTCACTCTATGCATTTGATATCCATCAGTATATAACCCTTGAGCTCGTACGTCTCAGAGAAGGGAATTAAGCAAGAGAATAAATTCTCCGCCGCCAAACAGATATATATTTAATAGAAATCAATCACACAAACTAAAATCCAATGTCAGACACACAGTCCATTTACAAGTTCGTTCTGGGTCTGAACGAAACCGGAGGCACCTAGTACCCCGCATATCCATCGATCTCCAAGTACGTCTGGACGATCACCAATTGTTTCCATCTTCTTGGGTGTACGGGCCAATCAAGATCATCAGTAATTATCCAAACGACGTGAAGACCTCCGGTCTTCAACCACCGTCTTCACCTTCGACTTATCGTCGTATCAGTTATTCAGAATGGGATAAACCCGGTCTTCCCGAATAACTCGCGTATATATATAATAAACACGTGTTACACAAACACAACATACGCCTCATTCCAATTCAAAATATTCTTTTATTCAAATATTCTTATATTTTGGGAAAGGTTCCCATTAATTTTATCAAAGATAAATTCTTTAAATTTATTCTTTAATCTCCTTTGAATAAATTTAAACTAGTTGGGATTAGCGAACCACACCGAAGTAATCATTTATTTTAATTTCCCAATCCCAACCTATTCATCCCATGAAGTAAAACTGGTCATACTTCATATCTAACACCACAGTGTTATCGGTAAATTCAATTACCATTTCACGTTCAAATCTAAATAAAGATTTAACTTTCGCCTGGAGTAAAACTGGTGATACTCCATTCTCGATCTTTTCAATTTAATTAAAGATTCATTAAAACTCCACTTAGTTTTAACCTTTAACTGGGTTAAAGAATCAGTGTCCTTTAAAACACGGTTCACGATAAACCCAAAATCACATTCCATTAATTATCGGGATAAAGAACAATTGTTATTTAAAACAGTGTTCATGATAAACCCAAAAATCAATACCAATTCAATTCCAATTAAATATTATTTAATTGGTACACTTCATTAAATCTAAATAGAAAGATTTGATCTTTTCTCAACTGGGTTCAAGAACAGTGTTAATAAAGACACCATTCACGACAAATCCACATCAGGTTTGATATTAAATACAAGGCTCTGAATAGAAAATATATCGGCTTATATTCAACATCAAATTCTACGACCAACAAATATCGTAATGGAAATAACGATATAAATAAATCTTTCAAATTTCCATAACAACATCTGTATAATCACGAAATCCAACATCGAAATATTCCAAAGATAATTTCGATTCAAATCCATTCCAATTCAATTATTGGAAATTCTGGTTACTTTTAAAACCCTTCTCAAATTCAATTTATTTATTTAAAAATAAATAGAATTATAATTCTAGTTCATTTCGATAAAAATCTATTTTTATCATTTCAAATATGGAGTTTTTCATCCCAAATCTTCACAAATCATTTCTTATGATTTTACACAAATTATTACTATTTTTAATAATTTTATCAAGGCCCGTACAGTCGATTTCCATCAACGGCCATCGAACTGCACTTACAGCGACATTTTCCAAATTTGATTTGGACATAATTCCAAATCCAACCGTTAGATTTCTAATTTCTAATATTCGTTAGAAAGCTCTTTTCGATACGAATCCAACGGTTCTGGTTTTAGGAGAATCCGACGGTCGGATCTCCCATAATATCTATTCGAAGTCAATGGTCGAAATTCGCGAACTGCCACGGCGCGACGCGTTCTATTCAGGCCATTATATTATATATATATATATATATATATATATATATAATATATAATATATAATATATACTTCGTCGATTTCCATTCAAAACGTGCTTTATAAATCATTTTAAATTCATTTTCAAAACGGTTTCAACTTCATATTCAATTTCAAATCAAAATTGAATATTCCAATATAAATTCGTTTTAAATTCACTTCAAATCGATTTCAATTCGAATTCCTTTATATTCAATTTCAATTCGAATTCATTTATATTCAGTTCTTTTCGAAAAAACAGATTTTAAAATCACTTTCGATATTCATTATAAAATGAATAAAATCGATATAAATATCGTTCACGCCAAAATGGCGTCAATCTAATCAACACGGCTTCATATATTTCTATTTCCAAATATCCTATTTCAAATATTTCTATTTCAAATATTTCTTTTTCAAATATTTCTTTTTCAAATATGGAATGAGGCCCAATCAATTACCATATAATGTTAATTGTATGGATTTTCTACAACACATGTATACAATAACAACGATGAATAATCAACCATCATCCAAAGTGCATTCTACACTGTATAAGCATCAAATATAAACATTCAACGCTTATAACAGTATGTCATTCAATTGATCGACATACAACTAAACAATCGGGATTAGTGTGCATCAAATATCATCCCAATACCCGTGTGGGGTTTCAAACAATCAAACACAGATTTTATTTGTGCAGTTGGGCGATGTGTAAAATTTATCGTCTCACTCAATATCAGTCAAATGTGTGTATATAAACAAATCATTCGATTTGTTTATAACTATTTATTTCATTTTAAATACACGTTAAAAATTCTATTTTTAACTATATAAATACTTTATTTCGTTTCACATCACAGCACACAATCAACTACACATCAAAATCCAACAAACAAGCATACAAGCCGTCCATGGTCTGTGGACGACGGGTGTCGGGTGCTACTAAACACCGTCTGCATCCTAGTATATATATTTCAACTAGAAAAAAATAAATGAGAGGTGAGGAGTTCTCACAGAGGGTTCCACTCCTTCATTGTTTATTGTCGCTCAGATCTGCTGTATTGATTCCAACGCAATCTGCTTCACGAAATTTTATATTAAAAATCACATTTTTGTTCTGCTATTGCGTATATATAAAAAGTCATATTTTATTTCAAAAACAATGCGATATATATTTTCAAAACAATGTGTTATATATAATTCAAAACAACATGATATATATATTTCAAAAACAACATTCTAGTTTGTATTTTTCAAAACCAACATTCTAGTTTATATTTTCAAAATCAACATTCTAGTTTATATTATTTTTTTCATAAGAAAAGTATATTTTTATTCTAAACCTTTTTCTATAAAAATCACATTTTTGTATGGTTATTAAATATATAAAAATCATATGTTTATTCTAAAACGATATACATAAATAATCGAATTTTTATCGCCACTTCATATATGTAAAAATCGAATTTTTATAATGCTTCTTTCTATATAAAAATTATATTTTTATACCTCTACTTCTTATAAAAAGATCGAATTTTTATTTTGTTATAACCTTATAAAAATCTCGTCTTTCTATCATTAAAAATCTATTCTTTTCTTCTTTCAAAAATCATACCTTTGCAATGTTAAAAATCATATCTTTATCCGCTATTCAAACATATAAAAATCAGAATTTTTATCCTCGCTTTCTACATCTAAAAATCTAATTTTTCTATGTTTTCTATAAACAAAACTGATTTTTAGCCAATGTTTTATATAGATTAAATCTGATTTAAACTGCTGTTATATAAAAATAAATACTAACTTGCAAATTAAATGGAAAAAAAGTAGGAAAGCTTACGTTTTTCAAAAGGGGAGTGTTCGCAGGTGGTTGGGGGGCCTGGAGCGCTGAGATCGTCGGAGGGTTGGCGTGAGGCGCTGCAAGGCTGCGGGGTTGCTGTCGAGGCTAGGGTGGCGTCGGGGTGTACGATTGCAGGAGTGGGCGTGATCTTCAATGGTGCTCGCGGGTCCTGGGTTCGCATCGGAGGGGGTTTCTCGAGTGAAGAGGGTGGCGGCTGATGGAAAGGGGGGAGCTTCGACGGCGGTGGTGCGCGACAGCGTCAGATGGGGCGTGGATGATCGACGGGTTTTTTTTAATTTAATTTCGTTTTTGATTTTCTGTGAAGAGGGGGGGACTGGCTAAGGAGAAAAGGAAGGGGGAGAAATTATTATTTAATATATTTTAATTTTTAAAAGCACCTTTTTATTTTGAACTTGAAATCAGACCCACCGATTGTCGCCCCTAGCTAATTACCCCTATTCCGAACACAATGGGATATGTATCGTGAGCTGATTCGACTGTTTCGATTACTTTTCGTCAAAATCAACATATAACTCTATATATTGAATTTGAACGCACATTTCAATTTACTGGGGTCACATACTAACTAGAAAAATTCCAAAAAATATTTTCTAGCTTCGTATTGACGATACGGTCCTAACAAAACTAATTTCGTCGAATTATGAGACCGTTGGAAAAATGGCCATTTTCCAGTCGATTAAAATCAACTGAAACTGGTCAAACAAAAGTGGTTTCGTCGAAATCCGAGGTCGTTTCCAAAATGGCCATTTTTAAGGGCCTCAATTCCATAGCGACTATTCAGAATTTTCAACTGGACATATCTTTTGATTCCCGCTATGAAATTTCGATTTTTCGGATTCGTTGGAAAGATGTTCTCAATTAGATTCAAATATTTTTGGTTTCACTAAAATCCGGTTTATTTTGCACCCGGTACATTCATTTGAAGTTTGAAATCGAATTATCGAACTACCGCGCCATTTTCAATTCCTTTTATAAATATAAATAAATATTTATATTCTAACGACTAACTATATAATATATACGTTCGAATTCTATTCAAAATAAATTTCTCGTCGTTATTATTTAAAATAATTCATTTTAAATAATCAAAATTCATTAAAATTGCCAAAATAAAAATTTTAAATTGGCCCAGATTTCCGGGTTTTTACAACAAGTGTCGCCCTAGCCAAATACCCCTATTCCGGACACAACGGACTAGGTCCCAACAGCCCTCGTCTCAGTCCATGTAACAACCCGGAAAACCTGAACCAATTTAAAATTTTTAATTTGGCTATTTTAGTGGATTTTAGATATTTAAAATAGATTATTCTAAATAATAACGACGAAAAGTATGTTTGAATTGACGTTTGAAAATAAATATAATTATTTTTAATCATAAACAAGGCTTGAAATGGCGCGGTAGTTTCAAACTTTGACTGACTGTACCGGGTGCAAAATAAAATGGATTTTAGTGAAACCAAAAATATTTAAATCTGTTAATGGATATCTTTCTAACGAATCTGAAAAATCGAAGTTTCATAGTGGGACTCAAAAGTTATGGCCAAATGAATTTTCAGAAAGGTTGTTATAAATTTTATATAGGCCTTGAAAAAAGACATTTTGCAAACGACCTCAGAATTCGACGAAACCACTTTTGTTGGATCCGGGATGTCAAATTATTGCTAGGTTTCAAATTTCATAATTTTTGAAGTTAGTATGTGTGCGTGGCGAAGGAAAATGTGTTTGGTCAATTATAGTTAGATTGGATCGACCAGAAAATGGCCATTTTTCAAACGGTCTCAGAATTTGACGAAACTAGTTTGGTTAGGACCGTATCGTTAAACATAGCTAGATTTATTTTTCTGGAATTTTTGGGATCAGTATGTGGCCCCGGCAAATTGAAATGTACGTTCAAATCAAATATTGAATGTTTTATATTTTAATTTGAAGAAAACTGACTGAAACAGTCGAACGGGCCTACGAAACATATCCCATTGTGTTCGAGATGGGGGTATTTAGCTAGGGGCGACAGTCGTTGGGGGTGAATTGGTGTTCGTTTAAGAAAACCCTAATTTTCAATTTAATATAAATATCGACAAATAGAATTAATTAATTCATTAATTAAAAATTATAAAAATATCTGAAAAACCCTCGCCCCTCTCGTCTCGACGGCGGAAACACGTTCGTCGCTTCCCTTTCACTTTCCGGCCACCACGATCGCCGATAGCCCCTGGCCCAGTTGAACTTTTTGAAGATCCCACTCTCCTCTCCAAATCCATGCCCTCCACGCCTCGTCTAGTGGTGTCATCATCGAGAACGAGCTCCCCGAAGTTGCCACCTTCATCGCGCCGCGCCGCCTTACTCCGGCGATCGCACCTGGCCACTCCTCCACCCGCCGACTCACCTCTCGGAGGTCTTCGACGTGGTGAAACCCGATCTGAACGAAGCTCTTCAGATTTGAAGATAATTGCAACCCTAGCTTTGAAGGGTTTATTGTAAGGTTCGGCTTTGACCATTTTGAACTGATTTTTACACTTAAAAGCGTTGCTAACTTGTAAAAATCATATCTTGTTGCTATGTGGTCGAAATTCAGTGAAACAAGAGACAGTGGATGTGATGGCAAGGAGTTTCGCTTGGTCCGAACCAGTCGCTAAACCGATCCAGGCCGTTCGAAACGCCCTATCGTTTGAGAACAGGACAAAACAGAACGCATACAGAAGAACATTTCATTGTATATTACAACAATGCATCAGATTACAAGAATATACAGAGTACAAATGAATATTACACAGAAATATCATAGATTTAAATTACATTTAAATACATAGCAGCGGAAAATAATACAATACACAACTAGAATGAGATATACGGATACAAAGCTTTCTGGATATCGTTCCAGCTGTAAACCAGGATCCTGTGAATATAAATCTGCAAAACCAAAACTACTAGCTGCCCGTGTCAAAATAGGGGCACCCAGAGTTTAGGTTAAAACAATAAACTCCAGGTCAGTCATGTGACTGGTGTGAGAACTAAAACAGTTATTATTTATTTTAAAGTTAGGTAAATCAAGGGACCACGCCGTATAACACGGAACGGGTTTCCTCCCAAGAATACCAGTGCATAAAACAAACAGCGCAATGCTAAATAAAGAAAAATGAAGCTGTTATAAGACCCAGGTCCCATCACACAATGCAACGCAGCCGAGGATAGGGTTTTCCCTTATAACAGCCAAAGAATGCTTGATACGTTTAAACCAAATCATTTGATACTACTATAAGTGCATAGTGTATAAAACAACTTCAAATCATAAGTATCAATCATAGGCGGCATGAGCGCCCCATCCCACTATGTCACCATACTAGGTTCTACAATTAAAACCGCAAATGTCACGTATTTGGAAATTGGATTTCCGTCTATGAACCGAGGCAAAAGATAGTCCTCAACCGATTCGTGACTCTCTAGCCCGAGCCACAGGCAAGCGCGCAGGCAAGCCTTTAGATCGTCAGGGCCGGTCCACTGATGTGGATTATTATGCCTGAACACTACGTCTCCCCACCCTATGGGGTGTAAGGCTGGTCCGTCTGCCGACCAGAATGCATCGGCCGAAACCGATATAACCGAGGCGCCTCGCAACAGCAACAACCACATAAGTCAAACTCGTCAGGGCGTGTAAAACCACTGACGCCACTTCTAGCTAGAAAGAAACGCAAGTCCTCCCTGAGGTCCGTCTCCCGTTTTTGGTTCATACCGGGTGTGAAACTCGTGAATTCACGTTACACAAAGCTGTGCCACACAGGCTGTGCTTTGATCATCACCACAAGACTTTGCTTTTCAACAGAAGCCTTGATCAGTTGCCACTTAGGCGTGCCACACAGGCAATTCACTCCATGCGTTTGATATCCATCAATATATAACCCCTGAGCTCGTACGTCTCAGAGAAGGGCGTTAAGCAAGAGAATAAATTCTCCGCCGCCAAACAGATATATATTTAATAGAAATCAATCACACAGACTAAAGTCCAATGTCAGACACACAGTCCATTTACAAGTCCGTTCTGGGGCTGAACGAAACCGGAGGCACCTAGTACCCCGCATATCCATCGATCTCCAAGCACGTCTGGACGATCACTAACTGTTTCCATCTTCTTGGGTGTACAGCCCAATCAAGATCATCAGTAATTACCCAAACGACGTGAAGACCTCCGGTCTTTGACCATCGTCTTCATCTTCGACTTATCGTCGTATCAGTTATTCAGAATGGGATAAACCCGGACTTTCCGAATAACTCGCGTATATTTTAAATAAGTGTTACACAAACACAACATACGCCTCATTCCAATTCATTAGTCACTAACCGTAAATTAATCAAGAGAATAATTCCCCAAACATTAACCCCGAAGGCCGAAACCAACATCAGATCAATATTCAGAAAACCATTCTGTTTGGCTAACCGACAGTCAATTTCTAAATTTCACATTCATAGGGAAAGGTTCCCATTAATTTTATCAAAGATAAATTCTTTAATTTATTCTTTAATCTATTTTTGAATATCAATTCAAACTAGTTGGGATTAACGAACCTTACCGAAGTAATCATTTGTTTTAATTTCCCAATCCCAACCTATTCATCCCATGAAGTAAAACTGGTAGTACTTCATATCTAACACCACGGTTTTATCGGTAAATTCAATTACCATTTCACGTTCAAATCTAATTAAAGATTTAACTATCGCCTGGAGCAAAACTGGTGATACTCCATTTCGATTATTTCAATCTAATTAAAGATTCATTAAAACTCCACTTAGTTTTAAACGTTAACTGGGTTAAAGAATCCGTGTCATTTAAAACACGGTTCACGATAAACCCTAAGTCACATTCATTAATTATCGGGTTAAAGAAAAAGTGTTGTTTAAAACACTGTTCACGATAAACCCAAAAATCAATATCAATTCAATCCCAAATAAATATTATTTAATTGGTACACTTCATTAAATCTGAATAAAAAGATTTAATCTTTTCTCAACTGGGTTCAAGAACAGTGTTAGTGAAGACACCATTCACGACAAACCCAAATCACATTTGATATTCAATATAAGGCTCTGAATAGAAAATATATCGGCTTATATTCAATATCAAATTCTATGATTAACAAATGTCGTATTGGAAATAACGATATAAATATATATCTTTCAAATTTCCATGACAACATCTGTATAATCACGAATTCCAACATCGAAATATTCCGAAGACAATTTCGATTCAAATCCACTCCAATGCAATCATTGGAAATTCTGGTTATTTTTAAAACCCCTTTCAAATTCAATTTATTTATTTAAAAATAAATAGAATTATATTTCTAGTTCAAAACTAGTTCATTTCGATAAAAATCTATTTTTATCTTTTCAAATATGGAGTTTTTCATCCCAATTTTTCCCAAATCATTTCTTATGATTTTACACAAATTATTACTATTTTTAATAATTTTATCAAGGCCCGTACAGTCGATTTCCATCAATGGCCATCGAACTGCACTTACAGCGACCTTTTTCAAATTTGATTTGGACGTATCTCCAAATCCAACCGTTAGATTTCAAATTTCTAACATTCGTTAGAAAGCTCTTTTCGATACGAACCCAACGGTTCCGGTTTTAGGAGAATCCGACGGTCGGATCTCCCGTAATGTCCGTTTGAAATAAATGGTCGAAATTCACGAACTGCCGCGGCGCGGCGCGTTCTATTTAGGCCATTATATTATATATATATAATATATATATATATATATAATATATTTCGTCGATTTCTATTTAAAACGAATTATATAAATAGTTTTAAATTCGATTCAAAAGAAATTTCAACTTCCGTTTCAATTCAAATCAAAATTGAATTCTTCTCTATAAATTCGTTTTAAAATTCATTTCTTATTCAATTCAAATTTCAATTCAATTTGAATTCATTTCAATTCACTTTCAATTCAATTTGAATTCGTTTTCAATTCAATTCATTTCGAAATCGTTTTCAATTCAATTCATTTCGAAATCGTTTTCAATTCAATTCATTTCGAAATCGTTTTATATTCAATTCATTTCGAAATCGTTAAATATTCAATTCATTTCGAAATCGTTATATATTCAATTCATTTCGAAATCGTTATATATTCAATTCATTTCGAAATCGTTATATATTCAATTCATTTCGAAATCGTTTTATATTCAATTCATTTCGAAATCGTTATATATTCAATTCATTTCGAAAACGTTTTATATTCAATTCATTTCGAAATCGTTATATATTCCATTCATTTCGAAATCGTTATATATTCAATTCATTTCGAAATCGTTTTATATTCAATTCATTTCGAAATGAATAAAATCGATATAAATATCGTTTACGCCAAAATGGCGTCAATCTAATCAACACGGCTTCATAAATTTCTATTTCAAATATTTTATTTCAAATATTTCTTTTTCAAAATAGTTGTTATTATCAAAATATTTCATTCAACACATGACCAATCTCAAAGGATGAGTACTGTCAACACATGAACCGTTATTTTATATTGATAAAGATGTAAATTTTATTATCAAAATATTTCGTTCAACACATGACCAATCTCAATGGATGAGTACTGTCAACACATGAACTTTTATTTTATATCGATAAAGATGTAATTTTTATTACTAAAATATTTCGTTCAACACATGACCAATCTCAATGGATGAGTACTGTCAACACATGAACTTTTATTTTATATCGATAAAGATGTAAATTTTATTACTAAAATATTTCGTTCAACACATGACCAATCTCAATGGATGAGTATTGTCAACACATGAACGTTTATTTTATAATATTCTTTATTTTTCAAATTGGAATGAGGCCCAATCAATCACCATATAATGTTAATTATATGGATTTTCATACAGCACATGTATATAATAGCATTGAAAAATAACCAACCATCAACCAAAGTGCACTACACTGTATAAGCATCAAATATAGACATTTAACGCTTATAGCAGCTTGTCAATCAATCGATCGACATATTTAATCAATCAGGATGAGTGAACTTCAAGTTTCATCCCAACACCCGTGTGGGGTTTCAAACAATCGAACAAATATTTTATTCGTGCAGTTGGGCGATGTGTAAAATTTATCGTCCCAATCAATGTCCTTCAAATAGGTGTACATAAACAAACCGTCTGGTTTGTAAATGAATATTTATTTATTCACATTCACGTTAAAAATTATATTTTTAACGATAAAACATTTTATTCCAACATATGAATTTCTATTAAGTTCATTCTTTAAATAAAATGATATTTTTATTTTTCTAACACATTTTAGAAAATTTCGGCGGCATAACGGCACGATACTAGAAACGGGACGAGGCCTAGCCTTATCCCCGGTCTAGTGAAGGCCCACGCCATTCACACATCAATCAAATTCATTCAATTCACCCAAACAACTCAATTTCAATTCAAATATCCAACTAATCTATGCAACCAAACAAACAAGTCCATGGTCTGTGGACGATTGTGTCGGCTGCTACTAAGCACCGTCTGCATCCTAGTATATATATATATATATATATATATATATATATATATATATATATATAACTAGAAAAGAAATTGAAAGGTGAGAAATTCTCACCTATAGCTATCCAAACATCTTGACTCTTCTTTGATAGAAATCTTCATCGTCATCGCATCTTCGTCATCTTCATTGCCCGTAGTCACTATAAATATAAAAATCACATTTTTATATTCTCTATTATATAAAAATCATATTTTTATCGCTAACTTCATATTGTGAAAATAGAATTTTCATCGCTATTTCATATTTGTAAAAATAGAATTTTCACTTCGTTATACTTTATATAAAAATCGAATTTTTACTATGCTATTCAATATATAAAAATCGAATTTTTACTATGCTGTTATATAGATAAAAATTATATTTTTATCACGTTATTTTCCATATAAAGATTTCCCTTTTCTAAAATAAAGATTTCACCTTTATAAAAATATAGACTTCGCCTTTTCAAATTTAAAGATTTCATCTTTATAAAAATCTCATTTTTATTTTTCTACACATATAAAGATGATATTTTTAATATTCCTATCATGTAAAAATTATATTCCTAATTCTCTACCTAACCAAAAATCATATTTTTACATCTTCTATATAGTAAAGACTATATTTTTAATACTTTAAAAATATAAAAATCATATTTTTATTTTGCCACTCCTATAAAAGTTATATTTTTATTACTTTAAAAATATAAAAATCATATTGTTCACTTACTACCATATAAAAGATTACATTTTTATAACTTTACAACATAAATGAAATTCAGTTTATATAATAAATAAATTTCAGTTTATATAATAAATAAAATTCAGTTTCGAAATCTTTTAAAAAAAACATTTTAAAATTATAAAAAATCAGTTTTACTTTTCCACTTATATAAAATAAAAATAAAACAAATAAATTAAAAAAAAACGACTTACAGAGGGGGGGACTGTGCTGGTGGCGGCAGCAGGGTAGTGGGGGTTTTCTCCGTTCGTCAGTGGCTGAGGGAGGGGGGTTGCGGGCTTCAGGGTCTGGGTTCGGGTGAGAGAAGGGCGCGAGGCTGAGGGACATCGGAGGGGAGGGTTGCGGAGGAGGTTGGCCGGCGGCAGGGTGCTCCGGCGTGGGCGGATCGGAGGAGCGACGGGCGAGGTGTCGAGGTTTTTTTTTTCTCTTTTTATGTTGAAATCGATTGAATCAGATATGAAGGGGGGGCCAACCTGAAGAAGATAAGGGGAGGAGGGAGATTTAATTAATTAATTTTTCTATTTATTTTATCCCACGGAGTTGACTTTTAATTCGAACACTAAATGAGGCCCAACGATTGTCGCCCCTAGCTAATCACCCCCATTCCGAACACAATGGGATATGTTTCGTAGGTTGATTCGACTGTTTGAATCAGTTTCCGTTAAATTTACATTTAAATCACTTTATTGAATTTTAAACGTACATTTCAAATTACCGGGGTCACATACTAACCAGAAAAATTCCAGAAAAATATTTTCTAGCTTCGTATTGACGATACGGTCCTAACAAAACTAGTTTCGTCGAATTCTGAGACCGTTGGAAAAATGGCCATTTTCCAGTCGATTAAAATCAACTGAAACTGGTCAAACGCGTTCTCCTTTGCCACGCTCACATATTGATTCGAAAAATTATGAAATTTGGAATCTAGCAATAACTTGACATCATGGACCCAACAAAAGTGGTTTCGTCAAAATCCGAGGTCATTTGCAAAATTGTCCATTTTTAAAGGCCTGAATTCCATAGCGACTATTCAGAATTTTCAACTGGACATATCTTATCATTTATAAAGTGAAATCTCAGTTTGTTAACTTCGTTGGAAAGATATCGTCAATTAGATCATAATGTTTTTGGTTTCACTAAAATCCGGATTGTTTTGCACCCGGTACATTCAATTGAAGTTTGAAATCGAATTATCGAACTACCGCGCCATTTTCGATTCTATTTATAAATATATATAAATATTTATATTCTAACGACGACGCATATAATATATACGTTCGAATTCTATTCAAAATAAATTTTTCTTCGATATTATTTAAAATAATTCATTTTATATAATCAAAATTCGCTAAAATTGCCAAAATAAAAATTTTAAACTGGCCCAGATTTTGCGGGTTATTAAAGTGGACTCGTGCGGACGTCTTCTACATTCTAGAAGAGACCAGATATTTTTCTGAGCCTTCTACAATTTTTGGAGGAGTGGAACCCAATGTGAGATTTCAGAATTATAAACGATATGGAAACAACGATGTCTAAATTATATAGTCGAAGTATGAGTTATATAAGCACTGTACACCTCATGTATAAGCGTTGTATAAGTTGTATGTTCGATGTATAAGTTATATATGCATTGTAAAAATGATATATGCGTTGAAATAAATTGAAATGATATTGAAATGAAATCAAATTATAGTTATATACGTATATCTATATATATATATATATATATATATATATATATATATATATATACTCCCCTCCTCCACAGACCATGGATGATATATATTGGTTGTAATATTGTTTGGATTATTGGTTGATGTGAAAATTTGGTGAATATCATGAATGGTTGATTTGAAATGATTGATTGTGGCTTAAATCCATTAGGATTAGTATATGGGAAAATTCGTCTGCGTACGAACTAGATATTGAAAATCCTCATTGTCAAAAGCTGCGAGGCTTTAAGGTAGAGCGAGGAGCCGTACTAGGGACGGTGCCGGTTCTAACTACCCTGCCGTTATGCTGCCGAAATTTTCTGAAATATTTCTGTGTTTGATCTAAATTCATGTGTTGAAATAAAATTCATGTGTTGAAATAAAATTCATGTGTTGAATAGAAATTCTTGAGTTGAAATAAAATTCATGTGTTGAAATAAAATTCATGTGTCGAAAGAAAATTCATGTGTTGAATAGAAATTCATGTGTTGAATGGAGTTCATATATTGAAATAAATTGTTTCACAATAAAAATAACATTTTTACCATATATATGAACTATATAAAATAATCATGTTTTGAAATAAATTGTTTCATAATAAAAATAATATTTTCATGATATATATGAACCATATAAAATAATCGTGTTTTGAAATAAATTGTTTTACAATAAAAATAACATTTTTACCTTATATATGAACTATATAAAATAATCGTATTTTGAAATAAATTGTTTTAAAACAAAAAAATCACATTTTTATGATATATATGAACTGTTAAAAATAGTGATGTGTTGAAATAAATAGTTGTTGGATAAAAATATCATTTTATCAAATGTGTGAAATGAATACGGTTTTGAAATCGAAGAATGAATTATATTCATATATATATAAATATAATTGAAATAAATCGAATAACGAAGCTGTAGTTTGTGTTTTGAAACCGTGATTTCAAACGATTAGTGTGGGAGATCCGACCATCGGATTTTCCCGAAACCGAAACCATTGGGTTCGCTTTGGAAATATCTTTCCAATGACACCCACTTTGTAATGATCCAACGGTTGGATTGTCTGGAATGTTTAATTCAAATCTAAAGAAAAACAGCGCCAGAATCGATTATATATATATATAATTAAATTAAATCGAATAACGATGCTGCAGTTCGTATTTTGAAATAGTAACTTCAAAAGATTGTACCGGGAGATCGACCGTCGGATTTTCCCAAAACTGAAACCATTTTATTCGTTTTTAAAAGATCTTTCTAATGATATAAAATTTGTGAAGATCCAGCGGTTAGATTTTCAGATATATGTAATTCAAATCTGAAGAAAAACAGTGCCATGGCCGCGTTATGGCCTGAAGCGTCGTTTGAGTGAATTGGCTATTTTTAAATGAATTAAAATAGCGATAAATCATTATAAAATATTATAAACGATATGGAAAGAGAATAAACCGAATCTACCCAGTTTATTAGATATTTGATGGTTGAATGTGTTTGGTGTGAAAATTACATTTAAGAACAAAATTATTGATGTCGAATAATCTAACCATTGAAATGAATTGATTTAAATTCTAAATATACGTGAATTATTTGAAAAGGCTGGAGATCTTCAATAAGAAGTCGATGATGAAAACGGTGGTTGAAGACCGGAGATCTTCACCTCGGTTGGTTGATTACTGATGTCTTGATTGGGAGGCATCCCGAAATATAGAAAATAAGTGGTGATCGTCCAGACGTACTTGGAGATCGATGGATATACGAGGTATATGGTGCCTCCGGTTTCGTTCAGACCCAGAACGAACTTGTAAATGGACTGTGTGTATGACATTGGATTTTGTTCTATGCTGATTGATCTTTATTAAATATATATCTATTTGGCGGCGGAGAATTTATTCTCTTGCTTAACGCCCTTCTCTGAGACATACGTGCTCAGAGGTTATATATCGATAGAAATCAGTCGCATGGAGTGAATTGCCTGTGTGGCATGCCTAAGTGGCAGATAATCAAGGCTTCTGTTGAAAAGCAAAGTCTTGTGGTTGATGATCAAAGCACGACCTGTGTGGTATAGCTTTGTGTATAGCGTTGATTCGCGAGCCTCACACCCCGGTATGAACCAGAAACGGGAGAGGACATCAGGGAGGGCATGCGTTCCCTTCTAGCTAGGGTGGTGTCAGTGACCTACCAGCCCTAACATTTATATTATTTTCACCTGTGTGGTTGTTGTTGTTGCGAGGCGGCTCGGATATATCAGTGACTATGTGGAGCCGATGGAGTCATAGGACTCATTTACGCCCCAAAGGGCGGGGAAACGTAGTGTTCAGGCATAATAATCCACATCGAGTGGACCGACCCTGACGATCCAAGGCTTGCCTGCGCGCTTGCCTGAGACATGGGCTAGATTGTCTCGAATTCGGTAAGGACTATCTTTTGCCTTGGTTCATGACGGAAATCCAATTTCTAAATACGACACCGTGCGGTTTTGATTGTATACCTATATATGGCGACATAGTGGTATGGGGCATTAATGCCATCTATAATTGATATTTATGATTGAAATTATTTTTGAAACATATAAACACTAGTAATAATATCAAATGCTTTTGTTTTATTCGTATCAAGCATATTTTGGCCATTATAAGGTAAAACTCTATCCTTCGGTTTGCGTTGCATTGTGTGATGGGAACTGATTCTTATAATGGCTTCATTTTTTTTAAAAACATTGCGATGTTTAAATGGTTTATTTGTTTTAAAGCACTGGCAATCCAATGGAGTAAACCCGTTCCGCGAAAGTGGTGTGGTCCTCTGATTGGCCATATTATAAAATATGTTAAGTAGATTTCTCATACCAGTCCCATGACTGACTCATAGTTTGTTTCACTTGCAAACTCGGGTTCCCCTTTTTCTACACGGGCAGCCTTGTATTCAGGTTTCAGCAGGTTCTTTCTGGATAGCTGGAACTGAAGATGGATTCTACCATTTATCTCTTTTTATCTTGTTCAGCTCCTGTTGTACATATTATGTTTTGTTTTCCGTTGTAGACATTTATGTATAGCTGAACTGTATTTGGTACTAAGTATGATCATATATACTATGTAACTCTAATGATTATGTTTATCCAGTGTATTATTTATACATTATCTGGTGTATTTATTTATTTCTGTTCTGCTGTTATCTGTTTATGTGTTATATTCCAAAGATTACCCTTGCCACCGTCGTACGGGGCTTTGGGGTCGTCACAGTCCACTTTTCTTTAATTTAAAATATAAAACATTTAATTATTTAATTTGATCGTACATTTAAATTTACCGGTGCCACATACTGATTCTAAAAATTATAGAAAAATATAACTGGCTATGTTTTGATGATACGGTTTTAACAAAATTAATTTCATCAGATTTGGAGACCATTTGAAAATTGGCCATTTTCAAGTCGATTAAATTTGACTGAAATTGAAAAAACACGTTTTCTTTTGCCACGCTCACATATTAATTCCAAAAATTATGAAAATTGGAATCTTGCAATAAATTGACATTCTGGATCTGACCAAAGTGGTTTCATCGAAAACGGAGGTCGTTTGTAAAATGGCTATTTATACGGGCTATATATTATATTAAATTATATAGCGACTATTCTGAATTTTAAACTGGGTATAACTTTTTATTCCCGCTATGAAATTTCAATTTTTCAGATTCATTGGAAAGATATTTTTAAATAGATTTAAATATTTTTGGTTTTACTAAAATCCGATTTATTTTGAATCCTGTACATTCAGTAAAAGTTCAAATTCAAATTTTCAAACTACCGTGCTATTTCAGGCTCGTTATATAATTAAAATAAATTTATTCGTTCTAACTTCGATTTAAATAAATTTTTCGTCGTTATTATTTAAAATAAATCATTTTAAATATACAAAATCCATTAAAACAGTTAAAATAAAAAATTTAATTTGGTTCCAAAATTCCGGGTTGTTACATAGGGAACCTAAATGCTATGATGAAGCTTCTCAGACTGAAGATGCTAGCAAGTGGGAGCCTGCCATGAAAGATGAGATGAAGTCTCTTATCTCCAACTAGACATGGGAACTAGCTGAGTTACCCATAGGAAAGAAGGCACTTCATAATAAATGGGTGTATCGGGTGAAAGAGGAGCATGATGGTTCCAAGAGGTACAAAGCTCGACTAGTTGTCAAAGAATTCCAGTAGAAGGAAGGATTGGACTACAATGACATTTTCTCTCCCGTCGTGAAGCTCAATACTATCAGGTCATTATTAAGTATTGTTGCTATTGAAGACCTTCATCTTGAACAGTTAGATGTGAAGACTGCATTTCTTCACGGAGACTTGGATGAGGAGATATACATGCACCAACCAGAAGGTTTCTTCGAGAAAGGGAAGAAGAACATGGTGTGTAGACTGAAGAGAAAGTTTGTATGGTTTGAAACAAGCCCCAAGACAATGGTACAAAAAGTTTAATGGATTCATGCACAAGGAAGAGTCCAAAAGTGCAATGCTGATCATTGTTGCTACTTCAAGCGATATAGGTCCAGTTATATCATTTTACTACTTTATGTTGATGACATGTTAGTAGCAGGGTCAAATATGGATGATATCAGAAGCTTGAAGCAGCAATTGTCAAAGGAGCTTGACACGAAAGACTTAGGTCCAGCAAAGAAGATTCTTGGAATGCAAATCACTAGAGATAAGCAGAGAGGGTTCTTGCAGCTATCTCAGGAAGATTACATCAACCGTGTTTTGCAAAGATTCAACATGGACGATGCTAAGCCAGTCAGCACACCATTGGCTAGTCACTTTCGCTTATCCAAGGATCAGTCCCCTCAAACGAAGAAGAAAGAAATTACATGATTGATGTTCCTTATTCCTCGGCTATTGGAAGTTTGATGTATGCCATGGTCTGTACGAGACCAGACATTGGCCATGCAGTGGGAGTTATTAGCAGGTTCATGCCAAATCCAGGGAAAGCTCATTGGGAAGCAGTCAAGTGGATTTTAAGGTATCTACGAGGCACCGTACAGAAAGCTTTGTACTTTGGTAAAGGGCAGTTAAAAGCTCAAGGCTACGTAGATGCGGACTTTGGAGGCGAAGTTGGCCATCGAAGAAGTACTACAAGTTATGTATTCACGGTTGGAACTACAGTTGTTAGTTGGATGTCACAGGTACATAAGATTGTCACTTTATCCACTACAGAGGCTGAGTATGTAGCAATCACCGAAGCTAGTGAAGAGATGATATGGCTTAAAGGTTTGTTAACTGAATTGGGATTCAAACAGGAAAAGAATGCTTTATACAGTGATAGCCAGAGTGCAATACACTTGGCAAAGAATTCAGCATTTCATTCCAGAACTAGACATATTGGCCTTCGTTATCACTTCATCAGATCTCTACTAGAAGATGATGCATTAAAACTAGAGAAGATCGAAGGAAGCAAGAATCCACCAGATATGTTGACAAAGACAGTAGCTATTGATAAACTGAAGTTGTGTTCAACTTCAGTTAGTCTGCTAGAGCAAAAAGAGAAGAATGGCTATATCATCGATCAAGATGTGAAGACGGATTGAAATTAGTCTTCAAGTGGGAGATTGTTGAAATGCTGCATGTGCGCAGCAGCTGCAGCAGCCTTTAGCCAAGCAGCCCATGTTTTCAACATGGGGCTGCCACCAACCTCCACCTACAGGGCCACCAACCAAGCCACCAACCCCCATCAACCATTTCTTACCTTATAAATACACACTTCCTCTTCATAATTTTATCTCATTCCAAAATCCAATAAGAAGAAAAGGAGAGCAAGAAGAGAGTGAGATCGAGTGTTGAGTATAAAGTGTTTTTATGTAATCACTTTGTAATATTCTCTGAAATAAAAGATCTGCAGAAGCCCGGAGACCTAGGCATAATTGGTCGAACTCCATTTTCAAGTTTGTGTGTCTCTTACCATTCTACATTTAATTTATTTTTTCCACAAATATAATTATAAGGAAATTTGTGTAATTTCCTAACAAGATATAAAAAATTATAATGGAGATATAGCGGAAAATAGCAGAAGTGCAAAAAGATTCATTGGATAAAGAATCAAATATTTAAAATTAATTTATTTTCGTTCTAACATCATTTGTAAAGGAAAAGGAATTACATTTAATATTATATAACAAAATTGAAAAAAATCATGATTTATGCAGTTTAGGGATAATGATTTTTTTCATTATTCATTTCGATAATAGTATCAATTGTGACACAATTTTGAAAGGAAGGCCATGTATTTTTGATAATAAGATTATTATTCTTCAAAAATTGAATATGGGTATGAGGTTCAAAAAAGATTAACTGTACACCATGCATTTTTAAGGGAAATCAATAGACCTTACAATTGCATTATGGGATAAAGAAGTCATCAATGTTATTGCTGGTGTATTGGGAAGACCTGCTAAAAAGGAAAATAACACTGTTTATGAGTCTACCACAGCTTATGCAAAGATGTTAGTGGAAATGGAAGCATGCTCATATTTTCCCATAGTGGTAGAAATTGCGTTGCACACCATAGAGGAATAAAAAGTGAATGCTTAAGTAGTGTGTTTGGTCATTCTACATTACGATGCAAGTCTTAGCCTACATAAAAGTGGGTACCAAAACAATCAACCCTTAACAATGAACCCCCAATCGATAATAATAAGAGCTAGGGTTTTTTGACACATAATAATTTGCCTAACAACCCAGAAAATTCTGAGTATCATATGGTAAATAACAGAGTTAATGGAGTTAATAGTCAAGACGTGGAAAAAGTATCAAATGTTTGTGATATGAACGATGATAATTATGATGTTAATGTTACGATTGATGACATCTCAATGGAGAATAGCAGTGATAATGTTTGCATCATTGAATGGAGCCAATATGCTAACAGATTTAGTTAACAACATTCAAGATAAGGCTAAATTAATTGATAATGTTTCAGTAAATAGAACCAATACAAAAAATGTTGAGGGACTACTGCACATCTAGAGACTCTACTTCCAAGCTCCTATATGTCTCAAATGATTTTATGGACAACAATAATAAGAAGAATTTTAAGTCTTATATTATGAGCAATCATATCTAAATAAAAGCTAACTGTAGAGTAGAAGTTAAAGGCATCGTGGGGGACTAGATTGTCTCAAATGTTGATGATCTTGTACAACACATGGGAATAACTTAAAACGTACATGTTCAACCTTGTATTAAAGAAGATGTCTCGAAGCATGTGGGAAAAGGTATAAATTTTTCAACGAACATGAATACTTGAGTAAACAAAATACGAAAAGTGCATCTTCATAAATAACAATTCATGCTTCTGCAAAAATGTCGACAAGGAGTCAAAACAAAATCAAATGAAAATTAGCCTGAAATGTTAGGAGTTTGAATGCATCAAATATACAATTTGAAGTAGTCAGATACCTAACTAAAGGCGTCCATATACTGTTGGCTTAGTAGAAAATAAATTACAATAATATGATTGAAAATTCAAGTAATAATCTTAGTAATAAACGGTTTATTGTGGATAACAATGATTATGGTAGTAAATGTTGTATCCTCATCCTTTGAGACTCGAACATTTGAAATACTATAGTTGAAAATAATTATTACCAACATATTTCCATGTTAACCGAGAATTTTGGAGAGTTTGACTTTTAGACTGAATTTCATTTATGGTAGTAGCTTCCTAAATGATAGAGAAATTCTTTAGCCAGAGTTAGTTAAAGAAGCTAAATTGGTGAGCATTCCTTGGGTATTGTTTGGAGATTTCAATGACATTTTATCTATAAACAATAAAAAAGGGGGACTACTATACCTTTTGGAGACATATATGATTTCATCAACTACAACTCTGCTTCTAGGATGATAGACATTTATTTACACACTTCAAATTTATTTAGAGAAAAAGGGGTTAGGAACTAAAACTGATAAAATTATCTACAATCATAATTTTATTAATAGATTCCCTAATTTAACAGCTTTTAGTGTGACTAACCCTATTAGCGACCATATTCTATTATGTGTTAGTTTTAAAAGTTACTTTGATAGGGTGGTCACCAAAAATATCCCTTTTAAATATCTTAATTCTTGGAATTCTATGGACAAATGAAATATTTTGAGACTGCTATAGATATTTTATTTTATTTCCTTTATATTCATGGATCAAAAATATTTAAAGTTCAAAAGTTTATCAACCTTTGCAAGGATTATTTGATAAACTGGAACTATAACAGAGTGAAGGATGGACAGTTACTCAAAATGTATTTACATGATTATTTTAATATCCTTAAGGAAATTGCAAAAGTCCCATACTTCTATTTACAATAAGCTTAGTCTAGCCTATAGCAACTAAAAAGTTCAAACATTGTTGAGTTTAAGAATGCTAGACCAAAACCTAAAATTAGTTGGCTTACTGAGGGGGACTCATGTACTAATTTTTTATGCTAAGATATCACTACATAGGCATATTAATAATCAAAGTAATATTATTGTATGTAATGGTAATATTATCCAAAACATTGACAAAATTGAAATCTATGCTAGTGGGTAATTTTCGGATTATTTAAGTTTGATTAACCCCTTTTAGATAAATTTCTTGAGGTACCCTGTGAATACTACATCAATGATAGAGTAAAAATAACTTAGCGTCAAGCGTTAATATAGAAGATACTAATATAACAATTTTTAATGTTCTTGGTGATAAGAGTCTGGGGCTTAACATTATTTCTATAAATTCTACAAGGCCGTTGAGGATGATCTTAAGCATGGTTTATTAGATGTGATTTTGTTTTCAAATATGTAACACAACTATTGCAAACACTTTGCAAAAGTTATTGTAAATACTTTGTGATAACCGTGTGTGTTATAGTACGTAAACTATTGCAATTATGTTGCAACAATATCAACAAACAAATAAGTAGTTAGTACAATACCTTTTAGATTCTTCGATTCTAGTATAAACTCCTTCCTTGAAACATTATTGCCCCCTTTTATGGCGTAGAAGGGTAAGGTGCAATTGTTTCCCAGGATAAAACAGACATGCTTTACAAAAATGTGTTGGAATTTGCAGAGAACGACGAACTCGAAAGAAGTGGTTAAAATTAGTATATGAGGAAGAAGAACAAAATTCAAAGTTGATAATAATTATATTTTGCCTCACCCTTTATATAGGTGTGCGGAGATAGTTTTAACAGTGGTAACGTTTGGAAAGGTTTCGACGCAAGTGTCACAACCATTTTAATTTGAACGGACAAAAATAAAAAAGGTCCGGTCTGAAAAGCCAAGCCGACTCAACTATCATCTATCAACTACAAAGTGCTAAGTATATGTAGTATACCTTAAACGTCCATTCATATGGATTTGGGTTTAGTCTCAAGAACAGGCATGTGCATGCGGGATGCTGCATTGCACCACCCATTAAGATGACTTTGCTTTTATGTATCTCTTTGTCTCATGGGAACTATAATAGTGTCCACATCTTATTATGTAAACACATAATGTTTTAAGATGTAAGACTATTCATATTTTAAGGCATTTAATGTCTCACACTTCCCAATACTCTCACATTCCCCCTTGAACTACTCATTCATTTTCAACAATCTCCTGCATGAGTGTATAGTTGCTCACATATTCTTAACTTCACAAGACATTTTATCATATCAGTTAAAGTAGCATATAGGCCTTGAACTTTCCTTGCATTTTATCCTTTTGGCTTATTGGCGAACCAGTGGACTTAGATCGTTTTTGAACTATAAGAATTTTGTGTAAGTCTTAAAAGATAACACATGATAAGTGTCCTTTGTCTTTCTTGGTTATTTGTTTGTGTTTAATTTTTCCATGAACACCAGCTTAGTCTCATGAGTGCTTAAAGAATTTTTGTCTTTAATAATTCTCCTTGAAGCAGCACCTTCACATTTACATAAGTGATTCTATAAGTTGTTTTTCGCAATACACCACTTGGTTCCCTTTTTAACCAAGTACAAACATCATTATATACTAAGCTTACGCTACCCTCCAGTGATTCGTGCACTAACTTATCGTAGGAATGGTTTGAATGTTATTAGTGTTGCTAAGTTTATCCCAAAGTTAGTTGTCCATTTAAACCTAGATCTTGGGATCTCTAGTCAACTAGGTGGGGGTTCCATTAAGGGTAATTTTTCTTATTTTACTGGCCTTAAACTTGAAAGTTGCCATGGATCGAGTAATACAGAAATGTACTAATGCGTACAAGTATATGACAATAAATAATAACAGCAGTAGAGAATATAAAAGCAATAAAGTAAAATGACACTAGTGGTTTTTATACTGGTTCAGAATGTGAAGACCCCAAACCCCGTACTGACAGCGGTAAGGGTAATCCTTGGAATATAACACAGAAACAGATAATAGCAGAACAGAAATAAATAAATACACCAGATAATGAACAATAGAATATACTGGATAAAAGTAATCATCAGAGTTACACAGTATACAGGATCATACTTAGTACAAATACAGTTCAGCTATACATATATGTCTACAGCGGAAATAAACAAAATGTGTACAATAGGAGCTGAACAGCATAAAAAGTGATAAATAATAGAATCCATCATCAGCTCCAGCTATCTAGAAAGAACTAGCTAAACCTGAATACAAGGCTGCCCGTATAGAAAAAGGGGCACCCGAGTTTGAAAGTGAAACAAACTACGAGTCAGTCATGGGACTGGTATGAGAAATCTACTCAACACATTTAATATATGACTAATCACAGGACCACACCACTTTCGTGGAACGGGTTTACTCCATTGGATTGCCAGTGCTTTAAAACAAATCTCTCTTTTAAACATCGCAATGCTTTTTATAAAAATGAAGCCATTATAAGACTCGGTTCCCATCACACAATGCAACGCAAACCGGAGGATAGAGTTTTTACCTTATAACGGCCAAGATATGCTTGATACGAATAAAACAAAGGCATTTGATATTATTGCTAGTGTTTATATGTTTTGAAAACAATTTCAAATCATAACTATCAATCATAGACGGCATTAATGCCCCATACCACTATGTCGCCATATAGGTATACAATCAAAACCGCACAGTCACGTATTTGGAAATTGGATTTCCATCATGAACCAAGGCAAAAGATAGTCCTTACCGAATTCGAGACTGCCTAGCCTGAGTCTCAGGATCAGCGCTCGAGTGACCCTTAGATCGTCAGGGCCGGTCCACCGATGTGGATTAAAATTCCTGGACACTGCATTTCCCCGCCCTTTGGGGCGTAAACGAGCCAACGAATGACTCCATCAGACCCGGATCGTCCGATCTAACCGAGGCGCCTCGCAACAGCAACAACCACATAAGTCAAACTCGTCAGGGCGTGTAAAACCACTGACGCCACTTCTAGCTAGGAAGAAATGCAGGCCCTCCCTGATGTCCTCTCCCGATTCTAGTTTATACCGGGGTGTGAGGCTCGCGATTTCACGTTATACACAAGGCTACGCCACACAGGCGGGGCTTTGATCATCACCACAAGACTTTGCTTTTCAACAGAAGCCTTGATCATTTGCCACTTGGGCATGCCACACTAGCAATTCATGCCGTGCGATTGATGTCCATCGATATACAACCTCTGAGCTCGTGCGTTTCAGAAAAGGGCGTTAAGCAAAAGAATAAATTCTCCGCTGCCAAACAGATGTATATTTAATAGAGATCAATCAACATAGAATAAAATCCAATGTCAGACACAGAGTCCATTTACAAGTCCGTTCTGGGTCTGAACGAAACCGGAGGCACTAAATACCTCGCAAACCTATCGATCACCACGTACGTTTGGACGATCACCACTCATTATCCATATTTCAAGATGCCTCCCAATCAGGACCTCGGTTACCATCCAAACGAGGTGAAGATCTCCGGTCTTCGACCACCGTCTTCATCTTCGATTTCTTATCGTCGATTCAGTTATGCAGAATGGGTTAAACCCGGTCTTTCTAAGCAACTCGCATATATAATAAACAAGTGCAACTCTAACATATACACGCATCATTCCAATTCATTAGTCACTAACCGTCAATCAGTAAGAGAACGATTTCCCAAATATTAACCCCGAAGGCCGAAACCAACATCAGATCAACACCCAGGAATCCATTCGTCTTAGCCAACCTTCAGTTAATTTCTAAATCACATCCATATCGTTTATAATATTTTATAACGATTTATCGCTATTTTTATTTATTTTAAAATAGCCAATTTATTCAAAACGACGTTTCGGGCCATAACGCGGCTGTGGCGCTGTTTTTCTTTAGATTTGATTTACACATATCTGAAAATCTAACCGTTGGATCTTCACAAAATTTACATCATTAGAAAGATCTTTTCAAAACGAATCCAACGGTTCCATTTTAGGGAAAATCCGACGCTCGGATCTCCCGGTACAATCGTTTGAAGTTTCGATTTCGAAATACGAACTGCCACGTCGTTATTCGATTATATATAATTATATTTATATATAAATATAGATATAATCAATTCTAGCGCTGTTTTTCTTCAGATATGAATTAAACATTCCAGACAATCCAACCGTTGGATTTTTACAAAGTTGGTACCGTTGGAAAGATATTTCCAAAGCGAACCCAACGGTTGCGATTTCAGGAAAATCCGATGGTCGGATCTCCCGTACTAATCGTTTGAAATCACGGTTTCAAAATACGAACTGCAGCGTCGTTATTCGATATATTTTAATTCTATTTATATAAATATATCGATTCTTCGATTTCAAAGCTATATTCTTTTCATACATTTGATAAAAATGATATTTTTACCTAACTGTCTTCTATTTCAACACTTCACTATATTTAACAATTCATGTATATAATAAAAATGTGATTTTTATTGTAAAACAATTCATTTCAAAACACTATTATTTTATATAGTTCATATAGGTAATAAAAATAGGATTTTTATTATAAAACAATTTCTTTCAAAACGAGATTATTTTATATAATTCATATAGACAATAAAAATGTGATTTTTATTATAAAACAATTTATTTCAAAATACGAATACCATTCAACACATGAATTTCAATTCAACGAATGAATATCGATTCAACACATGAAGGTTTTCTATAGTTTATATATATAGATAAAAATGTGATTTTTATATTTAAAACACGAATACTATTCAACACATGAATTTCAATTCAACGAATGAATATCGATTCAACACATGAAGGTTTTCTATAGTTTATATATATAGATAAAAATGTGATTTTTATATTTAAAACACGAATACCATTCAACACAAGAATTTCAAATCAACGAAAAAATATCGATTCAACACATGAAGGTTTTATTTTTATTCAACGAATAAATATAGTTTCAGCAAATGAAAATAATTCAAACACACGAATATTATTCAAAATTTCGGCAGCATAACGGCAGGGTAGTTAAAACCGGGACCGTCCCTAGTACGGCTCCTCGCTCTACTTTAAAACCTCGCGGTTTTTGACAATGGGGATCATGCATCTAGTTCGCATGCAGGCGGCATGTATATATTTATTTCATTTCCACAAACTAATCCTATGTGGTTTCAACCAAATATTTCTCAACCACAAACAGGTATTTTTCAACCACAATCAATCAATATCAACCACAAACAATCCCAATCAACCATTTTCTATCAATCAATTTTCACACCAATCACAACCAATAAATATCGTCCATGGTTTGTGGACGAGGGGCGTATATATATATATATATATATATATATATATATATATATAGCAATTCACTTCTATTTCAACACATATATAATTTTTACAACGCATATATAACTTATACATTGAACATACAATTTATACAACGCTTATACAAGAGGTGTACAATGCTTATATAACTCATATATCGACTATATAATTTATACATCGTCGTTTTCCATATCGTTTATAAATTAGAAATCTCACTTTGGGTTCCACTCCACCAAAAATAGCAGAAGGCTCAGAAAAATACGCGGTCTCTTCTAAAATGTAGAAGACGTCCACATGATCACGATGCTTTCTGTTTCATCGAATTTCATCAAGAATCGAAAAAGATATGATTTTTCAAAGTTCAGATGTAATAAAAGACGCACCTTTCACTATGGTTCAAAACTAGGTTTTGATCTTTCGATCAAACCATTGCGCGATAGCAGAATCAGCTCACACAGCGTCGAAGAGCTTCGTAAGACCTTCGCGCGCGTGGTGGTGAGGTGCAGTTCGGTGTACTCTGGTGGCGGCGGCGGCGCTCCAAAGGGGCGATCTTCCCGAGCTCGCAACTTGAGAAATACTGCACGATAAATGCCAAACTTCACATGGATTTGAAGAGGACGGTTAGAGCTTCAAAATGGATCCAACCTCACTTGATTTCATCGAGCAATGAAAGAGAAATTGAAGAGAGAAGTTTGGAGCTCCCTTCTGTCTCGCGCGCCTGATGATCGGGGAGAGAGAAAGAGATTTTCTTTTTTTTATAAAAATTTTGATTGGTCGGGGAAGTTTTAAAGGGGTTTTCTAACACGACCACCAATCTAAACCCAACGACTGTTATCCTTAGCGTTTTACCCCCATTCCGAACACAATGGGATATGTTTCGTAGGCCCATTCGACTGTTTCAGTCAGTTTTCCTTCAAATTAAAATATAAAACATTCAATATTCAATTTGAACGTACATTTCAATTTGCCAGGGCCACAAACTGATTCGATAAATTCCAGAAAAATAAATCTGGCTATGTTTTGACGATACGGTCCCAACAAAACTAGTTTCGTCGAATTCTGAGACCGTTTGCAAAAAGGCCCATTTCTGGTCGATCCAATTTAACTGTAGTTGAGATGACCCCAAATCCCGTTCTCACGGAGACAAGGGTTATCTTTGGAATATAACACAGAAACATATAATAGCAGAACAGAATTAAATAAATACACCAGATAATGAACAATAGAATATACTGGATAAAAGTAATCATCTGAGTTACACAGTATACAGGATCTTACTTAGTACAAATACAGTTCAGTTATACATAAATGTCTACAGCGGAAATAAACAAAATATGTACAATAGGAGCTGAACAGCATAAAAAGAGATAAATGATAGAATCCATCTTCAGCTCCAGCTATCCAGAAAGAACCAGCTAAACCTGAATATAAGGCTGCCCGTGTAGAAAAAGGGGCACCCGAGTTTGAAAGTGAAACAAACTACGAGTCAGTCATGGGACTGGTATGAGAAATCTATTCAACACATATATAATATGGCTAATCACAGGACCACGCCACTTTCGTGGAACGGGTTTACTCCATTGGATTACCAGTGCTTTAAAACAAATCTTTCTTTTAAACATCGCTATGCTTTTTATAAAAATGAAGCCGTTATAAGACTCAGTTCCCATCACACAATGCAACGCAAACCGGAGGATAGAGTTTTTACCTTATAACGGCCAAAATATGCTTGATACGAATAAAACAAAGGCATTTGATATTATTGCTAGTGTTTATATGTTTTGAAAACAATTTCAAATCATAACTATCAATCATAGACGGCATGGGTACCATATATCATGTCGCCATATATATATACAATCAAAACCGCACGATGTCGTATTTGGAAATTGGATTTCTGTCATGAACCAAGGCAAAAGATAGTCCTTACCGAATTCGAGACAATCTAGTCCATGTCTCCGGAACATCCGCAACTGCCCCTTGGAGCGACAGGGCCGGTCCACACGGAGTGGATTATAGTGCCTGAACAATACGTTCCTCCGCCCTTTGGGGCGTAAATGAGCCAACGAATGACTCCGTCGGACCCGGATCGTCCGATCAAACCGAGGCGCCTCGCAACAGCAACAACCACATAGGTGAAAAGTATATAAATGTCAGGGCTGGTAGGTCACTGACACCACCCTAGCTAGAAAGAAACACATGTCCTCCCTGAGGTCCTTCTCCCGTTTCTGGTTCATACCGGGGTGTGAGGCTCGCGAATTTGCGTTATACACAAAGCTACGCCACACAGGCGGTGCTTTGATCATCACCACAAGACTTTGCTTTTCAACAGAAGCCCTGATCACTGCATCTTAGCATGCCACACAGGCAATTCATGCCATGCGACTAATGTCCATCGATATACAACCTCTGAGCTCGTACGTTTCAGAGAAGGGCGTTAAGCAAAAGAATAAATTCTCCACCGCCAAACAGATGTATATTTAATAGAGATCAATCAACACAGAATAAAATCCAATGTCAGACACACAGTCCATTTACAAGTCCGTTCTGGGTCTGAACAAAACCGGAGGAACTAAATACCTCGCAAACCCATCGATCACCACGTACGTCTGGACGATCACCACTCATTATCCATATTTCGGGATGCCTCCCAATCAGGACCTCGGTTACCATCCAAACGAGGTGAAGATCTCCAGTCTTCGACCATCGTCTTCATCTTCGACTTTCAATCGTCGGTCAATTATTTGAAATGAGAATTAACTCGGCCTTTTCAAATAATTTACGTATATTTAGAATTTCAAATCAATTTATTTCAATGGTTAAATTATTTGACAACACCAATTTTGTTCTTTAATGTAATTTTCACACCAAACACATTCAACCATCAAAAGCCACATAAATCAAGCAAATTCAGTTTATTTCCATTCCATATCGCTTATGATATTTTATAACTATTTATCGCTATTTTTGTTTATTTTAAAATAGCTAATTTATTCAAAACGACGCTTCGGGCCATAAAGCGGTCGTGGCACTGTTTTTCTTCAGATTTGATTTACACATATCTGAAAATCTAACCGTTGGATCTTCGCAAAATTTACATCATTAGAAAGGTCTTTTCAAAACGAATCCAACGGTTCCAGTTTCAGGAAAATCCGACGGTCGGATCTCCCGGTACAATCGTTTAAATTTTCGATTTCAAAATACGAACTGCAGCGTCGTTATTTGATTAAATATATAATTATTTTTATATATATAAATATAATCGTTTCTGGCGTTGTTTTTCTTCAGATTTGAATTAAACATTCCAGACAATCCAACCGTTGGATTTTTACAAGGTTGGTGCCGTTGGAAAGATATTTCCAAGGCGAACCCGACGGTTGCGGTTTCGGGAAAATCCAATGGTCGGATTCCCCGCACTAGTTGTTTGAAATCACATTTTCAAAATACGAACTGCACGGCCTCGTTTCATTTTAATTTTATTCATATTTATATTATATAATTATAGTTCATTCAAAGATTTCAATATCGTTTTCACTTCAAATATTTCACTAACGCCTTTAAATTTTGGAAAATTTTGCCATAACCTCACCTGCACCGAGAGCATCGGGAAATCGCAAATAGCTTTCCCGGTCCTTCTAATCTCAAAAAGAAAAAGAAAAAGCCAAGCGGCTAGCCAACAGGCTCATAAAATCATCACCCAAACAAAACAGTAAATGTGTACCTATTTGTCGGGCACAAAATTTTATTCCTCTTCTCTAGCCCCTTTGCTGTAACCTGTTCAATGAATATGCATGTACATATATATATATAGTTCTTATCATTTATCATTTTTTACTCAACTTCATATTTGACTTCTATTTGGTTTAAAAACACCATTCATTCTAATGTTACATACATAGGTACAAATCATTTCATTAGCTACTTAATGAATATTTCAACTCATATATGTTTATTTGAACGAGTGGCTATTTTTAACACTTCACATTTCAATGATTCATGTATAAAATAAAAATGTGATTTTTATTGTAAAACAATTCATTTCAAAACACTATTATTTTATATATTTCATATTGGTGATAAAAATAGGATTTTTCTTATAAACCAATTTCTTTCAAAACGAGATTATTTTACACAGTTCATATAGTCGATAAAAGGTAATTTTTATTATCAAACAATTTATTTCAAAATATGAATACCATTCAACACATGAATTTCAAATCAACGAATGAATATCGATTCAACACATGAAGGTTTTCTATAGTTTCTATATATAGACAAAAATGTGATTTTTATATTTAAAACGCGAATACCATTCAACACATGAATTTCTAATCAACGAACGAATATCGATTCAACACATGAAGGTTTTCTATTCAATGAATAAATATAGTTTTAGCAAATGAAGATAATTCAAACACACGAATATTATTCAAAATTTCGGCAGCATAACGGCAGGGTAGTTAAAACCGGGACCGTCCCTAGTACGGCTCCTCGCTCTACCTTAAAACCTCGCGGTTTTTGACAATGGGGATCATGCATCTAGTTCGCACGCAGGCGGCATGTATATATTTATTTCATTTCCACAAACTAATCCTATGTGGTTTCAACCAAATATTTTTCAACCACAAGCGGGTATTTTCCAACCACAAACAATCCCAAACAACCATTCGCTATCAATCAATTTTCACAACAATTTCAATCAATAAATATCGTCCATGGTTTGTGGACGAGGGGCGTATATATATATATATAGCAATTCACTTTTATTTCACCACATATATATATGGCAAGAAAAAGAAATTGAAGAGTGAGAAATTCTCACCAAATAGTTAAACCAAACTTCTCGACTCTTCATATGTAAGAAATCTTCGTCATTTCTTCTTCTGTCACTTTCGTCATTCTTATTCACTACATATGTAAAGATCGAATTTTTACTTCGTTATTCAATATATAAAAATCGAATTTTTACATCGCTATTCAATATATAAAAATCGAATTTTTACATCGCTATTCAATATATAAAAATCGAATTTTTACATCGCTATTCAATATATAAAAATCGAATTTTTACATCGCTATTCAATATATAAAAATCGAATTTTTACATCGCTATTCAATATATAAAAATCGAATTTTTACATCACTATTCAATATATAAAAATCGAATTTTTTCATCGCTATTCAATATATAAAAATCTTACCTTTATGTGTTTTTCACATCTAGAACATCATAGCTTTTCAAGAATAAAGAACAAATCTTTTCGAAAATAAAAGATCCTAACTTTTCTATTATATTAAAAATCAAATATTTATCTTGCTATATAAAAATCTGCATTTTAAAACTGATTTTAAACATTAAAAACTGATTTCACACTATACTTTATATAAACATAAACTTATTTTTAACATATGTTTTATAATTAATATAAAAACTGATTTTAACTAATTCTATAAATTAAATTAAAAGTAAATAAACTTACAGCAGGCTGAAGTGGCGGGAAGTGGCTAGGGTGGCTGGTGGTTGGTGTAGGAGGCGGCGGAGCTGGTTTCGAGGGGGGGCGGCGGAGCTGTGGCAGTCGGTGGATCGGAGATGGCTGCTCAGGGGGTTTGGGTTCGGGCGCGTCACGATTCGAGGGTAGAAGAGGGGAGAGAAGAAGAAGCAGCGGCAGCAGCTACAGGAGAAGGGGGTGGCGGCGTGCGGAGGTGGCGGCGCCTCCTGGGGCTGAGCGACGCGATGGTCAACGTCGGGGGGGGGGGGGGAGGGGAGGGGCTAGGTTTTTTTTTATTTAATTTTATTTCGATCGAATGAAAGAGGGAAGGGCTGAGCGGGTTAAGGGGAGAGGAAAAGATATTTTATTTTTAATTTATTTAATTAATTTATTTTCAAAAAGCAACTTTTTCATACGACCTCTAAACGAGGCCCACCGCCTGTGGTCCAAAGCTTTTTACCCCCATTCCGAACACAATGGTATATGTATCGTAAGCTGATTCGATTGTTTCGAGTAGTTTCCGTTGAATTTACATTTAAATCATTATATTGAATTTTAAACGTACATTTCAATTTATCGAGGTCACATACGGACTCGAAAAATTTCAGAAAAATATTTTCTAGTTTCGTATTGACGATATGGTCCTAACAAAACTAGTTTCGTCGAATTCTGACATCGTTAGAAAAATGGCCATTTTCCAGTCGATTAAAATCAACTGAAACTGGTCAAACGCGTTTTCTTTTGCCACGCTCACATATTGATTCAGAAAATTATGAAAATTTAAACTTAGCAATAATTCGACGTCCCGGACCCAACAAAAGTGGTTTCGTCGAAATCCGAGGTCGTTTGCAAAATGTCCATTTTTAAGGGCCTGAATTCCATAGCGACTATTCAGAATTTTTAACTGGACATATCTTTTGACTCCCGCTATGAAATTTCGATTGGTCGGATTCGTTAGAAAGATGTCATCAAATAGATCCTAATGTTTTTGGTTTCACTAAAATCCGGATTGTTCTGCACCCGGTACAGTCCGACAAAGTTTGAATTCAATTTTTGAAACTGCAGCGCCATTTCAGGCCTTGTTTATAATTATAATTAATTATATTCGTTTTCAATTGTCGATTCAAACTCAGTTTTCATCGCCATTATTTAAAATATTTATTTTAAATATTTAAAATCCATTATTTTAGCCAATTTAAAATTTTTAAATTGGTTCAGATTTTCTGGGTCGTTACAGTAATTGACCAAAACACGTTTTCCTTTGCCACGCTCACATACTAGCTTCAAAAATTATGAAATTTGAAATCTAGCAATAACTTCACATCCCGGATCCAACAAAAGTGGTTTCGTCGAATTCCGAGGTCGTATGCAAAATGGCTAATTTCACGGGCTATATAAATTCCATAGCGACCTTTCTGAAAATTCATTTGGCCGTAACTTTTGTTTTCCGCTATGAAAATTCGATTTTTCAGATTCGTTAGAAAGGTATTCACTAACAGATTTAAATATTTTTGGTTTCACTAAAATCCGTTTTGTTTTGCACCCGGTACAGTCCGACAAAGTTTGAATTCAATTTTTGAAACTGCAGCGCCATTTCAGGCCTTGTTTATAATTATAATTAACTATATTCGTTTTCAATTGTCGATTCAAACTCACTTTTCATTGCCATTATTTAAAATATTTATTTTAAATATTTAAAATCCATTATTTTAGCCAATTTAAAATTTTTAAATTGGTTTAGATTTTCTGGGTCGTTACACAGAGCTCCATCCTACGTCCGGTCCCAAACTCCTTCTAGAATTTTTACAAAACAACAACTCTTGCTTAAACTGGAGGAATAGTATAACAACGTCTGAAAAGAAGAATAGGACTTGAGTAGCAGAACAGGATATCTCCTCAGTAGCCGAAGAGGACTTTGACATGCCTGAGCAGCGGAACATGACTTTTACCAGTATAAAAGATAATTGACTCTTTGTGTTCTTAATAAACGATTATAACACTTTACAGTACACCCTTCCTATAATCTTCTCCTCAAGACATATATGTATATTGTATATAAAGATATCAGAAGGAAAGTATTGCTTAGAATAAAGAAGTAAATTACGGATTCAAGCAACTGTAATCTAGAATGCTTAGACTATAGAGTATTTACAATAGAAAATAGAAACTTAAGGTTAGACATATTCCAAAAAGAAAATTTTGTTTTGATTGTGATTGAAACATGTATATATAGTAGTTGAAAGATTGCGACCATTAGCGACGGGGTTCGATCGAATGGTTGCGTCCAAATCTCTTTGTAGTGACTAATTCCTCTTCACGAATGGAAGCGTCTTTTCAGAAATCTGACTCTTGGAGAAATTTAGTTGCTTGTAGTTCATAGGAAGCCAACTTTTGGGAATGTGGATTATGGATTTTAAGGCAAGCTAAACACTAGAGGGGGTGAATAGTGTTTAATGGTTATTATAAATTTCTTGAAATCAAGTTATTCAGAATGAAATACAAATCATAGATAAGAAGTGATCACTAAATAAAACATAGATGCAGATAATAATAAATAAAAAGAAGTAAAAGGAAAGGAATACTAGATTTTTATACTGGTTCAGAGTTACCCTACATCCAGACCCATACAACTCTGAGTTGATGCTTTTTTCCAGTCAGTATCCAAAATTACAGTCCTAGATTTCAAGGCCATGAGGTACACCCCGCCTGTTTCCGAAGCACAGTGAGACTCAATTGACTTCCGGGATACAATCTTAACTAGTCAATTTGTACGAGCAACGACCACACGTACTTGATTTGAACGGGCTATGACCACACATTTTTAGTATCAATTTTTGTATATTGTCTTGATAGAAATTGATATTGCGATCTTTGATTACATAAACCTTATAACTCTTGAGTAGCACTTGAATCTTTGAGAGAGCATGGTAGAGAATCAAAATAGAAAAGGTTTGATATGATTCTCTTTGAATTTTGGCCGAGTATAATTATAGAATTTAAGAAACTAAGAGTTTTAATGGAGAGAAGATAAAGAAGGAAGAAGATAGTGAATTTGGTTGAAAAAATACGTTACTGGAAACCCATTTATAGTCTCGTAATAGTCAAATCTTTTCATGATAGTTTTAAAATCAAAAGACACAATTTTTCAAAAATTAAATTTGAAATCAATCAGTCGCCATATCGACATAAGGGGTTACCCATGTCGACATGCCTTCATGAATTTTGAAAAATAAAATTTTCAATTCAAGGCATATCATGTTTAAATAAATTCTGGTGAAAAATAAACTATTTTACTATATATTAAAATAGAGAATTTGAAGTATATATATTAAAAACATATATAATAATGATTTAAAAACATATACAAGAATGGTTCAAAAACATATAAAACTATAAATATAAATATGAGAAATATTTAAAACTTAAGATATAAATATAAGTAAAGGAAATCAAAACTTAAATGGTTAAATAAAACTTAATATAAAATTAGTAACAATCATATAAATAATAAATATTTGAATAAGGAGTTAAACTGTTTTAAAAAATAAAAGATATATTTTAAAGTCAAGAGTTAAAATAAAATAAAAACTAAGAAATATAAATTTGAAATAAGGAAGTAATTTTGAAATCAGTTTGAAAATAAAATAAGAATAATAAAAATAACGAGAAAGGTTGAAGTAAGGATTTTGTGCTATTTCAGAGTTTTAACAAGAAATCTAGACTCTATTACTTTGTATTCCTTGAAATCTTGTTACTCGTGAGTCTTTTATCTCGAACTCTTCTTCTTTAAAATACTCTAAACTGTACAGTCTTCAATAATCAATACCTGCATATATTTCCTTTATATACACTTATACATATATATTTTAGAGAATAGTGTTAGTATATATTTTATAACAATAATAGTTAAAACAAGGTTGTTGTCATCAAAACCATCATTGTTAATATCTCAATCCGTAATAATCTCCCCCTTTTGACGATGACAACCTTGGTTTATAAAATATTCAAACTTGATGTCTTGATTCTCCCGTTACTCCCATTTACTACATTATCTCCCTCTGTACTAACCCTCCCTTACTTTAATGCCTTATTTTATAATTCTCCCCCTTTGTCATCAACAAAAAACTATACATCTCTAATTACCCGATAATACTCCCGTAAAATACTATTATCTAACATAAATACAATTCTAATACCTAGTATTTAAAAATAATCTAGCCTTAAAAATAGTTCTTATATCTAATACTTTCCTTAAATTTAATGTATTAGTAAACTAGATAACTATTATGATCGAACATAAGAATATAAATTATATTTATGATTATTTTATAGATATAGTACACAAGACCATACAACTATTAATAACGAGTATTAGAGTATTGTACATATTATACAACAAATATTAATGAACAAATGATAATGAACTACTAAGTGTTTTTGACAATTGGGGACTTGTGAATTGGACTATTAGGATAATGGAGGCAGGGTTCTCCATTTTGTCTGATTACATTTCCTTCCTTATCGAAACACACTTCGCCAAAGCAAATTAGTGGATCGTCTTCATCTATTTCATGTTCTTGATCTTCTTCTTCCTCTTCTTCTTTAACTTCTTCTTCATCTTCCATAAGGTTATGGACTTGAATATTAGATGAATCATCTTCTATCACAATTGAATTATATTGATTATTCGGTATGAACCTCTGTAGATTCCTAACGATATTCCCTTATTTCTCTTGTTCTTTTGCCATACATAGTTGCTTCTCCTATATTTCTACGAGTAATTGAAGGGTATCCTTGATGGATTCTTCTAATTTGATCACATGTACAAACATAGTACGCTGGAACGGACCTTAAGGAGATGTAGGAAAGGAAAACGTGTTGTTTTGGTTGGTATTTGACGAGGAGGCCATTAATATTTTGTTTCAAAATTTTATTACATAGAGAAATGAGTGAAAAGACATTAATTTTTGAAGCGAAGAGTTTAAATAAGTGTGATAACTAATTTTGAAGGGAATTTAAATTTTAAATTTTGATTGTTATATGACGACATGGAGGTTAGGCATGTCGACATGCCTCCTAAAATTTTGAATTTTATTTTGAATTTTCCTATATTTTATTATATATATATACTAAAATAGTTTTTCTACTTCGGTTAATGAGAAAATATGTAGTTCTCTTCTTAATTTAGTAAACACTGCTACATTCAATGGTTTAGTTAAAATGTCTGTAATTTGATTTTTTGTTTTAATGAATTCTATTGATATATTTTCTTTATTTACATAATCTCTTAGATAATGATGTCTAACATCGATGTATTTTGTTCTAGCATGATGAGTTGGATTTTTAGATAGATTTATTGTACTTGTATTAGCGCAGTAAATTGGTGACTTAGTTGTATTTAATTCGAAATATTTTAATGTTTATTCTATATATATAACTTGGGAACAAGAGTATAAATGTATTCTGCTTCATTTATTGACAAGGAGACAATAATTTTCTTTTTACTAAACTAGGAAACTAGAGAATGCCCTAAAAAGTGACAAGTTCCACTTGTACTTTTTTGGTTTGATTTACAACCAACATAGTCAGCATTGCAATATGATATTAAATCAAATGAATTACTTTTAGGATAAAATAAACCAAAATATAATGTATGTTTGACATATTATAGAATACATTTTACGGCTTTAAGTGAGTTTCCTTAGGTTGTGATTGATATCTTGCACAGAGACAAATGCTATGCATAATATCCAGTCTATCCGCAGTTATATATAATAAAGAACCTATCATACCCCTATATAAATTTTGATTTACAACATTCGATGATTCATCTTTACTTAATGCTTTATTGGTTGCCATAGGTGTTGGTTTTCCTTTGGTATTAGCCATATTAAACTTATTTATAATGTCTTTAGCATATTTTTCTTGACTTATAAATATTCCATTATCTAATTGTTTTATTTGTAATCCCAAGAAGATAGTGATTTCACCCATATGACTCATAATTCTTTTGTCATGATTCCAGAAAACTCTTAATTCATTTTATTATTTGTCAATCCAAAAATAATAGCATCTACATAAATTTAAACTAATTGAATATCATTTTTTCTTTTAATAAATAGAGTATTATCTACTTTACCAATTTCATAATTTGATTGTAACAAAAAAATTCTTAGTCTATCATACCATGCTCTAGGAGCTTATTTTAATCCATATAAATTTTTCTTTGATTTGTAAACATGGTTTGGAAAATTTTCATCTTCAAATAATGGGGGTTGTTCAACATAAACATCTTCTTTAATAAAACCATTTAAGAAAGCACTTTTAACATCCATTTGAATTAATTTGAAATTATTATAATTAGCGAAAGCATGTAGAATTCTAATAACTTCTAATCTTGCTACGGGGGAAAAAGTTTCATCATAATCTATCCCTTCTTCTTGATAAAATCCTTGTGTAACTAAGCGAGCCTTATTTCTAATGACCTCGCCAAGTTCATTCATTTTATTTTTATAAACTCATTTATTACCTATTATAGTTTTATCCTTTGGTTTAGGAACAAGTTCCCATATATCATTTTAGGTAAATTGATTCAGTTCTACTTGCAGTGCAAGTATCCATAAATCATCAGATGATCCTTCCTTTGGATTTTTAGGTTCAATAGTTGATATAAAAGTTGCTTTACTTGAAATGACCCGAACTTCCCCGTGAAGGAAAGCCCGGATTTCTTTGAGGACAAGCCACATCGGAACACAAACAAAAGAACTTTTCATTGCTTATTACAACAATTCATCAAAATACAGGAATAAAGCAGAGTATAAATAAATATTATACATTCGATAAATATCAGAGATTTACAATTTACAATGCAGCGGAAAAATAATACAAAACACAACTGAAAGAGATATACGGATACAAAGCTTTCCGGATATCATTCCAGCTGTAAACCAGGATCCTGTGAATATAAATCTGCAAAACCAAAACTACCAGCTGCCCGTGTGGATAATACGGGCACCCAGAGTTTAGGTTAAAACAATAAACTCCAGGTCAGTCATGTGACTGGTGTGAGAACTAAAACAGTTATTTAAAACTTTACTTTAAATCAGATATATCAAGGGACCACGCCGTATAACACGGAACGGGTTTCCTCCCAAGAATACCATTGCATATAACAAAACAACGCAATGCTTTTTGGAAAAATGAAGCTATTATAAGACCCAGGTCCTATCACACAATGCAACGCAAGCCGGGGGATAGAGTTTTCCCTTATAATAGCCAAACATGCTTGGTACGTTAAAAAAAATCATTTGATACTATTATAAGTGCAAAGTGTATAAAACAACTACAAATATAAATGTATCAATCCTAGACGACATGGGTACCATATATCATGTCGCCAATACTAGGCTCTGCAATCAAAACCGCAAATGTCACGTATTGGAAGTTGGATTTCCATCTGTGAACCGAGGCTAGGGATCGTCCTCACCGCTTTGAGACAATCTAGCCTACCATGTCTTAGGATCAGAGCTCGAGTGACCCTTGGATCGTCAGGGCCGGTCCACTCGATGTGGATTAAAATGCCTGAACACTGCGTTTCCCCACCCTATGGGGCATAAATGAGCCAAATGACTCCATCGGTCCCGGATCGACCGATATAACCGAGGTGCCTCGCTATCCATCATCCACATAAGTAAAATGTACGGGCGTGTAAAACCCAAAATACCACTCCTAGCTAGAAGGAAACGCATGCCCTCCCTGATATCCTCTCCCGTTTCTGGTTCACACCGGGGTGTGAGGATCGCGAATTAACGCTACACAAAGCTACGTTGTATTAAAGCCGTGCTTTGATCATCAACCACAAGGCTCCGCTTTTCAACAAAAGCCTTGATCATTTGCATCTCAGCATGCCACACAGGCAATTCATGTCATGCGACTGATACCTATCGATATATAACCTCTGAGCTCGTACGTCTCAGAGAAGGGCATTAAGCAAGAGAATAAATTCTCCGCCGCCAAACAGATATATATTTAATAGAAATCAATCAACATAGAACAAAATCCAATGTCAGACACACAATCCATTTACAAGTCCGTTTTGGGTCAGAATGAAACTGGAGGAACCTTATTCCTCGTATATCCATCGATCTCTAAGTATGTATAGACGATCACCAACTGATTCCCTCTTCTTCGGAGTACAGCCCAATCAAGATCATAAGTAATTATCCAAACGATGTGAAGACCTCTGATCTTCGACCACCGTCTTCATCCTCGACACCTCGTCGAATCAGTTATTCGGAATGAGATAAACCCGAGCTTTCTGAATAACTCGCGTATATAATAAACAAGTGTTACACAAACAAAACATACGTCTCATTCCAATTCAGAATATTCTTTTATTCAAATATTCACATCTATAGGGAAAGGTTCCCATTAACTTTATCAAAGATAAATTCTTTTAAATTTATTCTTTAATCTTCCTTTGGATTTCAATTCAAACCAAATTATGGTTCATCCAAACTAGTCGGGATTAACGAACCTTACTGAAGTATTCATTTGTTTTAAATTTCCCAATCCCAACCTATTCATCCCATAAAGTAAAAACGTAATGCTTCATATCTAACACCACAGTGTTATTGGTAAATTCAATTACCATTTCACGTTCAAATCTAATTAAAGATTTAACTATTGCCTAGAGCAAAACTAGTGATACTCCATTCTTGATCATTTCAATCTAATTAAAGATTCATTAAAACTCCACTAGGTTTTAATCTTTCCAAAAATCAATATTAATGATTGTTTAACTTGGGAAACCATATCCTGTCTTTAACTGGGTTAAAGAACCAATGTCATTTAAAACACGGTTCACGATAAACCCAAAATCACATTTCATTCCATCGGCCTTTAACCATAAATTAGCAAGTGAACAATTCCCTAAAGTATTAACCCCGAAGGCCGAAACCAACATTAGATCAATACCCAGGAAACCATTCAACTTAACTAATCTCCAGTTAGTTTCTGATTTTCTTAACTCCGTTGGGCCTAAGAACAGTATTATTAAAGATGCCATTCACGACAACCCAAAATCACATTCCATTAACAATGGAATCTTCATGGAAAACAAATCGATATATATAATCGATATAAACTTCCATATCCGACTAATAATATAAGTGGAATAATGGTAAAGCCTTTTAAATTCCAAATATATTAGTTGTCTTCCTCCACATAAATTCACTTCGATTATTACCCAATCGAAATCTGTAACACCTCGTATTTTCTGAGAATATTAAAATAACAAATTAAAGAATAATTTATTTGAAAAAGATGAATGAGAAAAGAATGATGTTTAGCATTGTTCTAAGGTTTGTAAGTAAAAGACTTAGTAGATCATTTGGTTAGAACATGTGACTTGCATATAAGAGGTACAGAGTTCGATCCCCGCCAGCGCCATATTTTTGTTTTAAGGGAATGGCTAAAAAGTGGCTTAGTGTGAACGCAGTTCAAAAAGTGGTTTAGTGTGAAAATGGTTAATTATGAAGAAGTTATTAAGCCATGAAGTTTGTATGCATATGAGAGAAATATATATATATATATATAAATTAAATAAATAAATATTCAAAAAAAAAGTTCAAAACAGCGAATCGGGAGGGGGTATAGCCGAACCGCACCATTTTTCCGAGCTCCGCTGGGTCGACTAGAGGTCAATCCAGGGTGTTTGGCTGCCAATCCATGGCCTGATTCGCCCTAAGGGCTGATATGGCATCTGAATGGTCCAGATCAGTTCTAGGGTTAATACTAAGGCCTGAATAACTTCCTACACCTATATATACACCCTAAGACCTAACCCTAATTCATAAATATTATCTAAGACACCATTGTGCTGTCAAATTCTCTCTTAAACCCTAGCCGCCGCCTCTAAATCAAATCTCAAGTGTTCAACTTCAACTCAAATTAAAGAGTAGAGCTTCTACAACAATTCAAGAAGATAAAACAGCAACACCGCAACGTTTCTACACCAATTTCAGTGCATAATTCTATTCTTTAACCACGAAAGGTGAGTACAGTGATTTTCATAATATAATGGGATTAAAAGTAACATGATGAAGTTGTAAAGAGGATTCATATGTATGTATGTAATTTAAATCTCATCCAAGTCTTCACTTTTTTTATTCATGTCATCATATGCCTATGTTTCTATGTAAAGTTCATACCTTTATCAGTTTATTCATGTTGAATCTGTCATTATGCCTCTATTCCAGTTTACATGCCCCTTTATTTCATGATGTTGTGTTAATTCCAATTTTCTGTGATTTGATTCTCTCTTCTTATCTGTATTCCTTTTATTTTTGGATCTAGGCTACCTTCGAGCCTATGTTAAAAATACGCGCGAATGCAAATACGTGGGAACGATGGGAATATGTGAAATATGGAAAATTGGATATTATTGGATATTTTGGATAATTGGATAATACGTGAAACTGGCATATTTAGGTATGAATTACATGGAATTGATGAAATTGCCTATGACTGTAAATTTGTAATTGAGGCTAATTAATATGTAATTAGTGACAATTTAGAATATGCAATATTATAAACATGATTACATGTTTAATTGGATATACATGACATGAAAATTGGGTATGGGTGAAATACGACTATTAATAAACCTTTGACACAAGGTAGGCGCAATTATGGCGTAAGACTGCCCGGAACCGCCCGGCAAATCCAGCTGCCATAATTGGACGTCTAATGTGAGAGGTCAAAGGAATGAATTGTAGGCGTAACGGTTAATGACATGAGGTTAGACCCGGTTTGTGGCGTAAGACTGCCCGGAACCGCCCGGCAAATCCAGCGGCCACAAAGTGTTCGGTCTAATGTGGGAGGTCATGCATCGTTCGTCATAAGGAATGAATTAAGGAATACTAACCATAATAAGACATGGGTATGGTTAGAGGGTTAAGTGGGGTGACATGTAAATTATGACATGTAAATATGGACTTAACCGGAATAAGATAAAACATGTAAATTATGACATGTAAGTATGGACTTAACCGTAGCATGTGTAAGACATGGACATTTGAGTTAAAATGGTTAAGTGGGAGAAAAACCTAGTGGGAACCAAGCATAGGTGGGAGGCTTGTGTCGGATGGGGACACGTTTCAACCAGTAACCCGTTTGAGTATCTAATTGGGCCCGGTACTAGGCCGGGGTTGGGGCACGCTTACTGGACTTGAATGTAAGAGGTCAAAACGTGAATAGCGGTGGCAACGCAAGTCCAACAGATTCATGTGCGTGCATGGGTCCGGGCTGGTAGGTAAGACGTTGTTGCATCGTGTAGGTATGGCCGTGCATTTTATGTTGGTATCGGGGTTTCCACTTGGGGGAGTGATACACCCCACTGTGGGGCCAACACAGGTGCCTACGGGGCTTACGGAGCCGATCGAATAGGTAGGGTAAGGGTACCTTAGTGGTGGTAGGAGCAAGCTGGCACCTACGTTAGCAGCTAGGTAAAGTAACTACCAAGTTTGTCATGCGGGTACAGTTAGTGGGAAGGGATCAACCTTTAGTAAATAGAGACTAGTAGATGTGCGGTGTAATTAAGTAATGTGGTGTAACTTAGAAAAAGTGCGGTGTAACGAAATACATGTTGGTTGAGTTGGATAGTCCTTTGGGTGCTAGTCTGATGTTGACTTCGATCTTCGGGGTTAGTACTTGGAGGGTTGTTCGCTTAGCCAATGTGTAGGATTGTCATAGTACTTAGGAACGGAATCATCTTGTCCATCCTTTTTATCTACCTTATCTATGTTACATCCATATCATGATGCCTATTTATGTCTTAATCATTTACCTTACCTATTATTTGTTAAAATTACTGGACTCGCCAGACTTTATGTCTGACCCGTTTTGTTTCCACCTCTTTTCTTTCCTCCCCCCTCCCCCCTCCCCTCCCCAGGTTTGCAAGGAGGGAATACTACAACTTAGTGTCGATTTCTTCCAGTTGCTTGAAAAGAGTAGATGTATCTCTTTGGACTCTCTCATCTTTATGGCTTTGCTTATGCTCAGTGGGGATTTATGCATTTATGTTATTTAAGTATTTGCTTCTTTATGTACTTTGAAGTTTTTGGAAAAGACAATTGATCATGTTGCAATGGTTTTTGGAGACTACTTATGTAAGCTTGTTTTGAAGTTATGATGCTATGAAATAAGTTTTATCTTCCGCTGTGTTTTATTTATTTATTCTTGTAATTTATCTGTTTTGTACTACTATAACGCTTCATGACATTAATGCATTCCCTTTGTGAGTGACATTAATGGCCATGGGGTGTTACACGTGGTATCAGAGCTATGGTTACAAGAACAGATAAAAAGTTTTGAAAAGTGTTTTCAAAAGTATTATTTTCATAGAAAGTATTTTCAAAAACTTGTTTTAAAGAAGCTATTTTCAAGGAAAGTTTATTTTAAAGAGCATAATCCCTGCAAGCCATACATCTCTCTTTCGCTTCCCTTGTTTTGAAACTCTTTCGTTTTCTTTTTAGCATGTCTGGAGCATCTGAGATACCAGAGGGTGTTCATGTACCCGATTGGTTTCGTCAATATCTCGAGGCTAGGGCCGCTGCCGCGGGTTCGGCCGACATTCCTCCTCCTCCCCCAGCTCCAGTCATTCCTCCGCGTAGAGATGCTTTCTCCAAGATATGTAAAGACTTTTGTTCGATGGGGGAAAACCTTTTAGTGGGTCTGAAACGTTCGTTGAAGCTAGAAATTGGTTGAAAGAAGTGGAGGATCTGTTTGGCATTTTCGATTTGGACGATTGTAAGAAGGTCCAATTGGCTGCTTGGTTGATGAAGGACGAGGCTTCGTTTTGGTGGGAGGTTACTAATAGAGAGCTTGCTATAGAGACATGGGCAGATTTTAGGGGAAGGTTTGAGTTAAAATTCCTTTCTCAAGCTGAGGAGAGTATGTACATGGAGAGGTTCTTGACATTGAAGTAGAAAAACTTGACCGTGAAGGAGTATATGACCGAATTTAATAAGTTGGCGAGATTTGGGCTAGAGTTGGTGAATACGCCTCACAAGAAGGCCTTGAGGTTTGCAAAGGGACTAAATGAACCGCTTCACAATTTGGCTATGTCCCACATTCCAATGGGGCCTACGTACGAAAAGCTTGTTGATATGGCACACATGCATGAAGAAGAGAAGGGTGTAAGTACTTTTTGGCTGCAAGATAAGAAGGAGGATCCAAAGAAAGCCCAACAACAAAAGAAAGGTGGTAAAGAAAAGAGGAAGTGTCATAACTGTGGGATACCCGGCCATTTGAAGAAAGACTGTAGGAAGAAGAAGAAGTTCGCTTGTTATCATTGTGGTGATCTAGGTCATGCTGTCAAGGACTGTCCTAAGAAACAAGGGCAGAGGGCAGGTTCTACTTTGAGAGGGAAGGTTTATGCTCTCATGGCTCCGGGGCAGAAAGAAGGTAGAAAAATTTCTGTTGAAAGTTTGATTTTCTTGTTTGATCATCCTGTCCGTACTTTATTCGATTCTGGCGCATCACATTCGTTTACCTCTACATCATTAGTTGAAACACTGCACTTAAATACTAGTTTCGTTGTGGATCCCATTATAGTCTCAAATCCTATTGGTGAGTCGGCTCATTTATCCATGGTTTGTAGGGATTTGAGATTGTCTATCTTAGGCGTTGGTTTTGAACGTAATGCTTTTGTGCTTGGTTTCATGGGCTATGGGTTGATTCTAGGGATGGATTGGCTAGCCAAACATGGTGCCATCCTAGATTGTGAACGAAGGGTAGTAAAAGTGTTGACTCATAGTGGAAAGACCCTTGATATTTCTTATGACCCTAGAGGATCGGTGATGCTTAGTTATCTTGAGTCACTTGACGCATCCAATGATGATTTACATTCTGTTCATATGGTCCGTGAATATGTTGATGTCTTCGATGAGGTGAGGGGTCTACCCCCAAAACGTGAGATAGACTTTTGTATTTATCTTATAGACAATGCAAAACCCATATCTCTGTCAGTATGCCACATGGCTCCTCGTGAGAGAAGGGAACTCAATAAGCAAGTAGGGGAGTTGCTTGAGAAGGGGTTCATAAGACGTAGTATATCAGAGTGGGGTGCTCCAGTAGTATTTGCCACAAAGGCGGATGGGTCCCTTAGACTTTTTGTGGACTATAGAAAACTTAATAAGCTTACTAAGAAGAATAGGCACCCACTGCCGAGGATTGATGATCTCTTCGATCAATTAGTTGGCGCCTCAGTGTTTTTGCTGTTGGACTTAGCCACTGGTTTCCATCAGTTGAGAGTGGCTGAGGATAGCATAGACAAGACTACCTTTAGGACTCCGGACGGTTTCTATGAGTGGCTTGTGATGCCCTTCGGTTTGACAAACGCCCGCGCATACTTTGTTGACTTGATGAGTAGGGTGTTTAGGGAGTACCTTAATAAATTCGTGGTAGTGTTGGTGGATGACATCTTGATCTTTTCTGAGAACGAGGAAAAGCATGCCCTACATCTTAGGGAAGTGTTGGAGATCCTTCGAGCACACAACCTTAAAGCTAAATTTTCTAAATGTCACTTTTGGAGGAAGAAAGTGCGATTCTTAGGGCACGTGGTTTCCAAAGAAGGGATAGCTGTGGATCCCGTGAAGGTGGTGGCCATCCAAGATTGGAAGGTTCCTAAAAATGCTACCGAGGTGAGGAGTTTCTTGGGGATGGCTGGCTACTATAAGAAGTTTATCAAGGACTTCGCAAAGATATCAGCCCCATTGACACGCTTGATGAAGAAGAACCTAGTTTTCACGTGGGACGTAGATTGTGATGATGAGTTCCAACGTTTAAAAAGAGATTTGACCACAGCCCGAGTTTTAGTGTTGCCAGATGGGAGTAAGCCCTTTACTGTTTATACCGATGCTTATGGGACAGGACTAGGCGCAGTCTTAATGCAAGAGGGGAGGGTAATAGCCTATGGAGGAAGGCAGTTGAGAGTCCATGAGAAAAATTACCCTACACATGACCTAGAGTTAGCCGCTATTGTTTTCGCGCTTAAGTCTTGGCGCCATTATCTTCTTGGGGAGAAATTCGAATTGTTTACAGACCAAAAATCGCTAAAATACTTCTTCTCTCAGATTGACTTGAACTTAAGGCAGCAAAGGTGGATGGAATTCTTAGCGTCCTACGATTTCGAGATAGCATATACCCCTGGCAAGGGTAACGTGGTGGCAGACGCCTTAAGTAGGAAAAGGTTGTCCTTGAATCCGTTGTTTGTTAAGCGGCGAAGCTGGGAGTTTATCTCTATGTTTGACTTTAGACCTTCCATTGACTTTGTACCCGGTCTGCTAGCATCCTTAGAGGTCAGACCTACGCTTTTGGGACGGATTGATGAGGAACAGCGAGATGACCCACAGTTGGTTGAGTTAGTAGAGAAGCTCATAAGAGGGGAGTCATCGAGCCATATCAGTAGGTATACCTTAGATGATAAGGGTTGGTTACGTAGGGATGGTAGACTTGGTGTACCACGAGACGAGAACTTGAGGAAGACCATTCTTGATGATGCACATTGTTCGAAGATGACCATTCATCCCGGCGGGGACAAGATGTACATGGACATGAGACGAGTTTACTTTTGGGCCGGTATGAAGAGGGATGTAGTCGAGTTTGTCGCTAGAAGCTTCGTGTGCCAACAAGTAAAAGCAGAGCAAAAGAAGCCCGGTGGGTTGCTTCACCCATTGGAGGTCCCACAATGGAAGTGGGAGAGTGTCTCGATGGACTTTGTTGATGGGTTACCAAGATCGAGGAAGGGTAATACGGGGATTTGGGTCATGGTAGACAGACTTACTAAGAGCGCCCATTTCATTCCCGTGAAGAGTAAGAGGACTGCTCCATGGTTAGCCTCCGTATACATTCGAGATATAGTTCGTTTGCATGGTGTTCCTTCTAGCATAGTGAGCGATCGTGATCCTATCTTAACTAGTGAGTTTTGGAAGAGCTTGCTTAGAGAGGTGGAAATAGAGCGTGATGCGACGATTCGACGAGCTCCTACATGCATTCTTGGGTCGGAGATTAAGAAGTTGAGGAATCGAGAGGTCAAGCTAGTCAAAGTGCAATGGGGAGATGATGAGAGCGACGCTACTAGGGAGACTGGAGAGAAGATGCGTTCATTATACCCTTTTTATTTCGAGGGTATGTCTTTTAATTTCTTCTTTATCGCTTAGCTTGTACTTGATGTATCTTTAGTATGTCCTCACACTAGTATCTTTGACCTTTTGATAGGGTAGTCCTATGGTTGAAACATGTGTTTGAGACATGTTATGCATGATGGATGCATGTGGATGCAAGTGTTTGCTAGTGGTTTCTCGTGGATGCATATACACACACTTTAGGCACTAGATCGGCTAAGTCACTTTCATATTGCATATTGCATATAAATAGATGTATTTAGTAAAATGAATGTACGTTGAATGTGTGTATCATATGGATGTTGCATTTAAATGAATGGTTGTGCACACATGTGGTAATGATATGTCTAGGGTTCTTTGCATACATGATGGATACATGGCACTATAATTATTTGCATTAAGGAGGTCGACTGAATCAGTGGACCGCCTGATTTTGCATTAGTATACGGACATATACACACACTATGCAGATGTACATGAAAAGCATTAGAAATCTTTTAAGGACCATGGTTGCTAGTGGTTGATGGTTGAGCAGATGGATGATTGGATGGTAGGATACGTTCTTCTTGACTTAGAGATTTCGAGGACGAAATCCTTTAAGTAGGGGAGAATGTAACACCCTGTATTTTCTGAGAATATTAAAATATAAAATAAAGAGTAATTTATTTGAAAAAGAGGAAGGAGAAAAGAATGATGTTTAGCATTGTTCTAAGGTTTGTAAGCAAAAGACTTAGTAGCTCATTTGGTTAGAACATGTGACTTACATACAAGAGGTACAGAGTTCGATCCCCGCCAGCGCCATATTTTTGTTTTAGGGGAATGGCTAAAAAGTGGCTTAGTGTGAACGCAGTTCAAAAGGTGGTTTAGTGTGAAAATGGTTAATTATGAAGAAGTTATTAAGCCATGAAGTTTGTATGCATATGAGAGGAATATATATATATATATATATATTAAATAAATAAATATTCGGAAAAAAAAGTTCAAAACAGCGAATCGGGAGGGGGAATAGCCGAACCGCACCATTTTTGGAGTCGATCCGAGCCTTGCTGGTTCGACTAGAGGTCATTCCAGGGTGTTTGGCTGCCAACCCATGGCCCGATTCGCCCTAAGGGATGATATGGCATTTGAGTGGTCCAGATCAGTTCTAGGGTTAATCCTAAGGCCTTAATAACTTCCTACACCTATGTATACACCCTAAGACCTAACCCTAATTCATATATATTATCTATGACACCATTATGCTGTCAAATTCTCTCTTAAACCATATACGCCGCCTCTAAATCAAATCTCAAATGTTTAACTTCAACTCAAATTAAAGAGTAGAGCTTCTACAACAATTCAAGAAGATAAATCAGCAACATCGCAACATTTCTACACCAATTTCAGTGCATAATTCTATTCTTTAACCACGAAAGATGAGTATGGTGATTTTCACAATATAATGGGATTAAAAGTAACATGATGATGTTGTAAAGAGGATTCATATGTATGTAATTTAAATCTCATCCAAGTCTTCACCTTTTTGATTCATGTCATCATATGCCTATGTTTCTATGTAAAGTTCATACCTTTTGTCAGTTTATTCATGTTGAATCTGTCATTATGCCTCTATGCCAGTTTACGTGCCCCTTTATTTCATGATGTTGTGTTAATTCCAATTTTCTGTGATTTGATTCTCTCTTCTTATCCGTATTCCTTTTATTTTTGGATCTATGCTACCTTCGAGCCTATGTTAAAAATACGCGCGAATGCAAATACGTGGGAATGATGGGAATATGTGAAATATGAAAAATTGGATATTATTGGATATTTTGGATAATTGGATAATATGTGAAATTGGCATACTTGGGTATGAATTACATGGAATTGATGAAATTGCCTACAATTGTAAATTTGTAATTGAGGCTAATTAATACGTAATTAGTGACAACTTGGAATAGGCAATATTATAAACATGATTACATGTTTAATTGAATATACATGACATGAAAATTGGGTATGGGTGAAATACGATTATTAATAAACATTTGACACGTGGTTAGGCGCAATTGTGGCGTAAGACTGCCCGGAACCGCCCGGCAAATCCAGCTGCCACAATTGGACGTCTAATGTGAGAGGTCAAAGGAATGAATTGTAGGCGTAACGGTTAGTGACACGAGGTTAGGCCTGGTTTGTGGCGAAAGACTGCCCGGAACAGCCCAGCAAATCCAGCGGCCACAAAGTGTTCGGTCTAATGTGGGAGGTCAAGCACCGTTCGTCATAAGGAATGAATTAAGTAATACTAACCATAATAAGACATTGGTTTGGTTAGAGGGTTAAGTGGGGGTGACATGTAAATTATGACATGTAAATATGGACTTAACCGGAATAAGATAAGACATGTAAATTATGACATGTAAGTATGGACTTAACCGTAGCATGTGTAAGTGGGAGAAAAGCCTAGTGGGGACCAGGCATAGGTGGGAGGCTTGTGTCAGATGGGGACCCGTTTCAACCAGTAACCCGATTGAGTATCTAATTGGGCCCGGTACTAGGCCGGGGTTGGGGCACGCTTACTGGACTTGAATGTAAGAGGTCAAAACGTGAATAGCGGTGGCAACGCAAGTCCAACGGGGTCATGTGTGTGCATGGGTCCGGGCTGGTAGGTAAGACGTTGTTGCATCGTGTAGGTATGGTCGTGCATTTTATGTTGGTATCGGGGTTGCCACTTCGGGGAGTGATACACCCCACTAAGGGGCCAGCACGGGTGCCTACGGGGTTTAGGGAGCCGATCGAATGGGTAGGGTAAGGGTACCTTAGCGGTGGTAGGAGCAAGCCGGCACCTACGATAGCAGCTAGGTACAAGTAACTACCAAGTTTGTTATGTGGATACAGTTAGTGGGAAAGGATCAACCTTTAGTAAATAGAGACTTGAAACACCCAAACTTCCCGGTAAAGGAAAGGCTGATTGCCTTGAGAACAACACACATTAGAACACAAAACTGAAGAACATTTTATTGCTGATTACAACAATTACATCAGAGTACAAGAATCTAACAGAGTATGAATACTTAATACATAATAGAAATACATTAATATCAGAGTTTTAAATTACATTTAAATAGCAGCGGAAAAATAATACAAATATACAACTGGAGGGAATACACGGATACAGAGCTTTCCGAATACCGCTTCAGCTGTAAACCAGGATCCTGTAAATATATCTGCAAAAAGCTACTCGACTGCCTGTGTGGAAAATGAGGGCACTCGAGTTTGCCAGTGAAACAAACTATAGGTCAGTCATGGGACTGGTATGAGAAATCTTATAATAAGGCTAATCACATGACCACGCCGCTAATGCGGAACGGGTTTACTCCATTGGATTGCCAGTGCATAGACTAAAGTAAATCGTTAAACAACGCAATGCTTTTTAGAAAAATGAAACCATTATAAGACTCAAGTCCCATCACACAATGCAACGCAAACCGGAGGATAGAGTTTTACCTTATAATGGTCAAAAATGCTTGATACGATAAAAAGCGGATTTAAGATTAGTGTGTATTAGTGTATATATATATGGGTATATATATATTTTTTTTAATTTACAATTCCAATCATAATGTATTAATCATAGACGACATAGTACCCCATCAACTATGTCGCCATACTAGTTCTACAATCAAAACCGCAAGGTAGTATTGGAAATTGGATTTCCATCATGAGTCGAGGCAAGAGAGGAGCTCCTCACTGATTCGAGACACTCTAGCAAATGCCTCGGGATCACACCTATGGGCAACCCTTGGGGCGGTCGGGCCGGTCCCCGCCTATCGGCAGTGGATTGGCTATGCCTGAACACACGTTTCCCGATTCCTTTGAACCTATAGTATGACCACTAACGGCCTATAAAAATTCGAGGCGCCTCAAAATCCATCATCCACATAAGTAAAATGCCAGCCAGTTTAAGCACTGACACTACCACTAGCTAGAAAGAAATGTGTGCACTCCCTACGGTCCTTTCTCCCGTTTTTGACTCATACCGGGGTGTGAGGCTCGCGAAGTCACGATATACACAAAGCTATGTTGTAATAGGCTATGCTTTGATCATCCCACAAGGCCCTGCTTTTCAACAAAAGCCTTGATCATTTGCATCTTGGCGTGCCACATTGACAATTCATGCCATGCGATCAATCACTATTAATATATACCAGGGTGTTAAGCAGAGAATAAATCCTCCACCACCAAACAGACATACATTAACAGAAATCGATTTAAATTCACATGGAACGAAATCCAATGTCAGACACGCATCCATTTATTACCATATGCTCTGGGTCTGAGCAAAAACCAAATCCGAACAATCAACAATAGTCCGGACGACCACCACTGAAGCCCCTTCAAGGTAGCTACTCCTATCAAGGGTCCCTGTAGCAACACATCCGTTCGATGTGAAGATCGTCGGTCTTCAACCACCGTCTTCATCTTCGACTCTTCATCGTCGTAGAAATTATTCGGAATGGGTTAAACCCGGTCTTTCCGAATAACTCTCGTATTTTTATAATTAAAAATAGAGTACTATAAAAACACATCCAACGCCTCATTATAATTCAGAATATTCTTTTAAATAAAATATTCAAATTATTCTATCAAAGATAAACTCTTTAAATTATTCTTAAATCTTACTTTTAAAGATTTATTAAAACCCCAATTTGGTTTTAAATATCAAAAATCATTATTCAATGATTATTTAAATTTAAGAAATAAATCTTATCTTTAACTGGGTTAAAGAACTAATGTCATTTAAAACATAGTTCACGGTAAACCCAAACTCATCTTCCATAAAACATGGAATCTTCATAGAAATCAAATCGATATATAATCGTTATAAATTTCTGTATCCAACCAATAATATAATTGGAATAACGGAAAGGCCTCTTAAATTCCATATGTATTATCGGTCTTCTTCTATAGAAGCTTGTCTCGGTTATAATTAATTAGAATTCTATTCAATTCCAATTTAATATATTAAATTGGAAAAAACTTTACTTTTGGAAAATTTCCATTTAAATCTTAATAAAAGATTTATAAATTCCAAATCATACTTTCACTATCAGTTGGGCTAAAGAACAAGTGTCGCTTAAAAACACAGTTCACAATAAACCCAACTCACATTTTTTTTATTTCAATTACAAAATACAATCGAAAACTTTAATAATCTGAATTAAAAGATTATTCTTTTCATACGGGGTTTAAGAACAATGTTATTTAAGACACTATTCACGACAAACCCAAATCCAATTTATTTAATTTCAATTAAATATCAAAAAATTGGAAACTTCATTAAATCTTAATTTAATGATTTATTCTAGTTAATAACTAGTTCATTTGAATAAAAATATATTTTTCTAAAATATATTTCTTTTCTAAGATATCTTCTAAAATATTCTTTTTCTAGAATATTTTTTATTAGGATGTGACTCAATCAACCACCATATATTGTATGTACTTAACAATCATGACAAATAATTATTAACATCCAAATGACGACCAAAGTGGAATTTATAACTGTGTGAGCATTAAAGTAAATAACTAACGCTCATCACAGACTGTCAATCCATCGATTGACATATAACTAAATATTGGGATTAGTGTGTATCTAATATCATCCCAATACCCGTGTGGGGTTTCATCCATCAACCAAATAATAAATTATTTGTGCACTTGGGCGATGTGTGAAAATAATCGTCTCAATCACATAAACAAGTCGGGTAACTTGTAAATGGAAGTGTAATATTCAGTTTGAATATTCTAACATTATCGGTAATACGTTTAACACTTCAACATCGCAGACATATATTTCACACATATGAATGACAGGGTTTTTTCTTCTTCTTACAATAAAATGTAAATTCTATTACTAACATTTTTGTAGCAAAATTTTCATATGACATTTTATGACAAAATGTATCAAAATTTCAATGCGACATTTTATGCATGTTTTATTTGCAACAAGGAATGCAAATAAAAATGTGATTTTTCATTTCTAGTTTTATTTGCAACAAGGAATGCAAATAAAAATATAACTTTTCATTGTAATAAACATTTTCTAACAAGAATGTATATTCTGCTTTGCTAACATGTTTTAACATAAAAATGAATATTTTCCTCACTAACGTGTTTTAACATAAAAATGAATATTTTCTTCTTTAATGTATAAAAATATACATTTCAATTTCCTTCTTTTTAATGTATAAAAATGTACATTTCAAATCTTTCTTTTTAATGCGACAAGAATAATCATTTCTAATTCATTCATTCTTTTATCTGTGACAAAAGTGAACCTTTCGAATTCATTCTTTTATATATAACAAAAATTGATCCCTTTGAACTCATTCCTTTATATGCGACAAAAATGTGTATTTTTACTTCATGTAAACATTTTAACCAAAAATGCTGGTTTTATTCTATGTAAACATTTTAACCAAAATTGTATACATTATTCTCCTTACATTTTCTAATAAAAATGTATTCATGATTCTAATTACATTTTCTAATAAAAATGTATTCTAATTACATCTTCTAACAAAAATGTATTCTTGATTCTAATTACATTTTCTAATAAAAATGTATTTTCTTTTATTCTAATATAACATTTGATAATAAAATGTTAATGTCCTCTTACAGGACAATTCATAACAAAAATGCTATTTTTCTTTCACCAAATAAGTTTTAGCAAAATATGATAATCTTGTTTATTCTTTTTAATAAACAAAAATGCAAATTTTTGTCTAATTCTTCTAAATAAACAATAATGCCTCTTTTCATATCATTTCTTTAAAAGTATAAAAATGGCTCTTTTTATATCATTCTTTTTAAAATGACCAAACTGATAATTTTGTTCAAATCTTTCTTACGTAATCAAAACATGATTTTGTTCAAATCTTTCTTATATAATCACTCTTTTAAATTTGACAAAAATGTCTATTTTATTTTATCTAACATAATCTAATTAACAAAGTGTTAAATTTGTCCAACTTAATCTAATTAACAAAAAGTGTTCATTCTCCAACTTAATCTAATTAACAAAAAGTGTTAATTTATCTCAATAATCATGTTTTGACAGAAAAAACGTCTTTTTATTTCAATAAGCATATCTTGACAAAAATACTCCTTTTTATTCCTATAAGCATACTTTGTCAAATATGTTTCTTTTTATTTTTCTAGCCAACTTCTAATCAAAAATGTTAATTTGATATGCAAAACATATTTCAAATAAAAAGGTTGTTTTTATTGTCATAATCATGTTTTAACAAAAATGTGATTTTTATTTCTATGATCATTCTTTCACAAAAATACTATTTTAATTCACTAATCATTCTTTTGACAAAATGAAATTTTCTTTTCACTAATCATATTTTGTAAAAAAATATGTTATTCCTTTTACTGTACAAAATATGAACATTTTGTCTAATTCTTCTTATGTAAACAAAATATGATCATTTTGTTTAACTCTTTCTAATTTACAAAAAGGTTTATCTTATCCAATAATCAAGTTTTAATCAAAAATGTAAATCTTACTCAGTAACCAAGTTTTAATCAAAAATGTGAATCTTTAATTTAACTAATCATGTTCTAAATAAAATGAATAATTCTGATTCTAATGTACTTTCATAACTAAAATTGTTATCTTATATTTTATAGAATTGATCAAGAATGATAATCTTGTTTGTCGATATTTCTACTTCGACGAACCACTAAAAATAATATTCCAATGTTAACATTACAGATCTAACAACATATGAGCATCGCAAATCAATCACAACAACATACATAATCACATATCTGTATTTAATAATCATACACACATGAAATTGAAATAACAACAGATAATTAAATTTTAATTATTTTAAAAGAAGAAACCTCACCGATAGCTTTTAATTCTGAACAACCCAGATCTGGATTTTTTGACCAAAATCTAATATGCTATGTTTCAACTCTAGTCTACCCCATAACGTAGTGTTTTCTGATACGAATCCAACGCGACTGATTTCACGAAATTCCGACGCTGTTTGTAAAAGTTATGAGCCTTTTAAAATTTAAACAATTTCAATTATAATTAAATAAAGAAATAAAAAGGGGAATACCCCTTCTTCTTCATACTCAGACGATGGCCGTTAGTTTAACCCATCTATTCGAACTTAGGGTTCCCGATTTAGCTCCACTCATGCAACGTGCTGCCGGTCGGAAGATACCACGGCGTAGGGCCTCGAAAACCGCGCTCAGGGACCCCCTCCTCGATGAACTCGCACGTGGTTTGGGGGGCGAAAAGGAGGGCGACGCGGCCGACTTCAGGACGTTGGTCCTCGGGCTACAGTGAACGGTTCGGGTCGAGATCCGTATGGATGTGAAGGTGGTGGGAAGAGCTTCGATTTTTGTTTTGGTTCATGTTCTAATTCATATCGAGGAGGAAGAAAATAGGGATCAAAATCTGGAGAGTTCTGGCCATTGAAAACGTTAGAGCGGCGGCTGTGGTATACGGCTAGGGTTTGGGAGAAATACAGCGTACTTATACAGTATTTCTGGTGTATTTACAACGTATTTTATTTTATTTTAATTAGTTTCTCACTGCTAACCCCAAATCAAACCCAACGAGTGTCGCCCCTAGCTAATAACCCCCATCCCGGACACAATGGACTATGTTTCGTAACCTAGTTTGGCCGTTCCGATATGTTTTTCTTTAAATCAAATTATAAATCATTCAATTATTAAATTCAAACGTATATTTTAAATTACCGGGGCCACAAACTGACTCTAAAAATTCCAGAAAAATCATTTCTAGTTATGTTTTGACGATACGGTTCTAACGAGACTAATTTCGTCAAATTCTGATACTGTTTGAAAAAATGGCCATTTTCTAGTCGATCAAATTTGACCGAAACTGACAAAACACGTTTTCCTCTACCACGCTCACATATTTATTCGAAAAATTATGAAAATTGAAACTTAGCAATAATTTGACATTCCGGTTCTAACAAAAGTGGTTTCGTCGAAAACCGAGGTCGTTTGAAAAATGACTATTTTTAAGGCCAATAATTTAATTAAAATATATACAAATTCTACAACGACTTTTCTAAATTTTGAACTGGCCATAACTTTTGATTTTTAAAACGAAATTTCAGTTTTTCAGATTCGTTGGAAAGATATTGTTAAGCAAATTTAGATATTTCTTGTTTCGTTCAATTCTGACTTATTTTGAAACCTGTACAGTCGGTCAAAGTTCAAATTCAAATTTTCAAACTGCAGCGCTGTTTTAAACTCCCTTTTATAATTAAATTGAATTTATTCGTTTTAAAATAAAATTTTAGTCGTTATTCTTTAAAATAGTTTATTTTAAACATTAAAATTTCTGAAATAAAAATTTTAAATTGGCCCCAAAATTTCCGGGTCGTTACAATCGCCCCCACTTAAAATCTTTTCGTCCTCGAAAAGGAACGTAGCTAAGAGTTATTTAATTTAACTAACTCAACCTAAAATTTTATCATTGGTTTCAATTAATTATCATTCTAATATTTTAACTAGTGAAACTAATTATCAAACATCACAACCAGCAATCAATTAGGTGATTAATTTTTCAAATATATAATCTTTATATGTAGTCAAAAATCATATTTTTAGTGCAAATCATAGCAATGTGTACTAACTAAGTGTTGGTTCTCATACTAGTCAATGGAAATATATAGAAATCCCACCTTCGAGACTCGAACATAAATACTGGTGATGGTCGACCTATCACCAGAATTATCTCCGGGCGACTAGAGTGTGATTCTATATTTATCCAGTATATTAAAACTTCGAATATCCGTTAATTAGTTGTATATTCGAAATCTCTATATACTCGATTGTCCACATTAAAATAATAATATACTCAAATACGTATTTTAAGATAAAATTTTCAAAACTAAATTTGTTTTTTTTAAAGAAAATAATACTCTTCACACTCGTTCTAGGATACTACTGATCCTACCTCTAACGAGTTATTCTCATTGGATATTACTAATCCAATCTCTGATGAATTCTTTCGTTCAGTTCTAATGTGTCTTGTCCTCGAGCACTGTGAACCAAAGCTCTGATACCAAATGAAACGACCCAAACTTCCCGGTAAAGGAAAGGCTAGATTGCCTTGAGATCAACACACATTAGAACACAAAACTGAAGAACATTTTATTGCTGATTACAACAATTACATCAGAGTACAAGAATCTAACAGAGTATGAATGCTTATTACATAATAGAAATACACTGATATCAGAGTTTTAAATTACATTTAAATAGCAGCGGAAAAATAATACAAATACACAACTGGAGGGAATACACGGATACAGAGCTTTCCGAATACTGCTTCAGTTGTAAACCAGGATCCTGTAAATATATCTGCAAAAAGCTACTCGACTGCCCGTGTGGAAAATGAGGGCACCCGAGTTTGCCAGTGAAACAAACTACAGGTCAGTCATGGGACTGGTATGAGAAATCTTATAATAAGGCTAATCACAGGACCACGCCGCTAATGCGGAACGGGTTTACTCCATTGGATTGCCAGTGCATAAACTAAAGTAAATCGTTAAACAACGCAATGCTTTTTAGAAAAATGAAACCATTATAAGACTCAAGTCCCATCACACAATGCAACGCAAACCGGAGGATAGAGTTTTACCTTATAATGGTATGCGTGATACGATAAAAAGCGGATTTAAGATTAGTGTGTATTAGTGTGTATATATATATGGGTATATATATATTTCAATTTACAATTTCAATCATAATGTATTAATCATAGACGGCATAGTACCCCATCCTACTATGTCGCCATACTAGTTCTACAATCAAAACCGCAAGGTCGTATTGGAATTGGATTTCCATCATGAGTCAAGGCTAGAGAGGAGCTCCTCACCGATTTGAGACACTCTAGCAAATGCCTCAGGATCACACCTATGGGCAACCCTTGGAGCGGTAGGGCCGGTCTCCGCCTATCGGCAGTGGATTGGTTATGCCTGAACACACGTTTCCCAGTTCCTTTGAACCTATAGTATGACCACTAATGGCCTATAAAAATCCGAGATGCCTCAAAATCCATCATCCACATAAGTAAAATGCCAACCAGTTTAAGCACTGACACTACCACTAGCTAGAAAGAAACGTGTGCACTCCCTACGGTCCCTTCTCCCGTTTTTGACTCATACCGGGGTGTGAGGCTCGCGAAGTCACGATATACACAAAGCTATGTCGCAATAGGCTATGCTTTGATCATCCCACAAGGCCCTGCTTTTCAACAAAAGCCTTGATCATTTGCATCTTGGTGTGCCACATTGACAATTCACGCCATGCGATCAATCACTATTAATATATACCAGGGTGTTAAGCAGAGAATAATTCCTCCACCACCAAACAGACATACATTAACAGAAATCGATTTAAATTCACATAGAATGAAATCCAATGTCAGACACGCATCCATTTATTAGCTGATGCTCTGGGTCTGAGCGAAAACCAAATCCGAACAATCAACAATAGTCCGGACGACCACCACTGAAGCCCCTTCAAGGTAGCTACTCCTATCAAGGGTCTCTGTAGCAACACATCCGTTCGATGTGAAGATCGTCGGTCTTCAACCACCGTCTTCATCTTCGACTCTTCATCGTCGTAGAAATTATTGGAATGGGTTAAACCCGATCTTTCCGAATAACTCTCGTATTTTTATAATTAAAAATCGAGCACTATAAAAACACATCCAACGCCTCATTCCAATTCAAAATATTCTTTTAAATAAAATATTCAAATTATTCTATCAAAGATAAACTCTTTAAATTATTCTTAAATCTTACTTTTAAAGATTTATTAAAACCCCAATTTGGTTTTAAATATCAAAAATCATTATTCAATGATTATTTAAATTTAAGAAATAAATCTTATCTTTAACTGGGTTAAAGAACTAATGTCATTTAAAACATAGTTCACGGTAAACCCAAACTCATCTTCCATAAAACATGGAATCTTCATAGAAATCAAATCGATATATAATCGTTATAAATTTCTGTATCCAACCAATAATATAATTGGAATAACGGAAAGGCCTCTTAAATTCCATATGTATTATCGGTCTTCTTCTATAGAAGCTTGTCTCGGTTATAATTAATTCGAATTCTATTCAATTCCAATTTAATATATTAAATTGGAAAAAACTTTACTTTTGGAAAATTTCCATTTAAATCTTAATAAAAGATTTATAAATTCCAAATCATACTTTCACTGTTAGTTGGGTTAAAGAACAAGTGTCGCTTAAAAACACAGTTCACAATAAACCCAACTCACATTTTTTATTTCAATTACAAAATATAATCGAAAACTTTAATAATCTGAATTAAAAGATTATTCTTTTCATATGGGGTTTAAGAACAGTGTTATTTAAGACACTATTCACGACAAACCCAAATCCAATTTATTTAATTTCAATTAAATATCAACAAATTAGAAACTTCATTAAATCTTAATTTAATGATTTATTCTAGTTAATAACTAGTTCATTTCAATAAAAAAATATTTTTCTAAAATATATTTCTTTTCTAAGATATCTTCTAAAATATTCTTTTTCTAGAATATTCTTTATTGGGATGTGACTCAATCAACCACCGTATATTGTATGTAATTAACAATCATGACAAATAATTATTAACATTCAAATGACGACCAAAGTGGAATTTATAACTGTGTGAGCATTAAAGTAAATAACTAACGCTCATCACAGACTGTCAATCCATCGATTGACATATAACTAAATATTGGGATTAGTGTGTATCTAATATCATCCCAATACCCGTGTGGGGTTTCATCCATCAACCAAATAATAAATTATTTGTGCACTTGGGCGATGTGTGAAAATAATCGTCCCAATCACATAAACAAGTCGGGTAACTTGTAAATGGAAGTGTAATATTCAATTTGAATATTCTAACATTATCGGTGATACGTTTAACACTTCAACATCGCAGACATATATTTCACACATATGAATGACAGGGTATTTTCTTCTTCTTACAATAAAATGTAAATTCTAATACTAACATTTTTTAAGCAAAATTTTCATATGACATTTTATGACAAAAATGTATCAAAATTTCAATGCGACATTTTATGCATGTTTTATTTGCAACAAGGAATGCAAATAAAAATGTGACTTTTCATTTCTAGTTTTATTTGCAACAAGGAATGCAAATAAAAATATAACTTTTCATTGTAATAAACATTTTCTAACAAAAATGTATATTCTGCTTAGCTAACATGTTTTAACATAAAAATGAATATTTTCCTCGCTAACGTGTTTTAACATAAAAATGAATATTTTCTTCTTTAATGTATAAAAATATACATTTCAATTTCCTTCTTTTTAATGTATAAAAATGTACATTTCAAATCTTTCTTTTTAATGTGACAAGAATAATCATTTCTAATTCATTCATTCTTTTATCTGTGACAAAAGTGAACCTTTCGAATTCATTCTTTTATATATAACAAAAATTGATCCTTTTGAACTCATTCCTTTATAGGCGACAAAAATGTGTATTTTTACATTACGTAAACATTTTAACCAAAAATGCTGGTTTTATTCTGTGTAAACATTTTAACCAAAAATGTATACTTTATTCTCCTTACATTTTCTAATAAAAATGTATTCTTGATTCTAATTACATTTTCTAATAAAAATGTATTCTAATTACATCTTCTAACAAAAATGTATTCTTGATTCTAATTACATTTTCTAATAAAAATGTATTTTCTTTTATTCTAATGTAACATTTGATAATAAAATGTTAATTTCCTCTTATAGGACAATTCATAACAAAAATGCTATTTTTCTTTCACAAAACAAGTTTTAGCAAAATATGATAATCTTGTTTATTCTTTTTAATAAACAAAAATGCAAATTTTTGTCTAATTCTTCTAAATAAACAATAATGCCTCTTTTCATATCATTTCTTTAAAAGTATAAAAATGGCTCTTTTTATATCATTCTTTTTAAAATGACCAAACTGATAATTTTGTTCAAATCTTTCTTACGTAATCAAAACATGATTTTGTTCAAATCTTTCTTATATAATCACTCTTTTAAATCTGAAAAAAAAATGTCTCTTTTATTTTATCTAACATAATCTAATTAACAAAGTGTTAAATTTGTCCAACTTAATCTAATTAACAAAAAGTGTTCATTCTCCAACTTAATCTAATTAACAAAAAGTGTTAATTTATCTCAATAATCATGTTTTGACAGAAAAAGCGTCTTTTTATTTCAATAAGCATATCTTGACAAAAATACTCCTTTTTATTCCTATAAGGATACTTTGTTAAATATGTTTCTTTTTATTTTTCTAACCAACTTCTAATCAAAAATGTTAATTTGATGTGCAAAACATATTTCAAATAAAAAGGTTTTTTTTATTGTCATAATCACGTTTTCACAAAAATGTGATTTTTATTTCTATGATCATTCTTTCAAAAAATTACTATTTTAATTCTCTAATCATTCTTTTGACAAAATGAAATTTTCTTTTCACTAATCATATTTTGTAAAAAAATATGTTATTCTTTTTTATGTACAAAATATGAACATTTTGTCTAATTCTTCTTATGTAAACAAAATATAATCATTTTGTTTAACTCTTTTTAATTTACAAAAAGGTTTATCTTATCCAATAATCAAGTTTTAATCAAAAATGTAAATCTTACTCAGTAACCAAGTTTTAATCAAAAATGTGAATCTTTAATTTAACTAATCATGTTCTAAATAAAATGAATAATTCTGATTCTAATGTACTTTCATAACTAAAATTGTTATCTTATATTTTATAGAATTGATCAAGAATGATAGTCTTGTTTGTCGATAATTCTACTTCGACAAACCACTAAAAATAATATTCCAATGTTAACATTACAGATCTAACAACATATGAGCATCGCAAATCAATCACAACAACTTACATAATCACAGATCTGTATTTAATAATCATACATACATGAAATTGTAATAACAACAAATAATTAAATTTTAATTATTTTAAAAGAAGAAATCTCACCGATAGCTTTTAATTCTGAACAACCCAGATCTGGATTTTTTGACCAAATCTAATATGCTCTGTTTCAACTCTAGTCTGCCCCATAAGGTAGTGTTTTCTGATACGAATCCAACGCGACTGATTTCACGAAATTCCGACGCTGTTTGTATAAGTTATGAGCCTTTTAAAATTTAAACAATTTCAATTTTAATCAAATAAAGAAATAAAAAGGGGAATACCCCTTCTTCTTCATACTCAGACGATGGCCGTTAGTTTAACCCATCTATTCGAACTTAGGGTTCCCGATTTAGCTCCACTCATGCAACGCGCTGCCGATCGGAAGATATCACGGCATAGGGCCTCGAAAACCGCACTCAGGGACCCCCTCCTCGATGAACTCGCACGTGGTTTGGGGGGAGAAAAGGAGGGCGATGCGGCCGACTTCAGGGCATTGGTCCTCGGGCTACAGTGAACAGTTCGAGTCGAGATCCGTATGGATGTGAAGGTGGTGGGAAGAGCTTCGATTTTTGTTTTGGTTCATGTTCTAATTCATATCGAGGAGGAAGAAAATAGGGATCAAAATCTGGAGAGTTCTGGCCATTGAAAACGTTAGAGCGGTGGTTGTGGTATACGGCTAGGGTTTGGGAGAAATACAGCGTATTTATACAGTATTTCTGGTGTATTTACAACGTATTTTATTTTATTTTAATTAGTTTCTCACTGCTAACCCCAAATCAAACCCAACGAGTGTCACCCCTAGCTAATAACCCCCGTCCCGGACACAATGGACTATGTTTCGTAACCCATTTTGGCCGTTCCGATATGTTTTTCTTTAAATCAAATTATAAATCATTTAATTATTAAATTCAAACGTACATTTTAAATTACCGGGGCCACAAACTGACTCTAAAAATTCCAGAAAAATCATTTCTAGTTATGTTTTGACGATACTATTCTAACGAGACTAATTTCGTCGAATTCTAAGATTGTTGGAAAAATGGCCATTTTCTAGTCGATTAAATTTGACCGAAACTGACAAAACACATTTCCCTCTGCCACGCTCACATATTAATTCGAAAAATTATGAAAATTGAAACTTAGCAATAATTTGACATTCCGGTTCCAACAAAAGCGGTTTCATCGAAAACCGAGGTCGTTTGAAAAATGACTATTTTTAAGGCCAATATATTTAATTAAAATATATATAAATTCTACAACGACTTTTCTAAATTTTGAACTAGCCATAACTTTTTATTTTTAAAACAAAATTTCAGTTTTTCAGATTCGTGGAAAGATATTGTTAAGCAGATTTAGATATTTCTTGTTTCGTTCAATTCTGATTTATTTTGAAACCTGTACAGTCAGTCAAAGTTCAAATTCAAATTTTCAAACTGAGCGCTGTTTTAAACTCCCTTTTATAATTAAATTGAATTTATTTGTTTTAAAATAAAATTTTAGTCGTTATTCTTTAAAATGGTTTATTTTAAACATTAAAATCCATTAAAATTTCTAAAATAAAAAAATTAAATTGGCCCCAAAATTTTCGGGTCGTTACAAGACTAGTAGATGTGCGGTGTAATTAAGCAATGTGGTGTAACTTAGCAAAAGTGCGGTGTAACGAAATACATGTTGGTTGAGTTGGATAGTCCTTTGGGTGCTAGTCTGAAGTTGACTTCGGTCTTCGGGGTTAGTACTTCGAGGGTTGTTCGCTTAGCCAAGGTGTAGGATTGTCTTAGTACATAGGAACGAAATCATCTTGTCCATCCTTTTTATCTACCTTATCTATGTTACAGCCATATCATGATGCCTATTTATGTCTTGATCATTTACCTTACCTATTATTTGTTAAAATTACTGGACTCGCCATACTTTATGTCTGACCCGTTTTGTTTCCACCTCTTTTCTTCCCTTCCTCCCCCCCCCCTCAGGTTTGCAAGGAGGGAATACTACAGCTTAGTGCCAATTTCTTTCAGTAGCTTGAAGAGAGTAGATGTATCGCTTTGGACTCTCTCATCTTTATGGCTTTGCTTATGCTCAATGGGGATTTATGCATTTATGTTATTTAAGTATTTGCTTCTTTATGTACTTTGAAGTTTTTGGAAAAGACAATTGATCTTGTTGCAATGGTTTTGGAGACTACTTATGTAAGCTTGTTTTGAAGTTATGATGCTATGAAATAAGTTTCATCTTCCGTTGTGTTTTATTTATTTATTCTTGTAATTTATCTGTTCTATACTACTATAATGCTTCATGACATTAACGCATTCCCTTTGTGAGTGACATTAATGGCCATGGGTGTTACACATTCCATTCCAATTTATTTTATTAAATTGGAAAACTTTACTTTGGAAAATATCCTTTAAATCTTTACAAAAGATTTATAAATTCCAAATCACATTTCATTGTAAATCGGGTTAAAGAACAAATGTCGTTAAAACACAATTCACAACAAACCCAATTCAAATCCCATTAACTATCGGGTTAAAGAACAAGTGTTATTTAAAACACCGTTCACGATAGACCCAAAAATCAACTCCGATTAAATTCCAATTAAATATTATTTAATTGGTATACTTCATTAAATCTAAATAAAAAGATTTAATCTTTTTCTTGACTGGGTTTAAGAATAGTGTTAATGAAGACACCATTCACGACAAACCTAAATCCCATTTGATACTGAATACAAAACTCTGAATAGAAAACATATCGGCTTATATTCGATATCAAGTATTACAACCTACAAATATCGTATTGGAAATAACGATATAAATATATCTTTCAAATTTCCATAACAATATCTGTATAATCACGAAATCCAACATCGAAATATTCCGAAGACAATTTCGATTCAAATCCATTCCAACTTCTATATTGGAAAAATTCTGGTTATTTTTAAAACCAATTCAAATCCAATTTATTTATTTTTAAAAATAATTGAATTATAATTCTAGTTCAAAACTAGTTCATTTCGATAAAAAACTATTTTCATCTTTTCAAATATGGAATTTTTCATCCCAATTCTTTCCAAATCATTTCTTATGATTTTACACTAATTATTGATATTTTTAATAATTTTATCAAGGCCCGTACAGTCGATTTCCATCAACGGCCATCGAACTGCACCTACAACGACCTTTTCCAAATTTTATTTGGACATAATTCTAAATCCAACCATTAGATTTCTAATTTCTTGTATTCGTTATAAATCTTTTTTCGATATGAACCCAACGGTTCCGGTTTTAGGAGAATCCGACGGTCGGATCTCCCGTAATGTCCATTCGAAGTCAATGGTCGAAATTCGCGAACTACCGCAGCGCGGCGCGTTCTATTCCGGCCATTATATATATAATATATATATTATATATATTTCGTCGATTTCCTTTTAAAACATATTTTATAAATCGTTTTAAATTCGTTTTCAAAATGATTTCAACTTCATATTCAATTTCTAATCAAATTTGAATATTCCATATCATCGATATATAAATGATAATATTTTCAAAACATTAGATTTTGAAATCGATTCCTTTTCATTATTCATTATATAAATGAATAAAATCGATATAAATATCGTTCACGTCAAAATGGCGTTAATCTAATCAACGCGGCTTTATATATTTAAATATATTCGTGTCCATCCCAAATCAGACATCAAAATAAAATTTTGATCTTTTACTGAATATTATTTTAAAATATTCGTTATTTTAAAATAATCGTTATTTTAAAATATTCATTCTTTCTGAACTGGAATCAGACACAGTCAATTACCATATATTTTGATAATATGGATTTCACACAACAAATGTGCATAACAACAATGAAAACAACAATCCATCATCCAGAGTGCATTCTACAATGCATAAGCATCAAATATAAATATTCGACGCTTACACAGCCTGTCAATCGATCGACATACAACTAATTATTGGGACTAGTGTATGTCATATATCATCCCAATACCCGTGTGGGGTATCAACCAAAAAATATTGAATATTATTTGTGCAGTTGGGCGATGTGTAAAATTTATCATCCCAATCAATATCAGTCAAATCAGTGTACATATACAAATCGTCTGATTTGTAAATAAATATTTATTCTCTTTCATATACATGTTAAGAATTATATTTTTAACGATAAAATATTTATTCGGTTCATTTACACAATAAAAATGATATTATTATTGTTCTAATTTATTTTAGAAAATTTCGGTAGCATAACGGCACGATACTAGAAACGGGATAAGGCCTAGGCTTATCCCCAGTCTAATAATAACACATGCCATACACATACCAATTCTAATCAATTCTATTTCATTTCCCCAAAGCAATCCAAACAAACCAATCAACCAAAAACCCCAACACAATATAACCAAATAAATACACAAGTCGTCCATGGTCTGTGGACGATGGGGAAACAGTTCATATATGCAGTTACATAATAAATAACTGTATAAAGAATTCCGTGAGAGAGTTCTCACCTTTGGGTTTCCACTCCGCCATTCTTTATTTCTGAACGGTTCGGATTTTGTTTTGATTACCGTCGGTTCCATCGCAATCTATTTCACTCTACTCATAGTAAAATTACATTTTTATTATTCAGTTTATATATAAAAATAATATTTTCACATCGCTACCATCTATGTAAAAATCACTTCTTTGTATGTGAAAATCACATTTCTAATTCGCTACTTCATATATAAAAATCCCATTTTTATATAGCTACTACATATGTGAAAATCATATTTTTATATTCTCTATTATATAAAAATCATATTTTTAATACGCTACATATAAAAAAATCATATTTTTATTATCTCTATAATATAAAGATCATATTTTTATTCTGATATGATATGAATGAAAATCATATCTTTGTATTACAAATTATATATATATATATAAATCATGTCTTCCTAGAAATAAAAATCTCATCTTCATGCATATAAAAATCTCGCTTTTCATATTATTAAAAATCATATCTTCGTATTTTTATTTCGCTAAAAATCACCTCTTTATGTTATTAATAATATCCTACCTTTTCATTTTTAAAATCGAATCTTTTTGTGAATACAAATCTAAACCACTCGTGAATAAAAATCTAAATTTTATCATAATCTAAAGACTGAATTTAAATCATGTTTTTGTATTTAAATTAGCTAACTAAAATAAATAAAAGAAATAGTAAAAGTAAAAATAAAAATAAAACACTCACTATTCTTGGGTTTTTGAAGAAGGGGGGCATCGGAGATCGCTGGTGGTCAGCACAGGAGGCGGGGAGGCTCTGATGAACATAGGGGAGAATGGCGGTGGCTTGTGGCGGCCCTCGCTGGTACAGCGCTTGCAGTTTGATTTGAGGGTGAGGGGCGTGATCGAGGTTGGCGGATTCAGGTGGAGATGAGGGAGACGCGGCGCGATCGGATGGAAGAGGCCGCGACGGGTGAGCGCGATGAATGATGGCGCGGTTCCCCCTTTTTTATTTCTTTTGATTTCTCAGATCTGAAAATGATGGGGATGGAAAGGAGAAAGGTAAGAGTTTTATATATAAAAATATTAATATATTATTAATATTTTCAATTTAAGTTGACTTTTTATACGAACTCAGTTTCGAACCCAATGACTGTCGTCCCTAGCGTAATACCCCATTCTGAACACAATGTGATATGTTTCCCAAGCCAATTCGAACGTTACGATCAGTTTCCATTAAATTTCGATCCAAATTGACTGAAACTGTCAAAACACATTTTCCTTTGCCACGTTCACATATTGATTCAGAAAATTGGAATCTAGCAATAACTTAACACTATGGATCCAACAAAAGTGGTTTCGTCGAAAACGGAGGTCGTTTGCAAAATTTCCATTTTTAAGGGCCAAAATTCCATAGCGGCTATTCTGAAATTTCAACTGGACACAACTTTTTATCCCCATTATGAAATGTCAATTTTTCGGATTCGTTGGAAAGATATTCTCAAATAGATTCAAATATTTTTGGTTTTGCCAAAATCCGGTTTATTTTGAATCCTGTACATTCGTTTGAAATTTGAAATCGAATTTTCAAACTACCGCGCTATTTTCAATTCCTTTTATAAATAAAAATAAATATTTATATTCTAACGTCGATTCAAATAAATATATACGTTCTAATTCTATTCAAAATAAATTTCTCCTCATTATTATTTAAAATTATTCTTTTTAAATATTCAAAATTCATCAAAATTGCCAAAATAAATTTTTTTAAATTAGCTCGGATTTTCCGGGTTATTACAATCTCCCCCACTTAAAATATTTTCGTGTTCGAAAAGGAACGAAGCTGAAAGTTGTTTAACAAACCAACTCAACTTTCATTATTTTCATTATGGCTTAAGTTCTTCAAAATTTCAGTTTCTAAGAACTTTTCAAAATTTTAAAAAAATTGGCTAACACCCTAAATTTTCGAAAAATTTCGCCATAATCTCCCCTGTACGGGAGCATAGGGAAAATCCCGAAATTGCCATACAGGCCTCTCCAATCCAAAAAGAAAAAGAAACAGCCAATCGGCTCATAAAATCATCAAAAACCCCAAGAAATACAGTAAGCATGTACCTATTTGTCGGACAAACAATTTTATTCCTCTTCTCTAGCCTCCCTGCTATAACCTGTTCACACATATATATGTACATGCATGCTGTTTCGAATAATTTTCAGTTCAGTCCAATATGCGATACAATTTGGCTAAATGGTTCAAATTTTAATTAATCAACGAATAATCAAACAACACAACCAGCAATCAATTAGTTGATTAGCTTTTCAAATTCATAACTTTGATACATAGTCCAAAAATCAGATTTTTGAAGCCAAATCACAACAATAAGCCCTGTCTAGCTTTGGTTCTCACACCAGTCAATTGGAAATATATAGAAATCCCACTTTCGAAACCCGAACATAAATGATGATGATGCTCGAGCGATCATCATAATCATCTCCGAGCGATAGAGTGTGATTCTATATCTATCCAGTATATTAAAACATCAAATACACGTGGATCAGACATATATGCAAAATCTTTATATACTTGATTGTACAAATCAATATAAAAATAATATTCAAATACATATAATAGAACTTAAATTCTCAAAAAAAAAATGTTTTCATCTATATTTGAAGACAACTCTCTTCCGACTCATTCTAGGATACAACTGATCTCATCTCTAACGAGTCATTCTCATTGGATATTATTAATCCAATCTATGATGAATTCTTTCGTTCGGTTCTAACGTGTCTGGTTCTCGAGCTCTGTAAACCAGAGCTCTGATACCACAATGAAACAACCCGACGAAATCCAGTAGGCTTTGCAACCATCCCTTCATCCCCCAAAGCAGCAGGTAAAACCCACAGTGGCTTCGACCTGGTCCCCCTAGTCTCACTTGTTTTACGGCGACCCTCTCGAGCCTCCCGGCCGCAGTCTAACCAACCCTCGCAAGGGACATGTAGGGATAAGAGCCCACTGTTCGCCACCAAACCACATGGTGAGAACCCCCCATCATGACTGCAACAAGAACCGGTAATACTTCATATCTAACACCACAGTGTTATCGGTAAATTCAATTACCATTTCACGTTCAAATCTAATTAAAGATTTAACTATCGCCTGAAACAAAACTGGTGATGCTCCATTCTCGATCATTTCAATCTAATTAAAGATTCATTAAAACTGCACTGGGTTTTAATCTTCCCAAAATCAATATTAATGATTGTTTAACTTGGGAAACCATATCCTGTCTTTAACTGGGTTAAAGAACCAATGTCATTTAAAACACGGCTCACGATAAACCCAAAATCACATTTCATTCCATCAGCCTTTAACCATAAATTAGCAAGTGAACAATTCCCTAAGTATTAACCCCGAAGGCCGAAACCAACATCATATCAATACCCAGGAAACCATTCAACTTAACTAATCTCTAGTTAGTTTCTGATTTTCTTAACTCCGTTGGGCCTAAGAATGGTATTATTAAAGATACCATTCACGAAAACCCAAAATCACATTCCATTAACAATGGAATCTTCATGGAAAACAAATAGATATATATAATCGATATAAACTTCCATATCCAACTAATAATATAAATGGAATAACGGCAAAGCCTTTTAAATTCCAGATATATTAGTTGTCTACCTCCATAGAAATTCACTTCGATTATTACCAAATCGAATTCCATTCCATTCCAATTTATTTTATTAAATTGGAAAACTTTACTTTGGAAAATCTCCTTTAAATGTTAACAAAAGATTTATAAATTCCAAATCACATTTTACTGTAAATCGGGTTAAAGAACAAATGTCGTTAAAACACAATTCACAACAAACCCAATTCACATACCATTAACTATCGGGTTAAAGAACAAGTGTTATTTAAAACACCGTTCATGGTAGACCCAAAAATCAACTCCGATTCAATTCCAATTAAATATTATTTAATTGGTATACTTCATTAAATCTAAATAAAAAGATTTAATCTTTTTCTCGACTGGGTTTAAGAACAGTGTTAATGAAGACACCATTCACGACAAACCCAAATTCCATTTGATATTAAATACAAAGCTCTGAATAGAAAATATATCGGCTTATATTCAATATCAAATATTACAACCTACAAATATCGTATTGGAAATAACGATAAAAATATATGTTTCAAATTTCCATAACAATATATGTATAATCACGAAATCCAACATCGAAATATTCTGAAGACAATTTCGATTCAAATCCATTCCAATTTCTATATTGGAAATTCTGGTTATTTTTAAAACCAATTCAAATCCAATTTATTTATTTTTAAAAATAATTGAATTATAATTCTAGTCCAAAACTAGTTCATTTTGATAAAAATCTATTTTTATCTTTTCAAATATGGAATTTTTCATCCCAATTCTTTCCAAATCATTTCTTATGACTTTATACTAATTATTGATATTTTTAATAATTTTATCAAGGCCCGTACAGTCGATTTCCGTCAACGGCCATTGAACTGCACTTACAACGACCTTTTCCAAATTTGATTTGGACATAATTCCAAATCCAACCATTAGATTTCTAATTTCTTGTATTCATTAGAGAGCTCTTTTCTATACGAACCCAATGGTTCTGGTCTTAGGAGAATCCGACAGTCGGATCTCCCGTAATGTCCATTCGAAGTCAATGGTCGAAATTCGCGAACTACCGCAGGGCGGCGCGTTCTATTCAGGCCATTATATATATATATATATATATATATATATTATATATATATTTCGTCATTTTCTTTTAAAACGTATTTTATAAATTGTTTTAAATTCGTTTTCAAAACGATTTCAACTTCATGTTCATTTTCTAATCAAAAATGTATTCCATATCATCGATATATAAATGATAATATTTTCAAAACATTAGATTTTGAAATCAATTCCTTTTCGTTATTCATTATATAAATGAATAAAATCGATATAAATATCATTCATGTCAAAATAGCGTTAATCTAATCAATACGGCTTTATATATTTATATATATTCGTGTCCATCCCAAATTGGACATCAAAATCAAATTTTGATCTTTTATTGAATATTATTTTAAAATATTCGTTATTTTAAAATAATCGTTATTTTAAAATATTCATTCTTTCTAAACTGGAATCAGACACAGTCAATTACCATATAATTTGATGATATGGATTTCACACAACAAATGTGCATAACAACAATGAAAACAACAATCCATCATCCAGAGTGCATTCTACACTACATAAGCATCAAATATAAATATTCGACGCTTGCACAGCCTGTTAATCAATCGATCGACATACAACTAATTATTGGGACTAGTGTATGTCATATATCATCCCAATACCCGTGTGGGGTTTCAACAAACAAATACTGAATATTATTTGTGCAGTTGGGCGATGTGTAAAACTTATCGTCCCAATCAATATCAGTCAAATCAGTGTACATATACAAATCGTCTGATTTGTAAATGAATATTTATTCTCTTTCATATACATGTTAAAAATTATATTTTTAATGATAAAATATTTATTCGGTTCTTTTACACAATAAAAATGATATTTTTATTGTTCTAATATATTTTATAAAATTTCGGCGGCATAACGGCACGATACTAGAAACGGGATAAAGCCTAGCCTTATCCCCAGTCTAATAATGGCCCATGCCATACACATACCAATTCCAATTCTATTTCATCTCCCCAAACCAATCCAAACAACCAAAACAATCAACCAAAAAACCCAACACAATATAACCAAACACACAAGTCGTCCATGGTCTGTGGACGACGGGGAAACAGTTCATATATGCAGTTACATAATAAATAACTGTATAAATAAATTCAGTGAGAGAGTTCCCACCTTTGGGTTTCCACTCCGCCAATCATTATTTCTGAATGGTTCGGATTTTGTTTTGATTACCGTCGGTTCCATCGCAATCTATTTCACTCTGCTCATAGTAAAAATCACATTTTTATTGTTCAGTTTTATATATATAAATCATATTTTCACATCGCTACCGTCTATGTAAAAATCGCTTCATTATATGTGAAAATAACATTTCTAGTTCGCTACTTCATATATAAAAATCCCATTTTTATATAGCTACTACATATGTAAAAATCATATTTTTATATTCTCAATTATATAAAAATCATATTTTTAATACGCTACATATATAAAAATCATATTTTTATTATCTCTAAAATATAAAGATCATATTTTTATTATGCTATAATATAAATAAAAATCATATCTTTGTATTACAAATTATATATATATAAATCATGTCTTCCTAGAAACAAAAATCTCATCTTCATGCATATAAAAATCTCGCTTTTCATATTATTAAAAATCATATCTTCGTATTTTTATTTCGCTAAAAATCACCTCTTTATGTTATTAATAATATCCTATCTTTTCGTTTTTAAAATCGAATCTTTTTGTGAATACAAATCTAAACCTCTCGTGAATAAAAATCTAAATTTTATCATAATCTAAAGACTGAATTTAAATCATGTTTTTATATTTAAATTAGCTAACTAAAATAAATAAAATAAATATTAAAAGTAAAAATAAAAATAAAACACTCACTGTTCTTGGGTTTTTGAAGAAGGGGGGCATCAGAGATCGCTGGTGGTCAGCACAGGTGGCGGGGAGGCTCTGATGAACGGAGGGGAGAATGGCGGTGGCCTGTGGCGGCCCTCGCTGGTGCGGCGCTTGCGGTTTGATTTGAGGGTGAGGGGCGAGATCGAAGTTGGCGGATTCAGGTGGAGATGAGGGAGGCGCTGCGCGATCGGTTGGAGGAGGCCGCGACGGTGACGGCGAGCGACGGGTAAGCGCGATAAACGATGGCGCGGTTCCCCCCTTTTTTATTTCTTTTGATTTCTCAGATCTGAAAATGTTGGGGATGGAAAGGAGAAAGGTAGGAGTTTTATATATATATATATAATATTAATATATTATTACTTTTTCAATTTAAGTTGACTTTTCATACGAACTCAGTTTCGAACCCAACGACTGTCGTCCCTAGTGTAATACTCCCATTCCAAACACAATGGGATATGTTTCACAAACCAATTCGAACGTTATGATCAGTTTCCGTTAAATTTAAAATATAAATCATTATATTTTAATTTCAAACGTACATTTCAATTTACCAGGGCCACATACTGATTCTAAAGATTCCCGAAAAGTTATTTCTAGCTTCATATCGACGATACGGTCCTAACAAAACTAATTTCGTCAAATTTGAAGACCGTTTGAAAAATGACCATTTTCTGGTCGATCCAAATTGACTGAAACTGTCAAAACACGTTTTCCTTTGCCATGCTCACATATTGATTTAGAAAATTGGAATCTAGCAATAACTTAACACTATGGATCCAACAAAAGTGGTTTCATTGAAAACGGAGGTCGTTTGCAAAATTTCCATTTTTAAGGGCCAAAATTCCATAGCGACTATTCTGAAATTTCAACTGGACACAACTTTTTATCCCCGTTACGAAATTTCAATTTTTCTGATTCGTTGGAAAGATATTCTCGAATAGATTCAAATATTTTTGGTTTCGCCAAAATCCGTGTAACGACCCGGGAAAAAGCGACCTTGGTTATCCGATATATAACACCTATCGAACAATCAAAAGTCGAAATTACCGGATAGTCCAAGAAAGAAATTAGAGGGTGAGGATAGATAAGATAGAAAATTAGAACAGAAGAAGAAGAAGAACACAACAACATCAGAGTAACACGAATCTCACAGCGGAACGAATAAAATATAATGGACAACATATCTTGAAATCAAAGTAGTATATGTATATCATACCATTATCAGAGTACAACACTTTCATCACAGCGGAATAATCAATAGCTAGAAAAATCTTGAAGCCTCCTGCTCCAAGCTCTTCAAGCATACCTGTAAATCCTGACTACTTGACTGCCCGTACAAATTTGGGCACCCAAGAGTTTAGGGAAAACAAAACAAAATAAAACTCTGGGTCATTCATGGGACTGGTGCGAGTAAACTCCAATCATTTGGTTTAACTTTTCAAAATCCTTTCCAAAAGAAAAGATAATCGTAAGACCAATCCACTCATAAATACGGATGGCTTTTACCTTACGATAACCCAAAACACTTTGGAAATCATATATTATCTGATATTATAATAATGTCTAATCACAAGTAATTAAAATCTAGTAGAACGCTTGCATTTCACGCTCTACATATATAATATACAATCAAACTCGCAGGCACTTATTGGAGATTGGATTCTAACTTGACAAGGTATGGGACCACCTTCCGAACGTGTATCTCTAGAGGCAAATACACTGGGTTCAACAAGAACATCTTGCAACCCGGCCCACACATGACCGACCACTCATTTCGCTTGAGTGTATCGAATGTATATCACCAACGGTTGGGATCAGCAACCGTCTCCCGATAAGGGACAGCATCGATAGATTTAAGAACAAAAGGAATTTCTCTAGATAGGTGATCATACATCCTAATGGGTGCGACCCACATAGCCATGCTGCTTGCCCGATTTTAGTCATTTCCCGGTGGATGAGGCTTGAGGTCATAACGTATCTTTTGACAGATCCCACCTCCATTACTTTGAATGCCACATCGTCATACCCGCCAAATCACAAATTGATTTCACCAAAAATACCACAGGTATACAGCTAAGAGAAACGAATTCCTCCGCCACCAAACGTAATTACGTTTGAAGAGATCAACTTACGCGATCCTTTGAATATACTCTGTCAGACATTCGTCCATTCACGTTTGTCCTGGGACTGGACAAACCGAAGGCACTATTCTGTAAATAGGATAGCCCTTGCATAACTCCGTCTTCAATATATTCAGCATACTTGATTCGCAACGCTTATGCCAATACGGAGTGGTTCTCTGGATAATAATCCAACCGGTCTCTCCATATTAACAACGTAAAATGGTCAAAACTTTGATAGTCGGTGATTTAACTATCAAATAAAAACATGTCGGTGTGCAAACAACGATATTATTTCCAGATGGAAATTCTATCGATCAATCATCATTAATCATCAAATTATCATAAATTTACCCTTTTCCTTATTCTTGTTTTCCTATATTTCTTATTTACTATATTTAGAAAATATACGTTATTAACAATGGAAAACAATTCCATTTCTCATTTTCTATATTCAGAAAACATTTCTGATTTTCATTTGGAAGACATTTCCAAATCTCCTTTATTGGGTTTAAACTGATGTTTGAATAAACATCGCTATGCCAACACCAACCATTTCGCTCATTAACTAAATTCACCTAACTCCTTTCACTCTCGAACCTTATCCACTTCTTAGTTAAAAACGAAGTCAATCAAGTTGGAGTATAATTACCTCTCAGACCTTAACTGAACAACATTTCTAACTTCGAAATAGACAAAGTTCAAACTTTACTCTTTAAGAAACTTCCTTGCGAACTCTCGGATTCTATTTATGAATCCACTTCCTTTACTGAATCATTTGATTATAACTATAAATGTTATAATTCCATGCTTTCAAAATATGTTAACTTAAATATATTTCCATATCTTAATTTGGATAAATAAACAACCGACTACTTTATTAACAGATAATTAAAACTTGATTTGAAATGGAAAGTAAACATTACTTCCCTTGATTCGATATAATTGAATTTCCATGTATGATTCACTCTCGAATAATCACTATCCGATAATTCTCTTTCGAATAAACTATATTCGATTCCCCTGTACGAATAACCAATATTCGTAATCCTTTTCTTCGAATAACTAATATTCGAAAAATCTCACTTCGAATAAACCATATTCGATAATTCTCTCCTTCGAATAACTATATTCGATTTAACACACTTCGAACGAACTATATTCGATTACTCTTCTCGAATAAACTATATTCGATAACTCTACTTCGAATAGGTGATATTCGATTAATTCCCTTTTTGACTAACCCTAAGTAATTTACTAATACTCGACTAACTCGACTTAATTAACTTCTATTGATTAATTACTATTTGATTTAACACCATTTGCTTGACTCTATATCGCAGCGATCACAATGGTTACGCCTGTTTCCCCTAGGAAACATCCGACCGCCGTAGGCTATCTGCAGCCCTGCGAATTACGCTAGCAGTCGTGCTAAATGGAAATTCATCCTTAAATAACTTTGTCTATTTTTAACTCTATCTCAAATAATTAGATTTGATCAATTCTAATTGAATAACTAATATTCAATTAACCCTTATTCGATTACTATATTTGAATAACTCTAGTTCGATTTGACTCAAAACGATTAACTCTAACTGATTAACTCTAACTGGTTAATTCTAACTGAATAACTCTAACTGGATAACTCTAACTGAATAACTCTAACTGGTTAACTCTAACTAACTAACTCTAACTGTTTAACTTTACGGTTTAACTCTGACAGTTTAACTTCAACGGTTTAACTCTAACAGTTTAACTCCAACTGTTTAACTCTAACAGTTTAACTCCAACTGTTTAACTCTAACAGTTTAACTCCAACGGTTTAACTCTAACAGTTTAACTCCAACAGTTTAAATCTAGTTGATTAACTCTTTTGAATTAATCCCTTTGACTTTTCTCTTTTGAATAATTCCTTTGGAATAATTCCTTTGAATTACTTCCCTTGAATAGATTCTTTTTCTATTCGTTTACTCAACAAATAACTATTCTCTTTTCGCTTCTATTTATTTAACAAATAAATATTCCCTTTAACTTTTCTATTTATTCAACAAATAAATATTTCTTTTAACTTTTCTATTTATTTAACAAATAAGTACTTCTGTCAACTTTTCTTTATTCCCTACATGAATATTCCCTTTTCAATTCCATTTGTAAATACTTTTACGAATGTTTCCCTTTTTATTTCTATTTGTAATCGTTTCACAAATATTTCCCATCTATTTGATTTCACCAATATTTTCCCTTCTATTTGATTTCACCAATATTTTCCCTTCTATTTGATTTCACTAATATTTTCCCTTCTATTTGATTTCACCAATATTTGTTTTTTTACAAATGCTTTGATTCTATAATCATTTTCTCTCATGAAATTCTCTTCCTTTTATATATATAAAATCTATTGATTTTCTATAAATAATTTATTTTCAAAATAAACTTTGAAAATCCCTTTTCACTTTCTAGTATCACTTATGGTATAAAAATACCAAATCAAAAGGTTCAATCATCATCCAAACACACAGGTTCAACAACAGATGATATAACACATCATATATCAGAATATATGAAAAACGGTAAATAAATGTTGAGCAATCCAGTTGGATTCCTCCGACCTGTTTCCCTGCATCCACAGATGTTACACAATATAATTCACATCAATTTCATTTCAATATGAGGTATTCTGATAAACAAAATCAACATCGGTTAACGATATATATAACTATATCGGTATTTTCAATCAATTGACTAGCAGTTCAACCAAACAATCAACACTCAGCAATTCAATCAATAATTATCAGTTCTAAAAATACTTTATAAAAATATAAAGTGTTCAGAGTTAGTGAGATTTACTCACCTTGGACGGTTTTATCGTTGAATAACGATAATTGGTCATTGATTTGGTTCAGACGTTAAATTTCACCATAAATCCAAACGAGCTCCAATCCACTTGCGTTCAGTTCCATTGCATAGTGCTCGTCCATACGATCCCAACGGATCCTGTTTCGTTAAATTTCGTTAATGTATGCAAAAGTTATGCTATTTACAATATCTACCTAATTTAAATGAATATTAAATTAATTAAATTAATTAAATTATTTTTATCTTAATTAATTTCTAATTGCGTTATTAGCCAAATTACCTTCTCTGCCCTTCTAAAAAATCATACTTTCCCATCTCTAGCCATATCCAAATTTTTTTTAAAATTGAAAAACCATTTTAATATTAATTAAATTAAATTTTCAAATAAAATATTTAAAAATATTCATTTAATTATAACTTAAAAATTTTAACCCGGATCAAAAATCTGCTTCCACTCATTTTAAAGTATTTTTCGATAAGAATCCAACGGTCCTTGTTTCGTGGAAATCCGACTTGTTTTGAAAAAGTTATAAGCTTTTAAAGTTTATGGTTAAAAATTACGAAAATGCCCCTGGTCTGTTTTAAATTCAAAATAAATTCAAATTAAATTTTAAATTTAAATTTAAATTAATCATCCCATCCGTCGGATCAGTTAGGGATAGCCAGGGAGAGCAGGAAACTATATTTTCCAAACTCAAGCCTTAGACACTATCCTCTCTGTCACCCTTAGAATGTTCTGATATTTATTTTTACAAATTCTATTTTAATTATAATATATATTTATATATATATATTACACAAATAAATAAATAAATAAATATTATTTAAAAACTTACCCCGCGAAGCCCAAGCCTCTGCCTAAGAGTCCGCAGCTCCCCGTCTTGCCCTCCTTTCTCCCTTCCTTCCCTTTTCCCTATTTCCTAATATTTTATTATTATTTCTGCCATTGCCAAAGCTTGAAAGAGGAGGAGGAGGAGTGAGTTTAAAATGAAGGGGGGGGGCTATTTATAGCCGAAGGAGTCACACGGATTGCTGAGGTGGCGCGAATCAAACGGTCGAAAATGGATGGCTAGGATTAATCCTTAAATTTATTAAATTATAAATAAATTTAATAATTTATGAATAGTAAAGTGTGTTTTCTCAACCCTATTCGGACGTTAATTTGACTTACTTATTGATACTTTATCCAAAATCTTTTTCAACCATGTTGTTCAATTTTTCTTGCTCTTCAATAATATATAAAAATATTTAAATTTTGAATTCGTTTGAACTTTCAAATAATTTAAATTCAAATTCAAAATAGTGTTTTGTGTTAGTTTCAACACCTTCCAGTCTCATGTTGGAGTATCAAACGATAACGGTTTTCAGAAATTCTTCCACCATCTGGTCCGGTTTTTAACGTACTTCAATCCTATGTATTCAAATCAAAAATCGGAGTTCGTTTAGATTTTCAAATAATTTATTTAAATTTTGTTTCCTTAATAACTTTCTATATCCGTTATAGGATTTTCCCAGATTTCATATATAGTTAATATCCTATGTTTAGAATTTTCCTGGATAGGTCTTAGGTTCCAGTTTTGCCATTAGCATTAGCAAATTCCAATTACCGTCAAAATTTAGTTCAAATTTTGGCCTTTTATTTTTTTCTTTTCCACATACGGATGCCATTTTTGACGTAACTTGGTTGGTTACCTAATTTCATCATTTCGGATTTAATGAAACTGATTTCATCGAAATCCGAGTTCGTTAGCTACTACTTCCTTTGTAAACGTACTATTTTTAATTAAAAATTTATCCTTTTATACTGCCAGTTCACATTATATTGCAGATCCACTAAATTTCTACCATTTCGGAATAAAATAAAATATTCAAAATTATTGAAATTAAACCATTTAGAATTCCAAAATAATAAAAAAACATTTTTAAATAATAACTAAATGGTAAAAAAAATCTGGGCCGTTACATTCTTCCCCCCTTAAAATAATTTCGTCCTCGAAATTGCTAAGGTAGAAAAATGAATTTTATTACTAGGTTAAAATTATTTGGTTACTCTGATTTCACTAAACCAATCTATTCTAATTAATTTATTAATTTATTTCTATAAACGAAAATTTTCAAAAATTCTGAAAATTTTCTAACACTCGAAATTTCTGAAAAATTTCGCCAGCACCTCCTTTGTACTGGTCAATAGCTCAAACTCCAACTCGCCTCTCTAGACCTTCTTCAACCCAAAAGAAAATCAAACAGCCAAGTGGCTTGTCAAACAGGCTCATAAATCTCATCCAACTCATATGAATATGTACGTGTACCTTTTTGTCGGCATTCAATTCTGCTATCAATTTAGCATATACCACTATCATCCCAATCAAACTCCCAATCACTTTTATCTTCAGCACGACCATCCGCTTATAACCAAGCCAAATTTCAATCAAACTGCAATTCCAATCTCAATTCAAATTTCTTGCTCGACCATCCATTTCTATCCCAGATAATCTCTAATTCAGTCCAATTCTACTTGATACCATTCTATTTCAATTCAACTCAATTTCCACTGAACTGGCTTCAACTCAATTTTAAATTTGCTTTCACAAATTTCTATTTAATTTGTGTTTATTTCAAACAATCTTACCTGGGAGTTTCAAATAGCTTTGCCTTTTCCAAAAATCAAATATCCCTATGGAATATCAAACAACTTGGTTTCTCAAAACAATAGTAATCTGTCACTTACAAACTCGAAAATGAACACCGATGATGTCCGGATCAACATCGGAATTTATTTTCCAGCTATCGAAGTGAGTTCAATACTATGTCACTTTCAAAACCATTTCTAAACACTTTCATTTTGAAATTCATTTCAAAATATCCCTTTTTAATGCTTGTAACAAATTTAAAATCTCCCAGGATTTTAAAATTCACATATATTCAATTTAATTCCATTTACAACGCTTATTCAAATTTTAGCAATTTTAATTCCAATTCTGAACTTAAATTCAGATTTAATTCATCTGATTTCATATATTTCACTTATATGAATTTTGATTTTTTTATTTACATAACCATTTCACATTTTACAATCTTATCCGATTATAATCACAACCAACACATCCAACATATAATAATTTCAAATATCCTTACTTTGCTTATATCAAAATATAATTTGGGTAAAATTATTTCATTTACAGCTTTTTTCAAAATATATCGTGTCGACCCATCGTATTCAAGTGTTTGGTAATCCCTATCAATACAGTGGATCAAACTGATCAACCGGAATTCACAAACAACTCAACCAATAAATCTCCACAATACTAAATGATTTTATAAAACTCTACAAATACGTTCACTCGTATATATACACTCAAACTCAATTTAGGGTATTACTAACCCCATCTCTACTGAGTCACGCCACAGAGCCAAGGTAATCACTTAACCTTCAGCTCTGATACCACTGTAACGACCCGGGAAAAAGCGACCTTGGTTATCCGATATATAACACCTATCGAACAATCAAAAGTCGAAATTACCGGATAGTCCAAGAAAGAAATTAGAGGGTGAGGATAGATAAGATAGAAAATTAGAACAGAAGAAGAAGAAGAACACAACAACATCAGAGTAACACGAATCTCACAGCGGAACGAATAAAATATAATGGACAACATATCTTGAAATCAAAGTAGTATATGTATATCATACCATTATCAGAGTACAACACTTTCATCACAGCGGAATAATCAATAGCTAGAAAAATCTTGAAGACTCATGCTCCAAGCTCTTCAAGCATACCTGTAAATCCTGACTACTTGACTGCCCGTACAAATTTGGGCACCCAAGAGTTTAGGGAAAACAAAACAAAATAAAACTCTGGGTCATTCATGGGACTGGTGCGAGTAAACTCCAATCATTTGGTTTAACTTTTCAAAATCCTTTCCAAAAGAAAAGATAATCGTAAGACCAATCCACTCATAAATACGGATGGCTTTTACCTTACGATAACCCAAAACACTTTGGAAATCATATATTATCTGATATTATAATAATGTCTAATCACAAGTAATTAAAATCTAGTAGAACGCTTGCATCTCACGCTCTACACATATAATATACAATCAAACTCGCAGGCACTTATTGGAGATTGGATTCCAACTTGACAAGGTATGGGACCACCTTCCGAACGTGTATCTCTAGAGGCAAATACACTGGGTTCAACAAGAACATCTTGCAACCCGGCCCAAACATGACCGACCACTCATTTCGCTTGAGTGTATCGAATGTATATCACCAACGGTTGGGATCAGCAACCGTCTCCCGATAAGGGACAGCATCGATAGATTTAAGAACAAAAGGAATTTCTCTAGATAGGTGATCATACATCCTAATGGGTGCGACCCACATAGCCATGCTGCTTGCCCGATTTTTGTCATTTCCCGGTGGATGAGGCTTGAGGTCATAACGTATCTTTTGACAGATCCCACCTCCATTACTTTGAATGACACATCGTCATACCCGCCAAATCACAAATTGATTTCACCAAAAATACCACAGGTATACAGCTAAGAGAAACGAATTCCTCCGCCACCAAACGTAATTACGTTTGAAGAGATCAACTTACGCGATCCTTTGAATATACTCTATCAGACATTCGTCCATTCACGTTTGTCCTGGGACTGGACAAACCGAAGGCACTATTCTGTAAATAGGATAGCCCTTGCATAACTCCGTCTTCAATATATTCAGCATACTTGATTCGCAACGCTTATGCCAATACGGAGTGGTTCTCTGGATAATAATCCAACCGGTCTCTCCATATTAACAACGTAAAATGGTCAAAACTTTGATAGTCGGTGATTTAACTATCAAATAAAAACATGTCGGTGTGCAAACAACGATATTATTTCCAGATGGAAATTCTATCGATCAATCATCATTCATCATCAAATTATCATAAATTTACCCTTTTCCTTATTCTTGTTTTCCTATATTTCTTATTTACTATATTTAGAAAATATACGTTATTAACAATGGAAAACAATTCCATTTCTCATTTTCTATATTCAGAAAACATTTCTGATTTTCATTTGGAAGACATTTCCAAATCTCCTTTATTGGGTTTAAACTGATGTTTGAATAAACATTGCTATGCCAACACCAACCATTTCGCTCATTAACTAAATTCACCTAACTCCTTTCACTCTCGAACCTTATCCACTTCTTAGTTAAAAACGAAGTCAATCAAGTTGGAGTATAATTACCTCTCAGACCTTAACTGAACAACATTTCTAACTTCGAAATAGACAAAGTTCAAACTTTACTCTTTAAGAAACTTCCTTGCGAACTCTCGGATTCTATTTATGAATCCACTTCCTTTACTGAATCATTTGATTATAACTATAAATGTTATAATTCCATGCTTTCAAAATATGTTAACTTAAATATATTTCCATATCTTAATTTGGATAAATAAACAACCGACTACTTTATTAACAGATAATTAAAACTTGATTTGAAATGGAAAGTAAACATTACTTCCCTTGATTCGATATAATTGAATTTCCATGTATGATTCACTCTCGAATAATCACTATCCGATAATTCTCTTTCGAATAAACTATATTCGATTCCCCTGTTCGAATAACTAATATTCGTAATCCTTTTCTTCGAATAACTAATATTCGAAAAATCTCACTTCGAATAAACCATATTCGATAATTCTCTCCTTCGAATAACTATATTCGATTTAACACACTTCGAACGAACTATATTCGATTACTCTTCTCGAATAAACTATATTCGATAACTCTACTTCGAATAGGTGATATTCGATTAATTCCCTTTTTGACTAACCCTAAGTAATTTACTAATACTCGACTAACTCGACTTAATTAACTTCTATTGATTAATTACTATTTGATTTAACACCATTTGCTTGACTCTATATCGCAGCGATCACAATGGTTATGCCTGTTTTCCCCTTGGAAACATCCGACCGCCGTAGGCTATCTGCAGCCCTGCGAATTACGCTAGCAGTCGTGCTAAATGGAAATTCATCCTTAAATAACTTTGTCTATTTTTAACTCTATCTCGAATAATTAGATTCGATCAATTCTGATTGAATAACTAATATTCAATTAACCCTTATTCGATTACTATATTTGAATAACTCTAGTTCGATTTGACTCAAAACGATTAACTCTAACTGATTAACTCTAACTGGTTAATTCTAACTGAATAACTCTAACTGGATAACTCTAACTGAATAACTCTAACTGGTTAACTCTAACTAACTAACTCTAACTGTTTAACTTTACGGTTTAACTCTGACAGTTTAACTTCAACGGTTTAACTCTAACAGTTTAACTCCAACTGTTTAACTCTAACAGTTTAACTCCAACTGTTTAACTCTAACAGTTTAACTCCAACGGTTTAACTCTAACAGTTTAACTCCAACAGTTTAAATCTAGTTGATTAACTCTTTTGAATTAATCCCTTTGACTTTTCTCTTTTGAATAATTCCTTTGGAATAATTCCTTTGAATTACTTCCCTTGAATAGATTCTTTTTCTATTCGTTTACTCAACAAATAACTATTCTCTTTTCGCTTCTATTTATTTAACAAATAAATATTTCCTTTAACTTTTCTATTTATTCAACAAATAAATATTTCTTTTAACTTTTCTATTTATTTAACAAATAAGTACTTCTGTCAACTTTTCTTTATTCCCTACATGAATATTCCCTTTTCAATTTCATTTGTAAATACTTTTACGAATGTTTCCCTTTTTATTTCTATTTGTAATCGTTTCACAAATATTTCCCATCTATTTGATTTCACCAATATTTTCCCTTCTATTTGATTTCACCAATATTTTCCCTTCTATTTGATTTCACTAATATTTTCCCTTCTATTTGATTTCACCAATATTTGTTTTTTTACAAATGCTTTGATTCTATAATCATTTTCTCTCATGAAATTCTCTTCCTTTTATATATATAAAATCTATTGATTTTCTATAAATAATTTATTTTCAAAATAAACTTTGAAAATCCCTTTTCACTTTCTAGTATCACTTATGGTATAAAAATACCAAATCAAAAGGTTCAATCATCATCCAAACACACAGGTTCAACAACAGATGATATAACACATCATATATCAGAATATATGAAAAACGGTAAATAAATGTTGAGCAATCCAGTTGGATTCCTCCGACCTGTTTCCCTGCATCCACAGATGTTACACAATATAATTCACATCAATTTCATTTCAATATGAGGTATTCTGATAAACAAAATCAACATCGGTTAACGATATATATAACTATATCGGTATTTTCAATCAATTGACTAGCAGTTCAACCAAACAATCAACACTCAGCAATTCAATCAATAATTATCAGTTCTAAAAATACTTTATAAAAATATAAAGTGTTCAGAGTTAGTGAGATTTACTCACCTTGGACGGTTTTATCGTTGAATAACGATAATTGGTCATTGATTTGGTTCAGACGTTAAATTTCACCATAAATCCAAACGAGCTCCAATCCACTTGCGTTCAGTTCCATTGCGTAGTGCTTGTTCATACGATCCCAACGGATCCTGTTTCGTTAAATTTCGTTAATGTATGCAAAAGTTATGCTATTTACAATATCTACCTAATTTAAATGAATATTAAATTAATTAAATTAATTAAATTATTTTTATCTTAATTAATTTCTAATTGCGTTATTAGCCAAATTACCTTCTCTGCCCTTCTAAAAAATCATACTTTCCCATCTCTAGCCATATCCAAATTTTTTTTAAAATTGAAAAACCATTTTAATATTAATTAAATTAAATTTTCAAATAAAATATTTAAAAATATTCATTTAATTATAACTTAAAAATTTTAACCCGGATCAAAAATCTGCTTCCACTCATTTTAAAGTATTTTTCGATAAGAATCCAACGGTCCTTGTTTCGTGGAAATCCGACTTGTTTTGAAAAAGTTATAAGCTTTTAAAGTTTATGGTTAAAAATTACGAAAATGCCCCTGGTCTGTTTTAAATTCAAAATAAATTCAAATTAAATTTTAAATTTAAATTTAAATTAATCATCCCATCTGTCGGATCAGTTAGGGATAGCCAGGGAGAGCAGGAAACTATATTTTCCAAACTCAAGCCTTAGACACTATCCTCTCTGTCACCCTTAGAATGTTCTGATATTTATTTTTACAAATTCTATTTTAATTATAATATATATATATATATATATATTACACAAATAAATAAATAAATATTATTTAAAAACTTACCCCGCGAAGCCCAAGCCTCTGCCTAAGAGTCCGCAGCTCCCCGTCTTGCCCTCCTTTCTCCCTTCCTTCCCTTTTCCCTATTTCCTAATATTTTATTATTATTTCTGCCATTGCCAAAGCTTGAAAGAGGAGGAGGAGGAGTGAGTTTAAAATGAAGGGGGGGGCTATTTATAGCCGAAGGAGTCACATGGATTGCTGAGGTGGCGCGAATCAAACGGTCAAAAATGGATGGCTAGGATTATTCCTTAAATTTATTAAATTATAAATAAATTTAATAATTTATGAATAGTAAAGTGTGTTTTCTCAACCCTATTCGGACGTTAATTTGACTTACTTATTGATACCTTATCCAAAATCTTTTTCAACCATGTTGTTCATTTTTTCTTGCTCTTCAATAATATATAAAAATATTTAAATTTTGAATTCGTTTGATCTTTCAAATAATTTAAATTCAAATTCAAAATAGTGTTTTGTGTTAGTTTCAACACCTTCCAGTCTCATGTTGGAGTATCAAACGATAACGGTTTTCAGAAATTCTTCCACCATCTGGTCCGGTTTTTAACGTACTACAATCCTATGTATTCAAATCAAAAATCGGAGTTCGTTTAGATTTTCAAATAATTTATTTAAATTTTGTTTCCTTAATAACTTTCTATATCCGTTATAGGATTTTCCCAGATTTCATATACAGCTAATATCCTATGTTTAGAATTTTCCTGGATAGGTCTCAGGTTCCAGTTTTGCTGTTAGCATTAGCAAATTCCAATTACCGTCAAAATTTAGTTCAAATTTTGGCCTTTTATTTTTTTCTTTTCCACATACGGATGCCATTTTTGACGTAACTTGGTTGGTTACCTAATTTCATCATTTCGGATTTAATGAAACTGATTTCATCGAAATCCGAGTTCGTTAGCTACTACTTCCTTTGTAAACGTACTATTTTTAATTAAAAATTTATCCTTTTATACTGCCAGTTCACATTATATTGCAGATCCACTAAATTTCTACCATTTCGGAATAAAATAAAATATTCAAAATTATTGAAATTAAACCATTTAGAATTCCAAAATAATAAAAAAACATTTTTAAATAATAACTAAATGGTCAAAAAAATCTGGGCCGTAACAATCCGGTTTATTTTGAATCCAGTACATTCATTTGAAATTTGAAATCGAATTTTCAAACTACCGCGCTATTTTCAATTCCTTTTATAAATAAAAATAAATATTTATATTCTAACGTCAATTCAAATAAATATATACGTTCTAATTCTATTCAAAATAAATTTCTCATCATTATTCTTTAAAATAATTCATTTTAAATATTCAAAATTCATCAAAATTGCCTAAATAAATTTTTTTAAATTGGCTCGGATTTTCCAGGTTATTACATTACTCATGTTGTTTAATTGGTTTCTAGTCCTAACTACAGATACAATATCTCCTAGTATATTTTCTATAGGATGATCTCTTAGAAGTCTAATTCTTTCATTATGTTGACTAATTTTGTTATCTATTTCATTTGATTCATTATCATTATCAAATTCATCTTCATTATGTTTTTGATTTGTATCTTTACAATTTTCATCGAAAAATACATTCATGGTTTCTTGAATAAAACTGGTTTTTAAATTGAAAACTCTATAAGCTTTACTTCTATTTGAGTATCCAATAAAAATTACTTTATCCTATTAAGAGTCAGACTTATCCAAATTTTCTTTAGTATTTAAAATTAAACATTTACTTCCAAAAACTCTAAAGTAGGATACTTTTGGTTTCTTATTATAAAGAAGTTCATATGGTGTTTTTTTGCATAGCATTCATATGGTGTTTTGTTTGTTAATGGTCTGATTAAAATTTTATTTAAGATATAACAAGATGTACAACTGCTTCAGCCCAAAATTTTCTTGGTAAATTACTATCAAAAAGCATAGTTCTCGCACACTCTTGATTCGTTCTATTTTTATGCTCAACTACTCCGTTTTGTTGTGGAGTTCTTAGAAAATAGAAATTATGAGTAATTCCCATTTTGTTACATAAATTCTCAAAATTTTCATTTTCAAATTCCCCACCATGATCACTATGTATAGTTTTAACTTTTGAAGATAATAGATTTTGAATTCTTTTAGCAAAAGATTTAAATGATCAAAAGCATCACTTTTGTATTTGGGAAAGAGTGTCCAGGTGTATCTAGAGTAATCATCGATAATTACGAACACATATTTACTGTGATTTATTGATTGAGATTGAGATGGACCAAATAAATCCAAATAAAGTAATTCTAACGAATTTGAAGTGGAAATCTCATCTTTCAATTCAAATGAACTTTTTCTTAATTTTCCTAGTTGACAAGCATCACATAAACTATCTAATTTAATATTTATTTTGGGAAACCCTCTAACTAAATCTAGTTTGGAAATTCTAGAGAGGTGTTTGAAATTTAAACGTCTGAATCTTTTATGCCATATCCAAGGATCACTTGTATTAGCCAAAAGACATAGGTTATCGTTTGAAAAATTCATACTTAAGATGTAAATATTTTTCTTCCTAATTCCTTCAAAAAATATGTTTGAATTGTTATATTCGATGAAACATTTATCTTTTTCATATTTGATTTTATAACCTTTATCACATAATTGACTTGTACTAAGTATGTTGTGTTTAAAATTTCTAACTAATAAAACATCAAAAATAGTAAAAGTTTTAGAGTTACCAACATTGCCGATGTTAATCACATGTCCTTTTGAGTTATCTCCAAAGTAGATCGTTCCTCTGTCTTCGTAAATTACATCTTTGAGTATCTCTATAATTCCAGTCATATGCCTCGAACAGCCACTATCAAGTATCCATTCATCTTTGTTGATTTGCACCATTTGCTTATCGAGTGTTGAATCATCAAGAGCCATGTAACACATCTGTTCCTGTGCAACACACCAGTTTGGTAGACAGCCTTATTTTTTATAGAATTAAATGCAGACTCACGAAGCAATAATGAAATGAATATTTTTGAACTAGTGCTATAATGAATTTCAAAATTTTCTATTTAAACTTTTCAAAAATTCAAATTATGAAGACTTTAAAAACCAAGGCTCTAATACCAATTGTTGGAAATGCAGATTAAGGATCTTAAGGTAAACTAAACACTAAATATGGATGAATAGTGTTTAATGGATTTCATAAATTTCTTGAAATCATTTTAAGTTATTCAAAATGAAATACAAATCACAAATAAAAAATGATCACTAAATCAAACACAGATGTAGATAATAATAAATAAAGGCAGTAAAAGATAACAACACACCGGATTTTTATACTAGTTCGGAGTTACCCTACATCCAGTCCCACACAACTTTGTATTGATGCAGATTTGTTTTATATCAATATCCAAATTTACAATCCTCGATTTCAAGGACGTGAGGTAAACCCTGCCTATTTCTGGAGTATACTGGAACTCATTTGATTTCTGGGTTACAATCACAACTAATCGATTTGTATGGGCTACGGCACACCTAGTCGATTAGAACGGGATACGACCATACCTTTTCAGTATCATTTTTTGTTGATTGTCTCAATAAAACTTGATATTGTGATCTTTGATTACATAAACCTTATAACTTTTGTGTAGCACTTGAATCTTTAAGAGAGTGAGGTAGAGAATCAAAATAGAAAAGTTTTGATATGATTCACTTTGAATTTTGGCAGAGTATAAGTGTAGAATTTAATAAGTTAAGAGTTTTAATGGAGAGAAGATAAAGGAAAGTTTTATATATTATTATGTATACTAGTTTAAAATATAAGATCAATGTATAAAGTTTTAAATATATATATATAACTACTTGAGGATAAATTTTAATAAATATATATAAAGACTCGATAAATAATAAACTATAGACCGGTTTGAAGTCTTGTCCCCATCGTAGTCAAAAACAATACGTATGACTCTTTTTTGTTGCTTTAATCATCGAGTCTTCTTGTTATATGATAAGCTCTTTGTCATGAATCAAAAACCATGATTCAACAAAACTCATTCTTATCAATAAGTTATTTCCTTTCTCTCTATACAAGCCCTTAGTTAGTGGATCCACAATGTTATTTTTTGACTTTAAATAGCCGATAGTGGTAACTTTATTAGAAAGGAGTCATAGTTTTGTGTCTACAATGAATATGTCTAGACTTACCATTATAAAGTTTACTATTAGCTCTACCAATAGCAGATTGACTATCAAAATGTGTATTTATTGGCGGTGCAGGTTTTTATTAACTTGGAATATCTTCTAAAAACCTCAAAGACATTCTGCTTCTTTTATAGCTTTATCCACTGTAGTGAATTCTGACTCCATTATAGATCTTATTATGCAAGCCTGTTTGGAAGATTTCCAAGATACCGCCATATTAGCCAAAGTGAACACATATTCACTTGCAGATTTTGTGCCTACTAACCGAGTAACCCAATTTGTGTCGTAATATCATTATATTATAGGCGGATATCCTAAATAATGTAATTCATAATTCTATGAATATTTCAGATAACCTAATACTCAAACTATAACTTTTTTATGATCCTTTCCTAGATTGCTCGCATACCGGATAATTTTATTTATTTAATATGCTATGTTTGGTCCAGTACAGTTCATTACCTACATAATGTTGCCTTATAAACAAGAATACTCAAGTTGATGAATTCTATCACCATAATTTTTGATCCAATTTTGATTTAAGTCTATAGGTGACTTTGCAATACTTATGTTATGCTACTTCAAAATTTTCAGTATTTTTTCAATGTAGTGCAAATGAGATAATATGTATCCTTAAGGACTTATGTGTATTCTTACTTCAAGAATTACATTAGCAATTCCAATATCTTGCATATCAAATATAGCGAAAGGCGTATTTTTTTATGGATGAAAATTACATCTTTATAACTTTCTGGTGTGAGTATATCATCAACATACACACATATAATGACTAACCTTTATATGCAATTTTGGTACAGGCACATTTGTCACATTAATTTATATGAAATCTACTTGATGTCATTGATTCATCAAATTTTCATGCCATTGTTTGGGTGCACGTCTAAGCCCATACATAAATTTTACTAATTTGCATTTTATTCCTACATTTTCTGCTTTTTGGAAACCCTCTGCTTGTTTCATATGAATCTCTTCTTCGAGGTCACATTTATAAATGTTTTTTTAACATCCTTTGGATATATATATATATATAGTTGTAGTATGGATGCAATTTCTATAAGTATTCTAATGGATATTATTCGTGTTACAACGAGTAAGTGTCGAAGCAGTCCAACTCTTCCTTTTGCCTATGAACTTGTGCCACAAGTCAAGCTTTATTTTGTCTGTTGAGCCATCAGGTTTTAATTTTCTCTTAAAAATCCATTTATTATCAAATGCTTTGCATCATTAAGGTAGATCTACTAATTTCCACGCATGATTTTCATAGTAGATTATATCTCATTGTCAAGGGATTCCTTCCAGTAAGGAGCCTTAGAGGAGGATATTGCTTGAATATATGTTAGTGGTTCATTTTTTAACACTAAGGCATAAAAGTTAGGTACAAAAGATTTTGAAATTCATTGCCTTTTACTTCTTCTCGGTTCCTCCGGTTGTTTATTGTTATCTTATTGTGAGTTTTCACAAACTTGTTCTTTATTACCCTTATGTGGATCAGAAATTTCTGTTTCTATTTGCTTTTTTAAAGAATCGTGTTTGACACGATGAAATACTTTTTTCCTCGAGTTTAAGACATCTTTGGATTACATACATCTGTATATATTAAGTCTAAAGGTTCTGTATTTCTTTCAACATGATGAAAGGAAGTTCTAGTCATTTTGCTTTAGTACAAATATGACTTTTGTCACTAGAATCTATTATGCATTTTGGTATAAATTTTAGATTAATTAATTTTCCTAATGTGTCAAAATTTACATGACCTAATCCGGCATACCCTATGGTAGAAGAGTCAACAATATAGATAGAAAGTTCAACTTTATTCATATCAGCATTTGGTACGATGGTTATTACATTACCTTTGAACAAAACATCACTCACATAACCCCTTCCTGCATATACTCCACTCTTTGATAGCACAAACTTATCAGCCACAAATGTGAGTTCGAAATCACGCTTGCTAAGTAGCAACTCTAAAATCAGGTTTTTTAGGTTTTCTCGAACATGAAAAACATCAAACAAGGTAAGTACCTATCCAAAAGTCAGTTTCAACACCACTTTTCTCTAGCCGTTGACCTTCAGATGAGTTACCCATAAACAAGTGATTGTCATCAGCAGAAATTTTGTAGGTTGTGAACATCCACTTATTCAAGCATATATAGCAAGTAGCCCTGGTGCATACATATCATTTCTTGTTTTCACCAACAAGATTGCATCCAAATGTTACCGCACAGAGATCTTCAGAGAGACATTCAAAAAATTCAGTCATATTTGCTTCAGATTTCTTCTTTTTGGGTGGTTTGCGACATTCTACTACTTCGTGTCCCTTCTTTCCATGGTTATGACATGTACCCTAAAACTTCTTGGACTTCCTAGGGTCATTTTCACATTTTTTTTTGGTTGGGCTTCTCTGCCTCGACAACATTCGCCTTTCCTATCATGTTGTAAGAATTGTTTTTCTCTGATTTCATGTTATCTTCCTTAATCCTCAACCTGACTACAGGTTTTCCACTATCACCTCTTTGTGCTTGTGCTTCGGGTAGTTCTTGGAATCCGTCAGTGATGTTGAAAACTTTTCAATTGCAACGGCAACCTAGAAGGATTCATTGAGTGTCACTCCTTCATCATCAAGTTCATGAATGATAACTTGCAGTTCATGAATGATGACTTGAAGTTCATGGATCAGACCGATCACAATCTTTTCATCAATCGTTTTAAAGTCGAGGAATTTCTTATTATGAACTTCATTCCTTCATGTCTTTACTTTTTATCAGGACGGCCTATAGTACTTTGGACGTTGATGCACTCCAATAGGGATTGTATATACTATTATCAAATCCATTAAGGATGTAATTTTTTCCCATAAAGTAGAAGATCTTCCAAACATTCAGGGCTTCTACTTTTGTTGCATCTGGTTTCAGTTTTGGAACTTCTGAAGCATCTCCATCAAGATACTTTGTAAGATCCAACATTATCAGATAGAGTATCATCTTTTTCTGCCATCCCTTGAAGTCAACTCTTGTGAACTTCTCTGGCCTTACTCCATGAGACAGCGCCATCAGTGGAACCATGGGCGTAGGCTGAGCAATAGTTTGTATTATCGCAGAGTTGTTATTTTGCTCGAATATCGTCGTCTACAATAGCAACTAACAATAAATATTGTTTCAAGATTGTTATCAAATATGTAATACAATTATTACAAAACTATTGCAAAAACCGTGTGTACTTATGTATAGAAACTATTACAATTATGCTGCAACAATATCAACAAATAGATTAGTAATAAGTACAGTACCTTCAGATTGTCTAGGTCCAACGTCAATTATTTCCTTGAAACAATGTTTCTCCCTCTTCTGTCATATAAGGGTAACGAGTACTTGTTTCCCAATATAAAACGGATAAGCCTTACAAAAGTAAGCTAGAATTTGCAGAGGATGCGTTGGATGCGGGTTTGGAATCAGGCGTGACGCGTGCAAGTGTGCGGGTTAGTACATTGCACTAATCGCTAAGATTACTTCGCTTTTATGTATCTCTTTGTCTCGTGTGAACTATAATAGTGTCCATATCTTAGTATATAAACATATAATGTGTAGAATATTTTAAGATGTGAGACTATTCAAATTTCAAGACATTTAATGCCTCACACTTCCCTATGCTCTCTTGTTTGCCTATAAACCATTCGTTCATTTCTAGCAGATCTAACGGATTTTCAATACAGGTAAGTTAGTTAAAGGTTTTGTAGTAAAAATCCCTTTAGGATCCCAACTAGGCGCTAGCATAACCTTACCGCCTATTTTTTCTAGGTCGCATAAATGAAACTTACTACATTATCCAATCATATAAATAAGTATATATGCACCATCTGTAACAACCCGTATTTTTATAACATGTTAAAACCGTAAATCAAGGAAGAGTTAAATTTTAAAATAAGAATCAGGAGAAACGGGTTGCGCCATTGCGTTCGTCTCGAAATTCTACTTGGAAACAAGTCCGAATTTTCAAGAAACGTAGTCCGTATGAGGGAGATATGACCCCCCCCCCCCTCGAAATTTCAGGAATTTTCAGAAACAAAAACATCTCGAAATTCGAATTCGAAATTTGAATTCAAACCCCAGCGCAGATTGGGCGGGAATTTTCCCGCCCAGGACCAGATCGACCTAGGGGTCGACACTATGGTCGACCTCCCAGGGACCAGGTCGACCTGGGGGTCGACCTTGTGCCAGAACCCAGTTTTGAGCCTGGGTTCATTCTGATGTATCTGGTCTCGTTTTCAGTCCAGGTTCGCCCGCCTAATCCTATATAAACAATGGCTATATTTGGCATAAGTAAGGGGGGGTTTTGGATACACCTTAAGTAAGGGGGGTTTTTGGATATGTGACATGCATTGTAATCAATGGCTATATTTGGCATAATTTATATGTGAATCACGATAAGGGTTTTTGGGGAATATTCTGAACTATGCAAGTTTAACTAAAATTTGGGACATATGTTATATGGTGAATTATGACCATAATTTGGGCATGTAAGTTTAGGCTTACTTTATGAATGAGGCAAGATATGTGAATAGGACTTTAAGGAATGTTTAAATCGGCTAAAACTATTATCTGCTTAATATGTTAAATTTGCCTAGTATACTAGATCTGTAACCTGTTTAATCTATTAAATTGCCTAAACTGTTAAATATGTTGAATCGCCTAACCTGCTAATTATGCCTAATCTGCTAAATCTGTTGAGTTGCCTAATCTGCTAAATCTGTTGAACCGTCTGAGCTGCTAAATCTGTTAAATCTGTTGAAAAGCTGAATGATTGTAATTTGTGAATGAACATCCGTAGGCTCGATCTAAGATTGTGTAAAACATGTTAATTTGTTTAATCTGCTGCGACTTGAAAAGAAGTCAAATCTGTTAAATTGACATAATTAGTCTGATATTTGTATAATTTGTAATGGAATAAACTGATTATAATAAAAATGCTGAGACACGAGGTTAGACTCATGTTTGCGATAGAAGCCTGCCCGGACCCGGCTGGCTTAACCAGCAACCGCAAACTGCTAGTCTAATGTGAGAGGTCGTAGGCATAACTAAAATATGCTTAGACACGAAGTTAGGTCTGGCTTGTGGCAGAAGTCTGCCCGGAACCGCCCGGTTTATCCAGCGGCCGCAAGCTACCGACCTAATGTGAGAGGTCTGCGCATTAATATTTAATTAGTGCAAATCTGAGATAAATATGATGACTAAAACGTGTTGGGTGGATAGGGCTAAACCAACTGGACTGATGAATTAATAAACCTGTTTCGTGAATCTGTAGGCCCAATACAAAGTTAGACAATCTGTAAATTTGTTTAAACTATACATCTGATCCGTTAGTCTGAAAACCTGTTGACTTGATTTTCTGGTCTGTGAACTAGTTGATCTGAACTCTGTAGGCCTAAAAATTTGTAAACAAGTTAATCTAAAATCCATTAGTCTGGGGACACAAGGTTAGGAGGGAAAATACTTGTGTCATCTGTTGTTTGGGACCATATTAGTCAGTAACCCTTTCTGGTATCAAAACTATGACCCAACAGTAGGTGGGGTCCGGGAATGCTTACTGAACTAATTATAAGCGGTTCATTCTGATAATGGCGAGGGGTGTTGATGGTGCGTTCCAACCGGGTCATGTGCGTGCTTGGATCCTGGTTTCCCTCTGAGGATGTAAGATGCCGTGACATCTGTAAATAGGTCTGTGTCATTCAAAGGTTGCCACTTTAGGGAGTGATACACCCTTCTGTGGGGCTGGCACAGGGTATTTATGTATTAGGGAGCCGATCGCTTGGGGTAGATTTAGGGTACACTTAGTTTTGTCTGTTTCCATTGGGGTACCGTCTGTTTCCGTTGTGTGGTAACACCTGTCTGTTTCTGCATGGTACCGTCTGTTGGGGTGGTAAAGGCCCATTTACTAGTGTACACCTAATTCTAATATTCTGTTTCCGTAGGGATTATTCTGTTTCCGTCTCTGATTCCGTTTATGTACCTTCTGTCTGTTGGGGAGGTAAAGGTCCATTACTGGCACTCTGTTTCTGTATAAATTATTCTGTTCCATTTAGACATTAGGTAACACCTAATCCTGTTATACTAGTATTAGTGCAGAGAAGTAAAATATAAGTAAGAAGCATAACTTGGGCTATATCATTTTGTTTCTTCTGTTTAGCTTAAGTATACCAGTTACTCATGTTGTTGTTGTCTCTTATCCAGCTTTATTTTCATGTCATGATATTATTATCTGTTCATATGCTGAAAGTCACTAGACTTGCCAGACTTTATGTCTGACCTTGCTTGTTTTCGCCCCTTTTCTTTCGTTTCCCCCCTCCCAGGTTTGTAGGGTGGAAATATAGGAGCTTGATTCGGATTTTCTCTGCTTGAAGTATCGCTTGGCCTTGGCTCTATCTTTCCATGGCAGTTTATGTTGTGGATTATGACTTTAAAAACTATGCATTCTAAAGGCTTTTGTATAAGACCAATATTTTGTACTTGAATTCTGATATTGTGATTTGAAAAGATGTAACCAAACTTATTTCGGCTTCTGTTGTAATAAAGTTATTAATTTTTCAAGTACTGTTTTATCTGTCTTGTAAATTTCCGTTCTGTCTACTAAAACGCTCCATCAAAGTTAAGGCATTCCCTTTGTGAGTGACCTTAACGGAGATGGGGTGTTACACTTGGTATCAAAGCTGAAGGTTACCAGATTTGATAAAAAGTTTTGGAAAACTATTTTCAAAAAGGTTTTTAAAAAGGAAGTATTTTCAAAAGTAGAGTTTGTTTTGAAAAACATAATCCCCAAAGCCATAGCCTATCTTTCTATCCATTGTTTTGAATCTTTCCTTTTTCTTTCGTTTCAGCATGTCTGGGGATCTTAACCTTCCGGAGGGCGTACCGATACCTGGCTGGTTCAGGAGGTACCTAGAAGCTAGGGCTAATGATGCGGGCCCAACAAACGTCCCTCCTCCTCCAGCTGCAGCGGTTCCTCCTCCTCCTCTGCACGTGAATACTTTCCCCAAGATATGTAGAGACTTTCGAGCCATGGGTGGGAAGAACTTTAATGGAACTGAATCCTTCGTGGAAGCAAGGAACTGGCTCAAAGAAACTGAGGATTTGTTCGTTATCTTCGAGGTGGACGATAGGCAGAAGATACAATTGGCGGTATGGCTGCTTAAGGACGAAGCTTCTTTTTGGTGGGAGGTCACAAATGGAGAGCATCCGGTAGAGAGATGGATGGATTTCAGGCATAGGTTCGAGATGAAATTTCTCTCACAAGCGGAAGAGAGTCTATACGTAGAAAGGTTCTTGGCGTTGAAGCAGGGGAATTTATCAGTGAGAGAGTACGTCAATAAGTTTAATCAATTGGCAAGATTCGGCTTAGAATTGGTAAATACACCACATAAGAAGGCACTAAGATTTGCTAAAGGTTTGAATGAGCCGCTACATGGATTGGCGATGTCCCACAATCCTATGGGGGCAACCTTTGAAAAGTTGGTGGACATGGCGTTAATGCATAAAGAGAAAGCCGAAAGTAAAACGAAAGAGGAAAAGCTTGAAGGACCACAGAACAAGAAGACGGGGCCTAAAAAGGAAACATGAAAGAAGGATGAGAAGGCTGAAGATAAGAAGGAGAAGAAGTGCTTTACTTATGGAAGCTCGACCCATCTGAACAAGGATTGCAGAAAAAGGAAGGGCACTTGCTTCAACTGTGGAGAAATGGGGCACTTCACAAAGGACTGCCCAAAGAAAACGGGGGCAAGGGCAGAACCCACTTCTGGAGGACAGGCGAATGCTCAAGTGACTGGTAGATAGGGTAGAAATAAGAAAATTTATGTAGAAGGTTTAATTTCCTTATCTGATTGAGAAGTTAAAAACTCTTTCTGATTCTGGCATTTTGATTCTGCAATTGAAACTCTGCACTTTAATACTAGTCTTGTTTCTGGTTCCGTTATAGTATCAGACCCCATGAGGATTATGACTCATCTGTTTGTGATAAGTTGGGGTTTGAGGGCATATGTGTTGGACGTTAAGTTGACCATGATGCATACATTCTGAGTTTTTATCATGCTTAGTTTCCTAAGAATCATTTGGTAATCTGATCTGTATTAGTAGTCTGTAGGTTTCTGAAAAGGATAGGAGTTTTTACTCAAAGTGTGAAATAAATTTCTAGTTGGGCATTTGTTTAGTGGGAGTGATTCTCTGAGTATTAATTTGATGTTGATTTCGGTCTTCGGGGTTGATACTTAGGAGTTATTCTCTTAAACTGATGTCTAATGGGAACCTAGCTTTAGTTTTAATTATACTTGCTTTTATCACTCGACTTTATCCTTTGAACTTTAGGTAGAAACTAATGGGTGTAAACATGTGTTTGAGACATGTTATTTTTGATGGTTTCAAGTGGTTGCTAGTGATTGCTCGTGGATGCATATACACACACCAGGCACTAGATCGGCTCAAAAACACTCTCATACTGCATATGGATGTGTGTGCATTTTTTCAAAAAAATTTATGGATGCAAAATGGTTGACTCAACACATGGATGTTGCATATGAATGAACGGTTGTGCACTCATATAGAAATGATATGTATCAAATAGGAAAATTGCATACATGTGGGACTCATGGCACTGACATAATTCGCATTAAGGAGGTCAACTGAATCAGTGGACCGCCTGATCTTTGCATTAGATAAGTACATATACACGCACTCTGGCATAAGTTCATACAGCATTAGAAATCTTTTAAGGACAATGGTTGCTTGTGGATGATGGTTGAGTAGATGGATGATTGGATGATAGGATGCATTCTTCTTAACTTGAAGATTTCGGGGACGAAATCCTTTAAGGAGGGGAGAATGTAACAACCCGTATTTTTATAACATGTTAAAACTATAAATCAAGGCAGGATTAAATTTTAAAATAAGAATCAGGGGAAACGGGTTGCACCATTGCGTTCGTCTCGAAATTCTGCTTGGAAACGAGTCCGAGTTTTCGAGAAACGGAGTCCATATGAGGGAGATATGACCCTCCGAAGTTTCAGAAATTTTCAGAATCAAAAACAGCTCGAAATTCGAATTCGAAATTCGAATGTAGCCTGGGCTGGAATTTTCCCGCCCAGGACCAGGTCGACCTGGGGATCGACACTATGGTCGACCTCCCAGGGACCAGGTCGACTCTATGGTGACCTGGTGCCAGAACCCAGTTTTGAGCCTGGCTTCATTCTGATGTATCTGGTCTCGTTTTCAGTCTAGGTTCGCCCGCCTAATCCTATATAAACAGCCCCATTCTCTTTACACCATTCTTCTCTCCTTATGCTGCCTCTGAAATAATAGAAATAAATAAATAAAATAATGGTGTCGCTACTCTGCTGGGATCAAAACTAGAACTAGTGCATCTTCTTCCAAATCTGAATAAGATTAAAAGAGAACTACTGCAACTCTTCTTCTATAATCCAACCAAGGCAAGTGCGGTTATTTTCCTATATGAAATTTAATCATGATCTTGACATAATTATAAAACTGAATCTGAGACTAGGCCCTTTTTCTATTTATCAGATCTGTTCCTCTGTTTTATTATTCTGCTTGTTTTGTATTTCTTCCTCCTTTCTTTCTTTTTGTTTGATAGCCAGGCTACCATGAACCTGAGCCAAGTCTCATAAGAGATGAATGCATAAACGCTGAATTTGGGAAGAATATTGAATGAGGCATATTTGGGCAAAATCGATTTGTAACTAATTTGAGGACACAACGCATGTTGTAAGTCTGGGCATAAATTTGAGACATATTGCATAAGATGATCTATGACTTGGAAGAAGAGGATTATAGTGACTTAGAACATAAAGAACATATTTCATAATTTAAGATCTGGATCTGGGCATATTAAATCTGATAGTTTGTCATTAGGAAGTAGGAGAATTAATTTGAACATGACTTAGGTGTAAAAACCTATATTAAGATTTGATGACTATTAAGTGTGAATACACCTTAAGTAAGGGTTTTTTTTGGATATGTGACATGCATTGTAATCAATGGCTATATTTGGCATAATTTATATGTGAATCACGATAAGGGTTTTTGGGGAATATTCTGAACTATGCAAGTTTAACTAAAATTTGGGACATATGTTATATGGTGAATTATGACCATAATTTGGGCATGTAAGTTTAGGCTTACTTTATGAATTAGGCAAGATATGTGAATAGGACTTTAAGGAATGTTTAAATCGGCTAAAACTATTATCTGCTTAATATGTTAAATTTGCCTAATATACTAGATCTGTAACCTGTTTAATCTATTGAATTGCCTAAACTGTTAAATATGTTGAATCGCCTAACCTGCTAATTATGCCTAATCTGCTAAATCTGTTGAGTTGCCTAATCTGCTAAATCTGTTGAACCGTCTGAGCTGCTAAATCTGTTAAATCTGTTGAAAAGCTGAATGATTGTAATTTGTGAATGAACATCCGTAGGCTCGATCTAAGATTGTGTAAAACATGTTAATTTGTTTAATCTGCTGCGACTTGAAAAGAAGTCAAATCTGTTAAATTGACATAATTAGTCTGATATTTGTATAATTTGTAATGGAATAAACTGGTTATAATAAAAATGCTGAGACACGAGGTTAGACTCATGTTTGCGATAGAAGCCTGCCCGGACCCGGCTGGCTTAACCAGCAACCGCAAACTGCTAGTCTAATGTGAGAGGTCGTAGGCATAACTAAAATATGCTTAGACACGAGGTTAGGTCTGGCTTGTGGCAGAAGCCTGCCCGGAACCGCCCGGCTTATTCAGCGGCCGCAAGCTACCGACCTAATGTGAGAGGTCTGCGCATTAATATTTAATTAGTGCAAATCTGAGATAAATATGATGTCTAAAACGTGTTGGGTGGATAGGGATAAACCAACTGGACTGATGAATTAATAAACCTGTTTCGTGAATCTGTAGGCCCAATACAAAGTTAGACAATCTGTAAATCTGTTAAAACTATACATCTGATCCGTTAGTCTGAAAACCTGTTGACTTGATTTTCTGGTCTGTGAACTAGTTGATCTGAACTCTGTAGGCCTAAAAATTTGTAAACAAGTTAATCTGAAATCTGTTAGTCTGGGGACACAAGGTTAGGAGGGAAAATACTTGTGTCATCTGTTGTTTGGGACCCATATTAGTCAGTAACCCTTTCTGTTATCAAAACTATGACCCAACAGTAGGTGGGGTCCGGGAACGCTTACTGAACTAATTATAAGCGGTTCATTCTGATAATGGCGAGGGGTGTTGATGGTGCGTTCCAACCGGGTCATGTGCGTGCTTGGATCCCGGTTTGCCTCTGAGGATGTAAGACGTCGTGACATCTGTAAATAGGTCTGTGTCATTCAAAGGTTGCCACTTTAGGGAGTGATACACCCTTCTGTGGGGCTGGCACAGGGTATTTATGTATTAGGGAGCCGATCGCTTGGGGTAGATTTAGGGTACACTTAGTTTTGCCTGTTTCCATTGGGGTACCGTCTGTTTCCGTTGTGTGGTAACACCTGTCTGTTTTTGCATGGTACCGTCTGTTGGGGTGGTAAAGGCCCATTTACTAGTGTACACCTAATTCTAATATTCTGTTTTCGTAGGGATTATTCTGTTTCCGTCTCTGATTCCGTTTATGTACCTTCTGTCTGTTGGGGAGGTAAAGGTCCATTACTGGCACTCTGTTTCTGTATAAATTATTCTGTTCCATTTAGACATTAGGTAACACCTAATCCTGTTATACTAGTATTAGTGCAGAGAAGTAAAATATAAGTAAGAAGCATAACTTGGGCTATATCATTCTGTTTCTTCTGTTTAGCTTAAGTATACCAGTTACTCCTATTGTTGTTGTCTCATATCCAGCATTATTTTCATGTCATGATATTATTATCTGTTCATATGTTGAAAGTCACTGGACTTGCCAGACTTTATGTCTGACCATGCTTGTTTTCGCCCCCTTTTTTTTCGTTCCCTCCCCCCCCCCCCCCCCCGATTTGTAGGGTGGAAATATAGGAGCTTGATTTGGATTTTCTCTGCTTGAAGTATCACTTAGCTTTGCCTCTATCTTTCCGTGGCAGTTTATGTTGGGGATTATGACTTTAAAAACTATGCATTCTAAAGGCTTTTGTACAAGACCTATATTTTGTACTTGAATTCTGATATTGTGATTTGAAAAGATGTAACCAAACTTATTTTGGTTTCTGTTGTAATAAAGTTATTAATTTTTCAAGTTTTGTTTTATCTATCTTGTAAATTTCCGTTCTGTCTACTAAAACGCTCCATCAAAGTTAAGGCATTCCCTTTGTGAGTGACCTTAACGGAGGTGGGGTGTTACACCATCTATGCACCAATATGGGCTTGATGTCATTTATAAGAACCAAAATATCTTTTTCTAGCAATTTTGTCCCTATGGTTGCTTGCAAATCCATAATTTTCTATTACATACTGGTTTATACTAAATGACATATTAAAATTTTATCTTAAATGCATGAGTTTATCTTAAACGCCAAGCTTCGACTAATATCAACATACACAATTAATCCATAATCCATGTTTCCTGCTATCATCTGCCTAGCAATTTTTATAACCTTCGCTAAATGTACTAATCGCTCCTTTATTATCCTTATTCTTAAGATTGATAAGCCTAGTATATCTACGATGCAACGTGATTTATACGATTATATCAAAATTATTTGCAATAGAATTAATCCTTACCTTCCTTATCTAATTTGTGGAAATCAATTGCGTTCATTTTTGTAAGACATATCGTTGAAAATATATTGTTAACTCATAAACAAATTTGACAGTTTAATCGTCATGAAAGTCATAAAATTTCATCTTAAAATTGATCTCAAAACGGCCAATGATATGATTAATAGAAATGTTATTCATCACAAGTTTCACATGATGGGATTCCCAAATCTAACTGTTAGCATTATTAAGCAAAGTATTACTACCATTGTTTCAAATCTCGCAAATATCGCCCGAGATCTCCTCCGTGATCTCGTTTTGGACTCCTTCCAAAACGAAACAGCAAATATCACTCTAAATCTCCTTTCGAATATATCGCCCGAGATATTGCAATATCGAACGATATATTGACCAAGACGAAATACTGGAATACTGTCCGAGATCTTAGTTTTTGTGGTTAAAATTTAAACTTGTGCCTGAACTAGAACTATAATTAAGTAACTCAAATCTAGCCATATCAATCTTTTGTTATTTTACATTTTGCATGTTAAATGACTATATTGTATGTTCGTATATGTTTCACAATGCTTATGATTTTCATATTCGTCATTTTACATACATGTTACTTTGAAATTATGTACTTTATGGTCTATGTATGCTGAATTTTTTAATGTTTTGGATCCTTTTGATGTTTCTTGTCTAACAATATTTTTGTTTTAAGCAGATTACGATTTAGAATATGAATGATCTTTTGCAAAATAAAGAATAATAAAGTTATTTTGCATTTTAAGTTTAAGTTACTATGTTTTAAATAGCATTCATAAAAATCACTTTGTTAAAATATCAATTTTAACATATCATGTACCCCAAGATTGATCCGATATGAACTTTCAGACCCGAGATGAAAATCCAAGATGAACTCCCGAGTTATACTCATCTCATCCGAGATCTCTCTCGATACGAGACCGAGTCTATAAAATCTCTGAGACGAAACGAAACCGATATCCGAAATTTAAAACCTTGATTACTAAGTGTACTTTCTGTATCCTGGTGCAGGGTAGTCCTAAAGAATTTATTTATAGCAATAAAGGGTAAGAAAAGGGATTTTCTTTCTCCTTTTTTTGTGACTATGAAACTTCTACTCATTCTTATGACTAATTGTTATAAAGTGGACCTCATCTTGCCTATTTATAATTAAGAGTTTAACATATTTATGCTGTTGACGATCTTCTGTAAAGCCATAATCAAGTACATTAAGGAAACTAATTTTTTTAGTGCAATTAGAAATTTTATCAAGGGTTGAGGTAATGTGACGACCGCCCCATACCTCCTACAATAATCTAACATGTTAGGCATATATGGGACAATTATAAAGGAAAATAACCTCGAAACAGAACCTGTCGTAAAACTCATAGCACATGGATAACATATAATAATAAAGTATACAAAGAGACATAATAGGGAAGCATAGTAGAGCAGAAAATCCCATCTCATAAAACCTCAAATATCAGGTACAATAGATCCTAATACGTGAATATCAGAGTACAACATGCCTCACTACATCCCTCAGAGTCTTTTAATAGTTACAATTTGGAAATGCACTAATGTCTTTTTTATCTTTATCCATAGATACTTTACTTATATTTAGTAATATTAATTGGAATATTTGATCCAATTTTTTTTTCATTATGCTTCGGGACTCTATAACTGTAACGACCCAAGGATTTTCGGCCCCGAAAATCGAATAAATACAATTCTGTATCTCATGTCGACTTTCCAAGCACCGAAAACGTAGGAACGTTAATAAAAACAAATTAGAGGGTGAGATAAGAAAGAAAGAAAGTTATAATAGAAGAAAAGAAGAAGAAAACACCACATAATCAGAGTCTCACATTGCAGCAGAACAAAATATAATACAGAAATAAATCTTTATTGAGAGCTTTTAAAAATACTTACAATATCATAATACATCAACACCTCTGGACAGTTATAATAATCTGCCCCATACATAACACACAGCGGAATACACATCATCATATATATAATACATCTGAAATTCTCTAGTTCGTCTGCGGACTTCGCAACATCCGATAACCTGGACCTGTACAAACCGGTCTAACCTGAGCATTACAAACACCGGATCAGTCTGGTGAACCAGAGTGAGAAAAACTCACAAAGTTTTAAGGGGAATCATCCAACTTGATTTTAAAGCTAAAAAATCTTATCGAAAGAAAAGGATTGTCGTAAGACCAAATCCACACATAAATACGGACAGTTTTTACCTTACGATAACCCAAAACATTTTGAAATCGTATATCTTTTCTGATATTATAATAGTATCTAAATACAAGTAAATATCAATATAGCGGAACGCTTGCATCTCACACTCCATATATGTAGTATACAATCAAAATCGCACGCAATTATTGGAGATTGGATTCCGACTATGACAAGGTATGGAACCACCTGCCGATAGTTTATCTTTAGAAGGGAATACACTGGGTTCAACAAGAACGTCTTGCAACCTGACCCACACATGACTGACCACTCATTTCGCTCGAGTGTATCGAATGTATATTACCAACGGTTGGGCTCAAACCACCGTTTCTCGAAAGGGTCAGCATCGAAATATATTAAAGAAGGAAATGGATTTTCTGAAGATAGGTGATTATACACCCTAATAGGAGTGGCCAACTTAGCCTTGCTGCCTGCCCGATTTTTGTCATTTCCCGGTTGATGAGGCTTGAGGTTTAAATTACTTTTAGACCATCTGGCCACCCTTCACTTTGGATGCCACATCGTCCGATCCGTCAGATATCATTAACTGATGTCCACAAAAATAATCTAGTCGTTAAGCTAAGAGAAGTGCCCTTCTCTCCCCCTCCCCCCACTAACAAAAATATGTTTGTAAAAATCAACGTACGCGATCCTTTTGGAAATACTATGTCAGACATCCATCCATACAAGTCATCCAGCAACAGAATGAACCGACGGTACTCTCCCACTACATCCAATATAGGAATCACCCCATGGATCAGTAGCGAGAAGTCTTTGCAATCCGTAGATTCCAACCATGACAGAACCATAGTACATCTTCGGCTGCAGACCGGAGATTATTAGCAGTTCTTCCGTTTATGAAGATCTACGGTCTTCAATGCTCCGTCTCGATCGTCTGCTGATATCTTCACGTATTTGTTGGTCAGAATGGTTTTCGAATATAAATTTGATCCCGGACTTTCCATATCAACAATCGGATTGGATAGATTTGATAGTCGGTTATATAACTATCAAAATAAACAGTGATTCAATCATGAAAATCCAGTGAGTTCACTGGTTTAGTATTCAGCATCAATTGGCCTTTTAATTAAAACAAATGTAAATTTAAAACTCTTAAATATTTCGATATTATAAATATAGTTTACTGCTTCTTATTTAACATAATATTTTTCTTTAAACAAATTCATTTTAATACTTAGGAAAACCCTATATCATATCCAGTTTTCTATTTTCCTTTTCAAAACATTAGCCACATTATTATCTAATATTGGGAAATCAACTCAACTTATTACTCATAAAACAACACTACGAAAATCTTTTATTCATTACTTAAAAACCATTATCCATGCTTATTCTTATAGAATAGAACTCAACTTTACGTTTCTTTTCTAACTCGAAAATATCATTATATTTTCACATAACCTCTTTTTATTTCCCCTTTACTTTGGAATCCTCATTATATATATATTTTCCAAATCTTCATAAAAATGTTGTGTTATTATAAGATTCATACAAGTTGTAATCCAAAAACCAATATTTCATTCTAATATCAATACAAATTCCATTTAACTATTTTATTCAAAATACGGTTTCATAAAACCTGCTTATCTTTTTGAAAATCTCTTTCTCGGGTATCACCATTATTTCTTAATTTAATAATTAAGTAATCTCTTATAAAACACCACTTTTTAACCTCTACCTCTTTAAAACGAATTCAATTTATAATTCAGATTTGTTTACAAAATCCTATGACCCACTTCTTTTACCAAATTCACTTTTAGCGATCCCTTTCAAATCCATTCAACCATTTCCTGCTTGAAATTCTCATTTCAATTCCTCACTTTTACTTAATCCCATTATTACGTAATGTTAATGTAAAATTAACGCTTTAACACTTTAAACCTCATTTATATAACTCTGGTTTAATATAAACCCTTATTATCTTATTCCCTTTTACTTAATTCAAGTATCATTTAATTTAATCTATCGTATTCTCTTAAAATTCTCTTTATAACTTCATTATAAAACTTCGGGTTTTAAATATAAAAGTTGTTCATAAACTCCTTTCACCAATCAATTAGATTTCATTTCAACTTCGATTACTTTTTAAATGAATTTCAATTAAAAAGTAATTTTCTAAATTATTATTAATCAGAATAATAATTTCTTCAATCATTAACTACTGTAAAAGTAGTTAATTTCTTCATTAACTAAAATAAATTGTAAATCCCTTTTTAAAATCTTATTAAAAATTTAAAAAATTTATTAAACTATTTTATTCAAAGCACACTAATCTAATAATCAATCCCAATTAAAAACGGTTGATTTAGTCTACTCAAAACACGGTTATCCCATTAACCGATTCCAATTCATTCTACCTTTAAATTAATTAATAATATAATAAATGAAATAAAATATTTGGCTACCAAAAATACAGAACGTTACATTCTTCCCCCTTAAAAGAATTTCATCCCCGAAATTGCTAATGTAAGAAAAATGCTACAAATCTCATTAATTTCCAAATCCAATTTATTATAAATTGAAAACTAATTTAATATCGCAAATAAATATTTTCAAAAATATCGAAAATTTTCTAATACTTTAAATTCCCGGAAAAATTCGGCAGAGTCTCCCCTGCACGGAGTGACATCTGCGATATCGCAGGAACAAATAATATATATACATCGACCCACACGGTCGGAAAACAAAAATCAAAACCCAGAATTTTATATTTCCGCAATAGGCATACCTTTTACGGGCGCTATTGAGCATAATTGCTCAATATATATGCGATTTACTCAACCAATATCAATCTGCGTAGCCACCTGACACCTGTACTTAACTCAATTCACATATAAGTAATAAATATATGAAATTCTAAAGTAATATTTCTCTAATCAACAAGTATAGCTATACCAATTCCAAAATCAAACAGATAGCCTTGGTTCACTGTCAAATACAGGGTAAAGCATAAATTCTAATTCATATGCAGTTTCATTCCAGTTTAATTATACCAGAAATTATTCTTTAGTTTATAATTCATTTAGCTTCATTAAATTGTTGATTATTCCATTCAAACAAACTATCATCCAATAACAAACAATTCACAATCAACAACCAATACACTACCAAATCAATTGAATTTACATTCAGTATTAATATTTTATTTTGGTTTCACATATTTGAACATCAACTGATTAATATACGATTGATTTCTATTTATTATTATCCATTAAATCTCCAAATTTCAAATGTATTTATTTCAATTTCAATCTCATTATTAGTTTAATTTCACTTAACTAGGTAAAGTTGCAATTCAAATTTTTAATCCAATTTGAATTTCATTCACATCAATCAAACACACAAACCAATATCTCGATAATTTGATAAAAATTATTTCTTTTCTATACAAAAATATAATTTGGGCAAAATTATTTCATTTACTCTCTTTACAAAACAATATTGTATCCATTGCCAGTTCAATGCTTCTCACACTTGAACCGATCAAACAACATAATACAAAATATTTGTATATAAAATTTACAAATACACGCTCAAATTTATAAATTCCCTCTCGATCTAGGGTATTACTAATCCTACCTCTATCGAGTTATGCCACGGAGCCAAGGTTATTACTAAATCAATAGCTCTGATACCACAATAACGACCCAAGGATTTTCGGCCCCAAAAATAGACATAAATACAATTCTGTATCTCATGCCAACCTTCCAAGCACCGAAAACACAGGATCGTTAATAGAAAGAAATTAGGGTGAGACAAGAAAGAAAGAAAGTTAGAATAAAAGAAAAGAAGAAGAAAACACCACATAATCAGAGTCTCACATTGCAGCGGAACAAAATATAATACAGAAATAAATCTTTATTGAGAGCTTTTAAAAATACTTACAATATCAGAGTACATCAACACCTATGGACAGTTATTATAATTTGCCCCATACACAACACACAACGAAATACACATCATCATATATATATATAATACATCTGAAATTCTCTAGTTCGTCTCTGGACTTCACAGCATCCTATAACCTGGACCTGTACAACCCGGTTTAACCCGAGCATTATAAACACCGGGTCAGTCTGGTGAACCAGAGTGAGAAAAATTCGCAAAGTTTTAAGGGGAATTATCGAACTTGATTTTAAAATTCAAAACCTTTTCAAAAGAAAAGGATAATCTTAAGACCAAATCCACACATAAATACGGACGGTTTTTACCTTATGATAACCAAAAACATTTTGAAATCGTATATCTTTTCTGATATTATAATAGTGTCTAAATACAAGTAAATATCAATCTAGCGGAATGCTTGCATCTCACGCTCTACATATATAGTATACAATCAACATGTAGGCACTTATTGGAGATTGGATTTCGACTATGACAAGGTATGGAACCACCTGCCTATAGTGTATCTCTAGAGAGGAATACACTGGTTTCAACAAGAACGTCTTGCAACCGGCCCACACATGACCGACCACTCATTTCGCTTGAGTGTATCGAATGTATATCACCAATGGTTGGGCTCAAACCACCATTTCCCGAAAGGGTCGGCATCGAAATAGATTAAAGAAGGAAATGGATTTTCTCTAGATAGGTGATTATACACCCTAATGGGAACGACCCACATAGCCATGTTGCCTGCCCGGATTTTGTCATTTCCTGGTTTATAAGGCCTGAGGTTTAAATTACTTTTAGAACATCTGGCAACCCTTCACTTTGGATGCCACAACGTCAAATCCGTTGGATATCACTAATTGACGTCCATAAAAATACTCTAGTCGTTAAGCTAAGAGAAGTGCCATTCTCCCCCATTAGCAGAAATATGTTTGTAAAAATCAATGTATGCGATCCCTTTGGAAATACACTGTCAGACATCCGTCCATACAAGTCATCCAGGAACAGGATGAACCGAAGGTATTCTCCTACTGCATCTAATATAGGAATCACCCCATGGATCAGTAGCGAGAAGTCCTTGCAATCCGTAGATTCCAACCATGACAGAACCACAGTACATCTTCAGCTGCAAACCGGAGATTATTAGCAGTTCTTCCGTTTATGAAGATCTACGGTTTTCAATGCTCCGTCTCGATTGTCTGCTGATATCTTCACGTATTTGTAGGTCAAAATGGTTTTCGATTATAAATTCAATCCCGGTCTTTCTGTATCAACAATCGTATTGGACAGATTTGATAGTCGGTTATTTAACTATCAACATAAACAGTTGATTCAATCATGAAAATCCAATGAGTTCACCGGTTCAGTATTCAGCATCAATTGGCCTTTTAATTAAAACAAATGTAAATTTAAAACTCTTAAATATTTCGATATTATAAATATAGTTTACCGCTTCTTATTTAACATAAGATTTTTCTTTAAACAAATTCATTTTAATACTTAGGAAAACCCTATATCATATCCAGTTTTCTATTTCACTTTCAAAACATTAGCCACATTATTATCCACTATTGGGAAATCAACTCAACTTATTACTCGTAAAACAACGTTACAATATATCTTTTATTCATTACTTAAAAACCATTATCCATGCTTATTCTTATATAATAGAACTCAACTTTACATTTCCTTTCTAACTCAAAAATATCGTTATATTTTCGCACAACCCCTTTTTATTTCCCTTTTACTTTGGAATCCTCATTATATATATATTTTCCAAATCTTCATCAAAAATGTTGCGTGATTATAAGATTGATACAAGTTGTAATCCAAAAACCAATATTTCATTCTAATATCAATACAAATTCCATTTAACTATTTTATTATAAAATACGTTTTCATAAAACCTGCTTATCTTTTTGAAAATCTCTTTGCCAGATATCACCATTATTTCTTAATTTAATAATTAAGTAATTTCTTATAAAACACCACTTTTTAACCTCTACCTCTTTAAAACAAATTCAATTTGTAATTCGGATTTGTTTACAAAATCCTACGACCCACTTCTTTTACCAAATTCACTTTTACCGATCCATTTCAAATCCATTTAACCATTTTCCGCTTGAAATTCTCATTTCATCTCGTTACTTTTACTTAATCCCATTATTACGTAACGTTAATGTAAAATTAACGCTTTAACACTTTAAACCTCATTTATATAACTCTGGTTTAATATAAACCCTTTTTATCTTATTCCCCTTTTACTTAATTCAAGTATCATTTAATTTAAGCTATCGTATTCTCTTAAAATTCTCTTTATGACTTCGTTATAAAAATTCGGGTTTTAAATATACAAGTCCTTCATAAACTCCTTTCACCAATCAATCAGATTTCATTTCAACTTTGATTACTTTTTAAATGAATTTCAATTAAAAGGTAATTTTCTAAATTATTATTAATTGGAATAATAATTTCTTCAATCATTAACTACTGTAAAAGTAGTTAATTTCTTCATTAACTAAAATAATTTGTAAATCCCTTTTTAAAATCTTATTAAAATTTAAAACAATATTCATTAAACTATTTTACTCAAACCACACTAATTTAATAATCAATCCCAATTAAAAACGATCTATTTAGTCCACTCAAAACATGGTTATCCCATTAACCGATTCCAATTCGTTCTCCCTTTAAATTAATTAATAATATAATAAATTTAAATAATTCCATTTAATTGTTTCTTAACAAAACAATTATCCAAATTATATTGTTAGGTTAATTTTCTCTTCCCATACATATGAATCTGATAAACATAAGAATTTACTTTATAAAATCCATTAATAATTAATTATAATCTTGAATAAATAACAATTTATTTCCTTTTATAAACTTTTATTCAAAATAATATGATTCAAAATCTATAGGCCGTATGCTTCCAACTACTCAACCAATAATGCCTATCGGTTTAAACAAATCAAATGTTGAATTTCAGTCAACTATCAAAAATCAGATCAATCACCCAATTAGGACAGTTCATATATTGATAATATGGAAACAAATAATATTTAATATATTTGAGGAATCTCGTTGGATCCCTCCAACCTATTCTTCCATATATTCAAATTGGTTATCTTAAATCAGATCATTCATTTCCATTTAACTGATAATTTCTATAACAATAAATAACAACCATTTAACATCAACCAGTTAACAAACAGTTCAAACAATTAAACATGTTTATTTTATAAACATGTCCAATCAAGGTAAGTTACCTCTATTGGGTCCAATCATTAAAATAACGATTTGTTATTGCACTGAAATTAAACGACAGTTTAATTTCATCGGTTAAATCAACAAATGAATATATAATTAGCAAATAGTCAAACATTAGCGACCAGAATACACAAAATAAAAACCCAACTTATATAAAATATAAGTGGGAAAAACTGAGTGAGTTTAACTCACCTTGATTTCATTTATTCTGAAACGGCTCGGCTACAGTTAAATTAAACTGTCGTTTAATTTCACCGTAAATTCCAGCTGTCTCTTACACTGTCCAGATTAATCCGGTATGTATGGTTCGTTATCACGATCCCGATGCTTCTTGGTTTGTTCAATATGGGTCTAGAAACAATAAGATATTAACATTTGAAGTTAGCGCTATTTAATTATATAATTAACTGTTAAATATAGTTTAATTTAAACTAATTACATTATTTAATTTATACTGGCCCATCAATTTTGCTTTAAGAAATATACTAGGCCCACTGTCTTCACATTGTTCGATTACCCCAGCATTCTGAAACCCTCCCAAACATTCCTGTAAAAATCACGTTTTGGTTAATATAAATTAACAGTTCAAACTTATGCTAAATCCTTAAGCATTTTTTAGCTTAATACTAATTACTTTTTAGACAACCGACCAGGCTGCCACATACTTTCAGTCTGATTACTTTACTGCTTCAAAACTTGTCGATCTTCTTTGGTTTTTCCCAATACCCTAATATAAATCCAACAATTCAATTTATTTTATAATAATAATTCTTGATTTTAAAACCGATATAGAATTAACCTTTAATTGGGTAAGTTAATTATTCAGGTTGGACAAAAACAGGCCGATAGACTTTGTTTTCCTTTTTCTTGTACACTATTGCTCTTCATTGGCTCCTTTACAAGGAATCAAAAACATTCCTGCACAATAATTATGGTTATAACTATAGGACTAATTTAATTAATTAGCTTTTTAAGTTAAACTTATTATCAGTTAGTTATGTTATACATACCGATTAGTTTTACTCCCCTTCTTCTCGTACGCTATTTCACGAACCAAAACCCAGAACAGTTGTCCACTTTATCACCGTCGCGGCCAACGTTGTCCATCGGAGCTCAATCTGAGTTCGCCACCGCACGTAGGCCAGCATCCCCCATTCTTGCGCCAAGTCTCGGTCAACTCGAGCTGGCCATCATCCCCAATTCGCTTGAAACCTTGGCGACTTTCTGGCCAATTTCTGGTCGCAGCAATGAACTCCAATCAATCACATCCGTTTAGATTGATGAACTCGCCAAGCCGAACGATTATGTAGTTGAAACTTTGTGGAAATAATCAATGGAAATGGAGAAAATTTGGGAAAAAGTTTCGAAGGTTTATGAGTGTAGTTTTTTTGTAAGTGGCGGCTACATGGAAGGGTTGACCACGCAAGTTCGTTTGACCCGATAATTAGGGTTACGATGGGAGTGTTTATATAGGGAATGGAATGGAATTATGTTATTAAATATATAAATTGAAACTTACCACTAAAGTATCGTCAAAATCTACCACATACAATATCAATTTTTGATAAAGATGCTAATCCTAGCATAGAAATATATTCCGGACCCAATGGGATAGGTTTCATCAAATTCCAACGTCGTTTTGAAAAGTCCTTTATAATTATCGATGAAAAATCAAACGTTTAAAGTTCCTAAATTTACAAAAAATCCAATAAATTTGAAACCCTAACATTTTACTAAACCTATTCCTTACGGATCCAATGAAATTGTTTCGTTCAATTCGGATTTCATTTGACCAGCCGTTTATTTGTTTAAAGTTACCCCTGTCTGAATTGACAAAAATAATATAATTGATTAAGGCATTTATCGTTGCCATGATCAAACAGTAAGTCCGATTGACACGAAAATTGAAATCTTATAATAATTAATTAATACAAATCCAACGGCACCAGTTTTGTCGCATTCTGAGACCGTTTCCCAGTACGCTATTTTTATACGCACCACAATGCCATTTTGGGCACCAAATTACCCGGTCTCCAAAAATAACAAACTATATACCTATCCTGACTTTAATTGTCGATACTAATTCAATAGAACTGGTTTCGTGGCCTAATTCAATCGTCTACTCAACTTATACCCAAATACCCCTCTATTAAATTAAATTAAATTAATTACGTGCTATAAAAAATGAACGAGCATTTACGGCTGCCGTGGTCACATACGACATTGGTTTGCCATGCGATTTAATACCGTAAAGTAATTTAACGTTATGGTTCCAATGAAACTAATTTCATCGAAAACGGAGACTGTTTGAAAAATGGCTATTTAAAAGGCCTATAATTAAATAACGATTTTCATAACGACTATTTTAAAATTTGATTTAGCCATAACTAACAAACTATAATACGAAATCTAGATTTTTCTCTTCCATATGAAAATTATAATCAATATGATTCCAACTTTTCTTGTTTCACAGAAATCCGACTTAAAACGGATTCTATATATCCAGTCAGAGTTCAAAACTCCATATTATGAACTACCGCGCCATTTCAAGCTCAGTTTATATTATAAATAAAATTAATGTTCTACCTTCGTTTTAATAAATGAATTTAATACTAAAATCGATTAATACTCCAAATAAAATATTTAAAATAATAAATTAAATAAATTATTTGGCTACCAAAAATACGGAACGTTGCAACCTTTTATTCAATTGAAATTGAATTTTGAATACAAATTGTGAGAATTTCTATATTCCTCAAATATGCTATTGAGGGGGAAAGAATTAAACTATTTTTAGGAAATAAAGGTTTTTTTGATCAGAATATGAAAAAACCCGAAACACCCATTAACTTTTTAAGTTATTATTGAATGAATCACACTTTTACCACTAAAACTATACCTGCTTTATATTCATTATTATATAACAATATAGTAGAATAGTAATACTATATAAGAAAATAATATGTCAGCCTCCTGCTTGACATCATACAACATTAAAGCCACTAAACCTATAATCTGTTACTCAGTAATAAGAGGAGACATAAAATCTTGAGTCAGACAACAGTCATAGTGAGCGATAAAATAACTATCAACAATTACGTAGGATAATATGATAATAGATAGTTCAAGTCTTACCCGAGCCGTCCCTGCAACCACAGAGTTAGCATGTAATAATCTCATTATAATATGCTACAAACACACACAATAGACACAAGTCAGAATAGGATTCTCAATCCCGCTTCTCTTATATGTCCTACGGTGATAGCTTACCCAGAGAAAAATAGAAGAGAATACCAAACAAGCAACCATAACATCCATAACAAACAATAACCTAGCTATCACCGACTACAACCTTGAATGCATCAATATCGAATGACTGGTCGTTGCCATCCGTCAAGGGCTAGTGGAAACCTCGGTTCTAATCAGAAAGCCATCCGTCATACATATGTTTGCCTCCTCGAGATAACTAGATCACTCCTCGAGCAATCCAAGGTAGTCGATCTCACAGATCCTGACAGGCATCCCCACGATATCCCTGCTTTGATTCCGCTAGAACCTTTGACTATCAACGATTCTTTGGTGCTTCAGTTTTCCTAGCCATCCTAGACGACCTCATCCTTTAGTTCGAATCTCCCTTGAATTAATCCATTACTTCTCGTGCTCGAGTCTCACCCGAGTCAATCCATCATCTTACGTGCTCAAGTTCCACTGGAGTCGATTTACCATCTTACTACATCGTCCCACGATCATTCGTACATTATATAAACCTTGACTGATACAGGCTTGAGTACACGATCGAAGAAATTTCCTCTCTTGATAACTACTTCCATCCCATAAAATCTTTCGCAATCTAACTTCACCAACGAGCTCTAGAAGGGCAACATACTTCACCTCTAAAGTTTCGACCCTCCTACCCCTTTTATGATGGACCGGTACTGGTCCATCAACTATGGACCGGTTCTGGTCCATCCACTTTGTCAAATTTCGACTAAGTGTTGGATCTCCCAGATCCACTCTCTAAAACTTCCTACCGGTCCAATTTCAGTGCCAAACTCCTCTGTCGTCCAACAACACGAGTTCGAGCGATCATCCTTCAACCCATCAAACGTCACTAAAATTTGCACGCGACCTTCTTTTTACCCCCCACATGGCCACGCACCAAAAACCAGCACTCGTCGAGCACCCTACATGGATCGATACCGATCCATAGGGCATGGACCGGTCCACTTAGCTTATTTTGTGATAAATATTTATAGGCGTCGTCCCGACACCCTCCAGAGCTCCTCTGCCAAGTTTCGTCTAAATCCAATCATCTGAACCTCTGATTTACCTTGTTTATCCATTCTAAGCCTACGATACACGATTCTAAATGACCAAATCAATCAAAATCATACAATTCAACAAATAATACATGAATTCACCCTAATTTCATTCATGATCATTCATACAAACATGAACATACATGAACTATTGCATAAAAACCAAGGATCTAGCATAATTAGGATCTAAACTACGTTAAACATGATAAGACTAACAGATTACCAATTCATATGATCAATTCATATTATCTTAGGGCTAATAGTGAAATTAACACAAGCAATCAGTTATTAGGTGATATTAACATGAATGATTTGAAATAATCCTAAATTAAGCCATATTATCCATCATATCCGTGTGAGAGATATCCATCACTCACCAAAACCTAGATTCGATGAATTACTCAAGAAATTAGATTTGGACAGCGAAGAGAGCGAGGAAAATCCTTTATTTGATGCAAAACAACGAGATCTGATCTTCTCGGTTGTAGATCTTGCTTTTTGGTCTGATTAGAATGAAGAGATTAATGATTAGGTATAACATGGAGAATCAAGGACACTAACCTAATGTTTGAATGAGAAGAGAAACCCTAATTCTCTCCTTAACCCCTTTATTTATAGCTATTGGTCATCAGCCTAATTGGCTTGCTAATCAGCCTATTAATAGCTAATTACCCAGTCCTGCAGAAACCAAATCTTAAAACAACAATTTCTACTAAACCGCTCAGCAAAATCATTTATGTGACCATTCTACAAAATCACCAACCACCATTCTGATCTAATGAAACCGATTTCAACACTTGATTCGGCCCTTATCAAAAGTTATAGCTAAAACGGTAAGCCTATAGGTAAAATGGTCATAATTAAGTTCGGTAAAAGTCATGGACATGTCTTACATTACCATGAACAATATATTAAAATCTGAGAATGGTACTACCACTAAGAAATTAAATATACTTATCTTATGATCCTTCGATACGTAAGATACGGGTTGTTACATTCTCCTCCCCTTAGGAATTTCGCCCCTTAAATTCCATGCAAACACGAGCAAACAAAGCATACGACATGCCTACCACCCACGAGTAACCAATCTAGCATCCAACAATCCATGCACCCCAAAATCCTAACATGTAGAACTCTAATAGTGCAAGACACAATGGTGCAAGTAAGATACGATATATGGGGCATACCACTCAAAGAGTTATGGATGGGTCGACCTAATACTCTCTTCTGTTTTCCACGTGCAATAGTAATTGTCCTCGCTTCACTGTACCTCGACTAGCTTAACAATCTTCCTCCTAAGTTATTTCGTGTCATTCCCCTTAACGCACAGCGGCTTGCGAGGCCTAGAAATTGTCGGCTCAATCTTTAAGTCTTCAGTCTGATCAAGAGATACCACCATACTTGGGTCATGCAGAAACTTCCATGCATACGACACATGAAATACATTGTGCACGCCCGCCATCTTCTCAGGTAATTTCATTTTATAAGCGAGCTTCCCTACATACCCGACAATCGGAAGTGGCCCAACAAACATCAGTGCTAACTTGCCTTTCCTTCCAAATTAAACAACATTCCTTAGAGGTGAAACTTTAACGAATACCATGTCTCCAACCGAGAATTCCGAATCTTTCCTTCTCTTATCGGCATAACTTTCTAGCGATCTTGGGCTGCCTTCATTCGTTGTCGAATGATCTTAATCTTATCCATCGTCTCTCTTATCATTCATGCCCAAGCACCACCTTCTCTCCAATCTAACCAACAAGATGGAGAATTACATGGTCTTTCATACAATGCCTCATACGGTGTCATACCGATACTCGACTGGTAGCTATTATTATAGGAAAACTTAACTAAATGTAGATGGTATTCCCATGAACCTCCAAAATATAATACAAAAGTTGTAAGAAGATCCTCCAATACTCATTTAACTCTTTGTCTAGCCATTAATTTGGGGACGATAAGTCGTACTCATGCGTAGCTCGGTTCCCAAAGTCTCTTGCAAATTCTTCCAGATTCCACTAGTAAACAATGGATCCTGATTACTCACTATACTCTTATGTATTTCATGGAATCGAACTATCCATTTAATATATACTCAACCAACTTAGCTATCGTTCTAGTCGTTCTGACAGGAATAAACCTTGTGTTTTTGGTCAGTCGATCCACGACAACACATATACTCTCATTTCCTGCCCTAATCCTTGGCGATCTATTAATACAATCCATCGACACTTGCTCCCATTTCCAAGTAGGAACTTCCAATGGCTATAGTAATCTGCTCGGCCTTTTCTGCTCAGTTTTAACCAATTGACAGTTCATACACTTTGAGATAAACCTCCTGACATCCCTTTTATGCCTTCCTAGAAGTAAGCTCTCTTTATATCTCGATACATCTTGTTACCACTGGAATGAATAGTCGATCTGGAGTGATGATATCTTTTAGAACCTCATCTCTCAATCCAACTAAATCAGGAACATCCAGTCGTCCACCCTTGCAAAGACAACCATCTCGATAGACTTTGTAATCCTTTATTTCCTCGAGTTCCACTCTCTTCTCTAATATTCGTACGATGTCAACAAGCTTAGTGTCTTGCTTTTAGCTTTTGCCAATCCTTTCGATGAGAGTCGGTCTTATCGATAGGCTTGCCAACATTTTAGACTCTATCTCACAGTGAGGCCTGAAGTCAAATCCAACCAATTATTTGAGATGCTTCCATTCCGTAGACACGGCTCCTAAACTCGCATGTCTTTTGCTTAAAGCATCATCCATTGCGTTACCTTTTCCTAGAGTATAAGCTACAACAAATTCGTATGATGCCAAAAACGCTAACCACCACTGCTGCCGAAGATTCAAATCCCTTTGGGATAAAAGGTATTTCAATGACCTATGATCCACAAAAACCTCGAACCTAACTCCCAATAAGTAATGGCTTCAAATCTTCAGATCAAACACTATTGCTACCAACTCCAAATCGTGAGTCGGGTAATTCCTTTCGTGCAGCTTCAGTTATCAACTTGCATAAGCTACAACTTTATCCTTCTTCATTAGCAATGCTCTAAGTCTAGTGCCACATGGATAGATGTATACCACCGTATCGTCATCCCCACTCGGAATAACCAATACCGTATTACTCGTTAATCTCTCATTCAAGATTCCAAAAGCATGCTCACACTTCGCATCCCATGCGAAGACTTGATTTTTCTTCGTTAATCAAGTTAATGATGCAACGATCTTCAAATAGTCCTTGATAAATGTCGATAATATCCAACTAAAGTAATGAAACTCCTAACATTAGTCACATTTTTGGGTTGATCCTAATCCTGGATTGTTGCGACCCTAGCGAGATCCACCGCTATTCCTTGCCCTATACGACATGACCGAAGAATCTCACTTCCTCCTTCCAGAAGTGGTTCTTCGAAAACTTAGCTCTTAGCTGATGCTTTCACAAGATTTACAAAACAATCCCCAAGTGTGTCTTGTATTCTTCAATATTGGAATAAACCAACATAATGTCCACAAATACAAGCACGAACTTGTTCAACCTATCTTTGAAAACTCAATTCAGAAGATCCACAAAATATGCTGGCGCGTTAGTTAATCCAAACGGCATCACCAGCCATTCATAAAATTTGGATGGTGTCCTAAAATCAGTCTTTAACATACTATCCCTAGTCACTCTCGGTTGGTGAAACCCCATCGCCAAATCCATTTGGGAAAATAACTTGCCTTCATAAAGCTGATTAAACAAGTCATCTATTCTCGAAAATGGATACTTATTTTTCTTGGTCACCTTATTCAACACACGTAATCCACACACAATGTCACAATCACTACGATCCTTCATCCTTAGTCGCAAAAAAAACTGGTACACGCCACTCGAATACGCATTTCTGAATGAATCATTTTCCCAAAAGGTCGTTCACCTACACCTCTAACTCTCGTTGTTCCCTTGGCGTCATCCGCTTAAGGGGCATAACTATAAGTCTTGCTCCATTTATTAGATCACTCCAAAACTCGATTTCCCATTATAGCGGTAGTTCTTTGACCTTGTCAAAAACATCAGAAAACTCTTGAACGACTAGCATCGATGATAATCCATCCTATGGAATCGCAAGCGAATATAAAAAGTTGACTAAGAACTCATCCTCTCGCAATCAGGGTATCACAACCGTTTGCACTTCCACGTTCCCTATTGTCACATCGAACCTCTTGCAATCCACTATAGTAGCATATCTTTTGAGCCAATCCATGCCCACAATGATCCCAAACCCAGCAAAATTCAAAACAAAACGATCACACACAAAAGAGCAACCATGACTCAACAAAACTAAACCACAATAAAGCATATAAAGACTAGACGAACCACATACTGGGTTTGTCATGACCATTGGTCTATCAACAATCTCATGTTCTAAATCTAACTTGGAAGCAAGCTCACTATGGATAAAAGAATGCAATGCTCCAGTATCAAACAAAACTCCAACTAAAACACCTCAAACAGAAAGCATACCTTGCATAACAACACTCTTCCCATTTTACGCAGTAGTCGGACACCTCGAGGAAGACGACTCAACATCCAATGCATACACTTCCACAACCTACTTATCCCTTGGCGGTTTTGGACAGTTTTTTTCTCGAATTCCTAGGCTTGTCGCAGTTAAAGCACTTCCTCTCCACCTTCAAAACTTTACAATCCTTGGAATAATGGCCCTTCTCGTAGCAACTAAAGCAGGTAACCTCACCATTAGGTCTCTTCTTGCCATTTTCCTCTTGCTGTTGTTATTTTCTCTTTCCATTCCATTTTTTCTTATTTCCACCACCCTGCTACGACTTCAACTCCTCCATACTCTCAACAACAACCTCATCCTTATTCATATATACACTCCCTCCCTCAAAGCCTTCTCGACTAGCTTCTTATATGGATCCTCAATATGATCCACCAGCCGCTTTCCAAGACAGTCATCCTAACCCATGATAAACTTCTCATTCTTCTGACATGGAGTCTCAATATATGAACGAGCGTACTTCGACAAAGCTTCGATCTACATTACGTACTCAATGATTGACCTTTTGCCTTCCTTTAGCTTAACAAACCACTTAAAGAGTATAGACTTCTAGACCTAGAAATGAACTTCTCCTCAAACTTAGTTCTAAACTGATCCCAAGTAATCTGGTCCTCTAAAGTCTCAAGAGCTATGGATTTCCACCAATCCATCGCTCGCCCTTGAAGCTGCCTCGACGCAAGCTTCCTCTTCGTCGCATCGACGATCCCCAAGTCCTCGAAGATGCGAACAAAAGTATCTAACTAGTTTTGAATCTCAATAGTAGGCTTTGTACCAACAAACGACTTGCCACCCAGAAAAGTATAACCCTTGCAAAGCTTGGAAAAATCGATAACCTTAGGCGCTTGCACAGGAGCATCAAACTTTATTGCCAGTTCTGTAGCGGGCATCCTCCTTATGATCGTTGCCACCATGGCCTCAAACATAGCAGGATAATCGGACGTAGTAGCTGCAGCTCTTGACTAGCCACCCTCACCTACACCTCCAGTAGGAGGCTTATCCTAGCAGCGTATCTTAAAGTTTAATGACTCATTCTTACTCTGAAACAAGAATGATTAGTCAACGTCCGAGAAAGGTCACAGTGGCGCTCAAATGCTTATTAACCTACTATACTATATACTATAATATAGCAATCATCCATTAGAAATTACAAGTATGTCTCTCATACGCTTTTGCACTTGTAAACTTTGGGTAAAATCGATTAACCTGACGTTGATACCAAATGCGACGATTGCCTCATACCTTCTACAATAATCTAACATGCTAGGCTGATATGGACGATCATCAAGGAAAATTACCTCAAAACAGAACCTGTCATATAACTCACAACAAATGAATAACATATAACAATAAAGTATACAACATTAGTAGTGAGGCATAGCAGAGCAGAAAATCCCATCTCATAAAACCTCAAATATCAGGTACAATACATCCTAATACATGAGTATCTTAATACAATATGCTTCACTACATCCCTTAGAGTCTTTTAACAAAAGAAAGGAATAGTAATATTGTATAAGAAAATAATACGCCAGCCTCCTACTGGACACCGCCCAACATCAGCGCTAATAAACCTGTAACCTGCTACTCATTCTGCTCGTTGATAACATCAATGAGCAGCCCAAGGTAATATGAGAAGACATAAAACCTTGAGTCAGACAACAGTCTTACTAAGTGATAAAATAACTGTAATAATCCCGAAAATCTCCGCCCTTTGAATCGACCATAAACCACATAGTTCTAATCCAAAAGTTGGAAATCCTCGAATGCATTAACTCTGGGAATACAACACATTAGAACAAATAACAACAGACTTTTATTACATCATAATAATGCAACATCAGAGTACATAATATCAGAGTACATCGATAAATAATAATACAGCGGAAGATAAATTACAATAAATGTAATACAATGCAGTGGAACCATTAGTCTCATACAGTGGAAGTCTATCAATGCTCTGGACACATCATTAAGCTTCGATCCAGAATCATGTTCAATATTTGCAAAATAAGCTACTCGATTGCCCGTGTGGAAAAGAAAGCATCCGGGTTTGCAAAGTGAAACCAACTACGGGTCAGTCATGGGACTGGTAGAAATCTTTCTTATCTTATCTAATAATAAGGCTAATCACAGGACCACGCCGCTAATGCGGAACAGGTTTACTCCATTGGATTGCCAGTGCATGAAATAAAGTAAATCGTTAAACCATGTAATGCTTTTTAGAAAAATGAAACCATTATAAGACTCAAGTCCCATCACACAATGCAAAGCAAACGGGAGGATAGAGTTTTACCTTATAATGGTCAAAAATGCTTGATACGATAAAAAAGATTTGATATTATTATTAGTATATATATGTTTAAAAAAAATTTCAATCATAATGTATCAATCATAGACGGCGTAGCGACCATATACTATGTCGCCATACTAGTTATACAATCAAAACCGTATGGTGTCGTATTGGAAATTGGGTTTCCATCATGAGTCAAGGCTAGGAACGATCTCCTTACCGATTCGAGACACTCTAGCAATGTCTCAGGATTCGGACGCTGGCGAACCCTTGGATACTGCAGGGCCAGTCTACAAATACTTTAGTGGATTAGTTATGCCTGAACGCACGCTCCTTGGTCCTATTGAACCTATAATCTGGCCATTGGCGACCAATAAATCCGAGGCACCTCATAATCCATCGTCCACATAAGTAAAAATGCCAGGCTGGTAAGTCGCTGACACCACTTTTAGCTAGAAAGAAACGTGTGCACTCCCTACGTTCCCTTGCTCCGTTTTTGACTCATACCGGGGTGTGAGGTTCGCGAAGTCACGCTATACACAAAGCTACGCCTAAACATGCTATGCTTTGATCATCAACCACAAGGCCTACTTTTCAACAAAAGCCCTGATCATTTGCATCTTGGCGTGCCACATTGAAAATCCATGCCATGCGATCGATAACTACTAATATATAACCTCTGAGCTCGTACGTCTCAAAGAAGGGTGTTGAGCAAGAGAATAAATTCTCCGCCACCACAGATATATATTAAATAGAAATCAATTTAATTTACATGGAATGAAATCCAATGTCAGACACACATCCATTTACAAGTCCGTTTTGGGTCTGAACGAAACCGGAGACACCTTATTCCTCGTCCCATATGTCCAATACGGAAGTGAGGTGCTCGCTTATCCGGACGATCAACAAGTACGTCCGAACAACTACCACTTTAACCCTTTACTGGTAGCTAGCCAATGTCGGGCATCAGTAGTCATCTATTCGATGTGAAGATTGCCGGTCTTCAACCACCGTCTTCATCTTCGACTCTTGATCGTCGTAGTAATTATTCGGAATGGGTTAAACCCGATCTTTCCGAATAACTTGCGTATTTATAATCAAATATCAAGTTCTATATAAAAAACACATCCAACGTCTCATTCCAATTCAGAATATTCTTTAAATAAAATATTCACATTATTAGCTAAAGATTCCCATTAGTTTTATCAAAGATAAATTCTTTTAAATTTATTCTTTCTCAAGATTCATTAAAACTCCAATTTGGTTTTAATATCAAAAATCATTATTTTATGATTATTCCAATTTAAGAAACAAATCTTATCTTTAACTAGGTTAAAGAACCAATGTCATTTAAAATACAGTTCACGATAAACCCAAATCATCATCCATTAAATATGGAATTTTCACAAAAATCAAGTCAATATATAATCGATATAAATTTCTGTATCAGACCAATAATATAGATGGAATAACAGAAAAGCCTTTTAAATTCCATATATAGTAACGGTCCTCTTTTACGGAAACTCATCTCGATTATTATTAAATCAAATTATATTCAATTCCAATTTAATATTTTAAATTGGAAAACTTTGCTTTGGAAAATTTCCATTCGATCTCAATAAAAGATTTATAAATTCCAAAATCATCTTTTTCACTATTAATTGCGTTAATGAACAAATGTCATTAAAACACAGTTCACGATAAACCCAATTCACATTTCATTTTATTCCAATTACTAAATATAATTGAAAACTCTAATATTCTTAATTAAAAAGATTAATTCTTTTCATACGGGGTTTAAGAACAGTGTTATTTAAGACACCATTCATGACAACCCAATAATCCAATTTATTTATTTAATTCCAATTAAATATAAATTAATTGTAAAAACTTCATTAAATTGAAGATTTATTCTAGTTAAATAACCATTTCCTTTCAATAAAAATGTATTTTTATCTTTTCAAATATTATTTATCTAAAGGGTATTATGAATCGGAATGCGACTCAATCAATTACCATATAATTTCAATTATATGGATTTCATACATTACATGTATTTAACAGAAATGAGAAGTAATCAATAAACAATCCATTCACATCCAGAGTGAAATTTACAATTGTGTGAGCATTAAAATAATTAATTAATTAATTAACGCTCATCACAGGCTGTCAATCCATCAGTTGATATACACCTAAATATTGGGACTAGTGTATGACAAATATCATCCCAGCACCCGTGTGGGGTTTTCAAACAACAATGGTTTAACTAAATAAATCACTGGTTATTAAATTTAACCAATTCTAATTCAACTTGAATTATTTTCTATTTAACAAATTTTCATTTGTTTAAGTTATAAATAAATATTTATAATTTAGTTTCAACAAACATATATTTTGGTGTAGCATGACAGAATCTAAATATTTGACATTTTAATTATAACACGCCATAATCTAAATATATGACATTTTAATCCAATATGACATTTCTATATAAAATGACATTTCTAATCTAATGTAACATTTCTATATAAAATGACATTTTTTTTAAATGTAATGACATTTCTAAATGAATGACATCTTCATTCTAAATAAACATCTCTAACTCAAGTGATGTTTTTATTCTAAATAAATATTTCTAACAAAACTGATGTATTCTATTTTCCTCTTTTCTAGCATGTTAAAATACATTTTAACATACAAATATTCTCTATCCTATGTTTTCTACTGAATCACTTTTACATTAAAAATGGGATTTTTAATGTTGCAACATTTTTATTCAAATATGAACAATTTTCATACGAATCATTCTTTTATAAAAATGATATTTCTAATGTTAACATGCTTTTATTTTAAAGATGAACATTTCTAGTGATTTATTCATTTCATTTAAAAACAAAGTTTTTAATGTAAAATGTTTTATTTTAAAACATGCATGTTCTTCTAATTTCTAATATTACATTAAAAATAGATTTTCTTTATAACATGTTTTTATTTTAAAACATGTATATTTGTCTAAATCCTATCATCACATTGAAAAGTAAATTTTTAATGTAAACATGTTTTCATTTGTAAACATGAATGTGATTTTTTAATGTAAAACATGTTTTTAATTTAAAACATGAATCTTTGTCTTCATTCTATTATTACATAAAAAATGAATTTTTAATGTAAAATATGTTTTACTTTAAAACATATACATTTTCTATGTTATAACATTACATTAAAAATGTGAACTTTTTTAATGTAAACATGTTTTTATTTAAAAGCATGCACATTTTTTTAGTTTTCTAATCATCACATTAAAATGTAAATTTTTAAGGTAAACATGTTTTAATTTAAAACATGAACATTTTCTATATTTCTATTCTTAATTCAACGAAATGTACAAAATTTGATGTTTCATATTTGTTGAAAATTATAATTCGACAAATTGACAAAAATGGGTATTTCATTTTGATTGAAAATTCTAATTCAATCAAATTGGCAAAAAGTGACATTTCAGCCTTCTTTAATCCTTTCTTATGAACTAAAATGTTTCGTTCTTTCTAATGAACAAAAATGTATATTTTGTTTAAATCCTTTTAAATGAAAAAAAAGAATAATTTGGTTTCATTCTTTTAAAATGACCAAAATGAATATTTTGTCTCATTCTTTTTAAATGACCAAAAGTGAATATTTTTGTCTTATTCTTTTTAAATGAAAAAGTGAATATTTTTGTCTTATTCTTTTTAAATGACAAAAGTGAATGTTTTTGTCTCATTCCTTTTAAATGACAAAAATGAATATTTTGGTTTCATTCTTTTAAAATGACCAAAATGAATATTTTGCCTCATTCTTTTTTAAATGACAAAAACGAATATTTTTGTCTTATTCTATTTAAATAATAAAAATGAATGTTTTTGTCTCATTCTTCTAAAATGACAAAAATGAATAATTTTCCTGGTTTTCAAATCTTACATTAAAAAGTAAATTTTTGATGTAAACATGTTTTAATTCCTAAACATGAATCTTCCCTATATTTTATAACATTACAAAAAAAATGTTATCCTTTTTATGAAATCATGCTTTTTATCCTAACACATGAATCTTGTAACACCCCGCCTCCGTTAAGGTCACTCACAAAGGTAATGCCTTAACTTTGGTGGAGCATTTTTGGTACAAGATGCAGAAAAATTACAAGACAGACAAATAAAGCAGCGGAAAATAAATAACCTTTATTGACTAAAAACAGCTTGTACAAAGATTGTTTTACAACACCAATACTTGTTACAACAAAGCATCTGTCTTGTTAAAATAAAGAAGCATGAACTAACAACGATATTCCCCAATAAAGCATGAGCCAGCCATAGCAGCAGAAAATGGAGTTCAAAACAATGCGTCAAAGAATCTTCAAGCTCGGAAAGAGTAACGGTCCAAAATGAGCTAAGCTATTCCCTCCCTGGCTACCTAGGGGGAAAACGGAAGAAAAGAGGCGAAAACAAACTAGGTCAGACATAAGTCTGGTAAGTCCAGTTATACTTCAGCATGTAAACAAGAAAAGGACTATGACATGAACAAACTGAACTTAGAACCGTACCATAGTGATAAGATAATCCTAAAACAAGACAAGGTAAGATTAACAGAATTGGCCATCACACCCACTTCTATTTCTCTGCACCCACTAAGGACTGTTTGAACTAGCATCGTGTGTTCATGATAAAATGATCCCCTTTTATTGCGTATGCAGTCCCTTAACCATCGAGTGTTACCTAGATCCAACTAGGGTTTACTTATCGAACGCTTCCTAGATTCAACTAGGGTTTACGCTACCCAGGGCCACTGGGGTTTATGCTACCTATTGAATGTTTCTTGGATTCAGGGTTTACGCGACCTAGGTCCAACTAGGGGTTATGCTACATGTCGAACAATGCCCCCTAGTCTAGGACACACTACTCAGAGCGGTATATGTTCCTAGACTTTCCCCACGCATGTATCGTTAATCATTATCGATGTCTAGATGCATATGTCCTCTATATGTGCGACCCGAGTCCCATGGCAGGTCTAATCAAGAAACACGGAACTCGGTCGGGAGCTTTCAGATATCTGCTGATTGCAGATGCTAAGGTCTGCTTTTACAGTGGCTATGGTCCCACTAGACCCCTCCCTCAACTAACAAATGAAAGACACCCAAGAAAAACAAGAATGAGAACTATACGCAGGCCCTCTATGCCCCCACAAACCTATTGGCCAACCTCACCCATAACTAGATAGCAAGTATATGGTCTTTTGTAGTTCTCCACCTTTCCGCTTTACGTATCTCAACTGACTCAAGATGGTAGGTAGATGACGAGTTGCTATCACAGGGCACAAACTGGTCTCGCCGAATCACGCTGGTCCATCCTAGTCTTTAGGTTGCCTTATTATTGCAACAAAGGCATACCCTTGGCTCTTCTAACGCAGGCCTTAACCTCTGTGAGCCCAGGAGGATCATCTGCAGCCTCACAAAGGGATACCAAGAGTACCCTCACGTCCCCTTGAAGCCGCGTGCTTCGTAACCCAGTTCGTTGGAGCCTTCTTCATGATCAGATGGATGTTCGCTCCTCCTCGTATCCTACTTGGTTTTCTTGACTAAGGTTTACTACTTAGTTCTGTTAACTAAGGTTTACTACTTAGTTTCCTGAATCGTTCGTTTTCTTAACTAAGGTTTACTACTTAGCCCTCTTAACTAAGGTTTACTACTTAGTTCTCTTTCTCGTCGTGTTGGATTGGGTAAGTGTCATCGGTCAATTCAAGTTAACTTAACCCATTCACTTGTCATGTTAAATTGGTTAAGTGTTATCCAATAATTCACGTTGACTTAACCCACCCCTATATCAAGTCAAATTGGTTAAGTATTCCTTAACCTTACTCGTTCATCAGGTTATATTGGTTAAGTGTTCCTCATTAACTTAACCTTATTCATTCATCATGCTATAACGGCTAAGTGTTCTAAGCTTACTTAACCCCACCTTCTAGTCTAGTTAACATGTTATAATGGTTAAACACTTACTTAACCTTACCCACTTGTCTAGTTAACAAGTTATAATGGTTAAGTGTTTCCTTAGTTACTTAACCCTCACAAGTCTTGTCTTGTTAACATGTTAAGTTGGTTAAGTGTCCAAATTGACTTAACCCCTATCAATCTTGTCTAGTTAACATGTTGAATTGGCTAAGTGTTCTCTCAATTACTTAACCCCACAAATCTTGTCTTGTTAATATGTTAAGTTGGTTAAGTGTTTCCTTAATTACTTAACCTCACCATTTCAAGCTTGATTGTTCATGAGCTTTAATTAATTAATTAACTAAAGCACCAACCACTCACATTAGACAGGTATTGTTGTGGTTACTGGATGTGCCGGTCGGTTCTGGGCAGTTTTACACCACAACTCAGTCTAACCTCGGGTCTTTCTGGGCTTGATGCATTAACCTCTCACATTAGACAGGTATTGTTGTGGTTACTGGATGTGCCGGTCGGTTCCGGGCAGGTTTACACCACAACTCAGTCTAACCTCGGGTTAGGCATATTCATCTTTTACATTTTACATATTTACCTTTCATGTTTATATGTAAATTATGGCCCACTTTCCTTCTAAATCATATACATAATTTTTGGTATATAAATTATACCATTTTCATGCCACTATTCATTTACATGCTTATGTGACAACATGCCAATTACATTTAATTTCATGTTTCCCCAACGTTACCCCCGTTGTACGTTCGCACAATTACATATAGTGTTAGGCTCGATATTTAGCCTAACTCATAAAAATGGGAAAAGCATAGAGCATGTAATATTTCAACAGCATAAACAAAATGGACATATAAATTTGGCATATGATAATAAACTTGCATTAATCATAAGCATGTGAACTTTACATAGATCTGCACAAACTAGACTTGGGCATGCAAGGGTGAACTTGCATGGGATTGGATCTACTTAACATAGGTCTAAACATGTAAGGTTGTAGATCTAAACATATAAGGTTGTATGAACATTACTTAGCCTAACAACTTGTGTGCTACATAGCATAAGGGAATCACCCAATTTCTAACCATGATAGATTAATTCACAACACGATAGGTTCTTATTAATTTTGTGGAATCATGTCATACAACTTGCATACAATATGAATATAATCTTGACATATAAATATATGTATGAACTTGACGTGGCATGTAAGTGTGAATAAATTCGATCTACTAATCACCATTGCGAGAACTAGCATAGATCCAAATTACATACCCATGAACAAATACAGATCTAGATTGGATCTAACATAAAAATATGTAACTTACGTTAAATATATATATATATATATATATATATATATCTAACTTGGATCTAACATATAAACATGTTTTAAATTTAACATATATAGATCTAACTTAAATCTATCACATAAACATGTTTAAATTAACACATATAGATCTAATCATAAAGTCATGTGAATTTAGACATACAGGGTTATGTGAACATAGCTTGGCCTCATAAACTTGCATATGGCATAACTTAGGAAAATCAACAAACATGATGGCTTCATGTAAACATATAAAAACCACAAACATACTACATGAAAACATCAATCCCAATTAGTTTCATCTCAAGAATATGACATAGGGAAATTACAAAACATGATAATTTCATGTAAATATATATAAGCATCATCTAGTAGTTTCAACACAAGAATATAACATAGGAAAATCGCATGGATAAACATGAACCCACATAGATAAACTAATAGGCACCGTTCTAATATCAGTTTCTTACAAGCCATGACTTCCAATTAATGTTTAAATCAGAAATATAACTGTACTTACAAAATATAGGCAAGTCTTGTTTACCTGAAATCTGTTTTTTGAAGCTGAATAGCTTTCCTTTGATGTAGATTAGTTGTTCTTTAGTTTTGATTTAGCTTGGTTCGTCTCTTTGTTAGTTTCAAGTGGGGACTACTCTAGGTTGTCTAATGGTAGCATGATGGCTCTTGGTTTGATTTTTAATATGATTTAGGGTTGAGGTATTAGGTTGCTTTTATAGATATTTGATTGAGTAGGAGCCGTCAGATCATCTCAGAATCAATCAAGACCATTAAGACAAGATAGAGTTATCCAAAACAGCCAACACAACCCTAATGACTCAGCAGGGAGTCACAAATCGTCGGTTTTCAGATCTGCCCGAGGGGAGGGGGGCAGGTCGACCCCCAGACCGACACTAAGGTCGACCTGTATAGGGGAGGTCGACACTAGGGTCGACCCCCTGATCGACCTGATCCCTGGGTGGGAAATCTCCCGCCCAGGCCATTTCTCCCTTTGGATTTGAATTTCAAATTTTGATTTGAACTGTTCTAATTTTTGATTTTTTCGAAGGCGATAACTTCTTCATACGAAGTCCGATTCACGCAAACTCGGACTCTATCTCAAGCAGAATTCTGAGATGAACGCAATGGCATAACCCGTTTCCCTTGATTCTCAGATCTGTGATTAATTATTCTCTAATTCGTTACTTAATGTATTTTCCGAAAATACGGGATGTTACATTCTCCCCTCCTTTAAAGGATTTCGTCCCCGAAATCTCTAAGTTAGGAAGAATGTTAATCCTACCATCCAACATCTATCTACTCAACCATCCAACCACAGGCATCCATTGTCCTTAGAACGTTTCTAATGCTTTTCATGATCATATGCATAATGTGTGTATATGTCCTTATCTAATGCAAAATCAGGTGGTCTACTGATTCAGTTGACCTCCTTAATGCAAATCATGTCTGTGCCATGAGTCCATCATGTATGCAACTACTCCTAATCGTACTTTATAACATCTACATAGGTGCACAATCATTCATACAAATGCATCGTCTATATGATAACAAATCAAGTTTCCCAAATACATATATATGTAACAAGGAAGTAACTGAGCCAGTCTTGTGCCTAATGTGTGTGTATATGCACTCACGAGCAACCACTAGTAACTACTTGCAACCATCAAACATAACACGTTTCAAACACATGTTTACATCCATTGGCTCCTACTTAAGAATTGAGGATAGGACCGGGAGGACATACTTGAAAGATAGAGACTAGTCATGCAAATAAACTCTACAGAAAAAGAGAGATCAAGGATATGCACTCAAAAAGGGTATGATGCGCGTATCTAGTCTTCAGTCTTTTAAGTTGCATCTTCATGAGCTTCTCTCCACTGTACCTTAACTTCACGGTTGCGAAGCTTCTTGACCTCCATTTCCACCACTCACTAGTAAAGATAGGACCTTGGTCACTTACTGTGCTAGAGGGTATCCAATGTAGTCGAACTACCCTTCCAAGATAAACAGATGTTAACCATGATACCAAGTGTATATCCTAAGATGATTAGAGGTCTCTCCTCTACTTAGCTTATCCATCATGTTACAAATCTGAGGGTCTAAAGCTAATGGTTGCTATGTGCTTTTTACCCCTCTTAGGGTCAGTCTTACTTAGGGTGCCAGCCCCAACCATTTATTTCTCACGCAAACCATCCTAGCCGAACTCGACATCCCTCAAAGTACAAGCCCCAAAGGCCTAAACCAATATCATACAAGCACCCAAGGGATACCTCCTCTGGATTTGGACGATCTATGTGAGATGATACTAACAAAATAACCAAATAATTGAGCACTTTACCGACTCTGGCTATCCTCGCAAATCTTGCTCCAAAATTATTGTTGATCGCATAACTGGCATTGCAGTGTCATCTAGATATTGCGGAAGTCTGTCTCAAGTTTTAGGGGGAAAACCCCTACCCTAATCAAAACATCTTGCGTACTCATGGACTACTCCAACGGATCGAAAATCATCGATAGATAAATAAAGTGATACTAGGTAGCTAAGACAAACTGATCCCTTAGGATCGCATGAAATCTCGAGGGTATTCCCGAGGCAAGTCGAAAGTCTAACTACCCTCGTTTCACAATTACTAGCTAACCAATCCATGCCTAGAATCAACCCATAGCCCATGAAACCAAAAACAAATGCATTATATTCTCAAATCCTCACAAGCCAAAGATAAATGAGCCGAACCAGTAATTGGATTTGAGATTATAATGGGATCCTCTACTATACAATATTTAGGGTGCAGAGACTCAACTATGGAAGCAGATATATATGAATGTGAAGCGCTAAAATCATAAGGAGTACTAATAGGATGATCAAAGGGAAAGACTCTATCAACAGAAATCTTACTGCCTCTCTCTCGGGTATGCTGGCGGTGAGAGCATACACTTGCCTTCCGGAAAATCCTGTCCTTTGTTCTTGCCCTTTCCCTTAATTATACGACCTGTTATACCAAAATAAAGATACTTCCTCTTGTTTTAGGTTTTACTATTCTTTCCTCCCCTCCTTTGTGAACCAAGTCCATATCCATGGTTTCTTCATCCTTGTGTTGTGCTCCTTAGACAAACTTCCTCATTCTCAACTTTTCCATCCTTGTGTAACTTGTGGACGTGTCTCTCGAAAGCTGCCTCCATCGCACGGAGAATCCTACAAAGCTCGAAAGAAAATTGTGGCTACAGATGGAAGTTAGGCGCTTATTTTCCCTTTGACAAGTGTCGTTGTCTCATCAAGCCTACGGAACCATGTCGCGATGAGGTTACCTCCCAGAAAGGCAGGAACCCCAGAGACACAGGAAAGAAGGAAACAAGGATTCAAACAGAGGATCAAAAATAGTGCATATGGATTTGGGGAATATGCCTTTAAAACAAAACTTTTCTTTTGAAAATGCTTCTTTTAAAACCGTTTGAAAATAATTTTTCAAATCTTTTTATCTGATCCGGTAACCTTCAGCTCTGATACCAAGTGTAACACCCCGCCTCCATTAAGGTCACTCACAAAGGGAATGCCTTAACTTTGGTGGAGCATTTTTGGTACAAGATGCAGAAAAATTACAAGACAGACAAATAAAGCAGCTGAAAATAAATAACCTTTATTGATTAAAACCAGCTTGTACAAAGATTATTTTACAACACCAATACTTGTTACAACAAAGCATCCGTCTTGTTAAAATAAAGAAGCATGAACTGACAATGATAATCCCCAATAAAGCATGAGCCAGCCATAGCAATAGAAAATGGAGTTCAAAACAATGCGTCAAAGAATCTTCAAGCTCAGAAAGAGTAGCGGTCCAAAATGAGTTGATGTAACAACCCGCAAATTCTAAACCAATTTAAAAATTTTATTTTTGAAAATTTTATTGAATTATGGGAATATAAAATAATTTATTTTAATAATAATGGTTAAAAATTTATTTTAATCGAAGTTGAAAACGAATAAATTTTAATTTTAAATATTAAACGGAGTTAGAAATGGCGTGGTAGTTTGAAAATTCAATTTTAAACTTTAACTGAATATACAGGATGCAAAATAAATCAGAATTGAGTGAAACCAAAAATATTTAAATCTGTTTAACCATATCTTTCTAACGAATCTGAAAAATCTAAATTTCGTTTTAAAAATCAAAAGTTATGGCCAATTCAATTTTCGGAAAGGTCGTTGTAGAATTTATAATATATATGGCCCAAAAGGCTACTTTTCACATACGAAGGAATTGGGACTCGAAACCACTTCCATTGAGTCCGGAATGATGTTTCTACATCGAAAAAGTATAAACACTTATATACTTCGAGTTTCAGAAATTATTTGTTTAAAAATGTATTTTTAATATTAAATTAATAACCCTTGAAAATAGTCAATTTTCAAACGACTTCCGTTTTCGACGAAACCACTTTTGTTGGATCCGGAAGGTCAAATTATTACTAAGTTTAATTTTTCATAATTTTTAGAATTAATATGTGAGCGCGGCAAAGGAAAATGTGTTCTGTTAATTTCAAATGAATTTAAACGACTTAAAAAAAGGCCATTTTTCTAACAGTCTCAGAATTCGACGAAATTAGTCTTGTTAGAACCGTATCGTCAAAACAAAGCTAAAAATAATTTTTCTGGATTTTTCTGAGATCGTATGTGGCCCCGGTAAAATTAAAATGTACGGTTAAAATTAATAAATAAATGAATTAAATATTAAATTAAATAAAACAGGTTGTAGACTTTGGATTTGGGCCTCGGGACATGTTCCATTGGGTCCGGGAGGAGGGTATTTTCCTAGGGACACTTTTTGTTGGGCTGAAATTGGATCAAAATTGGACTAACGGGCTTTAACTTTGAATTAACGAGTTAATTAATAAAATATATTATAAATACCTTGGAAAATACGGCAAACCCTAAACACTAAATACGGCCGCCGTATGTTCTTTATCAATGGCCATCATCAAACCCCCTTAGTCCCTTAAATTCTCGTTGTTCCTTACAAATTAAAACACAAATCAAATATGAAATTGAAGAGAAATTCGAGCTCGTTAATTCTATACGGTTTTGATCACATCTCGTTCGAGATCGGGGCCGATTGTCGAGCTCAAACTTGGCTCGTTCGTGGCCGGTTTCCACGCGCCACAGGGGTGCGAGCTGCCCCTCGGTCACAGCGCTGGGAAGAGGAGCCAAGGCGGTTGAAGGGGCGTCATATGATGTGGTTCCAGGGCATTGGGGAGTGCGCGATTTGGAGTAGGAGCAGTTCGACGATGGGTTCAATGTTACGGCCGTGTTTCAGACAAGAGGAAGAAAGGGTTATGTAATTATTTATTAATTTAATTATATATTTAATGTTAAAATCTTTAAATGACCATAACTCATCCATATCAAATCAGAATCGAACGATTTCAGATGCGTTGGGATCGCATCAGCGAGATCTACAACATGGCACTGACCAGATCTGAAACGGAGCACTTTGAATTTCAGCCAAAATTGCGATGTGAGATATCTATTTAAATCTAAATTTAATTATTTATTTTATTGTATGATTTATATATATTCATTTCGTATGAAAATCATGTTGTATGTATATATTTGTTTCAATGCTGATTGTTCTGTGATTGATTTTGATCGTGTATGTATGTCTGTTAGGAATTGTGTGTATACGACAAAAATCACATTTTGTCAAAAACATGTTATTGAAACCAATCGAACATTTGTGTTAGAATATTTAGAATATAAAAGATTATAAATAAAAGATTTTAATAAAAAGATTTCCTTTTTATCTTCACTTACAAAATTATAATATCATTTTGTTTATAAAATGTTAAGAGAATTATAATAACATTTTGTTTATAAAATGTTAATAGGATCAAAATAACATTTTTTGTCGAAATCTTGGTTAGCGAGTTAATAACACATTTTTTGTTTGTCAAAAACTTGATTAGCAAAGAAAATTAACATTTTTGTTAATTAGATTATAAAGAACTAAAATTAACATTTTTGGTAATTAGATTATGAAGGACAAAATTAACATTTTATATAATTAGATAATGTGAATGAAATAAAAAGGACATTTTTTTGTCACTTTGACATGAATGAAATAAAAAGGATATTTTTTTTTTAGATGAATGAGATAAAATGTATATTTCTATACATTGAAAAGAAGAAGTTAAAATGTATATTTCTATACATTAAAAGGTTATGAAATGAAAATGTATATTTCTATACATTAAAAAGTTATGAATTGAAATTGTATATTTTTATACATTAAAAAGAGGATGAGTTAGAAATGAACATTTTGTTTTCATTTAAGGAATTAGGCAAATTTGTCATTTTGTTTACATTAAAAGGATTTAACAAAATTATCATATTTTGTTACATTGAAATTAAAATGTATTCTTTTCCTTGCATTTACAAATGTAAATATATTTTAAAATTGAAGTTTATCCTTATATTTGCATTTACAAATGTAAATATGCATTGAAATTATAGTCCGTTCTTTTATTTGCATTCATTAAAGTAAGCATACATTAAAAATGAAAATATATTCTTTTATTTGCATTCACCAATGCAAATATATATTGGAAAACAAAATTTATTCTTTTATTTGCATGTACCAATGCAAATATACATTAAAAATAAAACTTGTTCTTTTATTTGTATTTACAGATACAAATATATATTAAAAATAAAATTTGTTCTTTTATTTGCATTCCACAATGCAAATATAACATCAAAAATAGAAGTTACATTTATTTATTTATTTGCATTCCTTGTTGCAAATAAAACATTAAATTAAAGGTTTCATTTTTGTTTGCAATTCTAAATGCAAACAAAACATAAAAAGGAAAGTTATATTTTTAATTTGTATTTTTGATATGAATAAAATATCGTTTTAAAGTTGTATTTTTATTTGCATTCTTTAATGCAAATAAAAACCTGAATCGAAAGTTTCATTTTATTTTCAAATTAAGAATTACCTTTTCATTTCACATCTTCAGATGTAAATAAAAGAAAGGATTTAAAAGCTACATTTTAATTACATTCTAGTTGTAGCAAAAAAAAAATGTAAAAATTAATGTTTCCATTCTATTGTCATTTAGAGGACAATAGAAAAGATAGATTTTAGAATTGCATTCTTATTGTAATTTTATATGAAATAAAACAAGTAATATTTTATTGTCAAATATTTTATATGAAATAAAAAGAGTCATCCTTTTGTCACTTTAAGAGAATGAATTGAAAATGTCTATTTTAGCAATTGTAAAAGAATGAAACAAAATATAATTTAAAGAGTTACATTTTGTTTTGTAATTTTAAGTGCAAACAAATATTTCATTTCTATTTTGTATTTTAGTTAGAAATAGAGATATACATTTTTGTTTGTAAATTTAATTGCAAACAAAACATTTAATAAAAGATTATATTTTATTTGCACATTTAGATGCAAATAAACATAGTAGTTAAAATATTATATTTTTATTTGCATAATTAGAGGCAAATAAACACCGTAGTAAAAAGAAGCATTTTGTTTACAACTTTAGGTGTAAACAAAAATATTAAAATTAAAAGCTATCTTTTTATTTGCAACCCTTATTGCAAATAAAACTAGAAATAGAAAGTTACTATTTTATTTACATTTCTCGATGTAAATAAATATGAAATAAAGGTTAAATCTTTATTTGCATTCTCCTTTGCAAACAAAGTATGTAATAAAAAGTTATATTTTTATTTGTATTCCTTATTACAAATAAAATAGGAAATTAAAAAGATACATTTTATTTGCATTCTTTATTGTAAATAAAATATGAATTCAAAGATTATATTTCTAGCTACATTTTAGTTGTTATGAAAATAATAAAATTAAAGAATTACATTCCTAATGTAATATAAATATTACATTTTATTTAATATAAAGGAATATCATTTTGTTTATGTAATATAAAAAGATTACATTTCATTTTAAGTGAATTAACATTAGAATTCACCTTTTTGATATAAACGAATCAGTAAAAAGATTCATTGTTTTTTTTTTTTGATAAATTACATTATCATTATACATGAAATGATTCCCTTTTTATGTTACTGAAAGGTTACACTTCCATTTACAAGTTACCTGACTTGTTTATGCGATTGGGTCGATAATTTTTCACACATCGCCCAAGTGCACAAATAATGTATTATTTGTTTGATTTGTTGGAAACCCCACACGGGTGTTGGGATGGAAATTGACATACACTAATCCCAACATTTATTTGTATGTCTATCGATAGATCGACAGGCTGCGATGAGCGTTATCACTTCCTTTTAATGCTCACACAGTTGTATATTGCACTCTGGTTGTGGATGGATGTTTGATGATTATTTAATTTCCTTGTTATATACATTCAATGTATGAAATCCATATAACTAAAGTTATATGGTGACTGATTGAGTCGCATTCCAATAAAGGATTTCTTTTATATAAATAATATCTTCTTAAATAAAGAATATGGTTTTATAAGGGATGTTTTATATAGATAATCTTTTCATACAAAGAATATTTTATAATGAATATTTAAAGAATATTTAACAAAAGATATTCCTCTGAATAAACTGGTTAGTAACTAGAATGAATTTATTAAATTTAGATTTAATAGAATTTTCCATTTGAAAAATATTTATTTGGAATTGCTTAAATAGATTGGTTTTGGTGAACTATGTTTCTTAAACGACATTTGTCTTTGACCCAAATTAACATTAAAGGGTGATTTAGAATTAATAAATCTTTTTATTAAGATTTAAAGAGAAATTTTCTAAAGTCTAGTTTCTCCAATTTAATATATATTAAATTGGAATTGAATGGAAATTCGATCTGATAATATTCGGGATAGGCTTCTGTAAAAGAAGACGTATACTATATATGGAATTTAAAAGGCTTTGTCGTTATTCCATTTATAGTATTGGTTTGATACAGAAATTTATATCGTTTATATATCGACTTGATTTCTGTGAAAATTCCATAATTGATGGAATATGATTTTGGGTTTATAGTGAACAATGTTTTTAAATAACATTGATTCTTTAACCCGACTAAAGACAAGGGTTAATTCCTTAAATTAGGATAATCATTTAATAATGATTTTGATATTAAAACCCAATTGGAGTTTTAATGAATCTTTAAAATGAAGATTAAAGAATACTTTAAAGGAATTTATCTTTGATAAAATTAATGGGAACCTTTCCCTAATAATATGAATATTCTATTTAAAAGAATATTCTGAATTGGAATGAGGCGTTGGATGTTTTATAGCACTTGATTTTTAATTATAAAATACGCTAGTTATTCGGAAAGACCGGGTTTAACCCATTCCGAATAATCATTACGACGATGAAGAGTCGAAGATGAAGACGGTGTTGAAGACCGGTGGTTTTCACATCGATGGATGTATTGCTACTGAGGTCCTCTATAGGAGTAGCTACCCTTAAGGGATTTCTGTGGTAGCCGTCTAGACGTATGTGTTAATTGTCCGAATATACGAGAACCACCCAGGTTTCTCCTGTTCCGTTCAGACCCAGAACGGACTTGCAAATGGATTGTGTGTCTGACATTGTATTCATTTCTACTGTATTCGTTGAACGCTACTGATTATATATTTCTGTTTGGTGGTGGAGAATTTATTCTTCACTTAACACCCTTCTCTAAGACGTATGAGCTTAGAGGTTATATATATATATTGGTAGATGATCAATGATATGGTAAGGTCTGACAATGTGGCATGCTAAGATGCAAATGATCAAGGCTTTGTTGAAAAGCAGGCCTTGTGGTTGATGATCAAAGCATAGTCTATTTAGGCATAGCTTTGTGTATATCGTAACTTCGCGAGCCTCACAGCCCGGTAGAGTCTAAAACGGGAGAAGGGAACGCAGGGAGTGCACACGTTTCTTTCTAGCTAGAAGTGGTGTCATGGTATGGAGCCCAGACATTTACTTATGTGGTTGTTGGATTTTTTTGCGAGGCCTCAGATTTATGCGGTCGCCCTCGGCCGTATTGTAGGTTCACTAGAACCGAGGAACGTGTGTTCAGGCATAACTAATCCTACCCATTGCACTATTGGGGGACCGGCCCTGCAGCTATCCAAGGGTTGGACAGAGTACCAATCCTGGGGCATTGCTAGAGTGTCTCGAATCGGTAAGGATCTCCTCCCTAGCCTTGACTCATGATGGAAACCCAAATTTCCAATACGCCCTTTACGGTTTTGATTGTATAACTAGTATGGCGACATAGTAGGATGGGGTACTATGCCGTCTAGGATTGATACATTTACTTTGAAATGTTTTAAATATATATACACACTAGTATCGTGTTTTATCGTATCAAGCATCTTTTGACCATTATAAGGTAAAACCCTATCCTCCGGCGTGCGTTACATTGTGTGATGGGACCAGGGTCTTATAATGGTTTCATTTTTCTAAAAAGCATTGCGCTATCTGACGATTTACTTTATTTTATGCATTGGCAATCTAATGGAGTAAGCCCGTTCCGCGTTAGCGGCGTGGTCCTGTGATTAGCCTTATTATTAGAAAGGTTAGTTAAGATTTCTCATACCAGTCCCATGACTGACCCGTAGTTTGTTTCATTGGCAAACTCGGGTGCCCATATTTTCCACACGGGCAGTCGAGTAGCTTGTTTTTGCAGATATCATATTTACAGGATCCTGGTCTACAGCTGAAGCGATATTCGGAAAGCTCTGTATCCGTGTATTCCTTTCGGTTGTATATTTGTATTAATTTTTCCGCTGCTATTTAAATGTAATTTAAATCTCTGATATTGTATTTCCAAAATATATATTATTCATTCATACTCTGGAATATTCTTGTACTCTGTTGTAATTGTTGTAATCGGCAATAAAATGTTCTTATGTTCTGTGTTCTGATGTGTGTTGTTCTCAAACAATCTATGCTTTCCTTCACTGGGAAGTTTGGGTCGTTACAGCTGAGTTATTCCCTCCCTGGCTACCTGGGGGGAAACGGAAGAAAAGAGGCGAAAACAAACTAGGTCAGACATAAGTCTGGTAAGTCCAGTTATACTTCAGCATGTAAACAAGAGAAGGACTATGACATGAACAAACTGAATTTAGAACCATACCATAGTGATAAGATAATACTAAAACAAGACAAGGTAAGATTAACAGAATTGGATATCGCACCCACTTCTATTTCTCTGCACCTACTAAGGACTGTTTGAACTAGCATCGTGTGTTCATGATAAAATGATCCCCTTTTATTGCGTGTGTAATCCCTTATCCATCGAGTGTTACCTAGATCCAACTAGGGTTTACTTATTGAACGCTTCCTAGATTTAACCAGGGTTTACGCTACCTAGGGCCACTGGGGTTTATGCTACCTATTGAACGTTTCTCGGATTCAGGGTTTACGCGACCTAGGTCCAACTAGGGATTATGGTACCTATCGAACGATGCCCCCTAGTCTAGGACACACTACCCAGAGCGGTATATGTTCCTAGAATTTCCCCACGCATGTATCGTTAATCGTTATCGATGTCTAGATGCACATGTCCTCTATATGTGCGACCCGAGTCCCGTGGCAGGGCTAATCAAGAAACACGGAACTCGGTCGGGAGCTTTCAGATATCTGCTGATTGCAAATGCTAAGGTCTGCTTTTACAGTGGCTATGGTCCCACTAGACCCCTCCCTCAACTAACAAATGAAAGACACCCAAGAAAAACAAGAATGAGAACTATACGCATGCCCTCTATGCCCCCACAAACCTATTGGCCAACCTCACCCATAACTAGATAGCAAGTATATGGTCTTTTGGAGTTCTCCGCCTTTCCGCTTTACGTATCTTGACTGACTCAAGATGGTAGGTAGACGACGAGTTGCTATCACAGGGCACAAACTGGTCTCGCAGAATCACGCTGGTCCATCCTAGTCTTTAGGTTGCCTTATTGTTGCAACCAAGGCATACCCTTGGCTCTTCTAACGCAGACCTTAACCTCTGTGAGCCTAGGAGGATCATCTACAGCCTCGCAGAGGGATACAAAGAGTACCCTCACGTCCCTTTGAAGTCGCGTGCTTCGTAACCCAGTTCGTTGGAGCCTTCTTCATGATCAGATGGACGTTCGCTCCTCCTCGTATCCTACTTGGTTTTCTTGACTAAGGTTTACTACTTAGTTCTCTTAACTATGGTTTATTACTTAGTTTCCTGAATCGTTCGTTTTCTTACTAAGGTTTACTACTTAGCCCTCTCAACTAAGGTTTACTACTTAGTTCTATTTCTCGTCATGTTGGATTGGTTTAGTGTCATTAGTCAATTCAAGTTAACTTAACCTATTCACTTGTCATGTTAAATTGGTTAAGTGTTATCCTATAATTCACGTTGACTTAACCCACCCATATATCAAGTCAAATTGGTTAAGTATTCCTTAACCTTACTCGTTCATCGGGTTATATTGGTTAAGTGTTCCTCATTAACTTAACCCTATTCATTCATCATGGTATAACGACTAAGTGTTCAAAGCTTACTTAACCCCACCTTCTAGTCTAGTTAACATGTTATAATGGTTAAACACTTACTTAACTTTACCCACTTGTCTAGTTAACATGTTATAATGGTTAAGTGTTTCCTTAGTTACTTAACCCTCAAAATCTTGTCTTGTTAACATGTTAAGTTGGTTAAGTGTCCAAGTTGACTTAATCCCTATCAATCTTGTCTAGTTAACATGTTAAATTGGCTAAGTGTTCTCTCAATTACTTAACCCCACAAATCTTGTCTTGTTAATATGTTAAGTTGGTTAGGTGTTTCCTTAATTACTTAACCTCACCATTTCAAGCTTGATTGTTCATGAGCTTTAATTAATTAATTAACTAAAGCACCAACCACTCACATTAGACAGGTATTGTTGTGGTTACTGGATGTGCCGGTCGGTTCCGGGCAGTTTTACACCACAACTCAGTCTAACCTCGGATCTTTCTGGGCTTGATGCACTGACCTCTCACATAAGACAGGTATTGTTATGGTTACTGGATGTGTCGGTCGGTTCCGGGCAGGTTTACACCACAACTCAGTCTAACCTCGGGTTAGGCATATTCATCTTTTACATTTTACATATTTACCTTTCATGTTTATATGTAAATTACGGCCCACTTTCCTTCTAAATCATATACATAATTTTTGGTATATAAATTATATCATTTTCATGCCACTATTCATTTACATGCTTATGTGACAACATGCCAATTACATTTAATTTCATGTTTTCTCCAACGTTACCCCCGTTGTACGTTCGTACAATTACATATAGTGTTAGGCTCGATATTTAGCCTAACTCATAAAAGTGGGAAAAGCATAGAGCATGTAATATTTCAACAGCATAAACAAAATGCGACATATAAATTTGGCATATGATAATAAACTTGCATGAATCATAAGCACGTGAACTTTACATAGATCTACACAAACTAGACTTGGGCATGTAAGGGAGAACTTGCATGGGATTGGATCTACTTAACATAGGTCTAAACAGGTAAGGTTGTAGATCTAAACATATAAGGTTGTATGACATTATTTAGCCTAACAACTTGTGTGCAACATAGCATAAGGGAATCACCCATTTTATAACCATGATAGATTAATTCACAACATAAAAGGTTCTTATTAATTTTGTGGAATCATGTCATACAACTTGCATACAATATGAATATAGTCTTAACATATAAATATACGTATGAACTTGACGTGGCATGTAAGTGAAACACCCCACCTTCGTTAAGGTCACTCACAAAGGGAGTGCCTTAACTTTAGTGGAGGGTTATAGGTACAAGACACAGAAAAATTTACAAGACAGATAAATATAAGCAGCGGAATTCAAATATTTATTTCATACGTGGTTCAATACAAAAGTATTACAGCAAATTGTCTCAAAAATAACTTCAAAAACATTACACCATAATTTCTGTCTTGATTATTAAATAAAGAAGCATAAAACATAGGTAAAACTGCATAAATCCCTAAGGGTCGTATCCAAAAGCCATAGCCAATGCAAGAGAGTCCAAAATCATACATCTACTTTCTTGAAGCTTGCAAAGAGTCTGATTAAGCTGGAGTGTTTCCTCCCTGTGGACCTGAGGGGGCGGGGGAAACGAAAGAAAAGAAGACGATAGAAAACGGATCAGACAATAAGTCTGGTAAGTTCAGTGGTTACTAGTATTTAAACAAGGAAAGGGATCATTACAGTGATAACAGAATATAGGACAATACCCTAATGTAAGATAAGAGGAACATGTGATCGTACCCATTACTATAGTCTCTGCACCTACTTAACCATTGGTTCAACCAGCCCCACATGTTTATAACAAACGATCCCCTTAATGATCGGCTCCTACTCGCATGCATTCATGCCCTATGTCATTCGGCCGTGCTTGACTGTAGCAACCTGTGCTGGTCCCATGTATCAGTCCCTCTGGTGGACACCCGAACGATTCAAGATAAACAGTGTACACTACTGATGCCCAGTGCCTGATTTTTCCACTCTGGAGTACATGCACGCCCATACTCCGTCGGTACCTACGTTGGCCCACCAACCGCCGAAGTTTTGACCGCTTATAATTCAGCCCAGTAATCGTGCCCCACCCTGCCTAGTTTCAAGGTACCATGATACATCTATGTGGGTTACTGCTGAAATGGGTCCCCGTTACTAGGGTTTTCTAATCAACATGTTTATTTGGTTAAGTGTCTAAGTTTACCTAACCCAGCCCATTTGTTTTAGTTAACATGTTGAATCGGTTAAGTGTTTTCCTAATTTACTTAACCCTACCAATCCTGACTTAGCTTTAATTTATTAAAGCGCCAACCACTCACATTGGACAGGTCTTGTTGTGGTCACTGGATGTGCCGGTCGGTTCCGGGCAGATTTACACCACAACTCGGTCTAAGCTCGGGTTCTTTTTGGGCTTGATGCACTAACCACCCACATTAGACAGGTCTTGTTGTAGTCACTGGATATGCTGGTCGGTTCCGGGCAGATTTACACCACAACTCAGTCTAACCTCGGGTTAGGCATAGTCGTCTTTTCTAAATTCATATTTTTCTATATATGTCAAATTTCTTATGTAGATTAAATTTAATTTAATAATGCCATAATTATCCTTGCAAATATTGCTCATAATAAATGGTATGTTAAATATACCATTTTATGAACAAACCTATGCCATGAATTTTCATGTTTTCCCATCGTTATCCCCGTAGAACGTACGTATGAATCACATAAAATGGTGGGCTAACAAATTAGCCCAAACCCATAAACAAAAAGGGGTAATAAACAAGGAACATTACATAATAGCATACATTTAACTTATCATATGTAACTTGGCATAGATGTATCATTATCTTAACTAAACAGGTAAAGATGAACTTGTGACTAAGTTGGATCAAATTTTCATGTAAACTTGATATGGGTCTAACATGGAGGTTTAACATATAAACCACAATTTAGCATACTAACTTATGTATGTCAAAACATAATAAAGCTATTATAATCATTTTAATCACAATTTAGCATTGTACTTATGTGTTAAAAACATAAGAAGATTACAATTCCAACTTTTACAACATAATTAGATTCAATTCTAACATGAATATATATATGAGTGTTGATCTAACATATAAGCATGTGTTTTAGATCATAAACTTGCAAATAACCACCAATTTATAACATGACATGTTTTACCATTTAATTGGCAAAATAAATCCATTACACAATTATAATAGATTCCAATAACATAAAATGTTGTTCATCACCACAAGCATATAAACATGATTAATATACAACATGTTCATCGCCACAAGCATATAGACATGATTAATTACAACGATACTTTAAGATAAACAAGAATCAAATCTTATACATAAGCATCATTCTATATCCAAATTACAACATGTCATGATTCAATTGAAAGAATGTTTAAATCTGCCTAACAACTAACTTACAGACTAAAAAGGAATTCTTGCATTCTGAAATCTGAATTCTGAAATTGGAGATGCGCGCCTTTGATGAAGATCGTTGAATTAGACTAGTTTAAATTTGATTTTTGATGTAAGCTTTTTAACTCGTCTTTGAATTGAAAACGGTGACGGCTACTCCAAGTCCTCTACTGGCGAAATTTCAGTTTTAGGATTATTTTTCTGTGTGTTTTTATTTATATAGAATTCCATTTTAATTATGGCCGTTAGATGAACCCAGGGTTAATCACATCCACTCAGACCAGATCAGGACCATCCAGAAACCCTAGTGACTCAGCAGCAAGTCAGCAGTTGTTCAAAATTCAGATCTGGCTGGGGGCCAGGTTGACCCTAAGGTCGACCCGACCTCTAGGGGGGGAGGTCGACACTAGGGTCGACCCCCTGGTCGATCTGCCTGGGTGGGAATTTTCCTGCCCAGTCCGCTTCTGGATTCTGTTTGAATTTTGAATTCATTTTCGAGCTGTTCGAATTTATTTAAATTTTCTGGAAACTTCCGACAGCCACAACTTCTTCATACGAAGTCCAATTTACGCAAACTCGGACTCTATCTCAACCAGAATTCTGAGACGAACACAATGGTGTAACCCGTTTCCCTTAATTCTTACATTTTAAATTAAGTAATCTTGGATTCATTATTATAACGTTAATAGAAAATACTGGGTGTTACATTCTCCCCTCCTTTTAGGATTTCATCCCCGAAATCTCCAAGTCGAGAAGAACTTATATCCTACCATCCAATCACCCATCTACTCAACCATCAAACACAGGCATCTATTGTCCTTAAAAGATTTCTAATGCTTCATGATCATATGCATTGTGTGTGTACATGTCCTTATCTAATGCAAAATCAGGCGGTCTACTGATTCAGTTGACCTCCATAATGCAAATTATGTCAGTGCCATGAGTCCATTATGAATGCAATTTTTTCTACTCAAAATTTCTTACATGAGTGCACAACCATTCATACAAATGCAACGTCCATATGATAACACATCAAGTTTTAATCCATAAACCAATACATATATGCATATGCAATATGTAAGTGACTGAGCCGATCTAATACCTAATGTGTGTGCATATGCATCCACTGGCAACCATCAATCATAACATGCTTCAATTACATGTTTACATCCAAATGGGTTCCTACCTAAGGATAAAGGATAGGATCAAGGAGATATACCTAAAAAGATAGATACGAGCATAAACTTGAGGAAAAAGAGATTAAAGACGTACCCTAAAAAAGAAAATGGTAGGTTGCACGTATTCTGTCCTCAGTTTCCCGAGTCGCGTCTTCCTCGGTGTCGCTCCATTGAACTTTGACGAGCTTAACTTAACGGTTGCGTAGCTTTTTGACCTCTATTCCCAAGATACGGGTTGGAACTCTCCTCACAGTTGCTTCTCATTCAACTTCAACCTCTTCTAGCATACTTGGTTCTACCACTTCCGCAGACTCGTGTAAGCACTTCCGCAGGCGAGAGACATGAAAGACATTATGAACCCCGGCCAATCTTTCGGGTAGCTGTACCCTATAAGCCATCTTCCCAATTTTCTCGATGATAGGGAACGACCCTACAAATCTTGGTGCTAACTTTCCTGCGGATCCAAAGCGAACGACGTTCCTCAAAGGAGATACTTTAAGGAACACCTTGTCTCCAACTTCGAACTCAAGGCCAGTTTTTCTTTTGTCTGCGTAAGACTTCTGTCTATCTTGGGCAGTCTTCATTCTTCTTCGTATCAAGTCTACTTTCTCTGAAGTCTCCCTAATCATGTCTGATCCAAGTATGAGCTTGTCTGTGGACTCCCACCAGCAAGTTGGTAACCTGCACGGTCTTCCATATAAAGCTTCGAAAGGTGCCATGCCTATGGTGGCTTGGTAGCTATTATTGTAAGCCAATTCCACCAAAGGTAGATGATCCTCCCATGTTCCTCCGAAGTCAATAATGCATAACCTCAAGAGGTCTTCTAATACTCTGTTGACTCTTTCCGTTTGGCCATCGGTTTGAGGGTGATAGGTCATGCTTAAGCATAAATGTGCGCCTACAGCCTCTTGTAAACTCTTCTAAAACTCGCTCGTGAAGATAGGGTCTCGATCACTCACTATGCTGGAGGGTATCCCACGGAGTCGAACTATCTCCTAAGATATTTGGATGCTAGAGATGAGGCAGTCCTTCTACTCTTGACGGGTATAAAGTGGGCGCTTTTTGTGAGCCTATCCACTATTACCCAAATGCCGGTATTGCCCCTTCTTGACCTAGGCAACCCATCTATAAAGTCCATCGAGATGCTATCCCATTTCCACTGTGGGACTTCTAGAGGATGGAGCAGACCACCAGGCTTCTTCTGCTCCGCCTTGACTTGTTGGCATATTAAACGCTTAGAAACAAATTCAGCTACGTCTTTCTTCATGCCATTCCAAAAGAAAACTCTTTTGATGTCTTTATACATTTTGTCTCCGCCTGGGTGTATGGTCAGCTTGGAACGGTGTGCCTCTTCTAGAACCGCCTTTACCAAATCCCTTACTTGTGGGACACATAGTCTTCCATCTCGTCTCAACCAGCCCTTGGCATCAAAGGAGTATCTATTGAGGTGACTGGAAGTCTCACCCCTAATTAACTTGTCCATCACATCGGCTAGCTGAGGGTCTTCCCTTTGCGCGGCTCCGATTGAGTCTAATAGAGTTGGTCGCACTTCTAACGTTGCTAGCAAGCCAGGTACAAAGTCAAAGGAGAGTTTGAGGTTAAAGCTTGCTATGAACTCCAATCTTTGCCTTTCCACAAAGAGAGGGCTTAAGGCCAGTCTCTTTCTACTTAAGGCGTCTGCTACTGCATTGCCAGGAGTGTTGGAAATCTCAAAGTCGTATGAGGCAAGAAACTCCATCCACCTTTGCTGCCTCAAGTTGAGATCTTTCTACGAGAACAGGTATTTAAATGATTTATGGTCAGTATACAGTTCAAATTTCTCACCTAGGAGATAATGGCGCCAAGACTTAAGCGCAAAAACGATGGCTGCCAATTCTAGGTCGTGGGTTGGGTAGTTTTTCTCATGTATTTTCATCTGTCTTCCACCATAAGCCACTACCTTCCCTTCTTGCATCAGAACAGCGCCTAGTCCCGTTCCGCATGCATCTGTGTATACTGTAAACATCTTGCTTCCATCAGGCAATGTCAGAAGTGGGGCTGTTGTTAGAGCCCTTTTCAAACGTTGGAAAGCAATATCGCAATCCAAATCCCAATTAAAAGATAGGTTCTTCTTTGTCAATCTTGTTAGTGGAGCTGAGATTTTTGCAAAATCTTTGATGAACTTTCGATAAAATCCTGATAGCCCAAGAAAGCTTCGGACTTCGGTTGCGTTTTGAGGAACCTTCCAATCTTGCACAGCAACCACTTTTGCGGGGTCCACAGCTATCTCCTCTTTGGACACCACATGTCCAAGGAACCTAACTTCTTCTCTCCAGAAATGGCATTTGGAGAATTTTGCCTTCAGCTGGTGTGCACGGAGAGTATCCATGGCTTCTTTTAGATGCTGAGCATGTTCTTCCTCATTCTTTAAGAAGATCAAAATATCGTCTATGAAGACCACCACAAACTTATTGAGGAACTCTCGGAACACCCTGCTCATTAAATCAACGAAGTAAGCGGGTGTGTTTGTCAAGCCGAAGGGCATGACAAGCCACTCGAAGAAACCATTGGGAGTTCTGAATGTGGTCTTATCAATGCTGTCTTCAGCCACTCTTAGCTGATGAAACCCGGTAGCTAAATCTAATTGGGAGAAAACCGATGCACCTAGAAGCTGATCAAGCAAATCATCTATTCTTGGGAGTGGGTGTCTATTCTTCTTGGTCAGCTTGTTTAGCTCCCTATAATCAATGCACAGGCGAAGCGAACCATCAGCTTTGGTTGCGAACACTACCGGAGTACCCCATTCAGAAATGCTCCGTCTTATGAAGCCCTTTTCAAGCAGCTCTTTGATTTGCTTGCTGAGCTCCTTTCTCTCCCTTGGGGCCATGTGCCTAACGGGTAAATCAACAGGCTTTGCATTATCAACAAGGTATATGCGGAAGTCTATCTCCCGCTTTAGAGGTAAGCCCTTTACCTCTTCAAACACATCCGTGTATTCACGGACTATCCTTACAGACTGCAAGTTCTCAACAGACGCATCAAGAGATTCTAGATAACTAAGCATGCCGGAGTTCATGGGATTACAAGAAATTTCGAGAGTGTCACCGAGGCGAGTCATGAGTCTAACCACTCTCTTTTCACAATCGAGGACGTCACCATTACTGGATAGCCAGTCCATGCCTAGAATCAACCCATAGCCCCGTGAAGCCCAAAACAAAGGCATTACATCTAAACCCAACGCTTAGTATAGATATTTTCAAATCCAAACAAACCATTGACAAATAGGCTAAGCCCCCAATTGGATTTGAAAAACCAAGGGATCCTCCACTATACTGGTGTCTAGATGCAGAGATTCTACTAAAGCAGTAGATATAAAAGATTGCAATTCTCCATAATCAAATAGTGTTCGAACAGGATGATCAAAAAGATAGACTAAACTTTCGACAGAAATATTTCTACCTTGTTCTTGGGGAGGTGCCGTGAGAGCGTGAACTTGTCCTCCAGAAGAAGGTCCAGCTCCCTGCCCTTGCTTCTTTGGGCAGGCCCTAGCCATGTGTCCTGTCTCACCACATTGGAAACAACCACCCATCTTCCTTTTCTTCTTCTTGCAGTCTTTGATCAGATGCCCGAGAATGCCACAAAAATTACACTTTCTCTTTTCACGGGGTTTGTTATTCTTCCCGCCTTTCTTTGAATCAGCCTTCTTGTTCTGTGACCCTTCCCCCTTCTTATCTTGAGGCACTTCCGCTTTTGCCTCATTCTTGCCCTTGTCTTCCTCATGTAAGAGTGCCATGTCCACTAACCTCTCATAAGTAGCCCCCATAGGTATATGGGTCATAGCCAAGCTGTGAAGTGGCTCATTCAATCCCTTGACAAAACAGAGAGCCTTCTTATGAGGAGTATTCACTAAGTCCAGTCTAAATCGGGCCAGCTGATTGAATTGATTGACGTACTCCTTGACCGTCATACTTCCTTGCTTAAGAGATAAGAACTTTTCCAGTTGTAAACTTCGTTCAGTCTGTGAGAGGAATTTCATCTCAGACCTTATCCTGAAATCCATCCATGTGTCAACAGGTCTTTCAGCGTTAGTAACTTCCCACCAATAGGAAGCTTCGTCTTTGAGCAACCATACAGCCAACTGTATCTTCTGCCTATCATCCACCTCAAAGATAACGAACAGATCCTTAGTTTCTTTGAGCCAGTTCCTTGCTTCTACGAATGATTCAGTTCCCTTGAAATCCTTTCCACCCATAGCCCTAAAGTCTCTACAAATCTTTGAGAAAGCATTTGCACGAGGAGGAGGAGGAGGAGGAACTGCTGCAGTTGGAGGAGGAATATCTACTGGGCCTGCGTCATTGGCCCTAGCCTCTAAGTACCTCCTGAACCAGCCAGGTATCGGTACACCCTCTGGAAGGTTAAGATTACCAGACATGCTGAAACGAAAAAGAAAAGATTCAAAACGAAGGATAGAATGATAGTGCATATGGCTTTTGGGGATTATGCCTTTTTTAAATTCAAAACAACACTTTTTCCTTGTAAAATGCTTCTTTATATTTCTTTTTGAAAAATAGTTTTCAAAAACTCTTATCTGATCTGGTAAACCTTTGCTCTGATACCAAGTGAAACACCCCACCTCCGTTAAGGTCACTCACAAAGGGAATGCCTTAACTTTAGTGGAGGGTTATACGTACAAGACATAGAAAAATTTACAAGACAGATAAATATAAGCAGCAGAATTCAAATATTTATTTCATACGTGGTTCAATACAAAAGTATTACAGCAAATTGTCTCAAAAATAACTTCCAAAACATTACACCATAATCATACATCTACTTTCTTGAAGCTTGCAAAGAGTCTGATTAAGCTGGAGTGTTTCCTCCCTGTGGACCTGAGGGGGGAACAGAAGAAAAAAAGACGAAAGAAAATGGGTCAGACAATAAGTCTGGTAAGTTCAGTGGTTACTAGTATTTAAACAAGGAAAGGGATCATGACAGTGATAACAGAACATAGGACAATACCCTAATATAAGATAAGAGGAACATGTGATCGCACCCATTACTATTGTCTCTGCACCTACTTAACCATTGGTTCAACCAGCCCCACGTGTTTATAACAAACGATCCCCTTAATGATCGGCTCCAACTTGCATGCATTCATGCCCTGTGTCATTCAGCCCCACTTGACTGTAGCTACCTGTGCTAGTCCCACCATGGGGTGTATCAGTCCCTTTAGTGGCAACCCGACACGATTCAAGATACACAGTGTACACTACTGATGCCCAGTGCCTGATTATTCCACTCCGGAGTACGTGCACGCCCATACTCCGTCGGAACCTACACAAGCCCACTAACCGCCGACGTATTGACCGCTTATAATTCAGCCTAGTAATCGTACCTGTAACACCTCGTGAATTCTATAACGTTAAGCTTCACAAATTAAAGTGTAATTAACTCTAAATGAAAGAATTAAGGGGAATGGGTTACGCCATTGCGTTCGTCTCAGAATTCTGCTTAAGATAGAGTCCGAGTTTACGTAAATCGGACTCCGTATGAAGGAGTTATGACCTTCGAAAGTTTCAGAATAGAATTTAAATTCAAACAGCTTAGTTTAAAATTCGAAATTCGAAAAACAGGTTGAAACTGGGCTGGGCGGGAAATCTCCCGCCCAGAGACCAGGTCGACAATAGGGTCGACCATGGTGTGGACCTGGTCGACCTGGCCACCCCAGGTCGACCATAGTGTCGACGTGGGTGTCGACCTGCCAGTCGACTTGCCTGGTCGACCTAGCTGGCTAGGTCGGGCTCTGGCTCGAATTTCTGTGGCTCGGTGTGTCACTAGGGCTGACATGTCACCTCTTGATTGGCTCTTTGAACATCGTATGGTCTAGATTCCTCTTGTCTTCATCTGACAGCTCAAAACAATTTAAAAATCTATAAATACACCCTAAGTCTCAACTGAAAATTCACACAAAAAAATAAGATGGGAGTTGTCATGTTGTCAGGAAGGAATTGAACATAGCCGTCAAGAGAGAAAAGCCTAGAGACAAATCAAATTAAGAAGAAGATTATAGTTTAATCAAATTAATCAACGCAACGTTAATCTACCCAAAGGAGCGCATCTCAATTTCAGAATTCAGAATCCAGAATTCAAGATTCTGCATTCGTTGTAAGTATAGTGACCTTTCAGAATATGAATAAAAAATGTGATGTGATTCGATGTAAATGAAAATAGAATTGTGTTATTGTATGATATAAATTTCTGTGTATTGTAATGATTTTGTTATGACTTGTGTATTGATATTTGTGGCCTAAATTGATTGATGCAAGCCTATTAACAATTGTAAATGAAAACAATGGCACTTGCAAGTTTGTGGCAAAAACTAGAATTTGATCCCTTTATGTTTATTCCTATGGCATGGACTATATACATTCATTAAGTCTAAATTAAGGCTTATGTAAACATGTTCTAGATTTGAAACCTTTTATGCTTACATGACCCAAAACCTATGATATCATTCTTATGTTTATTTGCAAGTATAATTGGATCTATGTTAAGTATCGTTTGGGTTTCATAGACTATGCAAGTTCATGTTGAAATAGGCTATATGATTAGATGTTAAAATTGGACATTTTGGTGAATATACAACATGCTAGTTTTGTGGGTGACATTATGCTAAGTTAAACATGTTTAAACACAAGTTTGTATTAGCCTAAACTATGCTATTTCATATGTCACCTACTTAGTTATACTTTGATTTGAATGCAAGTTCACATGACCCATATTATATGTTAGTTGAATCGCTAAATTGCAAGTTCATGCGCCACACACCTTTATGTGAAATATTACATGTTCTTGATTTCCCCTTTTTCTCACGTTTATAAAGTTGGGCTGAATTGTGTCAAGCCCAACACTTGTTATAATGTTGCGAACGTACAAACGGGGGTAACAACGTTGGGTGTAAAACATTGAAAATATATGTTGGCATGTTTGGCATATGCCAACGACAATGACATTTAAGCGGTATGAATTGATATACCCAAGAATAAAAGAAATGACATTTACATATAATTGAGCAGTAATAAAATATGTAAATTTAGAAAACACGATATGCTTAACCCGAGGTTGGATTGAGTTGTGATGTAAACCTGCCCGAACCCGCCCGGCTATCCAGTAGTCACAACAATACCTATCCAATGTGGGTGGTTAAGCATTGAGCCCAATAATGACCCGAGGTTAGACTGACCTACGGTGTAAACCTGCCCGGAATCGACCGGCACATCCAGTAACCGTAGCAATATCTGTCTAATGTGAGTGGTCAGTTGCTCTAAGAGGCTAAGGAAAGATGGTAGGGTTAAGTCAACTATAACACTTAACCAAATTCAACATGTTAACAAGAATTGATGGGTGGGGTTAGGTAAATACAGACACTTAACCACTTAACATGTTTGACTAGAAAATCCTAGTAACGAGGGACCCGTTTCAGCAGTAACCCAAGTTAGGTATCATGGTACCTTGAAACTAGGCAGGGTGGGGCACGATTACTGGGCTGATTGTAAGCGGTCAAACGACGGTGCTGGGTGCACAGTGTAGGTCTAACGGGGTGCGGGTGTGCACACACTTCGGAGCAGACAAGCAGGGCACTGGGGACACCAGTAGTATAACCTATGCCTTCTAGAATTTGTGTCGGGGTCGCCACCATGGGTCTTGATACACCCCATGGTGGGACCAATATAGGTATCTACAATTCTTGGGGGCCGTATGACACATGTTTACGCGAGTAGGAGCCGATCTTTAGAAAATGGGGATCACTTCGCCCTCACCATGGGGTGCCAGTTAAAATAAGCTCAAGTAGGTGCAGAGATATAGTATGGGTGTGATAGTACATTCGACACTTCCTTAGCTTGTGACACTTTCCTATTTTCAGTTTATATCTATCATGCCCTTTTCTTATTCACGTACTGAAGAGTTACTAGATTTACTCAGGCTTTATGTCTGACTCTATTTTCTTTTCGTCTTCTTTTCTTTCGTTTCCCCCCAGGTCCACAGGGAGGAAATAACTCAGCTCAGTCAGAATCTTTACAAGCTCCAAGACCGTAGATGTATGATTTGGATCTCTTTTGCTCGGACTATGGCTTTGGATATCACTATGGGGATTTTTGTCACTTTATTTATGTTTTATGCTTCTTTAATAATCAAGACAGTAATGAGGTTGTAATGTTGGAAGTATTTTGAGACAATTATGGAATGTTTTGTTTGAACACGTATTGATGAAATAAAAGTCTGTTTGGTTTCCGCTGTTTAAAATATGTGTATTTATATCTGTCTTGTGTTTATCTGTGGCTTTTACTTATAAACCTCCACCAAAGTTAAGGCATTCCCTTTGTGAGTGACCTTAACGGAGGTGGGGTGTTTCACTTGGTATCAGAGCATAGGTTTACCAGACAAGATAAAAGTTTTTGAAATTGTTTTCAAAAGAAAGTTTAAAGAAGCATTTTTCAAGAAAAAGTGTTATATTTATAAAAAGACAAAATCTCCCAAAGCCACGTGCCCTATCTATCTCTCTCTATCCTTCGTTTTGAATCTTTCCTTTCTGTTTCAGCATGTCTGGAGACCTTAACCTTCCAGAAGGAGTACAGATACCCGACTGGTTTAGGAGGTACTTAGAAGCAAGGGCTAATGGCGCGGGCCCAGCAGACATCCCTCCTCCAGTGGCTGCGGTTCCTCCTCCTCCACCTCCTCGTGGAAATGCCTTCGCAAAAACATGTAGAGACTTTAAGGCTATAGGTGGAAAAGACTTTTATGGAACAGAGTCCTTTGTAGGAGCAAGAAACTGGCTAAAGGAGACTGAGGATCTGTTTGTCATCCTCGGAGTTGATGACAGGCAAAAGATACAACTAGCGGTATGGTTTCTTAAGGATGAAGCTTCCTATTGGTGGGAAATTACCAATGCTCAGAGGGCGGTGGAAACATGGGAAGACTTCAGGACAAGGTTTGAGATGAAATTCCTCTCCTAAGCTGAAAGAAGCCTACAAATGGAGAAGTTTCTAACTTTGAAATAGGGAAGTATGACAATCAGGGAGTATGTTAATCAGTTTAATCAGCTGGCCAGATTTGGGTTGGACCTAGTAAACACCCAACACAAGAAGGCGCTTTGCTTCGTCAAGGGTTTGAATGAGCCTCTACACAGCCTTGCTATGATCCATGTATCCACGGGAACGACTTATGAAAGCTTGGTGGACATGGCGTTGCTACACAAGGAAGACCACGGTAAGAAAGAAACTAAGGTGGAAGAGAAGAAAGAGCGTCTACAAGCAAAGAAAACAGACTTCAAGAAAGGAGGGAAGAACAATAAGCCCCGTGAGAGGAGAAGGTGCAATTCCTGTGGCATTGTGGGACATATATCAAAAGACTACCGAAAAAGGAAGGCGAAGATGGGTGGTTTCTTCCATTGTGGAGAAACTGGGCACCAAGCTAAGGACTGCCCAAAGAAGAAAAGGCAGGGACAGAAAGTCGGATCCACTTCAGGGGGTCAGGTTCATGCGCTAGTGGCACCTCAGCAGGAACGTGGTAGTAATATTTCTGTAGAAAGTGTAGTCTATCTTTATGATCATCCAGTTCGCACACTTTTTGACTCTGGCGCATCACACTCTTTTATTTCATCTGCCTTAGTAGAATCTCTGCATCTAGACACTAGTATGGTAGAGGATCCCTTAGTAGTTTCAAATCCAATTGGGGCCTCCTCTTACTTGTCAATGGCTTGTTTGGGTTTGAAAATCTCTATTCTCAGCGTTGAGTTTAGTTGTAATGCCTTTGTCTTAGGCTTCTCGGGATATGGTTTGATCTTAGGCATGGACTGGTTATCCAGTAATAGTGCCGTTCTTGACTGTGAGAAAAGAGTAGTTAGACTCTTGACTCGGCTTGGTAACACTCTAGAAATTTCTTGTAATCCCTTGAACGCTGTTATGCTTAGTTATCTAGAGTCGCTTGATGCTTCTGATGAGAATTTGCAATCAGTTAGAGTAGTCCAGGAATATTCGGATGTCTTTGAGGAGGTGAAAGGCCTATCTCCAAGGCGGGAAATAGACTTCCGCATATATCTCATGGATAATGCAAAGCCTGTAGCTTTACCTGTCAGACACATGTCTCCAAAGGAGAGAAAGGAGTTCAGTAAGCAGGTTAAAGAACTTCTCGAAAAAGGGTTCATTAGATGGACCATTTCAGAATGGGGTGCTCCAGTGGTGTTCGCAACCAAAGCGGACGGTTCGCTTCGCCTTTGCGTCGACTATAGGGAGTTAAACAAATTGACCAAGAAAAATAGGCACCCTCTTCCCCGAATCGACGATTTGTTTGATCAGCTTGTAGGAGCGTCGGTCTTCTTCCAACTTGATCTGGCAACTGGGTTCCATCAGCTGAGAGTAGCTGAAGATAGCATCGATAAAATGGCATTCAGAACCCCAGACGGTTTCTTCGAGTAGCTTGTCATGCCTTTCGGCTTGACAAACGCACCCACTTATTTCGTAGACCTAATGAGCAGGGTGTTCAGAGAATTCCTCAACAAATTTGTGGTTGTCTTCATAGATGATATCTTAATCTTCTCAAAGAATGAGGAAGAGCATGCTTAGCATCTGAAAGAAATCATGGAAACTCTCCGTGCACATCAGCTAAAAGCCAAATTCTCCAAGTGCCACTTTTGGAGAAAGGAGGTAAGATTTCTGGGGCATATAGTGTCCAAAGAGGGGTTGGCTGTGGACCCCGCGAAAGTGGTGGCAGTGCAAGATTGGAAGACATCAAGAAATGCAACCGAAGTTCGAAGCTTTCTTGGGCTAGCCAATTTTTACTGAAAGTTTATTAGGGATTTCGCGAAAATCTCAGCTCCACTCACAAGGCTAACAAAGAAGAATCTGGAGTTCACTTGGGATTTGGACTGCGAGTTTGCTTTCCAACGATTAAAAAGGGCTCTCACAACAGCCCCAGTTCTGACTTTGCCAGATGGAAGCAAAATGTTCACAGTATACACAGATGCATGTGGAACGGGACTAGGCGCTGTTCTAATGCAAAAAGGAAGGGTAGTAGCTTATGGCGGAAGACAATTGAAAGTTCATGAAAAGAACTACCCAACCCACGATCTTGAGTTAGCCGCCATCGTCTTTGCGCTTAAGTCTTGGCGCCATTATCTCCTAGGTGAGAAGTTCGAATTATACACTGATCATAAATCGTTGAAATATCTCTTCTCGCAGAGGGATCTTAACTTGAGGCAGCAAAGATGGATGGAGTTTCTTGCCTCATATGACTTTGAAATTTCCTATACTCCCGGAAAAGGCAACGTAGTAGCAGGCGCGTTGAGCCGAAAGAAACTGACCTTAAGCCCACTCTTCGTAGAGAGGCAAAGCTTGGAGTATATAGCCAGTTTTAACTTTAGGCCCTCCTCTGATTTTATACTGGGTTTGTTAGCATCTCTCGAAGTACGCCCTACTCTCTTAGACTCAATAGGGGCTGCACAACGTGAAGACCCTCAGCTTGTTGATGTGATTGATAAACTTATTAGGGGTGAGACTTCTAGTCACCTCAGTAGATACGCCATCGATGATAAGGGTTGGCTAAGGCGAGATGGAAGATTATGCATCCCACAAGCAAGGGAGTTGACAATGAAGGTTCTCGAGGAAGCGCATCATTCCAAGATGACTATACACCCTGGCGGTGATAAGATGTACAAGGATATAAAAAGGACTTTCTTTTGGAGTGGCATGAAGCAAGACGTGACAGATTTCGTTTCTAAGTGCATGACCTGCCAACAGGTCAAGGCGGAATAGAAGAAGCCTGGAGGACTACTTCATCCTTTAGAGGTCCCACAGTGGAAGTGGGAGAGCATTTCAATGGACTTCATTGATGGACTACCTAGGTCGAGAAGAGGCAACAATAGCATTTGGGTAATAGTGGATAGGCTTACTAAGAGCGCCCACTTCATACCTATCAAGAGTAGAAGGACTGCCTCATCTCTAGCATCTCTTTATCTCAAGGAAATAGTTCGACTCCATGGGATACCCTCCAGCATTGTTAGTGACCGAGACCCTATCTTCACAAGCGAGTTTTAGCGGAGTCTGCAAGAAGCTGTAGGCACGCAGTTATGTTTGAGCACGACCTATCACCCCCAAACCGATGGCCAGACGGAAAGGGTGAATAGAGTTTTAGAGGATCTTTTGAGACTTTGCGTTCTTGACTTTGGAGGGACTTGGGAGGATCACCTTCCTTTAGTGGAATTTTCCTACAACAACAGCTACCAAGCTACCATCGGTATGGCGCCCTTCGAAGCCTTGTATGGAAGACCGTGCAAATCACCTACTTGTTGGTGGGAGTCTACAAATAAGCTTATACTTGGGCCAGACATGATTCGAGAGACTTCGGAGAAAGTGGACTTGATACGTAGGAGAATGAAGACTGCCCAAGACAGACAGAAATCCTACGCCGACAAAAGAAGGACCGACCTTGAGTTTGACGTTGGGGACACGGTTTTCCTTAAGGTATCACCTTTAAGGAACGTCGTTCGTTTTGGATCCGCAGGAAAGCTAGCACCAAGATTTGTAGGACCGTTTCCTATCATCGAGAAGGTTGGAAAGATGGCCTATAGATTAGAGCTACCCGCGAGACTGGCCGGAGTTCACAACGTCTTTCATGTTTCTCACCTCCGGAAGTGTTTGCATGAGTCTGCGGAAGTGGTGGAACCTAGCATTCTAGAAGAAGCCGAAGTGGCACGTGAAGCAACTGTGAGGAGAGTTCCAACCCGCATCTTAGGAACTGAAGTGAAAAGGCTACGCAACCGCGAAGTCAAACTCATTAAAGTTCAGTGGAGCGACGCCGAGGAAGACGCGACTTGGGAAACTGAGGACAGAATACGCGCTGCCTACCCTCTTCTTTTTGAGGGTACATCTTTGATCTCTCTTTTTCCTTAAGTTATGCTTTATCTATCTTTTTAGGTATATCTCCTCGGTCCTTTTTTTAACTCCTTAGGTAGAAAACAAATGGATGCAAACATGTATTTGAAAACATGTTATGGATGATGGCTGCAAATGGTTGCTAGTGATTGCTCGTGGATGCATATACACACACACACCCTAGGTTATAGGTCGGCTCAGTCACTTCATATTGTATATGCATATATATGTATTCTCATTTGTATATGGTTGAAACTTGATATGCTGTCATATGGTCGTCACATTTGTATGAATGGTTGTGCACTCATGTAGAATTATGAGTAGGAAAAATTTGCATACATAATGGATTCATGACACTTACATGATTTGCATTAAGGGGGTCAACTGAATCAGTAAACCGCCTTATTTCTGCATTAGATAAGGACATGTACACACACTATGCATATGATCATGAAGCATTAGAAGTCTTTTAAGGACAGTGGATGCCTGTGTTTGTTGGTTGAGTAGATGGACTGTTGGATGGTAGGATATACATTCTTCCTAACTTGAAGATTTCGGGGATGAAATCCTTTTAAGGGGGGAGAATGTAACACCCAGTGAATTCTATAACGTTACGCTTCACAAATTAAAGTATAATTAATTCTAAATGAAAGAATTAAGGGAAATGGGTTACGCCATTATGTTCGTCTCGGAATTCTGCTTAAGATAGAGTCCGAGTTTGCATAAATCGGACTCCGTATGAAGGAGCTATGACCTTCAGAAGTTTCAGAATAGAATTTAAATTCAAACAGCTCAGTTTAAAATTCGAAATTCGAAAAATAGGTTCAAACTGGGCTGGGCGGGAAAATCCCCGCCCAGAGACCAGGACAACCATAGGGTTGACCATGGTGTCGACCTGGCCTCCCCAGGTCGATCATGGTGTTGACCTGGCCACCCTAAGTCGACCATAGTGTCAACCTGGGTGTCGACCTTCTGGTCGACCTGGCTGGCTAGGTCTGGCTCTGGCTCGAATTTCTGTGGCTCGATGTATCACTAGGGCTGACATGTCACCTCTTGATTGTCTCTTTGAACATTGTATGGTCTAGATTCCTCCTATCTTCATCTGACGGCTCAAAACAATTTAAAAATCTATAAATACACCCTAAGTCTCAACTGAAATTCACAAAAAATAAATAAATAAGATGGGAGTCATCATGCTGCCAGGAAGGAATTGAACATAGCCGTCAAGAGAGAAAAGCTAGGGACTAATCAAATTAAGAAGAAGATTATAGTTTAATAAAATTAATCAATGCAATGTTAATCTACCCAAAGGAGCGCATCTCAATTCCAGAATTCAAGATTCTGCATTCGTTGTAAGTATAGTGACCTTTCAGAATATGAATAAAAACTGTGATGTGATTCGATGTAAATGAAAATAGAATTGTGTTATTGTATGATATAAATTTCTGTGTATTGTAATGATTCTGTTATGACTTGTGTATTGATATTTGTGGCCTAAATTGATTGATGAAAGCCTATTAACAATTGTATATGAAAACAATAGCACTTGCAAGTTTGTGGCAAAAACTAGAATTTGATCCCTTTATTTTTATGCCTATGGCATGGACTATATACATTCATTAAGTCTAAATTAAGGCTTATGTAAACATGTTCTAGATTTGAAACCTTTTATGCCTACATGACCCAAAACCTATGATATTATTCTTATGTTTATTTGCAAGTATAATTGGATCTATGTTAAGTATCGTTTGGGTTTCATATACTATGCAAGTTCATGTTGAAATAGGCTATATGATTAGATGTTAAAATTGAACATTTTGGTTAATATACAACATGCTAGTTTTGTGGTTGACATTATGCCAAGTTAAACATGTTTAAACACAAGTTTGTATTAGCCTAAACTATGCTATTTCATATGTCACCTACTTAGTTATACTTTGATTTGAATGCAAGTTCACATGACCCATATTATATGTTAGTTGAATCGCTAAATTGCAAGTTCATACGCCACACACCTTTATGTGAAATATTACATGTTTTTGGTTTCCCCTTTTTCTCACGTTTATAAAGTTGGGCTGAATTGTGTCAAGCCCAACACTTGTTATAATGTTGCGAACGTACAAACGGGGGTACTAACGTTGGGTGTAAAACATTGAAAATATATGTTGGCATGTTTGGCACATGCCAACGACAATGACATTTAAGCGGTATGAATTGATATACCCAAGAATAAAAGAAATGACATTTACATATAATTGAGCAGTAATAAAATATGTAAATTTAGAAAACACGATATGCTTAACACGAGGTTGGATTGAGTTGTGATGTAAACCTGCCCGGACCCGCCCGACTGTCCAGTAGTCACAACAATACCTATCCAATGTGGGTGGTTAAGCATTGATCCCAATAATGACCCGAGGTTAGACTGAGCTACGGTGTAAACCTGCACGGAACCGACCAGCACATCCAGTAACCGTAGCAATATCTGTCTAATGTGAGTGGTCAGGTGCTCTAAGAGGCTAAGGACAGATGGTAGGGTTAAGTCAACTATAACACTTAACCAAATTCAACATGTTAACAAGAATTGATGGGTGGGGTTAGGTAAATACAGACACTTAACCACTTAACATGTTTGACTGGAAAATCCTGGTAACGAGGGACCCGTTTCAGCAGTAACCCAAGTTAGGTATCATGGTACCCTGAAACTAGGCAGGGTGGGGCACGATTACTGGGCTGATTGTAAGCGGTCAAACGACGGCGGTGGATGCACAGTGTAGGTCTAACGGGGTGCGGGCGTGCACACACTCCGGAGCAGACAACCAGGGCACTGGGGACACCAGTAGTATAACCTATGCCTTCTAGAATTTGTGTTGGGGCCACCACCATGGGTCTTGATACACCCCATGGTGGGACCAACATAGGTATCTACAATTCTTGGGGGGCGTATGACACATGTTTACGCGAGTAGGAGCCGATCTTTAGAAAATGGGGATCACTTCGCCCTCACCATGGGGTGCTAGTTAAAATAAGCTCAAGTAGGTGCAGAGATATAGTATGGGCGCGATAGTACATTCGACACTTCCTTAACTTGTGACACTTTCCTATTTTCAGTTTATATCTATCATGCCCTTTTCTTATTCACATACTGAAGAGTTACTAGATTTAATCAGGCTTTATGTCTGACTCTATTTTCTTTTCGTCTTCTTTTCTTTCGTTCCCCCCCAGGTCCACAGGGAGGAAATAACTCAGCTCAGTCAGACTCTTTACAAGCTCCAAGACCGTAGATGTATGATTTGGATCTCTTTTGCTCGGACTATGGCTTTGGATATCACTATGGGGATTTTTGTCACTTTATTTATGTTTTATGCTTCTTTAATAATCAAGACAGTAACGAGGTTGTAATGTTGGAAGTATTTTGAGACAATTATGGAATGTTTTGTTTGAACACGTATTGATGAAATAAAAGTCTGTTTGGTTTCCGCTGTTTAAAATATGTGTATTTAAATCTGTCTTGTGTTTATCTATGGCTTTTACTTATAAACCTCCACCAAAGTTAAGGCATACCCTTTGTGAGTGACCTTAACGGAGGTGGGGTGTTTCAGTACCCCACCCTGCCTAGTTTTAGGGTACCATGATACATCTATGCGAGTTACTGCTGAAATGGGTCCCCGTTACTAGGGTTTTCTAATCAACATGTTTATTTGGTTAAGTGTCCAAGTTTACCTAACCCAGCCCATTAGTTTTAGTTAACATGTTGAATCGATTAAGTGGTTTCCTAATTTACTTAACCCTACCAATCCTGACTTAGCTTTAATTTATTAAAGCACAAACCACTCACATTAGATAGGTCTTGTTGTGGTCACTGGATGTGCCGGTCAGTTCCGGGCAGATTTACACCACAACTCAGTCTAACCTCAGGTTCTTTTTGAGCTTGATGCACTAACCACCCACATTAGACAGGTCTTGTTGTGGTCACTGGATATGCCGGTCGGTTCTGGGAAGATTTACACCACAACTCAGTCTAACCTCGGGTTAGGCATATTCGTCTTTTCTAAATTCATATTTTTCTATATATGTCAAATTTCTTATGTAGATTAAATTTAATTTAATCATGCCATAATTATCCTTGCAAATATTGCTCACAATAAACGGTATATCAAATATACCATTTTATGAACAAACCTATGCCATGATTTTTTCATGTTTTCCCATCGTTATCCCCGTAGAACGTACGTATGAATCACATAAAATGTTGGGCTAACAAACTAGCCCAAACCCATAAACAAAAAGGGGTAATAAACAAGGAACATGACATAAACATAAAATAGCATATATTTAACTTATCACATGCAACTTGGCATAGATGTATCATTATCTTAACTAAACAGGTAAAGGTGAACTTGTGACTAAGTTGGATCAAATTTTCATGTAAACTTGATATGGGTGTAACATAGAGGTTTAACATATAAACCACAATTTAGCATACTAACTTATGTATGTCAAAACATAAGAAAGCTATTATAATCATTTTAATCACAATTTAGCATGGTACTTATGTGTTAAAAACATAAGAAGATTACAATTCCAACTTTTACAACATAATTAGATTCAATCTAACATGAATATATACGAGTGTTGATCTAACATATAAGCATGTTTTTTAGATCATAAACTTGCAAATAACCACCAATTTATAACATGACATGTTTTACCATTTAATTGGCAAAATAAATCCATTACCCAATTATAATAGATTCCAATAACATAAAATGTTGTTCATCACCACAAGCATATAGACATGATTAATATACAACATGTTCATCGCCACAAGCATATAGACATGATTAATTACAACGATACTTTAAGATAAACGAGAATCAAATCTTATACATAAGCATCATTCTATATCCAAATTACAACATCTCATGATTCAATTGAAAGAATGTTTAAATCTGCGTAACAACTAACTTACAAACTAAAAAGGAATTCTTGCGTTCTGAAATCTGAATTCTGAAATTGGAGATGCGCGCCTTTGATGAAGATCATTGAATTAGACTAGTTTAAATTTGATTTTTGATGTAAGCTTTTTAACTCGTCTTTGAATTGAAAACGGTGACGGCTACTCCAAGTCCTCTACTGACGACATTTCACTTCTAGGATTATTTTTCTGTGTGTTTTTAGGTTGAGAATTGAGTTGTTTATATAGAATTCCAGTTTAATTATAGCCGTCAGATGAACCCAGGGTTAATCACAACCACTCAGACCAGATCAGGACCATCCAGAAACCCTAGCGACTCAGCAGCAAGTCAGCACTCGTTCAAAATTCAGTTCTGGTTGGGGGCCAGGTCGACCCCCAGGTCCACCCTAAGGTCGACCCCCAGGTCGACCTCTAAGGGGGGAGGTCGACACTAGGGTCGACCCCATGGTCAACCTGCCTGGGCAGGAATTTTCCCGCCCAGCCCGCTTCTGACTTCTGTTTGAATTTTGAATTCGTTTTCAAGCTGTTCGAATTTATTTGAATTTTCTGGAAACTTCCGATAGCCACAACTTCTTCATACGAAGTCCAATTTACGCAAACTCGGACCTTATCTCAACCAGAATTCCAAGAGGAACACAGTGGCGTAACCCGTTTCCCATAATTCTTATATTTTAAATTAAGTATTCTTGGATTCATTATTATAACGTTAATAGAAAATACGGGGTGTTACGGTAAGTGTGAATAAATTAGATTTACTAATCACCATTGCGAGAACTTGCATAGATCCAACTTACATACCTATGAACAAATACAGATCTAGATTGGATCTAACATAAAAATATGTAACTTACATTAAATATATATATAGATCTAACTTGGATCAAACATACAAACATGTTTTAAATTAACATATATAGATCTAACTCAGATCTATCACATAAACATGTTTAAATTAACATATATAGATCTAATCATAAAGTCATGTGAATTTAGACATATAGGGTTATGTGAACATAGCTTAACCTCATGAACTTGCATATGGCGTAACTTAGGAAAATCAACAAACATGATGGCTTCATGTAAACATATAAAAACCACAAACATACTACATGAGAACATCAATCCCAATTAGTTTCATCTCAAGAATATGACATAGGGAAATTACAAACATGATAATTTCATGTAAATATATATAAGCATCATCTAGTAGTTTCAACACAAGAATATAACATAGGAAAATCACATGGATAAACATGAATCCATATAGATAAACTAATAGGCACCGTTCTAATATCAGTTACTTACAAGCCATGACTTCCGATTAATGTTTAAATCGGAAATATATCTGTACTTACAAAATATAGGCAAGTCTTGTTTATCTGAAATCTGTTTTCTGAAGCTGAATAGTTTTCCTTTGATGTAGATTAGTCGTTCTTTAGTTTTGATTTAGCTTGGTTCGTCTCTTTGTTAGCTTCAAGTGGCGGCTACTCTAGGTTGTCTAATGGCAGCATGATGGCTCTTGGTTTGATTTTTAATATGATTTAGGGTTTAGGTATTAGGTTGCTTTTATAGAGATTTGATTGAATAGGAGCCGTCAGATCATCTCAGAATCAATCAGGACCATTAAGACAAAATAGAGTTATCCAGAACAGCCAACTCAACCATAATGACTCAGCAGGGAGTCACAAATCATCGGTTTTCAGATCTGCCCGAGGGGGAGGGGTAGGTCGACCCCCAGGTCGACACTAAGGTCAGCCTGTATAGGGGAGGTCGACACTAGGGTCGACCCCTTGATCGACCTGATCCCTGGGCGGGAAATCTCCCGCCCAGGCCATTTCTCCCTCTAGATTTGAATTTCAAATTTTGATTTGAACCGTTCTAATTCTTGATTCTTCCGAAGGCCAAAACTTCTTCATACGGAGTCCGATTCACGCAAACTCGGACTCTACCTCAAGCAGAATTCCGAGACGAACGCAATGGCATAACCTGTTTCCCTTGATTCTCAGATCTATAATTAAGTATTCTCTAATTCGTTACTTAACGTATTTTCCGAAAATATGGTGTGTTACAAATCTTTTCTATTTTTATAACATTACATAAAAATGTTAACTTTTTATATAATCATGTTTTAATCCTAAACATGAATACTTTCTATTTTTATAACATTATATAAAATGTTAACTTTTTAACATAATCATGTTTTCATTCTTTTATTACATTTTAAAATGTAACCTTTTACTTTCATTCTTTTATTGCATTATAGAAAAGTGTAATCTTTTATTTCTTTGATTACATTCTAGAAAAATGTAATCTTTTATTACATTATAGAAAAATGTAAACTTTGCTTATATTCTTTCGTAAAAGAAATGTAATTTTTAATGCGTTATTGCGTTAAAAATACGATTCTTAATGTAAACATGTTTTCATTCTTAAAACATGAACAATTTTCATACATTCTAAATTTACATTAAAAATGGAATTTTTAATGTTAAACATGTTTTATTTTAAAACCTGAAAAACTTTCTCATATTCTATATTTACATTAAAAATGAAAGTTTTTAATGAAATCATGTTTTAATTCAAAACATGAACATTTTCTATTTTATATTAATTCCACAAAATGATAAGAATTTATATTTCATTCTTGTTGTAAACTCTAATTCAACAAGATGACAAGATTTGATATTTCATTTTGACTGAACATTCTAACTAAATCAAAATGTCAAAAATTGTAACATTCATTTTTGTTGAGAGTTTAGATTCAACAAACCATATGAAAGGTGATATTCCATTTTGACAATAAAAATGGATATTTTATTGTAGATCTATATTTTCTATAACGGTGTTTCATGTTCCTAATAAAATATGAAACTTATATTATAGCATCAAATTCACTATACGTAGATCTGAAATAAAAATGAAATTTTTATTTCAAATCAAGATCAAATAATAAACTATAGATTCAAACAAGATTTAACAAGCATTAAAATCATGATCAACAATTAACATCTAACAGATTCAAATTTCAAACAACACAGATCTTATTTAATTTTCATAACTATATGGATTTAACTGGAGAGAAATAATTAAATTCTTAATTATAAAAATATAAGAAATCTCACATCGGGTTTTAGTCTAAATTTCCAACGTTCTCCATTTAAGCTCTAGTCAGTTTCATTACGTAGATCCCGTCTCTGCGATTCCAACGCAACTAATTTCATCAATTTCTGATTCAGTTTGGAGAAGTTGCGATGATTTATATATTAATTACATAATAATTTAATTAAATAAAATATAAAAATCCTTAATTACTTTGATTAGCCGGCTAAACCCCTTTCTTCCTCGTCAAAATCCCGTAACCAGCGAACCCAATACACGCCAAAGAAAACCACCGTCGCGCCCACCAGACCTCGTCGGACTTCGATCCACCGTCACCTCCACGTAGCCGCCGTCGCCCTCTACCCATGCCCACTGTCTAGTCGAGCTCAGCCTCCTCCCTGAGCCGTGAAATCACCCCTAAGCCACCGACATCAGACCCTCGAACCGGGAAATCCAGGCCCTTAAAATTGATCTCGACCATATAGTTTTGAAGAGTAAGAGAATCTCTACAATAATTGCTTTAGGAGCTGATGGAATTACTTTAAGGATTGGGTGCATTTTGAATTTGTTTCGGAGCTTTACTGGCCATTGAACGTAAGATGGCGGCTAGGTTTTACTGTGTAGTGGTTAGGGTTTTGAGAAACACTGTTTATAATATTATAATATTAATTATCTTGATTAATGATTTTAGCCTGTTAATCCTTAACTGTTCCAATATCAGCCCAGCCAAAGTTGTCACTAGGCAAATACCCGCATTCCGGATGCAATGTGCTAGGTCCCGGCAGCCCAATCGATCATCTTCAACCTGTTTTCTTTAATTTAAAATATAATTCCTTTATTTATTTAATTTAATCGCACATTTAAATTTACCGAGGCCACATACTGACTCTAAAAATTCCAAAAAAAAAATATTTCTAGTTTTGTTTTGACGATACGGTTCTAACAAAATTAATTTCATTGAATTTCGAGACCGTTCGAAAAATGGCCTTTTTCAAGTCGATTAAATTTGACTGAAATTGACAAAACACATTTTCTTATGCCACGCTCACATATTAATTTCAAAAATTATAAAAATTTAAACCTAACAATAATTTGACATTCCGAATCCAACAAAAGTGGTTTCATTGAAAATGAAGGTCGTTTGAAAAATGATGATTTTTAAGGGCCATATATTATATTAAAATATATATAAATTCTACAGCGACTTTTCTGAATTTTAAACTGGACATAACTTTTTATTTATAAAGTGAAATCTCAGTTTCTTACATTCGTTAGAAAGATATTGTTAAACAGATTCAAATATTTCTTTTTTAGCTCAATTCTGATTTAAAATGAATTCTGTATATTAAATTGAAATTTAAAATCGAATTTTCGAACTACCGCATCATTTCAAACTCCTTTTATAATTAAATAAAATTTATTCGTTTTAACTTCGATTAAAATAAATTTTTGGTCGTTATTATTTAAAATAAATTATTTTAAATATTCAAAATCCCTTAAAATTTCTAAAATAAAATTTTTAAATTGGTTCAGAATTTCCGAGCTGCTACAATAACTATCAACAATTACACATGATAATATGATAATACACAGTTCAGGTCTCACCTGAGCCTCCTTGCAACTACTGAGTTAGCACATTATAATCTCATTATAATATGCTACAAACACACACAAATCGGAATAGGATTCCCAATCTTTCTTCTCTTCTATGTCCTATGGCGATTACCTATCCAGAGAAAAATAGAAGAGAACACAAACAAGCAACCATAACATCCATAACAAGACACAACCTAGCTATCACCGACTACAGCCTGGAATGCATCAATATCGAATGAATGGTCGTTGCCATCCATCAAGGTTTAGTGAAAACCCTGGTTCTAGTCAAACTATCATACGTTCTACGTACATTTTCCTCATCGAGATAACCAGATGACTCCCCAAGCATTCCAAGGTACTCGATCTCTTAGATCTTGATAGGCGTCCCTACGATACTTCTACTTTGAGTTCGTTAGAACCTTCAACTATCAACGATTCCTTAGCTCTTCTAATTTCCAAGCCATCCTCGACGACCTCATCCTTTAGTTCGAGTCTCCCTAAAATTAATCCATTATATCTCATGCTTGATTCTCACCCGAGTCAGTCCATTATCTCACGTGCTCAAGTCTCACTTGAATCGATTTACCATCTCACTACATCGACCCACAATCAGTTGTGCATTACTTTAACCTCGACCACTCCCGCCTTGAGTCCACGTTGAAGAAATATCCCTTCATTGATAACTACTTCCATACCAATAAAGCTTTCACAATCTAACTTCACAAACGAGCTCCAAAAGGCCAACATATTTCACCTCTAAAGTTCAACCTCCTACCCCCTTTTCTGATGGACCAGTATGAGTCCATCGGCTATGGACCGGTTCCGGTCCATCCACTTAGTCGAATTTCGACTAAGTGTTGGATCTCCCAGATCCATGCCTCAAATACTTACTACCGGTCCATTTTCAATGCCAAACTCCTCTCTGGCAAATTCCTCTGTCGTCCATCAACACGAGTTCAAGCGACCATCCTTCAACCCATCCAAACATCACTGAAATTTGCACACGACCTGCTTTTCACCCTACATAGCCTCGCACCAAAAACCAGCACTCCTCGAGCACCCTACATGGATCGATACCGATCTATAGGGCATGAACCGATCCACTTAGTTATTTTGTGATAAAAAAATTCGGGCATCGTCCCGGAAACCCTCCAGAGCTGCTCCATCAAGTTTCGTCTAAATCCGATCATCTGAACCTCTATTCGCCTTGTTTATCCATTCTAAGCCTACGATACACGATTCTAAATGGCCAAATCAACCAGAATAATACAATCTAACAAATCAGGCAGCAATTCACCCCAATTACAATCATGTTCAATCGTACAAACATGAACATACATGGTCTATTGCATAAAAACCATGGATCTAACATAATTAGGATCTAAACATATGTTAAACATAACTAATCCAACAAATTACCGATTCATGTGATCAACTCAGATTATCTTAGGGTTTCCAATACTAAAATTACAAATTCATACGATCAATTTGATTAGAATGAAGAAATGAAGAGGTTAAAGATTAGGTTGAATCCGGATAACCACGAACAATAATCTAATATTTGAATGAGAACAAATATCCTAATTCTCTTTTCAAACCTCTTTATTTATAGCTACTGGTCATTAACTTATTGGGCTTGCTAATAAACCCATTAGCAGCTAGTTACCCAGTCATGTAGAAACCAAATCTTAAAACAACAATTTCTCCTAAATCGCTGAGCCAAATCCTTAATGTGACCATTCTACGAAATCTCCAACCATCACTCTGATCCAATGAAACTGATTTTAACACCTAATTCGACCCCTATCAAAAGTTATAGCTAAAACAGCAAGCCTAAGGGCAAAATGGTCACAATTAAGTTCAGTAAAAATCATGGACATGTCTCTCATTCCCATGAATGACATGTTAAAATATGAGAACGGTACAACTATTAAGGAATTAAATATAATTATCTTACGATCCTTTGATACGTAAGATACAACTCGTTATAGGTCAATAGCTTGAAATCTAATGTTTTATTCAATTAAGGTTTGGTGAATAAAAGCCAGTTTCTTAATTTGTTTAGTATGGAAAAAGGACGTCTCCCTATAAAATACTCAGGGTCCCTTTATCTAACAATTATCTTCATTTTTTAGATTATGATATCTTGTTTAATAAAATCAGGTATAAAATGAATAGTGGGGACTGCAGACTTTTATCCATGATAGGAAAAATTGAACATATCCATTACGTGACCACTCCTATCATTCTGTATTGGGTGATGATGTATAACTTCTTAGTGCCATTATTGACAAAACTAATGAATTATATGCTAATTTTATTTGGGTTATCTAAAAACATAAAATTGCTTAGAATATCTTATGTAATTATAAATCCGAAGGAGCTGTATGGCTGCAGAATTTCAAAGATATTAGAACAGTTGTTGCTCTTAAATTTATTTAGAAATTCATTAATGACAATAGTCTTTGGAAAAATTAGGTGATTAGTACATACTACTCTGGGAAGTATTTTTGGAGGGATCAACAATAATAGTTCTTGCACTTGGAAAATGGTTTGCAACATATTCAAAGGTGTATTGATGATGGTCAAAATACCCTTCTTTGGTTTATCTCATGGAAAAATAATGACACCATGGTCAATATTCTCGGTTTAGACAACCTGAATCTTTTTGGAGGTGATAACTTGATAGTTAATTACATTATTGAGAACGAGAGATTAATAACAACATATTATTTTGTACAAGAACCATTGCATATCATATTAATGATGCAGTGATTCACTCTAACTATATCAATGATTACAAGTGCAAAATTAACTTGCACCACATTAACAGTCCTAAGATAATCCTACGCACTTGTAAAACATACATGAATAAACCAAGTACCAAAGACAAAATCATTGAATGAGGTTATGATACATATCCAAACCGTGTATAATATAACTAATACGAAGAAAACAACGATCACATGTTATTTAAATGGTGTCTATGGGTGCGTTGCAAGTCTATGCTGGTCCTGATCGGAAGCAAACACTGGTTTAATTTTGGTGGAAGACGAATTGAAGGCTTTATCAATTTGTTTTAGAGATGCGGTCAGGTACAGGATCTAACATTTTGAATTGTTGTTGCAATCATGTACCATATATGATTCAACGCAACCCTAGGATCCATCGTAATTCAAGATGAGATAAATTTCAACGATGAGGATTTAAAGAAATAGATATCCAGTATTTGATGATAAAGATTCAGATGAAGTTGAGTAGCAACCAGGATAGCTTGGAAATTCTTCAAAGGCAGGGAATATTTTTTTTGGGATCTTAAATGAAATTTTGCTGAGATTTAAGAAATATTCTTCGTTCATGGAAGATTCCGTTTAGCGTTGTGCTTTTAAATCCTTTTTTTTTTTTTTTTTTAATGTTTGGGCGTTGGGATTGCTTACCCACACTTGATTAGTACGTTGTTTTTATTTTTTTTTGGGGTTAGACAACTCTTGGATATTATGTTGATTAGCTTGCCTTATGGCTGGTCATTTTATTTTGGTTCTTCGTTGGTAGGAAAATGCACTGCAGTACGATCTTTTTTCTCCCTCGTGATTTCTCAAATGAATAATTGAACCCGCCTAAATTTTGAATTTTTTTAAACCACAAATCCCCTCCCCCCGAAATCCGCCGAAAACATCCAAATGCCTTCTTTTAGCTCCTAAAATTTAAAACCCTAGAAAAAGTTTCTCCCAAATCTCTTACCCGCCTCCAAAACTTTCACTCCTGGATTACTTTATTCGGTTTCTGCAACCTATCGTCTATCCGTAAATAGCTGGTAAGCTCTCCAATTCTCCATTATTCCTTTCCTCCTCTTCTACCTTCAGCTTTTGTTCGATTTATTGGGTTTATTTATCTTGCAAATTATACGTTCCCGAGGTATTTGAACGGCGTTTGTGTCAACAACTTGTCAAAAGCGTGCCTATTATCCTGCTCCTTCGTAAAGGCGAAATATATGATTAAATGCCATTGTCAACTAGAAGTATTTAACAGTGATCTTATTATAAAAAGAAATCATAGCCAGTCTGAACTAGTCATATCGTGTTACGTGCAACACTCTAATTAAAAATGATTATATTGTGTTAACCTCAGAGTGGAAAAGCATCAAGTGTTAAATTTGACAGGAGATAACATATTATAAACGAACAACGAGATCCTTCCAAATAGCTATGGTTCATTTGTTTTTTCCTAAATTGTGCCATGTTTTTCTGTTTAGCAGGTTGTTGTATTTGCTTAACTATATTGTCCAAGAAATATGTTTCAGTTGTTGATTATGTTGATATGAGAGCACACAAGGCAGTTATAGTCAAGGTGTTACATTTTCTGTCTTGTACACTGTATAATACATGATCCATGCGTAGTGGAATCAAGCCTATTAAAGAGCCCAGTTGTGGGGATAAACTTCCAAAGGTCAACTGGCTCGAACATGCAGCTGCTTTTCAGAATTTTTCTTCTCAGGACAAGTCCTTGAGCACAAATTTTCTCTTCTCTTTACCATCACAAAAAACTAGCAGTGAAAACCATAGCGAAGGAATGTTGGGTGCAAGGTATGTATTTTTGGTACTTAATTTTCTGCTAGTCTCTGCTTTCACTAAATATAACTATCACCTTTAGTACACAGAAGCTTCTTTTATGACTGACTTATATGTATGTAACCGATACCACCTTTTGTATACATAAGCTGCCATTTATGAATGTTTCTATGTCTATATGCTTGTTGAATTCCAGTCTCTACAGTAGAACATAAATCCTAGCATCACTATATGAAAGTAACCATATACATGTATAAGTGTCTGTGTCGCTGTAGAATTGTCTTTTGATGCTCAATTATATGTCTAAGGAAGAGAGAAAAGTAAGAGGAAAGAGGAAATAATATGTAATGTTCTAATCTTACAACATGTCATCTTTATAAAAAATTACCACAAAAGTGTGGTGTGTATCGTTTTTCTAAATATATAAATATCATATGTACATTTTTTTTGTTTACTTGCAAATTGTTTTAATAGCATCTTATTAAGTGTATAACTTTTTATTGAACATTCTAGCATAAAATCAAACCGATCATACGATATATCAAAATTTCATATCTTTACATCTATCCTATCGTGCTCCCACAATTCCATTTTATGGCTTGTTAGTTTAACTTCTTTATAATTTTTACAATTTTGTATACCTCCTTAACATCTCCAGCTTAACATTTTAAAGATCATTCCTATCTTATCTACCTGTTCTACTTTCTCCTTGGGATTTTCTTTATTGAACAACTTTTGGACCTGCATTCATCATCCATCCGGTATATATGATTCTTTTACCAATATATTATTATTTACGTCTTCAATGCATTTTTTTAATTTCAAATTTGAGTTAATTGTCCCTACTTTTTCTGCTGTAAATGTATTTTCCTCAAATTTTGTACCTAGTTTAACACATATATTTTATTGGCATTTTAGTTAGTTGCACTAATGGCTTTCTACACTTGTCTTTTTAATCCTCTTATTTTCTACGATTTTGTAATGTTATTTTTTTCTTTAAAATATATAGCTTGTTGCCCTGTACTACTCTCCGCTGCCATGTTTCTTTCTTAATAAGCTTTCCTCTAAAGTCTCCTATATTTTCTTTACCTTTTTTCTAATCTTATGTTATTTAATACACTTTCAACAGCGTATATCATTTTTCTATTTTCCATATGTTCATTAAATTTTGTTTTATTGTCATTATTTTAATATATTCCATCTATTTTTATCTCCTTTATTCATATAAACTAATAATCGGTTTGTTGTTATTGCCAGTTCAAATGCTCTACCAAGGTTTAAGAATGTCTTTTCATCCTTGTTACGCGATTCAAACAAAAACCCTCTATTCAAATAATGTTTTATTTGATGCTGTAACATGCTAATCCAAATTAGTTAAATGTTTTTATTTCTGAGTGTATTACTCTTATTGTATTCGAATTTATAGGAAAAACAGTATAGTTTAAGTCATTTTACAACTGTCTATTTATAAATCACGAATGGCTAACAATTGTCATAGTCATATGTGATTGACACTTGCTACACTTGCAAGTGATTGACACTTGCTACACTTGTATGCGATGATAAAAATGAACACCTCTGAATTCATGTGCTGTAATCAAAAAATATTCCAAGTTATAATTTGCTTCTTGAAATAAAATAGTTCAAGGTACAGTTGAATTTTCTTTGTTTGATTTTCATTTGGATATTCCCATGTTGATGAGGTATTTAGTTTTAAGGACACATTTCAAAATAAAATAAAATAGATCAAGGGAAATTAAGTTTAATAATTAAATCAAGGACATACCAAATTGTATTATATCAATATAAAGTTCACTTTAATTTCTCATCATTACTAAATCAATTAAAGAATATTAATTAGCCCGTAGAATAAAAAATAAATGTAATTTCAAAATTATTTAGTCCTTTGATGTAAATATAAGCATCTAAAAATAACAAGCTTGGAAAACTAAATGAATATAGCTTTATATTGTATCATCTAAACACAAAGCTAAGGCATTTTAATGCTAATGCCGTTTACACTAAAAAAACTATATGTAAAAAGCGAAGCTATATTCATTTAGCTTTCAATCCTGAATTTTTGTATATTCATTTTCCCCATATTTACAAAACAAAAAATAGTTTCTAATTAATTTTTAATATTATAATCATAGAAAAACATTTTTGTATTAATTTTTATTATTTGCGAAATGTCCATGTGTGTCCTTAGTTCAAAATATTTGGATTTTTTTTCCAATTAAAACATGAAAATTGTTCTTGATTTAGAGCAAAAGTTGCTCGTCCTTATATATGTATGTATCTCTCTCTCTCTCTCTCTCTCTCTCTCTCTCTCTCTATATATATATATATATATATATATATATATATATATATATATATATATGTCCTTGAAACAAATATCCATCATATTGATCTTATTTTACTGGATCTCAGGTCAGTAGCTTTTAATTTTCGACGTACTGATAGGCTGACAATCCCGGAATTAGAGAAGGTATGCATTAATAATCGTTATTCTCTCAATGTATAAGATTCAGACCACATGTCTCTTCAGCATGTTTAAACTTTACTGGTTTATAACAGAAAACCATTTTCTTTTTTCTTTGCATCAAGCAAATACAGTTATCATTGATAAACTATTTGACAGGCCTGGAATGTTATTTCAAGCAATCAAATTGCATGCAAAAACTACTTAAGACCTGGTGTAACTGCTGCAGTTCGAAAGCACAGTGCAACAGTGTCTGCCTCTCCATTTGGTGGAACATCTAACAGCGTAACAAGGGAAGCTAATAACATAAATCTGCACAAGAGCAATTATGAGTCACCTTATGCATCAAACTCTTCAATGACCAACAATTTTAGCTGTGCGAACCCTTTGATCAGAAGTGATAGTTACAATAGCAAGGTTGATCTCAATCCACAGCATACACCGTATGCTTCTTTTGCCAAGAATGTTGATCATCATGCTGTGCGTAATGGAGGCAACTATGTAAGTGGAAACTGTGACGATGTCATTGATGATGACATTCTTGAGGTAGGAATTGCTCTAGCTTTTATCTGCTTTCTTTCGTAGCATATATAACATTTTTCATGGCTGAATGATGCCAAAAATTTATGTAGGCAGATGTTGGTCGATAACTGTTTTGAAATCGTGGCTATATTTGTTATGAACTTTTGCTTCATAGTCAATTCTAAAATGGCGTGGAAATCTTGTATAATTATAATTTTTTTTGTAGTTCGGTAATTTTGCTGAATATTTTATATGTCAGAACATTGATGTCGACCAGATAGTTATGAATCATTACCGAGCTGGTGGCACACCCACAGGATCTGCATCCAAACATACAACTTATACTCAGACTGATCCTGCAAGTAATGTTACATGTGTCAATGAAGAAATCATTCCCGAAAACTTATGTGAAAACTGCCATCATGGTTTTAAGGTATATTTTTTATGGAATTTTTTTTCTTGTGTTTCACGATGATGTTAACGCTTCTTTCCTTTAAATACCCAGCTTGGGCTATGCCCTGAAGCAAGAAGCCATTTGCTAGAGATGAAGGATCACCTAATTGATGTGTCAAATACTCTTCTTGACAATTTTGAACTTAGTGCCACCCAAAGTGAAAATCTCCGTCAAGAAAGGTTTGTGGTGTAATTTTATGTATCCAGGAGTCAACTTAATATGAATAGTGTTAATATGCACTTTAACAAATGCATCGGCTTATGGGTTGTGGACAATACGTAGCTGCTATATTATCTGTTCCTCTTGCTGTGCTATATTTCTTTTAATTTTGACCTTCAATATGGTAGATAATTTTCTGATCACATTAATGGCTTTGCTATGTTAAGAAGCTGCTGATTGACCTGAGTGAGAAATCTTGCAAGATATACAGCAATACATAACCAAGTACAAAATTTTGATTTTTTTACCCAAAGTGAAATATTGATAGACAGGTCATGGATTAAAAAAGAAATATGACGTTTTCCATATTGGACTATCTTCTAGCATTCCAAGCTTTTAAATGAAAATACTCATCTAACTTTATCTAACAAATAATCTATCTGAATGTTGAACTATGGACTTGGATCGAAAACTCTTTCACTGAGGTCCAAATTTACAATTGACCTTCCCAGAGCCTGCTGCTATCGTGTAGGAGCCTCATGCACTGGGTTCCACCTTATAATATTGGTATCGTGTTTCCAGTTTACACCAGTACACTCCGAAAGCTTAAGCTACTGTGCTACTATAAAGCAAACATAAATTGATCTGCCATGACATCTGAGGTGGTCATCTGTTAATATTTGTTGTAGGCTTCATCTGAAGGCACAGATCCAACAACTTGAAATGTATCTTCAAAATAAACAGTCAAGCCAAGATGTAAAATATAATTCAGACAGCTTAAGGTGCAGTTCTCAAGTACATTCAAAAAATGAAGTTGGAAATGGTGGGAGCTGGAGTACTCCAGTGACAATTTCTTCTACTGACAGACCATATACACCACTACCACCAGTTGAAAGAGAATTTACCCCTAAAATTATTAATGTTAACTACACTGAAGGCTCAAACGATAAAAGATGGAAGGCGGTTGATTTTCCTTGGACGAAAAACCTTGAGGTAATATTTGGGTCTACGTCAAGGCTATTTTAAGTTCTATATTTTCATTTTAAGCTCTCTATTAATACAACGAAGGTAATAATATCAGGTGAATAACAAAAAAGTGTTTGGAAATATCTCTTTTCGTCCTAACCAAAGGGAGGTTATCAATGCAACGATGAGTGGCTATGATGTATTTGTTTTAATGCCAACAGGCGGTGGAAAGAGTCTAACTTACCAGGTAGATGCACTAGCCTGACTAGCTCATTTTGTTACAAAGCCTGGCCTCAGCAATAAGTTAATAACCATTATGATGGTGCTAATCATCAATATCTAAAAATGATTTTAGATGCGTATATTGCATCCAAAGGCATCCGTTGACATGCTTAGGCCTGAATGCTGAAAATTTATTTCTTTTTTGCTCTAAATATATCTTCTTTGCAGCTTCCTGCTCTTATTTGTCCTGGAGTCACATTGGTGATCTCTCCTCTTGTTTCTCTTATACAAGACCAAATAATGCATTTGAAGCAGGTTAGCACTTGGAACACTAGGATTCTTCCTTTTTTGTTAATTACATTTTTACGATCTTCACATTTTTGTCACTTGTACAGGCAAATATTCCTGCAGCATATCTAAGTGCTAGTATGGAATGGGCTGATCAACAAAATATCCTTAGAGAAATATCATCTAGCATGTGCACATACAAATTGTTGTATGTCACTCCCGAAAAAGTTGCAAAGTGAGTGAATTAAGTTATTTGACATGCATGAGGATGTTCTCACGTTTTTAAATGATCTAGTATAAGTATAAAGCAAATTCTGCATCAGTATTGTGATGTTTTGTTATAACATGATGAGTAGTTATTGTTCAGTAACATAATTTTAATTTTAATTTTTTAATGTTTTTTGAACTTGGGTACTTGATGGTATTACATGTTAGTACTACAAGTAGGTAATATACAACATATAACATGTCAGTATATGTTCCATGCAAGTTCTGAACCTGTGACCTCTCGCATTGAAGTTGAAGCGTCTAGCCGTTGGGACAACGGTCCTGATCCAATTTTAACTTTTGCTAATACTGGATTTAGTTTTGCTCACATTCTTGTATAAATATATCAGTCTGAGCATTTTTGTTCTTTTCAAATAGGTACCTCAAAGGACTAAGGAGAATTAGCAATGTACAAAGTTTAGGAAATCTCCCTTGTGATTTAACATTTAAGCCTTGGTGGTTATCCAAGTTAATTTTTTTAGACATATGTATTAATGCTACCAACAAGCTTCTAGACTCCAAAGTGACATTCATCAGCAGAATGCGCATAATATAAACTTTTGGTTATTTACAGTAACTTTTCTTGAGTGCCCATAGTATATATATATATATATATATATATATATATATATATATATATATATTCAAAATATTTTGTAATGATTTATTTTCACCTTTTCGTTCTTTCCTTTTCTTCAACTATAACGTCGCATGGCACTGAGCGATTAAACCAAGCTTTCAGTGAGTTAGGGCTCCTTAATTATAAATATCTTTAAACCATAGATGATGTTCAGTGATAATGATGGATACTAGGTTTCTTTTTGCCATGTACGAGATTATCCAGTTATAACCTGAGATCAATACTGCGATATCATGCGCAGACATATATTACTTAGGCTGTCATGCACTCTGCATTGCATTACATATGGATTATTCAAGTTCCATACCGTACCATGCCATGTATTCAATAGCTGATTTGTTTTGTGCATACCTTTGTGGCTGCAGAAGTGACGTGTTGTTGAGACTTCTGGACAGTTTGTATTCTCGTGGATCACTTGCTCGTATTGTTATTGATGAAGCTCATTGTGTTAGCCAATGGGGACATGATTTTAGACCAGATTATCAGGTATGGATCATGATGTAACTGCAAGGACCTGTTAGTTTGACTATGCTTGAAATCATGAATCCTAAGTACTTCTTGATGGTTCAATTATTTCAGAGTCTTGGTATTTTAAAACAGAAGTTTCCAAGCACCCCAGTGCTTGCTTTAACTGCCACAGCAACATCTAGTGTAAAGGAAGATGTTGTACAAGCTTTAGGGCTTGAAAATTGCATTGTCTTTAGTCAAAGTTTTAATCGCTCAAATTTATGGTAAGCAATATTTTTGATGCAGCTTCTATATATCTTCTGTGAAATCAGTAGTTTTTATTTTGTAGGTACTCATTAATCCCCAAGACAAAGAAGTGTTTAGAGGATATAGACAAATTTATCAAGGATAATCATTATGATGAATGTGGCATCATTTATTGTCTTTCAAGAATGGACTGCGAGAAAGTGGCGGAAAAGTTGCAGGTTTCAGTCATACCCTTTATCAACTATGTCTTTATACATTTAACCTAACAGAGCCCATTTTCTTACTTTACTGATTAGAATAAAAAGGATTGCTTCTTCTTATTATATTTATGTTGGGATGGATGTGGCCCGTATACGTTCTATGTTACAACCAGTATTACATTTGATGTTGGACCTCAATAATTTAGCATATGGCATATCATTTTTGCATGAATGCAATTCATCAAATTTGTTAATCAATGACTAGTAATATTGCTAATATAACAATGATCTGTAATAAGAAAGAATGATGTGCTTAGATCACTCTAATATATCGCATAATTATGGAAGGTGTGCTAAAGTTTCACCATGACGCGTGGTGTGACAACTTTTGCTTTTTCACACTAGGATGTGACACAGATGGAAATGTGCACCAAACGACGGAAAAGGCGTATGTGGTGCAAAAAAGTGTGCTTTTTGAATATTTTGTTTATCAATTGTATAATTTTATTTTTTCACAATCCAAAAATTCATAAAGATTACTATTATTTATTATTATTACTATTATTATTATTATTATTATATATTTTGCATGTTCTAATGATAGCTATTATTTGTAACTCTTTTTTGTTTGAAGACAAAAAAGACGAAAATATTTTGTACTTGATATGGAAAATGTAAACGTTTTTTAATAACATTTCATATCAATTTGTATAAAATCTATTATGTGCATATATAAATCGAATTCAATTTTTAGTTTTTAGTCAAATGAAATTTATGGACACGTTCCTCATTTTTAAACTTACTTGTTTTACTTCTCCTCTTTTAAACCTATTCTTACATCCATAATTTTTCTCTCCTTCCGTTTCCAAATTTAAAAGCGATCACTTCGACATGAATTACAGTAGTTATGATTTACAGATGTATATTCTAAAAGCGCATGTTAAGGTTAATAAGATTACCTAAATTCCTCCGTGAATTTATTTTATTTATAAAAAATAGGGATGTAATTTATAAAATAAAATGAAAGGAACATAGTGTTGATTTTTTTATGATCATAAGGATGTATGCCAAAATTTCCCTAAATTAAATTTTTTGTTTGGATTTTGCTTTTCAGAAAGATTATTGTACTTGAAATTCTATGCTTATGACAGTATATTGAATGATGTTTTTGCGAAATGATTAAAAGGATTCTTTGTTGTCTATGTTTCCAGTAAAATAAATATTAGTTCTAATGTGTTTTTACAATTAATTGTTATGTTTAACAGATTTATATCTTTAAAAGCATGCATAGCAAATCAAAAAGGCATGCGCTGTTTGATGTGCTGTTCGTTAAGGCTTCAAGAAGATTTACGTCATTTTGCACTGTGCTCCAACCTTCTTAAAATTATTTAAACGTAAGTAAATACTATGACTAAGCTTGTAGCAATTTACTGAATGCACAAACTATCAATCAATATGTTTATATAAGAAAGCCAAATATGAAACAATTATTGCAGCAAATAAAATGAAGGAGTTAAGAGTAAAATATGTAAAAATTAACTATCTACATGATTTTATCATAATTTCAACACTTCAAAAATAATAGTGTATCTAGTCCCAGGACTTCAAATTTCTAAGATATTCTCTTGCAAGAAAGTGTATGGCAGTCTTCATCTCACAACAGTAGTTAAGAACAACAAGGTTTCTAGTTTCTAAAAAGTTTACCAAATCTTCGATATTAGTGCTATTTTATTATTTCTTTTGAATTATGTTTTACAAGGATCAGGGTAACCTTGCAATATATCATTGCGTTTTGCGAATTATGTAGGGTCTAACACAGGTACCGTTCAGGCAATAAGATCGAGTTGAAATAATCAGCTAGAAAACTTCTTGGAATTGGAAATCAAAAGTTCTCTTGAGTTTTTGAGTTGAAAATGAGAAGATGAAGATTGCATTGAATGCCTTTATTATTCAAAACATAATGTCAGTAAAATGTGAAAAAGTAATTATATTTTAAAAGCATTGTATCTATTAATTTATAGCTGTGAAGAAACATAAGTTCAATACCCCTATAACTGGCATACTTTAATATTAGAAAAGCTGTTAATTTGTAGAACATGGTTGAAACAATCACATCTGTCTGTAAACTGGTTGAACTATTTGTGGCTGAATTGAGAAATTTTGTACAGAACTAGGCAATTGGTTCCTGGTGTCTGCCTGAATTTTCCTCATCAATCAGAGGACCAGTCGTCTTGTACTTGGATTTTAATCGGGAAATCTTATACAAGCCAGGCTACTGATTGTAGGAATTCCTGAATTATATAGAAAATGGTTCAAGACTAGAGATAAATTCAGATTTTAATATTTTTAAACTTTGCAAATCTGTATAGAATATTTTGAAAGCTTTGAGTTCTGCTGGCTAATTACATGAGTGTGCAGCGATTGTAGTGTTTATACATTAATTCTAAAAGATTTGACTTGACAAGCACTATTTTCCAAGCGGTTAATACATTTTGCCATGGTATGACATATCATGAGTCCGAATCTCGCTTGAGGAATTCCAACCATTTGCCATGTAGTATATTATATACTATCTGGACTTGTAAATAAAGTATCCAGTTTCTGTATAACAGATACATATGGTTTCTCTATCAAAATAAAAGCCAAGAGGTTCTAACATAGTGTGTGTAATGGCTTATTGGAATCATAGTTATCAAGGAGTATGCTAAGGCTCAAAAAGGCTCAGACACACATTGTGCCTCTTTTGTAGTTTGAGTGCGCCTTTTTTGCAATTTGGAATCGTGAATCCGAAGTAGTATATTGAACATATCAATATGGATCGATTGAATTTTCTCAAACACAATTTTAACCGTGTTTGTATCAGAATATAAATTGAATTGTAAAGGGAGAGGCTCAATTTGATAACGGATTTAAATTGTTAGATTTTAAGATATTTGATAACAATGATATATTAGGTTTGAATCCTAGTGTTCACTTTACTTATATTAGGTTTGATTCCTGGTGTTCACTTGATTTCCCTTTATCCCAAGTTGCCATTCATTTAATGACCAAAGAAATTAGTTGCTGGTGTAACATCTGTTTATATTTACGCTTGTAAAACTTGTGATTATCCAATAAATTGTCTGCACAAAAATCTCATGTAGAACAATGAACACATTACATAAATTGCCATTCATTTCATTGAAGTAACTGCTATTTTTTGTTTTTTTTTTGAAATGCTTACACAAGAAGCAAAACGTAGAATATTGTTCAGTTACACATTCCTTCCTGTTTTTGATGATCGCATTCATATCATATTTGTATCCAACCATTGTATATTTATCAAAACATTCTGGTAACATGCATAGGTCAATTGGTGATCTAAGGTCTTGGAAGTTCTGTAGGAGGCGTTAAACAATTTCCAAAAATGAAGAAACAATATTTGTTATACAAGTTGTTTCGATTAATAATAAATTTTCTGACTAAAAGCCAGATTCTGAATGAGCTTGGATATCATATTTCATGTTTTAAATAATGTTCAGGAACTAGGCCACAAAGCAGCATTTTACCATGCTAGCATGGATCCTGCTCAAAGAGCTCATGTGCAGAATCAATGGAGTAAAGATGAAATAAATATAATATGTGCTACTGTTGCATTTGGAATGGGTATCTAAATTAAATTTTAATACTGTTTCATTATGATTAATTTGAGATAATATACTAACCTATGATTTCAGGTATCAACAAGCCAGATGTTCGCTTCGTCATTCATCATTCGATTCCAAAGTCCATTGAAGGATACCATCAAGTAATTTTTGACGACAATTACATTCCAATTTAAGATATTTTGATAATATATTAATGTCTGCTGCGTGTGAGATATAAAAATCTGTAAATTAAACATTAAATATATGGGCATAACTTGCTAGAAAATTAATGCTTGATTTGAATTTTGAATGAGCATGATATCAATCTGAAATTGCAAAGTCTGTTATCATTACGGCTATTACATGTTACATTTATCATTTATGGACAAACATGACATAGGTTACAAGATGTTATTTTGTTATTGCAGGAGTGTGGACGTGCTGGTAGAGATGGTTTGCGTTCATCTTGCGCATTATTCTACAGTTACAGTGATTATGTAAGACTAGATATTCAAATCTGCATGTTTAATTTAAATTTTAATTGTTTGTATTTACTTTGCAAAATCAAATTCATTGCCTTTAGATCCGAGTTAAGCATATGCTCATTCAAGGAGCCATAGAACAAAATCCTTTATCATCAGCATCAAGGTGTTATCCTAGCACTGATAAAGCTTTGGAGACAAATATTGAGAATTTGTTGCGAATGGTATATTCAGATGTTGATCTTATTTTGCATTTGTTAAAATTCATATACTTAATGTTTATTGTATTACAGGTTAACTATTGTGAAAATGACGTAGATTGCAGACGGTTTCTGCAGCTGCTTCATTTTGGTGAAAATTTCAATCCTGTAAACTGCCAAAAGACTTGTGATAACTGTAGGAAGGTGGTGACATGGATAGAGAAAGATGTTACAAACATTGCTAATCAGTTGGTTAGATATTCAGTTATTCATTAGTTTTCTTTTGTTTGATTTCTGCATCTCCCTAACTTTGATTTTTTATGGATGCGTAGGTTGAATTGGTTAAATTAACAGGGCAAAAACACTCATCTACTCACATTCTGGAAGTTTTCAGGGGTTCTTTAAGCTTAAATGTAATTCTCTAAATATACAAGATATGGATGTTTTGAAATGCTAATTGATAACTTAATTTCAGATCTTATTTACCACTTACTGCCATGTAGGTTAAGAAGTACAAACATAATACTGTCAATCTTCATGGAGCTGGAAAACATTTGGCCAAAAATGAAGCTTCTAGGATAATGCATCATTTGGTTGTTGAAGAAATACTTGTTGAAGACGTTAAAAAAAGCGAATTTTATGGATCTTTGTCAGCTGTTTTAAAGGTATAAAAACATGATCTATATAGTTCCCATTGGTCACAGGATTATAATTTATGTATACTTATGAATATGTTGCTATGCACTTTTTTTTTAAGGTAAATGAGTCTAAAGCTTGTAGACTTCGCTCTGGCCAACAACCTGTTGTATTGAAGTAAATTCTCATACCTGTACTTATCACTATTTTTTTCGTGTATCTTGAAAAATCAAATTATTCTGCAAAGAAACTGCACATGTTTAGGGAAATGGTAAATGCTCTCCTTTTTTACTCCCATTCTTTTTTCATCACTAACCAACATATGTTTTAGTTCAAATGAGAAGCGAGGTTTATAAATAAAGAGAAAGAAGAATATATTTGTCATTCCTTTATAAGCTTTTCAAATCATGTTATACTTGTAGGTTCCCTGCGTCAACAAAACCTATTAAAATGACACCAGCAAAAGCTTCATTGCTTCCAGAAACTACAAGCTTGCCACAGGCAGATGCTAATGCCCAAGCGCAAAACGAAGTGGATTTGGTAATCCTTTTTTTTAAATATATATATATATATATATATATATATATATATATATATATATATATATATATATATATATAATTCAAGGTCAGGAAAATGCACTGTATTTTGAATGAGAATTCTTGAATGTTGTACTCTGGCACAGGCTTTATCTGCTAAGCTTTATAATTCATTGCGAATGCTTCGAACTATACTATTAAAAGAAGCTGGCGATGGTGTCATGGCATACCACATTTTTGGGTGAGTCCCCTTTTTTGTTGATTTTATATGCAGCTCTTACAAATACGAACAATCTTGAAATTTAATGGTTCTTCAACTATATTATAGAAATGCCACATTGGAACTAATTAGCAAGAGAATCCCAAAAACCAAAGAAGAACTACTCGAGGTCAATGGCATTGGCAAGTAAGTAAAGTTTTTTTAACTGTTTCTTTCAAGAAAAATGAAAAATTGAACTGCTCAAATACTTTACATACAATAGGTGAATGCCGAACGTTTATTAATGGAATGCTAATACAGTCTACTTGAAATTCCAGCGTCAAGGTGAGCAAATACGGAGACCGAATTTTAGATACGATAGCATGCACAATCAGAGAGTACAATAAAGGAAGAAACAACAGCAGCAGTGGGAGCAGCGGCGATAAGAGAAGAAGACGAGAATCAACAGAAATAGATCCAAATGATTATAATGATGATTTTGATCATACAACACTTCAATCTAAGAAACAACTCAAAAAAACTTCATGCACACCCCAAAACTATATACGTTGTATTGATTTAGAACTGGATGAATGCGATCAAGACGTCGACCTTTCTGTTTCAAATCCAAATCAAAGAGTTTAGCCTAAGTGGTCGAAATAAGTAAAGGAGGGGGAGTGCAAATGATGATAACTTATTTTTGGATCATTAGTTCAGGAAGTAGTTTGGCTGGCCCTATATTAGGGTCATTATTTCAGAGGAGGCATAAATGTATATATTTTGTATCATTATGTCCGAAGTTTTAGCACTGGTATATCAGTTGCTTTAATGAGAAAGAGTACTGCTAACGGCATCGTTTTCTTTTTTCCAATGTCATATGTAAAACCATTGATAGCTTACCTAGTTCCTTGAATAATATTTTGCTCTTTTCACTAAATATCGTTTGATAAAATACGGCTGAAAGGAACTGTGTTATTTTATTTTGTAATATATTATCGGGCTAATATAATTTTTGTGTAGCATTGTCAAAGATTTAAAAATTTGTATGTGGAAAGTGCTAAATAGCCTGAGAATGTTGGGTAAAATGTGGAAAATAGCGAGAGGCATGTGTATTCAATCTTTAATTTGTAACAATTCGTAAATTTGGACGTTTTAAATTAATGTAGTTAATAAAAAATTAATTTAAAATTTAATATGCGATTTAATATTAATGTAAATTGATTTAATAATCTCAATTGACGTTGTTTAGTAAATTATTACAAATTCTAAATTTGTTTTGTAAATTATAGACGATAATAAATAGTTGGAATTGAATCAATGAATGAATTGCAATATCAATCTATATTGAAATTAGTCATTTTGCAAATAATTTTGGAAGTCGACGAAACTAGTTTCATCAGATTCAGACGAGTGAGTTATTATAAGATATCAAATTATAGGCAAATCTAACGATCCGTGTGATTGTGTGATCTCGAAACGTTCAACTGAAATTTTGTGAATATACGTAATCAAACTCTTACCGAAATGATCTCACTCTTAACATAATGTCATCTTTCCACCTTTCAATCTCTAAAGAATAAGAAAAAAACTAAAATAAAATATAAGGAAAATAATAATAATAATAACAACAACATGCGTTGAGCAACGCGAGAGAAAGGATCACATGCATAGTACCTCTCCCCTTTCCCTTTTTTTCCTTTCCTATTTCCTCTCAATAAAACCACAAAATTGAAAAAATAAAATAAAAAAGGGTAGAATTCTTGTTCTTCTCCAAATTGCATGTCGCCCTCCTAATCTCCCTCCTAATCGCGCGCCGTCCTTCACGAACCCATGCATGCGATGATCCTGGATTATATCTAATGATTGATTATATTGATTATAGAATTTATTACTATAGGAAATTAGGAATATATATATGTGTGATAATTAAACAATGATGCCTAGGGTGCGCATGTTACATTGGTGCACACTGTGCATGTCTGAAAAGAAAACAATTTCTAAAAATAAAACTTATGTATATATTGATGATTAAAACATGGATACACACACATACACACACACACACACACACACACACACACACACACACACACACACACACACACACACACACACACTGTAAAAATTAAATAAGCAAGAGTGTATTTAAACAAGATAAAATATGCAACAAATTTTTACAAGGGAAAAAGGGCTGTTTGCGCTAGGTTTTATTCTATGTATACACCAATAAAAATTTCTTTGGCATTGAACAATTGGATCAATGCAAATAGCATGACTATAGGATTAAAATGGAAATTTAAAAAGAGCCTTTTTCCTGAATAAAAGTAATCGGCCTGGCTTTGTAGTGAGAAAGATATCTCTCTCTAACAAATTTGTAAGAAAGCTGTTAGCCTAGAATAGTGAAGGAAATACTGGTGGCTTAAAACATGATTTAACCTAGGGTATATTCACTACACCATATATACTAATTAGACTGTGTTTTTAGCCGTATCTAAAGCAGTTAGACACGGTAAAAAGCCGTATCAAAAAGTGGCGTGTTAAATTAATAGATAAGGCTACAAACCGTATCTTACTACTATTAACATACGACTCTTAGCAGTATCTAAAGTCTAATCAGACACGATCTTTGACCGTGTCTAATTATATGTTTGTGTGTATGTGTGTGTGTGTGTATATATATATCTATATTATATATGTGTATATATATAAAAACAGAAACTGTAGCGCATATTTTTCATAACACATAGCATAAGTACCACAAAGTATACACATGAATAACACAATTTACACACACACACACACACACACTCTCAAAGTATTACAAGGTTCGTCATAACACGATGTACATACAAGCATATACAACAAAAGAAAACTGTTAAAGATTTTCATCACATTACGAAGTAACAAAAATGGGGTAAAAACATAACAGCCTGATAAAACTCCAGTCGAGGCCGGGAAGATTGAGTGCGATAGCCAGCTTGGAGTTCAAGTTTCATTTGGCAGCAAAACTGAATCATGATATATAGCCTGCAGCCTGAGTTTCAGCAACACAAAAGCACCATAATCTCCAACAGGACTGCCTATAAAATTCAAGAAACAAGTTACAAATACTTCACAACTAGACAGTAGATCGACATTGTAACTCACTGTGATTGAGATGCAAACATGAATACAGAGCTAAGTGTATGTTAATACAGATATAAAATGAAACTAATTGAGTTTTGTTTTCCAAAGATTTATCCTGCTGTAGAATCAGTCCAAAATATGAAGTATAATGCCTCTTCTTTGCAAGATCTGTATTCAGAGTATGTTCAGAATACGCCATTGAATGTTAATACTGGTAGAAAAAGTGATAACAATAATGGTTCTAACAAAAAATCAATGTCGCAGGGTATATCTGAGTTTGAAATGTGGGATGATGAGTAATTGGATGTTATAGAACCGTATGAATCAGAGTTGGATGTATAGTTGAGGGAATCACATTACAAATATAATGAATTAGATGATAATTTCAATATTTTGGACTTGTGTAATTTCACTGGACACCAAGAACAGTGAAGGGCATATCGTGTCGATCAGTGTGTTTGTGTAATTTTACGGTGGTCGATCAGTGTGTTTGTGTACAAATACTTCACTAGAAACCAATAACAATCTAGTCGAATCGACTAGTCGATTAGTCGACTAATTTCTACTCATGCGGTCTAAATTCATACAAAAAGCAAGTCGAGACTTCATGTCGATGGTTTGATCTCGATTAGTTGACTAGTCGACGACTAGTCGAGCGCCGTCCATGTGTTTATGTAGTCGATCAGTAAATGTCTCAAAAATGAATGAATACACATTGTAAACTGGTTTTTCTATGACCATAGACGTTTAAATGAAATTAACTGTACATAGAAGTGGAAAATTGATAGTCATTATGTAACACCCCATGTCCATTAATGTCACTCACAAAGGGAATGCATTAACTTCTATGGAGTGTTTTAAGTGAGTATAGAACAGAAACTTAACAACAAGACAGATATAAACAGTACTTAAAAATTTAAACTTTATTCATTGCAGCGGTAAACACATAAGTTTGATTACATCATCAAAAACCAGAGTCAAAGTACATAATATCCATCTTGACTAAATCAGAGTACATAAATTGAAAGACATAACCCCAATACAAAATAGCCATCAATAAGATAGGCTGAACTTTTACTTCAGCGATCCAAGCAACTTCTAAAAGCAGAGATACAACTGTCCAAAATCAAGCTCCACTGGTGGTAGTTCCAACCTGAGCACCTGGGGGGGGGGGGGGGGGGGAGGAAGAAAAGAGGTGGAAACAAAGGGGGTCAGACATAAAGTCTGGTGAGTGCGATAACTTTAACAATATAATTACCAAAATAACTAGGCTAAGGCATAAGTTGGAAAATAAGGAAATGATTGTGAACAATTGAGTATGACAGAGTAAACAAGGAAATAAGATGAACAAAGAAAACGTTAAAGCGCACCTAAACCACTATAAGATAATTACTATACTGCACTACCACTAGTCACCCTAAAGGTTGACCCTGCCTACAGAACTTAATAATGATAATGGTAGTTTCGTGCACCCCTAGTTGCCTTCATAGGTGCCGCCTGCCCCTATCTCCAGTAGGTGTACCCACTACCCCCAAGCGATCGGCTCCCTAACTTGTAGATACCTGTGCTGGCCCTACAGTGGGGTGTATCACTCCCCAAAGTGGCAACCCGATACCACCAATAATGCACGGCTTATACCTACACGATGCAACAACGTCGTACCTACCAGTCCGGGTCCACACACGCATATGAACCCGTTGGACTTGCGTTGCCACCGCTAACCCATCTTGGCCTCTTACAGTCAAGCCCAGTATGCGTGTCCCGTCCTCGACTTGGGTCGAGCCCACAAAGATACGTATGGGTTACTGGTTGAAACGGGCCCCCATTACTTGACACAAGCTATACACCTAAGCTTGGTCCCTTCTAGTGCATCCCACTTAACCCTCTTCTTATTCATGTTCACTTACATGTTTCAATTTTGGTTAAGTGTTTCTAATCGTATTTCAAATGCCACCCAAGGCACCCACTAGATTCCACATGCCACCCAAGCCACCCACTTAAACCCCTTATGTCCCACTATATGTTTATCTGGTTAAGTGTATCTTAATTCATTAAGATCGTAACCACATAAAGACCTCCTACATTAGACTGGCATTTGTGGCAGCTGGATTTGCCAGGAGGGTCCGGGCAGTCTTACACCACAAACGAGTCTAATCTCGTGTCTTTACAATTGTTACGCATTTAATTTATGCCTAAGACCTCCCACATTAGACTGGCATTTGTGGCAGCTGGATTTGCCGGGCGGGTCCGGGCAGTCTTACACCACAAAAGAGCCTAACCTCGTGTCTTAGACGATTAATTACATCTAATTAATCATTCCCCAATATGAATTAATTTCCCTATTAAAATTATCAATTAATTCCAATTTTAACTATGGCCATAATTGACTCAATTACGTCCATCTATTTATGGTATGCAAAATCATACCAATTTTCACCATTAATTTATTTTATGCCATTTAAGGCATTTATGCCAATTCTCAATATTAAACCTTTTAATATTATCCCATTACCCCACGTTGTACTTTCGTTCGTAAAATACACGTTAGACTCGAATAGTCTAACTCATAGAATAAAGAGAAAACATCACAACATACATAGAAATAAAACTAGATCTAAACATAAGGGGTGAACTTGTATGTGTGAATGAGGTTCTACATCTAAAACTTGCATAGGCCAAAGTTACAACTTGCATAAAACTACATATGTCATAGATCTAAATCTAAAGGTGTAAACTTGTTTTGATAATATTCACAAACTTGCATAAATCATGTATGTCATAGATCTACATCTAAAGGTGTAAACTTGCGTAGGCAATAACCACAAACTTACATAACATGATTCATATTCTAAACTGATATATTTATATAAACTTGCATATGTGATTTATGCAACATAACAATGGTGTAAACTTACATCTAAACATGTAAACTAGCATGTAGAATTTAGCATATAACTCACACATGTCATAGCCTAACTTTAGATCTAAAATAGATGTCATGAAACATGTAAGGTTATACATAAAATTTTCACTAACTTGCATATGATTCATATCTAAATCAACATCTAAACTTGCATACATACATATGATTTATCATATGAATCAACATAACCAAACTAGCATATGAAACAACATTATGAATACATAATCATAGGATTACAACATAGATGATAACATCACAACTTTACAACATAGATGATAACATCATAGAATTTACAACATAAATGATAATGTCACAATTTTACAACATAGATGATAACATGCGGTCAATAATTCACAACATAGCCATATAATCCGCATCATAGCTCAATCCAATTAAATTGCTAATTATTTTATTAAATAAATCGAACTCACAACTCAAAGAAGGTCTTGAGTTCTGAATTCTGAGTTCTGAAGTTGTATTAGCTTTCCTTTGAAGTAGATTCGTTGTTAGAGTTGAATTGAATTGAATTTGATTAGCTTTCTTCCTCTCTAATTGGTGGCGGCTATTCTGAGTTGCAAGGTGATGGCATGGGGGCCATGGATCTAATTTTAATTTGATTTTAGGGTTTGAGTCTACATGTCTTTTTATAGAGTTTAGGATTAGTTTAGGCCGTCCGATCAACCCAGAATTAATCCCATCCAATCGGAGCAGATCAGAAACCCTAATGAGTCAGCATATAGTCATTAACAGGTCACCAAACATATCTACCCGGGGGGAGGGGGGCAGGTCGACCTGGTCAGGGTAGTTCGACCCCCAGGTCGACCCTATGGTCGACCTGGCACTGGGCGGAAATTCCCGCCTAGCCCATCTGACTTTGAAATTTGAATTTTTCGAAGTCTGTTTTGAATTTTCTGAAACTTCCGATGGCCATAACTCCTTCATACGAAGTCCAATTCACGCAAACTCGGACTCTATCTCAACCAGAATTCTGAGATGAACGCAATGGCGCAACCCGTTTCCCTTAATTCTCACATCTGAGATTAGTTATTCTTTAATTTGTGAATGTTAATATTAACAGAAATACGAGGTGTTACATTCTCCCCTCCTTAAAGGATTTCGCCCCCGAAATCTCCAAGTTAAGGAGAATGCATATCCTAACATCCAAACAACCATCTACTCAACCATCAAACACAGGCATCCATTGTCCTTATAAAATTCCTAATGCTGTATGAACATATGCAAGAAGTGTGTGTATATGTTCTTTATCTAATGCAAAATCAGGCGGTCTACTGATTCAGTTGACCTCCTTAATGCAAACCATGATAGTGCCATGCATCCATTATGTATGCGAAAGAATCCTATTGATACATATTATTTCTACATGTGTGCATAACCATTCACCAAAATGCAACATCCATATGATAACACAACCATTATACATCCATTAACTTAAATATGCACACACATTTATATGCAATATGAAGTGACTGAGCCAATCTAGTGCCTAAAGTGTGTGTATATGTATCCACGAGCAACCACTAGGAAACACTTGCATCCACATGCATCCATCATACATAACATGTCTCAAACACATGTTTCAACCATAGGGCTACCCTATCTAGAGGTCAAAGATACTAGCGAGAGGACATACTAAAGATAAGATAAGTACAAGCTAAGCGATAAAGGAGAAATTAAAAGACATACCCTCGAAAAGAAAAGGGTACAATGAACGCATCTTCTCTTCCGTCTCCCAAGTAGCGTTGCTCTCATCGTCTCCCCATTGCACTTTGACTAGCTTGACCTCTCGATTCCTCAACTTCTTAATCTCCGACCCAAGAATGCACGTAGGAGCTCGTCGAATCGTCGCATCACGCTCGATCTCCACCTCTCTAAGCAAGCTCGGCTCTACCACCTCCGCGGTCTCGTGCAAGCACTTCCTCAAATGTGATACATGGAATACATCGTGTACACCACTAAGTCTCTCGGGAAACTTCACTCTATACGCCATCTGTCCAATCCTCTCCTTAATAGGAAACGACCCTACGAACCTTGGTGCTAACTTCCCAATGGACCCAAAGCGAACGACATTCCGTAATGGAGACACCCTGACAAAGACCATGTCCCCAACATCAAACTCAAGATCTGACCTCCTCTTGTCCGCATAAGATTTCTGCCTATCTTGCGCCGTCTTCATCCTCCTTCGAATCAAATCGATCTTTTCCGAAGTCTCTCTAATCATATCGGGCCCAAGAAAGATCTTATTTGTAGATTCCCACCAACATGTAGGCGAACGACACGGCCGTCCATAAAGAGCCTCGAACGGTGCCATGCCAATGCTAGACTGAAAGCTATTATTATATGCAAATTCCACCAACGGAAGATGTTCCTCCCATGTACCTCCAAAGTCTAAGACACACAACCTCAATAGGTCCTCTAGAATACGATTCACCCTCTCGGTCTGGCCATCTGTCTGAGGATGATATGCGGTGCTCAAACATAACTGAGTCCCTACTGCCTCTTGCAAGCTCTTCCAAAATTTGCTAGTAAAGATAGGACCGCGGTCGCTCACTATGCTAGATGGAACACCGTGCAAACGAACTATCTCTCGAATGTATACGGAGGTTAACCATGGAGCAGTCCTCTTACTCTTCACGGGAATGAAATGGGCGCTCTTAGTAAGTCTGTCTACCATGACCCAAATCCCCGTATTACTCTTCCTCGATCTCGGTAACCCATCAATAAAGTCCATCGAGACACTTTCCCACTTCCATTGTGGGACCTCCAATGGGTGAAGCAACCCACCCGGCTTTTTTTGCTCTGCTTTTACATGTTGGCACACCAAGCATCTAGCGACAAACTCAGCCACATCCCTCTTCATGCCGTCCCAAAAGTAAACTTGTCTCATGTCCATGTACATCTTGTCCCCGCCGGGATGGATGGTCATCTTCGAATGATGTGCATCATCAAGAATGGTCTTCCTCAAATTCTCATCCCGTGGTACACAAAGTCTACCGTCCCTACGCAACCAACCCTTATCATCTAGGGTATACCTACTGCGATGGCTCGATGACTCGATGACTCCCCCCTTTTGAGCTTTTCTACTAACTCAACCAATTGTGGGTCATCTCGATGTGCCTCACCAATCCGTCCCAAAAGCATAGGTCTGACCTCTAAGGATGCTAGCAAACCGGGTACAAAGTCAATGGAAGGTCTAAAATCAAACGTAGAGATGAACTCTAAGCTTCACCGCTCAACAAACAACGGACTCAAGGACAACCTTTTCCTACTTAAGGCATCTGCCACCATGTTACCCTTGCCAGGGGTATATGCTATCTCGAAATCGTAGGACGCTAAGAATTCCATCCACCTTTGCTGCCTTAATTTCAAGTCCTTCTGAGAGAACAAGTATTTTAGTGATTTGTGGTCAGTGAACAATTCGAATTTCTCGCCAAGAAGATAATGACGCCAAGACTTAAGCGCGAAAACAATAGCGGCCAACTCTAGGTCATGTGTAGGGTACTTTATTTCATGCACTCTCAACTGCCTTCCACCATAGGCTATTACCCTTCCCTCTTGCATTAAGACTACGCCTAGTCCTGTCCCACAAGCATCGGTATAAACGGTAAATGGCTTACTCCCATCTGGCAACACTAAGACTGGAGCTGTGGTCAAAGCTCTCTTTAAACGTTGGAACGCATCATCACAATCTACGTCCCATGTGAAAACTAGATTCTTCTTCGTCAAGCGTGTTAATGGGGCTAATATTTTTGCGAAGTCTTTGATAAACTTCCTATAGTAGCCAACCAACCCTAAGAAAATCCTCACCTCGGTAGCATTTTTAGGGACCTTCCAATCTTGGATGGCCACTACCTTCACGGGATCCATAATTATCCCTTCTTTGGAAACCATATGCCCTAAGAATCGCACTTCCTTTCTCCAAAAGTGACATTTAGAAAATTTAGCTTTAAGGCTATGCGCTCGAAGAGTCTCCAACACTTCCCTAAGATGTAGGGCATGCTCTTCCTCACTCTTAGAAAAGATCAAGATGTCTTCCACAAAGACTACCACGAATTTATTAAGGTACTCCCTAAACACCTACTCATCAAGTCAACAAAGTATGCGGGGGCGTTTGTCAAACCGAAGGGCTTCACAAGCCACTCGAAGAAGCCGTCTGGAGTCCTAAAGGCAGTCTTGTCTATGCTATCCTCAGCCACTCTCAACTGATGGAAACCCGTGGCTAAGTCCAACTACGAAAACACTGAGGCGCCAACTAACTGATCGAAAAGATCGTAAATCCTCGGCAGTGGGTGTCTATTCTTCTTAGTAAGCTTATTGATTTCTCTATAGTCCACACAAAGTCTAAGGGACCCATCTGCCTTCGTGGCAAATACTACTGGAGCACCCCACTCCGATATACTACGTCTGATGAACCCCTTCTCAAGCAATTCTTTCACTTACTTACTGAGTTCTCTTCTCTCTCTTGGAGCCATATGTCGCACTGGCAATGCAACTGGCTTTACATTATCTACTAGATATATTCGAAAGTCTATCTCACGTTTTGGGGGTAAACCCTTCACCTCATCGAAGACATCAACATATTCACGGACTATACGAACAGAATGCAAATCATCATCGGATGCGTAAAGGGATTCTAGGTAGCTAAGCATTACTAGACCTCTAGGGTCACAAGAAATATCAGGGGTCCTTCCATAACGAGTCAATAATCTAACTACCCTTCTTTCACAATCTAGGATGGCCCCATATCTAGTTAGCCAATCCATACCTAGAATCAAGCCGTAGCCCATGAAGCCAAGAACAAAGGCGTTGCATTCAAACCCAACGCCCAAGATAAACACTCTCAAATCCCGGCAAATCATTGAAAGATGAGCCGAACCACCAATAAGATTTGAGACTACTAAGGGATCTGTAACTAGACTAGTATTCAGGTGCAGTGTTTCAACTAATGATGTAGAGGTAAACGAATGTAATGCGCCAGAATCGAATAAAGTACGGACATGATAATCAAACAGAAAAACTAAACTTTCAATGAAAATTGCTCTACCTCGTTCTTGCAGCGGTGGGACCATGAGAGCCTGAACTTGCCCCCTTGCCTGCCCTGGTGCCATAAAAGCCTGCACCTGTCCTCCCGAGGTAGACCCTGCCCTCTGCCCTTTCTTTGGGCAGTCCTTAATTAGATGTCCCGCTTCGCCACAGTGGAAACAACCAGTCTTCTTTTTCTTCCTACAGTCTTTGCTTAGATGGCCTGGTGTCCCACAGTTAAAGCATCTTTTCTTTCCCTTACCATTGCTGCCTTTACCACCTTTCTTGTTCTGTTGTTGCTGTTGCGGTTTCTTTTGATCCCCTTTCTTCTTGGGTGCCTTATTAGCATTGGCGCCCTTCTCCTCTTCATGCGTAAGCGCCATGTCAGCTAGTCTCTCAAAGGTAGCTCCCATAGGGATGTGGGTCATAGCTAACCCATGAAGCGGCACGTTCAAACCCTTAACAAATCTCAGGGCCTTCTTTTCTGGTGTATTCACCAAGTCCAAGCCAAATCTCGCCAAATGATTGAACTTGTTGACGTATTCTTTCGCTGATAGATTTCCTTGCTTCAATGCCAAAAACCTTTCCATATATAAGTTCTCTTCAGCCCGTGAGAGAAACTTTGCTTCAAACCTCCGCTTGAAATATGGCCATGTATCAACTGGATGCTCTACATTAGTGACCTCCCACCAAAACGAGGCCTCATCCTTCATTATCCAGGCAGCTAGGTGGACCTTTCTTCCCTCTTCCACTTCAAAAATCCCAAACAATTCTTCCACCTCTTTTAGCCAATTTCGAGCTTCAACAAATATCTCCGTCCCGTGAAAAGGTTTTCCACCCATTGCCCGAAAGTTCTTACATATCTTTGCAAAAGTATCGACACGAGGAGGAGGAGGGGGAGGAGGAGGATTTGCTGGACCTACGGTGGCGGCCCTAGTCTCCAAATACCTCCTAAACCATCCTGGTATCGGTATTCCCTCGGGTATCTCGGGAATTCCAGACATGTTGAAACGAAAAAGGAAAGATTCAATACAGAAGAACCGAAGGAAAGATATATGGCTCTTGGGGTTATGCTTTCTAAAATAAGCTTTTCTCTTGAAAATGCTTTCCTTAAAACATAATTTTGAAGGTACTTCTTTATAAAAATGGGTTTGAAAAATAGCTTTTCAAAATTCATATCTGTTTTGGTAACCTTCAGCTCTGATACCACGTGTAACACCTCACGTCCATTAATGTCACTCACAAAGGGAATGCATTAACTTCTATGGAGCGTTTTAAGTGAGTATAGAACATAAACTTAACAACAAGACAGATATAAATAGTACTTAAAAATTTAAAACTTTATTCATTGCAGCGGTAAACACATAAGTTTGATTACATCATCAAAAACCAGAGTCAAAGTACATAATATCCATCTTGAGTAAATCAGAGTACATAAATTAAAAGACATAACCCCAGTACAAAATAGCCATAAATAAGATAGACTGAACTTTTACTTCAGCGATCCAAGCAACTTCTAGAAGCAGAGATACAACTGTCCAAAATCAAGCTCCATTGGTGCTAGTTCCAACCTGGGCACCTAGGGAGGGGAGGGGGGGGGGGGGAAGAAAAGAGGTGGAAACAAAGGGGGTCAGACATAAAGTCTGACGAGTGCGATAGCTTTAACAATATAATTACCAAAATAACTAGACTAAGGCATAAGTTGGAAAATAAGGAAATGATTGTGAACAATTGAGTATGACAGAGTAAACAAGGAAATAAGATGAACAAAGATAACGTTAAAGCGCACCTAAACCACTATAAGATAATTACTATACTGCACCACCACTAGTCATCCTAAAGGTTGATCCTGCTATAGAACTTAATAATGATAATGGTAGTTTCGTGCACCCCTAGTTGCCTTCATAGGTGCCGCCTGCCCCTATCTCCATTAGGTGTACCCACTACCCCCAAGCGATCGGCTCCCTAACTCGTAGATACCCGTGCTGGCCCCACAGTGGGGTGTATCACTTCCCAAAATGGTAACCCGATACCACCAATAATGCACGGCTTATACCTACACGATGCAACAACGTTTTATCTACCAGCCCGGGTCCACACACGCATATGAACCCGTTGGACTTGTGTTGCCACCGCTAACCCGTTTTGGTCTCTTACAGTCAAGCCTAGTATGCGTGTCCCGTCCTCGACTTGGGTCGAGCCCACAAAGATACGTATGTGTTACTGGTTGAAACGGGCCCCCATTACTTGACACAAGCTATCCACCTAAGCTTGGTCCCCTCTAGTACATCCCACTAACCCTCTTCTTAATCATGTTCACGTACATGTTTCAATTTTGGCTAAGTGTTTCTAATCGTATTTCAAATGCCACCCACAGCACCCACTAGATTCCACATGCCACCCAAGGCACCCACCTAACCCCCTCATGTCCCACTACATGTTTATCTGGTTAAGTGTTTCTTAATTCATTAAGATCGTAACCTCATAATGACCTCCCACATTAGACTGGCATTTGTAGCAGCTGGATTTGCCAGGCGGGTCTGGGCAGTCTTACACCACAAACGAGTCTAACCTCGTGTCTTTACAATTGTTACACATTTAATTTATGCCTAAGACCTCCCACATTAGACTAGCATTTGTGGCAGCTGGATTTGCCGGGCGGGTCCGGGCAGTCTTACACCACAAAAGAGCCTAACCTCGTGTCTTAGACGATTAATTACACCTAATTAATCGTTCCCCAATTTAAATTAATTTCCTTATTCAAATTATCAATTAATTCCAATTTTAACTATGGCCATAATTGAATCAATTATGTCCATCTATTTATGGTATGCAAAATCATACCAATTTTCACCATAAATTTATTTTATGCCATTTAAGGCATTTATGCCAAATCTCAATATGAAACCTTTTAATATTATCCTGTTACCCCACGTTGTACGTTCATTCGTAAAATACACGTTAGACTTGAATAGTCTAACTCATAGAATAAAGAGAAAACATCACAACATACATAGAAATAAAACTAGATCTAAACATAAGGGGTGAACTTGTATGTGTGAATGAGGTTCTACATCCAAAACTTGCATAGGCCAAAGTTACAACTTGCATAAAACTACATATGTCATAGATCTAAATATAAAGGTGTAAACTTGTTTAGATAATAGTCACAAACTTGCATAAATCTTGTATGTCATAGATCTACATCTAAAGGTGTAAACTTGCATAGGCAATAACCACAAACTTACATAACATGATTCATATTCCAAACTCATATATTTATATAAACTTGCATATGTGATTTATGCAACATAACGATGGTGTAAACTTACATCTAAACATGTAAACTAGCATGTAGAATTTAGCATATAACTCACACATGTCATAGCCTAACTTTAGATCTAAAATAGATGTCATGAAACATGTAAGGTTATACATAAAATTTTCACTAACTTGCATATGATTCATATCTAAATCAACACCTAAACTTGCATACATACATATGATTTATCATATGAATCAACATAACCAAACTAGCATATGAAACAACATTATGAATACATAATCATAGGATTACAACATAGATGATAACATCACAACTTTACAACATAGATGATAACATCATAGAATTTACAACATAAATGATAACATCACAATTTTACAACATAGATGATAACATGCGGTCAATAATTCACAACATAGCCATGTAATCCGCATCATAACTCAATCCAATTAAATTGCTAATTATTTTATTAAAGAAATCGAACTCACAACTCAAAAAGGTCTTGAGTTCTGAATTCTGAGTTCTGAAGTTGTATTAGCTTTCCTTTGAAGTAGATTCGTTGTTAGAGTTGAATTAAATTGAATTTGATTAGCTTTCTTCCTCTCTAATTAGTGGCGGCTATTCTAGGTTGCAAGGTGACGACATGGGGGCCATGAATCTAATTTTAATTTGATTTTAGGGTTTGAGTCTACATGTCTTTTTGTAGAGTTTAGGATTAGTTTAGGCCGTCCGATCAACCCAGAATTAATCCCAGCCAATCAGAGCAGATCAGAAACCATAATGAGTCAGCATATAGTCATTAACAGTTCACCAAACAAATCTACCCGGGGGAGGGGGGGCAGGTCGACCCCCAGATCGACCTGGTCAGGGTAGGTCAACCCCCAGGTCGACCTGGACCTGGCGGGAAAATTCCCGCCTAGCCCATCTGACTCTGAAATTTGAATTTTTCGAAATCTGTTTTGAATTTTCTGAAACTTCCGATGGCCAAACTCCTTCATACGAAGTCCAATTCACCAAAACTCGGACTCTATGTCAACCAGAATTCCGAGACGAACGCAATATGCAACCCGTTTCCCTTAATTCTCACATCTGAGATTAGTTATTCTTTAATTTGTGAATATTAATATTAAAAGAAATACGGGGTGTTACACATTAAAAATGCAAACTCAAAAGAAGAATCACCTGAAGTGTAGTCCATCTGCAACACCGGTAATTCGTACCCTAGCATACAGAACATCCTCCTATACACACAAAAAAGAACAAATAAACGAAAAGAATATTCAAGATGTGCACACAAGTACATGTCCATTCAATTCTTATGTAAGATACTACGTACAGTGTGACGACCCAGATTTTTTGATTGATTTATTTTAAATATTTGATATTGTTTTAAATATTTATTTTATAATATAAAGGAATTTTTATATTTAGTTATCGATTTAAAAATCGATTTCGGTTGAATATCGAACATATTAAATTATCATAATATGGAATATAATTGATACCGAAGTTAAAAACTGAATCGAAACAATTAAGATGATCAACAATAATTGTATTTGAATATAGGCGATAATAAAAATAATTTATTACCAGCGAACTAATTAGTTCTAAATTTAAAATGATATGTAGGTTGAAATTAAACTTCAGAATATATATTGTTCAGTTCAGAATAGCGTAATAACATTTAAACAACAGTGGTTACGTTAAAATAACGGTTCATGTGTGAACTCTGAGATATTTTAATGGATAAGATCAAAATTGAATCGAAGATCAAATCAGAATCTGTTTAAAAGAAATAAAAATCTCTTTATTTCAAATCAAATTAAATCAAAAATCAAATCACATTAAATTGAATGTACCTTGCGCAATACTGTTTCCTTAATGCCTAAGTTATATTTCATTTATTAATACACAACGACTGTTCTTCCTTCTGGTTTGGGATCGAAACGAAGTTTTTTTTAAAAAAGGGATTAAAAATAGATCCCTCCTCAATTCATTAAACCGCTTCAGAGCCTAAAGGAAAAATCCGCTCGCAACTTCGCTGTATGAATCGAGTTTGTTCCTTTCATGGTAATCGAATCAATTAAGATGCGAATGCTTGAAATCAATTTCAATTTCAAACTCGGGGGTTCGTGAGCAACTTGAAGACAATGTTGAAGCTTCACGTGATTCAAGTCTTGGTGGGGAACTGGGTGGTTTGATGGTGAAAATCGCGAGGCCTAGGATGGGTACTTGGTTCGAAGGTGATCCGGTGGGTGGAATCGAAGGTTGCGGTGGGTGTTTTAGACTGTAGAACCGAGTGCGATGATGAAAGAATTGGGAAGGGGCGAGCGTACATAATGGCGACAGGTAGTGGAGATGGTCGATGTTGGGATTTGTTCCTATTGAATGGTACGTTCTAGGGATTTTGGACTGGCTGTAGGTGTTGTTTGTGACTAGGGTTTGAAGCTGGAAACCTTGAGCATCGATCTCTGAACTGGGGGGCAACTACAATTTCCTGAAGGTACGTTTCGAGTAGGGTGGAGTTTGATTTACTGAGATAAAGTGGAGTTTTATTTTATTTTTGTGATCAATGTACTACGGGGATCTGAGGTGTTTTGATTCGGCAGCGGGGGCAGAATGAGGGTTGTAAATGGAAGAATGGTCTGGTTTTAGATCGATAATGAATATAGGCAGTGAAGCAGGAGCAGTGAGAGTTGATGGTTGTATTGAGGACAATTTATGGTTGATGTACGAAAGGTGTTCAATGAATTGCTGTAATGGACGATGGAAGTGCCTGGATGTTGATCTCAGTTTAGGCTGTTAGAAGTTTCGCTCCGTTGGTAGGTCGAGTTTAACAAGGTATATATTTACGTAATTTAAATTTCATAGAATCATTTTATTTATTGTTCTTGGTTAATGTAATTAATAGATAACTAATCTAAATAAGTAAATTTGGTTAATCGGAAATAAAATTTAATGATTATAGGTGTTAGATAAATTCCTTTGAGACGAGTCAAATGGAGCGTCGTGAAATACAGAATTAAATTGGATATTTGGCGAAGGAAAATCACGGTGAGTAATTCTCACTCAAGAATTTTATTTAAATTATTTTTATCGTTAAAAATAATTTGTTGACTGTTTGGTTGCATTTAAATATCATTGTGGCTATTATTTAAATATATTAGTTATTTAGGATTGTTGTTTGTGGCTATTATATATATATATTGGTGGTTGGATTCCCGCAGTACCATTAGCGGATGCCTGTAGTATCATTAGCGGATGACCCTATACGCCCTACGCTATGATACTAGATGACCTTCTATACCGCGGTATCCTACCTCGAAGTAGGATGGGTATTATTTTTGTGACTAACGTCTGTGGATGCAGGAAAACAAGTTGGAGGGATCCAACTGGAATCCTCAAAAATATTATTATTTGTTTGTTTTTCATATATATAATCATATATGATGTGTTAGAAAACCTGTCAATTATAATTGGTTATTTTGGGTGTTTGAAATATCACTGGGCTTAAAATATTGATATATAAAAATATCGTGGAAAGGATATTTTGAGATTTTCAAAGAGGAGTTCTGTTTTTAAAAATAGAATTTGAATTTCGAATGGGCTATAAAGATATTAACTTGTTTTGAGTAAATAAAACAAGTATTGAAAATTTATAAACAAGTGTTTATGAATTTAACAATGAGGGAAATTAAAGTAAATTTATAAACGGTATTTATAAATAAAATGGGATGATTTTCATTGGATAATCAGAAGATTGAGATGAATTTATAAACAGTGTTTATAAATGAAGTGGAAAAATTATCATTTGAATATTTAAATTCAAATGTGGATTTAAAAATAGAAACGAGGAATCGTTTAAAGAAGTAAATGATAATTTATTCTGATGGTCAGAATATAAATTGAACTAAAATAAATCCGTATGGATTTATGATTTGAATTCGATTAGTTCGAATATATTTAAATAGAAGTAAATTTAAATATGAAAATGGATTCTATGTTATATATGGATAAGTTAAAATAAATAAAATATTCCAAAATAAGATTTTATTTTAAAATAGAATTTTTGAAATAAAGCTTGTTTTATTGTACAAAATAACAAAGTTGGATTTATAAATAATATTTATGAATCTGGTGAAATAGATTATCATTGGATAATTTAAAGTTGAAAGTTGAAAGTTGAAAATAGAAATTGAAAATAGAATTTTGAAAATAGAAATTGAAAATAGAAATTGAAAGTAGAAATTGAAAATAGAATTTGAAATCATTTAGTGGGAACGACGAAATATACTTCAGAATGCGGAATGTAAACAGAATTGAAATAAATCCAAAGGATTTATATTTTATCTCCAAAAGAATTGGAATATTATATATAAGATAGAGTTGTAAATAAAATTTACAATTTGGTTATGAAAATCGATGATTTAGAAGAATCAAAATGTTTAACTTAGATTTGGAAAGCTGATCTTATATATGTATAAAATATATTAGAATGGGAGTGGAATTTATATATAAACGAAGTTTAAATGTTTATATATATAAATATAATTAAAACGAACTCGCCGCAGCGCGGTAGTTCGTAAATTGGCGGTTCGAACTTCAATTGAGTATATAGAACTCAATGTAAGTCGGAATTCTTTGAAACAAGAATCGTCAGGACCGATTTGATAACAGTTTTCTAATGAAAGAGAAAAATCTGGATTTCGTCGAATAGATTTTGAGTTATGTCAAAATCAAATTTTCAGAAAAACAGCGCCAGAACCTTTATAAAACCATAACGGTTTATTTAAACAAATACAAGGATTTTAAACAAATAAAATCCGAATTTCCATAAGAAAATTCCAGATTTGAGTTATAAAATAAGTGTGAACTCAAGTGGAGTAAGTGAACTGATTTTTGAAACAAAAATAAGGTTTTTAATTGTTAAATTGAATTAACTAATTTGAAGAAAAAAATTAGTTAATGAAATTTGAAATCGAAATTGAACTTTGGATCAGAAAAGGGGGATTGTAAATTCATATTCGAAATTGAATATGGAATTTGAATTGAAAATGGGATTCGAATGGTAATAAGTAAGTTAAAATATATTTGAATGGGATATGTTCAAATAGAAAAAAAACGAAATGAGCATACGAGCTGATTAAAGAATAAATTAGCGAATCGAGTTAAAATGGCCAGATTGAGTTGGAATAAATTAGGAATGGAAGTATATGGGTTAGACAGGTATGGAATGAAGTGGATGTAGATTATAATTGAAGTGCCCGACAAAAAGGTACACGTTTAAATTCCATATGAGGTGTTATGCGCCGAATAGGCTAGCCACTTGGCTTTTTGATTTTCTTTTTGAATGGAAAGGGCCTAGAGAGGCGAGTTGAGGTTTGAACTATTTGCCGGTACAAAGGAGGTTATGGAGAATTTTTCCGAAAATTTAAGGAGTTAGAATGTTTTTAAGAAAATTGGATAGTTAGAAATCAATGTATCGATATATATAGAATTCGATAAGGAAACGAACTCGAAAATAGAATACTGTAAATAAAAAGAAGAACTTATACGGGTTTAAAAATGAACAACCGGTTTTTATGGTGTTCATTATTCGAGTTAGCAGTCTTGTCTGTTTTGAAGTTAATAATATTTTCAGTCAAGGTCTGAGAGGTAATTATACCCCAACTTGATTGATTTCATTATTAGCTGATAAATAGCAAGATTCGGTCTCGAAGAGAAATATTTAAAGAAATTTAGTCGAATGCAGTATTTTGGGTTGTTGTAACCTAAAATTCGTTTTAACCCAAGTGAGAGAAATTTTGAAATATAATAAATATTCCTATGTATCGAAATGAATGGTCGTGAAACGGAGAAGTAATTGGAATATTTTCCAATTATTAATAGAAGATATTTTCTAAGTATAGAAAATAAAAGAAGATGATATATGGAAATATTTTCCAAATAACGTAAGAGGCCAAGAAGATGATTATTGAAAATATTTGGTTAACAAATATTTCTAAGGAAATGAAGAAGTGATTTAATTAATGAAATATTAATCAAAAAGGGCCCAGTGATTTGTTTGAGGGTTGGAATGTTTGTTTATTTTTCTTCGATAGTTAAATAACCGACTATCGAAGTGTTTGCCAATATCGTTGTCAATATGGAGAGACTGGTTGGATTATTATCCGAGAACCACTTCGTATTGGCAGTAGCGTTGCGAATCAGATTATATAAAGATAATCAAAGACGGAATAAAGTGCAAGGACTTTTTCTATTAATAGAAATTGTGCCTTCGGTTTCGTTCAATCCCAGAACGGACGTATATGGACGAGTATCTGACAGAGTATTTCCAATGATCATATATGTTGGTCTGTGTAAATATATATGGTGGCGGAGAATTTATTCTCTTATCATAATATCCAGAATATATTTGTGCAAATCAATTAGTGACTAACGGATCTGACAATGTGACATTCAAAGTGATTATGCTATCAATGAATGGAAAGTAATCGTAGCCTCAGGCCTCAACAACCGGGAAATGACAAAAATCGGGCAGGCAGCATGGCTAGTGGGTCGCTCCCATTAGGGTGTATAATCACCTATTTAGAGAAATTCCTTTTACTTCTTTAATCTATCGATGCTGTCCCTTTTCGGGAAACGGTTGCTGATCCCAACCGTTGGTGATATACATTCGATATACTCAAGCGAAATTAGTGGTCGGCCATGTGTGGGCCGGGTTGCAAGAAGTTCTTGTTGAACCCAGTGTATTCCCCTCTAGAGATACACTATCAGAAGGTGGTTCCATACCTTGTCATAGTCGGAATCCAATCTCTAATAAGCGCCCTACGGTTTTTGATTTTATATTATATATGGAGTGTGAAATGCAAGTGTTTCGCTAGATTGTTATTAATTTGATTTAGACACTATTATAATATCATTGGATTTTGTATCAAAGTGTTTTAGGTTATAGTAAGATAAAAAATGTCCATGTTTATGTGTGGGCTGTTCTTACTATTATCCTTTCTTTCGAAAGGATTTTGAAAGTTAAACAAATGGTTGGAGTTTACTCACACCAGTCCCATGACCGACCCAGAGTTTATTTTTTTGTTTTCCCTAAAATCTTGGGTGCCCAAATTTGTACGGGCAGTCAAGTAGTCGGGATTTTACAGATCTACTTGGACGAGTTGAAGGAGGAGGCTTCACCAGTTAGCTATAGACTATCATATATTCCGCTGTGTACCATGTTGTATCTGGAAATAGGTGTTTATAACTGTTCCAGGAATAACTGTTGTGCTCTGAAAATGGTATGTATATACAGTTACTGATTTGTATTTCAAAAGTTATGTTAATTAATATATTTTATTCGTTCCGCCGTGAGATTTGTATTCTTCGTTTTTCTTCTATTATAATATTACTTTCTTTCTATTTCTCATCCTCTTACTTCTTTCTAATAATGATTGTATTTCTGTGATATTTGGGTTGGACGTGTGGTGTTATTAGTCAACTCAGATAGTACGAATTTGTGGGCCATTACAGTTGGTATTAAAGCTTAGGTTGAGCGATGTGACAACAAGGAATTTCGCTCGATCCGAATCAGTCGCTAAACCGATCTAGACCGTTCGAAACGCCTGATTATTTTGAGAACATGACAAAATAGAACGTAGACGGAAGAACATTTCATTGTTAATTACAACAATTCGATCAGAATACAAGAATATACAGAGTATGAACAAATATTACAGTTCATAAAATATCAGAGATTACAATAAATTACATAGCAGCGGAAAATAATACAATACACAACTAGAAGTAATACGCGGATACAAAGCTTTCCAAGTATCGTTCCAGCTGTAAATCAGGATCCTGTGAATATAAATCTGCAAAACCAAAACTACTAGTTGCCCGTGTCAAAATAGGGGCACCCAGAGTTTAGGTTAAAACAATAAACTCCAGGTCAGTCATGGGACTGGTGTGAGAACTAAAACAGTTATAAATCTTTATTTTAAAGTTAGGTAAATCAAGGGACCACGCCGTATGTAACGTCCCGCCATTTTGGCCGCTTCAAACCGGTGATTAAACCAATTTAAAACGTCCAAAAACGACGGAGCGCATGTAGCTTACAAAGTTTAAAAAATAGAGTCAACACAAGAAAACACTGAATAAATAGATAACACAATATTTAACAGCAAAATAAACTTTTATTTATTAATCAGGATTTTTGATACAAGAATTTTCTATACAGCGGAATATAAAATACAGTTTAAATACAAAAAAATATTTACTGGTTTAAAATCTTCAGAGTGCGCGTCTCCTTGAATCCACAGTTTTACCTAATCTTCGAATCCGCAGCTGTAATATCTAAATCTAAAATGCTCGGGTCTGACTCGAGCATTCCATGCAAAAACATAAAAATACTCGAGTCAGGATTAATCATAGTTCAAGTGAATTAATTTCAGTGTAAACTGAAATATCATGGTTAATCCTAAATTCTCAACACATATGTCATGTGTAAAATAAACAGTGGCGGTATGTGTTCGTATCAGTTTCAATCAAATGTGATACCCGTCCGTATTAGTTCTGTTTATTTTCTAGTACGAACAGTCTCGGGCGTTTGCGAGTGTACACATGTATATAATATACACGTGTACACCGCCTCAACGTCCTGAACCGAAATTTAAACAATATCATGGGTAATTACAGGGGCCTGCGCATACGCACATGCACACACGTGTACGCGTGTGTATCGCCAAAACATCCTGAAAAGTACACCCGGAAGAATAACATAGAAATAGAGGTATAACCTAAATGCTAGTGCAACTAAAATGCTGGAACAGGGATAAGGATGCAAAAGAGACAAAAACAAGGCCAACACAATATCCAGAATATCACATACTTACTGGCAAAACAAATTTAGTCCACTTGGTTTCAAAATACCCATAGTCATATCAACTTAGCAAATATCCTTGCGCCACAGGTTATCAATAAAAAGGAACATAGTTCAGGTTGACAAATAGTGGAGTTCAAACAGTTCCAGTATAAATGGCATAGCAGATTAACTTTTAACTTGAGTTCAGGTTGACAAAAATATGAGTAACATATGCAGGATAAATAAGGTGGAACAATATATAAAGCAATGTGTATATGCATGGATTCTACAAGTGCAGAAATGTCACACAGCAGTACACAACAATGTACACATATATAAAAATGTGTAGGTTACCAAACAGGGCAGTATGGCCACGAGTATCAACATCCAATTACAACAACATCAGGTAAGGTCAGGCAGTACTATTCAAGACCTACATGGCATGAGATTGACATTTCTTTTATACGCATTACATCATCAGGGAAGGGTATGTACTTCCAGTTTGCAAAGACCAAGATTTATGATACATGTATGTATATAGTCAGGTGTTTCATTAAATAATCATGTATAACCCTTTGAATTTCGTAACTTAAGTGGAGCGACGACACGGGAAAATCAGTGTATTCCTGTTTTCTGATAAAGGAGTAGAAATCTAAAAACGCAATTTACCGACCAATGATCAAATTAAGCATCCCTTCTTATTAGTTTTATTTAGTTCACAAGCAACATTTATCCACTGTTACATGTAAGGCACTAAAGTGAAGCTCCTAACTTAAATGGTCAAGATGCTACATCAGATTCGGCTATGGGGGTCTGAAACACTAATGTGATAAATGTATGATGTGTCATTTGAAACAAGTATACCCAACGATATGTTCCAGAACTTTCAACTTTGCCATATAAGCCCCCTTTTTGTTCAACATTCTAAAATTTATTCTCCTTTTCCTCTAAGCTAATGATTTACAAATCCAATACAGTGAGATCACACTTCTAATAACACCTGAAATCACATACCCACTCACTCACACTTGCTCACACATTATATATATATATATATATATATATATATATACATATATAAAATCAAACTGCTGGATTACATGTAGACAACAATAACTGGGTTTCCATACAACATAATTTTATAAGATGGGGTATACATTAGACCGACATATGTATAGTTCAGCATACATACATGTTAAGGTCATAAAGTAAACATATATATGACATACAAATACTACAGGCATGGCACAACAAACTTTAGTTGCATCAAGAATATTCTATGTGGCAAGTGCTTCCAATTCACATAACAAGGTGAAGGCAGAGTAACGAAAAAGTCTGCTACTGTGCAAGCTTTACAAAAAGTATTCAAACTTGTTTAAAACAACATAGTGCTAAGCACTTATGCAGTGAATCATAATATTGCTAAAATAAAATGAAGTGCATATTCCAAGTTTCAACATACAAAGGTCACACGTATATTTTCCTATGCATAATGACACATAGAGTATGCCAAGTTATGTTCAGACCATCCATATTTCTTTCTAGTTCTATATGCATATGTATAGAGTGTGATATACATGCATGACAATCTATATGCATATGTATTCCCATATATGTTTAAATTCACATGAGCATGCATCAACCTCCACTAATAGCTGTAGACAGCAAGTATCCCAGGTCCAAGTCAAAAAGGATTAAACTGACTATGCATTCCAGTATGTATAGTATCACAAGTGTAAACAGGTTCAAAGTGCCCACATAAGTGTATACTGACAGTCCAAATATGGTTCTAAAGCGCCAACATTAGCGTATAATTACAGTCCAAGTATGGTTTTAAAGTGCCGAACCCAATGTGTATAATTTTGAGCAACAGCCCTGGTTAATACACACCAAAATCACGCAACAAGCCTCAAGACAAACGAGATTAACTATCATATTTTAGTTTGTCTTGAAATTAAGTTACTTGAAACAGTGATTAATCAATTGTGAGTATAAATACTCACCTTAAGTGCAGCAGAAAGAAGGCGATAGCTACGATAAGAAAGGAAGCAACTTTGCAGGCTTTGCATTGGTGGAGCGACTGACGAACGCTGCTGTGGTGGAGGAAAGTTGGTCTCACAACACTCGGCGTATGCAGGTGGCACTAGAACTCGTCAGGGTAATCGGATCTGAAGGCGGCGCAAACGTGCTTGGACGAGAGGAAACGATGGTGGTTCATCTTCGATTTGTGGCGGTGCGAAACGATGGTAGATTAGATCTGAAAGGGGCGGTGGCCATGAAAATGAAAGGGACTGATTTTAATCTTTTGGGAAAAAGGGGTTTCTGTGGATTTGATTTTACGAGGAGGCCATTAAAATTTAATTGGGGAAAAACTGAATTTCCTTTTTGCTGAATGAATTTGGGGAGCGAAGGCTTCAATTTATAAAGGAAGAACCGTGGGTGTCATGGCAGGAATAGTGGCTTTCGTTTTCAACTGGGGACGGTAATATTCGATTACTTGAGCCTGACTGAATTCGCCTTGTGGCGTTTTAAATAAAAAGGGCGATCCCTATGTAATTTTATTTTACCGCAAATTTCGCTAACGTTTATTTATTTTTCCGCCTCAAATGAACTCCAAATGCCAGGAAGTTTTGACACGTTGTTGCGTCTTCCTGTTTTGAATGGAATAAAATTAGTTTTGGTCGGATTCTGATGACATTATTACGAATTACTTACCCGTTCGCTGTTTCTTCACAACTTCGTTTGATTCAAAATTTCGAAATGTTACATTTCGATTTCCTTCGTATACAAATACACGCATACTCAAGTCAAACTTCATATATTTTTAACAAATAAAAACTCCAAATTAATTAACATTAATTCGCGTTTGTTTTTAAATTCAATCAACATGTATATTCAATCAAATTTCAAATTTAATTTGAATATCCAACCAAATTCAATTTCAATATTCAACAATAATTATTTGATTTTCAACCGATCATTTTGAATTAAACATTGAGTTAAATTTATACTCAAGACCATATATTTGATTCAAGTATTCAACAATACATATTTAGTTCTCAACTGATCATTAAATATCGAATTCCATCCATACACAAAACAATATACTTGAAACTTTCATTTCTAACTGCAGTATCAATATGAAAATTGATTATTCATAGGTAATACCCCAATAAATCTCATATTCCAATTGTCGAAATTTCCGGGTCGTTAAATTCTTCCCCCCTTTAAAACTTTTCGTCCTCGAAAAGGAGAGGTCGTTAGAGTTATACCAAGGTATACTTCAAATTTTCATATTCGTGAAAATTTCCACCACTAATTTAAATATCGATATTTAAATCATCGATCTTCTTTGTTTATCCATCATTCTCAATTAACTTAGAAAAGTCAAGTTTCTTTTGAAAACAAATTTCGTCTAAAATTTCAAATCCTGCATAAATTGGATTTATTATTCCAAATCTCTTTATAAGCCTCATTTGACAACGTTCACTTATTCATCGTTTCACTGCAATGGGTCTAGGCTTTGCAATCACCAACCCAATCCCCTTACATTTAATTCATTTAATCCTTCCCAACACTTATTGAAGAGCGTAAATTTTTCCCAACACTCATTGGAGAGTGTAACTAACATTTCATCTTCAAGTTACAAGTTGTCAACTTAAAAATTTCTAAAATCCGGAAACATTTAAAAAATTTATACGTACCATGAAATTTGTACAAAAAAATACTATATTATTATTCTAAAGTCATAGAATCGAAAATACCTTGAAATCCTTTTTATATTAAGTACATTTTAATTTCAAATTAGTGATTTGAAAATATTTGATAACTCGAAGTTTTACAAGTCTATTGTCGTTCTCATAGATGTTAGGCATACGCTGGCCAGGCGCACGACTAAAATCTCCAAGTACTAAATATCCTTGCTTCAACTCCCAGTGAAAAATATTTAAAAAATCCTCTTTTAAAAACAGATACGGAAAGTACCAATGTGTTATTGATATGTTGATTGTTCATGAATCGCAGATACACAATGGTTTCGTCTGGATCCCCCAGAAAACATCTGTATCCGTAGGAAATCCCTTCCCTGCAAATTTCGTCATAAACAAATCAACAGAAGATATTCAAGAATCAAAAGACATTCTGAGGTCACTGAGCATTGATTGCTCTGTCTCAGAATCACGGAAATGAATCATCAAATTATGAAGATACTTCATGTCACGAGAACAAAACAAGTCCCAAAGACAAATCAGGTCACGAAGACCAATCAAATCACTAAGACTAACTGCTGCATCAAACAGGTGGCTCACTATCAATAAGATATCTCAAAAACTGTGGACCGCAGGTACACAATGGTTACGCCTGGGTCCCCCAGGAAACATCCATACCCGTAAGCTTTCACAGCTCTGCGGATTACGCCCTTATAATTCGACTGTAGATCGCCGCAGTCACAATGGTTACGCTGGGTTCCCCCAAGAAACATCTGTCCGCCGTTGGCTATCTACAGCCCTGCGAATTTCGCTACACGTTCGAATTCCAACGACTCTAGATCGCAGCGATCACAATGGTTACGCCCGATTCCCTCAGGAAATATTCGACCGCCGTAGGCTATCTGCAGCCCTACGAATTTCGCTAGCAGTCGTGCTCAATGGCAACTCATGAGTTTTATGTCCGGACAACCTACTGCCATCAGCAGCATATATCAGCTAAGCTCGAAATTCAAAGAGAAGGAAGGTACTTTCCTTATTTTGCTTTGAAAATATACAATACTATATACATATAGTACTTCATTTCATACTCATCATAATTCATACTTATGCCTATTTACATAAGATTTTCATTCCAAATCATAATTTCAAACATTTCATTCTTATATAATTTTGTTATATAAGATCTCTTTTCAAATCGATTACCTTCCAATTCACTGGTTTTCAAATTCACTGAATTCTTATATATTGTTCATATAAGCATCGAAAATTTCTATATCCAAAATTGAATATCCTCATGTTTCCATTCAAATTTCAAAAACTTAGTTTTTATCTCTTAATCAATTTAGATATTTGATATCTTTTCAAACACAAATTTATGAATCTATTGGCTATAAACCAATTTCCTTCCAATTTGCTTATTATTAAGTTCGTCACTTAATTCGAATCTTTATGTTCTCAAAATTTCAAAATTTCCCTTCTTGAACCAAATCTTCATTCGTGTACAATTATTCTTCCATATTCCTATCCATCGACTATAAACTAGCAAGTGAACAACACCTTAAGTATCAATCCCGAAGGCCGAGACCCACATCAGATCAACACCCAAGAAATTATTCAACTTAACTAATCTTCAGTCATTACTAATTTCCTTTAACTTCTTTTCTATTTTCTTATCAAATCATCGCTTGCGAAATTCTCGAATACAAATTACAATTCCATTTCTCTTACGTCCTGTCGCCCTTCTTTCCGACATGCGGCTTTTGTTCTTCAGTTCTGACCATTTTGATTTACCAGAATTCATTAACTTCTCACAATCCTTGAAAATATTTCCAATTGTTCTATTCATTTTCTCTATTCTTAAAAATCATTTATTGTCACCGGAAAATATTTCCATATTTTCACAAAGCTTTATTTTCTATTGAGAATATACTTTATTCTCTTGCAACATCTCTAAATTTGTTAGTTTGATTTAAACAGATGTTAAATAAAACATCGTCATTCCCACTTACTATTGGCGCTCATTAGCTCTCTTCACTTAACCCTTTTTATTTGATTTTCATCAACTTATATTCTTAACTTCAAAATAAAATTCATCGTTTCTTCTTTGAAACGATTTCAAAATTTCCTTTTTCTATTCAGATTGAATTCTCATTTACAATCAACTTCAGTTATCTTTGATTTCTAAAATTCACGCTTAACGAAATTAATTCGTTGATTCTCTCCTACTTATCTATCTTAGATACCATCCGATGATGGATTCTAGATTCAAATCTTAAGGAAACTTATTGAAGAACAGCGCCGACAAATCCGGATTCGAAGACCGGGGATTCCGAAGAATTTTAAATCTCAAAATAACTTTTTCTCCGCTGTATTAGTTTCAAAATATTTCCAAAATATTTTATTTTTCGAAATCTATTTTTTTAAAACTCTTATTTCAAAAATCATTTTACTAGTGTCGATTCTTTTCATTTTAAACCCGATAAGCTACGCTTTGAATAAACCAAAGCTCTGATACCACTGTAACGTCCCGCCATTTTGGCCGCTTCAAACCGGTGATTAAACCAATTTAAAACGTCCAAAAACGACGGAGCGCGTGTAGCTTACAGAGTTTAAAAAATAGAGTCAACACAAGAAAACACTGAATAAATAGATAACACAATATTTAACAGCAAAATAAACTTTTATTTATTAATCAGGATTTTTGATACAAGAATTTTCTATACAGCGGAATATAAAATACAGTTTAAATACAAAAAAATATTTACTGGTTTAAAATCTTCAGAGTGCGCGTCTCCTTGAATCCACAGTTTTACCTAATCTTCGAATCCGCAGCTGTAATATCTAAATCTAAAATGCTCGGGTCTGACTCGAGCATTCCATGCAAAAACATAAAAATACTCGAGTTAGGATTAATCATAGTTCAAGTGAATTAATTTCAGTGTAAACTGAAATATCATGGTTAATCCTAAATTCTCAACACATATGTCATGTGTAAAATAAACAGTGGCGGTATGTGTTCGTATCAGTTTCAATCAAATGTGATACCCGTCCGTATTAGTTCTGTTTATTTTCTAGTACGAACAGTCTCGGGCGTTTGCGAGTGTACACATGTATATAATATACACGTGTACACCGCCTCAACGTCCTGAACCGAAATTTAAACAATATCATGGGTAATTACAGGGGCCTGCGCATACGCACATGCACACACGTGTACGCGTGTGTATCGCCACAACATCCTGAAAAGTACACCCGGAAGAATAACATAGAAATAGAGGTATAACCTAAATGCTAGTGCAACTAAAATGCTGGAACAGGGATAAGGATGCAAAAGAGACAAAAACAAGGCCAACACAATATCCAGAATATCACATACTTACTGGCAAAACAAATTTAGTCCACTTGGTTTCAAAATACCCATAGTCATATCAACTTGGCAAATATCCTTGCGCCACAGGTTATCAATACAAAGGAACATAGTTCAGGTTGACAAATAGTGGAGTTCAAACAGTTCCAGTATAAATGGCATAGCAGATTAACTTTTAACTTGAGTTCAGGTTGACAAAAATATGAGTAACATATGCAGGATAAATAAGGTGGAACAATATATAAAGCAATGTGTATATGCATGGATTCTACAAGTGCAGAAATGTCACACAGCAGTACACAACAATGTACACATATATAAAAATGTGTAGGTTAACAAACAGGGCAGTATGGTCACGAGTATCAACATCCAATTACAACAACATCAGGTAAGGTCAGGCAGTACTATTCAAGACCTACATGGCATGAGATTGACATTTCTTTTATACGCATTACATCATCAGGGAAGGGTATGTACTTCCAGTTTGCAAGGCCCAAGATTTATGATATATATATATAGTCAGGTGTTTCATTAAATAATCATGTATAACCGTTTGAATTTCGTAACTTAAGTGGAGCGACGACACGGGAAAATCAGTGTATTCCTGTTTTCTGATAAAGGAGCAGAAATCTAAAAACGCAATTTACCGACCAATGATCAAATTAAGCATCCCTTCTTATCAGTTTTATTTAGTTCACAAGCAACATTTATCCACTGTTACATGTAAGGCACTAAAGTGAAGCTCCTAACTTAAATGGTCAAGATGCTACATCAGATTCGGCTATGGGGGTCTGAAACACTAATGTGATAAATGTATGCATGTGTCATTTGAAACAAGTATACCCAATGATATGTTCCAGAACTTTCAACTTTGCCATATAAGCCCCCTTTTTGTTCAACATTCTAAGACAAAATTTATTCTCCTTTTCCTCTAAGCTAATGATTTACAAATCCAATACAGTGAGATCACACTTCTGATAACACCTGAAATCACATACCCACTCACTCACACACGCTCACACATTATATATATATATATAAAATCAAACTGCCGGATTACATGTAGACAACAATAACTGGGTTTCCACACAACATAATTTTATAAGATGGGGTATACATTAGACCGACATATGTATAGTTCAGCATACATACATGTTAAGGTCATATAGTAAACATATATAGGACATACAAATACTACAGGCATGGCACAACAAACTTTAGTTGCATCAAGAATATTCTATGTGGCAAGTGCTTCCAATTCACATAACAAGGTGAAGGCAGAGTAACGAAAAAGTCTGCTACTGTGCAAGCTTTACAAAAAGTATTCAAACTTGTTTAAAACAACTTAGTGCCAAGCACTTGTGCAGTGAATCATTATTTTGCTAAAATAAAATGAAGTGCATATTCCAAGTTTCAACATACAAAGGTCACACGTATATTTTTCGATGCATAATGACACATAGAGTATGCCAAGTTATGTTCGGACCATCCATATTTCTTTCCAGTTCTATATGCATATGTATAGAGTGTGATATACATGCATGACAATCTATATGTGTGAGAACCCGTTTCTTCCCCGTGAAGGAAAGAGCAGATACTCTGAGAACAATACACAAATGAACGAACACGGAAGAACATTTCATTGCTATTACAACAATTCCATCAGATACAAGAATATACAGAGTATGATTGAATAAATTACATTCGATAAGTATCAGAGATTACAATAAATTACATAGCAGCGGAAAATAATATATAACACAACTGAAAGTAATGCACAGATACAGAGCTTTTCGAGCATCGTTCCAGCTGTAAATCAGGATCCTGTGAATATAAATCTGCAAAACCAAAACTACTAGCTGCCCGTGCGGAAAATAGGGGCACCCAGAGTTTAGGTTAAAACAATAAACTCCAGGTCAGTCATGTGATTGGTGTGAGAACTAAAATAGTTATTAATATTGGTTTTAAAGTTAGGTAAATCAAGGGACCACGCCGTATAACACGGAACGGGTTTCCTCCCAAGAATACCAGCGCATAGAATAAACAACGCAATGCTTTTTCAAAAATGAAGCTATTATAAGACCCAGGTCCCATCACACAATGCAACGCAAGCCGGAGGATACGGTTTTCCCTTATAATAGCCAAACATGCTTGGTACGTTTAAAACAAATCATTTGATACTATAATAAGTGTATAATGTCAAAACAATTTCAATCATAAATATAAATCATAGATGGCATAAGCGCCCCATCCCACTATGTCGCCATACTAGGCTCTACAAATAAAGCCGAAATACACGTATTGGATATTGGATTCCCGTCATGAGTCGAGGCAAGGGGCAAGCTCCTCTCCGCGTTCGAGACACTCTAGCAAATGTCTCAGGACTACACACTCTGGGCAATCCTGGATCTTTAGGGCCGGTCCTCACTTACGTTAGAGGATTGGCAATTCCTGAACACACGTTTCCCGGTCCTTACAGATCTATAATCGAGGCGCCTCGCATTCCAACAACCACAAAGGTGAAAAGTATATAAATGTCAGGGCTGGTAAGTCACTGACACCACCAAAGCTAGAAAGAAACGTCGTGCTCTCCCTGCAGTCCGTATCCCGTTTTTGACTCATACCGAGGTGTGAGGCTCGCGAATTCACGCTATACATAAAGCTGCCACGTAGGCCGTGCTTTGATCATCAACCACAAGACTCTGCTTTTCAACAAAAGCCTTGATCGTTGCATCTTAGCGTGCCACACAGGCAATTCATGCCATGCGATTGATATCTATCTATATATAACCTCTAAGCTCGTACGTCTCAGAGAAGGGCGTTAAGCAAGAGAATAAATTCTCCGCCGCCAAACAGATATATATTTAACAGAAATCAATCAACACAGAATAAAATCCAATGTCAGACACACAATCCATTTACAAGTTCGTTCTGGGTTTGAACGAATTCGGAGGCACTTTCCTCGCATATCCATCCGTCTCCAAGCACGTCTGGACGACTACCAACTATTTCCATCCTCTTGGGTGTACAGCCCAATCAGGATCGTCAGTAATTATCCAAACGATGTGAAGACTTCCGGTCTTCAACCACCGTCTTCATCTTTGACTTATCGTCGAATCGGTTATTCAGAATGGGTATAAACCCGGCCTTTCTGAACAACCCGCGTATATTAAAAACAAATGTTACACAAACACAACATACGCCTCATCCCAATTCAGAATATTCTTTTATTCACAAAATCACATTATTAGGGAAAGGTTCCCATTAATTTTATCCAAGATAAATTCTTTAAAATTTATCCTTTAATCTTCCTTTGGATGTCATTTCGAACCAATTTATGGTTTTCCATACTAGTCGAGATTAGCGAACCACACCGAAGTAATTATTTATTTTATTTCCCAATCCCAACCTATTCATCCCATGAAGCAAAACTGGTAATACTCCATATCTAATACTATGGTGTTATCGGTAAAATTAATTACCATTTCACGTTCAAATCTAATTAAAGATTTAACTTTCGCTTTGGAGCAAACTGGTGATACTCCATTCTCGCTCGATTTCTAAATTTGATAATTTAAATTATCCATTCACATTTCAATCTAATTGCAGATTCATTAAAACTCCTTTTACTGGGTTAAAGAACTAGTGTTATTTAAAACATAGTTCACGATAAACCCAAATCACATTCTATTTATTAGCGGGTTAAGGAACTGGTGTTATTTAAAACACAGTTCACGATAAACCCAAGAATCAATTCTATTTAAACCCATTTCAAATCCAATTTATTTATACTAAAAATAAATGGGTTTTAATTTCAGTTCAAAACTAGTTCATTTCGATAAAAAACTATTTTTATCTTTTAAAATATGGAGTTTTTCATCCCAATTTTTCCCAAATTATTTCTTATGATTTTACACAAATTATTACTATTTTTAATAATTTTATCAAGGCCCGTACAGTCGATTTCCAACAACGGCCTTCGAACTGCACTTATAGCGACATTTTTCAAATTTGATTTGGACGTATCTCCAAATCCAACCGTTAGATTTAAAATTTCTAATATTCGTTAGAAATCTCTTTTCGATACGAACCCAACGGTTCCGGTTTTAGGAGAATCCGACGGTCTGATCTCCCGTAATGTCCATTTGAAATAAATGGTCGAAATTTACGAACTGCCGCGGCGCGGCGCGTTCTATTCAGGCCATTATATTATATATATATATAATATATATTTTGTCGATTTCTATTTAAAACGAATTATATAAATAGTTTTTAAATTCGTTTTAAAAACAATTTCAACTTCCATTTCAATTCAAATCAAATTCGTTTTCAATTCAATTCGAACTCGTTTTCAATTCAATTCGAATTCGTTTTCAATTCAATTCGAATTCGTTTTATATTCAATTCATTTTCGTTTTATATTCAATTCATTTCCGTTTTATATTCAATTCATTTCAAATTTGTTTTCTATTCGATTCAATTCAAATTTGTTTTCTATCCAATTCAATTCAAATTTGTTTTCTAGTCGATTCAATTCAAATTCATTTCTATTTGATTTGAATTCAATTTGGTTTTCTATTCAATTTGAATTCAAATTTGTTTTCTATCCAATTCAATTCAAATTTGGTTTCTAGTCGATTCAATTCAAATTCATTTCTATTCAATTCAAATTTCAATTCATTTCGAATTCGTTTTCAATTCAATTCGAATTCGTTTTCAATTCAAATCAAATTTGTTTTATATTCAATTCATTTCGAATTCGTTTTCAATTCAAATCAAATTTGTTTTATATTCAAAAAACGAATATAATCGATATAAATATCGTTCACGTCAAAATAGCGTATCACTAATCAACACGGCTTTATATTCAACAAATGGACCTATATTTCTTTCAATACACGACTCTATATCTTTGTCAACACACGACTAATTTCAGCGAATGAGTACTGTCCACGTGTGACTATTTTTGTTATTTAATATATTTTATGAAAATTAAGGTATCTATCGTTTGATTTAAAATTAGACTCCAACCGTAAATTAGTAAGAGAACGATTCCCTGAATATTAACCCCGAAGGCCGAAACCAACATCAGATCAATATCCAGGAGACCACTCATCTTAACTAATCTAGAGCTAGTTTCTAAATTCAAATATGATAAAGATGTAAATTTGATTAATGAAATATTTCGTTCAACACATGACTAATCTCAACGGATGAGTACAGCCAACACATGAACCTTTGTTTTATAGTGATAAAGATATAAATTTTGTTGTTAAAATACTTCGTTCAACACATGACTAATCTCAACGGATGAGTACAGTCAACACATGAACCTTTGTTTTATAATATTCTTTATTTTCCTGATTGGAATGAGGCCCAGTCAATTACCATATAAAGTTAATTATATGGATTCCATACAACACATGTATATAATAGCATTGAAAAATAATCTACCATCAACCAAAGTGCACTACACTGTATAAGCATCAAATATAGATATCTAACGCTTATAACAACCTGTCAATCAATCGATTGACATATTGAATCAATCAGGATGAGTGAACTTCAAATTTCATCCCAACACCCGTGTGGGGTTTCAAATCAACAAACACAGATTTTATTTGTGCAGTTGGGCGATGTGTAAAATTTATCGACCCAATCAATGTCCTTCAAATAGGTGTACATAAACAAACCATCCGGTTTGCAAATGAATATTTTATTTTATTCACTTCCACGTTAAAATTATATTTTTAACGATCAAAATATTTTATTCAAACTATGAATATTATATTCGGTTCATTTATTCAATAAAATGATATTTTTATTTTTCTAACATATTTTAGAAAATTTCGGCGGCATAACGGCACGATACTAGAAACGGGACAAGGCCTGGACTTATCCCCGGTGAAGTGAAGGCCCACGCCATTCACACATCAATCAAATTAATTTCATTTCACCAAACAATTCAATTCAAACCAAATAAACTAACCAACTACACATCCAAACAAACAAGTCCATGGTCTGTGGACGATTGTGTCGGGTGCTATTAAACACCGTCTGCATCCTAGTATATATATATAACTAGAAAAAGAAATTGAAGAGTGAGAAGTTCTCACCGAAAGCTATCCAACTTCACGACACTTCATTTATAGAAATCTTCGTCGTTCTCGCCTTTTTGTCATCTTCGTTGCCCGTATTCTCTACATATGTAAAAATCGAATTTTTTCTTCGATATTCAATATATAAAAATCGAATTTTTTCTTCGCTATTCAATATATAAAAATCGAATTTTTACTTTGCTATTCAATATATAAAAATCGAATTTTTACTTTGCTATTCAATATATAAAAATCGAATTTTTACTTTGCTATTCAATATATAAAAATCGCGCCTTTTCAACAATAAAGATTTCTCCTTTTCAAATTTATCATTATAAAAATCACATTTTTATTTTGCTATACATATAAAGATGATATTTCTAATATTCCTATCATGTAAAATTATATTTTTAATTCTCCACCTAAACAAAAATCATATTTTTACATCTTCTACTTAATAAAGATTATATTTTTAATACTTTAAAAATATAAAAATCATATTTTTAATTCTTTAAAAATATAAAAATCATATTTTTAATATCTCTATTATATGAAAAATCATTTTTATTTCCAATATAAATAAAAATCATTCCTCTATATTTAATATACATAAATAAAGGTCCTTTCTTCATATGTATATATTTTATTTTTATAACCTAATTCATAGAAAATAAATAGAAATAAATAAAGAAGCTTACAGTGTCGATTGGAGGAAGGAGGGGGGGTGGGGGGTTGGACGCGAGCTGCTGTCGAGGGTGGTGGCGCATCGGGGCTGGGTCGCGGTGGTGGGCTGACGAACGGGGGGGGGGGGGGAGGGGAGGTCGATTGCGTCGCGCGGCGCCTGGGGGGCTGTGGGGTTGCGATCCGAATCAGAAGGGGGGAGGGGCTCTGGAGGCTTGGCGACGCGACAGGGAGGTGGGTGCGGGGCCTTCGAGCGTCGGTTGGAGGGAGATGCGAGGCGGAAAGCAGCGAGAGGCGGTGGGAGGCGATGGGGGCCTGTACGAGGTCGGAGGGGGACGCAAGGGCGGCGCGATGGGCGAACGTCACCCCCCTTTTTCTTTCTTTTTTTTTCGTTTTTTCTGATTTAGGTTTTTAACGGGGGGGGGGGGGGGGGAGGGGGGCAATATAAAGGGTTTTATTTAATTTCATTTTTTTATTTTCCACCAAAAAGCAACTTTTATTTTCGACCTCAAAACGAGGCCCACCGCCTGTCGTCCATTGCGTTTTACACCCATTCCGAACACAATGGGATATGTATCGTAGGCTGATTCGATCGTTTCGATCAGTTTCCGTCAAAATCAGCATATAACTCTATATATTGAATTTGAACGCGCATTTCAATTTACCGGTGTCACATACTAACTCTATAAATCCCAAAAAAATATTTTCTAGCTTCGTATTGACGATACGGTCCTAACAAAACTAGTTTCGTCGAATTCTGAGACCGTTGGAAAAATGGTCATCTTTCAGTCGATTAAAATCAATTGAAACTGGTCAAACGCGTTTTCCTTTGCCACGATCACATATTGATTCGAAAAATTATGAAAATTGGAATCTAGCAATAGCTTGACACTGAGGATCCAACAAAAGTGGTTTCGTCGAAATCCGAGGTCGTTTGCAAAATGTCTATTTTTAAGGGCCTGAATTCCATATCGACTATTCAGAATTTTCAATTGGACATATCTTTTGATTCCCGCTATGAAATTTTGATTTTTCAGATTCGTTGGAAAGATATTCCCAAATAGATCCTATTATTTTTGGTTTCACTAAAATCCGGTTTGTTTTGCACCCGGTACATTCAATTGAAGTTTGAAATCAAATTATCGAACTACCGCGCCATTTTCAATTGTATTAATAATTATATATAATTATTATATTCTAACGACGACGTATATAAATATATACGTTCGAATTATATTCAAAATAATTTTTTGTCGATATTATTTAAAATAATTCATTTTAAATATTCAAAATTCGCTAAAATTGCCAAAACAAAATTTTTAAACTGGTTCAGATTTTCCGGGTTATTACAATATGCATATGTATTCCCATATATGTTTAAATTTACATGAGCATGCATCAACCTCCACTAATAGCTGTAGACAGTAAGTATACCAGGTCCAAGTCAAAAAGGATTAAACTGACTATGCATTCCAGTATGTATAGTATCGCAAGTGTAAATAGGTTCAAAGTGCCAACATAAGTGTATACTGACAGTCCAAATATGGTTCTAAAGCGCCAACGTAAGCGTATAATGACAGTCCAAGTATGGTTTTAAAGTGCCGAACCCAATGTGTATAATTTTGAGCAACAGCCCTGGTTAATACGCACCAAAATCACGCAACAAGCCTCAAGACAAACGGGATTAACTATCATATTTTAGTTTATCTTGAAATTAAGTTACTTGAAACAGTGATTAATCAATTGTGAGTATAAATACCCACCTTAAGTGCAGTAGAAAGAAGGCGATAGCTACGATAAGAAAGGAAGAAACTTTGCAGGCTTTGCATTGGTGGAGCGACTGACGAACGCTGCTGTGGTGGAGGAAAGTTGGTCTCACAACACTCGGCGTATGCAGGTGGCACTAGAACTCGTCAGGGTAATCGGATCTGAAGGCGGCGCAAACGTGCTTGGACGAGAGGAAACGATGGTGGTTCATCTTCGATTTGTGGCGTTGCGAAACGATGGTAGATTAGATCTGAAAGGGGCGGTGGCCATGAAAATGAAAGGGACTGATTTTAATCTTTTGGGAAAAAGGGGTTTCTGTAGATTTGATTTTACGAGGTGGCCATTAAAATTTAATTGGGGAAAAACTGAATTTCCTTTTTGCTGAATGAATTTGGGGAGCGAAGTCTTTAATTTATAAAGGAAGAACCGTGGGTGTCAAGGCAGGAACAGTGGCTTTCGTTTTCAACTGGGGACGGTAATATTCGATTACTTGAGCCTGATTGAATTCGCCTTGTGGCGTTTTAAATAAATAGGGCGATCCCTATGTAATTTTATTCTACCGCAAATTTCGCTAACGTTTATTTATTTTTCCGCCTCAAATGAACTCTAAATGCCATGAAGTTTTGACACGTTGTTGCGTCTTCCTGTTTTGAATGGAATAAAATTAGTTTTGGTCGGATTCTGATGACATTATTACGAATTACTTACCCGTTCGCTGTTTCTTCATAACTTCGTTTGATTCAAAATTTTGAAATGTTACATTTTGATTTCCTTCGTATACAAATACACGCATACTGTAATAACCCGGAAAATGTGAACCAATTTAAAATTTTTAAAATTGGTTATTACCAAAGAATTTGAATAATTGAAATAGCATATTTCAATAAAATAGAAAATTGGGTATAGTATTGCAGTTTGAAATTTTGAATACAAACTTTATCTGACTGTACCAGGAGGAAAATATAACGGATTTTAGCGAAACTGAAAATATTTAAATTTGTTTATGAATACCTTTCTAACGAATCTGAAAAAACGAAGTTTCATAGCGGGAATCAAAAGTTATGGCCAAATGAATTTTCAGAAAGGTCGCTATATAGCATATATAGCCCCTGAAAATTTATATTTTGCATACGACCTCAGAATTCGACGAAACCACTCTTGTTGGGTCCGGGATTTCGAATAATTGCTAAGTTTCAAATTTCATAATTTTTGAAGCTAGTATGTGAGCGGGGCAAAAGAAAATGTGATTGGTCAATTTCTGTTAAAATGGGTCGACCTAAAAATGGCCGTTTTTCAAATGATCTCAGAATTCGACGAAACTGGTTTTGTTAGGACCGTATCGTCAAAACAAAGCTAGATTAATTTTTCTGGAATTTTTCGATTCAGTTTGTGGCCCTGGCAAATTGAAATGTACGTTCAAATTAAATAATGAATGTTTTATATTTTAAATTGAAAAATAACTGGCTGTAACAGTCGAATTGGCCAACGAAACATATCCCATTGTGTCCGGAATGGGGGTATTTAGCTAGGAGCGACAGTCGTTGGGTTTGATTTCGAGTCCGTTTGCAAAAACACTATTTAAATTTTCCTATAAAGCTTCGACCAATAGGATTTTTCCTTTATAAAAAAATAAAAATAAAATCTCAAAAACCCTAGCCGCCACAGACGAAACCGACGATCCTCGTTGCTCCTTGCTTCTCCTATATTTTCCGACCGCCACAGGCGACGCTAAGCCGCGCCACCACCGCCGTTCGACAGCCCCTCCTCTCCTCTTCACATCCGACCAAACGCCGCCCTCCACCTTCGCCTGAATCGCCTGAACCACGCCGAGAAAGTCGCCGCCTTCCTGATGCCGCGCCGCCTTCCTCCGACCACCGAAGGGGACCGCACCACCACCGACAGGGAGCTGGTTCGTAGCTCTTCCACGTGGCACTACCTGATCGAAGCATCGATCGACGGATTTCACGGATTTTGCTGACCTAGTTTCGAATCAAAAATAAAGGTACGACCTTTATTATTCTGAAATGAAAATAACACTATAAAGCATTGCAAAACTTTGAAAAAAAATATCTTTTTCGTTCGTTAACGAAATTCGATGAAACAGGAGACACCGTGACCGCAAGGAGGCTCTCTACCATCTAGAAGAAGCCGTGGATTTTTCTGAGCTCGTTAGGATTTTGAGCACCGCAATAACCAATGTGAGGAATCTAAACTAATTGTGTGAATGAAATCGCGTTGTATAAATTATATAAGCGAAGTGTAAATTATATACGCATTGTATACCTCATGTACATGTGATGTATAAGTTATATTAGCGATGTATAAATTATACAAGCGTTGAATGAAACATATATTCTTTGAATTGTGACGAAATGCAAGTGAATTATAATATAATATATATATATATACTCTCCCCTCGTCCACAGACCATGGACGATATTTATTGCTTGTGATTGACGTGATATTATATGGTATGACGAATGGTTGGAAATAATTGTTTGTGGTTGATATTGTGGTTGAAAAATACCTTTGTGGTTGAAAAATACCCTCTTGTGGTTGAAACAAATTAGAATAGGATTGTGGAATTGAAAATAAAACATGCCGCCTGCGTGCGAACTAGATGCATGATCCCCATTGTCAAAAACCGCGAGGTTTTAAGGTAGAGCGAGGAGCCGTACTAGGGACGGTCCCAGTTTTAACTACCCTGCCGTTATGTTGCCGAAATTTTCTGAAATATACATGTGTTAGAATAATTTTCATTCGTTAAAATAAATTACATATGTTGAAATATATATTCATGTGTTGAGTTGCAATTCATTCGTTGAGTTGAAATTCATGTGTTGAATATTATTTGAATTTAAACAAATAGCTTTAGCGATAAAAATCACATTTTTATATATATACAAACCATAGCAAATATTCATGTGTTGAGTTGCAATTCATTCGTTGAGTTGAAATTCATGTGTTGAATATTATTTGAATTTAAACAAATAGCTTTAGCGATTATAATCACATTTTATATATATACAAACCATAGCAAATATTCATGTGTTGAGTTGCAATTCATTCGTTGAGTTGAAATTCATGTGTTGAATATTATTTGAATTTAAACATATAGCTTTAGCGATAAAAATCACATTTTTATATATATACAAACCATAGCAAATATTCATGTGTTGAGTTGCAATTCATTCGTTGAGTTGAAATTCATGTGTTGAATATTATTTGAATTTAAACATATAGCTTTAGCGATAAAAATCACATTTTTATATATATACAAACCATAGCAAATATTCATGTGTTGAGTTGCAATTCATTCGTTGAGTTGAAATTCATGTGTTGAATATTATTTGAATTTAAACAAATAGCTTTAGCGATAAAAATCACATTTATATATATATACAAACCATAGCAAATATTCATGTGTTGAGTTGAAATTCATTCGTTGAGTTGAAATTCATGTGTTGAATATTATTTGAATTTAAACAAATAGCTTTAGCGATAAAAATCACATTTTTATATATATACAAACTATAGAGAATATTCATGTGTTGAATTGAAATTTGTTCGTCGAGTTGAAATTCATGTGTTGAATGTTATTATATGTTAAAATAAAATGAATCGACAATAAAAACTACATTTTTATTGTGAATATGAAGTGTTAAAACATTCACGTGTTGAAAAAATATTTTTGATGATAAAAATATTCCTTTTATCATGTATACGCTTTGATAAAAATACACACGAGGTGGAAGTTCTGCCATACGAGCGAGAGGCTTGTATGGCGATGACTATATACTACAGGTTGAACTGATGACTGATATGGACTATATAAAATATAACGATAAATTGCCAGATTAATAAAAACCCCACACGGGTCTGGAGTTGACAATAATCACGTCGCTCTAGTCATTAGATACGGCACATGGACTATTTATTTCCACACGGAACCGGGGTGACGAGAATTTATTCTCTGGAGTGATTATCTGTACATACTCCCCCGTAAACACCAGAATATATCACTATAAATATGTGAATGCTTTTTAGGATTTATTGGGTACCTAACACGGCCCAATAAATTTCCAAACCCCTACCCGTACAAAGGAGGTTATGGCGAAATTTTGCAAAATATTAAGGCGTTAGTGAAATATTTGAAGTGAAAAACGAAGTTGAAAATATAGAATGAATTATAGTTGGAATTATAGAATGAACTATATTTACATATATAAATATAAATATAATTAAAAGGAATCGAAGCCGTGCAGTTCGTATTTCGGAATCGTAATTTGAAACGATTAGTACGAGAAATCCGACCATCGGATTTTCCCGAAACCGCAACCGCTGGGTTCGCCTTGGAAATATCTTCCCAACGACACCAACCTTGTAAAAATCCAACGGTTGGATTGTCCGGAATGCTTAATTCAAATCTGAAGAAAAACAGCGCCAGAATCGTTTATATTTATATATAAATATAATTAAATTAAATCGAATAACGATGCTGTAGTTCGAATTTTGAAACCGTAACTTCAAACGACTAGTGTGGAAGATCCGACCGTCGGATTTTCACGAAACTGGAACCGTTGGGTTCGCTTTGGGAATACCTTCCCACTGATATAGACTTCGTAGAAATCTAACGGTGAGATTTTCCGATATGTGTAAAACAAATTAGGGGAAAACAACGCCAGTGCCACGACACGACCTGAAACGTCGTTTAATTAAATATGGCCATTTTTAAAGAAATAAAAATGGCGAAAAATCATTATAAAATATTATAAGCAACATAGATTGCGAATAAACCAATTGGGCTTGAATTGTTTGATATTTGATGGTTGTATGTGCTTGACACGAAAATAACACTAAAGAACTGAAATATGGATGTCGAATAATATAACCATGGAAAGAATTGATTTAAATTCTAATTACGTGAATTATTTGAAAAGGCCGAGCTAACCCTCATTTCAAATAATTTATCGAGCGATTCGAATTGGAAGATACAAAGACGATTCAAGACCGACGATCTTCGTATCGGTTGGATGGGCGCTACTGAGGTTCCTGACCGGAGTAGCTACCGGAAAGGGACGGAAGTAGTAGCCGTCTGAACGTATGTGTTGATTGTACGGATATACGAGGAATTTGACGCCTCTGGTTTCGTTCAGACCCAGAACGGACTTGTAAATGGACTGTGTGTCTGACATTGGATTTTGTTCTATACTGATTGATCTCTGTTAAATATATATCTGTTTGGCGGCGGAGAATTTATTCTTTTGCTTAACGCCATTCTCTGAGACGTACGAGCTCAGAGGTTATATATCGATGGAAATCAGTCGTATGGAGTGGATTGTCTATGTGGCATGCCAAGATGCTGTGATCAAGGCTTCTGTTGCAAAGCAAAGTCTTGTGGAAGATGATCAAAGCACGGCCTACGTGGCCTGGCTTTGTGTATAGCATGGATTCGCGAGCCTCACACCTCGGTATGAGTTAAAAAGGGATACGGGCCACTGGGAGAGCACGGCGTTTCTTTCTAGCTATGGTGGTGTCAGTGACTTATCATCCCTAACATATATATCTATTTTTCACCTATGTGGTTGTTGGAATGCGAGGCGCCTCGATTATATGTTTGTAAGGACCGGGAAACGTGTGTTTAGGAATTGCCAATCCTCAAACGTAAGAGAGGACCGGCCCAGCCGATCCAGGGGTTACCCAGAGTGTGTAGTCCTGAGGCATTTGCTTGAATGTCTCGAAGCGGAGAGGAGCTTGCCCCTTGCCTCGACTCATGACGGAAATCCAATTTCCAATACGAAATAACAGACTCGATTGTAGAACTAGTATGACGACATAGTAGATGGTAGCTATGCCGCCTATGATTGATATTTATGATGCTATTCGATTTTGAAACATATATGCACTAGTAATAATATCAATTGATTTTGCTTTATACGTATCAAGCATATTTGGCCATTATAAGGTAAAACTCTATCCTCCGGCTTGCGTTGCACTGTATGATGGGACCTGAGTCTTATAATGGCTTCATTCTTTTTAAAAGCATTGCGTTGTTTTAAAAGAATTTACTTTGTTTTAAATGCACTAGCAATCACTGGAGTAAACCCATTCTGCGAAAGTGGCGTGGTCCTATGATTTGCTTATTACTGTTGTTTAAATTGTTAAATAGATTCCTCATACCAGTCCTCATGACTGACTCGTCGTTTGTTTCACTTTGCAAACGCGGGTGCCCCTTATTTTCACACGGGCAGCCTAGTTCACAGGTGATAGGTTGTTTTTGGCTCTGCACTGTTGCATAGAGTGCATTTTGGCTCATGGCGAGGCTGACTTCGCAGAGATGACCTTGACTTTCTCCGCCATTATTGTACTTATATTATGATTCCGCCACTGGCGATGCAGACTGATTTACTTTCAGTACTTATTATCGTATGTATATGTACTGCCTTCGGCGATGTAGACTGATACCCTTATTATGTCTCACTGCATGTATGTATTCCGCCTCTGGCGATGATGACTGATCACTTCCCTTTTATTTACTAAGTTATATCCTACGTTGCACTATTCTGATGTTATTACATGTTATGAATCCGCTGTCATATTCATGTAAATTACTCTATTGACTGTTTTTGCTATTATCTGTACTCTGCTATGATGATTGATGTGTTATATTCCAATGATTATCCTTAATACCGCCCCTCGGATTTTGGGATCGTCACAGTTGGTATCAGAGCTTTGGTTAATCTTAGTTCCGGGATCTAACACATTAAACACCTCATCAGAATAGAATCAGTAGAGTTCTAAGGCGAGTAGCTCATTAGAGATAAGATTAGTAATGTCCTAGAATGAGCTAAGCAGATTAGCAAAACAAATTGATCAGTACATCATTTCCTTTCCTTATGTTCCCCTGCTTTATCATTTATGAAAATTATCAAATCTGTGAGCTTGACTCTTTTCTTGCTTATACAGTACTCTTAGATAGCTACATGAGCAGCAGCAGCTAGAGGAGGCCGTGGAGGCCGAGCCGGAGTAGCAGGTGGACGGGGGAATATCCCCGTAGTAGAGGAAGGCCCTATTGTTCAGCCACCAGCACCCGAGGACTTCGAGCTAGACAGAGCAGCGAAGAGGTATAGGAACCTTGGGGGAAAACCCTTTTCTGGCACTGGTACAATGACAGAGGCTATTGCTTGGTTGAAGACCTGTGAGAAAATCTTTGTAGGCATGGGTTTGGGAACCAACAACAAAGCACGACTAGGTATTTGGCTCCTACAGGAGGAAGCAGAGCTGTGGTGGGATGCCATCACCTCAGAGGATGCAGCAGGTACTGTCAGAACATGGGAGTAATTCAAAACCATGTTCAACGAGAAGTTTGTACCTGAACAGGCTTTAGAGAGGATGCGAGAGCAGTTTTCTAATCTCCAACAAGGAGATCTCTCTATCCAGGATTACCTCAATAAATTCACCCAGTTGTCGCGCTATGCTCCAGAGCTTGTTATGACTAACAAAGCAAAGAACAAGAGATTTATATTTGGGCTAAAGCGCAAGTACCATGACAGAGCCATGAGCAACATCATACTCTCCTTCTCGGAATTAGTAGAAATGGCTTGCAATTATGAAGATATGGATGAAAGGCAAGCCAGCCAAGACCGCGCCAAAAGCCAAGCTGGAAATAAGCGCAAGGCTTCAGCAGATCAGCTAGAGTCCAGCATTACAGCAGCCGCTACTCAGAAACCTGGAAAGATACCGAAAGGGAATTGCTACAACTGCGGGAAGCCAGGACATTTTTCTAATGTATGCAAAGCCCCGAGGAAACCAAAGGCAAATCAAGACTCATCCGAATGCTACAACTGCCATAAGAAGGGGCACTATAGCAGGAATTGTCCTCTAAAGCAGAATGGACAAGCGGCTCATGTGTATGACGGGGAGACCCCGCCAGCTACCACCGATGGATCAGGTAAACCCGACGTCTTGGAAGGTACCCTTACCATTAAAAATATTCCTATTTCTGTACTTTTTGATACTGGTGCATCACGTAGCTTCATTTCTGGTAACACTGTTCATAAGTTAAAATTGAAACGAAGAAAGCTTAAAGAACCAATTAAAGTTCAAAACCCGATAGGAGGTTCTGTTAGTCTCTGTACATATTGTAAAGTACCTATTTCCTTTTCACGATACCGATTTCCTTTTGATTCGATTGTCATGGACCTTTCCGAATTTGATATTATACTGGGGCTGGACTGGTTGACAAAATATAAGGCCGAAGTTAGATGTGCCGAAAGAATCGTGAAAGTTGAAACAAAATCGGGGCATATCACTATACCATGTCTCGGTTCAGAAATTAATAGAACAGAATTTTGGTCTTCTTTAGAAGTTACTCCCCCTTCATTAGAAAAGATACCGGTCGTTAAAAACTACGCGGATGTGTTTGAAGAAGTAGAAAACTTACCGCCGCAAAGAGAAATTGAATTCAGGATAGATCTAATTCCTAACGCCCGACCAGTAGTGCATCCAATTAGAAGAATGACCCCAAAAGAAAAAGAAGAATTGGGTAGTCAAACCCGAGAATTGCTTTGGAAAGGTCTGATCAGACCGAGCTTTCCAGCTTGGGGAGCAGCAGTAGTATTTGTCCCGAAATCAGACGGTACTCTAAGACTTTGTGTTGATTACCGAGATCTCAATAAGCAGACACTGAAGAACAAATATCCCTTGCCCCGAATAGACGATCTGTTAGATCAATTAAATGGAGCAACAGTATTCTCTAGAATGGACCTAGCTACAGGTTTCCACCAATTACGTACAGCAGAAGACTGCATTCCTTTGACAGCCTTCAGGGGTCCCGATTTATTCTACGAATGGTTAGTAATGCCGTTCGGCTTGTGTAACGCTCCGGCATACTTCGTCGATCTTATGAACAGAGTGTTCCGTGGCGTATTGAATAAATTTGTTCTAGTCTTCATCGATGACATTTTAATCCACTCCAAGTCGGAAGGCAAACATGCAAAACATTTAGAACAAGTGTTGAAAATTCTGAGGAGAAATGTCTTGAAAGCTAAATTTTCTAAATGTGTCTTCTGGCAGGATGAAGTTAAGTTCCTAGGCCATGTCGTATCAAAAGAAGGGATTGCTGTGGATCCAAGCAAGATTACAGCGATTCAGAACTGGAAATAACCTACTACCCCCACTGAAGTTCGAAGTTTCCTTGGATTGGCTAGTTACTATCGGAAATTCGTTCAGGATTTTTCAAAGATATCTGGTGTATTGACAAACCTTACAAAGAAGCATGAGAAATTCAAATGGACTCCCGAATGTGAAGAAGCTTTCCAGGAACTGAAACTGAAGTTGACAACCGCTCCAGTATTGACAATTATAGAAGGCAACCAAGACTTGACTGTATGGACGAACGCTTCTATTAGAGGGCTAGGCACAGTATTAATGCAAAAAGGCCAAGTGGTCGCATATGCCAGCCGTCGGCTGAAGCCGCATGAGAGAAACTATGCAACTCATGATCTTGAGTTATTAGCTATCGTGTTCGCTTTAAGAATCTGGAGGCATTATTTATTGGGCGAGAAGTTCGAACTATTTACCGATCATCGATCCTTGAAATATCTATTCACTCGGAAAGATCTAAATTTGAGACAACAGCGTTGGTTAGAATTCCTTGCAGCGTACGATTTTGAAATTCTGTACACCCCAGGGAAAGCCAATGTTGTAGCAGATGCGCTCAGCAGAAAGAATGAAATCATCGCCAGTTTTGTCATCACGTCTTCATTAATTGACAGGATCTCGACCCTTCAGAAAGACGATGAATTTATTCAAAGAGTCAGTCGGAGAGTCAAGGGAGGTGAATCCACAAGTTTCCGACTCGATGACAACGGAGTTCTAAGATTAAAGGGCAGAATCTGCATCCCAAATCTTCCTGAGCTCAGGAGAGAAATACTTGATGAGTGCCACAAGTCCAAATTAAGTATCCATCCCGGAGTGAGCAAAATGTATAACGATATCAAACGCACATTCTGGTGGAGAGCTTTGAAAAGAGATATTTCATTATATGTTAGTAGATGCCCCACTTGTCAGCTAGTTAAGAGCGATCAGCAGAAATTAGCTGGATTATTACAACCCTTAGAAATTCCAGGATGGAAGTGGGAGAAAATTTCAATGGACTTCATTGATGGCTTGCCTCGAACTAAGAAAGGAAACGACAGTATATGGGTAATTGTAGATCGCTTCACGAAGACTGCCCATTTCATACCTTTCCGATCCAATAGAACGGCTCAAAGTTTAGCATAGATTTACTTCAAAGAAATAGTTAAACTACATGGAGTGCCGACAGAGATCCCCTGTTTACTAGCAAATTCTGGAAGCATTCCAGACAGAATTGGGATCCAAATTGAATCTAAGCACCGCTTATCACCCACAGACAGACGGCCAAACTGAGCGGGTGAATAGGATTCTAGAAGATTTACTGCGAGCTTGCGTTATTGATTTTGGAGGCTCATGGGAAGATCACTTACATTTAGCCGAATTCTCTTATAATAATAGCTATCAAGCAAGTTTGGGAATGTCTCCATTAGAAGCATTATACGGTAGACCGTACGGATCTCCCGCATGTTGGGTAGAACCTGGCAACAGACTTGTGTTAGGGCCCGATATGATTCGAGAAGCATCGGATAAAGTCGATTTCATTAAGAAGCGATTGAAAACCGCACAGAGCCAACAGAAAAGTTATGCTGATGCGAGAAGAAGAGATTTATCATTCGCCGTTGGCGATTATGTTTATTTAAGAGTTTCTCCAATGCGAGGAGTAATCAGATTTGGCAAGATTGGGAAGTTGGCACCGAGATTTATTGGTCCCTTTCCTATACTTGAACGGATTGGAACTCTTGCATATAGGGTTTCATTACCTGATTGGTTGCTTGGTGTACATGATGTGTTCCACGTGTCTCAACTCAGAAAACATGTTCATGATCCAGATCTTATTGTGGAAGAAGCAGCGCAACAGGATATAGACATAACTCCAGAATTAGCACTCAGAAGAGAGCCATTAAAGATAGTTGGCAAAGAAACTAGAGAGCTAAGGAGCAAGAAGATTCATTTAGTCAAAGTGCAGTGGAGTGGTGATCCTAGAGACTGTACTTGGGAGACTGAGGAAAGCATTAAACAAGCCTACCCCAAATGCAGAGTGGACATCTCTGACTAACTCCGGTGCAAGGTACCTTTACAATACTTTGCATTTACATTTTATTTCCTACTTAGCTGTTATTTCCTTTTCGAGGACGAAAAGTTTTAAGTGGGGGAGATTGTAATAACCCGGAAAATGTGAACCAATTTAAAATTTTTAAAATTGGTTATTACCAAAGAATTTGAATAATTGAAAAAGCATATTTCAATAAAATAGAAAATTGGGTATAGTATTGCAGTTTGAAATTTTGAATACAACTTTGTCTGACTGTACCGGGTGGAAAATATAACGGATTTTAGCGAAACTGAAAATATTTAAATCTGTTTATGAATACCTTTCTAACGAATCTGAAAAATCGAAGTTTCATAGCGGGAATCAAAAGTTATGGCCAAATGAATTTTCAGAAAGGTCGCTATATAGCATATATAGCCCCTGAAAATTTATATTTTGCATACGACCTCGGAATTCGACGAAACCACTCTTGTTGGGTCCGAGATGTCAAATAATTGATAAGTTTCAAATTTCATAATTTTTGAAGCTAGTATATGAGCGGAGCAAAAGAAAATGTGATTGGTCAATTTCTGTTAAAATGGGTCGACCTAAAAATGGCCGTTTTTCAAACGAGCTCAGAATTCGACGAAACTGGTTTTGTTAGGACCGTATCGTCAAGACAAAGCTAGATTAGTTTTTCAGGAATTTTTCGATTCAGTTTGTGGCCCTGGCAAATTGAAATGTACGTTCAAATTAAATAATGAATGTTTTATATTTTAATTTGAAAAATAACTGACTGTAACAGTCGAATTGGCCAACGAAACATATCCCATTGTGTCCGGAATGGGGGTATTTAGCTAGGGGCGACAGTTGTTGGGTTTGATTTCGAGTCCATTTGCAAAAACACTATTTAAATTTTCCTATAAAGCTTCGACCAATAGGATTTTTCCTTTATAAAAAAAATAAAAATAAAATCTCAAAAACCCTAGCCGCCACAGACGAAACCGACGATCCTCGTTGCTCCGTGCTTCTCCTCTATTTTCCGACCGCCACAGGCGACGCTAAGCCGCGCCACCACCACCGTTCGACAGCCCCTCCTCTCCTCTTCACATCCGACCAAACGCCGCCCTCCACCTTCGCTTGAATCGCCTGAACCACGCCGAGAAAGTCGCCGCCTTCCTGATGCTGTGCCGCCTTCCTCCGACCACCGAAGGGGACCGCACCACCATCGACAGGGAGCTGGTTCGTAGCTCTTCCACGTGGCACTACCTGATCGAAGCATCGATCGACGGATTTCACGGATTTTGTTGACCTAGTTTCGAATCAAAAATAAAGGTACGACCTTTATTATTCTGAAATGAAAATAACACTATAAAGCGTTGCAAAACTTTGAAAAATAATATCTTTTTCGTTCGTTAACGAAATTCGATGAAACAGGAGACACCGTGACCGCAAGGAGGCTCTCTACCATCTAGAAGAAGCCATGGATTTTTCTGAGCTCGTTAGGATTTTGAGCACTGCAATAACCAATGTGAGGAATCTAAACTAATTGTGTGAATGGAATCGCGTTGTATAAATTATATAAGCGAAGTGTAAATTATATACGCATTGTATACCTCATGTACATGTGATGTATAAGTTATATTAGCGATGTATAAATTATACAAGCGTTGAAGAAACATATATGCTTTGAATTGTGATGAAATGCAAGTGAATTATAATATATATATATATATATATATATATATATATATATATACTCCCCTCGTCCACAGACCATGGACGATATTTATTGCTTGTGATTGACGTGATATTATATGGTATGATGAATGGTTGGAAATAATTGTTTGTGGTTGATATTGTGGTTGAAAAATACCTTTGTGGTTGAAAAATTCCCTCTTGTGGTTGAAACAAATTAGAATAGGATTGTGGAATTGAAAATAAAACATGCCGCCTGCGTGCGAACTAGATGCATGATCCCGATTGTCAAAAACCGCGAGGTTTTAAGGTAGAGCGAGGAGCCATACTAGGGACGGTCCCGGTTTTAACTACCCTGCCGTTATGCTGCCGAAATTTTCTGAAATATACATGTGTTAGAATAATTTTCATACGTTGAAATAAATTACATATGTTGAAATATATATTCATGTGTTGAGTTGCAATTCATTCGTTGAGTTGAAATTCATGTGTTGAATATTATTAGAATTTAAACAAATAGCTTTAGCGATAAAAATCACATTTTTATATATATACAAACCATAGCAAATATTCATGTGTTGAGTTGCAATTCATTCGTTGAGTTGAAATTCATGTGTTGAATATTATTTGAATTTAAACAAATAGATTTAGCGATAAAAATCACATTTTATATATATACAAACAATAGCAAATATTCATGTGTTGAGTTGCAATTCATTCGTTGAGTTGAAATTCATGTATTGAATATTATTTGAATTTAAACAAATAGCTTTAGCGATAAAAATCACATTTTTGTATATATACAAACCATAGCAAATATTCATGTGTTGAGTTGCAATTCATTCGTTGAATTGAAATTCATGTGTTGAATATTATTTGAATTTAAACAAATAGCTTTAGCGATAAAAATCACATTTATATATATATACAAACCATAGCAAATATTCATTTGTTGAGTTGCAATTCATTCGTTGAGTTGAAATTCATGTGTTGAATATTATTTGAATTTAAACAAATAGCTTTAGCGATAAAAATCACATTTTTATATATATACAAACTATAGAGAATATTCATGTGTTGAATTGAAATTTGTTCGTCGAGTTGAAATTCATGTGTTGAATGTTATTGTATGTTAAAATAAAATGAATCGACAATAAAAACTACATTTTTATTGTGAATATGAAGTGTTAAAACATTCACGTGTTGAAAAAATATTTTTGATGATAAAAATATTCCTTTTATCATGTATACGCTTTGATAAAAATACACACGTGTTGAAATAAATAATAGTTTGCTAGAAATATTATTATTAACTTTGTTCTGCATATATATACATGTGTTGAACATGAAAAATGGATTAGCTGTAGAGTAAAGAAATCATTTGCATGCCCGACAAATAGGTAAACCTTAATGAGTTGGTTGCGCAATTTTATTTTTATATCAACTCCTGTGAGTGCCATTGGATGCGGAGTGCTGGTTATTCTGTGTGAAATAATAAATATCGCCATAGGATAGTAACAATTAATTTTGAACTACACTACATGGCATACTTCTTGACGATAGGCATACTTCATCATATTCCACATAAGCAATTGGAGCTTGTATGACGAGGTGGAAGTTCTACCATACGAGCGAGAGGCTTGTATGGCGATGACTATATACTACAGGTTGAACTGATGACTGATATGGACTATATAAAATATAACGATAAATTGCCAGATTAATAAAAACCCCACACGGGTCTGGAGTTGACAATAATCACGTCGCTCTAGTTATTAGATACGGCACATGGACTATTTATTTCCACACGGAAACGGGGTGACGAGAATTTATTCTCTGGAGTGATTATCTGTACATACTCCCCCGTAAACACCAGGATATATCACTATAAATATGTGAATGCTTTTTAGGATTTATTGGGTACCTAACACGGCCCAATAAATTTCCAAACCCCTCCCCGTACAAAGGAGGTTATGGCGAATTTTTTTAAAATATTAAGGCGTTAGTGAAATATTTGAAGTGAAAAACGAAGTTGAAAATATAGAATGAATTATAGTTGGAATTATAGAATGAACTATATTTATATATATATAAATATAAATATAATTAAAAGGAATCGAAGCCGTGCAGTTCGTATTTCGGAATAGTAATTTGAAACGATTAGTACGAGAAATCCGACCATCGGATTTTCCCGAAACCGCAACCGCTGGGTTCGCCTTGGAAATATCTTCCCAACGGCACCAACCTTGTAAAAAATCCAACGGTTGGATTGTCCGGAATGTTTAATTCAAATCTGAAGAAAAACAGCGCCAGAATCGTTTATATTTATATATAAATATGAATATAATTAAATTAAATCGAATAACGACGCTGCAGTTCGAATTTTGAAACCGTAACTTCAAACGACTAGTGTGGAAGATCCGACCGTCGGATTTTCACGAAACTGGAACCGTTGGGTTTGCTTTGGGAATACCTTCCCACTGATATAGACTTCGTAGAAATCTAACGGTGAGATTTTCCGATATGTGTAAAACAAATTAGGGGAAAAACAGCGCCAGTGCCACGGCACGACCTGAAACGTCGTTTAATTAAATATGGCCATTTTTAAATAAATAAAAATGGCGAAAAATCGTTATAAAATATTATAAGCAACATAGATTGCAAATAAACCAATTGGGCTTGAATTGTTTGATATTTGATGGTTGTATGTGCTTGACACGAAAATAACACTAAAGAACTGAAATATGGATGTCTAATAATATAACCATGGAAAGAATTGATTTAAATTCTAATTACGTGAATTATTTGAAAAGGCCGAGCTAACCCTCATTTCAAATAATTTATCGAGCGATTCGAATTGGAAGATACAAAGACGATTCAAGACCGACGATCTTCGTATCGGTTGGATGGGCGCTACTGAGGTTCCTGACCGGAGTAGCTACCGGAAAGGGACGGAAGTAGTAGCCGTCTGAACGTATGTGTTGATTGTACGGATATACGAGGAATTTGACGCCTCCGGTTTCGTTCAGACCCAGAACGGACTTGTAAACGGACTGTGTGTCTGACATTGGATTTTGTTCTGTACTGATTGATCTCTGTTAAATATATATCTGTTTGGCGGCGGAGAATTTATTCTTTTGCTTAATGCCCTTCGATGAGACGTACGAGCTCAGAGGTTATATATCGATGGAAATCAGTCGTATGGAGTGGATTGTCTATGTGGCATGCCAAGATGCTGTGATTAAGGCTTCTGTTACAAAGCAAAGTCTTGCGGAAGATGATCAAAGCACGGCCTACGTGGCCTGGCTTTGTGTATAGCGTGGATTCGCGAGCCTCACACCTCGGTATGAGTTAAAAACGGGATACGGGCCGCTGGGAGAGCACGACGTTTCTTTCTAGCTATGGTGGTGTCAGTGACTTACCAGCCCTGACATATATATCTATTTTTCACCTATGTGGTTGTTGGAATGCGAGGCGCCTCGATTATAGGTCTGTAAGGACCGGGAAACGTGTGTTTAGGAATTGCCAATCCTCAAACGTAAGAGAGGACCGGCCCAGCCGATCTAGGGGTTACCCAGAGTGTGTAGTCCTGAGGCATTTGCTAGAATGTCGCGAAGCGGAGAGGAGCTTGCCCCTTGCCTCGACTCATGACGAAAATCCAATTTCCTATACGAAATAACGGACTCGATTGTAGAACTAGTATGGCGACATAGTAGATGGTGGCTATGCCGCCTATGATTGATATTTATGATGCTATTCGTTTTTGAAACATATATGCACTAGTAATAATATCAATTGATTTTGCTTTATACGTATCAAACATATTTGGTCATTATAAGGTAAAACTCTATCCTCCGGCTTGCGTTGCATTGTATGATGGGACCTGAGTCTTATAATGGCTTCATTCTTTTTAAAAGCATTGCGTTGTTTTAAAAGAATTTACTTTGTTTTAAATGCACTAGCAATCACTGGAGTAAACCCGTTACGTGAAAGTGGCATGGTCCTATGATTTGCTTATTACTTTTGTTTAAATTGTTAAATAAATTCCTCATACCAGTCCCCATGACTGACTCGTCATTTGTTTCACTTTGCAAACGTGGGTGCCCTTATTTTCACATGGGCAGCCTAGTTCATAGGTGACTGGTTGTTTTTGGCTCTGCACTGTTGCATAGAGTGCATTTTGGCTCATGGCGAGGCTGACTTCACAGAGATGACCTTGACTTTCTCCGCCATTATTGTACTTATATTATGATTCCGCCACTGGCGATGCAGACTGATTTACTTTCAGTACTTATTATCGTATGTATATGTACCGCCTTCGGCGATGTAGACTGATACCCTTATTATGTCTCACTGCATGTATGTATTCCGCCTCTGGCGATGATGACTGATCACTTCCCTTTTATTTACAAAGTTATATCCTACGTTGCACTATTCTGATGTTATTACATGTTATGAATCCGCTGTCATATTCATGTAAATTACTCTATTTACTATTTTTGCTATTATCTGTACTCTGCTATGATGATTAATGTGTTATATTCCAATGATTATCCTTAATACCGCCCCTCGGATTTTGGGATCGTCACACATACTCAAGTCAAACTTCATATATTTTTAACAAATAAAAACTCCAATTTAATTAACATTAATTCGCGTTTGTTTTTAAATTCAATCAACATGTATATTCAATCGAATTTCAAATTTAATTTGAATATCCAACCAAATTCAATTTCAATATTCAACAATAATTATTTGATTTTCAACCGATCATTTTCAATTAAACATTGAGTTAAATTTACACTCAAGACCATATATTTGATTCAAGTATTCAACAATACATATTTAATTCTCAACTGATCATTAAATATCGAATTCCATCCATACACAAAACAATATATTTGAAACTTTAATTTCTAACTCCAGTATCAATATGAAAATTGATTATTCATAGGTAATACCCCAATAAATCTCATATTCCAATTGTCGAAATTTCCGGGTCGTTACACCGTATAACACGGAACGGGTTTCCTCCTAAGAATACCAGTGCATAAAACAACAACGCAATGCTAAATAAAGAAAAATGAAGCTATTATAAGACCCAGGTCCTATCACACAATGCAACGCAAGCCGGGGGATAAGGTTTTCCCTTATAATAGCCAAACATGCTTAGTACGTTTAAAACAAATCATTTGATACTATTATAAGTGTATAGTGTATAAAACAACTTCAAATCATAAGTATCAATCATAGGCGACATAGGTACCATATATCATGTCGCCATACTAGTTCTACAATTAAAACCTCAAAATCACGTATTTGGAAATTGAGTTATCATTTATGGTATGAACCGAGGCTAGGGATCGTCCTCACCGATTCGAGACTGTCTAGCCCGAGCCTCAGGAACAGCCGCAACTGCCCCTTGGATCGTCAGGGCCGGTCCACACAGAGTGGATTATTATGCCTGAACAATACGTCTCCCTACCCTATGGGGCGTAAATGAGCCAACAAGTGACTCCATCGGCTTCACATAGTCACCGATATATATATCCGAGGCGCCTCGCAACAGCAACAACCACATAAGTCAAACTCGTCAGGGCGTGTAAAACCACTGACGCCACTTCTAACTAGAAAGAAACGCATGCCCTCCCTGAGGTCCTTCTCCCGTTTCTGGTTCATACCGGGTGTGAAACTCGCGAGGTAAAACGTTACACAAAGCTATGCCACAAAGGCTGTGCTTCGATCATCAACCACAATACTTTGCTTTTCAACAGAAGCCTTGATCATTTGCCACTTAGGCATGCCACACAGGCAATTCACTCTATGCGTTTGATATCCATCAGTATATAACCCCTGAGCTCGTACGTCTCAAAGAAGGGCGTTAAGCAAGAGAATAAATTATCCGCCACCAAACAGATATATATTTAATAGAAATCAATCACACAGACTAAAATCCAATGTCAGACACACAGTCCATTTACAAGTTCGTTCAGGGTCTGAACAAAACCGGAGGCACCTAGTACCCCGCATATCCATCGATCTCCAAGTACGTCTGGACGATCACCAACTGTTTCCATCTTCCTGGGTGTACATCCCAATCAAGATCATCAGTAATCACCCAAACGACGTGAAGACCTCCAGTCTTCGACCACCGTCTTCATCTTCGACTTATCGTCGTATCATTTATTCAGAATGTGATAAACCCTGTCTTTCCGAATAACTCGCGTATATAATAAACATGTGTTACACAAACACAACATACGCCTCATTCCAATTCATCAGTCACTAACCGTAAATTAATCAAGAGAATAATCCCCCAAATATTAACCCCAAAGGCCGAAACCAACATCAGATCAATACCCAGGAAATCACTCTGCTTAGCCAATCTACAGCTAGTTTCTAAATTTCACATTTTTAGGGAAAGGTTCCCATTAATTGTATCAAAGATAAATTCTTTAATTTATTCTTTAATCTACTTTTGAATATCAATTCAAACTAGTCGGGATTAACGAACCTTACCGAAGTAATCATTTGTTTTAATTTCCCAATCCCAACCTGTTCATCCCATGAAGTAAAACGGGTCTTGCTTCATATCTAACACTACGGTGTTATCGGTAAATTTAATTACCATTTCACGTTTAAATCTAATTAAAGATTTAACTACCGCCTGGAGCAAAACTGGTGATACTCCATTCTCGATCATTTCAATCTAATTAAAGATTCATTCCACTTAGTTTTAATCTGTGACTAGGTTAAAGAATCAGTGTCATTTAAAACACGGTTCACTATAAACCCAAAATCACATCACATTTCAATCAGTCCGAACCGTAAATTAGCAAGTGGGCAATTCACTAAGTATTAACCCCGAAGGCCGAAACCAACATCAGATCAATACCCCAGAAACCATTCAACTTAACTAATCTCCAGTTAGTTTTTGATTTTCTTAACTCCTTTTTGGGTCTAAGAACAATATTGTTGAAGATACCGTTCACGACAACCCAAAATCACATTCCATTAATTATCGGGTTAAAGAACAAATGTTATTTAAAACACTGCTCACGATAAACCCAAAAATCAATACCAATTCAATTCCAATTAAATATCATTTAATTGGTACACTTCATTAAATCTAAATAAAAAGATTTAATCTTTTCTTAACTGGGCTTAAGAACAGTGTTAATGAAGACACCATTCACGACAAACCCAAATCACATTTGATATTAAATACAAGGCTCTGAATAGAAAATATATCGGCTTATATTCAATATCAAATTCTACGTCCAACAAATATCGTATTGGAAATAACGATATATATATATCTTTCAAATTTTCATAACAACATCTGTATAATCATGAAATCCAAAATCGAACTATTCCGAAGATGATTTCGATTCAAATCCATTCCAATTCAATTATTGGAAATCCTGGTTATTTTCAAAACCATTTCTAATCCAATTTATTTATTTTAAAAATAAACAAATTATTATTCTAGTTCAAAACTAGTTCATTTCGATAAAATCTATTTTTATCTTTTCAAATACGGAGTTTTTCTTCCCAATTCTTCCCAAATCATTTCTTATGATTTTACACAAATTATTATTATTTTTAATAATTTTATCAAGGCCCGTACAATCGATTTCCATCAACGGTCATCGAACTGCACTTACAGCGACCTTTTCCAAATTTGATTTGGACATAATTCCAAATCCAACCGTTAGATTTCTAATTTCCAATATTCATTAGAAAGCTCTTTTCGATACGAACCCAACGGTTCCGGTTTTAGGAGAATCCGACGGTCGGATCTCCCGTAATATCCGTTCGAAGTCAATGGTCGAAATTCGCGAACTGCCGCGGCGCGACGCGTTCTATTCAGGCCATTATATTATATATATAATATATATAATATATACTTCGTCAATTTCCTTTTAAACCGTGTTTTATAAATCGTTTTAAATTCGTTTTCGAAACGATTTCAACTTCCTTTTCAAATTCAAATCAAAATCGAATTTTTCAACATAAATTCATTTTAAATTCATTTCAAATCAATTTCAATTCAATTTCAATTTAATTCGAATTGGTTTCAATTCAAATCAATTTCAGTCCAATTTCAATACATTTAAAATTCAATTCAAAACGATTTCAATCCTATTTCAATCCAATTCGAATTTCAATTCTATTAAATTTCAATTTGAATTCATTCTATTTGAATTTCAATTCGAATTCATTTCTATTCCATTTCAATTCGAATTCATTTCTATTCAATTTCAATTCGAATTCCAATTCTTTTCAAAATATCAGATTTTGAAATCACTTTCGATATTCATTATAATATGAATAAAATCGATATAAATATCGTTCACGTCAAAATGGCGTCAATCTAATCAACATGGCTTCATATATTTCTATTTTCAAATATTCTATTTCAAATATTTCTATTTCAAATATTTCTATTTCAAATATTTCTATTTCAAATATTCTATTTCAAATATTTCCATTTCAAATATTTCTATTTAAAACTGGAATGAGGCCCAATCAATTACCATATAATGTTAATTATATGGATTTTCTACAACTCATGTATACAATAACACCGATGAACAATCAACCATCATCCAAAGTGCATTCTACACTGTATAAGCATCAAATATAAATATTCAACACTTCGGGATTCATGTACGTCAAATATCATCCCAATACCCGTGTGGGGTTTCAAACAATCAAACACAGATTTTATTTGTGCAGTTGGGCGATGTGTAAAATTTATCGTCCCAATCAATATCAATCAAATGTGTGTATATAAACAAATCGTCCGATTTGTTTATTTTTATTTCATTTCGTACACACGTTAAAAATTCTATTTTTAACTATAAAATATTTTCCACTATAATTTTTTTTATTTCAACTATATAAATATTTTATTTCATTTCACATCGTATCACACAATCAACTACACATCAAAATCAAACAAACAAGCATACAAGCCGTCCATGGTCTGTGGACGACGGGTGTCGGGTGCTACTAAACACCGTCTGCATCCTAGTATATATTTTAACTAGAAAATTAAATTAAAAGTGAGAAGTTCTCACCTTGGGGTTCCACTCCGCCATTCTATATTTCTAAACGGTTTGGATTTGTATTCGTTTCCAGCCGGTTCCATCGCCGTCTGTTTCAAATGATTTTTATATTAAACATCACCTTTTTATTTCAACGCTAAACGGATAAAAATCACACTTTTATACTATTCAGATATAAATAAAGATCGCATTTTTATACTGTTAAAAACAATGCCACTTTATATTTTCTAAACAAACTGATTTTATATTTTCTAAACAAACTATACTCTTATCTTTCTAAAACAAAGATATTTATATTTTCAAATCACAGATGTTTATATTTTGAAAAACAAGATGATATATATTTGAAAAACAAGGTGATTTAGATTCGAAAAACAAGGTGATTTAAATTTGAAAAACAAGGTGATTTAAATTTGAAAAACAAGGTGATTTAAATTCGAAAAACAAGGTGATTTAAATTCGAAAAACAAGGTGATTTAAATTTGAAAAACAAGGTGATTTAAATTCGAAAAACAAGGTGATTTAAATTCGAAAAACAAGGTGATTTAAATTTTTGAAAAATAAGGTGATTTAAATTCAACAAGGTGATTTAAATTTGAAAACTGATTTAAACTATGGCGTTTAATTTAAATTAGTTAAACTAACTTAAAATAAATAAAAAGAAAAAAAAATTAACCTTAATGAAAAGAGATTAGGGCATTCTTTCTTCACGTTTGCTGGAGTCACAAAACCCATTTCCTTGATTCGAAAACCTCGACGCTGACGCCACCACGACCGCCTGCTCCCAGATTGGAACGCACCACGAGGAGCACCTATATGAGGCGCATCTTCCTCGTAACTGCGGTCAACTCGGTTGACCCATCGGCCCCCAAATCGCGGACGACTGCCGCCACTTTGAGGCGCGCTTTCTTCCTCCTCGAGCCACGATAATTCCTCAAACTACCCTAGATTGAAAGCTTGTCCTTCGCTGTATGATTCTCGCTTTGTTTCCTCCTTCTAATTCGGCCTAGATCGAAGGAAAATTGGAAGGGAAGTTTGGTGCAATAATAGCCCTTAATTTTGTCTGTCGGCGGAAAAGGATTGGGCTAGGGTTTTGGGCCCCTTCATATAGAATTTTTTTTATTTAATATTATTTAATTTCCATGAATACATGTATATCGAAACGAACTTCAAATAAAACCCAACGACTGTCGCCCCTAGGATAATACCCCCATTCCAAACACAATGGGATATGTATCATAAGCTGATTCGGCTGTTACGATCAGTTTTCATCAAAATCAAAATATAACTCTATATATTGAATTTGAACACACATTTCAATTTACCGGGACCACATACTAACTTGAAAAATTCCAAAAAAATATTTTCTAGCTTCGCATTGACGATACAGTCCTAACAAAACTAATTTCATTGAATTCTGAGACCGTTTGAAAAATGGCCATTTTCCAGTCGATTAAAATCAACTGAAACTGGTCAAACACGTTTTCCTTTGCCACGCTCACATATTGATTCGAAAAATTATGAAATTTGAAACCTAGTAATAATTTGACATCGCGGATCCAACAAAAGTGGTTTCGTCGAAAACCGAGGTCGTTTGCAAAACAGCTATTTTCAGGGCCTTTATATATATTAAAAAATATATAAATTCCACAGCGACTTTTCTGAATTTTTAACTGGACATATCATTCAACTTCTAAAGTGAAATCTCAGTTTCTTACATCCATTAGAAAGATATCGTCAAACAGATTTAGATATTTCTTGTTTCGCCCAATTCCGACTTAAAACGAATTCTGTATATTCATTTGAAATTCGAAATCGAATTTTCGAACTGCAGCGCCATTTCAGGCTCGTTATATAATTAAAATAAAATTATTCGTTTTAACTTCGTCGAAAATAAATTTTCCGTCGTTTTTATTTAAAACAATCCATTTTAAATATTCGAAATTCATTAAAATCGCCAAAATAAAAATTTTAAACTGGCCCAGAATTTCCGGGTCATTACAATCTCCCCCACTTAAAAATTTTCGTCTCCGAAAAGGAACAAAGCCGAAAGTTGTTTAACAAATCAACTCAACTTTCCATATTTTAACTATGGCTTAAGTTCTTCAACTTTTCAGTTTCTAAGAACTTTTCAAATTTTTCAAAAATTTAGCTAACACCCTAAATTTTCGAAAAATTTCGCCATAACCTCCCATGCACCGGGAGCACCGGGAAAATCCCGAAATTGCCATATAGGCCCTCTGATCTCAAAAAGAAAAAGAAAAAGCCAAGCGGCTAGCCAATCGGCTCATAAAATCATCATCACCCAAACAAAACAGTAAATTATGGTAAAATGTACCTATTTGTCGGGCAAACAATTTTATTTCTCTGCTCTAGCCTCCTTGCTATGACATGTTCAATGTAAGTACATGTATATTCAAGCAAATGCGACTAATTTTCAAACAATTCACTATTTGATCAATTTGCCAAATGGTTAAAATTTTAATTAATCAAACAATAATCAAATAACACAACCATTAATCAATTAGTTGATTATCGTTTCAAACTCATAATTTTGATATATAGTCAAAAATCACGTTTTTGATGAAAATTCACAACAATATATCCTATCTAATTTTGGTTCTCACACCATTCAATAGGAGATATATAGAAATCCCACTTTCGAAACTCGAATACTAATTCTGATGATGTAGCCACAATCATCAGAATCATCTCCTGGCGACTAGAGTGTGACTCTATATCCATCCAGTATATTAAAACTTCGAATACACGCTAGCTAGGCGCATATGCAAAATCTCTATATATTGGATTGTCCAAATCAATATGAAATAAATAATCAAATACGAATAATTGATTTTAAATTTTCAAAACAAAATTTGGTTTCATTTTAAAAATATACTCTTCACACTCGTTCTAGGATACTACTGATCCTATCTCTAACGAGTCATTCTCGTTGGATATTACTAATCCAATCTCTGATGAATTCTTTCGTATGGTTCTAATGTGTCTTGTTCTCTGAGCTTTGTAAACCAAAGCTCTGATACCAAATGTGACAACAAGGAATTTCGCTCGATCCGAAACAGTCGCTAAACCGATCTAGACCGTTCGAAACGCCTGATTGTTTTGAGAACACGACAAAATAGAATGTAGACGGAAGAACATTTCATTGTTAATTACAACAATTCCATCAGAATACAAGAATATACAGAGTATGAACAAATATTACAGTTCATAAAATATCAGATATTACAATAAATTACATAGCAGCGGAAAATAATACAATACACAACTAGAAGTAATACGCGGATACAAAGCTTTCCAAGTATCGTTCCAGCTGTAAATCAGGATCCTGTGAATATAAATCTGCAAAACCAAAACTACTAGCTGCCCGTGTCAAAATAGGGGCACCCAGAGATTAGGTTAAAACAATAAACTCCAGGTCAGTCATGGGACTGGTGTGGGAACTAAATCAGTTATAAATCTTTATTTCAAAGTTAGGTAAATCAAGGGACCACGCCGTATAACACAGAATGGGTTTCCTCCCAAGAATACCAATGCATAAAACAACAGCACAATGCTTAATAAAGAAAAATGAAGCTATTATAAGACCCAGGTCCTATCACACAATGCAACGCAAGCTGGGGGATTGGGTTTTCCCTTATAATATGTAACAACCCGTATTTTCAATAACCTGTTATAACATAAATGGAGGCAGAATTAAACTGTAAAATCTGAATCAAGGGAAACGGGCTATGCCATTGCGTTCGTCTCGGAAAAATACGCGAAATAGGGTCCGAGTTTTCGAAAATCGGAGTCCGTATGACCAAGATATGACCTCGCGAAGTTTCACAAAAAATTCCCAAATTAAAGTATACTTAATTAAGCGAAATGGGTTGCGCAGAGAAATATATATATATATTGATATATATATATATATATATATAATTGAAAATTTAATAAATAAATATGCAAAAATGTTCAAAACAGCGAATTGGGAGAGGGGAATAACCGAACCGGCCGATTTTTGAGGTCGACCCGAGCTCGCTGGGTCGACTAGGGGTTAATCCAGGGTGTTTGGCTGTCAACCCGTGGGCCGATTCGTTCAAATGCAGATTTTGCATTTGGATGGTTCTCATGGTTCATCTTTAATCTAAAGGCCCTAGATGGTTCCTACACTTGACTTCTCCCCAAAGACATGCTTTGATGGCTTGGATTGAATCTAGGTTTAATCCTATGGCCTAAAACACTTGCCTAATCTATAAATAAGACCCTAACCTGTCCTAAATCCTCATTATTCATTCATGCAACTAAACTATGGCAAAATTTTACCTCTCATGGCCTCCACTCTCTTCATAAAATTTCTAAATGGTTTCTATGAGAGATTTTCCATGCATACAAGTGTTTTCAAGCTTGTATGAGTGTCATTAGCTTGCATTCAAGTCAAGTTTCTATCTTTGCATCATAAAGCAAGGGTTTTGATCATTTTGGCTCAAGGGTTTTTATGTTAGAGCTTGCATTTTGGGTCTATTTGATTGCATAAGGGCTTTGTCATATCTTTTGTGCCTTCATAGCAATGTAAGCCCTTTCCCTACTCTTAGATATTAACTATGAAGTAAAATGTTCATGTTGCAAGTTTGGGTTTGATCATTGAGTATGATACATGCTATCATGTCATGCAACTTTATGAAGTCATTATCTTGATCTTGTGAGCAAAAAGCTACAACCTTTATGTTAAAATGTTGCATTAGGCAACATGAGAACCCTCATAACCTTTATGTCAACTTGCATATGAAGTCATAACCCTTATATGATGATATATGCGAGTTACTAGTCATCATTCCATATCTTTTGTCACCATGATTCGCTTATGTGCCAAGTTTGGGTTTATGCATGTTTTGAGGCTTAAGAATGTAACATGCAAGTTAATGAACACATTTGTGCCTCATTTGCCACCATGATTAACTTGTGGCTTAATATCCATTTTTGCCATGCCTTTGCCAAGTCTCTTCTTTTAATCCATTACGTTGTCGCGAACGTATATGCGAGTTTAAAAGCGTTGGGTTATGTTATGGGTAATTTCTAATGACATGAAAATACAACTTGAAAACATGACTTGAAATATAACATGGAAGTTGACATGTAAGTATGCATAAAAACATAAGCTTGGGAATTTACCTATTAAGTTAGGTCTACCCTTTGGGAATTTACCTATTAAGTTAGGTCTACCCAAATGCTTGAAAACTTGTAACATGTTTTGGGAAACATGATGGACATGACACTTAGATAATATAAGTGTGGCCAACTCGAGGTTGGGTTGAGTTTGCAACGTAAAACTACCCGGAACCGACCGGCCTAACTAGTAGTTGCAAACAATAGGACCCAATGTGAGAAGTTGGTCATGTTGTGCTTGAACCCGAGGTTAGACCAAGTTGTGGTGTAAAGCTACCCGGAACTGACCGGCTTAACTAGTAACCACAACAAAGTCTAATGTGAGAGGTGAAGGTGCATTAAGTAATTAATGCCACATGATATGGTTAAGTTAATTTGATTAATGACTCTTAACCAAATATGACATGGACAAATGGGTTAAGTAATTTGATTAGGCTAATGATACTTAACAAAACATGACAAGGTTGGGTAGGTTAAGTAACTTGATTTGCCTAATGACACTTAACCATTTTTATATGACTAGTGGATGGGGTTAAGTTAACCAACACTTAATCAATCCAACGCGATAACTTGGTAAGGTTAAGTAAGTTTTCTTAATGATGCTTAACTGAAAAATACGGTTAACGAATGGGGTTAAGATTAGACTCAACTAGTTTAAACATGGAAATCAGATGGGGTTAAGTTAGCCTAGACTTAATTAATCCCACTTGGTAGTTTAATGGGGTTAAGTTAAACACTTAACTAATCTAAACATGATGAATTGATGTGGTTAAGTGACCTATACTTATCCAATCTAACTCGTTAATTTGTTGTGGTTAAGTTAACCAATACTTAACCAATATAACGTGAAAACATGATAAGGCTAAGTCACGAATCGCTTGAATACACTTGACCGATTTGACTAAGTAAATTGATAGGGTCAAGTTAATATATACTTAACCAATCTAGAATGATAATTGGACGAGGTTAAGTCGTGAATTGCTTAATATACTTAACCAACTTGAGCATGGTTTGTAGGGTTAAGCCTTGAACTTGGATACTTAGCCAATTTTGACAGGATTTGTAGACGGGTTAAGTCATGAACTTAAGTGACACTTAATCCATTATGTAAATCCTAGTTCTGAGGATTAGGTGGATAACCGTAGTTAACAAGGATAACGGGAACAATGCTAAGTGGTAAACCTTAGTTGAAGAATAACTGAGTAATGATTCTTAGTCAAGGAAATTTAGACCAGTTCATAGATAGATGAGTAACCTGATACGGTAGGTCATCGTTTAAGTATACGAGTAGGAGCAAGTATCTGATTTAGATAAAGGCTCCAGCGAACTGGGTAACGAAGCAGCAGCTTCGGGGAACGTGAGGATATTCTTGGTATCCCTCTATGAGCTGCCAGGTGATTATACTAGGCTCATGAGAGGTTAAGGTCTGCGTTAGAAGAACCAAGAGTATGCCTTGGTTGCTATACGAGCGACCTAAAGACGGGGATGGATAGGGGATAGTCGACGATACACGGTCGTACCCTAGATAGCATTTCGTCAGGCTACCTACCATCTTTGGTCAAGCGTGTACGTACGGAAAGACAGAGAACACCCAAAAGACCATAATTGCTATCTAATTATGGTTGCGGTAAGGCTTGGATGTGGGTTGGCCAGTGTTGTGTTCTCATACAGGATTTATCCTGTCTTGTCTTTCACTAGTTGAGGGAGTGGTCTCGTGGGACCATAGCCACGTATAAGAAAAACAGACCTTAGCATTTGCATCGGCAGATAAATCGAAAGCTCCCGACCGAGTCCTGTATTTCTTGATTTGCCCTGTGACAGGACTCGGATGGCACGATGTGATACATGTGCATACAGTCATGGAAAAGCGATTCACGATGAATGCGTGGGAAAAAGGGCGCGGTTGGCGGTTAGCGTAATCCCTAGTGGCCCTAGGTGGTTGAACCCAAACCGAGATACGAAAACGTGCAATAGGTAAGCATAATCCCTAGCAGCCCTAGGTAGCATAAGTCCTAGTTGTACAAACAATAATTCATGTTGGAAGACCCTAGCTAGGTTTAGGGTAACAGTCCAAACCGATCTTAAGGATCATGGAACTATGTTAAAGTAATATAGAATCTCATGGGAAAGCCCGTATGGTCTACGGCAAGGGACTGAACATTTACATGGAATAAAACATACAAGTTGAGTAACCTATATATGCGATATATTAGGTTGACATGGACCATTACACGACTTTTGAGTGAGGGTCATTCTTGGTTAACACATGACACGGTGGGGATACTAGTACGGTAGGTGCAGAGCTAAAATACAGGATAGATATCACGGGGCGTTATACATGACAGATATCTTGGGGATATTATACTTGATAGAAACCTGACGATGTGATACCTTGTTTTATCTTGACATCGTAATTTATCATGACACCTTAGTTTATCTGAGTTCAGTAGTTCATCCTGTTATTTTGATTTAGCTTATCTATCTTGTTATCATGCTTATGTTCATCTCAGTTTCTCATGTCAGTTAACTTTACTAGTTTTTATGCTAATAGTAGATAGGGCTTACTCAGTCTTTTTGACTGACCCGTTTTGTTTCGCCTCTTTTCTTTCGTTTCCCCCCAGGTTACAGGGAGGAAATACTGTTGTTTAGTTCGGACTTCTTCTGCTTGAAGGTCATCATGGATGGCTTGGACTTTTCTTGGCTAATGGCTACTTTACTGTTTTTACTTGGGGAATAATTTATGAAAATGTCTTTATGGTTCTTTACTATTGCAAGACAGGTTTTTATGTACTCTGATGTAAAAGGCTTTAGACCTTATTTATTCATGTTATGAAAGTTTGATTTTACTTCCGCTATTTTATATGTTCTGTCTTGTGATATTTCTGTGCATGTTTACCAATAATGCCCCTCTAAAGCTAGTGCATTCCTTTGCGAGTGACCCTAGCGGAGGCGGGGTGTTACACGTGGTATCAGAGCAGAAGGTTACCAGACTGGGCAAAAGTTTTTAAAGACCTTCTGAAAACTATTTGAAAAAAAACCGTTTACAAAGAAGCATTTTTCAAGAAAATTTTCTTTTAAAAGAAAAAGGCTATTCCCCAAAGGCCATTAGCACTATCCTTGTTTCCTTAGTTGAGTCTCTTTTCCTTTCTTTCCTCCATCTGTAGTCACAGTAGTTTTAACTGCGACTAGTCTTTTCTACCTACGAAAGTGCTTTCCATACGATGGAGGTGGTTCTCGAGAGACCAGTGGCCGCGTTATAAGAAAGGATCGTGAGAAAGAAGGATAAAGGATACGAGCTTAAGGATGAGCAACTTGTTGGTATGGCTTAGTCCTCAAAGGAGGGAGAAAGATGAACAATGAAACCCATGACAAGAGTACCTTTGGCATGGTAAAACGGGGCGGATAGTTAAGTATTATGGGACAAGGACAAGATCATCGGGAGGGCAGTAGTATGCTCTCATTTCTGGAGTACCTCGGAAGGAGGGCAACGATCTTGTTAAAGGTTTAGCTTTTCTTCTCTATCATCCCGTTAGGACTTCGTTGTTCGTATCATTTAAGTCTGCTTTGATAGTTGAGTCTCTGCACCTTAAGTACTAGCGTAATAGAGAATCCCATTTTTGTCTCAAAGTCCTATTGGAGAATCAGTCCATTTATACATGACTTGTTTGGATTCGGGAATGTCTATGCCAAGTGTTGAGTTTGGAAATAATGCTTATGTTTATAAGCTATGGATGAATTCTAGGGATGAAGTGGTTATCCAGTAGGGGGTGCCACTCTCGGTTTTGATAGGAGGGTAGTTAGACCTTTTGACTAGCCTTGGTAATGCCCTCGAAGTATCAGGTAACCTTTTTGAGGTTCTATCATGACTAGTTACTTAGAATCCCTTGATGCCTTTATTGGAAATTTGAAGCCCGATCGAGTGGTGTTCGCCAATAAGACGGATGGTTTACTTCATTTATGCATGGGTTATAGAGACCACCCTAGTAAGTGCGCATGATAACCTGATTGACATCTGTTTACTTTCAAGAGAAAGTTCTTCTACATGGAATGCCTTATAGTATATAAACGAGATCCAAGATTCACTAGTGAATTTTGGAAAGCTTGCATGAGATCATGAGTACGCAGTCATGTTGGCGTCAAGTATTCTAGGAAAAGGATAAGTGCAAGTGGAACGAGAGGCGACGAAGAAATGAGTTCCAGCTCATGTTATGGAAACAGGAATAAGAAGCTACAAAATCGCGAAGTTAAAAGACGACTTTGATGGTCAAAGACTAGATACGTGCATGATATCTCTTTTTGGGAGTATGTCCTTGATCCCTGTTTTCTGTAGGGCTTACTTGTAGGCTACCTTTTGTGGACATCCTCTCGGTCCTATTCTCCGTTACAAACCCTGTAAGGAGTTTGTCCTGTTTATCTTCTCGACCCTGTTTCAGGGAATTCTAGGTAGAACCCTATGGATGTAAACATGTATTTGAAACATGTTATGATTGATATGGTTGCAAGTGGTTGCTCGTGGATGCGCGAATACACATTAGATACTAGCTCGACTCGGTCACATTTCATATTGCATATGCACGAGTATTTATACTTGTTTATGGATGAAATCGAATGTATTATCATGCGGTTGTTGCATATGAATGAATGATTGTGCACGCATATAGTATCTATATGACTAGGACTATTTGCATACATGTTGGATTCATGGCACTATACATATTTTGCATTAGAAAGATTATTCAGGCCTGATCATTAGCATTAGCTAAGGAACATGTACACACACGTTTTGCATATATTCGTACAGCACTAGAAATCATCTAAGGACAATGGTTGCTTGTGGATGATGTTTTGAGTAGATGGATGATGGATGGTAGGATATGTTCTTCCTAACTAGGAGATTTCGGGGACGAAATCCTAAAAGGTGGGGAGAATGTAACAACCCGTATTTTCAATAACCTGTTATAACATAAATGGAGGCAGAATTAAACTGTAAAATCTGAATCAAGGGAAACGGGCTATGCCATTGCGTTCGTCTCGGAAAAATACGCGAAATAGAGTCCGAGTTTTCGAAAATCGGAGTCTGTATGACCAAGATATGGCCTCGCGAAGTTTCACGAAAAATTCCCAAATTAAAGTATACTTAATTAAGCGAAATGGGTTGCGCAGAGAAATATATATATATTGATATATATATATATATATATATATATATATATAATTGAAAATTTAATAAATAAATATGCAAAAATGTTCAAAACAGCGAATTGGGAGAGGGGAATAACCGAACCGGCCGATTTTTGAGGTCGACCCAAGCCCGCTGGGACGACTAGGGGTTAATGCAGGGTGTTTGGCTGTCAACCCGTGGGCCGATTCGTTCAAATGCAGATTTTGCATTTGGATGGTTCTCATGGTTCATCTTTAATCTAAAGGCCCTAGATGGTTCCTACACTTGACTTCTTCCCCAAGACATGCTTTGATGGCTTGGATTGAATCTAGGTTTAATCCTATGGCCTAAAACACTTGCCTAATCTATAAATAAGACCCTAACCTATCCTAAATCCTCATTATTCATTCATGCAACTAAACTATGGCAAAATTTTACCTCTCATGGCCTCCACTCTCTTCATAAAATTTCTAAATGGTTTCTATGAGAGATTTTCCATGCATACAAGTGTTTTCAAGCTTGTATGAGTGTCATTAGCTTGCATTCAAGTCAAGTTTCTATCTTTGCATCATAAAGCAAGGGTTTTGATCATTTTGTCTCAAGGGTTTTTATGTTAGAGCTTGCATTTTGGGTCTATTTGATTGCATAAGGGCTTTGTCATATCTTTTTTGCCTTCATAGCAATGTAAGCCCTTTCCCTACTCTTAGATATTAACTATGAAGTTAAATGTTCATGTTGCAAGTTTGGGTTTGATCATTGAGTATGATACATGCTATCATGTCATGCAAGTTTATGAAGTCATTATCTTGATCTTGTGAGCTAAAAGCTACAACCTTTATGTTGAAATGTTGCATTAGGCAACATGAGAACCCTCATAACCTTTATGTCAACTTGCATATGTAGTCATAACCCTTATATGATGATATATGCGAGTTACTAGTCATCATTCCATATCTTTTGTCACCATGATTCGCTTATGTGCCAAGTTTGGGTTTATGCATGTTTTGAGGCTTAAGAATGTAACATGCAAGTTAATGAACACATTTGTGCCTCATTTGCCACCATGATTAACTTGTGGCTTAATATCCATTTTTGTCATGCCTTTGCCAAGTCTCTTCTTTTAATCCATTACGTTGTCGCGAACGTATATGCGAGTTTAAAAGCGTTGGGTTATGTTATGGGTAATTTCTAATGACATGAAAATACAACTTGAAAACATGACTTGAAATATAACATGGAAGTTGACATGTAAGTATGCATAAAAACATAAGCTTGGGAATTTACCTATTAAGTTAGGTCTACCCTTTGGGAATTTACCTATTAAGTTAGGTCTACCCAAATGCTTGAAAACTTGTAACATGTTTTGGGAAACATGATGGACATGACACTTAGATAATATAAGTGTGGCCAACTCGAGGTTGGGTTGAGTTTGCAACGTAAAACTACCCGGAACCGACCGGCCTAACTAGTAGTTGCAAACAATAGGACCCAATGTGAGAAGTTGGTCATGTTGTGCTTGAACCCGAGGTTAGACCAAGTTGTGGTGTAAAGCTACCCGGAACTGACCGGCTTAACTAGTAACCACAACAAAGTCTAATGTGAGAGGTGAAGGTGCATTAAGTAATTAATGCCACATGATAGGGTTAAGTTAATTTGATTAATGACTCTTAACCAAATATGACATGGACAAATGGGTTAAGTAATTTGATTAGGCTAATGATACTTAACAAAACATGACAAGGTTGGGTAGGTTAAGTAACTTGATTTGCCTAATGACACTTAACCATTTTTATATGACTAGTGGATGGGGTTAAGTTAACCAACACTTAATCAATCCAACGCGATAACTTGGTAAGGTTAAGTAAGTTTTCTTAATGATGCTTAACTGAAAAATACGGTTAACGAATGGGGTTAAGATTAGACTCAACTAGTCTAAACATGGAAATCAGATGGGGTTAAGTTAGCCTAGACTTAATTAATCCCACTTGGTAGTTTAATGGGGTTAAGTTAAACACTTAACTAATCTAAACATGATGAATTGATGTGGTTAAGTGACCTATACTTATCCAATCTAACTCGTTAATTTATTGTGGTTAAGTTAACCAATACTTAACCAATATAACGTGAAAACATGATAAGGCTAACTCACGAATCGCTTGAATACACTTGACCGATTTGACTAAGTAAATTGATAGGGTCAAGTTAATATATACTTAACCAATCTAGAATGATAATTGGACGAGGTTAAGTCGTGAATTGCTTAATATACTTAACCAACTTGAGCATGGTTTGTAGGGTTAAGCCTTGAACTTGGATACTTAGCCAATTTTGACAGGATTTGTAGACGGGTTAAGTCATGAACTTAAGTGACACTTAATCCATTATGTAAACCCTAGTTCTGAGGATTAGGTGGATAACCGTAGTTAACAAGGATAACGGGAACAATGCTAAGTGGTAAACCTTAGTTGAAGAATAACTAAGTAATGATTCTTAGTCAAGGAAATTTAGACCAGTTCATAGATAGATGAGTAACCTGATACGGTAGGTCATCGTTTAAGTATACGAGTAGGAGCAAGTATCTGATTTAGATAAAGGCTCCAGCGAACTGGGTAACGAAGCAGCGGCTTCGGGGAACGTGAGGATATTCTTGGTATCCCTCTATGAGCTGCCAGGTGATTATACTAGGCTCATGAGAGGTTAAGGTCTGCGTTAGAAGAACCAAGAGTATGCCTTGGTTGCTATACGAGCGACCTAAAGACGGGGATGGATAGGGGATAGTCGACGATACACGGTCGTACCCTAGATAGCATTTCGTCAGGCTACCTACCATCTTTGGTCAAGCGTGTACGTACGGAAAGGCAGAGAACACCCAAAAGACCATAATTGCTATCTAATTATGGTTGCGGTAAGGCTTGGATGTGGGTTGGCCAGTGTTGTGTTCTCATACAGGATTTATCCTGTCTTGTCTTTCACTAGTTGAGGAAGTGGTCTCGTGGGACCATAGCCACGTATAAGAAAAACAGACCTTAGCATCTGCATCGACAGATAAATCGAAAGCTCCCGACCGAGTCCTGTATTTCTTGATTTGCCCTGTGACAGAACTCGGATGGCACGATGTGATACATGTGCATATAGTCATGGAAAAGCGATTCACGATGAATGCATGGGAAAAAGGGCGCGGTTGGCGGTTAGCGTAATCCCTAGTGGCCCTAGGTGGTTGAACCCAAACCGAGATACGAAAACGTGCAATAGGTAAGCATAATCCCTAGCAGCCCTAGGTAGCATAAGTCCTAGTTGTACAAACAATAATTCATGTTGGAAGACCCTAGCTAGGTTTAGGGTAACAGTCCAAACCGATCTTAAGGATCATGGAACTATGTTAAAGTAATATAGAATCTCATGGGAAAGCCCGTATGGTCTACGGCAAGGGACTGAACATTTACATGGAATAAAACATACAAGTTGAGTAACCTATATATGCGATATATTAGGTTGACATGGACCATTACACGACTTTTGAGTGAGGGTCATTCTTGGTTAACACATGACACGGTGGGGATACTAGTACGGTAGGTGCAGAGCTAAAATACAGGATAGATATCACGGGGCGTTATACGTGACAGATATCTTGGGGATATTATACTTGATAGAAACCTGACGATGTGATACCTTGTTTTATCTTGACATCGTAATTTATCATGACACCTTAGTTTATCTGAGTTCAGTAGTTCATCCTGTTATTTTGATTTAGCTTATCTATCTTGTTATCATGCTTATGTTCATCTCAGTTTCTCATGTCAGTTAACTTTACTAGTTTTTATGCTAATAGTAGATAGGGCTTACTCAGTCTTTTTGACTGACCCGTTTTGTTTCGCCTCTTTTCTTTCGTTTCCCCCCAGGTTACAGGGAGGGAATACTGTTGTTTAGTTCGGACTTCTTCTGCTTGAAGGTCATCATGGATGGCTTGGACTTTTCTTGGCTAATGGCTACTTTACTGTTTTTACTTGGGGAATAATTTATGAAAATGTCTTTATGCTTCTTTACTATTGCAAGACAGGTTTTGATGTACTCTGATGTAAAAGGCTTTAGACCTTATTTATTCATGTTATGAAAGTTTGATTTTACTTCCGCTATTTTATATGTTCTGTCTTGTGATATTTCTGTGCATGTTTACCAATAATGCCCCTCTAAAGCTAGTGCATTCCTTTGCGAGTGACCCTAGCGGAGGCGGGGTGTTACATAATAGCCAAACATGCTTAGTACGTTTAAAAAAATCATTTGATACTATTATAAGTGTATAGTGTATAAAACAACTTCAAATCATAAGTATCAATCATAGACGGCATGGGTACCATATATCATGTCACCATACTAGTTCTACAATTAAAACCGCAAAATCACGTATTTGGAAATTGGGTTATCATTTATGGTATGAACCGAGGCTAGGGATCGTCCTCACCGATTCGAGACTATCTAGCCCGAGCCTCAGGAACAACCGCAACTGCCCCTTGGATCGTCAGGGCCGGTCCACACGGAGTGGATTATTATGCCTGAACAATACGTCTCTCTGCCCTATATGGCATAAATGAGCCAACAAGTGACTCCATCGGCTTCATATAGTCACCGATATATATATCCGAGGCGCCTCACAACAGCAACAACCACATAAGTCAAACTCGTCAGGGCGTGTAAAACCACTGACGCCACTTCTAACTAGAAAGAAACGCATGCCCTCCCTGAGGTCCTTCTCCCGTTTCTGGTTCATACCGGGTGTGAAACTCGCGAGGCAAAACGTTATACAAAGCTATGCCACAAAGGCCGTGCTTCAATCATCAACCACAAGACTTTGCTTTTCAACAGAAGCCTTGATCATTTGCCACTTAGGCATGCCACACAGGAAATTCACTCTATGCGTTTGATATCCATCAGTATATAACCCCTGAGCTCGTACGTCTCAAAGAAGGGCGTTAAGCAAGAGAATAAATTCTCCGCCGCCAAACAGATATATATTTAATAGAAATCAATCACACAGACTAAAATCCAATGTCAGACACACAGTCCATTTACAAGTTCGTTCTGGGTCTGAACGAAACCGGAGGCACCTAGTACCCCGCATATCCATCGATCTCCAAGTACGTCTGGACGATCACCAACTGTTTCCATCTTCTTGGGTGTACATCCCAATAAAGATCATCAGTAATCACCCAAACGACGTGAAGACCTCCGGTCTTCGACCACCGTCTTCATCTTCGACTTATCGTCGTTTCCGTTATTCAGAATGGGATAAACCCGGTCTTTCCGAATAACTCGCGTATATAATAAACATGTGTTACACAAACACAACATACGCCTCATTCCAATTCATCAGTCATTAACCGTAAATTAATCAAGAGAATAATCCCCCAAATATTAACCCCGAAGGCCGAAACCAACATCAGATCAATACCCAGGAAATCACTCTGCTTAGCCAATCTACAGCTAGTTTCTAAATTTCACATTTTTAGGGAAAAGTTCCCATTAATTTTATCAAAGATAAATTCTTTAATTTATTCTTTAATCTACTTTTGAATATCAATTCAAACTAGTCGGGATTAACGAACCTTACCGAAGTAATCGTTTGTTTTAATTTCCCAATCCCAACCTATTCATCCCATGAAGTAAAACGGGTCTTGCTTCATATCTAACACCACGGTGTTATCGATAAATTTAATTACCATTTCACGTTTAAATCTAATTAAAGATTTAACTATTGCCTAGAGCAAAACTGGTGATACTCCATTCTTGATCATTTCAATCTAATTAAAGATTCATTAAAACTCCACTTAGTTTTAATCTGTGACTGGGTTAAAGAATCAGTGTCATTTAAAACACGGTTCACTATAAACCCAAAATCACATCACATTTCAATCAGTCCCTAACCGTAAATTAGCAAGTGGGCAATTCCCTAAGTATTAACCCCGAAGGCCGAAACCAACATCAGATCAATACCCCAGAAACCATTCAACTTAACTAATCTCTAGTTAGTTTTTGATTTTCTTAACTCCTTTTTGGGTCTAAGAACAGTATTATTGAAGATACCGTTCACGACAACCCAAAATCACATTCCATTAATTATCGGGTTAAAGAACAAATGTTATTTAAAACACTGTTCACGATAAACCCAAAAATCAATACCAATTCAATTCCAATTAAATATCATTTAATTGGTACACTTCATTAAATCTAAATAAAAAGATTTAATCTTTTCTCAACTGGGCTTAAGAACAGTGTTAATGAAGACACCATTCACGACAAACCCAAATCACATTTGATATTAAATACAAGGCTCTGAATAGAAAATATATTGGCTTATATTCAATATCAAATTCTACGACCAACAAATATCGTATTGGAAATAACGATATATATATATATATATATATATATATATATATATATATATATATCTATCAAATTTCCATAATAACATCTGTATAATCACGAAATCCAACATCGAACTATTCTGAAGATGATTTCGATTCGAATCCATTCCAATTCAATCATTGGAAATCCTGGTTATTTTCAAAACCATTTCTAATCCAATTTATTTATTTTAAAAATAAACAAATTATTATTCTAGTTCAAAACTAGTTCATTTCGATAAAATCTATTTTTATCTTTTCAAATACGGAGTTTTTCATACCAAATCTTCCCAACTCATTTCTTATGATTTTACACAAATTATTACTATTTTTAATAATTTTATCAAGGCCCGTACAGTCGATTTCCATCAACGGCCATCGAACTGCACTTACAGCGACCTTTTCCAAATTTGATTTGGACATAATTCCAAATCCAACCGTTAGATTTCTAATTTCCAATATTCGTTAGAAAGCTCTTTTCGATACGAACCCAACGGTTCTGGTTTTAGGAGAATCCGACGGTCGGATCTCCCGTAATATCCATTCGAAGTCAATGATCGAAATTCGCGAACTGCCGCGGCGCGGCGCATTCAATTCAGGCCATTATATAATATATATAATATATATAATATATACTTCGTCGATTTCCTTTTAAAACGTATTTTATAAATCGTTTTCGAAACGATTTCAACTTCCTTTTCAAATTCAAATCAAAATCGAATTTTTCAACATAAATTCATTTTAAATTCATTTCAAATCGATTTCAATTTAATTCGAATTGGTTTCAATACAAATCAATTTCAGTCCAATTTCAATACGTTTTAAATTCAATTCAAATTGATTTCGATCCTATTTCAATCCAATTCGAATTTCAATTCTATTCAATTTCAATTTGAATTCATTCTATTTGAATTTCAATTCGAATTCATTTCTATTCAATTTCAATTCGAATTCATTTCTATTCAATTTCAATTCGAATTCCAATTCTTTTCAAAATATCAGAGTTTGAAATCACTTTCGATATTCATTATAATATGAATAAAATCGACATAAATATCGTTCACGTCAAAATGGCGTCAATCTAATCAACACGGCTTCATATATTTCTATTTTCAAATATTCTATTTCAAATATTTCTATTTCAAATATTTTTATTTCAAATATTCTATTTCAAATATTTCCATTTCAAATATTTCTATTTAAAACTGGAATGGGGCCCAATCAGTTACCATATAATGTTAATTATATGGATTTTCTACAACTCATGTGTACAATAACACCGATGAATAATCAACCATCATCCAAAGTGCATTCTACACTGTATAAGCATCAAATATAAATATTCAACGCTTATAACAGTCTGTCAATCAATCGATCGACATACAACTAAACAATCGGGATTCGTGTACGTCAAATATCATCCCAATACCCGTGTGGGGTTTCAAACAATCAAACACAGATTTTATTTGTGCAGTTGGGTGATGTGTAAAATCTATCGTCCTAATCAATATCAATCAAATGTGTGTATATAAACAAATCGTCTGATTTGTTTATTTTTATTTCATTTCATATACACGTTAAAAATTCTATTTTTAACTATAAAATATTTTCCACTATAATTTTTTTTATTTCAACTATATAAATATTTTATTTCATTTCACATCGCATCACACAATCAACTACACATCAAAATCAAACAAACAAGCATACAAGCCGTCCATGGTCTGTGGACGACGGGTGTCGGGTGCTACTAAACACCGTCTGCACCATAGTATATATTTTAACTAGAAAATTAAATTAAAAGTGAGAAGTTCTCACCTTGGGGTTCCACTCCGCCATTCTATATTTCTGAACGATTTGGATTTGTATTCGTTTCCAGTCGGTTCCATCGCCGTCTGTTTCAAATGATTTTTATATTAAACATCACCTTTTTATTTCAACGCTAAACGGATAAAAATCACACTTTTATACTATTCAGATCTAAATAAAGATCGCATTTTTATACTGTTAAAAACAATGCCACTTTATATTTTCTAAACAAACTATACTCTTATCTTTCTAAAACAAAGATATTTATATTTTCAAATCATAGATGTTTATATTTTGAAAAAAAAGATGATATATATTTGAAAAACAAGGTGATTTAAATTTGAAAAACAAGGTGATTTAAATTTGAAAAACAAGGTGATTTAAATTCGAAAAACAAGGTGATTTAAATTCGAAAAACAAGGTGATTTAATTCGAAAAACAAGGTGATTTAAATTCGAAAAACAAGGTGATTTAAATTCGGAAAACAAGGTGATTTAAATTTGAAAACTGATTTAAACTATGGCGTTTAATTTAAATTAGTTAAACTAACTTAAAATAAATAAAAAGAAAAAAAATTAACCTTAATGAAAAGAGATTAGGGCATTCTTTCTTCACGTTTGCTGGAGTCACGAAACCTATTTCCTCGATTCGAAAACCTCGACGCTGACGCCACCACGACCGCCTGCTCCCAGATTGGAACGCACCACGAGGAGCACCTATACGAGGCACATCTTCCCCCGTAACTGCGGTCAACTCAGTTGACCCATCGGCCCCCAAATCGAGGATGACTGCCGCCACTTTGAGGCGCGCTTTCTTCCTCCTCGAGCCACGATAATTCCTCAAACCACCCTGGATTGAAAGCTTGTCCTTCGCTCTATGATTCTCGGTTTGTTTCCTCCTTCTAATTCGACCTAGTTCAAAGGAAAATTGGAAAGGAAGTTCGGAGCAATAAAAGCCCTTAATTTTGTCTGTCGGTGGAAAAGGATTGGGCTAGGGTTTTGGGCCCCTTTATATAGAAAATTTATTTTATTTAATATTATTTAATTTCCATGAATACATGTATATCGATACGAACTTCAAATAAAACCCAACGACTGTCGCCCCTAGGGTAATACCCCCATTCCGAACACAATGGGATATGTATCGTAAGCTGATTCGGCTGTTACGATCAGTTTTCATCAAAATAAAAATATAACTCTATATATTGAATTTGAACACACATTTCAATTTACCAGGGTCACATACTAACTCGAAAAATTCTAGAAAAATATTTTCTAGCTTCGTATTGACGATATAGTCCTAACAAAACTAATTTTGTTGAATTCTGAGACCGTTTGAAAAATGGCCATTTTCCAGTCGATTAAAATCAACTAAAACTGGTCAAACGCGTTTTCCTTTGCCACGCTCACATATTGATTCGAAAAATTATGAAATTTGAAACCTAGTAATAATTTGACATCGCGGATCCAACAAAAGTGGTTTTGTCGAAAACCGAGGTCGTTTGCAAAATAGCTATTTTCATGGCCTTTATATATATTAAAATATATATAAATTCCACAGCGACTTTTCTGAATTTTTAACTGGACATATCTTTCAACTTCTAAAATGAAATCTCAGTTTCTTACATCCGTTAGAAAGATATCGTCAAACAGATTTAGATATTTCTTGTTTCGCCCAATTCCGACTTAAAACGAATTCTGTATTTTCATTTGAAATTCGAAATCGAATTTTCGAACTGCCGCCATTTCAGGCTCGTTATATAATTAAAATAAAATTATTCGTTTTTAACTTCATCAAAAATAATTTTTCCGTCATTTTTATTTAAAATAATCCATTTTAAATATTCGAAATTCGTTAAAATCGCCAAAATAAAATTTTAAACTGGCCCAGAATTTCCGGGTCATTACAATCGAATACCTAGGCTTTGGGCGGGTTGTGCTTATTAGAGATAGGATCAGTTGTATCCTAGAATGAGTTCAGTGTATATACAAGAGAGCGTATTTGTTAATTGATATAAAATTTGTTTTATATTGTGTTGGCTAGTCTGTTGAGTGGTTTATGAATTCTGATCGAATTGTGGGACGCCACGAAGTCGATAAGAATTTCTGAGCACTTGAACAGAAGATATGACATAATATGGTTTTAAAATGGGTAAATGAAATAATTTTACCCAAATCTATATTTTGATATAGAAAGAATAATTTTCTGAAATTTTTATAATATATGGATGTTTTGGTTGTTGATATTATAATCCAATGAGATTATAAAATTGGAATGGTTATCTATAACAAAATAGAATTTATATATGGATAAAATATACAAATAAGATGAATTAAAATTGAATTCAAAACAGAATTTGGAATTTTAAATCCTGGGAAGTTGGAAAATGTTTTTTGAAGTATATTAGAACAATATAGCTTTATGTTGGAAGAATTTTTGAATAAAAATCATTTTAATGGATTTTGAAAAGTAATAAAGCACTGAACTCACTTCAGTAGCTGGGAAATAATTCTGATAATGACTGCACAGTATCAGTATTCATTTTCGAGTTTCTAAGTGATGGATTGCTACCTTAAAGAAGTTTTTTGATGGAAATTTGTTTGAAAGAAAACAAGCTGGTTTGAAAATTCAAATGTTTTGAATTTGAAATGGTTATAAATATATGTGTATATATTTATGGGATTTCAAAAGGATTTGAAATGAAAAACTCAGGAATTTAAGTTCTGAAATTAAAATTTAACTTAAGCAAGTTAAATGGATCGAAGTGAACAAATTGATGAGAATCAATTGGAATAAATTTATATAAATGGAATACGAACTGGATATGAATATATTGATTGTAGATCATTCGAATTAAATGAAGGAAAAACCAAATGTTTTGGTGAATTAAAGTTGTAGAAATATAAAATGTTGAGTTCATCATAAATTGATTTTGAAAAGTAAATACGTTAGTAGCATTTTTCTTACCTTAGTAATTTTGGGGACGAAATTCTTTTAAGGGGGGAAGAATGTAACGACCCGGATTTTTTGATCGATTTATTTTAAATATTTAATATTGTTTTAAATATTTATTTTATATTATAAAGGAATTTTTATATTTAGTTATCGATTTAAAAATCAATTTCAGTTTAATATCGAATATATTAAATTATCATAATATGAAATATAATTGATACCGAAGTTAAAAACTGAATCGAAACAATTCAGATGATCAACATTAATTGTATTTGAATATAGGCGATAATAAAAGTAATTTATTACCAGCGAATTGATTAGTTATGAATTTAAAATGATATATAGGTTGAAATTAAACTTCAGAATATATATATTGTTCTATTCAGAATAGCGTTATAACATATAAACAACAGTGGTTACGTTAAAATAGCGGTTCTTGTGTGAACCCTGAGATATTCAATGGATAAGATCAAAATCGAATCGAAGATCAAATCAGAATCTGTTTAAAAGAAATAAAAATCTCGTTATTTCAAATCAGTTTAAATCAAAAAATCAAATCACATTAAATTGTATGTACCTTTCGCAGTACTGTTTCCTTAATGCCTAAGTTATATTTCATTTATAAATACGCAATTACTGTTCTACCTTCTGGCTTGGGATCAAAACGAAGTTTCTTTTAAAAAGGGGATTAAAAATAGATCCATCCTCAATTCATTAAACCGCTTCAGAGCCTAAAGGAAAAATCCGCTCGCAACTCCACTGTATGAATCGAGTTCGTTCCTTTCATGGTAATCGAATCAATTAAGATGCGAACTCTTGAAATCGATTTCAAATTCAAACTCGGAGGTTCGTGAGCAACTTAAAGACAGTGTTGAAGCTTCACGTGATTCGAGTCTTGGTGGGGAACTGGGTGGTTCGACAGTGAAAATCGCGAGGCCTAGGATCGGTACTTGGTTCGAAGGTGATCCGGTGTGTGGAATTGAAGGTAACGGTGGGTGTCTTAGACTATAGAACTGAGTGCGATGATGAAAGAATTGGGAAGGGGCGAGCGTACGTAATGGCAAAAAGTAGCGGAGGGGGTTGATATTAGGATTTGTTCCTATTGAGTGGTGAGATCTAGGGATTTTGGACTGGCTATAGGTGTTGTTTGTGACTAGGGTTCGAAGCTGGAAATCTTGAGCATCGATCTCTGATCTGGGGAGCAACTACAATTTCCTGAAGGTACATTTCCAATAGGGTGGAGTTTGATTTACTGAGATGAAGTGGAGTTTTATTTTTCTGATCAATGCACTACGAGGATCTGGGGTGTTTTGATTCGGCAGTGGGGGCATAATGAGGGCTGTAAATGGAAGAATGGTCTGGTTTTAGATCGATAATGAGTATAGATAGTGAAGCAGGAGCAGTGAGAGTTGATGTTTGTATTGAGGACATGGTTGATGAACGAAAGGTGTTCGATGAATTGCTGTAATGGACGATGGAAGTGTCTGGATGTTGATTTCAGTTTAGGCTGTTAGAAGTTTCGCTCCGTTGGTAGGTCGAGTTTAACAAGGTATATATTTACGTAATTTAAAATTCATAGAATCATTTTATTTATTGTTCTTGGTTAATGTAATTAATAGATAACTAATCTAAATAAGTAAATTTGGTTAATCGAAAATAAAATTTAATGATTATAGGTGTTAGATAAATTCCTTTTAGACGAGTCAAATGGAGCGTCGTGAAATACAGAATTAAATTGGATATTTGGCAAAGGAAAATCACGATGAGTAATTCTCACTCAAGAATTTTATTTAAATTATTTTTATCATTAAAAATAATTTGTTGACTGTTTGGTTGCTTTTAAATATTATTGTGGCTATTATTTAAATATATTAGTTATTTAGGATTGTTGTTTGTGGCTATTATATATATATAGGTGGTTGGATTCCCGCAGTACCATTAGCGGATGCCCGCAGTATCATTAGCGGATGACCCTATACGCCCCACTCTATGATAGTGGATGACCTTCTATACTGCGATATCCTGCCTTGAAGCAGGATGGGTATTATTTTTGTGACTAACGTCTGTGGATGCAGGAAAACAGGTTGGAGGGATCCAACTGGATTCCTTAAAAATATTATTATTTGTTTGTTTTTCATATATATAATCGTATATGATGTGTTAGAAAACCTGTCATTTATAATTGGTTGTTTTGGGTGTTTGAAATATCACTGGGTCTAAAATATTGATATATAAAAATATCGTGGAAAGGATATTTTGAGATTTTAAAAGAGGAGTTCTATTTTAAAAAATAGAATTTGAATTCGAATGGGCTATAAAGATATTAACTTCTTTTGAGTAAATAAAACAAGTATTGAAAATTTATAAATAAGTGTTTATGAATTTAACAATGTAGGAAATTAAAGAAAATTTATAAATGATATTTATAAATAAAATGGGATGATTTTCATTGGATAAGGAGATTGAAATGAATTTATAATTAGTGTTTGTAAATGAAGTGGAAAAATTATCATTTGGTAATTTGAATATTTAATTCCAATGTGGATTGAAAAATAGAAACGGGGATTCATTTAAAGAAGTAAACGATAATTTATTCTGATGGTTAGAATATAAATTGAACTAAAATAAATCCGTATGGATTTATGATTCAAATTCGATTAGTTCGAATATATTTAAATAGAAGTTAAATTTAAATATGAAAATGGATTCTATGTTATATATGGATAAGTTAAAATAAATAAAATATTCCAAAATTAGATTTTGTTTTAAAATAGAATTTTTGAAATGAAGCTTGTTTTATTATACAAAACAATGAAGTTGGATTTATAAATAATATTTATAAATCTGGTGAAATAGATTATCATTGGATAATCTAGAGTTGAAAGTTGAAAATAGAAATTGAAAATAGAAATTTGAAAATATAAATTGAAAATATAAATTGAAAGTAGAAATTGAAAATAGAATTTGAAATCATTTAGTGGGAACGACGAAATATATTTCAGAATGCAGAGTGTAAACAGAACTGAAATAAATCCAAAGGATTTACATTTTATCTCCAAAATAATTGGAATATTATATATAAGATAGAGTTGTAAATAAAATTTACAATTTGGTTATGAAAATCGACGATTTAGAAAAATCGAAATGTTTAACTTAAATTTGGAAAGCTGATCTTATATATGTATAAAATATATTATAATGGGAGTGGAATTTATATATAAACGAAGTTTAAACGTTTATGTATATAAATATAATTAAAACAAACTCGCCGCAGTGCGTTAGTTCGTAAATTGGCGGTTCGAACTTCAATTGAGTATATAGAACTCAGTTTAAGCCGGAATTCTTTGAAACAAGAATCGTCATGATCGATTTGATAATAGTTTGCTAATGAAAGATAAAAAACTGAATTTCTCGAATAGATTTTGAGTTATGTCAAAAATCAAATTTTCAGAAAAACAGCGCCAGAACCATTATAAAACCATAACGGTTTATTTAAATAAAATAAAGGATTTTAAACAAATAAAATCCGAATTTCCATAAGAAAAATCCAAATTTGAGTTATAAAATAAGTATGAATTCAAGTGGAGTAAGTGAACTGATTTTTGAAACAAAAATCAGATTTTTAATTGTTAAATTGAATTAACTAATTTGAAGAAAAAAATTAGTTAATGAAATTTGAAATCAAAATTGAACTTTGGATCAGAAAAAGGGGATTGTAAATTCATATTCGAAATTGAATATGGAATTTGAATTGAAAATGGGATTCGAATGGTAATAAGTAAGTTAAAATATATTTGAACGGGATATGTTCAAATAGAAAAAAATGAAATGAGCAAACGAGCTGATTAAAGAATAAATTAGCGAATCGAGTTAAAATGGCTAGATTAAGTTGGAATAAATTAGGAATGGAAGTATATGGGTTAGACAATTATGGAATGAAGTGGATGAAGATTATAATTGAAGTGCCCGACAAAAATGTACACGTTTAAATTCCATATGAGGTTTTATGCGCCGAATTGGCTAGCCACTTGGCTTTTTTTTTTATCTTTTTGAATGGAAAGGGCCTAGAGAGGCGATTTGAGGTTTGAACTATTTACCGGCACAAAGGAGGTTATGGTGAATTTTTCCGAAAATTTAAGGAGTTAGAATATTTTTAAGAAAATTGGATAGTAGAAATGAATGTATCGATATATATAGAATTCGATAAGGAAACGAACTCGAAAATATAATACTATAAATAAAAAGAAAATCTATAATTAAATCTGGTCAAATTAGAAAGAAGAACTTATATGGGTTTAAAAATGAATAACTGGTTTTTATGGTGTTGATTATTCGAGTTAGCAGTCTTGTCTGTTTTGATGTTAATAATATTTTCAGTCAAGGTCTGAGAGGTAATTATACCCCAACTTGATTGATTTCATTATTAGCTGATAAATAGCAAGATTCAGTCTCAAAGAGAAATGTTTAAAGAAATTTAGTCGAATGCAGTATTTTGAGTTGTTGTAACCTAACATTCCTTTTAACCCAAGTGTGAGAAATTTTGGAAATATAATAATAAATATTCCTAAGTATCGAAATGAATGGTCGTGAAACGGAGAAGTAATTGGAATATTTTTCAATTATTAATAGAAGATATTTTCTAAGTATAGAAAATAAAAGAAGACGATATATGGAAATGTTTTCCAAATAACGTAAGAGGCCAAGAAGATGATTATTGATAATATTTGGTTTACAAATATTTGTAAAGAAATGAAGAAGGGATTTAATTAATGAAATATTAATCAAAAAGGGCCCAGTGATTTGTTTGAGGGTTGGAATGTTTGTTTATTTTTCTTCGATAGTTAAATAACCGACTATCGAAGTGTTTGCCAATATCGTTGTCAATATGGAGAGACCGGTTGGATTATTATCCGAGAACCACTTCGTATTGGCAGTAGCGTTGCGAATCAGATTATATAAAGATAATCAAAGACGGAATAAAGTGCAAGGACTTTTTCTATTAATAGAAATTGTGCCTTCGGTTTCGTTCAATCCCAGAACGAACGTATATGGACGAGTGTCTGACAGAGTATTTCCAATGATCATATATGTTGGTCTGTGTAAATATATATGGTGGCGGCAGAAGATGGAGAGCCCGCAAAATTACCCTTCCAGACTCTTCTCTTATTTTTTTTCTTTATTTGTTTTTGTTGAAAGGCATCAAGCCCTGTGTTAGTTCGCCTCCCCTTCGCCCCATTCCTTTTGAATGGGGGACGGAATTAATATAAACAAAAAAAGAAATTAACTTCGCCTCCTGGAGGTACTTTGTTGCTTCCCAAAGCCTCATCCCGATTGATCAGGTTGGTTGAGGGCGGGAAACGAACTCTTGTGCAAATATCAGTTTCTAATGTGATTAAATGGATTTCGCCCGGCACCTGTCTTCATCTGGTGGTATCTACTAGAAGAGCATGGCTGCAGCTTCTTGTACTTCCTTTTTCTCTCTCGACGGCTCACGCTCATCTTTGATCAACGCGAGCTAAGGATTTCCCCGAGATAACGATCATCGGGGCTATTCCCTGCTTTAGATCCATCTTATTCTCTTAGCATAATATCCAGAATATATTTGTGCAAACCAATTAGTGATTAACGGATCTGACAATGTGACATTCAAAGTGATTATGCTATCAATGAATGGAAAGTAATCGTAGCCTCAGGCCTCAACAACCGGGTAATGACAAAAATCGGGCAGGCAGCATGGCTATGTGGTTTGCTCCCATTAGGGTGTATAATCACCTATCTAGAGAAATTCCTCTTACTTCTTTAATCTATCGATGCTGTCCCTTTTCGGGAAACGGTTGCTGATCCTAACCGTTGGTGATATACATTCGATACACTCAAGCGAAATGAGTGGTCGGTCATGTGTGGGCCGGGTTGCAAGATGTTGTTGTTGAACCCAGTGTATTCCCCTCTAGAGATACACTATCAGAAGGTGGTTCTATACCTTGTCATAGTCGGAATCCAATCTCCAATAAGCGCCCTACGGTTTTTCATTTTATATTATATATAGAGCGCGTGATGCAAGCGTTCCGCTAGATTGTTATTTATTTGATTTAGACACTTATATAATATCACTGGATTTCGTATCAAAGTGTTTTGGGTTATAGTAAGATAAAAACCGTCCATGTTTATGTATGGGCTGGTCTTACTATTATCCTTTCTTTCGAAAGGATTTTGAAAGTTAAACAAATGGTTGGAGTTTACTCACACCAGTCCCATGACTGACCCAGAGTTTATTCTGTTTGTTTTCCCTAAACTCTTGGGTGCCCAAATTTGTATGGGCAGTCAAGTAGTCGGGATTTTACAGATTCACTTGGAGGAGTTGAAGGAGTAGGCTTCACCAGTTAGCTATAGACTATCATATATTCCGCTGTGTACCATGTTGTATCTGGAAACATGTGTTTATAACTGTTCCAGGAATAACTGTTGTGCTCTGAAAATGGTATGTATATACAGTTACTGATTTGTATTTCAAAAGTTATGTTATTTAATATATTTTATTCGTTCCGCTGTGAGATTTGTGTTCTATGTTTTTCTTCTATTCTAATATTTCTTTCTATTTCTCATCCTCTAACTTCTTTCTAATAACGATTCGTATTTCTATGATATTTGGGTTGGACGTATGGTGTGATTAGTCAACTCAGATAGTACAGATTTGCGGGCCATTACATAGAGATAAGTGTAAAATAATATATACCTGCTCCAACGTCTAAAGGTATCGAATCATCATCATCAGATGACAAACATACTCGACTTTCTGATTAAGAATTTATTGGGCGATCCACTAGGTGGATGCATATTAGCTCACGTGCAGGGTCAGTAATCCATGCTTATTAGCTTTATTCAAATGTCGAATGCCCCTTCACTTAACATTTGGAAAAAGCTTCTTTCACTTGCAACTTTCAGTTTCTTTGAAGTAGACTGTGTAGTGCAAGATAACTTACGCTAAAGTCTCTGCTACAAAATAAGGGAAAGTTTCCAGTGAAAGCAGCTTTTACTATGTTTAAGTGCAGCAGCATTCGACATTTGGATAAAGTTAATAAGCATGGATACCCTACCCTGTACGTGAGCTAAATTGCATCCACCCGGTGGATTGCCTAAAAATTATTAACCACAAAGTCTAGTAATCATCCATCTACCAAAATGTTCAACAAACATGTTGAAATATTTCCAGTACACTTGTTAAAGCATCAAAACAGAGTAAACTTGTTATAAGACAACCTAATTTAAATTTCAAGCATAAGGCAAACTAAAAGTCAAATGACAATGAAATCATGGCAGACTAACTCATTGTTATTTCTTTGTTTCATGGATATACCACAATCTAAAATTATACCATACATCCAATGGCAATTCTAACAAAAAATATATCACAATCTAACAAACATTCAGATTTTTTTTACATTATCACAAAACATGATTCAAATTTGATTACTCTGATTTCAGGGTAAAACCGCAGATCCTGTCCTAACACACTTACACAAACACATTTACACAAACCAATTCAATTGAAACAGCTAACACACGAAGTACTAATACAAAGTAGCAATCAACTATCACACAAAGATTTCAATTTATTCCCTACTATCAGTCATGCATGCCGAAATTCAATTGAAACACATACCTGCGCTGTCGAAGGAGGACTAGGGAGACCAAGGGTTGCTATGTTTCTGCAGAAGGAGAGGGTTGTTCGTCCCTGTCGAAGGTTGGTGATGGGAAACCCTAATTTGAGTTTTCGGTCACCATTAAAGTAAAATAAATGGAAAAGGGAGCGGCTAATTTTTTTATTTTGAGTGCCTAATGTGATGCACAATATGATGCAGATTCGATTTGGCACAAAGTCGTATCAAATTAACTAATCCGGGGCTTCAATGATGGATGGTTAGATTTAGGGCGTTTGGGGTGGTGAGGAAAGCAAAATGTATTTTGATACGGATCTGAGCCCTATCAAATATGATATGGATTTTACTAATATGCCATCCTATAAGTTAATTGTAACGACCCGGGGTTTTCGACTCCGAAAATCGACACAAAACCCAGCGTCGACTGTTCAGGCATCGAAAATACCAGATCATTAATAGAAAGAAATAAGAGGATGAGAAAGATAAGATAGAACTAATAGAACAGAAGAAGAAGAAGAACACAACTGAGCAGAATCAAAGTAAACGCAAATCTCACAGCGGAACGAATAAAATATATTATATAACATAACTTTGAAATGCAAATCGGCTTTGTGTATACATACCATTATCGGAGTACAACTCATATATATCACAGCGGAAATAATCTCTAAATATCTAACGGTGAAAGCTCCAGCTTTGAGCCCTCCAAGTGAATCTGCAAATCCTGAAACACTTGAATGCCCGTACAAATTTGGGCACCCAAGAGTTTAGGGAAAACAACAAAATAAACTCTGGGTCAGTCATGGGACTGGTTTGAGTAAATTCCAACCATACTGTTTAACTTTAAAATTTCTTTTCAAACAAGAAGATAATAGTAAGACCAACCCACACATAAACATGGACGGTTTTTACCTTACTATAACCCAAATATCTTGATATCAAAATCCAGTGATATTATAATAATGTCTAATCAAGTAAATAACCAAATAGCAGAACGCTTGCATCTCACGCTCTACATACATAGTATAAAATCAAAAACCACAGGCGCTTATTGGAGATTGGATTCCAACTATGACAAGGTATGGGACCACCTACCGCTCGTGTATTTCTAGAGGTGAATACACTGGGTTCAACAAGAACGTCTTGCAACCCGGCCCACACATGACCGACCACTCATTTCGCTTGAGTGTATCGAATGTATATCACCAACGGTTGGGCTCAAACCACCGTTTCCCGAAAAAGGACAGCATTGATATAGATTAAAGAAGTAAAAGGAATTACTCTAGATAGGTGATTACACATCCTAATGGGAGCGACCCACATAGCCATGCTGCCTGCCCGATTTTTGTCATTTCCCGGTTGTGAAGCTTGAGGCTACGTCTATCTTTTAGAACACCTGGCCACCACACACTTTGAATGCCACATCGTCAAACCCATCAAATCACTAGTGGATCTTCAAAAATATTACGGGTATAAAAGCTAAGAGAAACGAATTTCTCCACCACCAGATGTAATATCTTGAAGAGATCGTCTTATGTGAGCGTTAGGGATACTCTGTCAGACATTCGTCCATACAAGTTGTCCTGGGACTGGACAAACAGAAAATATCATTCTGGCACAGGACGACCCTTGCATTTCACTCCGTCTTCAATTGTCTTCAGCATAATCAAATTCACAGCACTTATTCCTATACAGAGTGGTTTTCGAATAATATATCCAACCGCTCTCTCCGCATTGACAACGATGGTAAAAAACACTTCGATAGTCGGTTATTGGACTATCGAAGTAAAAACAACATTCATTCAAATGCACAACTAGACATCACACAATCACTGGCCCTTTTTATTTAACATTAATTTTCCTGTTCTTCATATCTTCCCAGATAATTTCTCAAAACCCATTTAGCCTTTCACATTTCTTGGAAACCATTTCTAGTTATTTTAACTCTTGTTTTCCCCTATCTCAAAATATATGTTATTAACGTTTTTAAAACGTTTCTATTTTTTTTTTCATGTTCCTTATTTTCCCTACTTTAGAAAATATACGTTATGGGAAAAATATTTCAAATTTCTATTTTAACCATTTTAACTTGCAAAATGTATGCTTCTAAACATTATTCACTTAATCATGAATATTATCTCTCCATAGAAATCTGGACTCATAAATTAAATAAATCTTGAGTTCATCTTTAAATATCGTTATAGGTTAAAAATCCTTTTCTCGAGTTATTTCACACATTTATACTTTATTTTCTACTTCCTAACCTACATTTACAAATCAATTACTGGTTCATTATATATCTAGTTCACAACTTGATCTCGAATACATATTCGATTTCAAATTGTTGGTTTAAACCAAATATTAACTATCTTATCAAATTATACAATATATAATTTCTAAAAATAAATTATTTTGAAACATTCGACACAGTCGAGTTCTAATTACAAATCCTTTTGGATTTATTTCAATCCTATTTGTAATTTGAACATTGAAATAATTTAATTGTTTCCTTGAAACGATTTCCCATTTCAAAATCTATTCTTGAATTCATATTTCCCAAATTTCCCCAAACATAATTATCCCATTTCATTTTAAATATCCCCTTTTTAAATGAAACTGCTTGTTTTAGATAATTAAAACAAGTTATTGTTCTAGCCCAATCAATATTAAATACCTATTATTTAATAAAATAAATAATAGATTGTCTTTTTAAACTTTAATTCCTGCCAATATATTTATGGTAATTAAAGAACCCTTATTTCAAGGCCAGTGTAATTCCATATCCAAACAAACAAGAATCAACCATGGATTATTCAATAGAATTGGTATCCAACTAACGATGTGTATTATAACGATATATATATTATTCAACCAATTTAACTGTATTCTACCAAAACGACCATCACACAGCATTCAACCAATATTATAATATTTTAAAATAGATCAGAGTCAGTGAATTTACTCAGCTTTACGTGTTAACCGTTAAATAACGATTTGCTTCAGTTAATTCAAACCAAATTGGTGCCATTGCGAAGAGCTCGTCGATACGATTCCAACGTAACAAACCGTGTGTCATTCTGAAGTCGTACGCAAAAGTTATACACATTACAAGTTATACAAACGAGCGTTTGATTTTTATCAAGTAACTCCAATAGCTCCATTCTCCACAAAATTGGTTCCAAATTGTAGATTGCCATTTCGATTCTAACGGACCCAGTCGCGTTCTATTCTGTTACCGTACGAAGAAAATACGCTAGTTATAAGGTTGAACGAATTTAAATCAATTAATTAATTGATTCCTTAATAATAAATCCCTAATTACCATAAATAATTCCTTGGTTTGTGATTTCCAGCGAATCACATTTAACCCAACGGAATCCTCTTTCTTCCCTGTTCATGATGAATGAATTTCAGTCATCTGAACATTAGAATTTTAACTAATACAAACATTATTCATTCACTAATGATGATTGTTAGTGTTTAATTACCTTTGTTAGTCACTCAATAACTTCTGCTATTTGTTTAAAACGTTACTACCTTTCTTTATTTGCGTGTGCCCCATCCTATTGGCCATACCTCGCTAGCTTGTCTCCCCACCACAAATGCTGTTACACGCAACCAACACTTCCCCAAAAACACAACAGTACCTCAACCCCATACTCCCCCACTGAAGCTTCTTTCCACCGTGTATACACACTAGTCTTTCTCTAATTTCTACAACAAGGACATGCACATAGTCTGTGCACCCTACACACCCCATACACTTCACAACATCCCTTTCTCCTATAACACGTTCCACTTTTCCAACCACTCTTCTTCATGAGACAACGTCCTTTTCTTCTCCATACATAATACCCACGCCCATGCTCCAGTAGCGCCACCATACCATGTTGTTTTCAAAACCGTCCCACTTGCTCTCTCTACTCGCAACTCCTTCATACACATATTAAACCCAATATCACCTTTGTATTCTTCACACACTCGCACCCACGTAGCTCTCGTTAACTCTCGGCCTTGAACAATGCTCGCTGTATGTTTAATTTTTGATTTTTTATATGAGCGTTTGAGCTTTTAGTGGTAGCACTTCTTCGTTTTATTTTAATTTAATTTGGTCTGCTCCAAGGAAATGAACGAGGTGGGTGCTTCACTTATAGTTTAATATAAATCTTACTTGCTAAGCAAACTGCATACAGTGTTATAATTCATTGCAAAGTAACTGTGTAGTAATGTGATATCAACGTGCCTACAGAGATAGCTACTTGCACTGTAGAGGATGGTAATGTCTTGTATACATTAATAGATAGGTACTGTATTCTTTAAAACTGGGCTCGTACTTGAGAAGAAAGAACAAGGTGGTAGAATTAGTCCTCAGTTTCTATAGAATAGGCCTGTGAGCTTTCTGATGTGAGGAAATAGCGAGGAGCATGAATTTATAATAGCAAGAAAAGGGTTGCTTCGTTTACTACAGTATAGGTTGCAAAATTTTCAAAAGTAGCCATGCGCGATTCTGATCAAACATTAGGCTTTGGCAGTTGTTAATTTAATATGATAGGAAATCATAGGGTATACGGCAGGTATGTTTAGGCTGTGAAGAGTTTTCATTTCATGTATTAGATTTGAATATGCAAGCGTATCCATCGTCTGCGTTCGCTTCAATTTCAGATAACTACAGAATATAGGCTGTGCTCGTGAACTGATGGGTTACAAGACTTCAGGGTGAACTGTCATTATTATTTTATTTGTCAAGTTTATCTATTGGTGCTCATCCTTGTTTTGAAATAATCAATGATATTGATATCCCGTACTCCTTTAGCTTGAAGTCTTAGCCACTAGGGTAGCTGAAGTTTGTAAAATAGGGTTTGGTCACCTGACATATGAAGGAAAAACATAACGTATGGTTTGATTTGCCGGGACGAGACAGAGATATCTTCATATATATATTTATCTTCTATTCGAAATCTTGCAGAGAAATGGCTTAAAGATTTTCGCATTGTTTATTAATGAGGGCAACATACCATATTAAATGTGAATGGATGTTTGTGGTCATAAAAGTCAGTGTATACATTAGAGTTTTAGGATACCGTGGCGCTATACAAAATTTATCATTCAAGGACCGCATCGACAAGAATAAAAATACTGTTGTGTCGACCAATGCCCCACGATCCCAAAAATATAATAATATCGTTAGGTTAATTCATATTTTAAAACCCCAAAATATTGACATAGGGTGCAAAATACTTCAAATAAAAAGTTGCGTATTTAATTAAATAAAAATTACAGTAAAATTCTAGAAATTAAATTATCACTACGCCTCAAAAGATCCTTGTCTAAATTTGCGACCAGTATCTAGTTATATCAAATAAACTGTTACGATCAATAACGATTCTATAGCGACTATTTGGAAATTTAATTTGGAAATAACTCACAATCTATAACGCGAAATCTTAGTTTTTCACTTCCATTAGAAAAATACAGTTCAACAGATTCCAACGTTTCTTGTTTCGCAGAAATCCGACTTATAACGGGTCCTGTACACTCAGTTGAAGTTCAGAACGTTAAATTACGAGCTGCTGCGATGTTACAGACTCGATTATATTTAGTATATATTTTTATACGTTCAACTTCGTTTTAATTAATATATAAATCCACTTATATTACGAATTCAATATTTAACCTGATTTAAATATTCAAATAAAACCGCTAAAATGCGGGACATTACATTCCTTCCCCCTTAAAATAATTTCATCCTCGAAATTGCTAAGATGTGGAAAATTGAAACACCCCACCTCCGTTAGGGTCACTCTCAAAGGGAATGCCCTAATTTTGGTGGAGGTTTATAAGTACAAGTCACAGATATACAAGACAGATATAAGAACACATATTTGTAAACAGCGGAAGAACAACAAACTTTTATTTCATAAAGTCAAATACGTGTTACAACAACATCCTTTCCAAAAACATAGCATAACATTTTCATAATCTGTCTTGGATACATGATTTAAAGAAGCATAAATAAAACATAGATAAACTGCAAAAGCCCCATAGTGGATTGTCCAAAGCCATAGTTCAAAACAGGAAAGTCCAAGCAATACATTTCTCTTCTTCAAGCTGGATGTTTGAGGTTGGTCAAGCTGCTGTGTTCCCTCCCTGAGGACCTGGGGGGGGGGGGGGGCACGGAAGAAAGAAGACGAAAGAAAAATAGAGTCAGACATAAAGCCTGAGTAAGTCTAGTACTACTTTGTCTATGAATAAAGAACTGGGTATGATAAGTATAAACAAGAAGTGGGCAAGCACTATGAACTTGGTTAAGTTGTCTAGGGTCGAATATACTATCGTACCCCATGTTAATCTCTGAACCCATGTAAACTAGTTTCCAATTTGCACCCCATAATCAGGGTGATGTGATCCATTCTATGATGATCGGCTCCTACTCGCATAGTTAAATGTGTCTTACGGCCCCCGATGTCTGTAGTTACCTATGCTGGTCCCACCATGGGGTGTATCAAGTCCCATAGTGGCAACCCGACACAACCTTAGAGTGCACAGGTATGCTACTGGTGCCCAGTGCTTTATTTTTCTGCGCCGGAGTGCGTGCACGCCCGCACACCGTTAGAACCTACACTGCTACACCACCGCCGTCGCTTTGACCTCTTACAATCAGCCCAGTAATCGTGCCCCACCCTGCCTAGTTTCAGGGTATCCTGATACACCTTTTAGGGTTACTGCTGAAAAGGGTCCCCCGTTACTAGGTTTTCTATCTCTAGCCAACATGCTAAGTTGGTTAAGTGTTTCCTAACCTAACCCCACCAGTCCGTTTAGTTTAGCATGTTCCATTTTGATTAAGTCTTTAGTTCACTTAATCCTATCAATCCTGACTCAGCCTTAATTGTCTTATTAAGGCCCGGACCTCTCACATTAGACAGGTATTGTTGTGGCTGCCTGTTGCCGGTTGGTTCCGGGCAGTCTTACGCCACAACTCAGTCTAACCTCGGGTCCTTGCTGGGCTCCATGTTTAACCTCCCACATTGGATAGGTATTGTTGTGACTACTGGACAGCCGGGCGGTTCCGGGCAGGTTTACATCACAACTCAATCCAACCTCGGGTTAAACACGTCGTATTTTCTACATTTACATATCTTGTCATTCTTCTTTATTTATATGTAAATATTTGCGGCCCATTATTAAGTAAATGGTGTAAAGGTTACACCAATCATGGGCCCAACCCATACTTGAATTTGGGCCCTTCTATTTTATATTTTCATTCATTAATTAATTTTAACCCAACGTTATTTTCCCCCGTTTTACACGTCCGTTCATATATATTGGGCTTAGCCTTTTAAAGCCCAATTTAGCCATGCGAAAGGGGAGGCTTATGGCGTATACACAAAGAGGGGAAGGTGAGCGCATGAACTTGCAATACGACGTTGGAAATACAAAATAGAAATTGGTGTACTTGCATAGTGGTAACATAGGTGACATGAATAAAAGCATGTGAACTTGCATAGGTTTAACTACAACATGAACCTATATTCTTATTTAGGCATAATGTCAAACATAAGCATGTCATAAATATTCCTAGCATAAACATGGCATAATGTCAAACATAAGCATGGCATAAGTAAAGTTAACTTTGTTCATGGCCTAAACATAACAAGTCATGTTCATAAGGTTTCTACATGTTTACAAAGGGGATACTTTGTTACTAACACAAAAGCATAGTTCAACTTAATCATGGTTTAAGTCTAATCATATAACAATGGTATAAATATACTTATGCATAAATATTCCTAATCATGGTGTTTGCTTTAAACTTGCAAAAAGGGATTTTTGAGTCTAACCTAGCCATGTCTCACATATGTCATCATATAAACAAGATAGACTTAATCATAGATTTCAATTATGCCAAATATCATTCATAGCCTAGCCATATTCATAAGTTTGCAAAAGCATGACTTAATACATGGATTATGGTGTCAAAATTCCAACATGGTTTCATATGAACTATAACAACCCAACTTGTTTCAATTACTTGCAAAATGATTTATGCACAAAAATATACATCATGATGGCATAATATCAAAGCCCCCAAACTTGCATGAATTTCAATTAACTACATACATGTAGCTTCAACATAGATTACACAATTTGCGCAATATTCCAAACGTATATTTGCATAGAACTACCGCATGTAGTTCTTTATAATTGAATGACATAATTCAGAATATCCAAACGTATATAAATTGATAAGAACGCCCAAATATGAATTTTATTGCCACAATTCAAGCATACATATCTACACAATTGTTTATTCATACCAAAGTAATACTCTACTTACAATGGTTGCGGCGAATTCTCTAATTAAGAGATATGATTCCTTTGTTGAATTGATTGGCTTTAGGTTGCTTGAATTGCTTTAGGCTTAGAACTTTCTTCCTAACTCTCTCTCTAGTCGGCGGCTATTCTTTGTCGTTCCTCAGCAACATGGCGGCTATAATCTTATTTTGAATGAATAGATTAGGGTTTAGTCTAGGGTTGTTTATATAGAGGTTAGGAATTGATTAGGACCCTTGATGTTGCTTGGATAGATCGTAGCCATTCATTAGGAAGAGAAACCAATAAAAACCCGCCACCTAGCCCTAATGACCAAGCAGACCACAGAAATTCGACCACACACCGACCTGGCCAGCCAGGTTGACTGGGCTCGACCAGGTCGATACCCCTGTCGACAGGGCTGTCGACAGCCCTGTCGACATGGGTAGCCCAGGTCGACAGCCCAGTCGACCTGGGTGGCCCAGGTGGGTGTTCTTCCACCCTGGCCCAATGGGCCCGATTTTAAATTATTATTTTATTCTGTTTGAATTTTAAATTTAATTCAAAACTTCCGAAGGCCATATCTTCTTCATACGGACTCCGTTTTTCGAAAACTCGGACTCTATTTCGCGTATTTTTCCGAGACGAACGCAATGGCGTATCCCGTTTCCCTTAGTTCTTTGATTTGAATTTGATTATACTTTAATTCTTGAATTTCACAGTTATAGAATTTTCGGGGTGTTACATTCTCCCCCACTTAAAAGGATTTCGTCCCCGAAATCTTCAAGCTAGGAGGAATGTATATCCTAACATCCAATCATCCATCTACTCATCCATCAAACACGAGCATCCATTGTCCTTAAAAGATTTCTAATGCTTCATGATCATATGCGAAGTGTGTGTGTACATGAACTTATCTAATGCAAAATCAGGCGGTCTACTGATTCAGTTGACCTCCTTAATGCGAATTATGTAAGTGCCATGAATCTATTATGCATGCAAATTTTCCTATTCTTGATTCTATATGAGTGCACAATCATTCATTACAAATGCAGCATCCACATGACAACACATTATAGTTCAACCACATACGAATGCAAACATATATGCATATGCAATATGAAGTGACTGAGCCGATCTAAAACCTAGATTGTGTGTGTATATGCAACCACGAGCAACCACTAGCAATCACTTGCAACCATTTGCAACCATTCATACATAACATGTTTCAATTACATGTTTCCATCCAAAGAGTTTCTACCTAAAAGATACGGTCGAGGAAATATGCCTAAAAAGATAGATGAAAGCGCAACTTAAGGAAAATGAAAGATCAAGGATGTACCCTCGAACAGAAAAGGGTAGGCTGTACGGATTCTAGCTTCAGTTTCCCAAGTCGCGTCTCCCTCGGCGTCGCTCCACTGAACTTTGACGAGCTTGACTTCACGGTTGCGTAGCTTCTTCACTTCCGTTCCTAAGATGCGGGTTGGAACTTTCCTTATGGTTGCTTCGCGTTCCACTTCGGCCTCTTCGAGGATGTTTGGCTCTACTACTTCAGCTGACTCATGCAGACATTTTCGGAGGTGTGAAACGTGAAAAACGTTGTGGACTCCAGCCAACTTCTCGGGTAGCTCTAATCTATAGGCCATTTTCCCAATCTTCCCGATAATAGGAAATGGCCCTACGAATCTTGGCGCAAGCTTTCCTGTGGTTCCAAAACGAACAACGTTTCTTAGCGGTGATACCTTGAGAAAAACTCTGTCTCCAACTTCAAATTCAAGGTCGGTCCTCCTCTTGTCGGCATAGGACTTTTGTCTGTCTTGGGCCGTCTTCATCCTTCTTCGTATTAAGTTTACTTTCTCTGAAGTCTCTCGGATCATGTCTGGTCCAAGTATAAGCTTATCAGTAGACTCCCACCAACAAGTGGGCGATCGGCACGGTCTTCCATATAAAGCTTCGAAGGGCGCCATTCCTATGGTTGCTTGATAGCTGTTGTTGTAGGCAAATTCCACCAAAGGAAGGTGGTCTTCCCATGTCCCTCCGAAGTCAAGGATGCATAGCCTTAAAAGGTCTTCCAAAACTCTGTTCACTCTCTCTGTTTGGCCGTCGGTTTGGGGATGATAGGCTGTGCTCAAGCATAACTGCGTTCCTACTGCTTCTTGGAGACTCCGCCAAAATTCGCTGGTGAAGATGGGGTCTCGGTCACTAACAATGCTAGATGGTATTCCATGGAGTCGAACGATTTCCTTGAGGTAAAGTGATGCTAGGGATGAGGCAGTTCTTTTACTTTTGACAGGTAAAAAGTGGGCGCTTTTAGTAAGCCTATCCACTATTACCCAAATGCTAGTGTTGCCTCTCCTAGACCTAGGCAGCCCATCGATGAAGTCCATTGAGATGCTATCCCACTTCCACTGCGGGACCTCCAGAGGATGTAGCAGTCCGCCAGGCTTTTTCTGTTCCGCCTTAACCTGTTGGCACACCATGCACTTAGAAACGAATTCTGCCACGTCCTTTTTCATGCCATTCCAAAAGAAAGTCCTTTTTATGTCTTTGTACATTTTATCCCCGCCTGGGTGTATCGTCATCTTGGAGTGATGTGCCTCCTCGAGAACCTTTTTCACTAAATCTTTTGTCTGTGGGACGCATAGTCTTCCGTCTCGCCTTAGCAAACCCTTATCGTCGATGGAGTATCTGTTGAAGTGACTTGAAGTCTCACCCCTAATTAGCCTATCAATTATTTCCACAAGTTGAGGGTCTTCGCGTTGTGCTGTCCCTACTGAATCTACTAAAGTTGGCCGTACTTCGAGAGATGCTAGCAAGCCCGGTACGAAATCGGAGGAAGGCCTAAAGTCGAAGCTGGCTATAAACTCTAGGCTTTGTCTTTCAACAAACAACGGGCTTAGGGTCTATTTCTTTCGGCTCAACGCGTCTGCCACTACGTTGCCTTTGCCCGGAGTATAGGAGATTTCGAAATCGTACGAGGCAAGAAACTCCATCCACCTTTGTTGCCTCAAGTTAAGATCTTTCTACGAGAAAAGATATTTCAACGATTTATGGTCAGTGTAAAGTTCGAACTTCTCACCTAGGAGATAGTGTCGCCAAGACTTGAGTGCAAAGACGATGGCGGCTAACTCAAGATCGTGGGTTGGGTAGTTCTTTTCGTGCACCTTCAACTGCCTCCCGCCATAAGCTACTACCCTTCCTTCTTGCATTAAGACGGCGCCTAGCCCTGTCCCACATGCATCCGTATAAACAGTGAACATCTTGCTCCCATCTGGCAGCGTCAAAACTGGGGCTGTTGTAAGAGCCCTTTTCAGTCGTTGGAAAGCAAACTCGCAATCCATGTCCCAATTGAACACTAGATTCTTCTTAGTCAATTTCGTGAGCGGAGCTGAGATTTTCGCAAAATCCCTTATAAATTTTCGATAGAAACCTGCTAGTCCTAGAAAGCTTCGGACCTCAGTTGCATTCCTTGGTGTCTTCCAATCCTGTACCGCCACTACCTTCGCAGGGTCCACCGCTAACCCTTGTTTGGATACTATGTGCCCAAGGAACCTCACCTCTTCTCTCCAAAAGTGGCATTTGGAGAATTTGGCTTTTAGTTGATGGACTCGCAAAGTTTCCATGATTGCCCTTAAGTGTTGAGCATGTTCCTCTTCACTCTTTGAGAAGATAAGGATATCATCTACGAAGACCACTACGAATTTGTTGAGGAAATCTCTAAATACCCTACTCATCAGTTCCACGAAGTAAGCAGGTGCATTTATCAAGCCGAAAGGCATGACAAGCCATTCAAAGAAGCCGTCTGGGGTTCTGAAAGCCGTTTTATCGATGCTATCTTCAGCCACCCTTAGCTGATGAAAACCAGTTGCTAAATCAAGTTGGGAGAAAACAGACGCTCCTACAAGCTGGTCAAATAAATCGTCAATTCTAGGGAGAGGGTGCCTATTCTTTTTCGTTAGCTTGTTGAGCTCCCTATAGTCAACACATAGACGGAGTGAACCATCCGCCTTTGTAGCGAACACCACTGGAGCGCCCCATTCTGAAATGCTCCTCCTAATGAACCCCTTTTCTAGAAGCTCTTTAATCTGTTTACTGAGCTCTTTCCTTTCTCGTGGAGCCATATGTCTAACGGGCAACGCAACGGGCTTTGCATTATCTACAAGATATATGCGGAAGTCTATTTCCCGCTTCGGAGGCAAGCCCTTCACCTCTTCGAAGACATCCGGATATTCCCGGACCACTCTAACTGATTGCAAGTTTTCAACAGAGGCATCTAGCGATTCAAGATAACTAAGCATAACCGCATACGAGGGATTACAAGAAATTTCCAAAATATTACCGAGCTGGGTTAGGAGCCTAACAACCCTTTTCTCACAATCAAGGATGGCCCCATTACTGGATAGCCAATCCATACCCAAAATCAAACCATAACCCGAAAAGCCCAAAACAAAGGCACTACATTGAAATTCAACACTTAGGATGGAAATTTTCAATCCCACACAGATCATAGACAAATGAGCTGGGCCCCCAATTGGGTTTGAAACAATTAAGGGGTCCTCTACCATACTAGTTTTTAGGTGCAGAGATTCTACTAAAGCAGACGAGATAAAGGAGTGTGATGCGCCAGAATCAAACAAAGTGCGAACGGGGTGATCATAAAGATAAACTACACTTTCTACAGAAGTATTTATACCTCGCTGTTGCAATGGTGGTGCTTCTAGCACATGAACCTGTGCCCCTGGGGTGGATCCAGTGCCCTGCCCCTGTCCTCGTTTCTTTGGGCAGTCCTTAGCCCTGTGGCCTGTCTGACCGCACGAAAAGCACCCACCATTCTCCTTGGCCTTCTTTTTCCGGCAGTCCTTTACTAAGTGCCCCACTTTGCCACAGAAATTGCACTTCCTCTTCTCTTTGTTGCCTTTCCCGCCCTTCTTAAAGTCCGCCTTCTTAGGCTGCAAACCCTCTTTCTTCCCTTGAGAGCTTTCTGCCTTTGTCTCCTTCTTGCCCTTATCCTCTTCATTCAGCAATGCCATTTGCACCAATCTTTCATACGTGGCCCCCATTGGTATATGGGTCATGGCCAAACTGTGTAATGGTTCATTTAACCCTTTGACGAAACGGAGAGCCTTCTTGTGCGGGGTGTTGACTAGGTCAAGCCCAAACCTAGCCAGCTCATCGAACTGATTCACATACTCTCTGACAGTCTTGTCTCCATGCTTAAGAAATAAGAATTTTTCCAACTGCAAACTTCTTTCTGCATCTGAGAGAAATTTTGTCTCAAACCTTGCCCTAAAGTCCTCCCATGTCTCCACTGGTCTTTCAGCATTAGTGACTTCCCACCAGTAGGAAGCCTCGCCCTTCAATAGCCACACCGCCAATTGTACTTTTTGTCTATCCTCTACCTCAAAGATGATGAATAGGTCTTCGGTTTCTTTTAGCCAATTCCTAGCTGCTACGAAGGACTCAGTTCCATGGAAATCCCTTCCTCCCATAGCTTTAAAATCTTTACATATCTTAGCAAAAGTGTTTCCCTGAGGAGGAGGTGGAGGAAAAGGTGCTGCTGCAGCTGGATGGTTTCCTTCCGCTGGGGGAGGAGGAATGGTAGGACCTGGCTGAGTGGCCCTTGCTTCTAAGAACCGTCTAAACCAACCAGGTATTGGCACCCCTTCTGGCAAGTTAAGATCTTGGGACATGCTGAAACAAAAAGGATAGATTCAAAACGAAGGATAAGAGATAGTTCCTATGGCTTTGGGGAGTGGACTTTGCCTTTTTAAAAAAATGCTTCTTTAAATTTCCTTTTTGAAAATAATTTTTTCAAAACTTTTTATCTTATCTGGTAAACCTATGCTCTGATACCAAGTGAAACACCCCACCTCCATTAGGGTCACTCTCAAAGGGAATGCCCTAATTTTGGTGGAGGTTTATAAGTACAAGTCACAGATATACAAGACAGATATAAGAACACATATTTGTAAACAGCGGAAGAACAACAAACTTTTATTTCATAAAGTCAAATACGTGTTACAACAACATCCTTTCCAAAAACATAGCATAACATTTTCATAATCTGTCTTGGGTACATGATTTAAAGAAGCATAAATAAAACATAGATAAACTGCAAAAGCCCCATAGTGGATTGTCCAAAGCCATAGTTCAAAACAGGAAAGTCCAAGCAATACATTTCTCTTCTTCAAGCTGGATGTTTGAGGTTGGTCAAGCTGCTGTGTTCCCTCCCTGAGGACCTGGGGGGGGGGGAATGGAAGAAAGAAGACGAAAGAAAAATAGAGTCAGACATAAAGCCTGAGTAAGTCTAGTACTACTTTGTCTATGAATAAAGAACTGGGTATGATAAGTATAAACAAGAAGTGGGCAAGCACTATGAACTTGGTTAAGTTGTCTAGGGTCGAATATACTATCGTACCCCATGTTAATCTCTGAACCCATGTAAACTAGTTTCCAATTTGCACCCCATAATCAGGGTGATGTGATCCATTCTATGATGATCGGCTCCTACTCGCATAGTTACATGTGTCTTACGGCCCCCGATGTCTGTAGTTACCTATGCTGGTCCCACCATGGGGTGTATCAAGTCCCATAGTGGCAACCCGACACAACCTTAGAGTGCACAGGTATGCTACTGGTGCCCAGTGCTTTATTTTTCTGCGCCGGAGTGCGTGCACGCCCGTACACCGTTAGAACCTACACTGCTACACCACCGCCGTCGCTTTGACCTCTTACAATCAGCCCAGTAATCGTGCCCCACCCTGCCTAGTTTCAGGGTATCCTGATACACCTTTTAGGGTTACTGCTGAAAAGGGTCCCCCGTTACTAGGTTTTCTATCTCTAGCCAACATGCTAAGTTGGTTAAGTGTTTCCTAACCTAACCCCACCAGTCCGTTTAGTTTAGCATGTTCCATTTTGATTAAGTCTTTAGTTCACTTAATCCTATCAATCCTGACTCAACCTTAATTGTCTTATTAAGGCCCGGACCTCTCACATTAGACAGGTATTGTTGTGGCTGCCTGTTGCCGGTTGGTTCCGGGCAGTCTTACGCCACAACTCAGTCTAACCTCGGGTCCTTGCTGGGCTCCATGTTTAACCTCCCACATTGGATAGGTATTGTTGTGACTACTGGACAGCCGGGCAGTTCCGGGCAGGTTTACATCACAACTCAATCCAACCTCGGGTTAAACACATCGTATTTTCTACATTTACATATCTTGTCATTCTTCTTTATTTATATGTAAATATTTGCGGCCCATTATTAAGTAAATGGTGTAAAGGTTACACCAATCATGGGCCCAACCCATACTTGAATTTGGGCCCTTCTATTTTATATTTTCATTCATTAATTAATTTTAACCCAACGTTATTTTCCCCCGTTTTACACGTCCGTTCATATATATTGGGCTTAGCCTTTTAAAGCCCAATTTAGCCATGCGAAAGGGGAGGCTTATGGCGTATACACAAAGAGGGGAAGGTGAGCGCATGAACTTGCAATACGACGTTGGAAATACAAAATAGAAATTGGTGTACTTGCATAGTGGTAACATAGGTGACATGAATAAAAGCATGTGAACTTGCATAGGTTTAACTACAACATGAACCTATATTCTTATTTAGGCATAATGTCAAACATAAGCATGTCATAAATATTCCTAGCATAAACATGGCATAATGTCAAACATAAGCATGGCATAAGTAAAGTTAACTTTGTTCATGGCCTAAACATAACAAGTCATGTTCATAAGGTTTCTACATGTTTACAAAGGGGATACTTTGTTACTAACACAAAAGCATAGTTCAACTTAATCATGGTTTAAGTCTAATCATATAACAATGGTATAAATATACTTATGCATAAATATTCCTAATCATGGTGTTTGCTTTAAACTTGCAAAAAGGGATTTTTGAGTCTAACCTAGCCATGTCTCACATATGTCATCATATAAACAAGATAGACTTAATCATAGATTTCAATTATGCCAAATATCATTCATAGCCTAGCCATATTCATAAGTTTGCAAAAGCATGACTTAATACATGGATTATGGTGTCAAAATTCCAACATGGTTTCATATGAACTATAACAACCCAACTTGTTTCAATTACTTGCAAAATGATTTATGCACAAAAATATACATCATGATGGCATAATATCAAAGCCCCCAAACTTGCATGAATTTCAATTAACTACATACATGTAGCTTCAACATAGATTACACAATTTGCGCAATATTCCAAACGTATATTTGCATAGAACTACCGCATGTAGTTCTTTATAATTGAATGACATAATTCAGAATATCCAAACGTATATAAATTGATAAGAACGCACAAATATGAATTTTATTGCCACAATTCAAGCATACATATCTACACAATTGTTTATTCATACCAAAGTAATACTCTACTTACAATGGTTGCGGCGAATTCTCTAATTAAGAGATATGATTCCTTTGTTGAATTGATTGGCTTTAGGTTGCTTGAATTGCTTTAGGCTTAGAACTTTCTTCCTAACTCTCTCTCTAGTCGGCGGCTATTCTTTGTCGTTCCTCAGCAACATGGCGGCTATAATCTTATTTTGAATGAATAGATTAGGGTTTAGTCTAGGGTTGTTTATATAGAGGTTAGGAATTGATTAGGACCCTTGATGTTGCTTGGATAGATCGTAGCCATTCATTAGGAAGAGAAACCAATAAAAACCCGCCACCTAGCCCTAATGACCAAGCAGACCACAGAAATTCGACCACACACCGACCTGGCCAGCCAGGTTAACTGGGCTCGACCAGGTCGATACCCCTGTCGACAGGGCTGTCGACAGCCCTGTCGACATGGGTAGCCCAGGTCGACAGCCCAGTCGACCTGGGTGGCCCAGGCGGGTGTTCTTCCACCCTGGCCCAATGGGCCCGATTTTAAATTATTATTTTATTCTGTTTGAATTTTAAATTTAATTCAAAACTTCCGAAGGCCATATCTTCTTCATACGGACTCCGTTTTTCAAAAACTCGGACTCTATTTCGCGTATTTTTCCGAGACGAACGCAATGGCGTATCCCGTTTCCCTTAGTTCTTTGATTTGAATTTGATTATACTTTAATTCTTGAATTTCACAGTTATAGAATTTTCGGGGTGTTACAAAAATGCTACAATTTCTGTTGTAAACAGGTTAAAATCTTTTTGGTTTACTTCATAATTTCAGTTTCAACTGAACTGATCAAAATATTAATTCCATTCTTTGTAACGAAAATTTTCAAAATTCCGAAAATTTTCTAACACTTTAATTTTCGGAGAATTTCGTCAACCTCTCCGCTGCACGGTTCATTCGGTACTACTACAACACGCCACTCTGGGCCTTCTCCCTTTATTGGACATCCAACTTTCTTGCTTCCATTTGCAAATCGATTCAGCATACCCAAATGCATCTCTAACTGATCTCCAGTCAGTTTATTCTCAATCAATAATTCTCTTACATCCCAACTCAAATCTCTTTTTCAAACTCCAGTTCAATTCCAATTCCAAATAATCAAATTTCCCAACCAAGTTCGGTTCTATTCCCAATCTCAATTCACAACTCAATTATTTTTCCAAGTCAAATCCTTATTCTAGTACGTTTTCCACCTATTTGGCTTTAATTCAACTCCCATTTTATTCAATTTAGTTAAATTTCTATTTATTTACTTCATAAGTAAATTTTAAATTTCAGAACTCAAATTCCTGTGGTTTTTATTTCAAATCATTTTGAAATCATATATATATATATATACATTCATAACATAACAATTCAAGACATTTGAATTTCCGAACAACTTATTTCAAAACAAAATCTTAGGTAGTAATCCGTCACTAAGAAACTTGAAAATGAACACCGATGATGTTGCCATCATCATCAGAATTTATTTCCAGCCATCAAAGTGAGTTCAATACTATATTACTTTTAATACTCATTTCAACCCTTTTATTTTTGAAATTACTTCAAAATATCTTCACAGTACTTGAAAAACGATTTCAAATCTCCTAGGATTTAAAAATTCCCATATATTTAATCCAAATATTATTTCCAGCTCCTTTCCAAGTTTACAGGGTCTTATTTCAATTCTGGGTTTAAATCCAGATTTAGTTCATCTGATTTTTCATATCATACTCATATAATATTTCGATTGGTTATTTACATAACCAACCCACTTATAATCTTATTTGACCATAATAACGATCAACACTTCCAACATATTATACAGATATCAAGATATATACTTTTTTTATATCAAAATATATTTTGGGTAAAATTATTTCGTTTACCGAGCCTTTATAATGTCGAATAACTCTGTTTTAGAGTTTAGAAACACCTATCGATACAGTTTGCAATCCAGTATCGACCAGAATTCATAAACCACTCGCCAAACTAATCAACACAATATAAAACAGTTCTTATATTGATTTACAAATACACGCTCATATATATACACTCAAACTCAATCTAGGGTATTTCTAACCCCATCTCTACTGAGTTACGCCACAAAGCCAAGGCAATATTTTAACCTTATGCTCTGATACCAACTGTAACGACCCGAGGTTTTCGACTCCGAAAATCGACACAAAACCCAGCGTCGACTGTTCAGACATCGAAAATACCGGATCATTAATAGAAAGACATAAGAGGATGAGAAAGATAAGATAGAAATAATAGAACAGAAGAAGAAGAAGAACCCAACTGAGTAGAATCAGAGTAAACGCAAATCTCACAGCGGAACGAATAAAATATATTATATAACATAACTTTGAAATGCAAATCTGTTTTGTATATACATACCATTATCGAAGTACAACTCATATACATCACAGCGGAAATAATCTCTAAATATCTAACGGTGAAAGCTCCAGCTTTGAGCCCTCCAAGTGAATCTGCAAATCCTGAAGCACTTGATTGCCCGTACAAATTTATGCACCCAAGAGTTTAGGGAAAACAACAAAATAAACTCTGGGTCAGTCATGGGACTGGTGTGAGTAAATTCCAGCGATACTGTTTAACTTTAAAAATTCTTTTCAAACAAGAAGATAATAGTAAGACCAACCCACACATAAACATGGACGGTTTTTACCTTACTATAACCCAAATATCTTGATATCAAAATCCAGTGATATTATAATAGTGTCTAATCAAGTAAATAACCAAATAGCAGAACGCTTGCATCTCACGCTCTACATACATAGTATAAAATCAAAAACCACAGGCGCTTATTGGAGATTGGATTCCAACTATGACAAGGTATGGGACCACCTACCGCTCGTGTATTTCTAGAGGTGAATACACTGGGTTCAACAAGAACGTCTTGCAACCCGGCCCACACATGACCGACCACTCATTTCGCTTGAGTGTATCGAATGTATATCACCAACGGTTGGGCTCAAACCACCGTTTCCCGAAAAAGGGACAGCATTGATATAGATTAAAGAAGTAAAAGGAATTACTCTAGATAGGTGATTACACATCCTAATGGGAGCGACCCACATAGCCATGCTGCCTGCCCGATTTTTGTCATTTCCCGGTTGTGAAGCTTGAGGCTACGTCTATCTTTTAGAACACCTGGCCACCACACACTTTGAATGCCACATCGTCAAACCCATCAAATCACTAGTTGATCTTCAAAAATATTACGGGTATAAAAGCTAAGAGAAACGAATTTCTCCACCACCAGACGTAATATCTTGAAGCGATCGTCTTATGTGAGCGTTAGGGATACTCTGTCAGACATTCGTCCATACAAGTTGTCCTGGGACTGGACAAACAGAAAATATCATTCTGGCACAGGACGACCCTTGCATTTCACTCCGTCTTCAATTGTCTTCAGCATAATCAAATTCACAGCGCTTATTCCTATACAGAGTGGTTTTCGAATAATATATCCAACCAATCTCTCTGTGTTGACAATGATGGTCAAAACACTTCAATAGTCGGTTATTTAACTATCGAAGTAAAAACTACATTCATTCAAATGCACAACTAGACATCACACAATCACTGGCCCTTTTTATTTAACATTAATTTTCTTGTTCTTCATATCTTCCCAGATAATTTCTCAAAACCCATTTAGCCTTTCACATTTCTTGGAAACCATTTCTAGTTATTTTAACACTTGTTTTCCCCTATCTCAAAATATATGTTATTAACGTTTTTAAAACGTTTCTATTTTTTTTTCACGTTCCTTATTTTCCCTACTTTAAAAAATATACGTTATGGGAAAAATATTTCAAATTTCTATTTTAACCATTTTGACTTGCATAATGTTTGCATCTAAACATTATTCACTTAATCATGAATATTATCTCTCCATAGAAATCTGGACTCGTAAATTAAATAAATCTTGAGTTCATCTTTAAATATCGTTATAGGTTAAAAATCCTTTTCTCGAGTTATTTCACACATTTATACTTTATTTTCTACTTCCTAACCTTCATTTACAAATCAATTACTGGTTCATTATATATCAAGTTCACAACTTGATCTCGAATACATATTCGATTTCAAATTGTTGGTTTAAACCAAATATTAACTATCTTATCAAATTATACAATATATAATTTCTAAAAATAAATTATTTTGAAACATTCGACACAGTCGAGTTCTAATTACAAATCCTTTTGGATTTATTTCTATCCTATTTGTAATTTGAACATCGAAATAATTTAATTGTTTCCTTGAAACGATTTCCCATTTCAAAATCTATTCTTGAATTCATATTTCCCAAATTTCCCCAAACATAGTAATTCCATTTCATTTTAAATATCCCCTTTTTAAATCAAACTACTTGTTTTAGATAATTAAAACAAGTTATTGTTCTAGCCCAATCAATATTAAATTCCTATTATTTAATAATATAAATAATAGATTGTCTTTTTAAACTTTAATTCATGCCAATATATTTACGGTAATTAAAGAACCCTTATTTCAAGGCCAGTGTAATTCCATATCCAAACAAACAAGAATCAACCATGGATTATTCAATAGAATTGGTATCCAACTAACGATGTGTATACATGCAACGATATATATTATTCAACCAATTTAACTGTAATCTACCGAAACGACCATCACACAACATTCAACCAATATTATTATATTTTAAAATAGATCAGAGTCAATGAATTTACTCACCTTTGCGTGTTAACCGTTAAATAACGATTTGCGTCAGTTAATTCAAAGGAGCGTTTGATTTTTATCAAGTAACTCCAATAGCTCCATTCTCCACAAATTGGTTCCAAATTGTAGATCTTGCCATTTCGATTCTAACGGATCCAGTCGCGTTCAATTCTGTTACCGTACGAAGAAAATACGCTAGTTATAAGGTTGAACGAATTTAAATCGATTAATTAATTGATTCCTTAATAATAAATCCCTAATTACCATAAATAATTCCTTAGTCTTGTGATTTCCAGCGAATCACATTTAACCCAACGAAATCCTCTTTCTTCCCTGTTCATGATGAATGAATTTCAATCATCTGAACGTTAGAATTTTAACTAATACAAACATTATTCACTAATGATGATTGTTAGTGTTTAATTACCTTTGTTAGTCACTCAATAACTTCTTCTATTTGTTTAAAACGTTACTGCCTTTCTTTGTTTGCATGCGCCCCATCCTATTGGCCATACCTCGCTAGCTTGTCTCTCCACCACAAATGCTGTTACACGCAACCAACACTTCCCCAAAAACACAACAGTACCTCAACCCCATACTCCCCCACTGAAGCTTCTTTCCACCGTGTATACACACTAGTCTTTCTCCAATTTCTGCAGCAAGGATATGCACACAGTCTGTGCACCCCACACACCCCATACACTTCACAACATCCCTGTTCCACCTTTCCAACCACTCTTCTTCATGACTCAACGTCCTTTTCTTCTCCATACATAATACCCACGCCCATGCTCCTGTAGCGCCACCATACCATGCTGTTTTCAAAACCGTCCCACTTGCTCTCTCTACTCGCTACTCCTTCATACACATATTAAACCCAATATCACCTTTGTATTCTTCACACACTCGCACACACGTAGCTCTCATCAACTCTCGGCCTTGAGCAATGCTCGCTGTATGTTTAATTTTTGGTTTTGTATATGAGCGTTTGAGCTTTTAGTGGTAGCACTTCTTTGTTTTATTTTAATTTAATTTGGTTTGCTCCAAGGAAATGGACGAGGTGGGTGCTTCATTTATAGTTGAATATAAATCTTACTTGCTAAGCAAACTGCATACATTGTTATAATTCAGTGCGAAGTAACTGTGTAGTAATGTGATATCAACGTGCCTACAGAGATAGCTACTTGCACTGTAGAGGATGGTAATGTCTTGTATACATTAATAGATAGGTACTGTATTCTTTAAAACTAGGCTCGTACTTGAAAAGAAAGAACAAGGTGGTAGAATTAGTCCTCAGTTTCTATAGAATAGGCCTGCGAGCTTTCTGATGTGAGGAAATAGGGAAGAGCATGAATTTATAATAGCAAGAAAGGTTGCTTCATTTAGTACAGTATAGGTTGCAAAATTTTCAAAGATAGCCATGCGCGATTCTGATCAAACATTAGGCTTTGGCAGTTGTAAATTTAATATGATATGAAATGATAGTGTAACACCCCACCTCCGTTAAGGTCACTCACAAAGGGAATGCCTTAACTTTGGTGGAGCATTTTAGTAAACAGGACAGAAACTTACAAGACAGATAAAACAGTACTTGAAAATTTTTGACTTTATTACAGCGGAAACAGAAATTAATATGGTTACATCCTTTCAATTTCAGAATTCAAGTACAAAATATCAGTCTTGTACAAAAGCCTTCAAAATGCATAGTTTAAAATCATAATCCCCATGGAACGGAAGCTATACAGAGCCAAGCCATACTTTAAGCACTTCAAGAAAAGAGAAATCCGGATCAAGCTAAAGTATTTCCCTCCTTGGATAACCTGGGGGGGGGGGGGGAAACGGAAGAAAGGAGGCGAAACAACAAGGGTCAGACAAAAAGTCTGGCAAGTCCAGTGACTTTCAGCATATGAACAGATAATAATAATAATATGATATGAACATAAAACTGGATGTGAGATAACTATAACAGGTGTAGCAGATATAACAGAAAAACAGAATGATATAAACTATTGTTTTACACTTCTCTGCACTAATACTAGTATAGCAGAATTAGGTGTCTCCCTAATGTCTAAATTGAAGCAGGAACGGGTACAGAATACTTTAACAGAAACGGAATGCTAATAATGGGCCTTTACTACCCGATCAGAAACAGACAGAAGCAGAAACAGATTTATCTCTATGGAAACAGAATGTGGAATTAGATGTACACTAGTAATGGGCCTTTACCACCCGAACAGACGGTACCACACAGAAACAGACTGGTGTTACCACCCAACAGAAACAGACGGTACCAACAGAAACAGACAGAACTAAGCGTACCCTAAAACCCTACCCCAAGCGATCGGCTCCCTAATACATAAATATCCTGTGTCGGCCCCACAGTAGGGTGTATCACTCCCTAAAGTGACAACCAATTGGCACAGACCTATTTACAGATGTCACGGCGTCTTACATCCTCAGAGGCAGACCGGGATCCATGCACGCACATGACCCGGTTGGAACGCACCATCAACACCCCTCGCCATTATCAGAATGAACCACTTATAATTAGTTCAGTAAGCGTGCCCGGACCCTACCTACTATTGGGTCAAAGTTTTGATACCAGAAAGGGTTACTGACTAATATGGGTCCCAAACAACAGATGACACAAGTAATTCCCCTCCTAACCTTGTGTCCCCAGACTAACAGATTTCAGATTTATTTGTTTACAAGTTCAGTCATACAGAATTCAGATTTACTAGTTCACAAATTAAGTTAACAAGTTTTCAGACTAACGGATCGGATGTACAGATTTTTCAGATTTGTCTGACTTTGTATTGGACGGGTTTACTACACCTATTAATCCCGTTGGTTTATCCCTATTTTCCCCAATACGTTTTAGACGTCATTCTTATCTTAGATTTTCATTAATTAATTATTAATGCCCAGACCTCTCACATTAGGTCGCTAGCTTGTGGCCGCTGGATGGGCCGGGCGGTTCCAGGCAGACTTCTGCCACAAGCCAGACCTAACCTCGTGTCTTAAGCAGGTTATGACTAACTTCTCACATTAGAACCTATTGTTTGCGGCCACTGGATGTGCCGGGCGGTTCCGGGCAGAATTACGCCGCAAACTCATTCTAACCTCGAGTTAGTCACGTTTATCTTTGTGGCCAATTAATTAATAATTTACCGTTTATGCGCACGCCCAATATATATGCCAATTCAGATTATATCAATAACAGGATGATTATATCAACACAGCAGATAAAAGACTTTAGCAGATAACAGATTTTATATGACTTAACGGATTTAACAGATTTAGCAACTTAGCAGATTTTGGCATATAACAGGTTAGGCATTTCAACCGACAAATTTAACAAATTAGGCATTTCAATCTAATTAGCAGTCTAGGCAATATAACAAAACTAGCAGTTTAGGCAACTTGGCAAATTAGCATATTTAGCAAATTTAATATTTCTAAAGGTTTTATTTACATGCCTTGCCTAATCATAAATTGGCCTAAATTCATATGCCTAAATAATTGTCGTGATTCACAATAAGATCATATACTTCCATGTTTGCATACCTTTACATAGCGCAGAATATGGACATAATTTACCCTATAACATATGTTCCAATTTTTGTTAAACTAACCTTATACAGCAGATTCACATATAAATTATACCAAATATGATCATTAATTACAGTGCAGGCCATATATGCAAAATTCCCTATTTAGGTGTAATCACAATAGTAGAGATCCTAATTAATGTAAATCTTTTACACCTACGTTTCCATATCCTTCTCCTTATTAAGTCATGAATCATTATGCAAAATATATCCAACAATCTAAATCATATCTTCTAAAAAAAATCAGATCTTGACTTTTATATGCATTTTGTCCAAAGTCTCAAATCATATGTAATCATACAATGGTTCCTCTTTTCTTCTATCATAGAATATGCATAGATCCAAATCTAGTTTACAACATATGCTCATCTTTTTTTCTAATTAATTACAGATCTAAATTACAACATAACTATGCATACAACATGCATAAATTATATGTTCATAGTCAAATTTATGCATATGTCCAATATATTTTATGCCTCAGACCTAAAGTCATACATTCAATTTAGTCTTGTCAAATTTCGCATCATTCATCCCAAAATTTGCGTTCATACGTTCATCTCTTATGAGATTAGGCACAGGCTCGTGGTAGCCTGGCTATAGAAACAGAAAAGAAGAAAAGGGATACAGAACAGTCACAGAAAAACAGATCTGACAGAAGAGAATATATATACAATCTCAGATTCAGAATTAAAAACATATCAAAATTATAATTAACGTTTATAGCGGAAAATAACTGTACTTGCCTTGATTGGATTAAAGAAAGAACTTTAGTTGTTACAGATTTGTTGCAGAAGCTTTTATCTCAAATTTGAATTTAGGATGATGTTGATTGACTTCTAGTTTTGATTCTAGCAGAGTAGCGACGCCATTTTTATTTTTATTTAGAAGAAGAGAGCAATAGAGGCTAGAGAATTGTGTTAGAGACTTAGGTTAGGTAGAGTATAGGGCCGTTTTTATAGAGTTTATGAACTGATTAGGACCATCGATGTTGCTTGGATTGATCGTAGCCATTCATTCGAAAGAGAGACCAATTAGAGCCTGCCACCTAGCCCTAATGACAAAGCATGCTTCTGAAAATCGACCAACATAGACTAGGCCAGCCAGGGTGGACTGGGTTCGACCTGGGTCTGGACCAGGTCGACAGCCCTGTCGACAGCCCTGTCGACCTGGCTAGACCAGGTCGACAGCCCAGTCGACCTGGGTGTCTTAGGCGGGAATTTTCCCGCCCTGGCCAATTGGGCCCGATTTTTAATTTTAAACTTAATTCAGAAACTTCCGGAGGCTATATCTTCTTCATACGGACTCCGTTTTTCGAAAACTCGGACTCTATTTCGCGTATTTTTCCGAGACGAATGCAATGGCGTATCCCGTTTCCCTTAGTTCTTTGATTTCAAATTAATTATACTTTAATTTGTTAATTCCACAGTTATAGAATACACGGGGTGTTACATTCTCCCCCACTTAAAAGGATTTCGTCCCCGAAATCTTCAAGTTAAGAAGAATGTGTCCTACCATCCAATCACCCATCTACTCAACCATCATCCACAAGCATCCATTGTCCTTAGAAAACTTCTAATGTTGTATGAACATATGCAAAAGTGTGTGTATATGTTCCTTATCTAATGCAAAGATCAGGCGGTCTACTGATTCAGTTGACCTCCTTAATGCGAATTATGTCAGTGCCATGAGTCCAACATGTATGCAATAGAATTCTGATGATATATATTATTTCTATATGAGTGCACAACCATTCACTCAAATGCAACATCCATGTGCTGAATCAACCATTTTGCATCCACAAGAATTGAAAAATGCTCACCCATCCATATGCAGTATGAGAGTGTTTTCGAGCCGATCTAGTGCCCAGTGTGTGTATATGCATCCACGGGCAACCACTAGCAACCACTTGCATCCACTTGCAACCATCAAACATAACATGTCTCAAATACATGTTTACACCCATTAGTTTCTACCTAAAGTTCAAATATTCGATCGATAGGATACAGTCGAATGATGGAAGCGAGTACAGATAGAACGAAAATTTGGTTCCCATTAGACATGGGTCCTAAGTATCGGCCCCAAAGACCGAAACCAATATCAAATTGACACCCAGAGGAGTACCTTCTTTAGACAATGTCAAAACTGGAAATCCTATAAAAAGTATTTAGATATTTACAGACTACTGGTACAGATCAGGTTCCCTAATGATTCTTAGGAAGCTAAGCATGATAAAATCATACCCTATGAAAACTCAGAATGTATGCGCCATACTTGACGCCTAACACAGATATCCCTCAAACCCCAATCTCAAACAGATGATCCATAACCCTTATGGGTCTGAGTCTATAGCGGAATTCAGAAATAATACTAGCATTAAAGTGCAGGGTATCGATTACAAAATCAAAATACCAGAATCAGAAAAAGTCACAATCAGATAAAGAAATTAAACCTACTATAGAAATTTTCCTATTTCTATCCTAGCCACTAGCCTCAAGAGTGTTCGCCTTCCCTCCTTGTCCTCGTCTCTTCGGGCAGTCCCTAGTGAAGTGTCCCATCTCCCCACAGTTGAAGCAAGCGCCCTTCCTTTTTCTGCAATCCTTGTTCAGATGAGTTGAGCTCCCACAAGTAAAGCACTTTTTCCCCTTCTTATCTTCAGACTTCTCATCCTTCTTTTGTGTTTCCCTTTTGGGCCCCGCTTTCTTATTATGTGGTTCTTCCTTCTTTGTCTCTTTCGGGCCCTTGTCTTCCTCGTGCAGTAGTGCCATATCCACCAATTTCTCGTAAGTTGCTCCCATGGGTACATGAGTCATGGCTAGGTGTAACAACCCGAAAATCTGGGCCAGTTTAAAATTTTTATTTTGGCAATTTTAGCGAATTTTGATTATTTAAAATGAATTATTTTAAATAATATCGACGAGAAATTTATTTTGAATAGAATCGAACGTATATATTATACGCGTCGTCGTTAGAATATAAATATTTATATATAATTATAAATAGAATTGAAAATGGCGCGGTAGTTCGATAATTCGATTTCAAACTTCAATTGAATGTACCGGGTGCAAAACAATCCGGATTTTAATGAAACCAAAAATAGTAGGATCTAATTGATGATATCTTTCCAACGAATCCGACCAATCGAAATTTCATAGCGGGAATCAAAAGATATGTCCAGTTGAAAATTCTGAATAGTCGCTACGGAATTCAGGCCCTTAAAAATGGACATTTTGCAAACGACCTCGGATTTCGACGAAACCAGTTTTGTTGGGTCCGTGATGTCGAGTTATTGCTAGATTCCAAATTTCATAATTTTTCGAATCAATATGTGAGCGCGGCAAAGGAAAACGCGTTTGACCAGTTTTAGTTGATTTTAATCGACTGGAAAATGGCCATTTTTCAAACGGTCTCAGAATTCGACGAAACTAGTTTTGTTAGGACCGTATCGTCAATACGAAGCTAGAAAATATTTTTTGGGAATTTTTCTAGTTAGTATGTGACCTCGGTAATTTGAAATGTATGTTTAAAATTCAATATAGTGATTTAAATGTAAATTTAACGGAAACTAATCGAAACGGTAGAAACAGCTTGCGATACATATCCCATTGGGTTCGAAATAGGGGTAAAACGCTATGGACGACAGGCGGTGGGCCTCGTTTCGAGGTCGTATGTAAAAGTCAACTTCTAGAAATTAAATAATATATATATAAAAAAAAAAGAGAACCCCCTCCTCCTTAAAACCGTTCTGCCCCCCCCCTCTTCGAAATTAAATCAGAAAAAAAAAGAAAAAAAAAACGCGCAGAGGGAAATCGATGGATCTCCTCCGATCGACGCCCGCCATCGCGAGACCCGTCCTCCGCCCTACCAGAACCCCCCCACAACGCCTCTGCCTCCTTTCCCCTCTCCGTAGATCGAAGCCCCAATCCCCCCCTTAACCCAACGCGGAACCCTAAACCGCGAACCACCCAATCGCGCCGCCCGCCACCGCTTTGCTCGACCCCTGCCTAGCCGACGCCCCCTTCAGCACCCGTCCTCCTCCTTCCTGTGACGTGGGGCCCCCGCAAGCGAAAACAGCGAAAAGAAAAGAGAGCGGTAAGTTTTTTTTTGTTGTTTAATTCGTTTAAATTCGAATAACCAGTTTTTATATGTATTTATCCTTATAAAAACTCTGATTTTTTTTCCGTTATAAAATTCTAATTTTTTAATGATGTTAAGTTAGGATTTATATGAAGATAAAGTTTTTTTTTATGAACATCGACAGAAAAATTTGATTTTTAAAAAATGAATAAAGACGATATTTTTATATTATAGAAAAGTTAAAAATATAATTTTTATAATATAGAAAGAATAAAAATATAATTTTTATAATATAGAAAGAATGAAAATGGGATTTTTAAATATTGAACTTCGAAATAAAAATGGGATTTTTAAATATTGAACTTCGAGATAAAAATGGGATTTTTAAATATTGAACTTCGAGTTAAAAATAGAATTTTTATATATTGAACTTCGATAGAAAAATAGAATTTTTATATGTTGAACTTCGATAGAAAAATAGAATTTTTATATGTTGAACTTCGACAGAAAAATAGAATTTTTATATATTGAACTTCGACAGAAAAATAGAATTTTTATATATTGAACTTCGACAGAAAAATAGAATTTTTATATATTGAACTTCGATAGAAAAATAGAATTTTTATATATTGAACTTCGATAGAAAAATAGAATTTTTATATATTGAACTTCGATAGAAAAATAGAATTTTTATATATTGAACTTCGATAGAAAAATAGAATTTTTATATATTGAACTTCGATAGAAAAATAGAATTTTTATATATTGAACTTCGATAGAAAAATAGAATTTTTATATATTGAACTTCGAAATAAAATGTGATTTTTATATATTGAATAACATAGTAAAAATTCGATTTTTACGTATGTAGTGGCTACGGGCAACGAAGACGACGAAGATGCGATAGCGATGAAGATTTCTATCAATGAAGTGCAGTGGAGCTAGGATAGCTATAGGTGAGAATTTCTCACCTTTCAATTTCTTTTCTAGTTATATATATATATACTAGGATGCAGACGGTGTTTAGTAGCACCCGACACAATCGTCCACAGACCATGGACTTGTTTGTTTGGCTGTTTGGTGATTGATTGCGATATTGGTTTGAATGTGGTTTGTGGTGTGAAAAATCGAATCGATAAATTGGTTAGGATTAGACGTGCGCCGTTATAAGGCGAAGGAGTAAGGCTAGGTTAGACTCTTACTCCAAATTTTGTGGTTTGCATAACGAATTGATTTGATTGATGTGTGAATGGCGTGGGCCTTCACTAGACCGGGGATAAGGCTAGGCCTCGTCCCGTTTCTAGTATCGTGCCGTTATGCCGCCGAAATTTTCTAAAATATGTTAGAAAAATGAAAATATCATTTTATTGAATAAATGAACTGAGTAGAAATTCATATGCTAAAATAAAATGTTTTATCGTTAAAAATATAATTTTTAACGTGAAGTGAATAAAATAAAATATTCATTTACAAACCGGACGGTTTGTTTATGTACACCTATTTGAATGACATTGATTGGGACGATAAATTTTACACATCGCCCAACTGCACGAATAAAATATTTGCTTGATTGTTTGAAACCCCACACGGGTGTTGGGATGAAATATGAGGTTCACTCATCCTAATTGATTAAATATGTCGATCGATTGATTGACAGGCTGTTATAAGCGTTAGATATCTATATTTGACGCTTATACAGTGTAGTGCACTTTTGTTGATGGTTGATTATTTTTCAATGCTATTATATACATGTGTTGTATGGAAATCCATATAATTAACTTTATATGGTAATTGCTTGGGCCTCATTCCAATTTGAAAAATAAAGAATAATATAAAATAAAAGTTCATGTGTTGACAGTACTCATTCATTGAGATTGGTCATGTGTTGAACGAAATGTTTTAGTAATAAAATTTACATCTTTATAATATATATAAAAAAAGAAATATTTGAAATAGAATATTTGAAAATAGAAATTTATGAAGCCGGGTAGATTAGATTGACGCCATTTTGACGTGAACGATACTTATATTGAATTGAAAACGATTTCGAAATGAATTGAATTGAAAACGATTTCGAAATGAATTGAAATGAAAACGATTTCGAAATGAATTGAATTGAAAACGATTTCGAAATGAATTGAATTGAAAACGATTTCGAAATGAATTGAAAGCGAAGTGAAATGAATTCAAATTGAATTGAAATTTGAATTGAATAGAAATGGATTTTAAAACGAATTTATAAAGAAGAATTCAATTTTGATTTGAATTGAAATGGAAGTTGAAAATGTTTTTGAAACGAATTCAAAACTATTTATATAATTCGTTTTAAATAGAAATCGACGATATATATATATTATATATTATATATATAATATAATGGCCTGAATAGAACGCGCCGCGCCGCGGCAATTCGTAAATTTCGACCATTTATTTCAAACGGACATTACGGGAGATCCGACCGTCGGATTCTCCTAAAACCGGAACCGTTGGGTTCGTATCGAAAAGAGCTTTCTAAAGAATATTAGAAATTAGAAATCTAACGGTTGGATTTGGAATTATGTCCAAATCAAATTTGAAAAAGGTCGCTGTAAGTGCAGTTCGATGACCATTGATGGAAATCGACTGTACGGGCCTTGATAAAATTATTAAAAATAGTAATAATTTGTGTAAAATCATAAGAAATGATTTAGAAAGAATTGGGATGAAAAACTCCATATTTGAAAAGATAAAAATAGATTTTTATCGAAATGAACTAGTTTTGAACTAGAATTATAATTCTATTTATTTTTAAATAAATAAATTGAATTTAAAAAGGGTTTTAAAAATAACCAGAATATCCAATGATTGCATTAGAGTGGATGTGAATCGAAATTGTCTATATTTCGATGTTGGAATTCATGATTATACAGGTGTTGTTATGGAAATTTGAAAGATATATATTTATATCGTTATTTCCAATACGACATTTGTTAATCGTAGAATTTGATATTGAATATAAGCCGATATATTGTCTATTCAGAGCCTTGTGTTGAATATCAAATGTGATTTGGGTTTGTCTTGAATGGTGTCTTCACTAACACTGTTCTTGGACCCAGTTGAGAAAAGATTAAATCTTTTTATTTAGATTTAATGAAGTGTTCCAATTAAATAACATTTAATTGGAATTGAATCGATATTGATTTTTGGGTTTATCGTGGACAGTGTTTTAAATAACACTCGTTCTTTAACCCGATGATTAATGAATGTGATTTTGGGTTTATCGTGAACCGTGTTTTTAAATGACACTGATTCTTTAACCCAGTCAAAGATTAAAACTAAGTGGAGTTTTAATGAATCTTTAATTAGATTGAAATAATCGAAATGGAGTATCACCAGTTTTGCTCCAGGCGATAGTTAAATCTTTAATTAGATTTGAACGTGAAATGGTAATTGAATTTACCGATAACACCTTGGTGTTAGATATGAAGTATAACCAGTTTTACTTCATGGGATGAATAGGTTGGGATTGGGAAATTAAAACAAATGATTACTTCGGTAAGGTTCGCTAATCCCGACTAGTTTGAATTGATATTCAAAAATGGATTAAAGAATAAATTCAAGGAATTTATCTTTGATAAAATTAATGGGAACCTTTCCCTATGAATGTGAAATCAGAAACTAACTGTCGGTTAGCTAAGCAGAACGGTTTTCTGGGTATTGATCTGATGTTGGTTTCGGCCTTCGGGGTTAATATTTGGGGAATTATTCTCTTGATTAATTTACGGTTAGTGACTGATGAATTGGAATGAGGCGTATGTTGTGTTTGTGTAACACTTATTTAAAATATACGCGAGTTATTCGGAAAGATTGGGTTTATCCCATTCTGAATAACTGATACGACGATAAGTCGAAGATGAAGACGATGGTCGAAGACCAGAAGTCTTCACGTCGTTTGGGTAATTACTGATGATCTTGATTGGGCTGTACACCCAAGAAGATGGAAACAGTTGGTGATCGTCCAGACGTACTTGGAGATCGATGGATATGCGGGGTACTAGGTGCCTCCGGTTTCGTTCAGACCCAGAACGGACTTGTAAATGGACTGTGTGTCTGACATTGGATTTTAGTCTGTGTGTTTGATTTCTATTAAATATATATCTGTTTGGCGGCGGAGAATTTATTCTCTTGCTTAACGCCCTTCTCTGAGACGTACGAGCTCAGGGGTTATATATTGATGGATATCAAACGCATGGAGTGAATTGCCTGTGTGGCATGCCTAAGTAGCAAATGATCAAGGCTTCTGTTGAAAAGCAAAGTCTTGTGGTTGATGATCGAAGCACGGCCTTCGTGGCGTAGCTTTGTGTAACGTTTACTTCACGAGTTTCACACCCGGTATGAACCAAAAACGGGAGAGGACATCAGGGAGGACTTGCGTTTCTTTCTAGCTAGAAGTGGCGTCAGTGGTTTTACACGCCCTGACGAGTTTGACTTATGTGGTTGTTGCTGTTGCGAGGCGCCTCGGATTGATCGGTCGTTCTCGAACCGATGGAGTCATTTAGTTGGCTCATTTACGCCCCAAAGGGCGGGGAAACGTAGTGTTCAGGCATAATAATCCACTTCGGTGGACCGGCCCTGACGATCTAAAGGGTTGATGCGTTCTGATCCTGTGGCTCGGGCTAGAGAGTCACGAATCGGTTGAGGACTATCTTTTGCCTCGGTTCATAGACGGAAATCCAATTTCCAAATACGTGACTTTGCGGTTTTATTTGTAAACCTATATATGGCGACATAGTGGCATGGGACGCTCATGCCGCCTATGATTGATACTTATGATTTGAAGTTGTTTTATACACTATGCACTTATAATAGTATCAAATGATTTGTTTTAAACGTATCAAGCATTCTTTGGCTGTTATAAGGGAAAACCCTATCCCCCGGCTTGCGTTGCATTGTGTGATAGGACCTGGGTCTTATAACAGCTTCATTTTTCTTTATTTAGCATTGCGTTGTTAGTATATGCACTGGTATTCTTGGGAGGAAACCCGTTCCGTGTTATACGGCGTGGTCCCTTGATTTACCTAATGATTTAAAATAAAGATTAACTGTTTTAGTTCTCACACCAGTCACATGACTGACCTGGAGTTTATTGTTTTAACCTAAACTCTGGGTGCCCCTATTTTCCGCACGGGCAGCTAGTAGTTTTGGTTTTGCAGATTTATATTCACAGTATCCTGGTTTACAGCTGGAACGATATCCGGAAAGCTTTGTATCCGTATATCTACTTCTAGTTGTGTATTGTATTATTTTCCGCTGCTATGTATTTAAATGTAATTTAAATCTCTGATATTTCCGTGTAATATTCATTTATACTCTGTATATTCTTGTAATCTGATGCATGGTTGTAATATACTATGAAATGTTCTTTTGTATGCGTTCTGTTGTGGTTTGTTCTCGAACTATCCGACACTTTCCTTTACGGGGAAGTTACGGGTTTTCACACTAGGCTGTGCAGTGGCTCATTCAATCCTTTAACAAAGCGGAGAGCCTTTTTATGCTGAGTGTTGACTAAATCCAATCCGAATCTTGCTAGTTGGTTGAACTGGTTGACGTATTCCTTGACCGTCATACTTCCTTGCTTAAGAGACAAGAACTTTTCCAATTGTAAACTTCGTTCAGCTTGCGAGAGGAATTTTGTCTCAAACCTTGTTCTGAAATCCATCCATGTCTCAACCGGCCTCTCGGCGTTAGTGACTTCCCACCAGTAGGAAGCTTCGTCTTTGAGCAGCCATACTGCCAACTGTACCTTCTTCCTATCGTCCACCTCGAAGATAACGAATAGAACCTCAGCTTCTTTGAGCCAATTCCTTGCTTCTACGAATGATTCAGTTCCTTTGAAATCCTTCCCACCCATGGCCCTAAAATCTCTACAGATCTTTGAGAAAGCAATTGCACGAGGAGGGGGTGGAGGAGGGGGATCATTTGCTGGACCTGCAGCGGCGGTCCTAGCCTCAAGATATTGACGAAACCAACCGGGTACATGAACACCCTCTGGTATCTCAGATGCTTCAGACATGCTGGAACGAAAAAGGAAAGGTTCAATACAAAAAGGACTGAAAGAAAGATATATGGCTCTTGGGGATCATGTTTTTCAAAATAAGCTTTATTTTTGAAAATACTTCCTTTCAAAACCTTTTTTTTTTGAAAATAATTTTTCAAAACTTTTTTTTTTATAAAATCTTGTAACCTTCAGCTCTGATACCAAGTGTAACACCTCACCTCCGTTAAGGTCACTCACAAAGGGAATGCCTTAACTTTGGTGGAGCATTTTAGTAAACAGGACAGAAACTTACAAGACAGATAAAACAGTACTTGAAATTTTTTGACTTTATTACAGCGGAAAAAGAAATTAATATGGTTACATCCTTTCAATTTCAGAATTCAAGTACAAAATATCAGTCTTGTACAAAAGCCTTCAAAATGCATAGTTTAAAATCATAATCCCCATGGAACGGAAGCTATACAGAGCCAAGCCATACTTTAAGCACTTCAAGCAAAGAGAAATCCGGATCAAGCTAAAGTATTTCCCTCCTTGGATAACCTGGGGGGGGGGGAGGAACGGAAGAAAGAAGGCGAAACAACAAGGGTCAGACAAAAAGTCTGGCAAGTCCAGTGACTTTCAGCATATGAACAGATAATAATAATATGATATGAACATAAAACTGGATGTGAGATAACTATAACAGGTGTAGCAAATATAACAGAAAAAAAGAATGATATAAACTATTGTTTTACACTTCTCTGCACTAATACTAGTATAGCAGAATTAGGTGTCTCCCTAATGTCTAAATTGAAGCAGGAACGGGTACAGAATACTTTAACAGAAACAGAATGCTAATAATGGGCCTTTACTACCCGATCAGAAACAGACAGAAGCAGAAACAGATTTATCTCTATGGAAACAGAATGTGGAATTAGGTGTACACTAGTAATGGGCCTTTACCACCCGAACAGACGGTACCACACAGAAACAGACAGGTGTTACCACCCAATAGAAACAGACGGTACCAACAGAAACAGACAGAACTAAGCGTACCCTAAAACCCTACCCCAAGCGATCGGCTCCCTAATACATAAATATCCTGTGTCGGCCCCACAGTAGGGTGTATCACTCCCTAAAGTGACAAACAATTGGCACAGACCTATTTACAGATGTCACGGCGTCTTACATCCTCAGAGGCAGACCGGGATCCATGCACGCACATGACCCGGTTGGAACGCACCATCAACACCCCTCGCCATTATCAGAATGAACCACTTATAATTAGTTCAGTAAGCGTGCCCGGACCCTACCTACTGTTGGGTCAAAGTTTTGATACCAGAAAGGGTTACTGACTAATATGGGTCCCAAACAACAGATGACACAAGAAATTCCCCTCCTAACCTTGTGTCCCCAGACTAACAGATTTCAGATTTATTTGTTTACAAGTTCAGACATACAGAATTCAGATTTACTAGTTCACAAATTAAGTTAACAAGTTTTCAGACTAACGGATCGGATGTACAGATTTTTCAGATTTGTCTGACTTTGTATTGGACGGGTTTACTACACCGATTAATCCCGTTGGTTTATCCCTATTTTCCCCAATAAGTTTTAGACGTCATTCTTATCTTAGATTTGCATTAATTAATTATTAATGCCCAGACCTCTCACATTAGGTCGCTAGCTTGTGGCCGCTGGATGGGCCGGGCGGTTCCGGGCAGACTTCTGCCACAAGCCAGACCTAACCTCGTGTCTTTAGCAGGTTATGACTAACTTCTCACATTAGAACCTATTGTTTGCGGCCACTGGATGTGCCGGGCGGTTCCGGGCAGAATTACGCCGCAAACTCATTCTAACCTCGAGTTAGTCACGTTTATCTTTGCGGCCAATTAATTAATAATTTACCGTTTATGCGCACGCCCAATATATATGCCAATTCAGATTATATCAATAACAGGATGATTATATCAACACAGCAGATAACAGACTTTAGCAGATAACAGATTTTATATGACTTAACGGATTTAACAGATTTAGCAACTTAGCAGATTTTGGCATATAACAGGTTAGGCATTTCAACCGACAAATTTAACAAATTAGGCATTTCAATCTAATTAGCAGTCTAGGCAATATAACAAAACTAGCAGTTTAGGCAACTTGGCAAATTAGCATATTTAGCAAATTTAATATTTCTAAAGGTTTTATTTACATGCCTTGCCTAATCATAAATTGGCCTAAATTCATATGCCTAAATAATTGTCGTGATTCACAATAAGATCATATACTTCCATGTTTGCATACCTTTACATAGCGCAGAATATGGACATAATTTACCCTATAACATATGTTCCAATTTTTGTTAAACTAACCTTATACAGCAGATTCACATATAAATTATACCAAATATGATCATTAATTACAGTGCAGGCCATATATGCAAAATTCCCTATTTAGGTGTAATCACAATAGTAGAGATCCTAATTAATGTAAATCTTTTACACCTACGTTTCCATATCCTTCTCCTTATTAAGTCATGAATCATTATGCAAAATATACCCAACAATCTAAATCATATCTTCTAAAAAAAATCAGATCTTGACTTTTATATGCATTTTGTCCAAAGTCTCAAATCATATGTAATCATACAATGGTTCCTCTTTTCTTCTATCATAGAATATGCATAGATCCAAATCTAGTTTACAACATATGCTCATCTTTTTTGCTAATTAATTACAGATCTAAATTACAACATAACTATGCATACAACATGCATAAATTATATGTTCATAGTCAAATTTATGCATATGTCCAATATATTTTATGCCTCAGACCTAAAGTCATACATTCAATTTAGTCTTGTCAAATTTCGCATCATTCATCCCAAAATTTGCGTTCATACGTTCATCTCTTATGAGATTAGGCACATGCTCGTGGTAGCCTGGCTATAGAAACAGAAAAGAAGAAAAGGGATACAGAACAGTCACAGAAAAACAGATCTGACAGAAGAGAATATATATACAATCTCAGATTCAGAATTAAAAAAATATCAAAATTATAATTAACGTTTATAGCGGAAAATAACTGTACTTGCCTTGATTGGATTAAAGAAAGAACTTTAGTTGTTACAGATTTGTTGCAGAAGCTTTTATCTCAAATTTGAATTTAGGATGATGTTGATTGACTTCTAGTTTTGATTCTAGCAGAGTAGCGACGCCATTTTTATTTTTAATTAGAAGAAGAGAGCAATGGAGGCTAGAGAATTGTGTTAGAGACTTAGGTTAGGTAGAGTCTAGGGCCGTTTTTATAGAGCTTATGAACTGATTAGGACCATCGATGTTGCTTGGATTGATCGTAGCCATTCATTCGAAAGAGAGACCAATTAGAGCCTGCCACCTAGCCCTAATGACAAAGCATGCTTCTGAAAATCGACCAACATAGACTAGGCCAACCAGGCTGGACTGGGTTCGACCTGGGTCTGGACCAGGTCGACAGCCCTGTCGACCTGGCTAGACCAGGTCGACAGCCCAGTCGACCTGGGTGTCTTAGGCGGGAATTTTCCCGCCCTGGCCAATTGGGCCCGATTTTTAATTTTAAACTTAATTCAGAAACTTCCGGAGGCTATATCTTCTTCATACGGACTCCGTTTTTCGAAAACTCGGACTCTATTTCGCGTATTTTTCCGAGACGAACGCAATGGCGTATCCTTTTTCCCTTAGTTCTTTGATTTCAAATTAATTATACTTTAATTTGTTAATTCCACAGTTATAGAATACACGGGGTGTTACAGATAGGGTATACGGTAGGTAGGTTTAGGCTGTGAAGAGTTTTCATTTCATGTATTAGATTTGAATATGCAAGCGTATCCATCGTCTGCGTTCGCTTCAATTTCAGATAACTATAGAATATAGGCTGTGCTCGTGAACTGATGGGTTACAAGACTTTAGGATGAACTGTCATTATTATTTTATTTGTCAAGTTTATCTACTGGTGCTCATCCTTGTTTTGAAATAATCAATGATATGGATATGCCGTACTCCTTTGGCTTGAAGTCTTAGCCACTAGGGTAGCTGAAGTTTGCAAAATAGGGATTTGGTCACCTGACATATGAAGGAAAAACATAGCGTATGGTTTGATTTTCCGAGATGAGATAGAGATATCTTCATATATATATTTATCTTCTATTCGAAATCTTGCAGAGAAATGGCTTAAAGATTTTCGCATTGTTTATTAATGAGGGCAACATACCATATTAAATGTGAATTGATGTTTGTGGTCATAAAAGTCAGTGTATACATTAGAGTTTTAGGATACCGTAGCACTATACAAATGTGATAACTCTCTCTCACTCAATTTAATTTATAGTTATTATATATTAGGTTGCAGATGAGGCTTAGTAGCTCCTGACACCGTCATCCACAGACCATGGACGACTTGTTTGATTGTATTGTTTGTGTGGATTGTGATTGGGATTGTATTGTTGTATATATGAAATTATTTATATGAAATAAATATATAAATTATTATGAAATAAAATAAAATAAATATTCATTTACAAACTGGACGGTTTGTTTGTGTACACTTATTTATCTGATATTGATTGGGACGATAATTTTTACACGTCGCCCAACTGCACAAATAATAAACAGTATTTGTTATTTGGAAACCCCACATAGGTACTGGGATAATATTTGACATACACTGATCCCAATAATTAGTGGTATGTCAATTGATGGGTTGACAGACTGTATAAGCGTTATTTATTTATTTTAATGCTTATATAGCTGTAGAATGCACTCTGGATGTTGTTTGAATTTTTAATGATTGTTTATCATTATTGTTGTCTACACACGATGTATGAAATCCATATAACTGAAATTATATGGTAATGGATTGAGTCTGATTCCAGTTCAGAATTGACGAATATTTTAAAATAATATAATATTCAAAAAATATTGAAATGTGAAGCCGTGTTAAGTAGTTAAACGCCATTTTAACATGAACGGGATTCTGTTGATTTTATTCGTTTTAAAATGAATATCAAAAAGTGATTTCAAAATCAGATATTTTGAAAGTATTATCATTTTAATATTATAATGATAATAGAATATTCAAATTTGATTTAAATTTGAAATTGAAATTGAAATCGATTTGAAATGAATTTATAAACGAAATTATATGGAATATTCAAGTTTGATTTAAATTTGAAAATGAAATTGAAATCGAATTGAATTTATAAAGGAAATTATAAAGTACATTCAATTTTGGTTTGAATTTGAAAATCAAATTTGAAATTGTTTTAAAACGAATTTATAATGGAATATTCAATTTTATTTGAAATTGAAATAGAAGTGGAAATTGTTTTTAAAATGAATTTAAAACAAATTATAAAATTCGTTTTAAATAGAAATCGATGAAATTTATAATATATATATATTATAATGGCCTGAGTAAAACGCACCACGCAGCAATCGTTCGCGAATTTCGATCATTAAATTCAAATTGATGTTACATGAGATCCGACCGTCGAATTCTCCTAAAACCAGAACCGTTGGGTTCGTGTCGAAAAGAGCTTTCCAATGAATACAAGAGATTTGAAATCTAATGGTTAGATTTGGAGATATGTCCAAATCAATTTCGGAAACGGTCGCTATAGATGCAGTTCGGTGGCCGTTATTGGATCCGCCTGTATGGGCGATAATAAATTTATTAAAAATATGGAAAAATTAAGTAAAATCATAATAAATGATTTGGAAAGATTTTGGATGAAAAATCCCAGTTTTGAAAAGTTAAAAATATATTTTTATCCAAATGAACTAGTTATTAACTAGAATAATAATATATTTATTTTTAGAAATAAATAAATTGGATTTGAAAATGGTTTTAAAATAACCAGAATTTTTTCAAATAAATAAATTGGAATGGATTTGGTATGGAAATAATCTTCAGAATATTTTCGATATTGGATTTCGTGATTATACAGATATTGTTGAGGAATTTGGAAGATATATATATATATATATATATATATATATCGTTATTCCAATACGATATCCGTTGGCTTCAGAATTTGATATTGAATATAAGCCGATATATTTTCTATTCAGAGCCTTGTATTTGATATCAAATTAGATTTTGGGTTTGTCGTGAACGGTGTCTTCATTAACACTGTTCTTAAACCCAGTTGAGAAAAGAATAAATCTTTAAACTAAGATTTAGTGAACTTTTCCAATTAATTAATATTTAATTGGAATCGAATAAATGAATTTGATATTTGGGTTTATCGTGAATGGTGTTTTAAATAACACTTGTTCTTTAACCCAAATAACAGTGAAGAATATGATTTGGAATTTATAATCTTTTAATTAAGTTTTATGGAATTTTCCAAAGTAAAGATGTCCAATTTGATATAATAAATTGGAATTGAATGGAATTCGAGTTGGTAATAGTCGAAGTGAGTTTCTATGGAGGAAGACTGTTAATATATATGGAATTTAAAAAGCTTTGTCGTTATTACATTTATATTATTAGTGGGATACGTTAATTGATATCGATTATACATTGATCTATTTCCGTGAAGATTCCATGGTTAATGTAATGTGATTTTGGGTTTATCGTGAACCGTGTTTTAAATGACATTAGTTCTTTAACCCAGGTAAAGATAGGATTACATGTCTAACATTGTATTTCGATATTGTATTTGTTAATCTCTGCTAAATATATATCTGTTTGGTGGCAGAGAATTTATTCTCTTGCTTAACACCCTTCTCTAAGACGTACGAGCTTAGAGGTTATATATCGACAGAAATCAATGGTACGGTGTAGATTGTTGATGCGGCATGTTTGATTTCCCAAAGTTAAATAATCATTAATATTGATTTTTGGGAAGATTAAAACTAAGTGGAGTTTTAATGAATCTTTAATTAGATTGAAAAATGAATGTGATAATTAAAATTATTGATTCAAGAAAATGATTGAGAATGGAGTATCACCAGTTTTGCTCCAAGCGATAGTTAAATCTTTATTAGATTTGAACATGAAATGTTAATTAATTTTTACCGATAACACCGTGTGTTAGATATGGAGTATTACCAGTTTGCTCCATGGGATGAATAGGTTGGGATTGGGAAAATAAAAGAAATGATTACTTCGGTAAGGTGTTCTAATCCCGACTAGTTGATAAACCTTAATTTGGTTTAGAAATGATATCCAAAGGAAGATTAAAGAATAAATTTAAAGAATTTATCTTTGATAAAATTAACGGGAACCTTTCCCAAAGGAAAAGGATATTTGAATAAAAGAATATTATGGATTAGAATGAGGCATACGATGTGTTGTTATAGAACTTGATTATAAGATAAGCGAGTTATTCGAAAAGGTCGGGTCTAACCCATTCTGAATAATTGATTCGGCGAAAAGTCGAAGAGATTGAAGACGGCGCAAGACCGACGATCTTCACATCGAATGGATGGGTTGCTACTGATGCCCATGATTGGAGTAGCTACCTTGAAGGGGCTACAGTAGTGGCCGTCCGGACGTACTTGTTAATTGTTCGGATATGCGAGGGCCTCTCTCCTGTATTGGACATACGGGACGAGGAATAAGGTGCCTCCGGTTTCGTTCAGACCTAGAACGGACTTGTAAATGGATGGTGTGTCTGACATTGTATTTCTTTATACTGTATTCATTGATCTCGGCTAAATATATAACTGTTTGGTGGCGGAGAATTTATTCACTTGCCTAACACCCTTCTCTGAGACGTACGAGCTCAGAGGTTATATATCGGCAGAAATCGGTGGTACAGTATGGATTGATAGTGTGGCATGTTGAGATGCAGTGATCCAAACCTTTATTGAAAATCAAAGTTTGGTGGATGATGATCAAAGCATAGCTTTAATATAGCATAGCTTTAATATAGCATAGCTTTGTGTAGCATTAATTCGCGAGCCTCACACACCGGTATGGTTGTATACTGATGGTTAGATCAGTATACTTTAGAGATGAGGATAGACATCCTGCGGGTTTTCATGGATTCGGTCGACCGAGGTTACTGGGTGTGGTCGCCCCACACCAGTAGGGATAGGGGCACACCCCTCGATTCCCAGATGGATAGAGTTAGCGGTGTTTTCCAATGCTTGGACAGAAGCCGCGGTAACTTGTTTCATGGATAGTGCGGATGTGCATTACTATGTTTTCGCATGCCGACGACGTAAGCCATTGGGTGTTGCACTACGTGATAGATCTTTCGAATCAGGAGCCACCAGTATGGAAACCAAACTTCCAATACAACATTTTTGCTGTTTTGGTTGTAGAGCCTAGTACGGCGACATGATATATGATACCCATGCCGTCTATGATTGATACATTTATATTTGAAGTTGATTTCTTCACTTATGGTAATAATAAAAGATTTGTTTTAAGGCGTACCAAGAATATTTGGCTATTATAAGGTAAAACTCTATCCTATGGCTTGTGTTGCATCGTGTGATGGGACCTGAGTCATATAATAGCTTCATTTTTCTTTATTTAGCATTGCGCTGTTTGTTTTAGGCACTGGTATTCTTTGGGGTAAACCCATTCCGTGTTATACGGCGTGGTCCCTTGATTTACCTCATTTTAAAGTAAAGTTTTAAATAACTGTTTTAGTTTTCACACCAGTCCCATGACTGACCTGGAGTTTATTGTTTTAATCTAAACTCTGGGTGCCCATATTTTCCACACGGGCAGCTAGTAGTTTTGGTTTTGCAGATTAATTAATACAGGATCCTGGATTTACAGCTGGAGCTATATTCAGAATGCTCTGTATCCGTGTATTTCTTTTGGTTTTATTAGTTATTGTATTTTCGCTACGCATTGTATTTATACATTTTATTTCCGCTGCTTTGTATTTTAATCTCTGTTATTTTTCTGTGTAATATTTATTTATACTCTGATATATATTCTTGTACTCTAATGTAAATTGTTGTAATAAGCAATGAAATATTCTTCTATTTATGTTCTGATTTGTCGTGTTCTCGAAGCAGTCCGCCTTCTTGTTCGGTTTAGGCCGGCCGAGAAGCACGGGTCGCTACATTTCGTATTAGAGCTTTGGTTTACAGAGCTCGAGAACAAGACATATTAGAACCAAATGAAAGAATTCATCAGAGATTGGATTAGTAATATCCAATGAGAATGACTCGTTAGAGATGGGATCAATAGTATCCTAGAATGAGTTGGAAGAGTGTTATTTTTAAAATCAAATTAGATTTTGAACATTTTGTATATTATTATTCGTATTTGAATATTTATTTATATTGAATTTGGACTGTCAAGTGTAAGAAGAGTTCGAATATACGCCTTGCAAGCATGTATTCGAAGTCTCAAATATACTGGATAGATATAGAATCACACTCTATTCACCCGGGGATAATTCTGATGATGTAGCTACATCATCAATATCTATGTTCGAGTTTCGAAAGTGAATATCTATATAATTTCCAATCGATTGGTGTGAGAACCAAAACCTTATTTTGAATTTATTGTTTGGAATTTGACACTAAAAATGTGATTTTTGAATATATATATACATAATTTATATGTTTTGGAAATTTAATTAACTAATTGATTGCTGATTGTGTTGTGTGATTATTAGTTAACTAATTAAAATATTGGAATAATCAAATGAATTGAAATTTATCTTAAATGAAGTTAAAATTGTAATGATAAAACCATTAAGTGAATAGAAGATAAATTGAACGGAATTGAATCAAATATTGAACTGAATTGAAAATTTATTAGAATTGCATACATGTACATGCATATATATTGAACAGGTCATAGTAGGGATGCTAAGCTGAGGAATAAAATTGTATGCCCAACAAGTGGGTACGTGTTTACTAGTTTTCTTTTTCTTTTAAAGATTTATGAGCCTAAGGCTGGCCGCTTGGCATTTTCTTTTCCTTTTTCTTTTAAAGATTTATGAGCCTAAGGCTAGCCGCTTGGCATTTCCTTTTTCTTTTAAAGATTTATGAGCCTAAGGCTGGCCGCTTGGCATTTTATTTTTCTTTTGGATGGATGAGGGACCAGCATGGCTAGTTGAGGTTTTAAATGTCTCCCCGTACTAAGGAGGTTATGGCGAAATTTTTCAAAAATTTAGGGTGTTTGCCAAATTTTTGAAGAATTGGAAAATTCTTTGAAACTGAAAAGTTGAAGAATTAAAGCTAGAATGAAAGTGGAGTTGATTAGTTAAACAACTTTCAGCTCCATTCCTTTTCGAGGACGAAAAGATTTTAAGTGGGGGACATTGTAACAACCCGGAAAATCAGAACCAATTTAAAATTTTTATTTTGGCTATTTTAATGAATTTTGAATATTTAAAATAATTTATTTTAAATAATAACGACTAGAAATTTATTTTGAATATAATTAGAACATATAAATTTATTTAAATCGAAGTTAGAATATAAATATTTAATTTAATTATAAAAGGAACTGAAATGGCGCAATAGTTTGAAAATTCGATTTCAAATTTCAAATGAATATACAGGATTCAGAATAAACCGCATTTTAGTAAAAGCAAAAATATTTGAATCTGTTTGAAAAATATCTTTCCAAGGAGTATTAAAAATCCAGATTTCATAGTGGGAATAAAACTTTATGCCCAATTTAAAATTTAAAATAGTCGCTATGGAATTTAATATAATATAATATATAGCCATTTTGCAAACGACCTCCGTTTTTGATGAAACCACTTTTGTTGGATTTGGAATGTCAAACTATTGCTTGGTTTCAGATTTCATAATTTTTAAAATTAATATGTGAGCGTAATAAATTTAAACGTGTTTTGACAGTTTAATTTTGAATTGGATCAACCAGAAAATGACCGTTTTTCAAACGGTATCCAAATTCGATGAAATTAGTTTAGTTAGGACCGTATCGTTAAAACATAGCTTGATTTATTTTTGGGAATTTTCAGAGTCAGTATACAGCCCCGATAAATTAAAATGTACGTTTAAATTCAATATATATTGATTTATAATTTAATTTAAAGAAAAACAGATCAAAACATTAGAATTGGCTTAGGAAACATATCCCATTGTGTCCGAAATGGGGGTATTTGGCTAGGGGCGGCAGTTGTTGGGGTTCGTTTGGAGTTCGATGGATAAGCAAGCAAAATTGGAATAAAATAATATTTAAATTATTTATAAATACATGTAAAGAAGGGTCAAAACCCTAGAAAATTATTTAGCAACCTTTTCGCAAAATCAACGCTCCTTACCCTTCCGATTTCAGATCCAAAATCCTCTCAATCCATCAAACAATTTCGAAAATTTATAAAGGCAAGGTTATAGAGCTCTTCACGAGCTATGATTCTAGGGGAGGATGATCAGTTTTCATGTCGTGTGGAGGGAGAAACCGCCGCCCAAAGTGGCACCATTTAATCGCCGATTTACAGCGCCAGGGACCACCGATCTCGTCGTAGTTGCTGGAAGTAGGAGGAAATTCGAAGGCCTTTCAAGTGGCAGTGTTGGATCAAGTTCTAGAAGCTTTGGGGCGCGTGCGTTTTGGGATTGCGGAACGAAGCGATGGGTTTGGCGTTTCAGCGGCAACGAAGAAGAAAGGGGAACCAACAGCCTTGATTAGTTTTGGTGATTAATTAGTTTATTAGTTATTTTAATTAATCTTAATAATGTAACGAAGGTATAAACTGCGATAACTTTTTCATACTTCGTTCAAATTCGATGATTTCAGGTTCGTTTTAACCGTGAAGAAAAATACTACGAAGAAAAATACTACAACACAGAATAGACTAGAACGGAAATGAAGCACATCAGAATTTGAAGTGAATTTAAATTCAAAACAGAGCAGAAATTCAGAAATAAAAGAATGAAGGAGTGGAAACGAATGTGAGAACTCTCTCTCACTCAATTTAATTTACAGTTATTTGTAATAACCCAGAAAATCTGGGCCAGTTTAAATTTTTTATTTTGGCAATTTTAGTGAATTTTGGTTATTTAAAATGAATTATTTTAAATAATATCGACGAGAAATTTATTTTGAATTGAATTCGACGTATATATTTATATACGTCGTCGTTAGAATATATATAATTATATATAATTATAAATGAAATTGAAAATGGCGCGGTAGTTCGATAATTCGATTTCAAACTTCAAATGAATGTACCGGGTGCAAAACAATCCGGATTTTAGTGAAACCAAAAACATTAGGATCTAATTGATAATATCTTTCCAACGAATCCGAAAAATCAAAATTTCATAGCGGGAATCGAAAGATATGTCCAGTTGAAAATTCTGAATAGTCGCTATGGAATTCAGGCCCTTAAAAATGGACATTTTGCAAAGGACCTCGGATTTCGATGAAACAAGTTTTGTTGGGTCCGTGATGTTAAGTTATTGCTAGATTCCAAATTTCATAATTTTTCGAATCAATATGTGAGCGTGGCAAAGGAAAACGCGTTTGACCAGTTTCAGTTGATTTTAATCGACTGGAAAATGGCCATTTTTCAAACGGTCTCAGAATCCATCGAAACTAGTTTTGTTAGGACCGTATCGTCAATACGAAGCTAGAAAATATTTTTCTGGAATTTTTCTAGTTAGTATGTGACCCCGGTAATTTGAAATGTACGTTTAAAATTCAATATAGTGATTTAAATGTAAATTAAACGGAAACTGATTCAAATGGTCAAATCAGCTTGCGATACATATCCCATTGTGTTCGGAATGGGGGTAAAACGCTATGGACGACAGGCGGTGGGCCTCGTTTCGAGGTCGTATGTGAAAGTCAACTTTTTGAAAATTAATTAATTAAACAAATAAAAAAAAAGAAGGAAAACCCCTTTCCTTTATCTCTGCCCCCCCCTAAATTTCATTTCAGTCGACGAAAAAAAAAAAAAGACTTCGCCGCCGCCTCCTCAGGGGCATCGCACCACCACCCATCGCCACCGCCCGACGAAGCCAGCGCCCACCACCCTCGAGCTCCCCTCTCCCTCCTCCCTCGTGCGTGAGTCCCGAAGCCCCAAACCCCCACGAAAACCGACGCCCTTTTCAGTTCGAACCCAAACCCGTAACCCCCCCTTCACCCCTTCGCTTCGGCACTGAAGACCCCACCACCGCAACCACCTGCCGCCGACATCGACGCCCCCCTTTTTTTTTCTTCGAGATACAGTAAGTTTTTTTTTACTTTATTTTTATTTTAATCTGAAAATTTCGATTTTAGAGTTTAAAAACTGATTTTTGAAAAGTTTAAAAACTAATTTCGATTTTAAGTTTAAAAACTGATTTTTGAAAAGTTTAAAAACTGATTTTTGAAAAGTTTAAAAACTGATTTTTGAAAAGTTTAAAAACTGATTTTTGAAAAGTTTAAAAACTGATTTTTGAAAAGTTTAAAAACTGATCTTTGAAAAGTTTAAAACTGAATTTTTTTAAAAAAAGGTTTAAAACTGAATTTTAAAAGGGTTTGAAAAACTGATTTTATTTTGAGATTTAAAAAAAAAGAAAAAGATTTAAACTTTGAAAAAGGAAAGGATTTGAACTTTAAAAAGAAAAATCAGATTTTTATATATTGAAAGTCGAAATAAAAATCAGATTTTTATATATTGAAAGTCGAAGTAAAAATCAGATTTTTATATATTGAAAGTCGAAGTAAAAATCATATTTTTATATATTGAATAGCATCGTAAAAATTCGATTTTTACATATGTAGAGAATACGGGCGAAAGCGACAAAAGGCGAGTTGGCGAAGATTTCCTGCATTAGAAGTGCTGTGGAGCTAGGATAGCTATCGGTGAGAACTTCTCACTCTTCAATTTCTTTTCTAGTTATATATATATATACTAGGATGCAGACGGTGCTTAGTAGCACCCGACACAACCGTCCACAGACCATGGACTTGTTTGTTTGGTTGCATAGATTAGTCAGATTATTTGATTCGTATTTGGTTGTTTGGTGGATTTGATTGATGTGTGAATGGTGTGGGCCTTCACTAGACCGGCGATAAGGCTAGGCCTCGTCCCGTTTCTAGTATCGTGCCGTTATGCCACCGAAATTTTCTAAAATAAGTTAGAAAAATAAAAATATCATTTTATTTAAAGAATGAACTGAATAGGAATTCATATGTTGGAATAAAATGTTTTGTCGTTAAAAATATAATTTTTAACGTGAATGTGAATAAATAAATATTCATTTACAAACCGGACGGTTTGTTTATGTACACCTATTTAAAGGACATTGATTGGGACGATAAATTTTACACATCGCCCAACTGCACAAATAAAATATGTGTTTGATTGTTTGAAACTCCACACGGGTGTTAGGATGAAATTTGAAGTTCACTCATCTTCATTGATTAAATATGTCGATCGATCGATTGACAGGCTGTTATAAGCGTTAGATATCTATATTTGATGCTTATACAGTGTAGTGCACTTTGGTTGATGGTTGATTATTTTTCAATGCTATTATATACATGTGTTGTATAAAATCCATATAATTAACTTTATATGGTAATTGATTGGGCCTCATTCCAATTTGAAAAATAAAGAATAATATAAAATAAAAGTTCCTGTGTTGACAGTACTCATCCATTGAGATTGGTCATGTGTTGAACGAAATATTTTAGTAATAAAATTTACATCTTTATCAATATAAAATAAAAGTTCCTGTGTTGACAGTACTCATCCATTGAGATTGGTCATGTGTTGAACGAAATATTTTGATAATAACCACTATTTTGAAAAAGGAAATATTTGAAATAGAATATTTGAAAATAGAAATATATGAAGCCGTGTTGATTAGATTGACGCCATTTTGACGTGAACGATATTTATATCGATTTTAAACGATTTCGAAATGAATTGAATTGAAAACGATTTCGAAATGAATTGAATTGAAAACGATTTCGAAATGAATTGAACTGAAAACGATTTCGAAATGAATTGAATTGAAAACGATTTCGAAATGAATTGAATATATAACGATTTCGAAATGAATTGAATATATAACGATTTCGAAATGAATTGAATATATAACGATTTCGAAATGAATTGAATATATAACGATTTCGAAATGAATTGAATATATAACGATTTCGAAATGAACTGAATTGAAAACGATTTCGAAATGAATTGAATTGAAAATGATTTCGAAATGAATTGAATTGAAAACGATTTCGAAATGAAATGAATTGAAAACGATTTCGAAATGAATTGAATATAAAATGAATTCAAATTGAATTGAAAGCGAATTGAAATGAATTCAAATTGAATTGAAATTTGAATTGAATAGAAATGAATTTTAAAACGAACTTATAAAGAAGAATTCAATTTTTCTTTGAATTGAAATGGAGGTTGAAATTGTTTTTGAAATAGATTCAAAACTATTTATATAATTCGTTTTAAATAGAAATCGACGAAATATATATTATATATATAATATATATAATATAATGGCCTGAATAGAACGCGCCGCGCCGCGGCAGTTCGCGAATTTCGACCATTTATTTCAAACGGACATTACGGGAGATCCGACCGTCGGATTCTCCTAAAACCGGAACCGTTGGGTTCGTATCGAAAAGAGCTTTCTAATGAATATTAGAAATTTGAAATCTAACTGTTGGATTTGGAGATACATCCAAATCAAATTCGAAAAAGGTCGCTGTAAGTACAGTTCGATGACCGTTGATGGAAATCGACTGTACGGGCCTTGATAAAATTATTAAAAATAGTAATAATTTGTGTAAAATCATAAGAAATGATTTGGGAAGAATTGGGACGAAAAACTCCATATTTGAAAAGATAAAAATAGATTTTTATCGAAATGAACTAGTTTTGAACTAGAATTATAATTCTATTTATTTTTAAATAAATAAATTGAACTTGAAAAGGGTTTTAAAAATAACCAAAATTTCCAACGATTGCATTGGAGTGGATTTGAATCGAAATTGTCATTGGAATATTTCGATGTTGGGATTCGTTGTTATACGGATGTTGTTGTGGAAGTTCGAAAGATATCTATTTATATCGTTATTTCCAATACGGCATTTGTTAATCATAGAATTTGATATTGAATATAAGCCGATATATTTTCTATTCAGAGCCTTGTATTGAATATCAAATGTGATTTGGGTTTGTCGTGAATGGTGTTTTCACTAACACTGTTTTTGAACCCAGTTGAGAAAAGATTAAATCTTTTTCTTGGATTTAATGAAGTGTACCAATTAAATAATATTTAATTGGAATTGAATTGATATTGATTTTTGGGTTTATCGTGGACAGTGTTTTAAATAACACTCGTTCTTTAACCCGATAATTAATGAATGTGATTTTGGGTTTATCGTGAACCGTGTTTTAAATGACACTGATTCTTTAACCCAGTCAAAGATTAAAACTAAGTAGAGTTTTAATGAATCTTTAATTAGATTGAAATGATCGAAAATGGAGTATCACCAGTTTTGCTCCAGGCGATAGTTAAATCTTTAATTAGATTTGAACGTGAAATGGTAATTGAATTTACCGATAACACTGTGGTGTTAGATATGAAGTATTACCAGTTTTACTTCATGGGATGAATAGGTTGGGATTGGGAAATTAAAACAAATGATTACGTCGGTAAGGTTCGCTAATCCCGACTAGTTTTGAATTGAGATTCAAAATTAGAATAAAGAATAGATTCAAGGAATTTATCTTGGAAAAAAAAATTAATGGGAACCTTTCCCTATGAATGTGAAATCAGAAACTAACTGTCGGTTAGCTAAGCAGAATGGTTTTCTGGATATTGATCTGATGTTGGTTTCGGCCTTCGGGGTTAATATTTGGGGAATTATTCTCTTGATTAATTTACGGTTAGTGACTGATGAATTGGAATGAGGCGTATGTTGTGTTTGTGTAACACTTATTTAAAGTATACGCGAGTTATTCGGAAAGACCGGGTTTATCCCATTCTGAATAACTGATACGACGATAAGTCGAAGATGAAGACGATGGTCGAAGACCGGAGGTCTTCACGTCGTTTGGGTGATTACTGATGATCTTGATTGGGCTATACACCCAAGAAGATGGAAACAGTTGGTGATCGACCAGACGTGCTTGGAGATCGATGGATATGCGGGGTACTAGGTGCCCCCGGTTTCGTTCAGACCCAGAGCGGACTTGTAAATGGACTGTGTGTCTGACATTGGATTTTAGTCCGTGTGATTGATCTCTATTAAATATATATCTGTTTGGCGGCGGAGAATTTATTCTCTTGCTTAACGCCCTTCTCTGAGACGTACGAGCTCAGGGGTTATATATTGATGGATATCAAACGCATGGAGTGAATTGCCTGTGTGGCATGCCTATGTGGCGAATGATCAAGGCTTCTGTTGAAAAGCAAAGTCTTGTGGTTGATGATCGAAGCACGGCCTTTGTGGCGTAGCTTTGTGTAACGTTTACTTCGCGAGTTTCACACCCGGTATGAACCAAAAACGGGAGACGGACCTCAGGGAGGGCATGCGTTTCTTCCTAGTTAGAAGTGGCGTCAGTGGTTTTACACGCCCTGACGAGTTTGACTTATGTGGTTGTTGCTGTTGCGAGGCGCCTCGGATTGATCGGTTGTTCTCGAACCGTTGGAGTCATTTAGTTGGCTCATTTACGCCCCAAAGGGCGGGGAAACGTAGTGTTCAGGCATTTTAATCCACATCGGTGGACCGGCCCTGTCGCTCCTAGGGTCACTCGAGCTCTGATCCTGAGACTCGGGCTAGGCAGTCTCGAATCGGTTGAGGACTATCTTTTGCCTCGGTTCATAGATGGAAATCCAATTTCCAAATACGTGACATTTGCGGTTTTATTTGTAAACCTATATATGGCGACATGATATATGGTACCCATGCCGCCTATGACTGATACTTATGATTTGAAGTTGTTTTATACACTATGCACTTATAATAATATCAAATGATTTGTTTTAAACGTATCAAGCATTCTTTGGCTGTTATAAGGGAAAACCCTATTCCCCGGCTTGCGTTGCATTGTGTGATAGGACCTAGGTCTTATAACAGCTTCATTTTTCTTTATTTAGCATTGCGCTGTTTGTTTTATGCACTGGTATTCTTGGGAGGAAACCCGTTCCGTGTTATACGGCGTGGTCCCTTGATTTACCAAACTTTAAAAATAAAGATTAACTGTTTTAGTTCTCACACCAGTCCCATGACTGACCTGGAGTTTATTGTTTTAACCTAAACTCTGGGTGCCCCTATTTTGACACGGGCAGCTAGTAGTTTTGGTTTTGTAGATTTATATTCACAGGATCCTGGTTTACAGCTGGAATGATATCCGGAAAGCTTTGTATCCGTATATCTCTTCTAGTTGTGTATTTTATTATTTTCCGCTGCGATGTATTTAAATGTAATTTAAATCTCTGATATTTCTGTGTAATATTCATTTATACTCTGTATATTCTTGTAATCTGATGCATTGTTGTAATATGCAATGAAATGTTCTTTTATATGCGTTCTGATTTGTCGTGTTCTCAAACGATAGGGCGTTTCGAACGGTCTGGTTCGGTTTAGCGACTGGTTCGGACCGAGCGAAATTCCTTTTCGTCAGAGTTGGTATCAGAGCTTTGGTTTACAAAGCTTAGAGAACAAGACACATTAGAACCATATGAAAGAATTCATCAGATATTGGATTAGTAATATCCAACGGGAATGACTCGTTAGAGATGGGATCAGTAGCATCCTAGAACGAGTGTGAAGGGTATATTTTTCAAATGAAAACAATTTTTGTTTTGAAAATTTAAATCAACTATTCGTATTTGATTATTTATTTATATTGATTTTGGACAATTCAGTATATAAAGAATTTGCATATACGCCTTGCAAACGTATATTCAAAGTTTTAATATACTGAATATATATAGATTCACACTCTAGTCGCCCGAAGGTGATTCTGATGATTGTAGCTACATCATCAGAATTAGTGTTCGAGAGTCGAAGGTGTGATATTTATATATTTCCAATTGACTGGTGTGAGAACCAAAATTAGATAGGGCCTATTGTTGTGATTTGGCATCAAAAATCTGATTTTTGACTATATATCAAAAGTATGAATTTGAAACGTTAAATTCACTAATTGATTGATGTTTGAGTTGGTTGTTTATTTGTTTGATAATTTTTAGCCATTTAGCATAATTGAAACAAATATTGAGTTGTATCGAAATTTGGTCGCATTTGCTTGCATATACAAATACTTACATTGAACAGGTCATAGCAAGGAGGCTAGAGCAGAGAATAAATTTTGTTTGCCCGACAAATAGGTACATGTTTACTACATAATTTACTGTTTTGTTTGGGTGATGATGATTTTATGAGCCTATTGGCTAGCCGCTTAGCTTTTTCTTTTTCTTTTTGAGATCTGAAGGACCGGGGAAGCTATTTGAAATTCCCCGATGCTCCCATTGCAGGGGAGGTTATGGCGAAATTTTTCGAAAATTTAGGGTGTTAGACAAATTTTTTGAAATTTTGAAAATTCTCAGAAACTAAAGAGTTGGAGAATGGAAGCCAGATCGAGCGTAGAGTTGATTGATCAAACCACTTTCAGCTTCGTTCCTTTTCGAGGACGAAAAGTTTTAAGTGGGGGAGATTGTAATAACCCGGAAAATCTGGGCCAGTTTAAAATTTTTATTTTGGCAATTTTAGTGAATTTTGATTATTTAAAATGAATTATTTTAAATAATATCGACGAGAAACTTATTTTGAATTGAATTCGACGTATATATTTATATACGTCGTCGTTAGAATATATATAATTATATATAATTATAAATGAAATTGAAAATGGCGCGGTAGTTCGATAATTCGATTTCAAACTTCAAATGAATGTACCGGGTGCAAAACAATCCGGATTTTAGTGAAACCAAAAACATTAGGATCTAATTGATAATATCTTTCCAACGAATCCGAAAAATCAAAATTTCATAGCGGGAATCAAAAGATATGTCCAGTTGAAAATTCTGAATAGTCGCTATGGAATTCAGGCCCTTAAAAATGGACATTTTGCAAAGGACCTCGGATTTCGATGAAACCAGTTTTGTTGGGTCCATGATGTTAAGTTATTGCTAGATTCCAAATTTCATAATTTTTCGAATCAATATGTGAGCATGGCAAAGGAAAACGCGTTTGATCAGTTTCAGTTGATTTTAATCGACTGGAAAATGGCCATTTTTCAAACGGTCTCAGAATTCATCGAAACTAGTTTTGTTAGGACCGTATCGTCAATACGAAGCTAGAAAATATTTTTCTGGAATTTTTCTACTTAGTATGTGACCCCGTTAATTTGAAATGTACGTTTAAAATTCAATATAGTGATTTAAATGTAAATTAAACGGAAACTGATTCAAATGGTCAAATCAGCTTGTGATACATATCCCATTGTGTTCGGAATGGGGGTAAAACGCTATGGACGACAGGCGGTGGGCCTCGTTTCGAGGTCGTATGTGAAAGTAAACTTTTTGAAAATTAATTAATTAAATAAATAAAAAAAAAGAAGGAAAACCCCTTTCCTTTATCTCTGGCCCCCCCTAAATTTCATTTCAGTCGACGAAAAAAAAAAAAAGAGACTTCGCCGCCGCCTCCTCAGGGGCATCGCACCACCACCCATCGCCACCGCCCGACGAAGCCAGCGCCCACCACCCTCGAGCTCCCCTCTCCCTCCTCCCTCGTGCGTGAGTCCCGAAGCCCCAAACCCCCACGAAAACCGACGCCCTTTTTCAGTTCGAACCCAAACCCGTAACCCCCCCCTTCACCCCTTCGCTTCGGCACTGAAGACCCCACCACCGCAACCACCTGCCGCCGACATCGACGCCCCCCTTTTTTTTTCTTCGAGATACAGTAAGTTTTTTTTTTACTTTATTTTTATTTTAATCTGAAAATTTCGATTTTAGAGTTTAAAAACTGATTTTTGAAAAGTTTAAAAACTAATTTCGATTTTAAGTTTAAAAACTGATTTTTGAAAAGTTTAAAAACTGATTTTTGAAAAGTTTAAAAACTGATTTTTGAAAAGTTTAAAAACTGATTTTTGAAAAGTTTAAAAACTGATTTTTGAAAAGTTTAAAAACTGATCTTTGAAAAGTTTAAAACTGAATTTAAAAAAAAAAGGTTTAAAACTGAATTTTAAAAGGGTTTGAAAAACTGATTTTATTTTGAGATTTAAAAAAAAAGAAAAAGATTTAAACTTTAAAAAAGGAAAGGATTTGAACTTTAAAAAGAAAAATCAGATTTTTATATATTGAAAGTCGAAGTAAAAAATCAGATTTTTATATATTGAAAGTCGAAGTAAAAATCAGATTTTTATATATTGAAAGTCGAAGTAAAAATCATATTTTTATATATTGAATAGCATCAAAATATTCGATTTTTACATATGTAGAGAATACGGGCGAAAGCGACAAAAGGCGAGTTGGCGAAGATTTCCTGCATTAGAAGTGCCGTGGAGCTAGGATAGCTATCGGTGAGAACTTCTCACTCTTCAATTTCTTTTCTAGTTATATATATATATATACTAGGATGCAGACGGTGCTTAGTAGCACCCGACACAACCGTCCACAGACCATGGACTTGTTTGTTTGGTTTCATAGATTACTCAGATTATTTGATTTGTATTTGGTTGTTTGGTGGATTTGATTGATGTGTGAATGGCGTGGGCCTTCACTAGACCGGGGATAAGGCTAGGCCTCGTCCCGTTTCTAGTATCGTGCCGTTATGCCGCCGAAATTTTCTAAAATAAGTTAGAAAAATAAAAATATCATTTTATTTAAAGAATGAACTAAATAGGAGTTCATATGTTGGAATAAAATGTTTTGTCGTTAAAAATATAATTTTTAACGTGAATGTGAATAAATAAATATTCATTTACAAACCGGACGGTTTGTTTATGTACACCTATTTAAAGGACATTGATTGGGACGATAAATTTTACACATCGCCCAACTGCACAAATAAAATATGTGTTTGATTGTTTGAAACCCCACACGGGTGTTAGGATGAAATTTGAAGTTCACTCATCCTGATTGATTAAATATGTCGATCGATCGATTGACAGGCTGTTATAAGCGTTAGATATCTATATTTGATGCTTATACAGTGTAGTGCACTTTGGTTGATGGTTGATTATTTTTCAATGCTATTATATACATGTGTTGTATAAAATCCATATAATTAACTTTATATGGTAATTGATTGGGCCTCATTCCAATTTGAAAAATAAAGAATAATATAAAATAAAAGTTCCTGTGTTGACAGTACTCATCCATTGAGATTGGTCATGTGTTGAACGAAATATTTTAGTAATAAAATTTACATCTTTATCAATATAAAATAAAAGTTCCTGTGTTGACAGTACTCATCCATTGAGATTGGTCATGTGTTGAACGAAATATTTTGATAATAACCACTATTTTGAAAAAGGAAATATTTGAAATAGAATATTTGAAAATAGAAATATATGAAGCCGTGTTGATTAGATTGACACCATTTTGACGTGAACGATATTTATATCGATTTTAAACGATTTCGAAATGAATTGAATTGAAAACGATTTCGAAATGAATTGAATTGAAAACGATTTCGAAATGAATTGAATAGAAAACGATTTCGAAATGAATTGAATTGAAAACGATTTCGAAATGAATTGAATATATAACGATTTCTAAATGAATTGAATATATAACGATTTCGAAATGAATTGAATATATAACGATTTCGAAATGAATTGAATATACAACGATTTCGAAATGAATTGAATATATAACGATTTCGAAATGAATTGAATTGAAAACGATTTCGAAATGAATTGAATTGAAAACGATTTCGAAATGAATTGAATTGAAATGGATTTCGAAATGAAATGAATTGAAAACGATTTCGAAATGAATTGAATATAAAACGAATTCAAATTGAATTGAAAGCGAATTGAAATGAATTCAAATTGAATTGAAATTTGAATTGAATAGAAATGAATTTTAAAACGAACTTATAAAGAAGAATTCAATTTTTCTTTGAATTGAAATGGAGGTTGAAATTGTTTTTGAAATAGATTCAAAACTATTTATATAATTCGTTTTAAATAGAAATCGATGAAATATATATTATATATATAATATAATGGCCTGAATAGAACGCGCCGCGCCGCGGCAGTTCGCGAATTTCGACCATTTATTTCAAACGGACATTACGGGAGATCCGACCGTCGGATTCTCCTAAAACCGGAACCGTTGGGTTCGTATCGAAAAGAGCTTTCTAATGAATATTAGAAATTTGAAATCTAACGGTTGGATTTGGAGATACGTCCTAATCAAATTCGAAAAAGGTCGCTGTAAGTGAAGTTCGATGACCGTTGATGGAAATCGACTGTACGGGCCTTGATAAAATTATTAAAAATAGTAATAATTTGTGTAAAATCATAAGAAATGATTTGGGAAGAATTGGGACGAAAAACTCCATATTTGAAAAGATAAAAATAGATTTTTATCGAAATGAACTAGTTTTGAACTAGAATTATAATTCTATTTATTTTTAAATAAATAAATTGAACTTGAAAAGGGTTTTAAAAATAACCAAAATTTCCAATGATTGCATTGGAGTGGATTTGAATCGAAATTGTCATTGGAATATTTCGATGTTGGGATTCGTGATTATACGGATGTTGTTATGGAAGTTCGAAAGATATCTATTTATATCGTTATTTCCAATACGGCATTTGTTAATCATAGAATTTGATATTGAATATAAGCCGATATATTTTCTATTCAGAGCCTTGTATTGAATATCAAATGTGATTTGGGTTTGTCGTGAATGGTGTTTTCACTAACACTGTTTTTGAACCCAGTTGAGAAAAGATTAAATCTTTTTCTTGGATTTAATGAAGTGTACCAATTAAATAATATTTAATTGGAATTGAATTGATATTGATTTTTGGGTTTATCGTGGACAGTGTTTTAAATAACACTCGTTCTTTAACCCGATAATTAATGAATGTGATTTTGGGTTTATCGTGAACCGTGTTTTAAATGACACTGATTCTTTAACCCAGTCAAAGATTAAAACTAAGTAGAGTTTTAATGAATCTTTAATTAGATTGAAATGATCGAAAATGGAGTATCACCAGTTTTGCTCCAGGCGATAGTTAAATCTTTAATTAGATTTGAACGTGAAATGGTAATTGAATTTACCGATAACACTGTGGTGTTAGATATGAAGTATTACCAGTTTTACTTCACGGGATGAATAGGTTGGGATTGGGAAATTAAAACAAATGATTACGTCGGTAAGGTTCGCTAATCCCGACTAGTTTTGAATTGAGATTCAAAAATAGAATAAAGAATAGATTCAAGGAATTTATCTTGGAAAAAAAATTAATGGGAACCTTTCCCTATGAATGTGAAATCAGAAACTAACTGTCGGTTAGCTAAGCAGAATGGTTTTCTGGATATTGATCTGATGATGGTTTCGGCCTTCGGGGTTAATATTTGGGGAATTATTCTCTTGATTAATTTACGGTTAGTGACTGATGAATTGGAATGAGGCATATGTTGTGTTTGTGTAACACTTATTTAAAGTATACGCGAGTTATTCGGAAAGACCGGGTTTATCCCATTCTGAATAACTGATACGACGATAAGTCGAAGATGAAGACGATGGTCGAAGACCGGAGGTCTTCACGTCGTTTGGGTGATTACTGATGATCTTGATTGGGCTGTACACCCAAGAAGATGGAAACAGTTGGTGATCGTCCAGACGTGCTTGGAGATCGATGGATATGCGGGGTACTAGGTGCCCCCGGTTTCGTTCAGACCCAGAGCGGACTTGTAAATGGACTATGTGTCTGACATTGGATTTTAGTCCGTGTGATTGATCTCTATTAAATATATATCTGTTTGGCGGCGGAGAATTTATTCTCTTGCTTAACGCCCTTCTCTGAGACGTACGAGCTCAGGGGTTATATATTGATGGATATCAAACGCATGGAGTGAATTGCCTGTGTGGCATGCCTAAGTGGCGAATGATCAAGGCTTCTGTTGAAAAGCAAAGTCTTGTGGTTGATGATCGAAGCACGGCCTTTGTGGTGTAGCTTTGTGTAACGTTTACTTCGCGAGTTTCACACCCGGTATGAACCAAAAACGGGAGACAGACCTCAGGGAGGGCATGCGTTTCTTCCTAGTTAGAAGTGGCGTCAGTGGTTTTACACGCCCTGACGAGTTTGACTTATGTGGTTGTTGCTGTTGCGAGGCGCCTCGGATTGATCGGTCGTTCTCGAACCGATGGAGTCATTTAGTTGGCTCATTTACGCCCCAAAGGGCGGGGAAACGTAGTGTTCAGGCATTTTAATCCACATCGGTGGACCGGCCCTGTCGCTCCTAGGGTCACTCGAGCTCTGATCCTGAGACTCGGGCTAGGCAGTCTCGAATCGGTTGAGGACTATCTTTTGCCTCGGTTCATAGATGGAAATCCAATTTCCAAATACGTGACATTTGCAGTTTTATTTGTAAACCTATATATGGCGACATGATATATGGTACCCATGCCGCCTATGATTGATACTTATGATTTGAAGTTGTTTTATACACTATGCACTTATAATAATATCAAATGATTTGTTTTAAACGTATCAAGCATTCTTTGGCTGTTATAAGGGAAAACCCTATCCCTCGGCTTGCGTTGCATTGTGTGATAGGACCTGGGTCTTATAACAGCTTCATTTTTCTTTATTTAGCATTGCGCTGTTTGTTTTATGCACTGGTATTCTTGGGAGGAAACCCGTTCCGTGTTATACGGCGTGGTCCCTTGATTTACCAAACTTTAAAAATAAAGATTAACTGTTTTAGTTCTCACACCAGTCCCATGACTGACCTGGAGTTTATTGTTTTAACCTAAACTCTGGGTGCCCCTATTTTGACATGGGCAGCTAGTAGTTTTGGTTTTGCAGATTTATATTCACAGGATCCTGGTTTACAGCTGGAATGATATCCGGAAAGCTTTGTATTTGTATATCTCTTCTAGTTGTGTATTTTATTATTTTCCACTGCGATGTATTTAAATGTAATTTAAATCTCTGATATTTCTGTGTAATATTCATTTATACTCTGTATATTCTTGTAATCTGATGCGTTGTTGTAATATGCAATGAAATGTTCTTTTATATGCGTTCTGATTTGTCGTGTTCTCAAACGATAGGGCGTTTCGAACGGTCTGGGTCGGTTTAGCGACTGGTTCGGACCGAGCGAAATTCCTTTTCGTCACATTATTATATATTAGGTTACAGATGTGGCTTAGTAGCTCCTGATACCGTCGTCCACAGAACATGGACGACTTGTTTGATTGTATTGTTTGTGTGGATTGTGATTGTAATTGATTGTATTGCTGTATGTATGATATTATTTATATGAAATAGATATATAAATTATTGTGAAATGAAATAAAATAAATATTCATTTACAAACTGGACGGTTTGTTTATGTACACTTATTTATCTGATATTGATTTGAACGATAATTTTTACATATCGCCCAACTACACAAGTAATAAATAGTATTTGTTGTTTGAAAACCCCACATGGATATTGGGATAATATTTGACATACACTGAATCCAATAATTAGTGGTATTTCAATCGATGGCTTGACAGACTGTATAAGCGTTATTTATTTACTTGTTTTAATGCTTATACAGTTGTAGAATGCACACTGGATATTGTTTGAATTTTTAATGATTTTTTATCATTATTGTTGTATACACACGATGTATGAAATCCATATAACAGAAATTATATGGTAATGGATTAAGTCTGATTCCAGTTCGGAATTGACGAATATTTTAAAATAATATAATATTCAGAAAATATTGAAATGTGAAGCCGTGTTAAGTAGTTAAACGCCATTTTAACACGAACGAGATTTTCTGTCGATTTTATTCGTTTTAAAATGAATATCGAAAAGTGATTTCAAAATAAGATATTTTGAAAATATTATCATTTTAATATAATAATGATAATAGAATTTTCAAATTTGAAAATGAAATTGAAATCAATTTGAAATGAATTTATAAACGAAATTATATGGAATATTCAAATTTGAATTAAATTTGAAAATGAAATTGAAATTGAGTTGAAAAGAATTTATAAAGGAATTTATAAAGTATATTCAGTTTTGATTTGAATTTGAAAATCAAATTTGAAATCGTTTTAAAATGAATTTGAAACGAATTTATAATGGAATATTCAATTTTTGATTTGAAATAGAAGTGGAAATCATATTTAAAATGATTTATAAAATTCATTTTAAATAGAAATCGATGAAATAATATATATATATATATGTATGTATTATATATTATAATGGCCTGAATAGAACGCGCCGCGCAGCGACCGTTCGCGGATTTCGACCATTAACTTCCAATTGATGTTACGGGAGATCCGACCGTCAGATTCTCCTAAAACCAGAACCATTGAGTTCGTATCGAAAAGAGATTTACAATGAATATAAGGGATTTGAAATCTAATGGTTAGATTTGGAGATAGGTCCAAATCAATTTTAGAAAAGGTCACTATAGATGCAGTTCGGTGGTCGTTCTTGGAAACCGACTGTACGGGTGATAATAAAATTATTAAAAACATGGAAAAATTATGTAAAATCATAATAAATGATTTGGAAAGATTTTGGATGAAAAATTCAAGTTTTGAAATGATAAAAATGTATTTTTTTCGAAATGAACTAGTTATTAACTAGAATAATAATTTATTTATTTTTAGAAATAAATAAATTGGATTTGAAAATGGTTTTAAAATAACCAGAATTTTTCCAATAAATAAATTGGAATGGATTCGGAATGGAAATAATCTTCGGAATATTTTCGATATTGGATTTCGTGATTATATGGTTATTGTTGAGGAATTTGGAAGATATATATATATATAGTTATTCCAATGCGATATCCGTCGGTTTCAGAATTTGATATTGAATATAAGCCGATATATTTTCTATTCAGAGCCTTGTATTTGATATCAAATTTGATTTTGGGTTTGTCGTGAACGGTGTCTTCATTAGCACTGTTCTTAAACCCAGTTGAGGAAAGAATAAGTTTTTAAACTAAGATTTAGTGAAGTTTTCCAATTAATTAATATTTAATTGGAATCGAATTGAATAATTTGATATTTGGGCTTATCGTGAAAGGTGTTTTAAATAACACTTGTTCTTTAACCCGATAACTATGAAGAATTTGATTTGGAATTTATAATCTTTAAATAAGATTTATGGAATTTTCCAAAGTAAAGATTTCCAATTTGATATAATAAATTGGAATTGAATGGAACTCGATTTGGTAATAATCAAAGTGAATTTCAATGGAGGAAGACTGTTAATATATATGGAATTTAAAAGGCTTTGTCGTTATTTCATTTATATTATTAGTGGGATACGAAAATTGATATCGATTATATATTGTTCTGTTTCCGTGAAGATTCCATGGTTAATGGAATGTGATTTTGGGTTTATCGTGAACCGTGTTTTAAATGACATTGGTTCTTTAACCTAGGTAAAGACAGGATTACATGTCTAACATTGTATTTCGATACTGTATTAATTGATCTCTGCTAAATGTATATCTGTTTGGTGGCGAGAATTTATTCTCTTGCTTAACACCCTTCTCTAAGACGTACGAGCTTAGAGGTTATATATCGGCAGAAATCAATGGTACGGTGTAGATTGTCAATGCGGCATGTTTTATTTCCAAAGTTAAATAATCATTAATATTGATTTTTGGGAAGATTAAAACTAAGTGGAGTTTTAATGAATCTTTAATTAGATTGAAAAGTGAATGTGATAGTTAAAATTATCAATTCAAGAAAATGATCGAGAATGGAGTATCACCAGTTTTGCTCCAAGCGATAGTTAAATCTTTATTAGATTTGAACGTGAAATGGAAATTAATCTTTACTGATAACACCGTGATGTTAGATATGGAGTATTACCAGTTTGCTCATGGGATGAATAGGTTGGGATTGGGAAAATAAAAGAAATGATTACTTCGGTAGGGTGCGCTAATCCCGACTAGTTGATAAACCTTAATTTGTTTTAGAAATGATATCCAAAGGAAGGTTAAAGAATAAATTTAAAGAATTTATCTTTGATAAAATTAATGGGAACCTTTCCCAAAGGAAAAGAATATTTGAATAAAAGAATATTCTGGATTGGAATGAGGCGTATGATGTGTTGTTATAACACTTGATTATAAGATACGCGGGTTATTCAGAAAGGCCGGGTTTTACCCATTCTGAATAACTGATACGATGAAAAGTCAAAGAGATTGAAGACGGTGCAGGACCGATGATCTTCACATCGAATGGATGAGTTGCTACTGATGCCCATGATTGAGTAGCTACCTTGAAGGGGCTATAGTGGTGGCCGTCCGGACGTACTTGTTGATTGTATGGATATGTGAGGGTCTCTCTCCTATATTGGACATACGGGACGAGGAATAAGGTGCCTCCGGTTTCGTTCAGACCTAGAACGGATTTGTAAATGGATGGTGTGTCTGACATTGTATTCCTTTATACTATATTCACTGATCTCTGCCAAACATATATCTATTTGGCGGTGGAGAATTTATTCTCTTGCTTAACACCCTTCTCTGAGACGTACGAGCTCAGAGGTTATATATCGGCAGAAATAAGTGGTACAGTATGGATTGATAGTGTGGCATGTTGAGATTCAGTGATCCAAACCTTTGTTGAAAAGTAAAGTTTGGTGGATGATGATCAAAGCACAACTTCAATATAGCATAGCTTTGCGTAGCATTAATTCGCGAGCCTCACACACCGGTACGGTGGTAAACTGATGGTTAGATCAGTATACTTTAGAGATGAGGATAGACATCCTGCGGGTTGTCATGGATTCGGTCGACCAAGGTTACTGGGTGTGGTCGCCCCACATAAGTAGGGATAGGGGCACTGTAGTGTCCCGAAATTCCGGTCCAATTTGAGATGACCAAATAACACAAGTCTAACCCCAATTACACTGGAAATCAGAAAAACTAATAGAAAGAAAACAGAGGGTGAGAATGGATAAGATAGAAACTTAGAATAGAAGAAGAAGATCAACAACATCAGAGTATCACGAATCTCACAACGGAATGAATAACATATAATATATAACATAACTTTGAAATATAAATCTGTACTTGAATATACATATCATTTCCAAAGTGCAACACTTACAACGTAGTGGAATAACAATAGCTATATAAAATCCTGAAGCCTCCTGCTCCAGCTCTTCAAGTATATCTGTAAAATCCTGACTACTTGACTGCCCATATAAAATTGGGCACCTAAGAGTTTAGGGAAAAAAACAAAATAAACTCTAGGTCAGTCATGGGACCGGTATGAGTAAAACAGTTTAAAACAGTTTGAGCCATTAAACAATAACTCATAAGACCACGCCGTATAACAGAACGGGTTTTTCCCTTATGAGAATCCAAAATATCTTTATATCAAAACCTTTTGATATTATAATAATGTCTATAAACCACAATATAATAGTCATCTAGCAGAAATGCTTTCATCTCACGTTCTACATATATAGTATACAATCAAAACCGCAAGCACGTAGTGGGTAATGGATTTCCAACTATGACAAGGTATGGAATGAGACGACCCCAAACCCCGTACTGACGGCGGCAAGGGTAATCCTTGGAATATAACACAGAAACAGATAATAGCAGAGCATAATTGAATAAATACACCAGATAATGAACAATAGAATATACTGGATAAACGTAATCATCAGAGTTACACAGTATACATGATCATACTTAGGACAAATATAGTTCAGCTATACACAAATGTCTACAGCGGAAATAAACAAAATATGTACAATAGGAGCTGAACAGCATAAACAGAGATAAATAATAGAATCCATCTTCAGCTCCAGCTATCCAGAAAGAACCAGCTAAACCTGAATACAAGGATGCCCGTGTAGAAAAAGGGGCACCCGAGTTTGAAAGTGAAACAAACTACGAGTCAGTCAAGGGACTGGTATGAGAAATCTACTCAACACTTTTAATATATGGCTAATCATAGGACCACGCCACTTTCATGGAACGAGTTTACTCCATTGGATTGCCAGTGCTTTAAAACAAATCATTCTTTTAAACATCGCTATGCTTTTTTATAAAAAAATGAAGCCATTATAAAACTCAGTTCCCATCACACAATGCAACGCAAACCGGAGGATAGAGTTTTTACCTTATAATGGCCAAAATATGATTGATACGAATAAAACAAAAGCGTTTGATATTATTACTAGTGTTTATTTGTTTCAAAAACAACTTCAATCATAACTATCAATCATAGACGGCATTAATGCCCCATACCACTATGTCTCCATATGTAGGTATACAATCAAAACCGCACAGTTACGTATTTGGAAATTGGATTTCCGTCCTGAACCAAGGCAAAAGATAGTCCTTACCGAATTCGAGATGCTCTAGCCCGTGTCTCAGGAACAGCCGCAACTGCCCCATGGATCGTCAGGGCCGGTCCATCGATGTGGATTATTATGCCTGAACAATACGTTTCCCCACCCTATGGGGCGTCAATGAGCCAACGAATGGCTCCATCGGTCCCGGATCGACCGATATATCCGAGGCGCCTCGCAATCCATCATCCACATAAGTAAAATGTCAGGCCGTGTAAAAACACCGACACAACTCCTAGCTAGAAGGAAACGCATGCCCTCCCTGAGGTCCTTCTCCCGTTTCTGATTCATACCGGGGTGTGAGGCTCGCGAATTCACGTTATACACAAAGCTATGCCACACAGGCCGTGCTTTGATCATCACCACAAGACTTTGCTTTTCAACAGAAGCCCTGATCATTTGTCACTTAGGCATGCCACACTAGCAATTCATGCCATGCGACTGATGTCCATCGATATACAACCTCTGAGCTCGTGCGTTTCAGAGAAGGGCGTTAAGCAAAAGAATAAATTCTCCGCCGCCAAACAGATGTATATTTAACATAGATCAATAAACATAGAATAAAATCCAATGTCAGACACACAGTCCATTTACAAGTCCGTTCTAGGTTTGAACGAAACCGGAGGCACTAAATACCTCGCATATTCATCGATTCCCACGTACGTCTGGACGATCACCACTCATTATCCATATTTCGGGATGCCTCCCAATTAGGACCTCAGTTACCATCCAAACGAGGTGAAGATCGGTCTTCAACCCCCGTCTTTATCTTCGACTTTCAATCGTCGGTCAATTATTTGAAATGAGAATTAACTCGGCCTTTTCAAATAATTCACGTATCTTTAGAATTTCAAATCAATTTATTTCAATGGTTAAATCATTTGACAACACCAATTTTGTTCTTTAATGTAATTTCCACACCAAACACATTCAACCATCAAATACCACATAAATCGAGCAAATTCAGTTTATTTCCATTCCATATTGTTTGTGAAATTTTATAATGATTTATCGTTATTTTTATTTATTTTAGAAATAGCCAATTTGTTCAAAACGACGCCTCGAGCCATAACGCGGCCGTGATGCTGTTTTCTTCAGATTTGATTTACACATATCTGAAAATCTAACCGTTGGATCTTCACCAAATTTACATCATTAGAAAGATCTTTTCAAAACGAATCCAATGGTTCCAGTTTCGGGAAAATCCAACGGTCGGATCTCCCGGTATCATCGTTTGAAGTTTCGATTTTAAAATACGAACTGCAGCGTCGTTATTCGATTAAATATAATTATATTTATATATATATATATATAAATATAATCGTTTCTGGCGCTGTTTTTCTTCAGATTTGAATTAAACATTCCAGACAATCCAACCGTTGGATTTTTACAAAGTTGGTGCCATTGGAAAGTTATTTCCGAAGCGAACCCAACGGTTGTGATTTCAGGAAAATCCGATGGTCGGATCTCCCGTACTAACCGTTTGAAATCATGGTTTCAAAATACGAACTGCAGCGTCGTTTTTCGATATATTTCAATTCTATTTAAATATATATCGATTCTTCGATTTCAAAACCATATGAATTTCACACTTTTGATAAAAATGATATTTTCATCTAACTGCCTTCTATTTCAACACCTCACTATTTTTATCAATTCATTTATATAATAAAAATGTGATTTTTATTGTAAAACAATTCATTTCAAAACACTGTTATTTTATATGGTTCGTATAGATGATAAAAATGTGAATTTTATTATAAAACAATTTATTTCAAAACACTGTTATTTTATATAGTTCGTACAGATGATAAAAATGTGAATTTTATTATAAAACAATTTATTTCAAAATATGAACACCATTCAACACATGAATTTCTACTCAACAACGTTTCCACACACGGAGGTTTTCTATTCAACGAATAAATATAGTTTCAACAAATGAAAATAATTCAAACACATGAATATTATTCAAAATTTCGGCAGCATAACAGCAGGGTAGTTAAAACCGGGACCGACCCTAGTACGGCTCCTCGCTCTACCTTAAAACCTCGCGGTTTTTGACAATGGGGATCATGCATCTTGTTTGCACGCAGGCGGCATGTATACATTTATTTCATTTCCACAAACTAATCCTATGTGGTTTCAACCAAATATTTCTCAACCACAAATGGGTATTTTTCAACCACAATCAATCAATATCAACCACAAACAATCCCAATCAACCATTCGCTATCAATCAATTTTCACACCAATCACAACCAATAAATACCGTCCATGGTTTGTGGACGAGGGGCGTATATATATATATATATATATATATATATATATATTTATATATAGCAATTCACTTATATTTCAACACATATATAATTTTTACAACGCATATACAACTTATACGTCGAACGTACAACTTATACAACGCTTATACATGAGGTGTACAACGCTTATATATCTCATACATCGACTATATAATTTATACATCGTCGTTTTCCATATCGCTTATAAATTAGAAATCTCACATTGGGTTCCACTCCACCAAAAATAGCAGAAGGCTCAGAAAAATATTCGGTCTCTCATAGAAGGTAGAAGATGTCCTCACGGTCCCGGTGTTTCCTATTTCATCGAATTTCGTCAAGAAACGAAAAAGATATGTTTTTTCAAAGTTTTGCAACGGTTTAAAGGTGTTAAAACTATTGAAAATAAATCTAGCCGTACCTTTCAGAAATCGTTCAAAACTAGGTTGTGAATTTGCGATCAAACGGAGTAACGGTTTCACGATCGGGTTGCGCGAGGTCGAAGGGCTATGTGAGGCGCACGTGCGCCGAGGAGGGGCGCCAGTTCGGTGGTCGGAGTTGGCCTGGGCGGCGGCGTGAAGATGGCGACTTCCCGGAGGTGATTCTCATGATTTACTCAACAATAATTGCTGCTCCTTATATGGATTTGAAGAGGAGATCGAGAGCTTCAAAATGGATCCAACCGCGCTCGATTTCGTTGAGAATTGGAGGAGAAATCAAGCCGGGAAGATCTGTAGCTTTTCTGCCGTGCGCGACTTCGGGGAGAGAGAGTGTACGCCTTTTTTTTATTTTAAATAAAAAATCTGATTGGCTAGGATATTTATAATGAGTTTTCTGACACGACCTCCAATCCAAACCCAACGACTGTCGTCCTTAGCGTTTTACCCCCATTCCGAACACAATGGGAAATGTTTCGTAGGCCCATTCGGCTGTTTCAGTCAGTTTCCATTCAAATTAAAATATAAAACATTCAATATTCAATTTGAACATACATTTCAATTTGCCAGGGCCACAAATTCATTCGAAAAATTCCAGAAAATTAAATCTGGCTATGTTTTGACGATACGGTCCCAACAAAACTAGTTCCGTCGAATTCTAAGACCGTTTGCAAAAAGGCCCATTTCTGGTCGATCCAATTTAACTGTAATTGACCAAAACACGTTTTCCTTTGCCACGCTCACATACTAGCTTCAAAAATTATGAAATTTGAAACCTAGCAATAACTTCACATCCCGGATCCAACAAAAGAGGTTTCGTCAAATTCCGAGGTCGTATGCAAAATGGCCAATTTCACGGGCTATATAAATTCCATAGCGACCTTTCTGAAAATTCATTCGGCCATAACTTTTGCTTTCCGCTATGAAAATACGATTTTTTAGATTCGTTAGAAATGTATTCACTAAAAGATTTAAATATTTTTGGTTTCACTCAAATCCGTTTTGTTTTGCACCCGGTACAGTCCGACAAAGTTTGAATTCAATTTTTAAAACTACCGCGCCATTTCAGGCCTTGTTTATAATTAGAATTAATTATATTCGTTTTCACTTGTCGATTCCAACTCACTTTTCATCGCTATTATTTAAAATATTTATTTTAAATATTTAAAATCTATTATTGTAGCCAATTTAAAATTTTTAAATTGGTTCAGATTTTCTGGGTCGTTACAATCTCCCCCACTTAAAACTTTTCGTCCCCGAAAAGGAACAAATCGAAAGTGGTTTGATTCGTCAACTCTACGTTCGATCTAGCTTCAATTCTCCAACTTCTCAGTTTCCGAGAATTTCAAATTCTTCAAAAATTTGGCTAACACCCGGAATTTTCGAAAAATTTCGCCATAACCTCCTTTGTATGGGGAGGGGTTTGGAAATTTATTGGGCCGTATTAGGTACCCAATAAATCCTAATAAGCATACACATATTTATAGTGATATATTCTGGTGTTTACAGGGGAGTGTGTATTGATAATAACTCCAGAGAATAAATTCTCGACCCCGTCAAAGCCCGAGGGAGTGTGTATTTAAAATGCTCCAGAGGATAAATCCTCGTCACCTCGTCCCGTGTGGGAAATAAATAGTCCATGTGTCGTATCTAATGACTAGAGAGACGTGGTTATTGTCAACTCCAGAGCCGTGTGGGGTTTTTATTAATCTGGAAATTTAATCGTTACAATTTAAATAGTTCATATCAGTCCTCAGTTCAACCTGTAAAATATAGTCATCGCCATACAAGCCTCTCGCTCGTATGGTAAATCTTCCACCTCGTCACTCAAGCTCCAAATGCTTATGTGGTATATGATGAAGTATGCCTATCTTCTGAAGTATGCCATGTTATCTAGTTCAAAATTAATTGTTACTATCCTATGGCGACGTTTATTATTTCACACAGAAAAACCAGCACTCCGCATCTAATGGTATTCACAGGAGTTGATATAATAATATTTCACATCCAACTCATTAAGGTTTACCTATTTGTCGGGCACGCAAATAAAATCTTTACTCAACAGCTAATCCATTTACCTGTTCAAACATATATAATGCACAAGTATATATATATTTCTATCTATTTTTAATCAGTTCAATGTGTGATTTAAATGAATAAATCCTACCATTATCCTATTATTGATTAAATTAACTATCGTTTTAATAACTTTAATTAATCAAATCTACTATCACACAACACAAACAACAATCAAATTGTTTTTAACTTTTCAAAATCATACCAATCAATTTCTATATTCTTTTAAAATCATTCAGACTATAGAACTAAAAGTGCACATCCATGGAAAGAAAATAACAACAGAGTAGAGAACAAATTGGAAATGCAATGTATGGTAAATATACCTTGCACCGGAGTCAATCAAAGATATCCACTCGACATCTAGGATAGGCTTTCCGAATGCTCTCCTCGGTTTCCCAAGTACAATCTCGCGGATCTCCACTCCATTGCACTTTGACTAAGTGAACCTTCTTGTTCCTCAGCTCTTTGGTTTCTTTGCGGATGATCTTTAGCGGCTCTCTTCTCACATCTAATTCAGGGGTAATTTCAATATCTTGTTGAGCCGCTTCTTCCACGATCAAGTCTGGGTCATGAACGTGCTTTCGAAGTTGAGATATGTGAAATACATCATGCACTCCAGGAAACCGATCAGGCAATTTAACCCTATAAGCGAGAGTTCTGATCCATTCCAGAATAGGAAACGGACCAATGAATTTGGGTGCCAACTTTCCAGTCTTACCGAACCAGATAACTCCTCTCATTGGCGATACTTTGAGATATACATAGTCGCCAACAACAAAGGATATATCTCTCCTTCTCTTATCGGCATAGCTCTTTTGTCGGCCCTGAGCGGCGATTAATCGCTTCTTAATAAAATCGACTTTGTCGGCAGCTTCCCGGATCATATCAGGCCCCAACACAAGTCTATTACCGGGTTCGACCCAACAAGCAGGAGATCGGCACGGTCTACCATATAGTGCTTCGAACGACGACATTGTCAGGCTCGCCTGCTAGCTGTTGTTATATGAGAATTCAGCCAAATGTATATGGTCTTCCCATGATCCACCGAAATCTAGAACACAAGCCCGCAATAGATCTTCTAGTATACGGTTCACCCTCTCAGTTTGACCATCTGTCCGAGGATGATAAGCGATGCTTATATTCAGCTTCGTTCCCAACTCTACTTGAAATGCCTCCCAGAATTTGCTGGTGAATATTGTTTCTCTATCACTGACTATACTGAGCAGCACTCCATGTAGTCTAACTATTTCCTTGAAGTAGATCTGCACCAGACTCTGAGCAGTTTTGTTTGATCTGACAGGTATGAAATGGGCGGTCTTCGTGAAGCGATCTATGATCACCCAAATACTGTCATTTACTTTTCTGGTTCTGGGAAAACCATCAACGAAGTCCATGGAAATATGTTCCCACTTCCAACCAGGAACGTCTAGCGGTTGCAATAATCCAGCCAGTTTCTGTTGGTCGCTTTTGACTAGCTGGCAAGTAGGGCATCGGCTAACATATATTGAAACGTCTCTTTTCATTGCCTTCCACCCGAATGTTCGCTTGAGATCGTTGTACATTTTGGCTGCACCAGGATGGATACTCAGTTTGGACTTGTGACACTCGTCTAACACTTCCCTTTTTAACTCTGGGATGTCAGGAACACAAATCCTTCCTTTCAACCTCAGGGTCTCGTCGTTATCTATATGAAAACATGAGGGTTCGCCTTTCTGAATCCTTTTGATCATATCCTTAATAAAGTTATTCTCCTTCTGAAGAATAGATATTTTGTCAATCAAGGAAGTCGTGATAATAAAACTGGCGATCATTTCATTCTTTCGGCTTAACGCAACTGCCACGACATTGGCTTTCCCGGGAGTGTATATAATCTCGAAATCATATGCTGCAAGGAACTCTAGCCAGCGTTGCTGCCTCAGATTCAAGTCCTTCTGGGTGAACAGATACTTTAACGACTGGTGATCTGTAAACAGTTCAAATCTCTCACCCAGGAGATAGTGTCTCCAGATTTTCAAGGCGAATACCATAGCCAATAACTCAAGATCATGAGTTACGTAGTTCTTTTCGTGCGGCTTCAGTTGACGGCTAGCATAAGCAATCACTTGACCCCTTTGCATTAACACTGCGCCAAGGCCTTCTCTAGAAGCATCAGTCCAGACTTTTAAATCCTGATTGCCATCGATGATGGTTAACACTGGAGCTGTTGTTAATCTAAACTTTAGCTCTTCAAAAGCCTCCTCACTTTCTGGAGTCCATTTGAATTTCGCGTGCTTCTTTGTGAGCTTCGTTAAGTGACCAGATATCTTCGAAAAAGTTTTTAACGAACTTCCGGTAATAACTAGCCAATCCGAGAAAGCTGCGGACTTCAGTGGGGGTGCTAGGCTTCTTCCAGTTTTGAATAACTGTGATTTTGCTTGGATCCACAGCAATTCCTTCTTTCGATACGACGTGGCCCAGAAATTTCACTTCATCTTGCCAGAATATACATTTGGATAGTTTGTCTTTCAATACATTCCTTCTGAGGATTTCTAGAACCTGTTCCAGATGCTTTTCATGCTCGGCCTTTGATTTAGAGAAGATTAGAATATCGTCAATGAAAAATAGAACAAATTTATTCAAAACTCCTCTGAACACTCTATTCATCAGATCGACGAAGTAAGCTGGAGCGTTACATAAGCCGAACGACATTACTAACCACTCGTAGAATAAGTCGGGACCTCTTAATGCTGTCATTGGAACACACTCTTCGGCAATTCAAAGTTGATGGAAGCCTGTAGCTAGGTCCATCCTTGAGAATACCTGTGCTCCATTCAGACGATCCAATAAGTCATCGATTCGCGGCAACGGATATTTGTTCTTTATTGTCTGCTTGTTCAAATCATGATAATCCACCCATAGCCGTAGAGTACCGTCAGATTTTGGGACAAACACCACTGCTGCTCCCCAATCAGAGAAACTGGGCCGGATTAGACCCTTCCATACTAGCTGTCGTGTTTGATTATCAAGTTCTTCTTTCTCTTTCAAGGACATTCTTCGAATAGCATGAACTACCGGCCTTGCATTCAGAATCAAAGCAATCTTGAAATCTATTTCTCTCTACGGAGGTAAGCGAACAACTTCTTCGAACACATCCACATAGTTCTTGACGATAGGGATGTCTTTGATGAGGTCAGGAATATTCTCTGTCACTTCAGTGATATTTTCTATTTGGGCTGGAGAGACATCCAAAGCTGCCCAGAAGTCCTTTCTATTTGCATTCTGATCTTCACAAGGAATGGTTATATAATCACCTGATTTAATCTTTGCCTTTACGACTCTGTCGGCGCATTTAACCTCAGCTTCATACTTGGTCAACCAGTCTAACCCCAAGATAAGATCAAACTCTGTAAAATTCATGACGGCTGCGATGGTAGGGAACCGATAACGAGAAAAGGAAACCGGCACTCCACAAACCCAACTGAGACCAATGGAACCCCCAACTGGATTTTGGACAGTCATTGGTTCTTTGAGCCTTTTCAAATTCAAATCAAGCTTCTTAGCTGCATTCTTTGCAACAAAGCTTCGCGACGCGCCGGTGTCAAACAGTGCTTTAACTAGGATATCTTTGACAGTTAGCGTGCCTTCTAAAACATCTGGCCTTTCCTGAATAGCTGAGGGTGTTGAAGTTTCAACTACTTCATTCACTTGAACTATTTCAGCCTTTTTCAACTGCCAGCAATCTTGCTTTACGTGACCAGCCTGATGGCAGAGATTGCATCTTCTATCCTCTTGAAATCCCTTCTTGGATTGGAGCCCACCTTTCAATCGCTTCTTTAAGGGTCCACAGTTTATCGACAAATGCCCTTTCTGATGGAAGTTATTGCATACGGTGGTTGTTACCGGTTCTTTTCCTGGTCTGGCCCTCTTCCGATTGATTATAGGCTCCTTATTGACCTCCGACATCGTACTGGCCTCAGGACGATCAGTTTCAGACTCAACTCTATTACTAGAACTGGGTTCCTCTTCGTCGCGCAACATGCCTTTCTTATGGAGATCTTCATACTGATAAGCCATATAAATCATTTCTGAAAAAGGAAGCTTCACATGCCCCATTACTTTATTCTGGTATTTCCTTTGAAGCCCGTTGATAGATCTCAAATTCTTTCCCTTCTTATTCTGAATTAGATGGGGAGCGAAGTGAGAAAGTTCGTTGAATTTCTTACGATATTCTGGAATGGTCATATCCCCTTGTATCAGATAAGAAAATTCATCGCATAGTCGCTTAGTCGCTTCTGGAGGAGTAAATCTTTCCAGGAATATTACTTTGAATCTGTCCCAGGTGATATCACCTTCTGGATTATCCTTTATAACAGAATCTCACCAGAACAAAGCTTCGTCTTTGAGTGCCCAGGAGGTCAGTAATCTTTTCTGGTCATCCCTCAGCTTTAATGCTTCGAAGATTTTCTCAGCCGAACGAATCCAAGCTTGTGTTCTCATAATAGATTCTTCTCCCGAGAAGGGTTTTCCACCCAGATTCCTATATTTCAAGAATAGAGCTTCAATATCCGGGTCAGTATTACTTCTTTTGTTTCTGGCACTCATTTTCTAGTTCTTCTGCAAATAGTAGATCAAGTGTCAGGTCAACAGAAAAGATATTTCAAAATATAGAGACAAATACTTGAATGTAAATGCGTCTATCGAGGTGTTATTTCATTTTGATACCTATACTAGGATATTACTGATCCTATCTGTATAGAGTTACCCGTCCTAGAACACTACTGGTTCTATTTCTAACGGGTTCGTTCATATGTTATATTCCCAAACTAAGCTTAACCAAAGCTCTGATACCAACTGATACGACCTCAAACCCCGTACTGACGGCGGCAAGGGTAATCCTTGGAATATAACACAGAAATAGATAATAGCAGAGCATAATTGAATAAATACACCAGATAATGAACAATAGAATATACTGGATAAACGTAATCATCAGAGTTACACAGTATACAAGATCATACTTATGACAAATACAGTTCAACTATACACAAATGTCTACAGCGGAAATAAACAAAATATGTACAATAGGAGCTGAACAACATAAAAAGAGATAAATAATAGAATCCATCTTCAGCTCCAGCTATCCAGAAAGAACCAGCTAAACCTGAATACAAGGCTGCCCGTGTAGAAAAAGGGGCACCCGAGTTTGAAAGTGAAACAAACTACGAGTCAGTCATCTGACTGGTATGAGAAATCTACTCAACACTTTTAATATATGGCTAATCACATGACCACGCCACTTTCGTGGAACAGGTTTACTCCATTGGATTGCCAGTGCTTTAAAACAAATCATTCATTTAAACATCGCTATGCTTTTTATAAAAAAATGAAGCCAATATAAGACTCAGTTCCCATCACACAATGCAACGCAAACCGAAGGATAGAGTTTTTACCTTATAATGGCCAAAATATGATTGATACGAATAAAACAAAAGCGTTTGATATTATTACTAGTGTTTATTTGTTTCAAAAACAACTTCAATCATAACTATCAATCATAGACGGCATTAATGCCCCATACCACTATGTCTCCATATGTAGGTATACAATCAAAACCGCACAGTTACGTATTTGGAAATTGGATTTCCGTCCTGAACCAAGGCAAAAGATAGTCCTTACCGAATTCGAGACGCTCTAGCCCGTGTCTCGGGAACAGCCGCAACTGCCCCTCGGATCGTCAGGGCCGGTCCACCGATGTGGATTATTATGCCTAAACAATACGTTTCCCCGCCCTATGGGGCGTCAATGAGCCAATGAATGGCTCCATCGGTCCCGGATCGACCGATATATCCGAGGCGCCTCGCAATCCATCATCCACATAAGTAAAATGTCAAGCCGTGTAAAAACACCGACACAACTCCTAGCTAGAAGGAAACGCATGCCCTCCCTGAGGTCCTTCTCCCGTTTCTGATTCATACCGGGGTGTGAGGCTCGCGAATTCACGTTATACACAAAGCTATGCCACACAGGCCGTGCTTTGATCATCACCACAAGACTTTGCTTTTCAACAGAAGCCCTGATCATTTGCCACTTAGGCATGCCACACTAGCAATTCATGCCATGCGACTGATGTCCATCGATATACAATCTCTGAGCTCGTGCGTTTCAGAGAAGGGCGTTAAGCAAAAGAATAAATTCTCCACCGCCAAACAGATGAATATTTAACAGAGATTAGTCAACATAGAATAAAATCCAATGTCAGACACACAGTCCATTTACAAGTCCATTCTGGGTCTGAACGAAACCGAAGGCACTAAATACCTCGCATATTCATCGATTCCCACGTACGTCTGGACGATCACCACTCATTATCCATATTTCGGGATGCCTCCCAATCAGGACCTCAGTTACCATCCAAACGAGGTGAAGATCGGTCTTCAACCCCCGTCTTTATCTTCGACTTTCAATAGTCGGTCAATTATTTGAAATGAGAATTAACTCGGCCTTTTCAAATAATTCACGTATCTTTAGAATTTCAAATCAATTTATTTCAATGGTTAAATCATTTGACAACACCAATTTTGTTCTTTAATGTAATTTCCACACCAAACACATTCAACCATCAAATACCACATAAATCGAGCAAATTCAGTTTATTTCCATTCCATATTGTTTATGAAAATTTATAATGATTTATCGCTATTTTTAATAATTTTAGAAATAACCAATTTGTTCAAAACGACGCCTCGAGCCATAGCGCGGCCGTGGCGCTGTTTTTCTTCAGATTTGATTTACACATATCTGAAAATCTAACCGTTGGATCTTCACCAAATTTACATCATTAGAAAGATCTTTTCAAAACGAATCCAACGGTTCTAGTTTCGGGAAAATCCGACGGTCGGATCTCCCAGTATCATCGTTTGAAGTTTCGATTGCAAAATACGAACTGCAGCGTCGTTATTCGATTAAATATAATTTTATTTATATGTATATATATATATATATAATCATTTCTGGCGCTGTTTTTCTTCAAATTTGAATTAAACATTCCAGACAATCCAACCGTTGGATTTTTACAAAGTTGGTGCCGTTGGAAAGATATTTCCAAAGCGAACCCAACGGTTGCGATTTCAGGAAAATTCGATGGTCGGATCTCCCGTACTAATCGTTTGAAATCACGGTTTCAAAATACGAACTATAGCGTCGTTTTTTGATATATTTCAATTCTATTTAAATATATATCGATTCTTCGATTTCAAAACCATATGAATTTCACACTTTTGATAAAAATGATATTTTCATCTAACTGCCTTCTATTTCAACACCTCACTATTTTTTACAATTCATTTATATAATAAAAATGTAATTTTTATTGTAAAACAATTCATTTCAAAACACTGTTATTTTATGTGGTTCGTATAGATGATAAAAATGTGAATTTTATTATAAAACAATTTATTTCAAAACACTGTTATTTTATATAGTTCGTACAGATGATAAAAATGTGATTTTTATTATAAAATAATTTATTTCAAAATATGAACACCATTCAACACATGAATTTCAACTCAACAACGTTTCCACACATGGAGGTTTTCTATTCAACGAATAAATATAGTTTCAACAAATGAAAATAATTCAAACACATGAATATTATTCAAAATTTCGGCAGCATAACGGTAGGGTAGTTAAAACCGGGATCGTCCCTAGTACGGCTCCTCGCTCTACCTTAAAACCTCGCGGTTTTTGACAATGGGGATCATGCATCTAGTTCGCACGCAGGCGGCATGTATATATTTATTTCATTTCCACAAACTAATCCTATGTGGTTTCAACCAAATATTTCTCAACCACAAATGAGTATTTTTCAACCACAATCAATCAATATCAACCACAAACAATTCCAATCAACCATTCGCTATCAACCAATTTTCACACCAATCACAACCAATAAATATCGTCCATGGTTTGTGGACGAGGGGCGTATATATATATATATATATATATATATATATATATTTATATATAGCAATTCACTTCTATTTCAACACATATATAATTTTTACAACGCATATACAACTTATACATCGAACGTACAACTTATACAACGCTTATACATGAGGTATACAACGCTTATATAACTCATACATCAACTATATAATTTATACATCGTCGTTTTCCATATCGCTTATAAATTAGAAATCTCACATTGGGTTCCACTCCACCAAAAATAGCAGAAGGCTCAGAAAAATCTGCGGTCTCTCCTAGAAGGTAGAAGACGTCCTCACGGTCCCGGTGTTTCCTGTTTCATCGAATTTCGTCAAGAAACGAAAAAGATATGATTTTTCAAAGTTTTGCAATGGTTTAAAGGTGTTAAAACTGTTGAAAATAAATCTGGCCGTACCTTTCAGAAATCGTTCAAAACTAGGTTTTGAATTTGCGATCAAACGGAGTAACGGTTTCAATATCGGGTTGCGCGAGGTCGAAGGGCTACATGAGGCGCACGTGCGCCGAGGAGGGGAGCCAGTTCGGTGGTCGGAGTTGGCCTGGGCGGCGCCGTGAAGATGGCGACTTCCCGGAGGTGATTCTCACGATTTACTCAACGATAATTGCTTCTCCTTATATGGATTTGAAGAGGAGATCGAGAGCTTCGAAATGGATCCAACCGCGCTGGATTTCGTTGAGAATTGGAGGAGAAATCAAGCCGGGAAGATCTGGAGATTTTCCGCCGTGCGCGACTTCGGGGAAAGAGAGTGTCCGCCTTTTTTTTTATTTTAAATAAAAAAATCTGATTGGCCGGGATATTTATAACGAGTTTTCTGACACGACCTCCAATCCAAACCAAACGACTGTCATCCCCAGCGTTTTACCCCCATTTCGAACATAATGGGATATGTTTCGTGGGCCCATTCGGCTTTTTCAGTCAGTTTCCATTCAAATTAAAATATAAAACATTCAACATTCGATTTGAAGGTACATTTCAATTTGCCAGGGCCACAAACTGATTCGAAAAATTCTAGAAAAATAAATTTGGCTATGTTTTGACGTTACGGTCCCAACAAAGTTAGTTTCGTCGAATTCTGAGACCGTTTGCAAAAAGGCCCATTTTTGGTCGATCCAATTTAACTGTAATTGACCAAAACACGTTTTCCTTTGGCACGCTCACATACTAGCTTCAAAAATTATGAAATTTGAAACCTAGCAATAACTTCACATCCCGGATCCAACAAAAGAGGTTTCGTAGAATTCCGAGGTCGTATGCAAAATAGCCAATTTCACGGGCTATATAAATTCCATAGCGACCTTTCTGAAAGTTCATTCGGCCTAACTTTTGCTTTCCGCTATGAAAATTCGATTTTTCAGATTCGTTAGAAAGGTATTCACTAACAGATTTAAATACTTTTGGTTTCACTCAAATCCGTTTTGTTTTGCACCCGGTACAGTCCGACAAAGTTTGAATTCAATTTTTAAAACTACCACGCCATTTTAGGCCTTGTTTATAATTAGAATTAATTATATTCGTTTTCACTTGTCGATTCCAACTCACTTTTCATCGCTATTATTTAAAATATATATTTTAAATATTTAAAATCTATTATTTTAGCCAATTTAAAAATTTTAAATAGGTTCAGATTTTCTGGGTCGTTACATGGAACCACATTTCGCAAGTGTACCTCTAGAGAGGAATACACTGGGTTCAACAAGAACATCTTGTAACCCGACTACACATGACCGACCACTCATTTCGCTTGAGTGTATCGAATGTATATCACCAACAGTTGGAATCAGCAACCGTTTCCCAAATGGGACAGCATCGATAATGGATTTTTAGAAGTAAATGAAACTCTTGATCAGGTGATAATACACCCTAATAGGTGCGATCTACATAGCCATGTTGCCATCCCGATTTTTGTCATTTCCCAGTTATGAGGCTAGAGGCCACGCTTATCTCTGACATATCACACAGTTATTCACTTTGAATGTCACATCATCATACCCACCAAATCACCAATTGATTTCCCCAAAAATACCACGGGTATAAGCTAAGAGAAACGAATTCCTCCGCTACCAAACGTAAATACGTTTGAAGAGATCAAATTACATGATCTATTAAATATACTCTATCAGACATTCGTCCATACAAGTTGTCCTGGGACTGGACAAACCGAAGGCACTATTTAGTACAACCATCTTAGGAAAATCTTTACCTAAGATTTATACAACAACCCTTGTACTTTACTCTGTCTTCAATTATCTTTGGCATATATGATTCGCAACGCTTATGCCAATATGGAGTGGTTCTTCAGATAATAATCCAACTGGTCTTTCCATATTAACAATGTTAAAATGGTCAAAAACTTTGATAGTCGGTAATTTAACTATCAAATAAAAAATGTCCGTGTGCACACAACGATCTTATTTCCAAATGGAATTATCGATCAAATCATCAACCATATATATATATATATTCATATTTCCTATTTTTAGAAAATATACGTTATTCATCACTGGAAAACATTTCCATACTTACTCTCATTTCTTATTTTCTATATTGGAAGATATTTCTGATTCTTATTTGGAAAACATTTCCAAATTCTCCTTCACTGGATTTAAACTGATGTTTAAATAAAACATCGCAATGCCAACTCAAACCATTTACTAAATTCACTTAACCATCATTCACTATCAAACCTTACCATTCCTTAGTTAAGAAGGAAGTCAATCAAGTTGGGGTATAATTACCTCTCAGACCTTAACTGAACAACGTTTTAACTTCGAAATAGTCAAAGTTTATCTTTTAAATCTTTAACAAAATTCCTTACGTAACTCTCGGATTCTATTTACGAATCCACTTCTTTATTGAAAAACATTGATTATAACTATAGTGTTATAATCCCTACTTCTGAAATATCTAATTCCAAATTATAACTCGACTACTCAAATCAATTAACCCTAACTCCATTAACTTTAACTCGATTAACTTTAATTCATTAATTCTTATCACTTAACTCCTTTCGAATAAACTATTTTCGATGAACTCCTTTAACTCTATTTGAATAAACTATATTCGATTAACTCTTATAACTCTATTCGAATAAACTATATTCGATTAACTCCTTTCAAATAACTAATATTCGATAATCCCATTCGAATAACTAGTATTCGATAATCCCTTTTGAATAACTAATATTCGATAATCCCTTTCGAATAACTAATATTCGATAACTCCTCTCGAATAACTAATATTCGATAACTCCTCTCGAATAACCAATATTCGATAACTCCTCTTCTTTGAATAACCTTATTCGATGACTCTTTCTTCGAATAACTATATTCGATTAACTCCTTTCGAATAACTAATATTCGATAACTCCTTTCGAATAACTAATATTCAATAACTCCTTTCGAATAATTAATATTCGATAACTTCGAATAACTAATATTCGATAACTCCTTTCAAATAACTAATATTCGATAACACCTTTCGAATAAACTATACTCGAATAACTCTGGTTCGTTTTAACTCCAATCGATTTATTCTAATTGATCAACTCTAACTGGTTAACTCTAACTGATTAACTCTAACTGATTCTCTAACTAGTTGACTTTAACCGATTAATTCTTACTCTAATCGATTAATTTTAACTCTAATCGATTTACTCTAACTCTAATCGATTAACTCCAACTCTAATCGATCAACTCTAATTCTATCAACTCTTCTAACTCATTTTGATTAACACATTTTGATTAACTCCTTTGATTAACTCTTTAGATTAACTCTACGTCCATATTCAGTTTCAAATATCGATGTTGAAATCGATTCTTACTTCTCTATATAAGCCCTGAATTATATATTCTATTTATCTAATGATAAATATTTTATTTAATTTATAAAATATTATTTATAAATTAATCTTCTCAATCTATTGGTTACAACAGATTCTATTTAAAATATTTGCTTTAAATCCATATCATGTTATACCCGTGTGCGAAGCACGGGTCTAAACTTTCCTGATGTAAAATTCTATTCATTTGCCAAATATTTCCTTATATGACATTCTTTTAATTTCCCAATAAATCCCTTTAATAACTCTATTTATTTTCTAAATAAATATTTCCTTTTTATAACTCTAGTTATTTAACAAATAAATATTCTTTTCCAATCCTATTTATTTAACAAATAAATATTTTCTTTTCAATTATATTTGTAAATGTTTTACAAATATTCCCTTTCCATTTTATTTGTAAATGCTTTACAAATATATCCTTTTCATTTCTATTTGTAAGCGGTTTACAAATATACCCTTTTCAATTCTATTTGTAAATGGTTTACAAATATATCCTTTTCATTTCTATTTGTAAATGGTTTACAAATATATCCTTTTCATTTCTATTTTAACATATTTATTTCCCATAAATATTTCCTTTTCTAAACCCTTTTGATTTTATAACTATTTTCTCTTATAAAATCCTTTTTCTTTTATATATAAAATCCATTGATTTTATATAAATAATTTACTTTCAAAATACACTTTGAAAATCCCCTTTTTTACATCCCAGTATTTCTTACGGTATTCAAAACACCAAATAACAATGATCGATATCATTCAAACACACATAATCAACACAGATTATATATCACATCATATATTACAATATATGAAATAAAACAGTATTTTATATATTGAGGAACTCGGTTGGGTCCCTCCAACATGTTTCCCTGCATCATAGATGTTAAACAATATAATTAACATTGATTTCATTTCAATATGAAATATTCTGTTAAACATAATCAATATTTGATTAATGATTTATATATATATATATATATCGTTATCTATAATTTCAACCAATACATAAGCAATTCAACCAAACAGTTAACACACAACAATCAACAAATAATTATCAGTTCTAAAAATATGCTATAAAAATATAACTGTTCAGAGTTGGTGAGTTTTACTCACTTTGGCAGTTCATCGTCAAAGAATGATAAACTATTTGTTTGATTTGAATCAAACAATTTATTTCGCCATAAATTCAAACGAGCTTCAGTGGACTTCTAGTCAGTTCCATGGTGTAGCTCTCATCCATACGATCCTAACGGATCTTGTTTCATTGAGTTCTCATTAAATATGATCAAATTATCGAGTTTACATTTAAATACAATAAATAAATTAAAATAAACTTTTTTCCTTTTTAGTAATTGGGCTTCACCTAATGAATCCGACCCATCCCCTTTTAAACCCATCCGCACCAGTCAAGCCTTCATCTTCCTCCCGTGAAAATTCTGCTCCTCGTTACATCCATTCCCCAAACCAATTCCCATCACTGCACCTTCATTCTCGCACAATTTCACAAATCGAACCACCAAAATGCACCTCTTCATCCATTCTCTCATCCCATACCCACAACCACCCTCTCGCACAAGTCCCTGCGATTTGCGTTCAATGACCTCGAGCTGCTGCTCCCTAAAACGAGCGACAAAAATATTCACCAAAACCCGCCTAACTCCGCTGAACACCGCGCCTTGCCACCGGAATACCAACGCCGACAAAAGCGGCTTCCAATTTCTTCCTTATCGACTTCGACAATAAACCCTAGGTTTACAGTAAATGGTCGAACTCTTCGAACGAGCATCGCAAGTCTTAAATCGGGTACCAAAATGAAAAGAATCCCACTGGAAACTCATATGAACTTGTTTGAGGATTTAGGAATGTGTTTTGTATTTGTTTGGGTTTTTCTCTTCTCATGATTTTTCTGTGTTTGAGAAGGACGTGTCGGCAGTTTTTCATTGACCATGGAAGAGAAAAAAATTAGGTCTTAAGGAACGCAGTTGATCCTTATTTATAAGGGATTTTTCCATGGATTGTTTTGTGGATTTGTGAAAGCCACGAGTTTGCTTTGAGGACCAAGGAGAATTGACGGTTTTGAGGAAGTGAAGAATGGCTTCTTGTTTGATCGTAGAAATAGAGTAGGATATGTTTGTTTAATAAGTTTTTAGGGTACCCTGTTTCATAAAACTCCACTCGTTTTTGGATCTCAATCGACGAAAATAAAAATACCGTTGTAATCAGCGATGTGTCAGGATTCCAAAAGTATAATAATATCAGTAGGTTAACTCATATTGTGAAACCCAAAAATACCGATATAGGGTACAAAATACTCCAAAATAAAAGTCGCATATTTAATTAATTAAAATTTACAGTAAAATTCTAAAAATTAAATTATCACTACGTCTCAAAAGAATCTTGTCTAAATTCGAAACCGATATCTAGTTATATCGAATAAACCGTTATGGTCGATAAATGATTCTGTAGCGACTATTTTAAAATTTGATTTAGACACAACTCACAATCTACACGACGAAATCCTGATTTTTCTCTTCCATCAGAAAAATATACTTCACCAGCTCTAAACGTTTCTTGTTTCACAGAAATCCAATTTAAAACAGACCCTGTATATCAGTTGAAGTTCGAATCGCCAATTTACGAACTGCAGCGCCATTTCGAGCTCGATTATAATTATAATATAATTATACGTTCAAACTTCATTTAAATAATATATTTGTTATTATAATTCAACTTTAAACTGAATTAAATATCACAGATGATCCAATTCACACCATATTGTGAATTCCACTATTTCTGACTATTTTAGAAATTAAATATATTATTCTATTATTTAAATTAATTAAATATTCACTATTATTTAATTCTACGACCATTCAAATCTCTACATCACTATTTATATAATTAAATTAATTAATTATTATATCGCTAAAACACGGATCGTTACATTCTTCCCCACATAAAATAATTTCGTCCTCGAAATTGCTAAGTTAGAAAACAAACCTTATTGACTGGGTTTAAAATTATTTGTTCACTTCTTAACTTCAGTTTCAACTGAACCAATTTAATTTCGATTAAAATATTAATTAATTCTTATCAACGAAAATTTTCAAAAATCATGAAAATTTTCTAATGCCTTAACTTTCCGAAAAATTTCGCCAGCACCTCCTTTGTATTGGTCAATATCTCAAACTCCAAATCGCCTCCCTGGGCCATCTTCAACCCAGAAGAAAATCAAACAGCCAAGCGGCTTGCCAATTCGGCTCATAAACCTTATATCCAATAGAAATATAAACTTGTACCTTTTTGTCGGCATATCATTATATCCTTTCCACTTGTTATCAATTCAGCAGATACAAGGGTCATTCCAATCAAATTCCGGTCTGTTTTTATCCACAAATCCAACCATTCGCTTATACCTAAGTCGAATTCAATTTCAAATCAAAGTTCCATTTTCGATTTTTAAATTCTTAACTCATCAATCCAATACCATTTCAGATTCTATCTCACAATTCAAAATCTAATTCTACTTGATATATCGTATCCAATTCAATTTCTAGTTAATTGGTTTCAATTCAGTTTCAGCTTGGTTTCACAAATTTCTATTTAAATTTGTTTTTAATTCAAATTGTCTCTTCCTGGGAGTTTTAAATAGCTTTGCTTTTCTAAAACCAAATATTCTTTTTTGGATTTCAAACAACTTGTTTCTCTCAAAACAATTCAAAAACAAAATCTTTCGGTAATCCGTCGCTTACAACTCAAAATTTAACACCGATGATGTCATGATCATCATTGGAATCTATTTCCAGCTTTCGAAGTGAGTTCAATACTATATCACTTTCAAAACCATTTCTAACACTTACATTTTGAAATACATTTCAAAACACCATTCACAGTGCTTGTAAAACAATTTAAAATCTCCCAGGATTTTAAAATTCTCATATACTTAATTTAACTCCATTTATAAACACCTTTCAAATTCCAGGGTTTTAATTTCAACTCTGATTTTAATTTCAGATTTAATTCAATTCATTATACTTATCTGAATTCTGATCGGTTATTTACATAACCATTTCACATTTTATAATCTTATTCGATTATAACAACAACCAATATATCCAATATATAGATTCATTCCAATATATATATATATCTTCTCTATATCAAAATATATTTTGGGTAAAATTATTCTCATTTACCCTGTTTTCAAAACATATCGTGTCGACCCATCGTATTCGAGTGTTTAGAAACCCCTATCGATATTGTGGTGCCCCACCATCGACCAGAATCCATAAACAACTCAACCAATAAATCTACTCAATATAAAACCATTTATATCAAATAACAAATATGTTCACTCATATATATACACTCAACTCAATCTAGGGTGTTACTAACCCTATCTCTAGTGAGTCATGCCACAGAGCCAAGGTAATTACTTAACCTTAAGCTCTGATACCAACTGTAGTGTCCCGAAATTCCGGTCCAATTTGAGCTGACCAAATAACACAAGTCCAACCCCAATTACACTGGAAATCAGAAAAACTAATAGAAAGAAAATAGAGGGTGAGAATAGATAAGATAGAAACTTAGAATAGAAGAAGAAGAACAACAACATCAGAGTAACGCGAATCTCACAACTGAACTAATAACATATAACATAAATTTGAAATATAAATCTGTACTTGAATATACATATAATTTCCAAAGTACAGCACTTACAACACAACAGAATAACAATAGCTATATAAAATCCTAAAGCCTCCTGCTCCAGCTCTTCAAGTATATCTGTAAAATCCTGACTACTTGACCGCCCATATAAAATTGGGCACCCAAGAGTTTAGGGAAAACAAAACAAAATAAACTCCGGGTCAGTCATAGGACTGGTATGAGTAAAATAGTTTAAAACAGTTTGAGCCATTAAACGATATGTCATAAGACCACGCCTTATAACGGAACGGGTTTTTCCCTTATGAGAATCCAAAATATCTTTGTACCAAAACCTTTTGATATTATAATAATGTCTATCAACCACAATATAATAATTATCTAGCAGAAATGCTTTCATCTCACGTTCTACACACAATCACCGATATATCCGAGGCGCCTCGCAATAGCAACAACCATATAAGTCAAACTCGTCAGGGCGTGTAAAACCACTGACACAACCGGGGTGTGAGGCTCGCGAATCAACGTTACACAAAGCTATGCCACACAGGCCGTGCTTTGATCATTAACCACAAGAATTTGCTTTTCAACAGAAGCCTTGATCAATTGCCACTTAGGCATGCCACACAGGCAATTCACTCCATGCGATGGATATCCATCAATATATAACCCCTGAGCTCGTACGTCTCAGAGAAGGGCGCTAAGAAAGAGAATAAATTCTCTACCGCCAAATAGATATATATATTTAATAGAAATCAATCACACAGAATAAAATCCAATGTCAGACACACTGTCCATTTACAAGTTCGTTCTGGGTCTGAACGAAACCGGAGGCACCTTGTACCTCGCATATCCATCGATCTCCAAGTACGTCTGGACGACCACTAACTGATTCCCTCCTCTTGGGTGTACGGCCCAATCAAGATCATCAGTAATCACCCAAACGACGTGAAGACCTCCGGTCTTCAACCACCGTCTTCATCCTCGAACACCACGTTGAATCAGTTATTCAGAATGGGATAAACTTGATCTTTCTGAATAACTCGCGTATATAATAAACAAGTGTTACACAAACACAATATATGCCTCATTCCAATTCAGAATATTCTTTTATTTAAATATTCTTATACTTTGGGAAAGGTACCCATTAATTTTATCAAAGATAAATTCTTTAAATTTATTCTTTAATATTCTTTGAATATCAATTCAAACTAGTAGGGATTAGCAAACCACACCAAAGTAATCATTTATTTTGTTTCCCAATCCCAACCTATTCATCCCATGAAGTAAAATTGGTCATACTTCATATCTAACACCATGGTGTTATCGGTAAATTCAATTACTGTAACAACCCGTATTTTTGAATAACATGTTATAACATAAATGGAGGCAGAATTAAACTGGCAAATCTGAATCAAGGGAAACGGGCTGTGCCATTGCGTTCGTCTCGGAAAAATACGCGAAAGAGAGTCCGAGTTTTCGAAAATCGGAGTCTGTATGACCAAGATATGGCCTCGCGAAGTTTCACGAAAAATTCACAAATTAAAGTATACTTAATTAAGTGAAATGGGTTGCGTTGAGAAATATATATATATTGATATATATATATATATAATTGAAAAATAAATAAATAAATATGCAAAAATGTTCAAAACAGCGAATTGGGAGAGGGGAATAACCGAACCGGCCGATTTTTGAGGTCGACCCGAGCTCGCTGGGTCGACTAAGGGTTAATCCAGGGTGTTTGGCTGTCAACCCGTGGGCCGATTCGCTCAAATGCAGATTTTGCATTTGAATGGTTCTCATGGTTCAGCTTTAATCTAAAGGCCCTAGATGGTTCCTACACTTGACTTCTTCCCCAAGACATGCTTTGATGGCTTGGATTGAATCTAGGGTTAATCCTATGGCTAATACAATCTTAATCTTCTATAAAAAGGGCCTAACACCTAGCCTAAATCACCATTATTCAATCCTACAACTAAACTATGTCAAATTTGTTCCTCTCATGGCCTCCACTCTCATGCTAAAATTTCTAAGTTAATTTCTATGAGAGATTTTGAGTTCATACAAGTGTTTTCAAACTTGTATGAGTGTACTTAGCTTGCATTCAAGTCAAGTTGCAACATTTATATTTCAAAGCAAGGGATTTTATTGAATTGGCTCAAGGGTTTTCATTTGGAGCTTGCATATTTGGGTTTTTGGTGCTTGCATAAGGGCTTCATCTCAATCTTTATAATAAATATTTATTTGTGTCTTCATAGCATTGTAAACCCTTTTCTACTTTCTTTTTATTGAACTCTAAAGTTAAATTAATGATGCAAGTTTGGTTGATCATTATATGCAAGTTTGGTTGATCATTATACGCAAGTTTGGTTGATCATTATATGCAAGTTTGGTTGATCATTATATGCAAGTTTGGTTGGTCATTATATGCAAGTTTGGTTGATCATTATATGCAAGTTTGGTTGATCATTATATGCAAGTTTGGATGATCATTATGCAAGTTGGTTTAATCATTATGTATGACACATGTTGCTATGTTATGCAAGTTTGGGTTGATCATGTTATCATGTTATGCAAGTTAAACTTGATATTGTGAGCATAAAGCTCCAAGCTTTATGTTGAAGGTTTCATTTTGGCAACATGAAAGTTATCATATCCCTTATGATAACTTGCATGTGAGTCTAAATGCGAACTTCTAGCAACTTCTACATGTCATTTATCACCATGTATCACTCATATGCTAAGTTTGGTTTTATGCATGCTTTTGAAGCCTAATGATGCAATATGCAAGTATATGAACATATGTACACCTCATATGCCACTATGTTAAACTTGTGACTTCAACACCTTTTTGTCATGATTATGCCAAGTTCCCTATTTTATCCTTTATGTGTTGTTGCGATTATGTAAACGATGGGATTACGTTGGGGTTGGGTAACATGATGAAATAAACATGATTTTTATAACATAACGTGATATGTTAACTTGTAATTATGTTTTGGAAACATAATGGACATGACACTTAGAAAATATGAGTGCGGCCAACTCGAGGTTGGGTTGAGTTTGTAGCATAAATCTACCCGGACCCGCCCGGCTTAACTAGTGGCTACAAACAATAGGACCTAATGTGAGAAGTTGGTCATGTTGTGCTCGAACCCGAGGTTAGACCTAGTTGTGGTGTAAAGCTACCCGGACCCGCCCGGCTTAACTAGTAACCACAACAAAGTCTAATGTGAGAGGTTAAAGCGCATTAAGTTAATTAATGCCTCCCGATTAGGGTTAAGTCATGGTCCACTTAATACTTAACCAATTTGGGCTTGATGGATTAATCGAGGTTAAGTCGGGAGCCTTGGGTACCCTTAACCGATTTAATCCACGTGTGGATCGGGTTAATCACATTTAACCCGTTAAGAAACCCTAGTTGCGTGGTCCTTTTCAGCAGTAACCTTCTTGGTAGTATCATAAGACCCTAGGAATAGGCTAGGGTAGGGCACGATTACTGGACTGATTATAAGAGACCAAAAGAGACGGCTGAATGATGCCCCGGTTGTTCAGGCGGACCATGGTCGTGCACATCAAGTCCGGAGTTGAACACGGGCTACGGTAGGTTTGGACTGTGCATCATGGAATGGTGTCAGAAGGTTACACCATAGGGCCTGATACACCCTAGGGTGGACCCTGCACAGTCAACTACATTACATGATTATGCCGCATGACACCGACACTTGACGAGTTAGGCTTATAGGGAGCCGATCGACTAGACTGTGTAGTTGGACCTTGATTTAGGTCACCTCATTATATTGGGCCAAGCTTGGGCCAAGGGATCAATTCTTGTTTTTACTTGACATGTTAGAATGCTAGTACACCCGTGGTGCAAAACTTAACCTTGATTATGCGATGACACCTTTATCTATCTTGTTAGTTAATCATCATGCCAGTATGTTGTTATCCTTATGTTCATCTCAGCTTCTCATGCCAGTTAACTTTACTAGTTCATAGACAGATAGTAGTAGGGCTTACCAGTTTTTTTGACTGACCTGTTTTCTTTCGCCTCTTTTCTTCCGTTTCCCCCCCTCAGGTTCTCAGGGTGGGAACATTGGAGCTTAGCTTGGATCTTTACAGCTTGCTTACTGGATTTGCTCATGTACGGTTTTGGACATTGAGCTAGCTATGGTTTATCACTTCATTTTGGGGATAGTGCTTTATGTATTTTAGTTTTTCAGTTTACGCTTTTATCTAGACTTTGTTGTTGGAAAATAATGACCAAGTACATTGTTGTAACATGACTATGGTTTTGAAATGCTAAGTTTTATCCGCTGCTTTACTACTCTGTTTTACTTATATGTTCTGTCTTGTGATATCTGCATGCATGTTTACCTTGTCTAAACACCCCTCCAAAGCTAGAGTGCTTGCAAGAGTTACCCTGGCGGAGGTGGGGTGTTACATTTGGTATCAGAGCATAAGGTTTACAAGATTTGAGAAAAAGTGTTTTTGAAACTTACCTTTTGAAAAACTATTTTCAAAACCAATAAAGTATTTTCCAAGAAAAGTCTAGTTATTTAAAAAAAAAGGCTATTCCCCAAAAGCCATAGCACTATCCTTCGTTTCTTCGTTCTGAATCTATCTTTTTCTTCATTTCAGTATGGCCGATAATTTTTCTGTTCTGGAGGGCATACCAATACCTATTTGGTTTAGAAGGTACATGGAGGCAAGGGCGAACAAAGCCGGCCCCGCAACCATTCCTCCTCCTTCCCCCGTCGCTAACATCTCTCCTCCTCCCGTAGCTAAGGTTCCTCCTCCCCCTCAGCATACACAAGTGAATTTCGCGGAGCTTTGCAAGGACTTTAAGGCGATGTGTTGCAAGAATTTTGTCGGAACGGAGACTTCTGTGGAGGCAAGAAACTGGTTAATGGAAACTGAAGACCTCTTTGCTATCTTTGATGTGGAAGATCGTAGGAAAGTTCTGTTGGCGGTATGGCTATTGAAAGGGGAAGCTGCTTATTGGTGGGTAGTCACCACCACTACTAGACCAATTGAGACTTGGGATGACTTTAGGAGAAGGTTTGGACTAAAGTTCATATCACCGACAGAAGAGAATCTTCAGATGGAGAGGTTCCTATCTCTAAAGCAAGGGGACATGACAGTTAGGGAATACGTGGATATGTTTAATCAACTTGCTCAGTTCGGCCTAGAATTGGTAAACACAGCTCATAAGAAGGCCCTACACTTTGCTCTAGGATTGAATGAGCCATTGCGCGGTTTGGCCATGCCTCATACACCCCCGGGGGCAACTTTCGAGAGTTTGGTGAATATGACCCTACTTCAAGAGGAAGATAAGAGTGGCAAGAAGGAGGTCAAGGCAAATGAGTCCCAAGGCAAGAAGGAAGACACCGAGAAAAGAGATAAGAACAACAACAAGGCAAGAAAGACAAGAAAGTGCAACTTCTGTAGGATCACTGGGCACATAGCCAAGGATTGCAGGAAGAAGAAGAGGAAGTTAGGCAAGTGTTTTCATGCGGAGAGTCTGGACATCTTAGCAAGGATTGTCCCAATAAGCATGGACAAGGGCAAGGACAAACTCAGCAAGTAGGACCCTCTGGAGGGCAATTGCAGGCTCTCCTCGCTCTTCGAGCCTTTGATCGAGGTAGAGTTTTTATAGAAATTCATGTTTACATTTCTGATTTTCCTGTTCGCACCTTATTTGATTCTGGCGCATCGCATAGTTTTATCTCTTCTGATATTGTTGAAAGTTTGCACCTAAGTACCAGCTTAGTTGAGGATCCCGTTTGTGTTTCAAATCCAATTGGGGTTTCTGCCCATCTGTCTATGATTTGTGTGGATTTGAAAATTTCTATCTTGGCCGTAGAATTCACGTGTAGTGCTTATGTTCTCGGGGTCACGGGATATGGGTTGGTCTTGGGCATGGATTGGTTGTCCAGTTATGGAGCCATCCTCGATTGTGAGCATAGGGTGGAGAGGCTCATGACTCGCCTCATTAACACCCTAGAAATTTCTTGTAAGCCTAGAGGTCCCGTCATGTTATGTTATCTTGAATCTCTCGACTCGTCCATCGATGATCTGCAATCTGTAAGGGTGGTCCGAGACTATCCCGATGTCTTTGAAGAAGTTAAGTGGTTACCCCCTAAACGAGAGATAGATTTCCGCATTTATCTAGTTGATAATGCCAAGCCAGTATCATTGCCCGTTAGGCACATGGCCCCTCATGAAAGAAGGGAGCTCAGTAAGCAAATCAAGGAGTTGCTTGAGAAGAATTTTATTAGGCGAAGCATTTCTGAATGGGGTGCTCCGGTGGTATTCGCTACTAAGGCGGATGGTTCGCTTTGTCTATGTGTTGATTATCGAGAGTTGAACAAGCTGATAAAGAAGAATAGGCACCCGTTACCGAGAATTGATGATCTCTTTGACCAGCTTGTAGGTGCTTCTGTTTTCTCTCAGCTCGATCTAGCCACCGGATTCCATCAGCTTAGAGTGGCCGAGGATAGTATCGATAAGACTGCGTTTAGAACTCCAGATGGATTCTTTGAATGGCTTGTCATGCCATTCGATTTGACTAATGCACCCGCATACTTCGTGGACTTGATGAGTAGGATGTTCAGGGAATTCCTTAACAAGTTTGTTGTTGTCTTCGTGGATGATATTCTGATCTTCTCAAAGGATGAGGAAGAGCATGCTAGGCATCTCAAGGAAGTGATGGATACGCTTAGAGCGCATCAGTTGAAAGCCAAGTTCTCCAAATGTCATTTTTGGAGAAGGGAAGTTCGGTTTCTTGGACATATAGTTTCTAAGCAAGGCATAGCGGTGGATCCTGCGAAAGTGGTTGTGATTCAAGACTGGAAGACTCCTAGGAATGCAACCGAAGTAAGAAGCTTTCTCGATCTGGCGGGCTACTATAGGAAGTTCATCAGGGACTTCGCTTAGATTTCAGCCCCTCTTACTAAGTTGACGAAGAAGAACTTAGTCTTTGTATGGGACTTGGAGTGTGAGCTTGCTTTTCAAAAGCTCAAAAGAGCCCTTACCTCAGCTCCAATTTTGGCAACGTGGATTGGCACTTGTTTTCAAGAGATAGTTTTCTGTGTGGGATACCGTATAATATGTAAGCGAGATCCGAGATTCACTAACGAATCTTGGAAAGCTTGCACGAAACCATGAGCACGTAGTTATGTTTTAGCCAAGTATTTTAGGCAAAGGATAAGTGGAAGTGGAACGAGAGGCAACGGTGAAATGAGTTCTAACTCATATTTTGGGAACAAGAATTAAGAACTATGGAATTGCGAATTTAAAAGACGGTCAGGGCACGATGGGATTAAGCACAAGAAAATGCGGCTGAGAAGATTGAAGACTAGATACGCGCATTTAATCTCTTTCTAAGAGTATATCCTTGATCCCTATTGTTCCGTAGAGCTTACTCGCATGTTACCTTTTAAGTATATCCTCTCAGTCCTATCCTCAATCTTAGTTCTGTTACAAACCCCCTAAGGAGTATGGCTAGCCTATTTGTGATATATGGTTGGGGTGAAGAAGTTCGCCATCAAACTATTTGGGCTTTATGGGATATGGGTAATAATTGATAGATTTACATAGAGAGCCCATTTTATTCCGGTGAAAAGAAAGAGGACCGTATCGCGGCTAGCATCTGTTTATCTTCAAAAGATAGTGTGGCTGCATGGAGTTCCTTCTAGCATAGTTAGCGAGCATGACCCAATTTTCACTGGCCAGTTCTGGAACAGTTTGCAAGAAGCAATGGGTACGCGATTGAATCTGAGTTCAGCCTATCACCCCCGGACGGATGGCCAAACCAAAAGGGTGAATAGAGTGCTAGAAGATCTTTTAAGGTTTTGTGTTCTCGACTTTGGTGGTACTTTGGAAGACCACCTTCCTCTTGTAGAGTTTGCTTATAATAATAACTATCAAGCCAGCATAGGGATGGCACCATTTGAAGCTTCGTATGGGAGGCAGTGCAAGCCACCAACATGTTGGTGGGAAGACGACGGATAAGCTTATAATTGAGCCCGACATGATAAGGGACACATCCGAGAGGGTTGAATTGATTCGAAGACGGATAAGAACGGCCCAAGACAGACAGAAATCCTATGCAGACAAGCGAAGGATAGACTTGGAATTTAAAATTGGAGATATGGTCTTTGTGAAGATTTCTCCTTTGCGAAATATGGTTCGCTGACACCAAGGATCGTAGGACCCTTCCCTACTATAGAAAGAGTCGGGAAGATGACTTATAAGGTGGAATTGCCGAGAAGCTGGCCGAAGTGCATAATGTCTTTCATGTCTCGCATCTCCGGAAGTGTTTGCACAGACCCGCCAAAGTGGTTGAACCAAGTATTCGTGAAGACATGGAGGTAGAGGATGAAGCAACCCTGAGACGAGCTCCGATTCGTATCATGGAAATGAAGACAAAGAAGTTAAGAAGCAAAGAAGTTAAGCTTGTTAAGGCGCAATGGAGTGAAACAGAGGGAGACGCAACTTGGGAAACCAAGGAGAAGAGGCGCGTGCTTTATCCATTTCTCTTGGAGGATACATTTTCAATCTCTTTTCCTAGATTGGTATATCTTCCCTTTGCTATCCATGCTTATCTAGTTTATCTTGTTTCGTAAATCTTGTCATGAGAATCTTAGGTAGAAACCCTTGGTTGAAACATGTATTTGAAACATGTTATGTTTGATGTTTGCAAGTGGTTGCAAGTGTTTGCAAGTGGATACTCGTGGATGCATAATACACGTTAGGCACTAAGATCGGCTCACACACTTTCATACCGCATATGCATGAGTGTTTATGCTTATTCATGGATGAAAACTTGTTATGCTATCACGTGGATGTTGCATATGGATGAATGTTATGTGCACTCATGTAGAGATTATAAATTATATTAGGAATTTGCATACATATGGACTCATTTCACTAACATATTTTGCATTAAGGGGGTTTACTGAATCAGTAACCTCCTGATTTTCGCATTAGATAAGTAGATATACACACACCTTTGCATATGATCATACAGCATTTAGAACCTTTTAAGGACAATGATTGCTCGTGGATGATGTTTTGAGTAGATGGATGATGGATGGTAGGATACGTTCTTCCTAACTTTGAGATTACGGGGACGAAATCCTTTAAGGAGGGGAGAATGTAACAACCCGTATTTTTGAATAACATGTTATAACATAAATGGAGGCAGAATTAAACTATAAAATCTGAATCAAGGGAAACGGGCTGTGCCATTGCGTTCATCTCGGAAAAATACGCGAAACAGAGTCCGAGTTTTCGAAAATCGGAGTCCATATGACCAAGATATGGCCTCGCTAAGTTTCACGAAAAATTCACAAATTAAAGTATACTTAATTAAGTGAAATGGGTTGCGCAGAGAAATATATATATATATTGATATATATATAATTGAAAATTAAATAAATAAATATGCAAAAATGTTCAAAACAGCGAATTGGGAGAGGGGAATAACCGAACCGGCCGATTTTTGAGGTCGACCCGAGCTCGCTGGGTCGACTAGGGGTTAATCCAGGGTGTTTGGCTGTCAACCCGTGGGCCGATTCGCTAAATGCAGATTTTGCATTTGAATGGTTCTCATGGTTCAGCTTTAATCTAAAGGCCCTAGATGGTTCCTACACTTGACTTCTTCCCCAAGACATGCTTTGATGGCTTGGATTGAATCTAGGGTTAATCCTATGGCTAATACTATCCTAATCTTCTATAAAAAGTACCTAACACCTAGCCTAAATCACCATTATTCAATCCTACAACTAAACTATGTCAAATTTGTTCCTCTCATGGCCTCCACTCTCATGCTAAACTTTCTAATTTAATTTCTATGAGAGATTTTGAGTTCATACAAGTGTTTTCAAACTTGTATGAGTGTTCTTAGCTTGCATTCAAGTCAAGTTGCAGCATTTCTATTTCAAAGCAAGGGTTTTTATTGAATTGGCTCAAGGGTTTTCATTTGGAGCTTGCATATTTGGGTTTTTGGTGCTTGCATAAGGGCTTCGTCTCAATCTTTATAATAAATATTTATTTGTGTCTTCATAGCATTGTAAGCCCTTTTGTACTTTCTTTTTATTGAACTCTAAAGTTAAATGAATGATGCAAGTTTGGTTGATCATTATATGCAAGTTTGGTTGATCATTATATGCAAGTTTGGTTGATCATTATATGCAAGTTTGGTTGGTCATTATATGCAAGTTTGGTTGATCATTATATGCAAGTTTGGTCGATCATTATATGCAAGTTTGGATGATCATTATGCAAGTTGGTTTAATCATTATGTTTGACACATGTTGCTATGTTATGCAAGTTTGGGTTGATCATGTTATCATGTTATGCAAGTTAAACTTGATATTGTGAGCATAAAGCTCCAAGCTTTATGTTGAAGGTTGCATTTTGGCAACATGAAAGTTATCATATCCCTTATGATAACTTGCATGTGAGGCTAAATGCGAACTTCTAGCAACTTCTACATGTCATTTATCACCATGTATCACTCATATGCTAAGTTTGGTTTTATGCATGCTTTTGAAGCCTAATGATGCAATATGGAAGTATATGAACATATGTACACCTCATATGCCACCATGTTAAACTTGTGACTTCAACACCTTTTTGTCATGATTATGCCAAGTTCCCTATTTTATCCTTTATGCGTTGTTGCGATTATGTAAACGATGGGATTAAGTTGGGGTTGGGTAACATGATGACATAAACATGGTTTTTATAACATAACGTGTTATGTTAACTTGTAATTATGTTTTGGAAACATAATGGACATGACACTTAGAAAATATGAGTGCGGCCAACTCGAGGTTGGGTTGAGTTTGTAGCATAAATCTACCCGGACCCGCCCGGCTTAACTAGTGGCTACAAACAATAGGACCTAATGTGAGAAGTTGGTCATGTTGTGCTCGAACCCGAGGTTAGACCTAGTTGTGGTGTAAAGCTACCCGGACCCGCCCGGCTTAACTAGTAACCACAACAAAGTCTAATGTGAGAGGTTAAAGCGCATTAAGTTAATTAATGCCTCCCGATTAGGGTTAAGTCATGGTCCACTTAATACTTAACCAATTTGGGCTTGATGGATTAATCGAGGTTAAGTCGGGAGCCTTGGGTACCCTTAACCGATTTAATCCACGTGTGGATCGGGTTAACCAAATTTAACCCGTTAAGAAACCCTAGTTGCGTGGTCCTTTTCAGCAGTAACCTTCTTGGTAGTATTATAAGACCCTAGGACTAGGCTAGGGTGGGGCACGATTAATGGACTGATTATAAGAGACCAAAAGAGACGGCTGAATGATGCCCCGGTTGTTCAGGCGGACCATGGTCGTGCACATCAAGTCCGGAGTTGAACACGGGCTATGGTAGGTTTGGACTGTGCATCATGGAATGGTGTCAGAGGGTTACACCATAGGGCCTGATACACCCTAGGGTGGACCCTGCACAGTCAACTACATTACATGATTATGCCGCATGACACCGACACTTGACGAGTTAGGCTTATAGGGAGCCGATCGACTAGACTGTGTAGTTGGACCTTGATTTAGGTCACCTCATTATATTGGGCCAAGCTTGGGCCAAGGGATCAATTCTTGTTTTTACTTGACATGTTAGAATGCTAGTACACCCGTGGTGCAAAACTTAACCTTGATTATGCGATGACACCTTTATCTATCTTGTTAGTTAATCATCATGCCAGTATGTTGTTATCCTTATGTTCATCTCAGCTTCTCATGCTAGTTAACTTTACTAGTTCATAGACAGATAGTAGTAGGGCTTACCAGTCTTTTTGACTAACCTGTTTTCTTTCGCCTCTTTTCTTTTGTTCCCCCCCCTCTGGTTCTCAGGGTGGGAACATTGGAGCTTAGCTTGGATCTTTACAGCTTGCTTACTGGATTTGCTCATGTACGGTTTTGGACATTGAGCTAGCTATGGTTTATCACTTCATTTTGGGGATAGTACTTTACGTATTTCAGTTTTTCAGTTTATGCTTTTATCTAGACTTTGTTGTTGGAAAATAATGACCAAGTACTTTGTTGTAACATGACTATGGTTTTGAAATGCTATGTTTTATCCGCTGCTTTACTACTCTGTTTTACTTATATGTTCTGTCTTGTGATATCTGCATGCATGTTTACCTTGTTTAACGCCCCTCCAAAGCTAATGTCCTTGCAAGAGTGGCATTGGCGGAGGTGGGGTGTTACAATTACCATTTCACGTTCAAATCTAATTAAAGATTTAACTATCACCTGGACCAAAACTGGTGATACTCCATTTTCGATCATTTCAATCTAATTAAAGATTCATTAAAGCTCAGCTTAGTTTTAATCTTCCCAATAATCACTATCAATGAGTATTTAACTTGGGAAATCACGTCCTGTCTTTAACTGGGTTAAAGAACCAATGTCATTTAAAACATGGTTCACTATAAACCTAAAATCACATTCCACTCCATCAGCCTTTAACCGTAAATTAGCAAGTGATCAATTCCCTAAGTATTAACCCCGAAGGCCGAAACCAACATCAGATCAATACCCAAGAGACCATTCAACTTAACTAATCTCTAGTTAGTTTCTGATTTTCTTATCTCCATTGGGTCTAAGAACAGTATTATTGAAGATACCATTCATGACAAACCGAAATCACATTTGATATTGAATACAATGCTCTGAATAGAAAATATATCGGCTTATATTCAATATCAAATTCTACGACCAACAAATATCGTATTGGAAATAACGATATAAATATATCTTTTAAATTTCCATAACAATATCAGTATAATCACGAAATCCCACATCGAAATATTCCAAAGACAATTTCGATTCAAATCAATTATTGGAAATTCTGGTTATTTTCAAAACCATTTCAAATCCACTTTATTTATTTGAAAAATAAATAGAATTATAATTCTAGTTCAAAACTAGTTCATTTCGATAAAAATCTATTTTTATCTTTTCAAATATGGAAATTTTCATCCCAATCCTTCACAAATCATTTCTTATGATTTTACACAAATTATTACTTTTTTTAATAATTTTATCAAGGCCCATACAGTCAATTTCCATAAACGGCCATCAAACTGCACTTACAGCGACCTTTTCCAAATTTGATTTGGACATAATTCCAAATCCAACCGTTAGATTTCTAATTTCCTATATTCTTTAGAAAGCTCTTTTTGATACGAACCCAACAGCTCTGGTTTTAGTAGAATCCGATGGTCGGATCTCCAGTAGTATCGATTCGAAGTCAATGGTCGAAATTCACGAACTGCCGCGGCGCAGCGTGTTCTATTCAGGCCATTATATTATATATATAATATATACTTCGTTGATTTCCTTTCGAAACGAATTTTATAAATCGTTTCAAATTCGTTTTCAAAATGATTTCAACTTCCTATTCAATTTCTAATCAAAATTGAATATTCCATATCATTGATATATATATATATATATATATATATATATATAAATGATAATATTTTCAAAACGTTATATTTTGAAATCACTTCCTTTTCTATATTCACTATAAAAACGAATATAATCGATATAAATATCGTTCGTGTCAAAATGGCGCATCTCTAATCAACACGACTTTATATATTTCAATAACTTTGTTATTCTATTCAACATATGAATATTTATTCTATTCAACACATGAATCTATATTTCTTTCAACACATGAATATTCTCAACACATGAGTATCGTCAACACATGACTATTATTGTTATTTAATATATTTTATAAAATTACGATTTCTATCGTTTAATTTTTAATCAGACTCCAACCGTAAATTAGTAAGAGAACGATTCCCTAAATATTAACCCCGAAGGCCGAAACCAACATCAGATCAATACCCAGGAGACCACTCATCTTATCTAGTTTCCATCTAGTTTCTAATTTCATATATGATAAAGATGTAAATTTTATTGTTAAAATATTTTACTCAACACATGAGCATCGTCAACACATGACTATTTTTCGATTCAACACATGAAACTTTTTTTATAATATTCTTTATTTTCCAAATTAGAATGAGGCCCAATCAATTACCATATAATGTTAATTATATGGATTCCATACAACAGATGTATATAATAGCAACGATAAATAATCGACCATCATCTAGAGTGCACCACACAACTGCATAAGCATTAAATATCAATAATTAACGCTTATACAGTCTGTCAACACATCGATTGACATACAACTAAACAATCGGGATTAGTGTACATCAAATATCATCCCAATACCAGTGTGGGGTTTCAAATCAACAAACACAGATTTTTATTTGTGTAGTTGGGCGATGTGTAAAATTTATCATCCCAATCAATATCAGTCAAATCAGTGTATATAAACAAATCGTCGATTTGTTTATAAATATTCATTTTATATGCACGTTAAATATTATATTTTTAACTATAAAATATTTTCCTCTATAAAATATTTTATTTCATTCCAAATCACACAATCAAATTTCACAACACATCAATCAAACAAACAAGTCATCCATGGTCTGTGGACGACGGGTGTCGGGTGCTGCTAAGCACCGTCTGCATCCTAGTATATATTTCAACTAGAAATAAAAATAAGAGTGAGGAGTACTCACCTACTAGCTAAACGAATACACTACGATTCTTCATATGTAGAAATCTTTGTCGTGCTCGCGTTTTGTCAATTTCATTGCCCGTATTCACTACATATATAAAAATCACATTTTTATATTGTTGCTATGCATATAAAAATCAAATTTTTACACTGCTGTTATATAGATAAAAATTCTATTTTTATACCACTACTATATAGATAAAAATTATATTTTTATCTTGCTTCTATATAATAAAAGTTATATTTTTACTTCACTAAAAATCAAATTTTTATTTCGCTATATAAAATGACGCATCTTTATGATATCACTTCATGGATAAAAATCGTATTTTTATATCGCTACTATATAGATAAAAATTCTATTTTTATAAATCTAACTTCGTGGTAAAGATCATATCTTTATTTCAAATCCATTATATAAAAATCATACTTTTATTCTTTCTATTCATACATAAAGATCCGATTTTTTTTACCACGCTTCATACACATAAAAGATCCAATATTTCCTCTTCGTTCATATAAATAAAATTTGCAACTTTATATAAATTAAAATCTCGGATTTTATATAAATAAAGATCTCAGTTTTAAACATATGTTTATAAATCATATATTTATCTAACACAAAAATCCTATTTTTTTTATTACATTAAAAACTGAAATAAACTAAATAAAATAAAGGAACTCACTGCTCTGCGCGTCGGGGGTGGTCGGAGGCTGGCTCAGGCGGCGGTGGGAGTTGCCGGCGGCGGCAGGAGGTCGGAGCATCGGTCTGAAGCACTGCGCGGGGCCTGGGGGTGCCTGTGGTGTACTGGTATGCGGTTTAGGGCTAGAGAAAGGAGGGAGAGAGGAGAGGGGCGACGAGTGGGGAGGATGATGGAGACGGAGCGACTGGGGGAGGCGACGATGGCGCAGTGGCGCTTGGAGGCGGGTTAGGGTTCAACGAATTTCTTTTTCTTTTTTCTGAACGATGGTAAATAAGGAGAGAGAGGATGGAAATGGGAGAGGGGCTATATGTAAATAAATATATTTAATTATTTTTATATTCCATATAGTTGACTTTTAATCCGGATCTCAAATCGAGCCCAATGACTGTCGTCCGTAGCTAATTACCCCCATTCCGAACGCAATGGGATATGTCTTGTTAGCAAATTCTATCATTTTGATCAGTTTTCGTTTAAATCAAAATTTAAATCTATATATTCTATTTTAAACGTACATTTCAATTTACCGGGGCCACATACAGTCTCTAAAAATTCCCAAAAAATTATTTCTAGCTTTGTATTGACGGTACAATCCTAACAAAACTAATTTCGTCAAATTTGAAGACCGTTTGAAAAATGGCCATTTTCTGGTCGATCCAAATTGATTGAAACTGTTCAAACACGTTTAACTTCGCCATGCTCACATATTGATTCAGAAAATTATGAAGTTTGAAACCTAGTAATAATTTGACATCCTGGATCCAACAAAAGTGGTTTCATCGAAAACTGAGGTCGTTTGCAAAATTTCCATTTTTAAGGGCAAGAATTCCATAGCGACTATTCTGAATTTTCAACTAAGCATATCTTTTGATTCCCGCTATGAAATTTCAATTTTTCGGATTCGTTGGAAAGATATTCATAAGTAGGTTCAAATATTTTTGGTTTCACTAAAATCCGGTTTATTTTGAATCTTGTACATTCATTTGAACTTTGAAATCGAATTTTCGAACTACCGTTGACTGAAACTGTTCAAACACGTTTAACTTCCCCACTCTCACATAATGATTCAGAAAATTATGAAGTTTGAAACATAGCAATAATTTGACATCCCAGATCAAACAAAAGTGGTTTGGTTGAAAACTGAGGTTGTTAGCAAAATTTCCATTTTTAAGGGCCAGAATTCCATAGCGACTATTCTGAATTTTCAACTAGGCATATCTTTTGATTCCCGCTATGAAATTTCATTTTTTCGGATTCGTTGGAAAGACATTCATTAATAGGTTCAAATATTTTTGGTTTCACTAAAATCCGGTTTATTTTGAATCCTGTACATTCATTTGAACTTTGAAATCGAATTTTCGAACTACCGCGCCATTTTCAATTCCTTTTATAATTAAAATAAAATATTTATATTCTAACGTCGATTCAAATAAATCTATATGTTCTATTTCTATTCAAAATAAATTTCTCGTCGATATTATTTAAAATAATTCATTTTAAATATTCAAAATTCATTAAAATTGCCAAAATAAAAATTTTAAACTGGCTCAGAATTTCCGGGTTATTACAATCTCCCCTACTTAAAACTTTTCGTCCCCGAAAAGGAACAAAACCGAAAGTTGTTTTACAAATCAACTCGACTTTCATTATTTTCATTACGGCTTAAGTTCTTCAACTTTTCAGTTTCTAAGAACTTTTCAAATTTTTCAAAAATTTGGCTAACACACTAAATTTTCAAAAAAATTCGCCATAACCTCCCCTGCACCAGGGACTTCAGGATATTTCAAATAGCCTCCCATGGCCCTCACCAATCCAAAAAGAAAAAGAAACAGCCAAGCGGCTAGCCAATCAGCTCATAAAATCATCCAAACCCAAGAAATTAGTAAACATGTACCTATTTGTTGGGCAAACAATTTTATTCCTCTTCTCTAGCCTCCTTGCTATGACCTGATCAATGTAAGTACATGTATATGCATGCAAATGCGACAAATTTTCAATACAATTCACTATTTGGTACAATTTGGCTAAATGGTTCAAATTTTAATTAATTCAAACAATAATCAAACAACAAAACCAACAATAAAATAGTTAATTATCTTTTCAATCACATAACTTTAATACGTATCCCAAAAATTAGATTTTTGATGCCAAATCACAACAATAAACCTATCTAGCTTTGGTTCTCACACCAGTCAATAGGAAATATATAAATATCACACCATCGAAACTCGAATACCCATTCTGATGATGTTCGAACTATAGTGATCATCAGAACCATCTCCGGGCGACTAGAGTGTGATTCTATATCTATCCAGTATATTAAAACTTCGAATACCCGTGGATCAGACGTATATGCAAAATCTTTATATATTGGATTGTCCAAACTAATACAAATAAATATTCAAATACGAATAATTGAATTAAATTTTCAAAACAAAACTTGTTTTTATTTTTTTATTTTCAAAATACCACTCTTCACACTTGTTCTAGGATACTACTGATCCCATCTCTAACGAGTCATTCTCATGGATATTACTAATCCAATTTCTGATGAATTCTTTCGTTTGGTTCTAACATGTCTTGTTCTCCGAGCGCTATAAACCAAAGCTCTGATACCAAATGTAACGATCGCGAATTCCGCTCGATCCGAATCGATCGTTAAACCGACCAAGACCGTTCGAAACCCCTGATCGTTTTGAGAACACGACAAATCGGAATGCAAAACAGAAGAACATTTCATTGTTTATTACAACAATTCATCAGAATACAAGAATATACAGAGTATGAATAAATATTACACATTCGATAAATATTAGAGATTTACAAATTACAATGCAAATACATCGCAGCGGAAAATAATACAATACACAACTGAAAGAGATATACGGATACAGAGCTTTCCGGATATTATTCCAGCTGTAAACCAGGTTCCTGTGAATATAAATCTGCAAAACCAAAACTACTAGCTGCCCGTGTCAAAATAAGGGCACCCAGAGTTTAGGTTAAAACAATAAACTCTAGGTCAGTCATGTGATTGGTGTGAGAACTAAAAAAATTATTAATATTTATTTTAAAGTTAGGTAAATCAAGGGATCACGCCGTATAACACGGAATGGGTTTCCTCCCAAGAACACCAGTGCATAAAACAAACGGCACAATGCTAAATAAAGAACAATGAAGCTATAATAAGACCCAGGTCCCATCACACAATGCAACACAAGCCGGAGGATAGGGTTTTTACCTTATAATAGCCAAAGAATGCTTGATACGCTAAATTTCACGTTTTATTATTACTATAAGTGTATATTATCAAAACAATTTCAAATCATAAGTATAAATCATAGATGGCATAAGTGCCCCATGCAACTATGTCGCTGTATATAGGTATACAATCAAAACCGCAAAGTCACGTATTCGAAGTTGGGTTTCCATCTGTGAACCGAGGCAAAAGATAGTCCTCACCGATTTGAGACAATCCAGCCCATGTCTCAGGAACATAACACATCGTCCCTTGGATCGTCAGGGCCTGTCCACCGATGTGGATTAAAATGCCTGAACACTGCGTTTCCCCACCCTTTGCGGCGTAAATGATCCCAATGACTCCATCGGCTCCACACAGTCACCGATATATCCGAGGCGCCTCGCAACAGCAACAACCACATAAGTCAAACTCGTCAGGGTATGTAAAACCACTGACGCCACTTTTAGCTAGAAGGAAATGCATGCCCTCCCTGATGTCCTCTCCCGTTTCTGGTTCACAACCGGGGTGTGAGGCTCGCGAATCAACGTTACACAAAGTTATGCCACACAGGTCGTGCTTTGATCATCAACCACAAGACTTTGCTTTTCAACAGAAGCCTTGATCAATTTCCACTTAGGCATGCCACATAGGCAATTCACTCCATGCGATAGATTCCCTTGCTTCAACGCCAAAAACCTTTCCATGTATAGATTCTCTTCAGCCCGTGAGAGAAACTTCGCCTCAAACATTTGCCTAAAATCTGGCCATGTATCGACTGGACGTCCCTCATTAGTGACCTCCCAACAAAACGTGGCCTCATCCTTCATTAGCCAAGCAGCTAGCTGTACTTTTCTTCCATCATCCACTTCAAAGATTCCAAACAATTCTTCCACCTCCTTTAACCAGTTACGAGCTTCAACAAATGTCTCCGTCCCGTGAAAAGGTTTTCCACCCATTGCTCTAAAGTCCTTACATATCTTTGCGAAATTATTGACATGTGGAGGAGGAGGATCATTTGCTGGACCTGCAGCGGCGGCCCTTTCCTTAAGATATTGACGAAACCAACCGGGCACATGAACGCCCTCTGGTATCTCAGATGCTTCAGACATGCTGAAATGAAAAAAGAAATATTCAATACAAAAAGGACTGAAGGAAAGATATATGGCTCTTGGGGTTATGCTTACTAAAATATACTTTTCTCTTGAAAATACTTTACTTAAAATGTACTTTTGAAAGTACTTCTTTATAAAAATTGTTTTGAAAAATAGTTTTTCAAAAATTCATATCTGTTCTGGTAACCTTCAGCTCTGATACCACGTGTAACGCCCCACCTCCATTAAGGTCACTCACAAAGGGAATGCCTTAACTTCAGTGGAGCGTTTTAGGTAAACAGACACAGAATATTACAAGACAGATATTAAAATTTTTGCAGCGGAAATAAATAATTTTATTAAATCACCAAAATACTTTGTCACATAATACCATGAGTCATAAAACCCTTACAACAAAACACTTCTATCTTACATTATCAGAGTACATAGGTATTTTAAAAGAAAAACATCATTCCCCAAATTACAGAGCAAGCCACATAAGAGACAGAGGTTCGAGCCATACTTCATAAGTAGCTCCTAGAATGTGATATCCAAATCCTGACTAAACCTGGGTGTTTCCTCCCTAAGAGGCGGGGGGAGAAGGAAAGAGATGGAAAAAGGGGGGGTCAGACATAAAGTCAGGCGAGTGCGATAACTCTAACAATATAATTAACAAAGTAACTTGTCTAAGGCATAAGTTGGAAAGTAAGGAAATGACCATGAATCATTGAGTATAACAGAGTAAACAAGGAAACAAGATGAACAACGATAATGTTAAAGGCACACCTAAACCACTACAAGATAATTACTATACTGCACCACCACTAGTATAACATGATTAGGTGTTATCCTAATGTTTAAACTGAAATAGAATCAAAACAAAATAATCTATACACAAACAGAATGCTTGTAATGGGCCTTTACCACCCCAACATACAGAAGGTACAGAAGTAGAATACTAATAGTGGGCCTTTACCACCCAACTAATGGGCCTTTACCACCCCAACAGACAGAAGGTACGGAAACAGAATCTGAAACGGAATCAGAGATGGAAACAGAATAATTCCTATGGAAACAGAATGTAGAATTAGGTGTACACTAGTAATGGGCCTTTACCACCCCAACAGACGGTACCACGCAGAGACAGACAGGTGTTACCACCCAACAGAAACAGACGGTACCAATAGAAACAGACAGAACTAAGTGTACCCTAAGTCCTACCCCAGGCGATCGGCTCCCTAACTCGTAGATACCCGTGCTGGTCCCACAGTGGGGTGTATCACTCCCCAAAGTGGCAACCCGATACTATCAGAGATGCACGACTTATACTTACACGATGCAACAACGTCTTACCTACCAGCCTGGGCCGACACACGCACATGAACCCGTTGGACTTGTGTTGCCACCGCTCACCCGTTTTGGCCTCTTACAGTCAACCCCAGTACGCGTGTCCCGTCCTCGACTTAGGTCGAGCCCACAGAGATACTTATGGGTTACAGGTTGAAATGGGCCCCCATGATTTGACACAAGCTATCCACTTAAGCTTGGTCCCCTCTAGTACATCCCACTTAACCCAATTCTTATTCATGTTTCAATTACATGTTTCATATTTTGGTTAAGTGTTTCTAATCGTATTTCCAAATGCCACCAAAGGCACCCACTAGATTCCACATGCCACCCAAGGCCCCCACTTAACCCCCTCATGTCCCACTACATGCTTATCTGGTTAAGTGTTTCTTAATTCATTAAGACCATAACCTCATAAAGACCTCTCACATTAGACTGACATTTGTGGCAGCTGGATTTGTCGGGTGGGTCCAGGCAGTCTTACACCACAAAAGAGCCTAACCTCGTGTCTTTACAATTGTTACGTATTTAGTTTATGCCTAAGACCTCCCACATTAGATTGGCATTTGTGGCAGCTGAATTTGCCGGACGGGTCCGGGCAGTCTTACACCACAAAAGAGTCTAACCTCGTGTCTTAGACGATTAATTACTCCTATTTAATCATCCCCCAATTTGAATTACTTTCCCTATTAAAATCATCAATCAATTCCAAATTTAACGATGTCCATAATTGACTCAATTATGTCCATCCATTTATGGTATGTAAAATCATACCAATTTTCACCACAATTATATTTTATGCCTTTTAAGGCATTTATGCCTTTTAAGGCATTTATGCCAATTAAATCTTTTTAATATTATCCCCTTCGTACCCCTGTTCGCTTAACATGACATTTTCATATTAGACTAGCAATTAGTCTAATACTTAAAAAAAAGGAATAAACGTCACAAAGTCACATACACACAATAATAGATCTAATTTGCATCTAACTTGCAATTAAGAATTACAACATACTCGCATTGTCTTTGTATTAACAATGATCCAAAAATCATAGATCTAAAAAAAATGTGAACTTGCATGTATGAACATAGTTTTACACCCAACTAGCCTAGGTAATTATCACAAACTTACATAAACTGTGTATGTCGTCAACCTAAGCATAAAGGTGTCATATTGCATAACTATGGATCCAATAAAGGTGTTAACTTGAGTAAACTATGGATCCACATAAAGGTGTAAACTTGCATAACTAGGCATGTCATAGATTCAACATAAAAATGTCAACTTGAATATGGATCTAAACTTTAAAGGTGTGAACTTGTGTGAATCCAAATTATCACTTAAACTTGCATATGAACATAATACTTATACGAACTAGCATATGTTCCACATCCGTATTCGCATAAAAACTGATGTTATAAACCTAGGTGGTTGGATTATAAAAAGGGATTCATTAACACAAGTTAACATCATGAACTACTAACATATATTTTAGATCCAAACTTACATAACATCATATGTGAAAATGGCATAACATCATATATAAAACTTGCATAACATCATATATAAGACTTGCATAGGCCAAAATTACAACTTGGATGATAGCAACATAACTTTACATCATAAATGATAGCATCACAACATAACGTCATAGAGATTTTGTAACACCCCACGTCCATTAATGTCACTCACAATAGGAATGCATTAACTTCCATGGAGGTTATAAGTGAATATAGAACAGAAAAATTACAACAAGACAAATAATAAGTAGTACTTGTAAATCTAAAACTTCATTTTATTGCAGCGGAAATTAAACATGTTTATTACATCATAAAACCATTAATCGGAGTCAAGTACATTATCCATCTTGATAAAACAAAATACATAATCCCATTACATAAATAGCCATTAAAAAGATAACAAGCTGGACTTTACTTCAACGGTCCAAGCTTTCCAAAGAGATGAAGCAATCCAATCAAACTCCACTAGAGCTGGGTCCAACCTGAGGATCTGGAGGGGGAAAAAGGATAGAAATAGAGGGGGTCAGACATAAAGTCTGGCAAGTATGATAAATCTAACAATACTATTATCAAAAGAACTAGACTAAGGCATAAGCTGGAAGACAAGTAAATGTCTATGAACTCTTAGGAAGATAAAGATAGCGTTTAAGATAACGTTAAAGATAACGGTAAAGGCACACCTAATTACTAACGAATAATTACTACACTGCACCACACATTACTACACTGCACCGCACCAGTCACCCTAAACTTTGATCCCACTTGCTTCACACAGAAACTTTATAAATAGCCTTGCGTACCCCTAGCTGACTACATAGGTGCTGTCTGCCCCTATCTCCACTAGGTGTACCCCACTACCCACTTTCGATCGGCTCCCTACTCGTAGATACCCGTGCTGGCCCCACAGTGGGGTGTATCACTCCCCTAAAGTGGCAACCCGATACAACTTGAGAATGCACGGCTTATACCTACACGATGCAACAACGTCTTACCTACCAGCCCGGGTCCACACACGCATATGAAACCCGTTGGACTTGCGTTGCCACCGCTCCCCGTTTTGGCCTTTATAGTCAAACCCAGCATGCGTGTCCCGTCCTCGACTTGGGTCGAGCCCACAAGAATACGTTTGGGATACTGGTTGAAATGGGCCCCCACAAGCTACCCACCTAAGCTTGTCACTGGTATATCCCACTTAACCCTCTTAGTCATGTTCATTTACATGTGTGTTTGGTTAAGTCTTACTAATCGTATTTCACATGCCACTAAGGGCACCCACTAGATTCCTCGTGCCACCCAAGGCACCTACTTAACCCCCATGTCCCACTTTACATGTTTATCTGGTTAATTATTTCTTAATTCATCCAGGCCATAACCTCATAAAGACCTCTCACATTAGACAGGCATTTATGGCAGCTGGATTTGCCGGGCGGGTCCGGGCAGTCTTACACCATAAAAGAGTCTAACCTCGTGTCTTTACAACTGTCATGCTTTAGTTTAGGCCTAGGACCTCTCACATTGGGCTGACATTTGTGACCACTGGATTTGCCGGGCGGGTCCGGGTAGGTTTACGTCACAAATGAGTCCAACCTCGTGTCCTAAGCATTGATTAACACTTATAATCTTTTACCCCAGTTTTAATAATTCCCTATTCAAATTATTAATTACTTCCAATTTTAATGATGTTCATAATTGACTCAATTATGGCCATCCACATATGGCATGCAAAATCATATCAATTGCACCCCAACTTTTTAATATTAAATCCTTAATATTACCCCTACCCCATGTTTATACGTTCGCTTATTCAACGCATAATATAGGCTAGACTTGAATAGTCTAACACATAGCACAAAGATAAATTATCACAACATATAGGCAATTAAAATAAATCTAATCATAGTAGGGGTGAAACTTGCATAAACTACACATGTTAAGGATCAAAAGTTGTCAACTTGTTAAATGTCTTAATTTACATGATATGGTCATAGCCCAAATCTATACATAAACTTGCATATGGGGTTTTTAGGCAACATAATGATGGTGTGAACTAGCATAGGATATCACATATGTAATAGCATAATCCTAGATGTCATAATAGATGTCATGGCATATGTTCATAACTTTTCTAATCAATCTAACTTGCATATGTGACTTGTCATATAGATCAACATAGCCCAAACATGATGATTTAATTAATATGAACTAACTAGCATAGGTAGTAATACCATGGCTTTTTAACATGTATGATTTATCACAACTTAGCATAGAAACTTTCAACATACATAACATCATCATAGCATGATTTACAACATATAGGATATCATCACCTCATAGCATAGGATTAATAACATACATGATAGCATAAGGTTTACACAACGTATATGATAATTCACATCATCTACTCATAATCCATTCATGACTTAACCTAATTAAAATAATAATAATCTTGTTAAGATCATCATACTCACAATTAGAGAAGAAAAGAGAGTTTTGCTTTGCTTTAGGGTTGAGAGATTGCTTTAGGGTTGAGAGAATTAGAATTGAATTAGCTTTTCTTCTTTCTTAGTTGGCGGCGGCTCCATTGATTTCCAAGGTGACGGTATGACGGTAACTATTCTATTTTTCTTATGAATTAGGGTGAGAGACTACCTAGGTATTTATAGAGTTAGGGTTTATTTTAGACCGTCAGATTATCTCAGAACTAATCCTAGCTAACCTGAAACACCCCACCTCCGTTAGGGTCACTCTCAAAGGGAATGCCCTAATTTTGGTGGAGGTTTATAAGTACAAGTCACAGATACACAAGACAGATATAAGAACACATATTTGTAAACAGCGGAAGAACAACAAACTTTATTTCATAAAGTCAAATACGTGTTACAACAACATCCTTTCCAAAAACATAACATAACACTTTCATAATCTGTCTTGAGTACATTATTTAAAGAAGCATAAATAAAACATAGATAAACTGCAAAAGCCCCATAGTGGTTGTCCCAAGCCATAGTTCAAAAACGGAAAGTTCCAAGCAATACATTTCTCTTCTTCAAGCTGGATGATAATGCTGGTCAAGCTGCAATGTTCCCTCCCTGTGGACCTGGGGGGGGGGGGGAACGGAAGAAAAGAAGACGAAAGAAAAGTAGAGTCAGACATAAAGCCTGAGTAAGTCTAGTATTATTTTGTCTATGAATAAAGAACTGGGTATGATAGGTATAAACAAGAAGTGGAAAGGTACTTTAAACTTGGTTAAGTTGTCTAGGGTCGAATATACTATCGTACCCCATGTAAATCTCTGAACCCATATAAACTAGTTTCCAATTGGCACCCCATAATCAGGGTGATGTGATCCATTCAATGATGATCGGCTCCTACTCGCAAAGTTACATGTGTCTTACGGCCCCCGATGTTGTAGTTACCTATGCTGGTCCCACCATGGGGTGTATCAAGTCCCATAGTGGCAACCCGACACAACCTTAGAGTGCACAGGTATGCTACTGGTGTCCAGTGCCTTATTTTTCTGCGCCGGAGTGTGTGCACGCCCGCACTCCGTTAGAACCTACACTGCTACACCACCGCCGTCGCTTTGACCTCTTACAATCAGCCCAGTAATCGTGCCCCACCCTGCCTAGTTTCAGGGTATCCTGATACACCTTCTAGGGTTACTGCTGAAAAGGGTCCCCCGTTACTAGGTTTTCTATCTCTAGCCAACATGCTAAGTTGGTTAAGTGTTTCCTAACCTAACCCCACCAGTCCGTTTAGTTTAGCATGTTCCATTTTGATTAAGTCTTTAGTCCACTTAATCCTAACAATCCTGACTCAGCCTTAATTGTCTTATTAAGGCCCTGACCTCTCACATTAGACAGGTATTGTTGTGGCTGCCTGTTGCCGGTTGGTTCCGGGCAGTCTTACGCCACAACTCAGTCTAACCTCGGGTCCTTGCTGGGCTCCATGTTTAACCTCCCACATTGGATAGGTATTGTTGTGACTACTGGACAGCCGGGCGGTTCCGGGCAGGTTTACATCACAGCTCAATCCAACCTCGGGTTAAACACATCGTATGTTCTACATTTACATATTTTGTCTTTCTTCTTTATTTATATGTAAATATTTGCGGCCCATTATTAAGTTAATGGTGTAAAGGTTACACCAATCACGGGCCCAACCCATACTTGAATTTGGGCCCTTCTATTTTATATTTTCATTCATTAATTAATTTTAACCCAACGTTATTTTCCCCCGTTTTACACGTCCGTTCATATATATTGGGCTTAGCCTTTTAAAGCCCAATTTAGCCATGCGAAAGGGGAGGCTTAAAGCGTGATTACATACACAAAGAGGGGAAGGTGAGCGTATGAACTTGCAATATGACGATGGGAATACAAAATAGAAACTGGTGTACTTGCATAGTAGTGACATATACTTTGGTCATAAAACATAGGTGACATGAATCAAAGCATGTGAACTTGTAATTGAGATATCATTATTGACACATGAACCTATATTTTTATTTAGGCATAATGTCAAACATAAGCATGGCATAAATACTTCTAGCATAAACATGGCATAATGTCAAACATAAGCATGGCATAAATACTTCTAGCATAAACATGGCATAATGTCAAACATAAGCATGGCATAAATATTCCTAATCATGGTGTTTGCTTTAAACTTGCAAAAAGGGATTTTTGAGTCTAACCTAGCCATGTCACATATGTCATCATATAATTCTTTTAACAAGATAGACTTAATCATAGATTTCAATTATGCCAAGTATCATTCATAGCCTAGCCATATTCATAAGTTTTGCAAAAGCATGACTTAATACATGGATTATGGTGTCAAAATTCCAACATAGTTTCATATGAACTATAACAACCAAACTTGTTTCAATTACTTGCAAAATGATTTATGCACAAAAATATACATCATGATGGCATAATAACAAAGCCCCAAACTCGCATGAATTTCAATCAACTACATACATGTAGCTTCAACATAGATTACATAATTTGCGCAATATTCCAAACGTATACTTGCATAGAACTACCGCATGTAGTTCTTTATAATGAATAACATAATTTTGCACAAATATGAATTACTTTATTATCCCAATTCAAGCATACAAATCAATACAGTTGTTTATTCATACCAAAGTAATACTCTACTTACAATGGTTGCGGCGAATTCTCTAATTAAGAGATATGATTCCTTTGTTGAATTGATTGGCTTTAGGTTGCTTGAATTGCTTTAGGCTTTAGAACTTTCTTCCTAATTCTCTCTCTAGTTGGCGGCTACTCTTAGTCGTTCCTCAGCAACATGGCGGCTATGTTCTTAATTTGAATGAATAGATTAGGGTTTAGTCTAGGGTTATTTATATAGAGGTTAGGAATTGATTAGGACCCTTGATGTTGCTAGGTTAGATCGTAGCCATTCATTAGGAAGAGAGACCAATAAAAACCCGCCACCTAGCCCTAATGACAAAGCAGACCACAAAGAATCGGCCAAACACAGACCTGGCCAGCCAGGTTGACTGGGCTCGACCAGGTCGATACCCCTGTCGACAGGGCTGTCGACAGCCCTGTCGACATGGGTAGCCCAGGTCGACAGCCCAGTCGACCTGGGTGGCCTAGGCGGGTGTTTATCCGCCTTGGCCCATTGGGCCCGATTTTTAATTATTTTATTCTGTTTGAATTTTAAATTTAATTCAAAACTTCCGAAGGCCATATCTTCTTCATACGGACTCCGTTTTTCGAAAACTCGGACTCTATTTCGCGTATTTTTCCGAGACGAACACAATGGCGTATCCCGTTTCCCTTAGTTCTTTGATTTGAATTTGATTATACTTTAATTCATGAATTTCACAGTTATAGAATTTGCGGGGTGTTACATTCTCCCCCACTTAAAAGGATTTCGTCCCCGAAATCTTCAAGCTAGGAGGAATGTATATCCTAACATCCAATCATCCATCTACTCATCCATCAAACACGAGCATCCATTGTCCTTAAAAGACTTCAAATGTTTCATGATCATATGCGAAGTGTGTGTGTACATGTACTTATCTAATGCAAAATCAGGCGGTCTACTGATTCAGTTGACCTCCTTAATGCGAATTATGTAAGTGCCATGAATCCATTATGTATGCAAGTTTTCCTATTCTTGATTCTACATGAGTGCACAATCATTCAATACAAATGCAGCATCCACATGACAACACATTAGAGTTCAACCACATACGAATGCAAACATATATGCATATGCAATATGAAGTGACTGAGCCGATCTAAAACCTAGATTGTGTGTGTATATGTAACCACGAGCAACCACTAGCAATCACTTGCAACCACTTGCAACCATCATCCATAACTGTAACACCCCGTATGTTAAATAACTTGTTATAACATAAATCAGAGCAGAATTAAATTTAATATTCTGAATCAGGGGAAACGGGCTGTGCCATTGCGTTCGTCTCGGAAAAATACGCGAAATAGAGTCCGAGTTTTCGTAAATCGGAGTCCGTATGACCAAGTTATGGCCCGTCAAAGTTTCACGAAAAATCAAAAACGAAAACTGCTCATGTTTTGAGGCCCGGGATGAGTTTTGGGCTGTTTTTTTGGGCCCTAAATGGTTCCTACACTTGACTTCTTCCCCAAGACATGCTTTAAAGGCTAGGATTGGTTCTAGGATATATCCTATGGTCCTAAAACATCTAACTAATCTATATATACACCCTAATACCCCCCTTATCCTTACCAAAAATAGATCTAAGGCCATTATGCCACCACTTAGAAAATTGGAGAGCCTCCACTAAAAATCCTAAGAGGGTTTGCAAGCTAATCTACATCTTCTTCTACTTAATCATTGGGATTTGCTTCATTTAACTTGCTAATCTTGTTTTGGTGAGCTTCTATCCCCTTAATAATCAATTATTGAATTGATTATGATAAGATGTGATAAAGTATGGCTATGTTTGTGGATCCATATATTTATGCAAGCTTGATGTAGTGAATATTATGTGTTTTGCAAGTTATATGCCTTATGTCATGCAAGTTTCATAATATGTAATCATGATATTTTTATGCAAGTTGTTTCATGATGTTTATGATGCAAAACACTAAGTGAATATGGATCCATTATGCAAACATGTTATGCAAGTATGTGAGTACTTATGCAAGTCATGTATATGCTTATATGCATGTTTAACATCTTATGCAAGTATGTGAATGTTTATGCAAGTTATGTATATGTTGAAATGCAAGTTTAACATAATATGCAAGCCTATGCAAGTATGTGAATGTTTATGCAAGTTATGTATATGTTGAAATGCAAGTTTAACATAATATGCAAGCCTATGCAAGTATGTGAATGTTTATGCAAGTTATGTATATGTTGAAATGCAAGTTTAACATGATATGCAAGCTTATGCAAGTATATGAATGCTTATGCAAGTATGTGAGTGCTTATGCAAGTTAAGTATATGCTAAAATGCAAGTTCTACATGTTATGCAAATCACATGTATGATGATATGTAAGTTCATATGCAACATGTTATGCAAATCACATGTTTGATGATATGTAAGTTCATATGCAACATGTTATGTAAGACACATGTTTGATAATATGCAAGTTTGGGTTGAATATAGTTGGGTTAATACATGCTCATATATGCAAGTTGACATCCTCTTAACCCATGATAAAGTTATATGCTAAACCCATGTTATGTGTGGTAAATCTTCCCTTTATTATGTTATGTCATAATGACGATTTACGTGGGGAACGATGGGGTTAATTAATACGTTAATTAAAAGTATGTTGAAATGGGTATGATTAAGCATACCATAAAAAATTAATTAACATAAGTGGGAATTTACCTATTGAGTTAGGTCTACCCCATGGGAATTTACCTATTGAGTTAGGTCTACCCATGTTATGAATAAATTGATATTAATTAGGGATAATTAATATGGGGGTGATTAATTAGGTGTAATTAATCGACTAAGACATGAGGTTAGGCTCTGTTATGATGTAAGACTGCCCGGACCCTACCGGCTTAACCAGGCGGTCATAACAGCCAGTCTAATGTGAGAGGTCTTAGGCACAAATTAAATACGTGATTAAAGTAAAGACACGAGGTTAGACTCTGTTATGACGTAAGACTGCCCGGACCCTACCGGCTTAACCAGGCGGTCATAACAGCCAGTCTAATGTGGGAGGTCTTTATGGGGAATCACGGTCTTAATTAATTAAGAAACACTTAACCATATTAGCATGTAGTGGGACATGAGGGGTTAAGTGGGTGCCTTGGGTGGCATGAGGAATCTAGTGGGTTGCCTTGGGTGGCAATAGAAAATACGATTAGAATACTTAACCAAGTGAAACATGTAATTAAACATGATTAAAGGGTTAAGTGGGGAACACTAGATTAATAACAAGCTCTGGTGGGTAGCTTGTGGAGGGCCCATTACAACCAGTATCCCATATGTATCTTTGTAGCTCGGCCCAAGCCGAGGACGGGACACGCATACTGGGCTTGTCTATAAGTGGCCAAAACGGGGTTAGCGGTGGCAACGCAGGCCCATCGGGTTTCATATGCGTGTGTGGGCCCGAGACTGGGAGGTAAGACGTTGTTGCATCGTGTAGGTATAACCCGTGCACCGGTGTTGCTTTTGGGTTGCCACTTTGGGGAATGATACGCCCCACTGTGGGCCCAGCACGGATACCTACGTTAGGGAGCCGATCGCTTGGGGTAGTGGGGTACACCTAGTAGAGATAGGGGCAGACGGCACCTATGTAGTCAACTAGGGTACAGGAAACTACTGGTTATATCTATCTTTGATATCCTTGGGTGGGATCAACCTTTGAGTAGGAGTGACTGGTGTGGTGCAGTTAGTAATTATCCTTGGGTGGGTAGATGCGTCTTTACGGTTATCTTAGTTCGTCCTGTGTTCGTGGGCAACTTAGTGTAGTCATTATCCCCAAAGATACCATACCGAGTTCATATCATACCCTAATTACTTTAATAATTGTATTATTAAGGAGATAGGGTTCACTCAGGCTTATGTCTGACCCCCGTTGTTTTTATCTTTTTTCCTTCAGGTCCTCAAGTTGGGCCTAGTGCTAGTGGGCTTTGATCAGTTTGCTTTATCTATCTCTTGGAGCTTGGACCGTAGATGTAGAGCTCAGCTTATCTTATCTTTTCTGTTATGGCTATTTGTTTAAGTAGTGGGATTATGTACTTATTTTATTCAGGATGGATATTTTGTACTTGACTCTTGTTATGGTTTTATGATGTAACCAAACATGTTTTACTTTCCGCTGCTATGAGATGATGTTTTAAATTTTCAAGTATTACATTATATCTGTCTTGTTGTAATTTTACTGTTCTATACTCACTAAAAATACTCCACCGATGCTATGGCATTCCCTTAGTGAGTGACTATAGCGGGTGTGGGGTGTTACACGTGGTATCAGAGCTTAAGGTTACCAGAACATATAAAATTTTTAAGAAAAACTATTTTCTAAGAATATTTTAGAAGAAAGTATTTTCAAAAACATGTCTTTTAAGAGTAAAGATTTTGAAAGAAAAGCATAATCCCAGATAGCCATATCTCTATCTTTCGAATTCTCCGTTTGAATCTTTCCTTTTTTCGTTTCAGCATGGCTGAAGATCTTAACTTTCCGGAGGGTGTAGCAATACCAGCATGGTATAGGAGATTGATGGAGGCTAGGGCCGCCGCTGCAGGGCCAGCTAATGTTCCTCCACCACCAGTTATACCCGATCTTCCTCCTCATCCTCCTCGTGTGGTTACTTTTGCTAAGACTTGTAAGGAATTCAAGACTATGGGAGGGAAACCTTTTCTAGGATCAGAGACTTTTGTGGAAGCTAGGGATTGGCTTAAGGAGGTGGAAGAGTTGATAGACATCTTTGAGATGGAAGAAGCAAAGAAAGTTAAGTTAGCTGCTTGGTTAATGAAGGGAGAGGCCTCGTTCTGGTGGGAGGTCACTAATGGAGAGCGCCTTGTTGATTCTTGGGCGGATTTCAGACAGAGGTTTGTGGCAAAGTTTCTCTCAAGGGCAGAAGAAAATCTGTATATGGAAAGGTTCTTGAACTTGAAGCAAGGGAACTTATCAGTGAAGGAGTATGTCAACAAGTTCAATCAGTTGGCAAGGTTTGGCATAGATATGGTGAATACCCCGGAGAAGAAAGCTTTGAGGTTCGTTAGGGGCTTGAACGAACCGATGCATGGATTGGCTATGACTCACATTCCTATGGGGGCTACCTTTAAGAAGCTAGTTGACATGGCACTTATGTATGAGGAAGAGAAGGGTCCCAATACTAGTAAAGCACCCGAGAAGAAAGGAGATCAGAAGAGACCTCAACAGCAACAGCAAAACAAGAATGGGAAAGGCAATGGTGGCAAGGGGAAGAAGAAGAAGTGCTTCAATTGTGGGACACCAGGCCACCTAAGCAAGGATTGTCGCAAGAAGAAGAAGACTGGCTGCTTCCACTGTGGCGAAGCAGGGCATCTGGTGAAGGACTGTCCTAAGAAGGGGCAGAGGACGGGATCTACCTCAGGAGGACAGGTGCAAGCTCTTATGGCACCGGGTCAGGCAAGGGGGCAAGTTCAGGCTCTCGCGGTTCCACCACTTCAGGAAAGAGGTAGAACTATTTCTGTTGAAAGTCTAGTTTATCTGTTAGATCATCCTGTCCGTACTTTGTTTGACTCTGGCGCATCTCATTCGTTTATCTCATCATCTTTAGTTGAGTCACTGCACTTAGACACTAGTCTAGTAGATGATCCCTTGGTTGTTTCAAACCCAATTGGAGGCTCCACTTATTTTTCCATGATGTGTTTGGGTTTGAAGATTTCTATACTTAGCGTTGAGTTTAGATGTGATGCTTTTGTTTTGGGCTTCACGGGCTATGGGTTGATTTTGGGCATGGACTGGTTATCCAGTAATGGTGCCGTTCTTGATTGTGAAAGGAGAGTTGTTAGGCTGATGACCCGCTTGGGTAACACTCTCGAGATCTCTTGTAATCCCATGGAGTCTGTTATGCTAAGTTATCTTGAATCGCTCGATGCTTCGGTCGAGAGTCTGCAATCTGTCAGAGTGGTCCGGGAATATCCGGATGTGTTTGAGGAGGTGAAGGGCTTACCTCCGAAGCGGGAGATTGACTTCCGAATCTATCTTGTGGACAATGCTAAACCAGTATCTTTGCCAGTGCGCCACATGGCTCCTCGTGAAAGGAGGGAACTCAATAAGCAAGTAGGGGAGTTGCTTGAGAAGGGGTTCATAAGACGAAGTATATCGGAGTGGGGTGCTCCGGTGGTTTTTGCTACAAAGGCAGATGGGTCCCTCAGACTTTGTGTTGACTATAGAGAACTCAACAAGCTCAAAAAGAAGAATAAACACCCATTGCCGAGGATTGATGATCTCTTCGATCAGTTAGTTGGCGCTTCAGTGTTTTCGCAGTTGGACTTAGCCACGGGGTTTCATCAGTTGAGAGTGGCTGAGGATAGTGTAGAGAAGACTGCCTTCAGGACTCCGGATGGTTTTTATGAGTGGCTTGTGATGCCATTTGGTTTGACGAACGCCCATGCATATTTCGTTGATCTGATGAGTAGGGTGTTCAGGGAGTATCTTAACAAGTTCGTGGTGGTCTTTGTGGATGACATCTTGGTCTTCTCCAAGAGTGAGGAAGAGCATGCCCTACATCTTAGGGAAGTGTTGGAGACTCTTCGAGCGCATAGCCTGAAGGCTAAGTTTTCTAAATGTCACTTTTGGAGGAAGGAAGTGCGATTCTTAGGGCACGTGGTCTCTAAGGAAGGGATAGCTGTGGATCCTGCAAAGGTAGTATCTATCCAAGATTGGAAGGCTCCGAAGAATGCTACCGAGGTGAGGAGTTTCTTGGGGTTGGCTGGCTACTATAGGAAGTTTATCAAGGACTTCGCGAAGATATCAGCCCCATTAACTCGCTTGACAAAGAAGAATCAGGTTTTCACATGGGATGTGGATTGTGAGGATGCATTCCGACGGTTAAAGAGAGCTTTAACCACTGCTCCAGTTTTAGTGCTGCCAGATGGGAGTAAGCCGTTCGTTGTTTATACTGATGCTTGTGGGACAGGACTAGGCGCAGTCTTGATGCAAGAGGGAAGGGTAATAGCCTATGGTGGGAGGCAGTTGAGGGCGCATGAGAAAAATTACCCTGTCCATGACCTAGAGTTGGCCGCTATCGTTTTTGCGCTCAAGATCTGGCGCCATTATCTTCTTGGTGAGAGATTTGAGTTGTTCACCGATCACAAATCTTTGAAGCACTTGTTTTCTCAGAAGGATTTGAACTTGAGACAGCAAAGGTGGATGGAGTTCTTAGCATCCTATGATTTCGAGATAGCATATACCCCTGGCAAGGGTAACGTGGTGGCAGATGCCTTAAGCAGAAAAAGGTTGTCCTTGAGTCCGTTGTTTGTGGAACGGAGAAGCTTGGAGTTTATCTCGATGTTTGACTTCAGACCTTCTGTTGACTTGGTACCCGGTTTGCTAGCATCCTTAGAGGTTAGACCTACTCTTTTGGGACGAGTTGGCGAGGCACAACGAGACGACCCACAGTTGGTTGAGTTGGTAGAGAAGCTCATAAGGGGGGAGTCGTCCAGCCATTTGAATAGGTACACCCTAGATGATAGGGGGTGGTTGCGTAGAGACGGTAGACTTTGTGTACCGCAAGATGAAGACTTGAGGAAGGCTATACTTGATGATGCACATCGTTCGAGGATGACCATACATCCCGGTGGGGATAAGATGTACCAAGACATGAGGCGAGTTTTCTTTTGGGCCGGTATGAAGAAAGATGTGGCCGAGTATGTTGCTAGATGCTTGGTGTGCCAACAAGTAAAAGCAGAGCAAAAGAAGCCAGGTGGGTTGCTTCATCCTTTGGAAGTTCCGATATGGAAGTGGGATAGTGTCTCGATGGACTTCGTTGATGGTTTACCGAGATCGAGGAAGGGCAATACAGGAATTTGGGTCGTGGTTGATAGACTTACTAAGAGCGCCCATTTCATACCCGTAAAGAGTAAGAGGACTGCTCCATGGCTTGCTTCAGTCTATGTTCGAGAGATAGTTCGATTGCATGGGGTACCTTCCAGCATAGTGAGTGATCGATATCCTATCTTCACTAGTGAGTTTTGGAAGAGTTTACAGGAGGCGGTGGGGACTCAGTTGTGTTTGAGCACCGCATATCATCCTCAGACAGACGGCCAGACCGAGAGGGTGAACCGTGTTTTGGAAGACCTTTTGAGGCTTTGTATCTTGGATTTTGGAGGTACATGGGAAGAGCATCTTCCTTTGGTGGAGTTTGCATATAACAACAGCTTCCAGTCTAGTATTGGCATGACACCTTTTGAAGCTCTTTATGGAAGGCCTTGTCGATCACCTACATGTTGGTGGGAATCTACGGATAAGATCTTGCTAGGGCCCGATATGGTTAGAGAGACTTCAGAGAAGGTTGATTTGATTCGAAGAAGGATGAAAGCAGCGCAAGACAGACAGAAATCTTATGCAGATAAGAGGAGGACTGATCTTGAGTTTGAAGTTGGGGACATGGTTTTTGTCAAAGTGTCTCCATTACGGAATGTTGTTCGCTTTGGATCCGTTGGGAAGTTAGCACCGAGGTTTGTAGGACCGTTTCCTGTCAAGGAAAGAATTGGACGGATGGCATATAGGGTGGAGTTGCCAGACAGACTTAGTGGTATACATGATGTTTTCCATGTGTCACATTTGAGGAAGTGCCTACATGAGACCTCAGAGGTGGTAGAGCCGAGCTTGCTTAGAGAAGTGGAAGTAGAGCGTGATGCGACGATTCGACGAGCTCCTACTCGCATCCTTGGGTCAGAGATTAAGAAGTTGAGAAACAGAGAGGTTCAGCTAGTCAAAGTGCAATGGGGAGATGACAAGAGCAATGCTACTTGGGAGACGGAAGCGAAGATGCGTTCTTTGTACCCTTTTCTTTTCGAGAGTATGTTCTTTAACTTCTCCTTTATTGCCTATCTTGTACTTATCTTGTCCTTAGTATGTCCTCTCGTTAGCACCTTTGACCTTTTAGATAGGGTAAACCTATGGTTGAAACATGTGTTTGAGACATGTTATGATTGATGGATGCAAGTGGATGCAAGTGTTTGCTAGTGGTTGCTCGTGGATGCATATACACACACTTTAGGCACTAGATCGGCTCAATCACTTCATATTGCATATTGCATATAAATGTGTGTAGGTAGCTATATTAATGGATGTATGATGGTTGTGCTATCATATGGATGATGCATTTATTCGGTGAATGATTGTGCACGCATGTAGAAATAGTATGTGTCGATAGGGTTCTTTCGCATACATATTGGATGCATGGCACTATCATGGTTTGCATTAAGGAGGTCAACTGAATCAGTAGACCGCCTGATTTTGCATTAGATAGGGAACATATACACACACTTTTTGCATATGTTCATACAACATTAGAAACTTTAAGGACAATGGATGCCAGTGTTTGATGGTTGAGTAGATGGTTGTTTGGTTGGTAGGATACGTTCTTCTTGACTTAGAGATTTCGGGGACGAAATCCTTTAAGTAGGGGAGAATGTAACACCCCGTATGTTAAATAACTTGTTATAACATAAATCAGAGCAGAATTAAATTTAATATTCTGAATCAGGGGAAACGGGCTGTGCCATTGCGTTCGTCTCGGAAAAATACGCGAAATAGAGTCCGAGTTTTCGTAAATCGGAGTCCGTATGACCAAGTTATGGCCCGTCAAAGTTTCACGAAAAATCAAAAACGAAAACTGCTCATGTTTTGAGGCCCGGGATGAGTTTTGGGCTGTTTTTTTGGGCCCTAAATGGTTCCTACACTTGACTTCTTCCCCAAGACATGCTTTAAAGGCTAGGATTGGTTCTAGGATATATCCTATGGTCCTAAAACATCTAACTAATCTATATATACACCGTAATACCCCCCTTATCCTTACCAAAAATAGATCTAAGACCATTATGCCACCACTTAGAAAATTGGAGAGCCTCCACTAAAAATCCTAAGAGGGTTTGCAAGCTAATCTACATCTTCTTCTACTTAATCATTGGGATTTGCTTCATTTAACTTGCTAATCTTGTTTTGGTGAGCTTCTATCCCCTTAACAATCAATTATTGAATTGATTATGATAAGATGTGATAAAGTATGGCTATGTTTGTGGATCCATATATTTATGCAAGCTTGATGTAGTGAATATTATGTGTTTTGCAAGTTATATGCCTTATGTCATGCAAGTTTCATAATATGTAATCATGATATTTTTATGCAAGTTGTTTCATGATGTTTATGATGCAAAACACTAAGTGAATATGGATCCATTATGCAAACATGTTATGCAAGTATGTGAGTACTTATGCAAGTCATGTATATGCTTATATGCATGTTTAACATCTTATGCAAGTATGTGAATGTTTATGCAAGTTATGTATATGTTGAAATGCAAGTTTAACATAATATGCAAGCCTATGCAAGTATGTGAATGTTTATGCAAGTTATGTATATGTTGAAATGCAAGTTTAACATAATATGCAAGCCTATGCAAGTATGTGAATGTTTATGCAAGTTATGTATATGTTGAAATGCAAGTTTAACATGATATGCAAGCTTATGCAAGTATATGAATGCTTATGCAAGTATGTGAGTGCTTATGCAAGTTAAGTATATGCTAAAATGCAAGTTCTACATGTTATGCAAATCACATGTATGATGATATGTAAGTTCATATGCAACATGTTATGCAAATCACATGTTTGATGATATGTAAGTTCATATGCAACATGTTATGTAAGACACATGTTTGATAATATGCAAGTTTGGGTTGAATATAGTTGGGTTAATACATGCTCATATATGCAAGTTGACATCCTCTTAACCCATGATAAAGTTATATGCTAAACCCATGTTATGTGTGGTAAATCTTCCCTTTATTATGTTATGTCATAATGACGATTTACGTGGGGAACGATGGGGTTAATTAATACGTTAATTAAAAGTATGTTGAAATGGGTATGATTAAGCATACCATAAAAAATTAATTAACATAAGTGGGAATTTACCTATTGAGTTAGGTCTACCCCATGGGAATTTACCTATTGAGTTAGGTCTACCCATGTTATGAATAAATTGATATTAATTAGGGATAATTAATATGGGGGTGATTAATTAGGTGTAATTAATCGACTAAGACACGAGGTTAGGCTCTGTTATGACGTAAGACTGCCCGGACCCTACCGGCTTAACCAGGCGGTCATAACAGCCAGTCTAATGTGAGAGGTCTTAGGCACAAATTAAATACGTGATTAAAGTAAAGACACGAGGTTAGACTCTGTTATGACGTAAGACTGCCCGGACCCTACCGGCTTAACCAGGCGGTCATAACAGCCAGTCTAATGTGGGAGGTCTTTATGGGGAATCACGGTCTTAATTAATTTAGAAACACTTAACCATATTAGCATGTAGTGGGACATGAGGGGTTAAGTGGGTGCCTTGGGTGGCATGAGGAATCTAGTGGGTTGCCTTGGGTGGCAATAGAAAATACGATTAGAATACTTAACCAAGTGAAACATATAATTAAACATGATTAAAGGGTTAAGTGGGGAACACTAGATTAATAACAAGCTCTGGTGGGTAGCTTGTGGAGGGCCCATTACAACCAGTATCCCATATGTATCTTTGTAGCTCGGCCCAAGCCGAGGACGGGACACGCATACTGGGCTTGTCTATAAGTGGCCAAAACTGGGTTAGCGGTGGCAGCGCAGGCCCATCGGGTTTCATATGCGTGTGTGGGCCCGGGACTGGGAGGTAAGACGTTGTTGCATCGTGTAGGTATAACCCGTGCACCGGTGTTGCTTTTGGGTTGCCACTTTGGGGAATGATACGCCCCACTGTGGGCCCAGCACGGATACCTACGTTAGGGAGCCGATCGCTTGGGGTAGTGGGGTACACCTAGTAGAGATAGGGGCAGACGGCACCTATGTAGTCAACTAGGGTACAGGAAACTACTGGTTATATCTATCTTTGATATCCTTGGGTGGGATCAACCTTTGAGTAGGAGTGACTGGTGTGGTGCAGTTAGTAATTATCCTTGGGTGGGTAGATGCGTCTTTACGGTTATCTTAGTTCGTCCTGTGTTCGTGGGCAACTTAGTGTAGTCATTATCCCCAAAGATACCATACCGAGTTCATATCATACCCTAATTACTTTAATAATTGTATTATTAAGGAGATAGGGTTCACTCAGGCTTATGTCTGACCCCCGTTGTTTTTATCTTTTTTCCTTCAGGTCCTCAAGTTGGGCCTAGTGCTAGTGGGCTTTGATCAGTTTGCTTTATCTATCTCTTGGAGCTTGGACCGTAGATGTAGAGCTCAGCTTATCTTATCTTTTCTGTTATGGCTATTTGTTTAAGTAGTGGGATTATGTACTTATTTTATTCAGGATGGATATTTTGTACTTGACTCTTGTTATGGTTTTATGATGTAACCAAACATGTTTTACTTTCCGCTGCTATGAGATGATGTTTTAAATTTTCAAGTATTACATTATATCTGTCTTGTTGTAATTTTACTGTTCTATACTCACTAAAAATACTCCACCGATGCTATGGCATTCCCTTAGTGAGTGACTATAGCGGGTGTGGGGTGTTACAATAACATGTTTCAACTACATGTTTCCATCCAAAGGATTCTACCTAAAAGATAAGGTCGAGGAAATATACCTAAAAAGATAGATAAAAGCGCAACTTAAGGAAAATGAAAGATCAAGGATGTACCCTCGAACAGAAAAGGGTAGGCAGTACGTATTCTAGCTTCAGTTTCCCAAGTCGCGTCTCCCTCGGCGTCGCTCCACTGGACTTTGACGAGCTTGACTTCGCGGTTGCGTAGCCTCTTCACTTCCGTTCCTAAGATGCGGGTTGGAACTCTCCTTATGGTTGCTTCGCGCTCCACTTCGGCCTCTTCGAGGATATTTGGCTCTACCACTTCAGCAGACTCATGTAGACATTTTCGGAGATGTGAAACGTGAAAGACGTTGTGGACTCCAGCCAACTTCTCGGGTAGCTCTAATCTATAGGCCATTTTCCCAATCTTCTCGATAATAGGGAATGGCCCTACGAATCTTGGCGCTAGCTTTCCTGTGGTTCCAAAACGAACAACGTTTCTTAGCGGTGATACCTTGAGAAAAACTCTATCTCCAACCTCAAATTCAAGGTCGGTCCTCCTCTTGTCGGCATAGGACTTTTGTCTGTCTTGGGCCGTCTTCATCCTTCTTTGTATTAAGTCTACTTTCTCTGAAGTCTCTCGGATCATATCTGGTCCAAGTATAAGCTTATCAGTAGACTCCCACCAACAAGTGGGCGATCGGCACGGTCTTCCATATAAAGCTTCGAAGGGCGCCATTCCTATGGTTGCTTGATAGCTGTTATTGTAGGCAAATTCCACCAAAGGAAGGTGGTCTTCCCATGTCCCTCCGAAGTCGAGGACGCATAGCCTTAAAAGGTCTTCCAAAACTCTGTTCACTCTCTCTGTTTGGCCGTCGGTTTGGGGATGATAGGCTGTGCTCAAGCACAACTGCGTTCCTACTGCTTCTTGCAGACTTCGCCAAAACTCGCTGGTGAAGATGGGGTCTCGGTCACTAACAATGCTAGATGGTATTCCATGGAGTCGAACGATTTCCTTGAGATAAAGTGATGCTAGGGATGAGGCAGTTCTTTTACTTTTGACAGGTAAAAAGTGGGCGCTTTTAGTAAGCCTATCCACTATTACCCAAATGCTAGTGTTGCCTCTCCTAGACCTAGGCAGCCCATCGATGAAGTCCATTGAGATGCTATCCCACTTCCACTGCGGGACCTCCAGAGGATGTAGTAGTCCGCCAGGCTTTTTCTGTTCCGCCTTAACCTGTTGGCACACCATACATTTAGAAACGAATTCTGCCACGTCCTTTTTCATGCCATTCCAAAAGAAAGTCCTTTTTATGTCTTTGTACATTTTATCCCCGCCTGGGTGTATCGTCATCTTGGAGTGATGTGCCTCCTCGAGAACCTTCTTTATTAAATCGTTTGTCTGTGGGACGCATAGTCTTCCGTCTCGCCTTAGCAAACCCTTATCGTCGATGGAGTATCTGTTGAGGTGACTTGAAGTCTCACCCCTAATTAGCCTATCAATTATTTCCACAAGTTGAGGGTCTTCGCGTTGTGCTGTCCCTACTGAATCCACTAAAGTTGGGCGCACTTCGAGAGATGCTAGTAAGCCTGGTACGAAATCGGAGGAAGGCCTAAAGTCGAAGCTGGCTATAAACTCTAGGCTTTGTCTTTCAACAAACAACGGGCTTAGGGTCAATTTCTTTCGGCTCAACGCGTCTGCCACTACGTTGCCTTTGCCCGGAGTATAGGAGATTTCGAAATCGTACGAGGCAAGAAACTCCATCCATCTTTGTTGCCTCAAGTTAAGATCCTTCTGCGAGAAAAGATATTTCAACGATTTATGGTCAGTGTAAAGTTCGAACTTCTCACCTAGGAGATAGTGTCGCCAAGACTTGAGTGCAAAGACGATGGCGGCTAACTCAAGATCGTGGGTTGGGTAGTTCTTTTCGTGCACTTTCAACTGCCTCCCGCCATAAGCTACTACCCTTCCTTCTTGCATTAAGACGGCGCCTAGCCCTGTCCCACATGCATCCGTATAAACAGTGAACATCTTGCTCCCATCCGACAGCGTCAAAACTGGGGCTGTTGTGAGAGCCCTTTTCAGTCGTTGGAAAGCAAACTCGCAATCCAAGTCCCAATTGAACACTAGATTCTTCTTGGTCAATTTCGTGAGCGGAGCTGAGATTTTCGCAAAATCCCTTATAAATTTTCGATAGAAACCTGCTAGTCCTAGAAAGCTTCGGACCTCAGTTGCATTCCTTGGTGTCTTCCAATCCTGTACCGCCACTACCTTCGCAGGGTCCACCGCTAACCCTTGTTTGGATACTATGTGCCCAAGGAACCTCACCTCTTCTCTCCAAAAGTGGCAATTGGAGAATTTGGCTTTTAGTTGATGGACTCGCAAAGTTTCCATATTGCCCTTAAGTGTTGAGCATGTTCCTCTTCACTCTTTGAGAAGATAAGGATATCATCTACGAAGACCACTACGAATTTGTTGAGGAAATCTCTAAATACCCTACTCATCAGGTCCACGAAGTACGCAGGTGCATTTGTCAAGCCGAAAGGCATGACAAGCCATTCAAAGAAGCCGTCTGGGGTTCTGAACGCCGTTTTATCGATGCTATCTTCTGCCACCCTTAGCTGATGAAAACCGGTTGCTAAATCGAGTTGGGAGAAAACAGACGCTCCTACAAGCTGGTCAAATAAATCGTCAATTCTAGGGAGAGGATGCCTATTCTTTTTCGTTAGCTTGTTGAGCTCCCTATAGTCAACACATAGACGGAGTGAACCATCCGCCTTTGTAGCGAACACCACCGGAGCGCCCCATTCTGAAATGCTCCTCCTAATGAACCCCTTTTCTAGAAGCTCTTTAATCTGTTTACTGAGCTCTTTCCTTTCTCGTGGAGCCATATGTCTAACGGGCAACGCGACGGGCTTTGCATTATCTACAAGATATATGCGGAAGTCTATTTCCCGCTTCGGAGGCAAGCCCTTCACCTCTTCGAAGACATCCGGATATTCCCGGACCACTCTAACTGATTGCAAGTTTTCAACAGAGGCATCTAGCGATTCAAGATAACTAAGCATAACCGCATACGAGGGATTACAAGAAATTTCCAAAGTATTGCCGAGCTGGGTTAGGAGCCTAACAACCCTTTTCTCACAATCAAGGATGGCCCCATTACTGGATAGCCAATCCATACCCAAAATCAAACCATAACCCGAAAAGCCCAAAAAAAAGGCACTACATTGAAATTCAACACTTAAAATAGAAATTTTCAAATCCAGACAGATCATAGACAAATGAGCTGGGCCCCCAATTGGGTTTGAAACAATTAAGGGGTCCTCTACCATACTAGTTTTTAGGTGCAGAGATTCTACTAAAGCAGACGAGATAAAGGAGTGTGATGCGCCGGAATCAAATAAAGTGCGAACGGGGTGATCATAAAGATAAATTACGCTTTCTACAGAAGTATTTATACCTCGCTGTTGCAATGGTGGCGCTTCTAGCACATGAACCTGTGCCCCTGGGGTGGATCCAGCGCCCTGCCCCTGTCCTCGTTTCTTTGGGCAGTCCTTAGCCCTGTGGCCTGTCTGACCGCATGAAAAGCACCCACCATTCTCCTTGGCCTTCTTTTTCCGGCAGTCCTTTACTAAGTGCCCCACTTTGCCACAGAAATTGCACTTCCTCTTCTCTTTGTTGCCTTTTTCGCCTTTCTTAAAGTCCGCCTTCTTAGGCTGCAAACCCTCTTTCTTCCCTTGAGAGCTTTCTGCCTTTGTCTCCTTCTTGCCCTTATCCTCCTCATTCAGCAATGCCATTTGCACCAATCTTTCATACGTGGCCCCCATGGGTATATGGGTCATGGCCAAACTGTGTAATGGCTCATTTAACCCTTTGACGAAACGGAGAGCCTTCTTGTGTGGGGTGTTGACTAGGTCAAGTCCAAACCTAGCCAGCTCATCGAACTGATTCACATACTCTCTGACAGTCTTGTCTCCTTGCTTAAGAAATAAGAATTTTTCCAACTGCAAACTCCTTTCCGCATCTGAGAGAAATTTAGTCTCAAACCTTGCCCTAAAGTCCTCCCATGTCTCCACTGGTCTTTCAGCATTAGTGACTTCCCACCAGTAGGAAGCCTCGCCCTTCAATAGCCACACCGCCAGTTGTACTTTTTGTCTATCTTCTACCTCAAAGATGATGAATAGGTCCTCCGTTTCTTTCAGCCAATTTCTAGCTGCTACGAAGGACTCAGTTCCATGGAAATCCCTTCCTCCCATAGCTTTAAAATCTTTACATATCTTAGCAAAAGTGTTTCCCCGAGGAGGAGGTGGAGGAAAAGGTGCTGCTGCAGCTGGATGATTTCCTTCAGCTGGGGGAGGAGGAACGGTAGGACCTGACTGAGTGGCCCTTGCTTCTAAGAACTGTCTAAACCAACCAGGTATTGGCACCCCTTCAGGCAAGTTAAGTTCTTGGGACATGCTGAAACAAAAAGGATAGATTCAAAACGAAGGATAAGAGATAGTACCTACGGCTTTGGGGAGTGGACTTTGCCTTTTAAAAATAAAATAATATTTTTCTTTTAAAAATGCTTCTTTAAATTTCCTTTTTGAAAATAATTTTTTTTCAAAACTTTTTATCTTATCTGGTAAACCTATGCTCTGATACCAAGTGAAACACCCCACCTCCGTTAGGGTCACTCTCAAAGGGAATGCCCTAATTTTGGTGGAGGTTTATAAGTACAAGTCACAGATACACAAGACAGATATAAGAACACATATTTGTAAACAGCGGAAGAACAACAAACTTTATTTCATAAAGTCAAATACGTGTTACAACAACATCCTTTCCAAAAACATAACATAACACTTTCATAATCTGTCTTGAGTACATTATTTAAAGAAGCATAAATAAAACATAGATAAACTGCAAAAGCCCCATAGTGGTTGTCCCAAGCCATAGTTCAAAAACGGAAAGTTCCAAGCAATACATTTCTCTTCTTCAAGCTGGATGATAATGCTGGTCAAGCTGCAGTGTTTCCTCCCTGTGGACCTGGGGGGGGGGGAAACGGAAGAAAAGAAGACGAAAGAAAAGTAGAGTCAGACATAAAGCCTGAGTAAGTCTAGTACTATTTTGTCTATGAATAAAGAACTGGGTATGATAGGTATAAACAAGAAGTGGAAAGGTACTTTAAACTTGGTTAAGTTGTCTAGGGTCGAATATACTATCGTACCCCATGTAAATCTCTGAACCCATATAAACTAGTTTCCAATTGGCACCCCATAATCAGGGTGATGTGATCCATTCAATGATGATCGGCTCCTACTCGCAAAGTTACATGTGTCTTACGGCCCCCGATGTTGTAGTTACCTATGCTGGTCCCACCATGGGGTGTATCAAGTCCCATAGTGGCAACCCGACACAACCTTAGAGTGCACAGGTATGCTACTGGTGTCCAGTGCCTTATTTTTCTGCGCCGGAGTGTGTGCACGCCCACACTCCGTTAGAACCTACACTGCTACACCACCGCCGTCGCTTTGACCTCTTACAATCAGCCCAGTAATCGTGCCCCACCCTGCCTAGTTTCAGGGTATCCTGATACACCTTCTAGGGTTACTGCTGAAAAGGGTCCCCCGTTACTAGGTTTTCTATCTCTAGCCAACATGCTAAGTTGGTTAAGTGTTTCCTAACCTAACCCCACCAGTCCGTTTAGTTTAGCATGTTCCATTTTGATTAAGTCTTTAGTCCACTTAATCCTAACAATCCTGACTCAGCCTTAATTGTCTTATTAAGGCCCTGACCTCTCACATTAGACAGGTATTGTTGTGGCTGCCTGTTGCCGGTTGGTTCCGGGCAGTCTTACGCCACAACTCAGTCTAACCTCGGGTCCTTGCTGGGCTCCATGTTTAACCTCCCACATTGGATAGGTATTGTTGTGACTACTGGACAGCCGGGCGGTTCCGGGCAGGTTTACATCACAGCTCAATCCAACCTCGGGTTAAACACATCGTATGTTCTACATTTACATATTTTGTCTTTCTTCTTTATTTATATGTAAATATTTGCGGCCCATTATTAAGTTAATGGTGTAAAGGTTACACCAATCACGGGCCCAACCCATACTTGAATTTGGGCCCTTCTATTTTATATTTTCATTCATTAATTAATTTTAACCCAACGTTATTTTCCCCCGTTTTACACGTCCGTTCATATATATTGGGCTTAGCCTTTTAAAGCCCAATTTAGCCATGCGAAAGGGGAGGCTTAAAGCGTGATTACATACACAAAGAGGGGAAGGTGAGCGTATGAACTTGCAATATGACGATGGGAATACAAAATAGAAACTGGTGTACTTGCATAGTAGTGACATATACTTTGGTCATAAAACATAGGTGACATGAATCAAAGCATGTGAACTTGTAATTGAGATATCATTATTGACACATGAACCTATATTTTTATTTAGGCATAATGTCAAACATAAGCATGGCATAAATACTTCTAGCATAAACATGGCATAATGTCAAACATAAGCATGGCATAAATACTTCTAGCATAAACATGGCATAATGTCAAACATAAGCATGGCATAAATATTCCTAATCATGGTGTTTGCTTTAAACTTGCAAAAAGGGATTTTTGAGTCTAACCTAGCCATGTCACATATGTCATCATATAATTCTTTTAACAAGATAGACTTAATCATAGATTTCAATTATGCCAAGTATCATTCATAGCCTAGCCATATTCATAAGTTTTGCAAAAGCATGACTTAATACATGGATTATGGTGTCAAAATTCCAACATAGTTTCATATGAACTATAACAACCAAACTTGTTTCAATTACTTGCAAAATGATTTATGCACAAAAATATACATCATGATGGCATAATAACAAAGCCCCAAACTCGCATGAATTTCAATCAACTACATACATGTAGCTTCAACATAGATTACATAATTTGCGCAATATTCCAAACGTATACTTGCATAGAACTACCGCATGTAGTTCTTTATAATGAATAACATAATTTTGCACAAATATGAATTACTTTATTATCCCAATTCAAGCATACAAATCAATACAGTTGTTTATTCATACCAAAGTAATACTCTACTTACAATGGTTGCGGCGAATTCTCTAATTAAGAGATATGATTCCTTTGTTGAATTGATTGGCTTTAGGTTGCTTGAATTGCTTTAGGCTTTAGAACTTTCTTCCTAATTCTCTCTCTAGTTGGCGGCTACTCTTAGTCGTTCCTCAGCAACATGGCGGCTATGTTCTTAATTTGAATGAATAGATTAGGGTTTAGTCTAGGGTTGTTTATATAGAGGTTAGGAATTGATTAGGACCCTTGATGTTGCTAGGTTAGATCGTAGCCATTCATTAGGAAGAGAGACCAATAAAAACCCGCCACCTAGCCCTAATGACAAAGCAGACCACAGAGAATCGGCCAAACACAGACCTGGCCAGCCAGGTTGACTGGGCTCGACCAGGTCGATACCCCTGTCGACAGGGCTGTCGACAGCCCTGTCGACATGGGTAGCCCAGGTCGACAGCCCAGTCGACCTGGGTGGCCTAGGCGGGTGTTTATCCGCCTTGGCCCATTGGGCCCGATTTTTAATTATTTTATTCTGTTTGAATTTTAAATTTAATTCAAAACTTCCGAAGGCCATATCTTCTTCATACGGACTCCGTTTTTCGAAAACTCGGACTCTATTTCGCGTATTTTTCCGAGACGAACGCAATGGCGTATCCCGTTTCCCTTAGTTCTTTGATTTGAATTTGATTATACTTTAATTCATGAATTTCACAGTTATAGAATTTGCGGGGTGTTACACAACCAGATTAGGTCAGAAACCCTAATGGGTCATTAGCCCATTAAAAACAGGTCAGCCAGAAACCCTAGCCGCCAGACCAGGTCGACACCTAGGTCGACTGCACAGTCGACCTGGTCCCTGGGGTGTCGACTGCCCAGTCGACTCCCCTTGGGGTTTCGACTGCCCAGTCGACTCCCCAGTCGACCTGGGGTGCTGGATGGGAAATTTCCCGCCTAGCCTGTTTGACTTCGAATTTTGAATTTTAAATTTCCTGCTAGCTGTTTTAAATTTTCATAAACTTCCGATGGCCATAACTTCTTCATACGAAGTCCAAATCACGCAAACTCGGACTCTATTTCAACTAGAATTTCGAGACGAAGACAATTGCGCAACCCGTTTCCCACAATTCTCACGTCTGAGATTAGTTATTCTTTAATTTGTGAATATTAATATTAATAGAATTACGGGGTGTTACAGATTTCAATCATAATCCTACAACATAATCACAACATGCAATCAATACTTCATATCACATCAATACAATCCGCATTATATCTTAATCAAATTAAATTACTAATTATCTTGTTAAAACTATCGAACTCACAACTCAAAAGCAGTCTTGAGTTCTGAATTCTGATTTCTGGAGTTGAATTAGCGCTCCTTTGAAGAAGATTCGCTATTAGGGTTGAGTAGTTCTGATTTGGTTGTTGTTCTTCCTCTTAATTTTGGTGGCGGCTGCTCTAGGGTTCAAGACAACATCATGACGGCCATAGCTTTAGTTTTAATTCTGATTTAGGGTTTGAGTCTATGGGTCTTTTTATAGAGTTATGAATTAATTTAAGCTGTCGGATGATCTTAGGGTTAATCAAAACCATTCAATCATGATAGGGTGATGAGTCAGCCCTAATGACTCAGCAAGGAGTCAGAAAGGACTCAACAACATGGGTCAGTCTGAACCAAAAAGTGGTGCAGGCTTTTGCCTCGGCCTGGGCGCACTTGGCAGGTGCGTCAGTGTTAATTTGTATTGGCGCACTTCCCAAGTGTGCCAGTGCAATCTTTTTTTTTAGCAAACTTCGTTCGTCCATAACTCTTTCATCCGGTACTCGTTTCCCGCAAACTCGGACTCTATTTCAACCAGAATTCCAAGACGAACACAATGGCGCAACCCATTTCCCTTAATTCTCACGTCTGAGATTAATTATTCCTTATTTTAGTTAATTCGATTATTCAAAAATCCGGGGTGTTACAGCGATGATGGCGCAGTGGCGCCTGCAGGCGGGTTAGGGTTCAGCGATTTTTTTCCTTTTTTCTGAACGATGGTAACTTAGGAGAGAGAGAGGGGGGAAATAGGTGAGGGGCTATATGTAAATAAATAGATTTAATTATTTTTACATTCCATATAGTTGACTTTTAATCCGGATCTCAAATCGAGCCCAATGACTGTCACCCCTAGCTAACTACCTCCATTCCGAACGCAATGGGATATGTCCCATTAGCCAATTCTATCATTTAGATCAGTTTTTGTTTAAATCAAAATTTAAATCTATATATTCTATTCTAAACGTACATTTCAATTTACCGGGGCCACATACAGTCTCTAAAAATTCCCGAAAAATTATTTCTAGCTTCCTATTGACGATACGGTCCTAACAAAACTAATTTCGTCAAATTTGAAGACCGTTTGAAAAATGGCCATTTTCTGGTTGATCCAAATTGATTGAAACTGTTCAAACACGTTTAACTTCGCCACGCTCACATATTGATTCAGAAAATTATGAATTTTGAAACCTAGCAATAATTTGACATCCCGGATCCAACAAAAGTGGTTTCGTCGAAAACTGAGGTCGTTTGCAAAATTTCCATTTTTAAGGGCCAGAATTCCATAGCGACTATTCTGAATTTTCAACTGGGCATATCTTTTTATTCCCGCTATGAAATTTCAATTTTTCGGATTCGTTGGAAAGATATTCATAAATAGGTTCAAATATTTTTGGTTTCACTAAAATCTGGTTTATTTTGAATCCTGTACATTCATTTGAACTTTGAAATCGAATTTTCGAACTACCGCGCCATTTTCAATTCCTTTTATAATTAAAATAAAATATTTATATTCTAACGTCGATTCAAATAAATCTATATGTTCTATTTCTATTCAAAATAAATTTCTCGTCGATATTATTTAAAATAATTCATTTTGAATATTCAAAATTCAATAAAATTTCCAAAATAAAATTTTGAAACTGGCTCAGAATTTCCGGGTTATTCCAATACGTCTCGACTTCAACTCCATCTCTAGAACTCCAAGCGAAAACCTAACCTAGAAATATACTCGGTCTGACTCAAGCAAATTTGAAGTAAAGCAAAATTCACCCGGATCAGTCTGAAATACTTTCAGTGATAAATTCATACAACAACCAACTTGTTTAACTTTGAAATCCTTTTGAAATAAAGGAATAATAGTAAGACCGGTCCACACATAAACACGGACGGTTTTTACCTTACTATAACTCAAATCGTTTTGAAATCAATATCATATTCTGATATTATAATAGTGTCTAAATACAAGTAAATAGAATCTAGCAGAACGCTTGCATCTCACGCTCTACATATATAGTATACAATCAGAACCGCGGGCGCTTATTGGAGATTGGATTCCGACTATGACAAGGTATGGGACCACCTGCCGATATTGTATCTCTAGAGGCGAATACATTGGGTTCAACAAGAACGTCTTGCAACCCGGCCCACACATGACCGACCACTCATTTCTCTTGAGTGTATCGAATATATTGTCATCTCACGGCTGCGCAGCTACCATTTTCCCGGGGGATACATAAATGAAAGGAGTAACAAATATGAATATTCTCTAGATAGTGACAATACACCCTAATGGGTGCGACCCACATAGCCATGTTGCCTGCCCAATTTTTGTCATTTCCCTGTTGATGAGGCTTGAGGTTATAATCGACTTTTGAAACATCTAGCCACCATTCTCACCGTCCATACACGTCATCCAGGAACAGGATGAACCGAAGGCACCCTCCTACCACATCCTAGGAATCACCCTATAGATCAGTAGCGAGCAGTCCTTACAATCCGTATATTTCAATCACGACAGAATCATCGTTAACTCTGGGGATCAACCAGAGATGTTTAACAATAGTTCTTCCGCTCATGAGAATTTACGGTCTTCAATTGCTCCATCTCGATCAGCATCTTCGACGTATTCGTATTTATTGGTCGGAATGGTTTTCGAATATAAATTCGATCCCGGTCTTTCCGTACCAATAACGTTGGATCAATTTTGATAGTCAGTTATTTAACTATCAAAATAACAATCATAAAAACAAACAGATCCATTGGTTTATTACACCGCATCGCTTGGCCATTAAAATACAATATTAGTTGGAATACCCAAAAATAATATATTGGTTTAAACATGTTATTATTCTCAAATCCTTTACCTACATAACTAGAAAATATCTTAAAATCATACCTAATTTATCCTTCAACTAGCCTTTCAAAACCATGGCTATAACATTTCTTATTATCTTATCGATTCCACTTATCGTTTGTAAAATAATCATTTGACGTCTTCTTTGGCTTTATTATTTGAATACCAAAATCACTACTCATCCCTTTAGAATAACTCCATTTAGATCTTATTTCAATACTTTGAAAATAGCGTTATACTTTCACCAATCTCCCTTTTTATTTCTTTTATTAAAGGGATATTATTTCATACCATCAAGCCCCTTTTTATATCCTTTTATTTTCAGAATCTCATTATATAAATTCCCAAATCCTTCAAATAAAGTTACACTATTATTTTCCCAAAATAATTTACTCTAACACCTTCACCATTACGACTAATACCATCTTTTGATAATCCTGAAGTTGTTCAAGTTGGAGTATTTTAATTACCTCTCAGACCTTGATCAGCAACATTCTTATCTTAAGATAAATATCAGTTGTAATACAAAGACCGATACTCATTCCCAATATCACAACAAATCCCATTTTAATTTCGTCTTGATGAAATATCATCTCTTCTTTAAAATGGCGGTTCTATATCGCATCTTTATAACTTATCTCGTTTAACTACTCTGATTCAAACTTGGGTTTACGTTTCAGTTTCGATTTCAATTTCATACTTCATTAGTTCCTAATCGTGAATTAGTAAGAAAATAATTTCCCAAATATCGACCCCGAAGGCTGAAACCAACATCAGACCAATATTCAGAAAACCAGTTATCCCAACTGATTCCCAGTTTAAGTTCTAATTCTTAAATTTCCAATCCTGGCTTTGACTTTATTCAATCGTCACTTCAAATAACTCGGTCCATTTATATATTCAAAAATACTTGGGTTTTATAACTATGTATAACTTGGATTCATCGACTTCAATTAAATATAATTCAGCTAGAATCAAATTAAAACTTCAATTTCACATAAATGTTAAATCACTCTATTAACTATAAATACGGCTTTAAATTTCACAAACTTTCCTTACCATATTTAACATTCCAAATTATCGCTTTGATTATTATTAAATGACAAATAATCAAATTTCAACATTTACTAAAATAAAACTGGGTTTCTTAACCATTAACTTACTCTCTTTAAATTAGTAAACTAATTAAATAAACAATTTTAGTTAACGCCGTTAATTTGTTCAACTCTAAGCATGACTAACCTATTAGTTAATCATTACTGATCTTTCCATTAAATAAATTAATAATTAACTAATCTAAATAATTCTATTTACTTTGATTTAATATCAATATAGACCCCTTCTAATTGTTACATTAATTCTGTTCACTTGAATTAGTTAAATAAGATCGTTTTAAATAATTACATAATAGGCACGTGCTTCGCGCACGGTATAATTTGGTTTAACCAATCAATGTATCGATGTGGTTGGTTTATTCCCTTTTTAGAGCTTCATTTAAAATAATATATTTAAAAAAACAATATTTGGTTATAAAATAATTTCATAACTTCCTTTCTAGCGATTCACTTGACGGTGAATCGATCATTATAAAACGGTGTATATCTGGGTCATTTGCTATTTATTCCGTAATCAATACTATGTACTAATTCAAAGCTCAACCACAATCAACAACCAACAGGGTTTTAAAGTCAACGGTTTTTAGACAGTTCATATAAAATATGAAATAACATCATATTAAATATTTGAGGAATCCGGTTTGATTCCTCCTACCTGTTCTTCCATACATCACAGATCATTATAATATTTCATATCAGCATATATAAATATTTTAAACGACGATAATATAATTAACGTCAACCATTAAATCAACCATAGGCATCCGAGGCATCAAAACAACCAATTATCAATGATTTAATCTAATTATATGAATTTAGCACATCCTAGTATTTCAAAAATGTGTGAGAATTTACTCACCTGGTTTTCGATCGACGGTTCACTTGTTGTTGGGTATAAATTTCAAATGTGCGTTCAGAATTAAACGGAAACTCGACTGTTTTCAAATCCCGTCGGACTTGCTCATCAATTTAGCCTTCGTCGTCATGATCTTATCGGACCCAGCTTTGTCGATTTCTGATAACAAACGAATTTGTTATGACGATTCCAAATTTTAACATAAATCTATAACTATATTATTACTAATTATTAATTTATAAACTAGTATACCTTAATCAGGTGTAACACCCTGTGAATTCTATAACGTTAAGCTTCACGAATTAAAGTATAATTAATTATAAATGATGAAAACAAGGGAAATGGGTTACGCCATTGTGTTCATTTCGAGATTCTGCTTGAGATAGAGTCCGAGTCCGCGTAAAACGGATATCGTATGAAGAAGATATGGACGAACGAAGTTGGGCGAAAAACCAGAAAACGGGTCAGAATGCACTGGCGCACTTGGGAAGTGCGCCAGTACATTTTTAGCCTGGCGCACCTGCTAAGTGCGCCCAGGTCAGAATGACCTGCTGGTTAGGTCTTGGCTGGCCTGATCAGGGTCTGGTCGAATTTCTGGGCCTTGCCTTGTCACTAGGGCTAGGTGTCAGCTCCTGGTTGCTCTCTCCTTCAAATGAACGGCTAATATTAATCAAAGCTCCATCGAGGGTCCTAATCAATTCACAAACTCTATAAAAAGGACCTAAGACTCACCCTAATTCATACAAATAAAAATGAGAATGAGACCGTCATGCTGTTGAGGAGAGACAAGGAATAGCCGTCAAAATTGAAAGACGATTAGGAGACAATTCAAAAGCTTAAAGCAACGACAACTAAATCAAAACAACACCTACAACAAAGGATAGCATCTCCAAATTCAGAATTCAGATTCCTGAATTGAAGATTCGTCATACGTTGTAAGTAGAGTGCTATTCCGATGTGAATAAATAATTGTGTTTTGATTTGTGTAAAGTGAGAAATAGAATTGTACTTGATTTGTGGCGATAATAATTCATATTTGTACGTTGCTATGATTCTAATCGATTTGGGATGTTGTGGTATAACGATTGGATATTCGCAAGTATGTAATTCATGTTGAAAACTACATGTTTGTGGTAGTTTATTACAACACCTATTGGATATTTGGAAGTATGTGATTCATGTTGAAAGTTAACGACTATATGTTGTGGTAGTTTATTTGAGATTCATGCAAGTATATGATTTACTATTATGCCAACATGATGTATAATTTTATGGTCATCTTTAGTGTAATTGGATCCATTTGAGTACTATGATTCATACGAAGTTATGTTGGAATTGGCATCATGGTTCAAGTATAAAAACCATACTTTTGTATTAGTGATAAAAGCAAGCATCTTTGTGAACTTGTATTAATGAACATGACTAAACTATGTTTGTTGTTATGCCTAGTTGAAGAATATGTTTTAGGCCTATGTTGTCGTCAAAATCATATGATAATATATGTGTCACATAATTAAGTTAGATTTACATTCCACTTGCAAGTTTACATGAATAGGATAAAAACCATGATTCATTTTTAGGTATGTTTATGCCATGATTCTATGAATAAATTGACAACCATGATTCATGTTTAGGTATTTTTATGCCATGATTCTATGAATAGGATAAAAACCATGATTCATGTTTAGGTATGTTATGCCATGATTTTATGCTATTACAATGGAAGTTCACAAGTGCCAAAATTATGTTAATTAGTTCGCTATGTTGCAAGTTCATGCGTTCACACTTCCCTTTTTATGTTACTTAGAATATATAAACACTATGTTATAAGCCTCCCCTTTTTCATGTGGCTAAGTTGGGTTTAAATGTTAAACCCAACATATGTTATATTGTAGCGAACATATAAAACGGGGGTAATGACATTTGGGTTAAAATGTAAAACATATGTGTTGGCATGTTTGACGCATGCCAACAACTTTGAAAAACAATTAAGTGGTATAAAATTTACCCAATAAAGATGAATTTGGATAATGGGTCGCAAATATTTACTTACAAAAAGAAAAGAGACAGAATATGTAAATTTAGAAAATACGATGTGTTTAACCCGAGGTTGGATTGAGTTGTGATGTAAACCTGCCCGGAACCGCCCGGCTGTCCAGTAGTCACAACAATACCTATCCAATGTGGGTGGTTAAACATGAAGCCCAATAAGGACCCGAGGTTAGACTGAGTTGTGGCGTAAGACTGCCCGGACCCAACCGACAACAGGCAGCCACAACAATACCTGTCTAATGTGAGAGGTCGAGGCTTTAATAAGACAATTAAGGCTGAGTCAGGATTGATAGGATTAAGTAAATTGAATTAGTACTTAATCAAAATGGAACATGCTAAACTATACAAACTGATTGGGGGTTAGGTTTACAAAACACTTATCCAACTTAGCATGTTGGCTAGAAATAGAAAACCTAGTAGCGGGGGACCCTTTTCAGCAGTAACCCTACAAGGTGTATCAGGATACCCTGAACTAGCCAGTGTGGGGCACGATTACTGGGCTGACTTCAAGAGGTCAAATCGACGGCGGTGGTGCAGCAGTGTAGGTTCTAACGGGGTGCGGGCGTGCACACACTCTGACGTAGGAAAATAAGGCACTGGGCGCCAGTAGAATACCTGTGCATTCTAGAATTGTGTCGGGCCGCCACCATGGGACTTGATACACCCCATGGTGGGACCATCATAGGTAACTACAACAACGGGGGCCGTAAGACACATGTAACTATGCGAGTAGGAGCCGATCATTAGAAATGGATCACTCCACCCTGATTATTGGGTGCCTGTTGGGAACTAGTTCATATGGGTACAGAGATTAATATGGGGTACGATAAGTATATTCGACTCTAGACAACTTAACTTAGTTTATGGTGCTTTCCCATTTCCAGTTTATACTTATCATACCCAGTTCTTTATTCATAGACTGAATAGTCCTAACTTACTCAAGCTTGTGTCTGACTCTACTTTTCTTTCGTCTTCTTTTCTTCCGTTTCCCCCCCCCTCCCCCAGGTCCACAGGGAGGGAATACCGCAGCTTGACCTGTTTTCACACCCAGCTTGAAGAGAAAGAATGTATTACTTGGATCTTTTTCGTTTTGGACTATGGCTTTGGACAACAATTATGGGACTTATGCAGTTTACTTATGTTTTTATGCTTCTTTATATAATGTAATCAAGACAGTTATGAAGATGTAATGTTTTTCGAAGTTTTGTAAGACAATTATGGCATGGTTTGTGTAACACGTATTTTAAATGAAATAAAATTTACTGTTATTTTCTGCTATTCAAAAATATGTGTTCTTATATCTGTCTTGTATATCTGTGTCTTATACTCATAAACCTCCACCAAAATTAGGGCATTCCCTTTGAGAGTGACCCTAACGGAGGTGGGGTGTTTCACTTGGTATCAGAGCATAGGTTTACTAGATAAGATAATAAGTTTTGAAAATTTATTTTCAAAAGAAAATTTAAAGAAGCATTTTTAAAGATAAAATATTATTTTATTTTAAAAAGGTAAAGTCCCCCAAAGCCATAGGTACTATCTTTTATCCTTCGTTCTGAATCTATCCTTTCTATTTCAGCATGTCTGGAGACCTTACTCCCCAGCTGCTGAAGCTTTCACTCCTCCTTCTCTACGTGAACCAGCAAGCGGAAGAGTCCCAGATCAGGAAGACGAATAATAGTCAAACAAGAAAGGATCGTAACAGTAATGACAAGAAACGTGAAAAAAGGAAATGTTATTTCTGCGGAATTCTTGGACATCGGGAGGGAGACGGCAGGAAGAAGAAGAGGAGGATGAGTGCTACTTGCTTTCAGTGTAGAGAAACAGGCCACTGGGCTAGGGACTGCCTAAAGAAGAAGGAGACAAAGGCAGAAAGCTCTCAAGGGAAGAAAGAGGGTTTACAACCTAAGAAGACAGACTTTTAGAAGGGCGGGAAAGACAACAAAGAGAAGAGGAAGTGTAATTTCTGTGGCAAAGTGGGGCACTTAGTGAAAGATTGCCGGAAAAAGAAGGCCAAGATGAATGGTGGGTGCTTTTCTTAAGGTGAGACAGGCCACATGGCTATGGATTGCCCAAAGAAACGAGGGCAGGGGCAGAGGGCTGGATCCACCTCAGGGGCACAGGTTCATGTGCTAGAAGCGCCACCTCTGCAACAGCGAGGTATAAATACTTCTGTAGAAAGCGTAGTTTATCTTTATGATCACCCAGTTCGCACTTTATTTGATTCTGGTGCATCACACTCCTTTATTTCATCTGCTTTAGTAGAATCTCTGCACCTAGAAACTAGTATGGTAGAGGACCCCTTAATTGTTTCAAATCCAATTGGGGGCCCAGCTCATCTGTCTATGATCTGTGTGGGATTGAAAATTTCTATTCTAAGCGTAGAATTTAGATGTAGTGCTTTTGTTTTGGGCTTCTCGGGATATGGTTTGATTTTGGGGATGGATTGGCTATCCAGTAATGGTGCCATCCTGGATTGTGAGAAAAGCGTGGTTAGGCTTCTGACCCAACTCGGTAACACTCTGGAAATTACTTGTAATCCCTCGTATGTGGTTATGCTTAGTTATCTTGAATCGCTAGATGCCTCTGTTGAAAGTTTGCAATCGGTTAGAGTGGTCCGGGAGTACGCGGATGTCTTCGAAGAGGTGAAGGGCTTGCCTCCGAAGTGGGAGATAGACTTCCGCATATATCTTGTAGATAATGCAAAGCCTGTTGCGTTGCCCATTAGACACATGGCTCCACGGGAAAGGAAGGAGCTCAGTAAACAAATTAAAGAGCTTCTAGAGAAGGGGTTCATTAGAAGAAGCATTTCAGAATGGGGCGCTCCAGTGGTGTTCGCTACAAAGGCGGATGGTTCACTCCGTCTGTGTGATGATTATAGGGAGCTCAACAAGCTAACAAAAAAGAATAGGCACCCTCTCCCCAGAATTGACGATCTGTTTGATCAGCTTGTAGGAGCGTCTGTTTTCTCCCAACTCGATTTGGCGACCGGTTTTCATCAGCTAAGGGTGGCTGAAGATAGCATCGATAAGACAACATTCAGAACCCCAGACGGCTTCTTTGAATGGCTTGTCATGCCTTTTGGCTTGAGAAACGCAACTGCTTACTTCGTGGACGTAATGAGCAGGGTGTTCTGATATTTCCTCAACAAGTTCGTAGTGGTTTTCGTAGACGATATCTTGATCTTCTCAAAGAGTGAAGAGGAGCATGCCCAGCACCTAAAGGCAATCATGGAAACTCTGCGAGTCCATCAGTTAAAAGCCAAATTCTCCAAATGCCACTTTTGGAGAGAGGAAGTAAGGTTTCTTGGGCACATAGTATCCAAAAATGGGTTAGCTGTGGACCCTGCTAAAGTAGTAGCGGTGCAGGATTGGAAGACACCAAGAAACGCAACTGAGATCCGAAGTTTTCTAGGGCTAGCAGGTTTCTACCGAAAATTCATAAGGGATTTTGCGAAAATCTCAGCTCCGCTCACAAGGCTGACCAAGAAGAATCTAGTGTTCAATTGGGACTTGGATTGCGAGTTTGCTTTCCAACGACTAAAAAGGGCTCTTACAACAACCCCAGTTTTGACGTTGCCAGATGGAAGCAAGATGTTCACAGTTTATACAGATGCATGTGGGACAGGGCTAGGCGCTGTCTTAATGCAAGAAGGAAGGATAGTAGCTTATGGCGGAAGACAATTGAAAGTTCATGAAAAGAACTACCCGACCCACGATCTTGAGTTAGCCGCCATAGTCTTTGCACTCAAGTCTTAGCGACACTATCTCCTAGGTGAGAAGTTTGAACTTTACACTGACCATAAATCGTTGAAATATCTTTTCTCGTAGAAAGATCTTAACTTGAGGCAACAGAGATGGATGGAGTTTCTTGCCTCGTACAATTTCGAGATCTCCTACACTCCGGGTAAAGGCAACGTAGTGGCAGACGTGTTGAGCCGAAAGAAACTAACCCTAAGCCCGCTGTTTGTTGAAAGACAAAGCCTAGAGTTTATAGCCAGCTTTGACTTTAGGCCCTCCTCCGATTTTGTACCGGGCTTGCTAGCATCTCTCGAAGTACGCCCGACTTTAGTGGACTCAATAGGGATAGCACAACGCGAAGACCATCAGCTTGTGGAGACGATTGATAGGCTAATTAGGGGTGAGACTTCAAGTCACCTCAGCAGATACTCCATCGACGATAAGGGTTGGCTAAGGCAAGACGGAAGACTATGCGTCCCACAAACAAGGGATTTGGTAAAGACGGTTCTCGAGGAAGCACATCACTCCAAGATGACGATACACCCAGTCGGGGATAAAATGTAAAGGACATAAAGAGAACTTTCTTTTGGAACGGCATGAAGAAGGACGAGGCAGATTTCGTTTCTAAGTGTATGGTGTGCCAACAGGTTAAGGCGGAATAGAAAAAGCCTGGCGGTCTGCTCCATCGTCTAGAGGTCCCGCAATGGAAGTGGGATAGCATCTCAATGGACTTCATTGATGGGCTGCCTAGGTCTAGAAGACGCAACACTTACATTTGGGTAATAGTGGATAGGCTTACTAAAAGCGCCCACTTCTTACCTGTCAAGAGTAAAAGAACTGCCTCATCCCTAGCATCTCTTTACCTCAAGGAAATTGTTCGACTCCATGGAATACCATCTAGCATTGTTAGTGACCGAGACCCTATCTTCACAAGTGAGTTTTGGCGGAGTCTGCAAGAAGCGGTAGGCACACAGTTATGCTTGAGCACAGCCTATCACCCCCAAACCGACGGCCAGACGGAAAGAGTGAACAGAGTTTTGGAGGACCTTTTAAGACTGTGCGTCCTTTACTTCGGAGGGACGTGGGAAGACCATCTTCCTTTGGTGGAATTTGCCTACAACAACAGCTATCAAGCCACCATCGGAATGGCGCCCTTCGAAGCTTTATATGGAAGACCGTACCGATCGCCCACTTGTTGGTGGGAGTCTACTGATAAACTCATACTTGGGCCAGATATGATCCGAGAGAGTTCAGAAAAAGTAGACTTAATACGGAGAAGAATGAAGATAGCCCAAGACAGACAAAAATCCTACGCCGACAAAAGGAGGACCGACCTTGAATTTGAGGTTGGGGACAGAGTTTTTCTTAAGGTATCTCCGCTAAGGAACGTTGTTCGTTTTGGAACCACAGGGAAGCTAGCACCAAGGTTCGTAGGGCTATTTCCTATCATCGAGAAAATTGGGAAAATAGCCTATAGATTAGAGCTACCCGAAAAGCTGGCCGGAATCCACAAGGTCTTTCACGTTTCGCACCTCCGAAAATGTCTACATGAATCTGCTGAAGTGGTAGAGCCAAATATCCTAGAAGAAGCTGAAGTGGAATGCGAAGCAACCATGAGGAAAGTTCCAACCCGCATATTAGGAACGGAAGTGAAGAAACTACGAAACCGCGAAGTCAAGCTCGTCAAAGTTCAGTGGAGCGACGCCGAGGGAGACGCAACTTGGGAAACTGAAGCTAGAATACGCGCTGCCTACCCTGTTCTTTTCGAGGGTACATCTTTGATCATTCTCTTTCCTTAAGTTGCGCTTTTATCTATCTTTTTAGGTATATCTCCTCGACCTTATCTTTTAGGTAGAAACTCTTTGGATGAAAACATGTAATTGAAACACGTTATGGATGATGGTTGCAAGTGGTTGCAAGTGATTGCTAGTGGTTGCTCGTGGTTGCATATACACACACAATTTAGGTTTTAGATCGGCTCAGTCACTTCATGTTGCACGTGCATATATGTATTTATATTTGTATATGGTTGAAGTTTAATGTGTTGCCATATGGATGTTGCATTTATATGTGAATGATTGTGCACCCATGTAAAATCATGAATAGGAAAATTTGCATACATAATGGATTCATGACACTTACATTATTTGCATTAAGGAGGTCAACTGAATCAGTAGACCGACTGATTTTGCATTAGATAAGTACATGTACACACACTTCGCATATGATCACGAAGCATTAGAAGTCTTTTAAGGACAATGGATGCTCGTATTTGATGGATGAGTAGATGGATGTTTGGATGTTAAGATATACATTCTTCCTAACTTGAAGATTTCGGAGACGAAATCCTTTTAAGTGGGGGAGAATGTAACACCCCGTGAATTCTATAATGTTAAGCTTCACGAATTAAAGTATAATTAATTATAAATGATGAAAACAAGGGAAATGGGTTACGCAATTGCGTTCGTCTCGAAATTCTGCTTGAGATAGAGTCCGAGTTTGCGTAAAACGGATATCGTATGAAGAAAATATGGACGAACGAAGTTGGGCGAAAAACCAGAAAATGGGTCAGAATGCACTTGCGCACTTGGGAAGTGCGCCAGAGCAGAAATGAACTGGTGCACTTGGGAAGTGCGCCAGTACATTTTTAGCCTGGCGCACCTGCTAAGTGCGCCCAGGTCAGAATGACCTGCTGGTCAGGTCTTGGCTGGCCTGATCAGGGTCTGGTCGAATTTCTGGGCCTTGCCTTGTCACTAGGGCTAGGTGTCAGCTCCTGGTTGGTCTCTCCTTCAAATGAACGGCTAATATTAATCCAAGCTCCATCGACGGTCCTAATCAATTCACAAACTCTATAAAAAGGACCTAAGACTCACCCTAATTCATACAAATAAAAATGAGAATGAGACCATCATGCTGCCGAGGAGAGACAAGGAGTAGCCGTCAAAATTGAAAGACGATTAGGAGACAATTCAAAATCTTAAAGCAACGACAACTAAATCAAAACAATGCCTACAACAAAGGATAGCATCTCCAAATTCAGAATTCAGAATCCTGAATTGAAGATTCGTCATACGTTGTAAGTAGAGTGCTATTCCGATGTGAATAAATAATTGTGTTTTGATTTGTGTAAAGTGAGAAATAGAATTGTACTTGATTTGTGGCGATAATAATTCATATTTGTACGTTGCTATGATTCTAATCGATTTGGGATGTTGTGGTATAACGATTGGATATTCGCAAGTATGTAATTCATGTTGGAAACTACATGTTTGTGGTAGTTTATTACAACACCTATTGGATATTTGGAAGTATGTGATTCATGTTGAAAGTTAACGACTATATGTTGTGGTAGTTTATTTGAGATTCATGCAAGTATATGATTTACTATTATGCCAACATGATGTATAATTTTATGGTCATCTTTAGTGTAATTGGATCCATTTAAGTATTATGATTCATATGAAGTTATGTTGGAATTGGCATCATGGTTCAAGTATAAAAACCATACTTTTGTATTAGTGATAAAAGCAAGCATCTTTGTGAACTTGTATTAATGAACATGACTAAACTATGTTTGTTGTTATGCCTAGTTGAAGAATATGTTTTAGGCCTATGTTGTCGTCAAAATCATATGATAATATATGTGTCACATAATTAAGTTAGATTTACATTCCACTTGCAAGTTTACATGAATAGGATAAAAACCATGATTCATGTTTAGGTATGTTTATGCCATGATTCTATGAATAAATTGACAACCATGATTCATGTTTAGGTATGTTTATGCCATGATTCTATGAATAGGATAAAAACCATGATTCATGTTTAGGTATGTTATGCCATGATTTTATGCTATTACAATGCAAGTTCACAAGTGCCAAAATTATGTTAATTAGTTCGCTATGTTGCAAGTTCATGCGTTCACACTTCCCTTTTTATGTTACTTAGAATATATAAACACCATGTTATAAGCCTCCCCTTTTTCATGTGGCTAAGTTGGGTTTAAATGTTAAACCCAACATATGTTATATTGTAGCGAACATATAAAACGGGGGTAATGACGTTTGGGTTAAAATGTAAAACATATGTGTTGGCATGTTTGACGCATGCTAACAACTTTGAAAAACAATTAAGTGGTATAAATTTTACCCAATAAAGATGAATTTGGATAATGGGCCGCAAATATTTACATATAAAAAGAAAAGAGACAGAATATGTAAATTTAGAAAATACGATGTGTTTAACCCGAGGTTGGATTGAGTTGTGATGTAAACCTGCCCGGCTGTCCAGTAGTCACAACAATACCTATCCAATGTGGGTGGTTAAACACGAAGCCCAATAAGGACCCGAGGTTAGACTGAGTTGTGGCGTAAGACTGCCCGGACCCAACCGGCAACAGGCAGCCACAATAATACCTGCCTAATGTGAGAGGTCGAGGCTTTAATAAGACAATTAAGGTTGAGTCAGGATTGATAGGATTAAGTAAATTGAATTAATACTTAATCAAAATGGAACATGCTAAACTATACAGACTGATTGGGGGTTAGGTTTACAAAACACTTAACCAACTTAGCATGTTGGCTAGAAATAGAAAACCTAGTAGCGGGGGACTCTTTTCAGCAGTAATCCTACAAGGAGTATCAGGATACCCTGAACTAGGCAGGGTGAGGCACGATTACTGGGCTGACTGTAAGAGGTCAAATCGACGGCGGTGGTGCAGCAGTGTAGGTTCTAACGGGGTGCGGGCGTGCACACACTCCGGCGCAGAAAAATAAGGCACTAGGCGCCAGTAGAATACCTATGCATTCTAGAATTGTGTCGGGCCGCCACCATGGGACTTGATACACCCCATGGTGGGACCAGCATAGGTAACTACAACAACGGGGGCCGTAAGACACATGTAACTATGCGAGTAGGAGCCGATCATTAGAAATGGATCACTCCACCCTGATTTTGGGGTGCCTGTTGGGAACTAGTTCATATGGGTACAGAGATTAATATGGGGTACGATAAGTATATTCGACTATAGACAACTTAACTTAGTTTATGGTGCTTTCCCATTTCCAGTTTATACTTATCATACCCATTTCTTTATTCATAGACTGAATAGTCCTAGACTTACTCAGGCTTATGTCTGACTCTACTTTTCTTTCGTCTTCTTTACTTTCGTCCCCCCCCCCCCCCAGGTCCACAGGGAGGGAATACCGCAGCTTGACCTGTTTTCACACCCAGCTTGAAGAGAAAGAATGTATTACTTGGATCTTTTTCGTTTTGGACTATGGCTTTGGACAGCAATTATGGGACTTATGCAGTTTACTTATGTTTTTATGCTTTTTTAAATAATGTAATCAAGACAGTTATGAAGATGTAATGTTTTTGGAAGTTTTGTAAGACAATTATGGCATGGTTTGTGTAACACGTATTTTAAATGAAATAAAAGTTGCTGTTGTTTTTCGCTATTCAAAAATATGTGTACTTATATCTGTCTTGTATATCTGTGACTTATACTCATAAACCTCCACCAAAATTAGGGCATTCCCCTTGAGAGTGACCCTAACGGAGGTGGGGTGTTTCATCAGGCTTAGCATCCTTAAAGTCAGTTATTGTTTCTCCAAGTGGCTTCCTCCTGTTCGAACGATTCATCTAGACCTTGTTTCTTCTTTACCATGTTATTCTGGTCCATGCTTACACCTCGCCAACCCCCTTCCCGTGTTGACTTTTAAAGTTGCTACACTTCTCTGCTTCATTCCCCTTCTTATAAAAGCTACGCTCCATGTATAAACACCCTCCACACTTTCCTTCTCTTCGTTTTAAACATACCAGTTCCTTCTAAAATACACAGCACTTGCCCCCACACGTTTCCATAGCCCACCTCCTTCCTTGATATCCACCGTGAAACTCCTTTTACATATTTAACAAAACCCGCACCCCCTCTCCACTTTCAGTCCTTCTTCATTTGCCTTGGTCACGTCCAGTACTTCTTTTCGTGATTTTTTTTTAAACCCGTAGGCCCATTGTGATAAATCCAACAGCCCATCTGACGTTTCCAGCCCGCCTACTTCTTCTATAAAATATCTCTCTCCTGTATCATGCAATGCTCCCTTCTTCCTCCACATCTTATTGCAAAACACGTATACCACTTCAGTGAGCAACATTGAAACTTCCTCCAGATCCACGAAAAAAACATTGCCGCATTCTTCTCTTCGCAACTACACCGCTATCACACAGCTACCTCAAGTCTTCCCTTCACCGTTCGCTCTTCCGGCGTCAACACCAAAACAGCGAGTTTGAATTTACGTGAAAGTAGCGGTGTTCCCTTAACTTACGTTTTGTATTAGAGAACAGGATATATATATATATATATATATATATATATATATATATATATATAGTAATGGCTACGGTTTTGATGTGAAACAAACAGGAAAGAACGAAGTGTTTTTGCAACAAAGGAGACAGCCTGTGTATATATAGGAAAGAAACAGAAAGTGATAAGAAGAATGTCATTTTCACACATGGTACAGGGTAACTTCACAGGCATGGCTGTGCTCGAGTTTTCCTTTCATTACATTTGACAGGTTATTTAGTGCAGGAAGAATAGATCGCTATGTTATAGGGGGTACGTTTGCATGGTGAAAAGAGAAGGAAAGATGGCTGTGAAGCTGGATCTGAAGGGACTGTATACACATTTTCTATCTATTACTTATACTGGAAACCAGAAACCAAGACGTTTTGGTGCTGACATATGTCCCTTTTTTAAGTTACCCCTTTTTCATTCTCAGCGGTTATCAAATTTTGCAATTCAATGTTCGGTTCATTTCCCTACCCTATCTCCTCCTCCTTTCCTGAGTTTCCTCCACACCCGGCATTTCGCCCTTCGTTGTTCAAACGATGCGCTGCTGTAAACAGTCATAATCAGTCCTTATTATCCCTGTTTACGATCTCCTTTCTCGGTTACCACCTACTTCTCAACCAATTCGTTCGTTGACAATCTCCTTTTCCCCATCCACTACATGCGCTGATTGAATTTGTTATAATAGGTACTTTTGGACCGCAATTCGTCTGCCCTCCTTAAACCTTTCGTTGCGGACCGATTCTATACGTATACCCTTTTGTTGGAATTTGGATATAGAGAGGAGAATAGAGATAAAACGTAGAATAAATGAATGACTACATTTTTTTTATTGCTTCACTTTTTCTTCATACAACTTGATTACAAATGAGGGAGTACAACCCTTTTATAACATAGCCAAGTATCTAGAGTCTTCTTATTCTAGAGTTTTCTTTTATTCTCTAATTTCTACTTTCCTCAACAAATCAATTCTAAAATTCTCCATTTGATAAATCTAAAATTTCTTGCCATATATTTTAACCTTCCCCTAATACAATAGTTAATTTTATTCCATAGTGTTTCTTATTAAAACTTTCCTTAAAACCAAGTTTATTTCCAACATCCTCCCTTAAACTTGGTTTTACTACTCCAAACAAAATTCCTTGATTCGAAGCGCTTTCTCTTCGATTTGTGATGCACTCTCTCATCACCTTCAAAAATTAACGAAACACTTTCTCTTCGATTTGTGATGCACTCTCTCATCACCTTCAAAAATTAACGAAGCACTTTCTCTTCGATTTGTGATGCACTCTCTCATCACCTTCAAAAATTATTTATGATGCACTCTCTCATCACCTTCAAAAATTAACGAAGCACTTTCTCTTCGATTTGTGATGCACTCTCTCATCACCTTCAAAAATTATGTCATGCACCCATTACCTACTTTTCACGCCGTTGATGTTTCTCTATCCTTACAGCAACTGCTAATTGATGAGACTTATTTGTAGTGCACCTGAAAATAATTTGTATGTTTTTTATGTCTTCAGATTTGATAACCGAAGTTTATTTGCATGGGACATTTGTTATTGCAACGTATAATTGGACTTACATAATGATGCATGTTTTTTGTACGGTTTGAGCTGTCCATAATAGATATCAAATGATTTTTAGGTGGTCAATAAGTAAAAGTGTTTCAACTGGTCAAATGCAAGTACTTGCAACAAAGATTGGGGAAAATTCATCATTTACTGCCTACTGTCATACTAGGAGGGACTGTCTGACCCAAAAGATTGCAGTGTCCAAAATGGGAAATTTCTGTTAGTAACAGTGGTATTCCTAATAATATGTTTAACTTTTGTTTGTTAAAAACTTAAAATATATGGATCCTATACCTGTTTATAACATCGCCCTAGCATTTTTTTCATTGTAAATGTATAATTATTTTCTTTTGACTATTCATGTTATACATCACTAGCTCCATAAATTTCATTAAAAATTTTATGCATAGTTCCAAGCCACTGATGTAAGAATAACAACGAAATCTTTCCTCCTCATCTGATTGGCATTTGGCAGGAACAAATTTTGAAAAAGGATAGGATAATGCAGGCTCATAAAAGTAATCAACAGTTGCCGTTTCACTATTTTTTGCACCATTGAAGTAAGAAAGAAGTTAAAAGAAAAGGCACTAGAACAAAATTGTAAAATAAAGAAACTAAATTGTAAGAAAAAACGAAAAGACTGAGTAAGCTTAAGAGTAAACAGTGGCTGCGGTTTCGATAATGTATATGTATCATGCAAGTAAGAAGGAAGTTAAAAGCATGGGCACTGAAATCCCTACCACTGATTACTCTTATGAGCTTGCATTGTGCTTTTATTTCCTTTTTCTGTTAAATTTTCCAATTTAATTATGTCAAATACTGAATGGATGTAGATGAAAGACTATTCTGTCAATTGATCGACCTTAAAAAAGTTGGGCAAACATCCATTACTTAAATAGGAAAGAAGGAACCAGATCATTTGTACGTTGACACATGTCTTTTATTCACCAAACTATATTGTTTTTGATCAATCGTATTTTTCTCCGAAACTGTTAGTTTTATACAGATGGTTATTTGCTTTTATCTAGGGCTTAAGTACATACCGTCTTAGCAATGCATTAACTTTCCAAAACTTCGATACCATTAAATGAAAAGAGCTTACATTCACTTTGCCAGTGTTCTGAGAACTTCCATAACAAATAGTTGATGAAGGAATATCAGGAAAGAAATTCAACAGCAACTAATGTATAATGCAACTCCTGCAAATGAATCCTAAGCTGTCTACTAAACGAATCCACATCTTGCTTTTTTAAGGTTTAAAATATTAGGTGATGCATGCTGCTTTTTTTTTAAGATGCTTATTGTTTTTCGAAGATGACAATTGTTATGATCCATGAACTATTTAGTGTAAATTGAATACACTATTATCTGGCCAAATAGGATAAAATGTTTAACTTCTATAGTGAATAAGGAAAGTATGAACATTGAATTACACTTTTCTTTCAACTTCCTACATTTTTAAACGAAATGAATATCATGTTTTTAAGCCAATTAGATTTATATTGTACGTTTTCTTACATTTGCTGATTTTTCCTAAAGTTCAAATATCACATATTTTCTTATATATATTCAAGTTAATTACCATAAGTTATTGTATGGAGCTATCATACATCTTTTCCGCTAACTATCCATTTTTAGGTTATGTAGATCTACTTTAATGTTGAATTTTAAGTTCAATAAAATATTCTTCGTTATTCTTACAAACTGTGTATTTCTGAATCTTTAAGAAAGCTCGAGTTAGTCAAATATTGCAAATAGTAAATAGAATATTGTATGCCAGCTTTATTTCAATTTGAAACCAAGGACTTCTATTTAAAAAGGAAAATCTCAAGGAGGATCAACTTAGATATTTATGCATATTTTAATGTTAAACAACATTTTGTATTTGTCACGTTGAAGCATAATTAAAACAATTTTATGTTCCTTGATTTGCAATGTAGAGTTGCACATAGTGAGCCATGGCTAAAAAGTCGCAATTTAAAGATATAGCATTGCTGCAATCACTTTGATTTTATTTCTCATATATATTTTATCATACATATTAAGAAAAAAGATGAGCAGTCATCATCTATTGTTCTTCGTAGTGCATACCATTTTTGAACATCTTATGACGTTAATGGCTATAAAACATATAAACTTATTATTTTATACCCTGGTTTTGGTCCATAAGCAGTACGGTGCATCGAAACAATGCTACAAGGGTAGAAATTAAATCAAAGTGGGCAGGCTGTTTAGAGTACCATGCTGACTATTTGTTACAATGCAGAAATGATGTACTAACGTTGTCAACTGGGAAGATGTGATGCATTATCACCGTAGCTGAATTGTGAACGCTAAACCATGTTACTAGCCTTGAGATGCTGAACAGTATGATAAGACCTGAATTCACACAAAATGAGTGTAAGCGCCTAATGGGGATGCCGGCTTACCTACTGAAGTGAATTTGCTATGAGGAGGTGCGCGCGCGCGTACGCACACACACACATATATATTTTGTAATCAGTCATTGAATTACTGTGAGTTTGACGTTGCTTTTACATAACTTGCATATTATAAGACACTCAACTGTGTAACTTTTATTCTTTACAATTAAGCTAAAATCTCAATTAAAACTAAAATAAACCAAAGTATTATAGTCATTAACGATGTTCCTCTTCACTTTTATGAAATATCAGTAAATCCAAAATGTAATCTTATCAAAATTTATTTTAAACCCTGAAACCATATATACATAAGTTAAGTTTTAAATTTATGTACATATAATTATGTTGCTTAGCACCCAAACCTGACATCTGTGATTGTGTGAATCCCTTTCTACATCATTGTTCTGTTCTTTTTTTTTTTTGGATTTTGAACTTCCAAGTTTACCAAAATTTTAAAGGCTTAATTCTTTTCATATTTATAATTTGCATCCTTAATATTTTTTTTGAACTTTAATTTTTTTATTTTTTTTATTTTATAAATATCTGTACTCTTGAAGGTATTACTGATCCAAAATTAAATCCAGAAAGAGAAATAGTAAGAAGTTGGTGCAATTTTTATCAGACTTGATTTTACTAGGTAATAACAGTGAATTTTATAGGGGATATGAAACATGTAAATTAAAACTTTGAAGTCTATATTAGTAACTTACAACTGTATTAACTTTTCTTCTTCTGTAACTTGATTTAGAAGATATGTTATTTCATGCATTTAATTTTCAAGCGTCTCAGCGAATAATTATAAGTTGGACATGTAAAATCTGTAATGCTTTTCATTTATTATGTTGTTAACAAGTCTAAATGCATTATATGAAACTGCCAAACGCGGACCTTCTTGGTATTTCAACAATACAGTAGCCTTTTTAGGTGTTAGACGTAAAATTTATGGTGCGACATTGTAGACAATTTTTTTTCCTTCTAAATTTAACCTTTTGCAAATAATGGAATATGACATAAGAGATGTTCTGACAATGTCTACAATAGTTAATCCAATTTTTTTCCCACCTACCATTTATCTGTATTGTGTACACCATGCCTTTGTATTATTATATTCTTTTTTTTTTTTGCACCACAAAACATGCACCAAACTTTTCAATAATTATGCTAAAAAGGTTCTCCATATTCTTAGTTTTTTACATCTGAATTAATGGCACACATATTGTAGATGCGCAAATATATAGGGTAAGTGTAGTAATGTATTAATATTTGAGTGAATTTATAACTATTGGACTACTGGAAATGCTAAAATATAAACGGTGTATTGCTTTTACCGAGTTAATTCTTTTTTATGTATTTGATTTTTTTTTGAAGAAATAGTTTTGAGACTTAGATCATATTCATGATTGCTTATAAGATTTCATATGCCCTTATAACTACATTATAATATAGATGTTTTATTAGTTCAACTTCAGTTTTTTGTTTTTGGTTTTGTATTTCACAATCATGTCCATAAATGTCTTTTTTATCTTTAAGTTATAGCAAAGTCTGTCTTGAAGAGTGCTTTGACTAAATAAAATACCATTCATGTTATTTAAAACAATAAAACCAAAATCTGTCTATAACCATCTAATCCAGTAAATTTCAAATTTTTAGTAATTAATTAAAATCGCAGTGGGTACCAATATTATGCATTACGTTTTTTTACTAACTTTTTGTTTCTTCTTATGGAATATTGTGCAATACTTGACTATTAAAACCAGACAAATGTAAAAGATTTGCAAATATTCCAAACTAAACCTTAAATTGAGGTTCTAACATTTATGGTAAATAAGATTATGGTCAACATATAAACAAAACGATTTAACATGGCATGTAGTTGTAGTGATAAGTGGTAAATATAGGTAACTTTGAAATATTGTTGTCAATATGTTATCTGTTTCTAAGCTGCAGAAATATCACATGTTCACATATGGTGGTTACAAATTAAAAACTATTAAAAATAAAGCAATTAGTTGTCACTGCCACTATGAGTGTTTGACAGTATGATAAGGTGGGTCTGTATAATTTCTGTTAGAAACATGTAGATATTAAGTACTTTGAGGAGACCTAATTTTTAGTAAGTACTTGATTTAACTTCAAGTCCTTATTTTTAAGTTTGGTTACAAGACAGCTATGCCATGTGCAGTAAGATAAAATGTTGTTTTTTTAATTACCATCAAAGTATTTGAACTTGAGGCAGAATCTCAAACAGCCTTCTCATTTGGCATGTATATTGTTACTTTAAAGAATTTTATAAAATACTATAGAGCGTAAATTTTTTTTCTTAGTAAACAAATCAGACCGACATGTTCCAGGATGACATCCACCAAGTTCAAGTTTCAATTGCATATGTTAGCCATCTGAATCTACTGTATATCTACTCAATTAGTGGTTCCTCTGTTATGATTTTTGTGCGCAACGGAAGTTTGACAAAACGCCAAGAAAAATAGTATCTTTATCACCCAATCATTTGAAAATGAATGTGATTGAAAAAATAAATAACACCACAAAAATATTGGAAATATGAGCATACGATATTTCATCCAACCACCCTCTTCATTGATTCACCAATAAAAATTGTTTACAATCGATCTCAACTATCGTTATAAACAATTACAACTTGAACCAATAACCTTATTGAGAAATAGGTAGAGAATATCTAATGGCTAAACAATTTGAAGAGAAAGATAATGAAGAACAATGACAAATTTTTCCACCAACTAATGAAGAGGTTAGCTAGCCCTTTTTATAGTGAGAATTGCTTCATGCCCAAGAAAAACCTGGCTTCATGCCCAAGAAAACTTGGCTTCCAAAATATCTTCATATATGTTATAAAACTATTTGGTTAAGCACCAAATATCCTTACAATAAATGTCCACAAATATAGCAACCAATATCTCTCCATAAAATCTAGCACCAAATCTCTTCATCAAATCTAGCAACAAATCTCTTCATCCAATCTAGCACCAAATCTCTCCATAAAATCTAACAACAAATCTCTCCACAAAATATGTAAGATTATTTGTTGCCCAAAATTGTGATTTGCGTATCACCAATTTCAACATCCTCTCCATACTCAACCTGTGGTGCACTAGAGTAAAGACACATGCGAGGAAGGAAAAAAAAGACTTGCAGTCTTTTGTTGGCCCGATCTATAACATTTTTAACTGTCAGCCTCTTCTAGGTATGCAATGTGGTTTTTTTACTTATTTGTTTAATTAAAATTTAAGATGGTAAATTTTGATTTATACAGTTTTGAACTGGTTTGGGTTATTGGAAGAAACCTATTTGTACCCTACAAACTGCTTTATGAATTTTTTGATTTTTTTTTTTTTAAGATTATGATATCTTTTTCGGGTTTTTAACATTCAGGTTCATGTATATCCTTGGATACTATCAGTGATGAAAAATCATGTTTGAATACCACATCACTATTTTACATTCTATGTGGCATCGGCGTGTTATTTTAAGCTTCGTAGCTTACTCATTGTGGTCTGCATCGTAATAAAATTACAGTTGTTTATTAGTTGTGAACCCAAATAATCTTTTTTCCTATTCTTATTATGTATTTTTGGTACTGTATCAAGTTGAGACCTTCATTCCTATGTATTTTACAATATGGACTATTCAGCTTCTCATACATACGTGTTCTACTCAGTATACGCTATCGTGTCGACTCAATTGTGTATGGTATTCAAAATAATTTTTACGTCATACTCAGCTTATCTTGCCTACTTGATATTTGCTATTTTTGTTTTTTATTTGATTTGTATGCATGTTATATTTTCAAAGGCAGCAGTAAGCATCTAAGAAATCACGTGATTTTTATCTCATTGATAACTGTTACCAAATTTAACATAGGAGAACGACTTCAATAACATTTTTTTTTACAATAAACTAAAATAACTAAAAATTTCTAATGCAATTTTCTTCCAGGCCTGCTTTGGGGATCTCATATTGGCTATTCTACTTAGCAATACCTCAGAATATATTTATCCATGTTGCGAAAGGTGCAAGCACATCTACTTCTTCGGCCACTGGACATGTGATTACAGAAAACTATTTTTGGGTAAGTAGAATATATTTATTCATCCATGTTTGTAATCACATGGGATTACAGAAAACGTGGGATTCGAATCGCCAACATGGACTTGGGGACATGCGATTGCAGAAAACATGAGATGAGAAGCTGAATAGTCCTTAGAAACTTACATCCTAAGAAAAAGTAGAATATATTTGTTAGCCCACTTTGTGAACTGGGCAACACAAAGTCAAGATGTGAAATATTGAATAACTTGAAAAACACTGAAGCGGGTCGGATCGGAGCAGTATAGCGGGTCGGATCGGATAAAGTCTGCTGTTCGGATCGGTGAGCTATTGCTGTTGGAATTAGAGGGGCGCGTCTGTTCGGATCGGAGAGCAACCTATTTCCAGCTGGAGCGGAGAGCAATAGATCTGAGCGGAGCGGAGTAAACACAGGAATTAGTCCTAAGTCAATCCGGGTCGGACCGGGTACTCCGATCCGAACCCCTTGTGCATACCCCTCCGACCCGAGCCTGTCTTCCACGTCACTCTCCTGCATGAGCGCCTGGTTATTTGGATCGGCTGTGACCAGTTCCTACCCTTAACGTCCACTACTCTGATGCGTTGTCAACATAGAAATTCATCCGAACCCGAGGCTGATGGGATGGATGACACGTGGCTCCGATCCGGATCGGGTTCTGGGCTAATTTTCACCTATAAATACCCCGTCTGTTGAGAAAGAAAAGGATCTTTTTTCTGGCACTTTGAGAGTTCAACCACCTTCATAACCCGAATTCCAGCACTCTCGGAAAATCCAAATCTTCTTTCATTATTTGTTTTTAGACAATTGAGTGATTGTAAGTGAGTTGTGAGAGAAATCAAGTGAACATTTCATTGTACTTGCAACTAAATCAGTGAAAATAGTGAAAGACAAGTGGACGTAGGCATTTCTTCGCCGAACCACTATAAATCCTGTGTGTTCATTTTTATTTTTGATCTCATTTCATTCTGCTTTTAATCAGTTTGGGTGTTAGAACCACTTTTTGGTCTAACATTTTGGTGCTTTCACTGAGAATTCATCTGAATTCTTTGTTTTTCGGGATTATCGTTCTACTTTTTGGACAGTTGAGTTCAAAGAAGATAATCCTCAAGTTTCAACGCCCTTGGATATTTGTTGAAGTGATTGTCGAAGAATCATGGCCAAAGGAAAAGGCAAAGAAGTTAAATCTGGTCGAGGAAATGGAGCTGGCGAAGATCAGCAAAATACGGTTGTAACAAGGTCTCGTGGGCAGAGTTCAGCAGCAGGACGAACCAATGCAGGAAATCCGAACCGCCTTCAGGGGGAGAGCTCCGATCCGATCCGGGTAGGAGATTCTGAAGCAGTGCATTCCCCCAATCTGAACCGACCCGAGCAGCTTGCCATGTACCGACCCGACCAGACTCCCCAGCTCCGAACCGACCCGATCTACCATCTCCGATCCGATCCGACTCTTGGTGATGTTGGAACCTCTACTCGAGTCCCTACAAATGCTCCGATTCCAGCCACCAGGGTCAGTGATCAGGTCAATCCATCTGCGCCCATTACTCAAGGAGATTTCTCGCGCCTACTTGATATGCTTGAAAGTACTAGGGAGGCTATGAAAGTCCACGAGCGCACCAACCTCATAATGCAAGAAAATATGAGGCTCATGAGCAGGGAGATTAGCGAGCTCTGTCGACAGAGAACCCCATCACCGGTTCGTCACACACCAGTGGATCAGTCTTCATCTTCCGAGGAAGAGCGGCCCCGTGAACGAAGGCCGCTCGAACGACCTCAGAATGTGGAGTAGCTGACATTCGGATCTTTGGGGTCTCGCGAGGATATTGCACGAGCACTAGGAAACAATGATCCCACTTGGGGGCAAAGGCTCCAGTGCCCTCCTCCCGAGATCGACCGGGAGCATAGGGAACGAAATAGAGCAGAAGCAGCTCGAAGAAGAAGGGCATCTCCTGAACAAGAGCCTAGAAGGAACCCGGATACTAGGGATAGGGAACCTGAGCGGCCCCTAACTAATGCTGATGTACAGGCAATGGTGCGCCAGATCATGTTCGAGAGCCGGAACTATACAAATGAAGATTATGGCATTGAGCGAAGCCATACTCCTTTCACCGATGATATCCTCGACTTCCAGTTTCCCCGGCGTTTTAACCTGCCACAGATGGACAAGTACAACGGAAGAACTGATCCGGGACAGCATTTGATGCGATACTCGTGGCTCATGAATGCTGCTGCTGCCCCTGATGAAGTGAAGTGTAAAACATTCCCGATCTATTTAGAAGATGTGGCATTGTTCTGGTTTACCCGACTTCCCCCTCGTTCGGTTTCGAATTACAGGGAACTGAGTGAACGTTTTATGAATCAGTTCCGACTCCATACCCGAAAGTCCAAAAGTGTTATTGAATTATCAAGAATTAAGCAGGCGCCAGGAGAGTCTTTGAGGTCGTATCTTGACCATTTTAACTTAGCTGTGACTGAAGTTAGTGACCCTCATGAGCCCACCATTCTGATGGCATTAAAAGAAGGAGTCGATCCTGAATCCGAGTTCGGGGATTACCTTTCTGGGAAGACACCCTCTACAAGAGAGATATTCTATGAAAAAGCCGACATTTATTTAAGGCGAGAGGAGGCCAGGGCAAACCGAAAGAGAAAGTCTGAAGCGGCTTCAAAAGAAAATGTGCAGAGTAACGTCGCCGTGAAGCAGTCTGGGGAAAGTTCCGGAAAGGTTGAAGTAAATGTGGGAAACAAGGGTGGAAACAACAATGCTGGAAACGGGGGCAACAACAATAACCGTAATGCGAACGGTAACAGAAGAAATAGAAATAAGGGAAGTGATCCTAACAAAAGACCCCGATTCCAGACCTACGAGAATTATACACCATTGAACGACACCCTGGAAAATATTTATCTGGATACATCCAACGTTTTGTAGTATAAAAGACCGCCACCTCGTGATTCGACCGAGAAAGAAATGGCAACTGGGAAGTTTTGTTTGTTTCATGGAACCCATGGGCATTCAACCAATGAATGTCGGCATTTGAGAGATGTGATTGAGAAGCTGCTGCGTGAAGGTAAGTTGGATGAATACAAAGTTGCCCCGAGGGACAGGGGGCAAGGAGAGCAGGCACCAAAACAGATTCTACCTGCTGCCAAGCCTACAACGCAGCAGAAACGCAAGGGAATTGTTATCAACTCCATAGTGGGTGGACCTCACCCAGGAATCCGTAGCTTTAGAGCAATGGATCAATATGTAAATGCTACCAAGCACGTAGATGTGAATGAAGGTGATGATTTGGAAGATATCGCCCCCATAAAACAACAAAAGACCATGTTTGACGACGTGGTATTCCGCAGCAGAGATAATACTGGGATCCAATCACCCACTGATGATCCATTGGTTATTACTACCACCATTGGGCCGGCCTTGGTTCACAAGGTATTAGTAGACAATGGAAGTTCTGTCATTATTTTGTTTAAAAATTCATTCGATCAGATGAAGCTTGAATCTGAAGATTTGAAGCCATGTGAAGGATGGATCAGAGGCTTCAACGGGGCGTCAACAGCTCCCATGGGATACATAGAATTGCCCGTGACCTTGGGGCAAGGAGAACGCAGAAGAGTGCGGATGCTTCAGTTTGTAGTGTTGGACGTAGATTCGCCTTATATTGCATTTTTGGGGAGGCCTGCCCTTGCTGAATTCAGAGCTTGTATCGCCCCTTAGTGTTTATTGCTTAAGTTCCCAACCGAAGCTGGAACTGGAGTAATGAGAGGGGATCAAGTTTCCGGATGGGCCTGCTATGTTGCCGAATAAAAGATGTTGATGAAAGGACTTAATATCGAGAGTAAAGATGCCTCGCCTCCCCCAAAGGGGGGCTCGACGTAGCAATTAGAGAAATCGACCCCGAAGGAGTTGCCCAAAGGAACGCCTGAAGACCTGGATCCCAGAAAAGACGAGGAACCAGAGACTAAAAATGCAACTCCTAATGAAGCGACAGTGGAAATTCCCATTGATGAAGCTGATCCAACAAGAGTCTTGAAGATTGGGTCTCAATTGGATCCACGTTGGGCCAAAGAACTAACGGACTATTTGAAGGCAAACTTGGACGTGTTTGCCTGGACCCACGCCGATATGTGTGGGATATCGCCATCCATTATAAGTCACAAATTAAATGTAAACCCGAAGCATCCGTTAGTGAAACAAAAGAGACGTATGCTGGGCCCAGAGAGGTCGGCTGCTCTCAAAGAGGAAGTGGAGAAGCTGAAGCAGAACGGATTTATTCGAGATTCGACATATCCCGACTGGATATCGAATCCCGTCTTGGTAAAGAAGCCGAATGGAAAGTGGCGGACTTGCATTGATATTTCAGATTTGAACAAAGCCTGCCCAAAGATAGTTTCCCAATTCCCAGAATTGACCAGCTTGTAGATTCGACAGCAGGTCATGAACTTCTCTCTTTCATGGATGCATATTCTGGGTACAACCAAATTCCTATGCACGTGCCAGACCAAGAACATACGAGCTTCATTATGAATTTGGGATTATATTGTTATGTCATAATGCCATTCGGATTAAAAAATGCTGGAGCCACTTAACAGCGCTTGGTGAACAGAATGTTTTATAATCAAATAGGGAAGACTATGGATGTTTACGTGGATGATATGCTTGTCAAATCGAAACAGTCCTCCAGCCATACGCAAGACTTGGCGAAATGTTTGGTATCCTGCGAAAGTATCGGATGAAGTTGAATCCTCTGAAATGCTCATTTGGAGTGGCATCGGGAAAATTCCTAGGCTTCATTGTGAGCTCCCGAGAATTTGAAATCAATCCTAGCCAAATAGCAGCGATTAGAAACATTGAAGAACCAAGAAGAATTAAAGATGTCCAAAGTCTTGCAGGGAAAGTCGCCGCGTTGAGTAGATTCATCTCCAAAGCCACAGACAAATGCGTTCCGTTTTTTGATTTGATAAAAAGAGGAAAGAAGAACTTCGAGTGGACTCCGGACTGTGTTGAGGCCTTTCGAAATTTACTGGAACTGTTAGAGAAACCGCCAATTTTGTCAAAGCCAGTGGATCATGAAGAATTGTTTGTTTACTTGGCAGTCTCGGCTCACGCCGTTAGCACAGCCCTGGTTCGAGAAGAAGACAAAGTACAAAGGCCAGTGTATTATGTAAGCAAGAAATTAGCAGCGGCAGAGCGCAACTACCCAAAGATTGAGAAGCTCGCTTGCAGCCTCCTAATCGCATCCCGAAAACTTCGTCACTATTTCCAAGCTCATCCAATAACCATATACACTGACCAGCCCTTGAGGCAGGTGTTGCAGAGACCCGAAGCATCGGGAAGGTTGATCAAATGGAATATAGAATTAAGCCAATTTGATTTAAATTTTCAACCACGAAAGTCGATCAGGGGGCAAGCTCTGGCACACTTTATTGCGGGGTTCACCATCCCAGAGGAGGAAGTAATTGATGACAGAGTGGTTAAGTCCGAGGATGAGTTGAAGATAGATCCATGGAAGCTATACACAGACGGAGCTAAGAACGACCGAAGGTCCGGAGCTGGAATCGTCTTAGTCACTCCTGAAGGACGGTCGTTATATTACGCTCTACGATTAGAATTCTCGGCGACTAGCAACGACTCTGAATACGAAGCCCTGATTGCCGGGCTGAAGCTTGCTAAAGACCTCGGAATAAAAATGTTGGACATATTCTGTGACTCTAAAATTGTTGTTTGCCAAGTGCGAGAGGAATTTGTGGCTCGGGGACCTCGACTTATCGCCTACCTCAGGAAAGTGAGAGAGCTATTGAGTAGGAGCGGTACAATATAACACACATCCCAAGAGCCGAAAACCAGAAGGCGGATAGGCTGGCAAAGCTGGCTAGTTCCGACAATCCAGAAGAGACTGAAATAATTCCAATCGAAACGTTGGAATCGCCAAGCTTTGAGTCGATGGAAGTTGAGTTCGCTTTCGAAGCGGAACCGGAAAAGGAGTCATGGATGACCCCAACTAAGAACTTCCTTAAGAATGGGACGCTCCCATCAAAGAAGAGTGAGAAAAGGGTCGTAGTTCGCAAGGCTACCAGATATGTCATGCAAGATGATACTCTTTATAGGCAAGGATTTTCTATGCCCCTGTTACGATGTATAGCACACGACGACATCAAGCGTGTACTAAGAGAAGTGCACGAAGGTGAGTGTGGAGATCATACAGGAGGTCAGACTTTAGCGAAAAAGATATTGCGATACAGATACTTCTGGTCCACAATTAATAAAGATGCAGCTGATTATTCACGATGCTGCGATAAGTGCCAGAATTCGCCAAAATCCCCAGAGCACCGTCGACCCAACTTAAATCAATGGTGAGTCCTTGGCCATTTTCCACGTGGGGAATTGATATCATTGGAGTTCTACCAATTGCTAAAGGAGGAGCGAAATATGCAATAGTGGCCGTGGACTATTTTACGAAGTGGGTGGAAGCTGAGCCCTTGACTAAGATCACGGCAAGAAAGGTGATAAGTTTCGTGGTCAGAAATATTATATGCCGATTCGGGATCCCAAGGACGATTATAACTGACAACGGAACCCAGTTTGATAGTACTGAATTCAGAAATTTCTGCCAGAAGTATAAGATTGACAAGCGATACACTGCGGTTGCTTACCCGCAGTCGAACGGGCAAGTAGAGGCAATAAACAAAGTAATAAAATCCATCCTCAAGAAACGGTTATAGCGCGCAAAGGCAAAATGGGTTGACGAATTGCCCCTGGCTTTGTGGGCATATCGAACAACATTTAAGACGGCTACTGGTCACACCCCTTTCTCTCTCTCCTTTGGCTCAGAAGCAGTAATTCCAGTTGAGCTGGAAGTTCCTTCCCACAGGGTGACGTATTATGACCCGATGACGAATCGGGCACTCTTACTTGAGTCTCTTGATGAAGTCGAAGAAAAAAGGGACGAAGCAGATTTGCGTGCGGCAAGACATCGACGTCAGATGGCACGCTATTACGACAAAAAAGTTTGCCTTAGGACTTTTGAACCAGGACATTTGGTGCTAAAGAGAGTCTTTCCATCCCTTCCTCACCTCGGTCCAAAGTGGGAAGGACCCTTTGTCATCCAACGGAAACTTGAAAAAGGAACCTTCAAGTTAACGACCGTAGATGGCAAAGAAGTCCCTAGAGCATGGAATGCCCAACACTTGATGCGATATTTGGATTAGAAATGATGTATTCTTTGTTATTTTTCTTATGAACTCTGTAATAAGGCACGACTTGCCTTGGGAAAATCTGACGATATGAATAAAGGACTATAAAGTGGATGTAGGCTACAACTTAGCCGAACCACTATAAAAATATTGTGTGTTATTTACTTTTATGCATTATATATATACATTCATCGATTATTCTGTTGTGATTATGGAATACAGGATGATTCAAAACCTGAAAAGGTTGAAGACAATTTAAACATAAGAAAAAGCACAACGACTATTTGTGCGACAAGACATAAAAGAATGAGAAAACGACATTCTTAACTCTAACTCTCCAGAGAGAGAGAGAGAGAGAGAGTATAAAAGCGTCTCCGACTGAGCGCTGAAAAAGAAATCCTTCCCCTAACTCTAACTCTCCAGAGAGAGAGAGAGAGAGAGTATAAAAGCGTCTCCGACTGAGCGCTGAAAAAGAAATCCTTCCCCTAACTCTAACTCTCCAGAGAGAGAGAGAGAGTATAAAAGCGTCTCCGACTGAGCACTGAGAGAGAGATCCTTCCCCGTTGAAAGACCGGGGAATGAATAGATTGCTGAGCTCGAACTCTAACTCTCCAGAGAGAGAGAGAGTATAAAAGGACGGGAAGACGACATCCTCTGAGGCATGAAGGTGCACCCAGACAAGGAACCGCCTCAGTAAGAACTCAAACCTGAGTATAAGACAGGAGAGTATAAAAGAAATGCCAGAAAAAACGACAGGCACTGACGACACAGGAGGTGCTATCCCGTCCGAAAATCTGGAGCATTCAGATTGCTTGATTAAGCATTAAATAATTTGTGAGAATTGACTGGGGGCATATATGTATACGCATATTTCCTCCCTCCGTAACTTCATCTCATAACTATAGTAAGACATGCATTTTTACATAAGTACAGAACTACAGACAAACAGACATTGCAGAAAATGAATTATTTTTTATTTATTTACGAATGAATGAATTTGTACAGGAGAGTAGCTAAAAAAGAAGGTGCAAGAGCCACTCTTGTAGCAGCAATTGTTGGTTCACTAAATGCTAAAACGACACAAGGCAATCCACTATTTAGATTTCGAGTGAGCCTTGGACTTCTTGGCGGCTTTCTCCGCTTCCTTTGCTTCTTTCTCGGTCTCTGTCAAGATTTGTTTTGATTTCTTCTTTCCTGAAGATGTGGTGCTGGAACCGGTAGACCTCTTCCCGGAGGGCGGAGCACTGGAATCAAGAGAAGATTTTTTAGCGAATTCCTCTGTAATAGATCTAGTTGAGAGCTTAACAACTAACCTTGATCCCGCATCCACAACTGCGAGGGGCTTGAGGGCTTCAGGGTCTAGTTCTTCGGCTTTTAATTTCAAGCGTTTGTCTTGATCAGCTTTCAGTGCAGCCAAAGTAACATCATCATCATTTTTTGACTCCCCGACTATTGTAACTTTTGGTTCCTCCTCATGACCTCCATCACCGCCATCATCCTTTAAAGCTGCTATCATTTCTTCATCATGGGGAGTGTCGGTCTTAGTCGGCTCACCTCTTTCTCCCAAGTCTATAGGAGCAGCCTTGTCCTCCCCTCCTTTTGCCTTTTCCGTAGGCTCTACCCCAACGGTGGCTCCCTGAGCCACATCTATCTTTCCGGATGGCTCAATACCTACAGAATGAGAAGCAACAGTTATCAACTCAGGCGAAAACAATGGGTTTTTCATCGATTGCTCAATCACGTGGCGAAAGGTAGAAATAGCCTTGACAAATTGAGGAGAAAAGGTAGGGATACCATCCGAAGACTTCTCAGCGGGGGTAACTGCTGTCTCTGATGCCATTTCAGGGATTGGAGATAGCAGAGTTGTTCGGGGGATTCCCGGATTTTCGGGATCATACCCCTCTACTTCCGAAGTCACGGGGGCAGCAGAAGAGGAACCAGTCTCGGGAATGTTTTTTTGTTTAATCCTCCTCCTCTCTTCTTCCATCGCCTCAGCAATGAGGCGGCGCCCTTCGGCTAAGCGTTCTGGCTCATCATCCCTCAAGTATTTTTCCATTAGCTTATCCTCATCGATGGAATCGACTTTGAGCTCCTCTTTTTCCCACTCAACGATCTGATTCCATACTTGAACTAGAGTGGATGGGTAATCTTCGATCCAAGAAATGTTTCGGCGACGGATGATATGTGCGAAGAATTCAATCATTAATTCGCCAAAACCCTGAATATCAGCCTCCGCCTCTGACTATTGTTTGCGGGCTTCCTCCGTAGATTTGATAGCACACTCAACATTGCCCTCCACCAGGGCCGCTCTGTTTTCTGCCTCCAGTAGCTTTGAAGCTAAGTCAGCGTTCTTCTTTTCTAGCTCAGCATTCCTCTTTGCTAACTCAGCATTTTTCCGTTCGAGGTCAGTATAAGCAAAGCGTGTCTTAGCAGCTTCTGACTTAGCATCATCGGCTTGCTTTTTTAGCTCAGAACGCTCTTGAGTGTGAGATTCCAGCAAGTCATGATAGCGTTTTTGCATATCCTCAAATTGTTGTTTGAAGTTGGTAGCATCCCTTTGAGCAATAGCAAGCTGGGCCTGTGTGTCCTCCAAATCTTTACCTAAGTTCTTTAAGGCCTTTGCATCTTCTTCCGCGGTTTTTTGCATTGAATCAGTATTCGTGATTAAAGTATGGATAATTCTAGAAAGGTTGCGTGAATATTTAAACATTTCAACATACTGTTTTTCAACCGCGTCTATCTTTGCTTTAGCCTCGTCTACCCACCTGGAAGAAATAGGTTCGACGGCAGGTAAAAAAGTCAAAGTCTCGAAGTAATGTTCGGGAAACTGCTCCTCCAAATACGCCCGCTTGATTGCAGTCTCCGCATCTAGTGGTGGAGGAGCGGGGAACATCAATTCAGTGTCCCTGTGTGTGTGGAGGATTCAGTAGTTTCTTTGTCTGTCCTAGGTCGTTTAGTAGCAGGGACCTTGTGCTTACTTCGAGACCCAGTATCTTTTGGAGGACTTCTCTCTCTGCTGCGCTTATCATGGGAAGAAGTGGAGTCTTTCGATTGTGGCCTGTCCTCTTCCCTACTGCTTTGATAACCTTTGTATTTCTCTTGTTCCGACCGAACGGGAGAGCGAGAACGTGTGGGTCGAAAGCGATGAGGATCATAAGGCCTTCTCTCCTCCCTACCGCGATCATCGCGACGATCATACTCGATATCCTGAGGTGGATTAGACATGCTGCGGCGAAGCTTCCTGATATCATAGTAAGATCGAGACATCGTGCCTGCACAATAAGACAAACGAAATTCAGAATCAATGGATTCACGGAGAAAGAGGTGCAATGAATGCTAATGCTGTTGTATAAAATGTGTCCTAAGTGGTGTGTTTCCCCCCAACCAACCCGAGTCTGAAGCTAAACTAGTGCGGGCAGGCTCTTTGGCCTTAGCATGAGTGGTTTCTTCAGAAGAGGTGAAGACTAAAGGATCCTTCCTAAAATCCTCTGAAGTGTATATAGTTTCAGGTAAAGGGAGATCCCCCAAACCCTGAAATATTGGGTCATCAGTACTAGGGACATCTCCCTCGGAAGCATTAAGTGGCGACTCTTGGGAGGATGTTGACTTTTCCAGATAAGTAGCCTCCTCGGGGGCAGTATATCCTTCACGATGCTTTTCGGCCAGGTTAGCCAATTCGTCATCCTGAGTAGAAGATGGAGAAGGTGAAGTTTGAAGAGGCACTATAGGAACCCCCGAGCCTTCTCCTGTCTCTGGGACTACATCCACTGGAGGAATATATAAGTATGGAGCCGTCCCATGACCGATACTGCGAAATATGGATAACAGCCCATGAAAGTGAAGATATTCGTCCTTAAGGACTTCATCGATAGTTAAGAATTTTTGATCGCCATTAAGAAGTTGGTGCATCCGGTCAAAGAACACCTGATCTGATATTTGTTTTGGATTGTCGACTGCAAACAAAAAGGAAAACAAGTTAAGGTGATGACTCAAGTGTATAGAGCCCGGATTTAGAAAATCAGTGCTTTACTTGATTTCGTCCACCTCCTGGCACATCCAGGCTGTCGCTGCATATAGAACCATTTTAGTCTGGAATCTCCAGCTTTACTGCTGAATGGCGCCGAGATTATCTTCCTCTTAGGAACAGACTCAAAATAGCAGAAAGATGGAGTCTCTCGAGTCCGATGCTTGAAGTTATAGAAGAAATGAACGTCATCGAACGTAAGCTCTATGCCTAAGATCTCACGGTATGCTATGTAAAAAGTGTGCAAGTAGGCATAAGAATTGGGATGCAGCTGCATGGGGGCAATCCGCATTTGTCTTAGAAAGTCAACGATGAAGGGAGAAAATGGAGGGATAGCGCCGACCATACACATCAACCGAGTGACCGCCATATATCCTTCTGGAGGGTTGTGGGGACGGTCAGAGCTTGAATGCACTAGAGTGTCTCTTTTCATTATCCCATATTTTAAGCAAATTCGAGTAAGTCGGTCGTTATCAATTGTTGATTCAACAGAATCTTGGGGCGATTCCAATATGATAGCCGATTCAAACTCATCAGGAGCCCGGTCGTCGCCAACCCCTCCTTCTTCTTCAAACCCTAAAGAAATTTCATTCTCTGAAGACGCTTCGTCATTTTTACGATTTCCAACGTTGTAGTCTGAACCCTCATTATCCCATTCTGAATCCGACGGAGAAGATATGTCCTCGAGAGTAATCTTGTTAGAGGTTTCCGGGGCTTCTTTCATCTCAGCTAGTCTGGAAGAACGTCTGGGTCTCATGGTCATAAAACTATTGAAGAAGCAATAACACAAATTAGAGAAAATTAGCCCGTATCCCCCCGTGCGTGTGTGCAAACTAAAGTGTAAACAGTGTATACGGAAAGTGCAAAGTAAATGTTTAAAAGTGCGACGAAAAAGTTTGGCAAGATATAAAGAGTTGAAGTAATTCTTGATGTCCAGTTACGTTCGCAAGGCACTATCCTAACTGTCCATTAAATTGAAGATCATACCAAAAGTTGATTGGGCCAGTTAGACGAGTTTTTATGCGTTAAGGTAGACTGTGTTTCGGTTCGATACTGGTCCATTCATTGGGATCGGATCGGGGGCGTGGCCTTAGGCTTGAATATCACAGTGAAACTCAGAAATCAAAGTCGGATCGGATCGGAGGCAAAGTCCCCTAACGGTTCGGATCGGATCATGTAGTTATACTTCTCCTCCGTCACCTTATGGTCCGACCCGATCCGGTTAGGTAGGCTCCTTTCCCCTTCTTTAAATACTTGCTCCGACCCGATCCGATCTCCTGGTTTTCTTTTCTTTTTTCTTTCTTTACTTGCCCCGACCCGGTCCGATTTCCTGAACTCCCTTCCTTTTTCCCTCATTTTTTCAACTTTCATGTCCCTCCGAACTGAACCGATTCTCTATCATCATCTTCTTCTCCTTCACCCTCTTTCTTCCCTAATCGAGCCCAAGGCCAATTTCGTGTCAGTCACTCAAATCAAAACCAAGTAATTGTATGCTGGTACACTCAACTACGGATACTCATCCCCTCCGTTCCAACCTCAAAATGGCGACGAGTCTACTGGCGACGATGACGAGGGGGGGTCACGGCGTCAAGGTCATCAGAGTTTCATACTCAAATCATCCTAATCGCTCACGAATCCGAATCGAGAAGGATTAAAGAAGGAATTGTTCAAAGTTTTATAACCTACCGATGTAATTACTTCGAGAATTAAGGAGAATTTTGATGTTTCACGAATTGAGTTTTTTATCTCGTTTTACAGAACTTTGGGAATGAAACAGTGAAAATGAAAGGAGGAAGAAGGCAGTGTTTATATAGGAGAGAAGAGTATCTATTCGTCTCCCCATTCTGATCGGCAGCCCAGTAGAAGAATTCTCGTTCGGATCGGATGGACAGCCCAGAAGCGAAGCTTGGCCCAACAGTCCAGCGAAAAATAGAAAGGAGAAGGGATCTGTTCGGATCGGAATCTGAACCGAACCGAGTTCTTTAGCTCAGCAACGAATTAAATTGAAATCTGAAGAAAAAAATGAAAACACAAGGAAAATCAAAAGAAAAATCACCTCGAAGAGCGTTGTGCAATGATAATCAAAGCATGCTCCGTCTCCAACAGAAGCATCCTTTGAGGGGGCAAAATGTTAGCCCACTTTGTGAACTGGGCAACCCAAAGTCAAGATGTGAAATATTGAATAGCTTGAAAAACACTGAAGCGGGTCGGATCGGAGCAGTATAGCGGCTCGGATCGGATAAAGTTTGCTGTTCGGATCGGTGAGCTATTGCTGTTGGAATTAGAGGGGCGCGTCTGTTCGGATCGGAGAGCAACCTATTTCCAGCTGGAGAGGAGAGCAATAGATCTGAGCGGAGCGGAGTAAACACAGGAATTAGTCCTAAGTCAATCCGGGTCGGATCGGGTACTCCGATCTGAACCCCTTGTGCATACCCCTCCGACCCGAGCCTGTCTTCCACGTCACTCTCCTGCATGAGCGCCTGGTTATTCGGATCGGCTGTGATCAGTTCCTACCCTTAACGTCCACTACTCTGATGCGTTGTCAACATAGAAATTCATCCGAACCCGAGGTTGATGGGATGGATGACACGTGGCTCCGATCCGGATCGGGTTCTGGGCTAATTTTCACTTATAAATACCCCGTCTGGCGACAAAGAAAAGGATCTTTTTTCTGTCACTTTGAGAGTTCAACCACCTTCATAACCCGAATTCCAGCACTCCCGGAAAATCCAAATCTTCTTTCATTATCTGTTTTTAGACAATTGAGTGATTGTAAGTGAGTTGTGAGAGAAATCAAGTGAACATTTCATTGTACTTGCAACTAAATCAGTGAAAATAGTGAAAGACAAGTGGACGTAGGCATTTCTTCGCCGAACCACTATAAATCCTGTGTGTTCATTTTTATTTTTGATCTCATTTCATTCTGCTTTTAATCAATTTGGGTGTTAGAACCACTTTTTGGTCTAACAATATTAATCCCTGTTTTCTATAATCCCAAGTTCTCTGTTGCTTTGACTCTTAAGGCCTAAGACAGTGCCAATATGACAATGTGATTACATCTGTGGTAAAACATGGATAAGCTACAAACGGATATGAAATATGAAATAGGACAATGTGATTAAATCTGTGTAAAAACGTTTTAATTAGGAATGCATAGATGAAATGTGAAATTTCAGCCAAACGAAAATATATCGAGCTCCAGATGCTCGCACATTTGAAGTCAGGTATACATCATGCCAGATTTGAACATAGGAGTTTAAACATTTCAATTTTGAAGAATTTAATGTGTAAGCACACAAATCTTCAAATAGAATAATAATCATAATGAAATAGCTGATGCTAGATGCATGCTTTTGTTTTGCAAATAGAGTAACTTTGAATAGGAGTGAGGTTTCAGTTGGGTTCAAGATTGTGTATGTTTCAAGGTCTCAAAGCTAAGGTATAAACATGAGTTTTGGTATAAGTTTGGTTCTAATGTTCATATAACCAAAATGAATGTACATTGTAATTTTTAAGGTAAGCGGGTGCTCGGGCTTGGTGGAGGTTGATGGTGCTTAGGTGGTGGTTGATGAAGATCCCTGTGGATCAAGGCATGGACGCTGACGTGCGTGAGGCTGTAGGTGGACAGCTATGTTCTCTGATTTGCTGCTGGGTGGGGTACAAGGAAGGCGGTGAGGTGCAGGTTGGGGCTGACGTCGAAGGGAAAAAATAGAGAGGGCGGAGTCAGCTTGCACATGGCTACTTATGGGTTTCGAACCTTTTTTTAATATAAATATGTGGATTAAATTGTATCACATTGTTTGCTGAGGAGGATGGCATAATGGCAAAGCCTTGAAAATCTCTATGTGCAGGCTGCATGCGCAACCAGGAAGTTAGAAGGTAGATCTAACGTTGATTCCTTTGATGATGTAAGCCCCGTTCATGATCAATTCTTTTGTACAAATATGCTTCGAAATACAAAGATCTTTATGCATATAGCTTTATGTATACAAATGTTAGATATAGGCGTTATTTTCCAGAATATAATCAGTGAATGTAATCAGGCTAATATGCAGTTTGGATTCTTAACTGTTCAAGCGGATGCGGTACCCTGCAGAAAAAATAATATAATTTGGTTTGGTAAATATAGTGTAATAATGTGGGAAAGCTCAAGTAAATCCAAGAATTTTTTGATAAGCGTAGGATGGGGCAAGATGCTTTAGACCAAAAGTAAGAGGTGCCTGGTGATTGTGAACGTTTAAATGTGCATGCACATTTTGAATGCATTTCTGAATGTGTTGGATACAAATTTGTACATTTATTAGCCTTTTTGCACCTGTAGTACTTATTATACTATAAGCTTGAATTAAAAAAACAAAGAAAAAAGCCAAATTAGTTTTAGTTACTAAGTTAAAACTAAGAACCAACCACTAGATTTGATTATTTGTTCATGAATTAGATCTGCATCTCAAAAGACATATACATTCTTTGAAAAAGTTGTTAGTCAGAAATGGTTCAATTTGATTACAGTTTAATATTTTGAATGACAGTTTAAAAATTATTTACATATTGGATCCATTTGTCCTAGCAGAAGGAATGGAAAACAACTATGTAGTTTGAGGTTTCATGGATAAACTGATTTGATTCGAGAAAATATCAGAGTATAGATAGCTTAGTAATCATTTAAGGTAAAATAATTTGGTTTCCAATATAAATTTATGAATAAATTTTCCAATAAAATTTGTAATCATCGTGGTAACACATTTCAGCATGATCCTCATTCCTTCGTTCATGATAGTTTTATTTCCACTTCCATGATATACATGTTTAAAGGTATAATAGTTTCATTATTATATCCATGGAGAAGACCAATGTGCCAAAAATTATGGCGCACTAGAGCAATCCTCATTTGCAGTGTTGGTTTCTTAAATTGATTGAAATTTCAATTTTTTGTCCATCAAATTCATTTTAAATTGCTAATTCCATCTATGTAATTCTATAGGTAACACAATGATTTAGATGATTCTAGACAAGAGGTTGATCATTAGTTTGTACAAAGAGATATATCTCTAAGGAAGGTACTATGTTTCACTAATATTATTTTATTATCTTCATTTCCATCGCTCTTTAGTCACCAGTCTATGTATCACTATTTTTGCATTCAGAAAATCATTTACAGCTGATGTTAACCTTGATATCCTACTAGGAAGTAGGAAGAAACTGGAAAGTTATAGCATGAAGATATGAATGAATAAGTATCTATAGAGAATTAATTCCTTATGTTTGTACTTCCTAATCTGATTTTGATTAAAGCTTATTTCTTTATTCATTTCCATTTGAAGATTTACATGATGACTTCCATAACATCATTTTGCATATGCTAAATCTAGGACGTGGTCCTTTACAATTAACACTAACAATTAATTTGATTTCTTTTACAAGTGATGTAGATACAGTGCAGAGTTAAGAATGATGGAAGTCAAGTTTCATATTATTTAGGCTTCGGCTATTTATACACCTAATTTTGCTTTTCTTACACCGAGCTTTTTTGTTTAAAAATTGTGGACAAAAATACCCTAATGTATAATAGAAGTAAACTATACGTTGTAATTATATTTATTTTAAAATCCTAACGTACTAATTAATTAGATTACAGTTAAAAGGCAAAAATCAAACTTTTAGCAATGGAAATTGTTGATGAAGAGAAAAATTTAGGGTTAGGATTCATATATGCTAATCATGTTGATGCAGAAACCAAGAAAAATCATGATTTTGGAGAAGAAAGTGCACATGAGGTTAGTTATTTTTGACATGTACATGGAATAGGCCGGGGGATCGAAATTTACCTCCGACACGGCGGCGGTGCGAGGTGGTTCGCTATCCTCACACCGTGACTGCGTGGATTAGTCGCTATCCTCACACCGCGACTGCGTGGATTAGTCTTTTACCCACACGCCGCCTACTTGGTTGTTATCGTTTCCTCGTAGTCACTGTCTTAGGGTTATGTTGACTAACTATTCTTCCCTTGCAGCTTTACTCTGATCATAATAGTCCTGATGATGTTGGTCATACAGAGTTACTCATTGACTACACCAATGAATTTACAACATACGATGTACGTAAGATCGCATTATTATTTTATGTGATTATATTACTTTGATTTTTAACTTACAATGTAATTTTGTGTAGATATTTCCGAGCAGAGAAAAGTTAGTGGAATGGGTGCGGAATACTAGAAAACGGCTTAGTTTTGTGATCGTTGTGCTACGATCTGATGTTACTGGATCTCGTTCCCAATTGCGAATTTTCTTTGGATGTGAGCGTAATGGAGTTTACAAGGGAGCCAAATCGAAGAAAATTACTTCAGCTCCAAAAGTAACAAGTACTAAAAAATGCAACTGTCCGTTTAAATTAAAAGGTATTAAATTTCCAACTGTTGATGAATGGAGTTTAATAGTGGTTAATGGGGTTCATAATCATGCCGAGCTTAAAAATAAAGAGGGTCATTCTTTTGTGGGTAGATTAAGTAAGGAGGAGGTTAAATTAGTTATTGATATGCATAAAAATTTAGTTAAGCCAAAACAAATTTTGCACACTTTGAAAACCAATGATTCGAAGAATTGTACAACAATTAAGACGATTTACAATGTCATACAAGCTCAAAATAAGATTGAAAGGGCTGGACGGTCTCAAGTTCAATATTTACTATGTAAGTTGAAAGAGTTTGGAAATTTCGAATGGCATCGGAGGACCTTAGATGGTACAGATATTATCAAAGATATTTTTTGGGCTCATCCGACTAGCATAGACTTTTTACGTACATTTCCTCGTGTTATTATTATTGACTGTACGTACAAAACAAATAGATATAAAATGCCATTGCTTGAAATTGTTGGTGTGACGTCAACAAATCATACCTTTTGCATTGCCATCGCATATTTAGTTGGAGAATGTGAAGAAAACTATCTTTTGGCTTTGGAGCGCTTAAAATCCATTATGATTGATTGTCAAGTAGACATACCTAGTGTTATTATTATAGATAGAGAAATTGCGTTGTTGAATTCCATTCAAATAGTATTTCCTCAATCTGCGCATATGTTGTGCAAGTGGCATATTAAAAACAATGTTTTTACGTTCATAAAAAAGAAGGTAAAAGCAATGGATGTGCAAGAAACTAAGTCATTTTTGAATGATTGGAACAAGGTTGTAAATTCAGAAAATGTTGTATTCTACAACCAAAATTTACAAGCGCTGCATGAACAATGTAACAACCCGTATTTTTCGATAACGTGTTAAGACGAGAATCAAGGCAGAATTTAATTTTAAATTCTGAATCAAGTAAAACGGGCTATGCCATTGCGTTCGTCTCGGAAAAATACGTGAAATAGAGTCTGAGTTTTCGAGAATCGGAGTCCGTATAACCAAGATATGGCCTCGCGAAGTTTCACGAAAAATTCCCAAATTAAAGTATACTTAATTAAGTGGAATGGGTTGCGCAGAGAAATATATATATATATTGATATATATATATATAATTGAAAATTAAATAAATAAATATGCAAAAATGTTCAAAACAGCGAATTGGGAGAGGGGAATAACCGAACCGGCCCATTTTTGAGGTCGACCCGAGCCCGCTGGGTCGACTAGGAGTTAATCCAAGGTGTTTGGCTGTCAACCCGTGGGCCGATTCGCTCAAATGCAGATTTTGCATTTGGATGGTTCTCATGGTTCATCTTTAATCTAAAGGCCCTAAATGGTTCCTACACTTGACTTCTTCCCCAAGACATGCTTTGATGGCTTGGATTGAATCTAGGTTTAATCTAAGGGCCTAAAACTATCCTAATCTCTATAAAAAGACCCTAAACCAACCCCTAAACCCTCATTATTCACTCATGTAACTAAACTATGGCCAAATTTCTACTCTCATGGCCTCCATCTCAAATCCCTAGAGCTTATGCATCCAAATCAAGTTCAAATCAAAAGGTGCAAGCTTGCTACACCAAATCAAGGCCAAATCAACATTGCTATGCGAGTTTCATGAAGGTTCTTCAACAAAGGAGGCACCTTTCTTAGCCAAGATGATTCATGCTCCTTTCCCTAGGCCTAACTATGTAAGTTCTAGCTACTTTTGGATCAAAACGGTATTTTTAATGTTGACATGGGATAAAATGAGGCTAAACATGATTATGCGAACCTATATGAATCTTACCTTGCCTCTTGTGTTCATGTTTATGATTTTAGGCCATGTGAGTGACTTAATCATGCCTCTCATGCTATGCATAACCTAGTTTATCTTGCAAGTTTGGATCTTTATGCATGAAATGCTAGCATGAACCTTTAGGAACCACTTTACTTGTGAAACATTGGCTAAGACAAGATTTTGGGGCTTATGCATGTTTATGAACCCAAACCCCTTATGCTAACATGCAAGTTTGTGGCCAAATCCTTTATGAGATTATGCATGATCGTGGCCAATCCCCTCTTTTAAGTTGTGCATGTTTATGGCCAAACCCTTTTTGATAATATGCATGTTTGTGGCCAAATTACCTTATGACACTATGCATGTTTATGGCCAATCCCTTTATGATGTTATGCATGTGGAAGCCAAGCCCTTTTTGGCATCATGCATGTTTTGAGACCAATATGTGACATAGTATCCTTACTATGTTGACTCGCTTTGCTTGCGTTGGGAAAACACGATTTGGGTAGTTAGATAAACATGAACATGTCGCAAAATCTTAACTTGAATATGACATGTGTTTATACTTGAAAATATGACTTGAAAGATAACATGGAAGTTGGCATGTAAGTATGCATAAAAACATGAGCTTGGGAATTTACCTATTAAGTTAGGTCTACCCTTTGGGAATTTACCTATTGAGTTAGGTCTATCCAAATGCTTGAAAACTTGTAACATGTTTTGGAAACATGATGAACTTAGATAATATGAGTATGGCCAACTCGAGGTTGGGTTGAGTTTGCAACGTAAAACTACCCGGAACCGACCGGCCTAACTAGTAGTTGCAAACAATAGGACCCAATGTGAGAAGTTGGTCATGTCGCGCTTAAGACCGGAGGTTAGACTAGGTTGTGGTGTAAATCTACCCGGACCCGCCCGGCTTAACTAGTAACCACAACAAGGTCTAATGTGAGAGGTTGTGGGTGCATTAATTAAATTAATGCCACATAATAGGGTTAAGTTAATTTGATTAATGAGGCTTAACCAAATATGATATGGACAAATGGGTTAAGTAATTTGATTAAGCTAATGATATTTAACAAAACATGATAAGCTTGGGTAGGTTAAGTAACTTGATTTGCCTAATGACACTTGACCATTTTTATACGACTAGTGGACGGGATTAAGTTAACCAACACTTAATCAATCCAACACGATAACGTGATAAGGTTAAGTGAATTTTCTTAATGACACTTAACCGTATAATACAGTTAATGGATGGGGTTAAGATTAGGCTTAACTAATCTAAACATGGTAATCGGATGGGGTTAAGTTAGCCTAGACTTAATTAATCCAACTTGGTAATTTAATGGGGTTAAGTTAAACACTTAACTAATTTAATATGATGATTTGATGAGGTTAAGTGACCTATACTTAGCCAACCTAACTCGTGAATTTATGGGGGGGTTAAGTTAACCCATACTTAACCAATCTAACGTGAAAACATGATAAGGCTAAGTCACGAATCGCTTCGAATACGCTTGACCGATTTGACTCGATAATTTGATAGGGTCAAATTAATGTATACTTAACCAATCTAAAATGATAATTAGACAAGGTTAAGTCATGGATTGCTTGATATACTTAACCAACTTGACACATGGTTTGTAGGGTTAAGTCTTGGACTTGGATACTTATCCAATTTTGACATGGTTTGTAGACGGGCTAAGTTATGAACTTAAGTGACACTTAACCCGTTAGATAAACCCTAATTCGGAGGATTAGGTAAATAACCATAGTTAACAAGGATTATGGAAATAAGGTTAAGTGGTAAACCTTAGTTAAGGGAAACTAAGTAATAATTCTTAGTCAAGGAGATTTGGACCATTTCTTAGATAGATTAGTAACCCAATACGTTAGGTCAACGTTTAAGTATGCGTGTAGGAGCAGGCTATCTGATTTAGATAAAGGCTCCAACGAACTGGGTAACGAAGCAGCGGCTTCGGGGAACGTGAGGATATTCTTGGGATCCCTCTGTGAGCTGCCAGGTCATTATACTAGGCTCACGAGAGGTTGAGGTCTGCGGTAGAAGAACCAAGAATATGCCTTGGTTGCTATGCGAGCGACCTAAAGACTGGGGTGGATAGCAGTGAGTCGACGAATACATAAGGTGCCCGAGATAGCAAGTTCGTCGATCATCTACCATCTTGAGTCAAGCGTGTACGTACGGAAAGGCAGGGAACACCCAACAGACCATGATTTGCTATCTAATTATGGGTGAGGTAGGCCGTAGGATGTGGGCTGGCCGGAGTGTAGTTCTCATGCAAGATTTTCTCTTGTGTTGCCTTTCACTAGTTGAGGGAGGGGTCTCGTGGGACCATAGCCACGTGTAGAAAAGCAGACCTTAGTATCTTCATCGGCAGATAAATCTAAAGCTCCCGACCGAGTCCTGTATTTCTTGGTTTGCCCTGTGACAGGACTCGGATGGCACGATGTGATACATGTGCATCTAGTTATAGAAAAACGATTCACGATGAATGCGTGGGAAAAAGGGCGCGGTTGAGGGTTAGCGTAATCCCTAGTGGCCTAGGTGGTTTAACCCAAACCGAAATACGAAAGCGTGCAATAGGTAAGCGTAATCCATAGTGGTGCTAGGTGGCGTAAGTCCTAGTAGTTCAAACGATGATTCATACGGAAGAGCCTAGCTAGAACAAGGGTGACAGTCCAAACGATTCCAAGGATAATACGACATGAGGAAGCCCGTACGAGGTACGGCAAAGGACTGAACTTATATACATGGAAAGAAACGTATGATTTGAGTAACCTATATATGCGATATTAGGTTGACATGGACCATTACACGACTTTGAGCACGGGACATTCATGGTTAACACATGACGCGGGTAGGGATACTAGTACGAGAGGTGCAGAGCAAATATACATGTTAGAACTAGGAAGAATATACATAATAGGTACAGTGGGATGTTAGACGGGGTAGATACCTTGGGATAATGTACTCGATAGAAATCTGACGATGTGATACCTTGACACCGTAGTTTATCATGATACCTTAGTTTACCTTGCCGCAGTAGTTCAACCGGCTACCCTGGTTTATCTATCTTGTAGTTATCCTTATGTTTACTTTCAGTTTAGGCATGTCATGTTACCTTTACCTGTTTTTATACTGGAAGTAGATAGGACTTACTCAGTCTGTTTGACTGACCCGTTTTGTTTCGCCTCTTTTCTTCCGTTTCCCCCCCAGGTTTCAGGGAGGAAACAATGCTGTTTAGTTCGGACTTCTTCTGCTTGAAGGTCATCATGGATGGCTTGGACTTCTCTTGGCTATGGCTACTTTACGGTTTTACTTGGGGAATAATTTATTAAAAAGTCTTTATGCTTCTTTACTATTGCAAGACAGGTTTTGATGTACTCTGATGTAAAAGGCTTTAAACCTTATGTATTCATGTTTATGAAAGTTTGATTTTACTTCCGCTATTTATATATATATGTTCTGTCTTGTGATATTTCTGTGCATGTTTACCAATAATGCCCCTCTAAAGCTAGTGCATTCCTTTGCGAGTGACCCTAGCGGAGGCGGGGTGTTACATTTGGTATCAGAGCCAGGTTGGTTACCAGATTGGGCAAAAGTTTTTAAAGACCTTCTGAAAACTATTTGAAAATCGTTTATAAAGAAGCATTTTTCAAGAAAGTTTTCTTTTAAAAAGAAAAGGCTATTCCCCAAAGGCCATTAGCATTATCCTTGTTTCCTTAATTAAATCTCTTTTCCTTTCTTTCCTCCATCTGTAGTCACAGTGGTTTTAACTGCGACTAGTCTTTTCTATCTACGAAAGTACTTTCCATGCGATGGAGGTGGTTTTCAAGAGACCAGTGGCCGCGTTATAAGAAAAGATAGTGAGAAAGAGGATAAAGGATACGAGCTTAAGGATGAGCAACTTGTTGGTATGGCTTAGTCCTCAAAGGAGGGAGAAAGATGAACAATGAAACCCATGACGAGAAAGTATCTTTGGTATGGTGAAACGGGACGGATAGTTAAGTATTGTGGGACAAGGACAAGATCATCGTTGTATACCCTCACTAGAGTACCTGAGTAGGGGGATAACATCCTTGTTGAAGATCTAGTTATTCTTTTCTATCATCCCGCCAAGACTTTGTTTTGATCCCCGCATCATTTAAGTCCGCTTCGGTAGTTGAGTCTCTGCACCTTAAGTACTAACGTAATAGAGAATCCCATTTTTGTCTCAAAGTCCTATTGGAGAATCAGTCCATCTATACATGACTTGTTTGGATTTGGGAATGTCTATGCCAAGTGTTGAGTTTGGAAATAATGCTTATAAGCTGTGGATGGATTCTAGGGATGAAGTGGTTATCCAGTAGGGGGTGCCACTCTCGGTTTTGATAGGAGGGTAGTTAGACCTTTTGACTAGCCTTGGTAATGCCCTCGAAGTATCGGGTAACCTTTTTGAGGTTCTGTCATGACTAGTTACTTAGAATCCCTTGATGCCTTTATTGGAAATTTGAAGCCCGATCGAGTGGTGTTCGCCAATAAGACGGATGGTTTACTTCATTTATGCATGGGTTATAGAGATCACCCTAGTAAGTGCGCATGATAACCTGATTGACATCTGTTTACTTTCAAGAGAAAGTTCTTCTACATGGAATGCCTTATAGTATATAAACGAGATCCAAGATTCACTAGTGAATTTTGGAAAGCTTGCATGAGATCATGAGTACGCAGTCATGTTTGCGCCAAGTATTCTAGAAAAAGGATAAGTGCAAGTGGAACGAGAGGCGACGAAGAAATGAGTTTCAGCTCATGTTATGGAAGCAGGAAATAAGAAGCTACGAAATCGCGAAGTTAAAGGGCGGTCAAGGCACAATGGAAGTAAGCCCGAGGAAATACGACTTTGATGGTCAAAGACTAGATACGCGCATGATATCTCTTTTTGGGAGTATATCCTTGATCCCTATTTCTGTAAAGCTTACTTGTAGGTTATCTTTTGTGGACATCCTCTCGGTCCTACTTTCTGTTACAAACCCCGTAAGGAGTTTGTCTTGTTTATCTTCTCGGCCCTATTTCAGGGAATTCTAGGTAGAACCCTATGGATGTAAACATGTATTTGAAACATGTTATGATTGATATGGTTGCAAGTGGTTGCTCATGGATGCGCGAATACACATTAGATACTAGCTCGACTCGGTCACATTTCATATTGCATATGCACGAGTATTTATACTTGTTTATGGATGAAATCGAATGTATTATCATGCGGTTGTTGCATATGAATGAATGATTGTGCACGCATATAGTGTCTATATGACTAGGACTATTTGCATACATGTTGGATTCATGGCACTATACATATTTTGCATTAGAAAGATTATTCAGGCCTGATCATTAGCATTAGCTAAGGAACATGTACACACACGTTTTGCATATATTCATACAGCATTAGAAATCATCTAAGGACAATGGTTGCTTGTGGATGATGTTTTGAGTAGATGGATGGTAGGATATGTTCTTCCTAACTTGGAGATTTCGGGGACGAAATCCTAAAAGGTGGGGAGAATGTAACAATCCGTATTTTTCGATAACGTGTTAAGACGAGAATCAAGGCAGAATTTAATTTTAAATTCTGAATCAAGTAAAACGGGCTATGCCATTGCGTTCGTCTCGGAAAAATACGCGAAATAGAGTCTGAGTTTTCGAGAATCGGAGTCCGTATAACCAAGATATGGCCTCGCGAAGTTTCACGAAAAATTCCCAAATTAAAGTATACTTAATTAAGTGAAATGGGTTGCGCAGAGAAATATATATATATTGATATATATATATATATAATTGAAAATTAAATAAATAAATATGCAAAAATGTTCAAAACAGCGAATTGGGAGAGGGGAATAACCGAACCGGCCCATTTTTGAGGTCGACCCGAGCCCGCTGGGTCGACTAGGAGTTAATCCAGGGTGTTTGGCTGTCAACCCGTGGGCCGATTCGCTCAAATGCAGATTTTGCATTTGGATGGTTCTCATGGTTCATCTTTAATCTAAAGGCCCTAAATGGTTCCTACACTTGACTTCTTCCCCAAGACATGCTTTGATGGCTTGGATTGAATCTAGGTTTAATCTAAGGGCCTAAAACTATCCTAATCTCTATAAAAAGACCCTAAACCAACCCCTAAACCCTCATTATTCACTCATGTAACTAAACTATGGCCAAATTTCTACTCTCATGGCCTCCATCTCAAATCCCTAGAGCCTATGCATCCAAATCAAGTTCAAATCAAAAGGTGCAAGCTTGCTACACCAAATCAAGGCCAAATCAACATTGCTATGCGAGTTTCATGAAGGTTCTTCAACAAAGGAGGCACCTTTCTTAGCCAAGATGATTCATGCTCCTTTCCCTAGGCCTAACTATGTAAGTTCTAGCTACTTTTGGATCAAAACGGTATTTTTAATGTTGACATGGGATAAAATGAGGCTAAACATGATTATGCGAACCTATATGAATCTTACCTTGCCTCTTGTGTTCATGTTTATGATTTTAGGCCATGTGAGTGACTTAATCATGCCTCTCATGCTATGCATAACCTAGTTTATCTTGCAAGTTTGGATCTTTATGCATGAAATGCTAGCATGAACCTTTAGGAACCACTTTACTTGTGAAACATTGGCTAAGACAAGATTTTGGGGCTTATGCATGTTTATGAACCCAAACCCCTTATGCTAACATGCAAGTTTGTGGCCAAATCCTTTATGAGATTATGCATGATCGTGGCCAATCCCCTCTTTTAAGTTGTGCATGTTTATGGCCAAACCCTTTTTGATAATATGCATGTTTGTGGCCAAATTACCTTATGACACTATGCATGTTTATGGCCAATCCCTTTATGATGTTATGCATGTGGAAGCCAAGCCCTTTTTGGCATCATGCATGTTTTGAGACCAATATGTGACATAGTATCCTTACTATGTTGACTCGCTTTGCTTGCGTTGGGAAAACACGATTTGGGTAGTTAGATAAACATGAACATGTCGCAAAATCTTAACTTGAATATGACATGTGTTTATACTTGAAAATATGACTTGAAAGATAACATGGAAGTTGGCATGTAAGTATGCATAAAAACATGAGCTTGGGAATTTACCTATTAAGTTAGGTCTACCCTTTGGGAATTTACCTATTGAGTTAGGTCTACCCAAATGCTTGAAAACTTGTAACATGTTTTGGAAACATGATGAACTTAGATAATATGAGTATGGCCAACTCGAGGTTGGGTTGAGTTTGCAACGTAAAACTACCCGGAACCGACCGGCCTAACTAGTAGTTGCAAACAATAGGACCCAATGTGAGAAGTTGGTCATGTCGCGCTTAAGACCCGAGGTTAGACTAGGTTGTGGTGTAAATCTACCCGGACCCGCCCGGCTTAACTAGTAACCACAACAAGGTCTAATGTGAGAGGTTGTGGGTGCATTAATTAAATTAATGCCACATAATAGGGTTAAGTTAATTTGATTAATGAGGCTTAACCAAATATGATATGGACAAATGGGTTAAGTAATTTGATTAAGCTAATGATATTTAACAAAACATGATAAGCTTGGGTAGGTTAAGTAACTTGATTTGCCTAATGACGCTTGACCATTTTTATACGACTAGAGGACGGGATTAAGTTAACCAACACTTAATCAATCCAACACGATAACGTGATAAGGTTAAGTGAATTTTCTTAATGACACTTAACCGTATAATACAGTTAATGGATGAGGTTAAGATTAGGCTTAACTAATCTAAACATGGTAATCGGATGGGGTTAAGTTAGCCTAGACTTAATTAATCCAACTTGGTAATTTAATGGGGTTAAGTTAAACACTTAACTAATTTAATATGATGATTTGATGAGGTTAAGTGACCTATACTTAGCCAACCTAACTCGTGAATTTATGGGGGGGTTAAGTTAACCCATACTTAACCAATCTAACGTGAAAACATGATAAGGCTAAGTCACGAATCGCTTCGAATACGCTTGACCGATTTGACTCGATAATTTGATAGGGTCAAATTAATGTATACTTAACCAATCTAAAATGATAATTAGACAAGGTTAAGTCATGGATTGCTTGATATACTCAACCAACTTGACACATGGTTTGTAGGGTTAAGTCTTGGACTTGGATACTTAGCCAATTTTGACATGGTTTGTAGACGGGCTAAGTTATGAACTTAAGTGACACTTAACCCGTTAGATAAACCCTAATTCGGAGGATTAGGTAAATAACCATAGTTAACAAGGATTATGGAAATAAGGTTAAGTGGTAAACCTTAGTTAAGGGAAACTAAGTAATAATTCTTAGTCAAGGAGATTTGGACCATTTCTTAGATAGATTAGTAACCCAATACGTTAGGTCAACGTTTAAGTATGCGTGTAGGAGCAGGCTATCTGATTTAGATAAAGGCTCCAACGAACTGGGTAACGAAGCAGCGGCTTCGGGGAACGTGAGGATATTCTTGGGATCCCTCTGTGAGCTGCCAGGTCATTATACTAGGCTCACGAGAGGTTGAGGTCTGTGGTAGAAGAACCAAGAATATGCCTTGGTTGCTATGCGAGCGACCTAAAGACTGGGGTGGATAGCAGTGAGTCGACGAATACATAAGGTGCCCGAGATAGCAAGTTCGTCGATCATCTACCATCTTGAGTCAAGCGTGTACGTACGGAAAGGCAGGGAACACCCAACAAACCATGATTTGCTATCTAATTATGGGTGAGGTAGGCCGTAGGATGTGGGCTGGCCGGAGTGTAGTTCTCATGCAAGATTTTCTCTTGTGTTGCCTTTCACTAGTTGAGGGAGGGGTCTCGTGGGACCATAGCCACGTGTAGAAAAGCAGACCTTAGTATCTTCATCGGCAGATAAATCTAAAGCTCCCGACTGAGTCCTGTATTTCTTGGTTTGCCCTGTGACAGGACTCGGATGGCACGATGTGATACATGTGCATCCAGTTATAGAAAAACGATTCACGATGAATGCGTGGGAAAAAGGGCGCGGTTGAGGGTTAGCGTAATCCCTAGTGGCCTAGGTGGTTTAACCCAAACCGAAATACGAAAGCGTGCAATAGGTAAGCATAATCCATAGTGGTGCTAGGTGGCGTAAGTCCTAGTAGTTCAAACGATGATTCATACGGAAGAGCCTAGCTAGAACAAGGGTGACAGTCCAAACGATTCCAAGGATAATACGACATGAGGAAGCCCGTACGAGGTACGGCAAAGGACTGAACTTATATACATGGAAAGAAACGTATGATTTGAGTAACCTATATATGCGATATTAGGTTGACATGGACCATTACACGACTTTGAGCACGGGACATTCATGGTTAACACATGACGCGGGTAGGGATACTAGTACGAGAGGTGCAGAGCAAATATACATGTTAGAACTAGGAAGAATATACATAATAGGTACCGTGGGATGTTAGACGGGGTAGAGACCTTGGGATAATGTACTCGATAGAAATCTGACGATGTGATACCTTGACACCGTAGTTTATCATGATACCTTAGTTTATCTTGCCGCAGTAGTTCAACCGGCTACCCTGGTTTATCTATCTTGTAGTTATCCTTATGTTTACTTTCAGTTTAGGCATGTCATGTTACCTTTACCTGTTTTTATACTGGAAGTAGATAGGACTTACTCAGTCTGTTTGACTGACCCGTTTTGTTTCGCCTCTTTTCTTCCGTTTCCCCCCCAGGTTTCAGGGAGGAAACAATGCTGTTTAGTTCGGACTTCTTCTGCTTGAAGGTCATCATGGATGGCTTGGACTTCTCTTGGCTATGGCTACTTTACGGTTTTACTTGGGGAATAATTTATTAAAAAGTCTTTATGCTTCTTTACTATTGCAAGACAGGTTTTGATGTACTCTGATGTAAAAGGCTTTAAACCTTATGTATTCATGTTTATGAAAGTTTGATTTTACTTCCGCTATTTATATATATATGTTCTGTCTTGTGATATTTCTGTGCATGTTTACCAATAATGCCCCTCTAAAGCTAGTGCATTCCTTTGCGAGTGACCCTAGCGGAGGCGGGGTGTTACAAACAATACGGTACACATACGAAGCTTATGGTATATATTCATGAATGTTGGTTGGATCCATGGAAAGAACGTTTTGTTCATGCGTGGACTGATGAGCATATGCATTTTGGTAATTACACTTCAAATAGGTAATAATTTTTTATATTAAATTAGTTCACGTTATTTTAATAGTCAGATACATTGATTTATTTATAATTCATTGTTATTGTAGGGCTGAGGCGGCACATTCGAAGTTGAAAAAACATTTAGCAACTTGTCACTGTAACTTTGAACAAGCTTGGTCAAAGATGCATTCATTGTTAGAACTTTCATTCACAGAGCTAAAGGCTTCATTTGAAAAAAGTTTAACAAAAGTTGTTCATGTTTACCATGTAAAAGAGTTCAGAAACTTACGGGGTGTAGTCTCCACGGTTGCTTTAGAGTTACTTCATTCGAAGCTTTTGCATGTGAGAGATATTGGTGCAAACAAGCAGAGTTGTGGATGTACACTCCGAAAAACTCTTGGTCTCCCTTGCTTCCATGAACTAGCCCGTTTTGGTTCACATGTAGAAATACCACTCAAATTAATTGATATACATTGGACAAGGCTTCATCTTATTCAAAGAGGAAAGAAAGAGGACGTATGCATAGTGGAAAAGATGGAAGATCTATTAATGGAAGTTAAAAAAATGGATGTGCCGTATCAACTGCAATTGTATAAAAAAATGATGGAAGTCATTGTACCTCAAACGTCTTCTCTTGCATCTCCACAAAGTAAAATTAAAACTCGTGGAAGAGGAAAAAGGAAAAAAGATAATACATCAACAAAAGGAATGCCTTCATCTTTCGAGTTAGCGGACGTCATATCTTCTCAACAACCATCCATGCAAGTAAGTAGTAATATGAAGAAAGCAAAGGTAGAAAAGCTATCAATAAAAAGACTGAAAAAGGTAGAAATAAAAATATATGTTTATATTAGCACTACGATTTTATCTTATTATTTATAGTTTTGTAGGTAGAAGAATTAACAGCTGATACGAGACGATATATTGATCACATTCCTGAGCAGTGGAAACCATATGTTACGGAAATTTGTGATGTACAGTGGGATGGAAACTGTGGTTTTCGTTGTATTGCTGCCTTGCTTGGGCTAGGTGAATCATGTTGGTCTCAAGTGAGGAAAGATTTGATCGATGAGCTCAAAAAAAATAAAGAATTATACAATCAAGTATTTGTTGAAAATGGCCGACTGGACGATCTACTTAATTCACTTGACTTTGATGCCAATGGTGATGCACCTCCATCGAAATGGATGTGTATGCCAGACATTGTTTACGTTGTAGCAATTCGATATCAAGTAGTTGTTTTTAATATAAGTTCAACGCTATCGTTAACTATACCGCTATTAATTGGACAAGTTCCTCTACCCGTCCATCGATTGGAAATAGGAATCGCTTTTGTCCATAATGCTCATTTTGTTCAAGTACTGTTTTGTCTTCCTCTGTATATTTTTTTTTGTGTAAGTTCAAACATGTTTTAATTATTATTATTATTATTTTGTTGTTGTTGTTGTCGTAGGTGAAATTGGAACCAAACCATCCTATTCCTCCAATCATTGCAAAATGGATTGTTTGTCACAAGGCAGAGGCAGATGGTTGGCAAAACATACTTGCTGAGCGCAGAAAAGCATGGAATGACTTCTCAAATTTTGCTACTTGGAATTAAACAACTTTTTACTACTTGAAAAAATTAGATTAAAAAAAACTATTTGGTTTGTTTTGGTATGCGCTGGTGGCTTTGTTTTCAATAATATTGTGCTTACCTTGGTTTGTATGTGGTTTTCTACAAATTATTGCAACTTACGTTGGTTTATATGTAGCTTGAAGCAAAATACTGTAACTTGTAGACCCAGTATTCACTGTTAAGAGCTGCTGCACTGTTGCGTTGGTATCCGCTGTTCTGTTGTTTTGTAGCTTATGTTGGCTCCATCCATGTAAACTTGCCCAACATTATAATGAGATGTATGTATATGTACATAGTTTAGGCAACAAGCACAGGACTGACAAAATCAACACTCACACATTGACCTATGCATGAATAAAAATGTCTATGTGCACAAACATAAATATACACAAGAGCACTCATCATCTTCTATATACCACACTGTCATGCAAAACACACGTCAATACTTCTTATTTTACTAAGACAGTGCAGCAACCAATTACATGCTGTCATTTTCGTTTTATTTTAAAGTGACAGCAGTTGGGTCCAAGAATCCTTGTAGCAACAAGGCATGCATGAAAGTAAAAGACATCAGCCATAAACAACTTGAACAAGACAAAAATGAGATAAAGACATCAGCCACCTTTTTCTTTAAGACATAACATTTAAATCAAAGTAGCAAATACAATAATTCTCAGTACAAATATATGTAGCACTTCCATCATTCAAAACAACTCTAACTATAGTCATTACATGATGCATAATATTTGTAGCACTTCCATCATACAAAATATCTCTAGCTGCAGTCAATACATAATACAAAATAGATGTAGCACTTCCATCATTAAAAATAGCTCCAACTGCAGTCAACAACTAAGCTAGTCCATCCTTTGTATAAATCGACCACTTTCAGTTCTAATCAATTCAATAGTACTTCGCAATGGTGAGTTAGCATGCACGTACGCTTCGTCCAACATGGCATGAGCATTTGTTAAACTCTAGAAAAAAAAAGTATAAGTAAATGTGATTAAAATATCAAAAATACAAATAGCTGTCAAAAAATTACCATGTAGAGTTGATCATATATCGGCTGATAATAATGCGGACCGTGGATAACATTGTTCGGAAGATTTCTTGGATTTTGAACACGTATGACGGTTCGAGGCTGAAACCAATCTAAGTAGTCATTAGTGCAACGTAGATTTGAAGAAAGTAGGGGTATTGATCTATACATATCTGCGACTACATGGTTACACCATTGGCCCCATATACTTTCTAAGAAACGATAACAAACTTTTATGTAAGACGTATATCTAGGACCTCGTCGTGTACCGGTGTTAATGGGAGAAATGGGAGGTCTAGGAATGTTTTGCACTCTTCCAAATTGTCTCAACACTCTTATGGGATGATATGGCTCCACTATGTTCAAACAAATAATACATCCACTGTACCAAGCAATATCATTAAATGGATGAAATGCGTGTGCACTACGGTACGGATCAAATATAACCTGACATAAAACATAGAAAAAGTAATTATTGTAACAATTATATTTTTTCATACCAAATATATGTTCTATTTAATTCGTTGACCAATCAACATTTACCTGATCAACCTCGATATTATCAAGAAAAATTCGTATCGTTGTTACGGATATAGGATTATCTGATGATGGATTCCAACATGCTGCTCTGGGCATAATATCCATGTACAGTCGTGTAGATGGATGGAAACATGGGAAATGCTCGAAAATCCACGTCTCAAGTAAACATAGATATCCTGCAATCTGTTTTACTTGAACTCTACTAGCAAAACCTATTTGTTTATACAAAAAGGCAAGAGCAGCAGAACCGTAGGAATACGTTGCGATATGCTGCATGGATGCTAATGGCTTTAGGAGTGACAAATAAACATGAGATTTGCTTTTATCCGCAAATAGTGTGTTCCCAAGGACATATTAGAAGTAACCCCTCACAGCACGTCTAATTTTCCTATCGTTCCATTCATCGCTAGCATTCTCGAATATCGGACGTAGCTTTGTCAGACTAAGCTTGTAACCGACTTTCTCATTCATATCAGCTCTAGTATCATTTCTATTCAGACCTAGCAATCTAACAGCAAGTTCAGTTGCATCATCCATAGTAAGTGAATGAACATCAATTGACTTTCCTTCCACAGGAATGTGTAACAAACTAGCTACGTCATCTAAAGTAATTGTCATTTCACCAAACGGCATATGAAAAGTATTTGTTTCCGGATGCCAACGTTCTACAAAGGAAGATATAATATTTTTTGTTCACATTATGATAGCTAGTCTGTACAATAGAAAACAAACCCGAAGCTTCTAAGTACTGTCTAAAAATCGTTGCATTTTCCATTATTTCCCATTCTAAAACTTTTTGGCCATGATTGATACACGTAAGTGGCTGTCTCTCCTATAAAACATGATTATGTTCTTCAATATTAAAGCAGTCACTAAATTATTGAAACAGATAAAATAACTTATAAAATTAAGATATACCTTCCCATCCCATATGGCTGAAGCGACATGAGCTTCATAGTCTATAATAACATCTTTAATCGTCGAACCACCATGTTCTTCATGTTAGTTGTTTTCTTCCTCTATCCCTTGTTCATCTTCATCATTAACACATCCTCATCAGTTTCATCTTGGTCATCCTCGGTCTCTTTGTGTTCATCAATCTCAGTCTCTATGTCCGCTTCATCATTGTTATCTAGCTCGTCACCATTAATGTCCTTTTGAGTTTCAAATTTCGTTTCTTTCTCCGTATTTGTTCGTCCTTTTCGTCGACTATGTAACGACCCAGAAAATCTGAACCAATTAAATTTTTTTAAATTGGCTAAAATAATGGATTTTAAATATTTAAAATAAATATTTTAGATAATGGCAATGAAAACTGAGTTTGAATCGACATTTGAAAACCAATATAATTAATTATAATTATATATAGAATTGAAAATGGCGCGGTAGTTCGATAATTCGATTTCAAACTTCAATTGAATATACCGGATGCAAAACAATCTGGATTTTAGTGAGACCAAAAACATTAGTATCTAATTGATGATATCTTTCTAACGAATCTGACCAATCGAAATTTGATAGCGGGAATCAAAAGATATGTCCAGTTGAAAATTCTGAATAGTCGCTATGGAATTCAGGCCCTTAAAAATGGACATTTTGCAAACGACCTCGGATTTCGACGAAACCACTTTTGTTAGATCCGCAGTGTCAAGTTATTGCTAGGTTTCAAATTTCATAATTTTTCGAATCAATATGTGAGCGTGGCAAAGGAAAACGCGTTTGACCAGTTTCTGTTGAATTTAATCGACTGGAAATTGGCCATTTTGCAAACGGTCTCAGAATTCGACGAAACTAGTTTTGTTAGGACCGTATCGTCAATACGAAGCTAGAAAATATTTTTCTGGAATTTTTCTAGTTAGTATGTGACCCCGGTAATTTGAAATGTGCGTTTAAAATTCAATATAATGATTTAAAGGAAAATTCAAAAGGAAACTGATTGTAACGATCAAATCAGCTTGCGATACATATCCCATTGTGTTCGGAATGGGGGTAAAACGCTATGGACGACAGGAGGTGGGCCTCGTTTCGAGGTCGTATGTAAAAGTCAACCCTTTTGCAAATTTAAATAATAAAATAATAATAAAAAAAATATAATTTTTAATTTCCCTTCCCCCCCCTTTATCTTCGTTCTGGCCCCCCCCCCTTTTCACTTTTATTTCAGTTAACAGAAAAAAAAAGAAAAAAAAAGAAGAAACCCTAGCGATCATCGACGGACCGCGCCCCCCTCGTCTCGACGCCGACGAAGAGCCGCGCCCCCCCTCGTCTCGACATCTGCGAAGAAGCCGCGCCCCCCTTTGAAGCCCTCGACCCTCTCGCGAAGACGCCGCATCGACGAACCGCACCACCTCGAAGCGCCTCCGATCTTCTTTCTCCCCCCTCTGTAAGTTTGTTTTTATTTATTTTATTTTTATTTTATATGAACTGTTTTTATAAAAGAATTTTAAAACTGTTTTTATAAAAGAATTTTAAAACTGAAATTTTTATAGAAGTAAAACTGTTTTTATAAAAGAACTTTAAAACTGAATTTTTAAAAGTATTTTAAAACTGAACTGAATTTTTTAAAGTATTTTAAAACTGAATTGATTTTTTTTAAAGTATAAAACTGTGTTTTTTTTAAGAAGAAACTAAAAACTGCATTTGAAAAAGATAAAAACTGCATTTTAAAAAAAAAAAAAACTGCATTTTTATAAAAGAGAAAAACTGATTATATTTTGAACTTTAAAATAGGAAAAAGGTTTAATCTTTTAGTAGAAAAAGATTTGAACTTGCAAATGTGAAAATCATATTTTTATATGTTGAAAGCAAAAGTGAAAATCATATTTTTATATGTTGAAAGCAAAGGTGAAAATCATATTTTTATATGTTGAAAGCAAAAGTAAAAATCATATTTTTATATGTTGAAAGCAAAAGAAAAAAATCATATTTTTATATATTGAATAGCGAAGTCAAAAATTCGATTTTTATATATTGAATAGCATAGTAAAAATTCTATTTTTACATATGTAGAGAATACGGGCGAAAGCGACAAAAGGCGAAGATTTCTATAAGTGAAGTGTCTTGGTATTGGGTAGCTATTGGTGAGATTTCTGATTTAAAAATATTATATATGTGTGAAATGAAAGTGAATAGCTATATATAAATTGCTATATATATATATATATATATATATATATATATATATACGCCCCTCGTCCACAAACCATGGACGATATTTATTGGTTGAAATTGTTGTGAAAATTTGATTGATAGCGAATGATTGTTTGGGATTGTTTGTGATTGATATTGGTTGATGGTGGTTGAAAAATACCCATTTGTGGTTGTGAAATATTTGGTTGAAACCACTTAGGATTAGTTTGTGGAAATGAAATAAATATATACATGCCGCGCCTGCGTGCGAACTAGATGCATGAACCCCATTGTCAAAAACCGCGAGGTTTTAAGGTAGAGCGAGGAGCCGTACTAGGGACGGTCCCGGTGTAACTACCCTGCCGTTATGCTGCCGAAATTTTGAATAATATTTGTGTGTTTGAATTATTTTCATATGCTTAAACTATATTTATTCATTGTATAGAAAACATTCATGTGTTGAATTGATATTCATTCGTTGTTTAGAAATTCATGTGTTGAATGGTATTCATATTTTGAAATAAATTGTTCGATAATAAAAATCACATTTTTATCTATATATAGAAACTATAGAAAACATTCATGTGTTGAATTGATATTCATTCGTTGTTTAGAAATTCATGTGTTGAATGTTATTCATATTTTGAAATAAATTGTTTGATAATAAAAACCACATTTTTATCTATATCTAAAAACTATAGAAAACATTCATGTGTTGAATTGATATTCATTCGTTGTTTAGAAATTCATGTGTTGAATGGTATTCATATTTTGAAATAAACTGCTTGATAATAAAAATCACCTTTTATCGACTATATGAACTATATAGAAAAATAGTGTTTTGAAATGAATCGTTTTACAATAAAAATCACATTTTTATTGTATGCATAAATCGTTGAAATGTGAAGTGTTAAAAATAGCCACTTGTTCAAAATAAACATATATGAGTTGAAATATTCATTAATTAGCTAATGAAATGATTTGCACCTATTTATGTAACATTAGAATGAATGGTGTTTTTAAACCAAATAGAAATCAAATATGAAGTTGAATAGAAAATGGAAAATGATATGGACTGTATATATATGTACATGCATATTCATTGAACAGGTTATAGCAAAGGGGCTAGAGAAGAGGAATAAAATTTTGTGCCCGACAAATAGGTACACATTTACTGATTTGTTTGGGTGATGATTTTGAGCCTGTTGGCTAGCCGCTTGGCTTTCTCTTTTTCTTTTTGAGATTAGAAGGACCGGGACGCTATTTGCGATTTCCCGACGCTCCCGGTGCAGGGGAGGTTATGGCGAAATTTTTCCAAAATTTAAGGTGTTAGAAATTTTTTTGAAGTGAAAACGATATAGAAATCATTGAATGAACTATATTTATATAACTATATAAATATAAATAAAATTAAAACGAAACGAGGCCGTGCAGTTCGTATTTTGAAACCGTGATTTCAAACGACTAGTACGGGAAATCCGACCATTGGATTTTCCCGAAACCTCAACCGTCGGGTTCGCCTTGGAATAATCTTTCCAACGGCACCAACCTTGTAAAAATCCAACGGTTGGATTGTCTGGAATGTTTAATTCAAATCTGAAGAAAAACAGCACCAGAAACGATTATATTTATTTATATATATAAATATAATTATATTTAATCGAATAACGACGCTGCAGTTCGTATTTTGAAATCGAAATTTCAAACGAGTGTACCGGGAGATCCGACCGTCGGATTTTCCCGAAACTGGAACCGTTGGATTCGCTTTGAAAAGACCTTTCTAATGATGTAAATTTTGTGAAGATCCAACGGTTAGATTTTCAGATATGTGTAAATCAAATCTGAAGAAAAACAGCGCCACGACCACGTTATGGCCCGAAACGTCGTTTTGAATATAATAGCTATTTTAAAATAAATAAAAATAGCGATAAATAGTTATAAAATATCGTAAGCGATATGGAATGGAAATAAACTGAATTTGCTTGATTTATGTGGCTTTTGATGGTTGAATGTGTTTGGTGTGAAAATTACATTAAAGAACACAATTGGTGTTGTCGAATAATTTAACCATTGAAATAAATCGATTTGAAATTCTAAATATACGTGAATTATTTGAAAAGGCCGAGTTAATTCTCATTTCGAATAATCGACCGACGATTGAAATTCGAAGATGAAGAGGATGGTCGAAGACCGGAGATCTTCACCTCGTTTGGATGGTAACCGAGGTCCTGATTGGGAGGCATCCCGAAATATGGATAATGTGTGGTGATCGTTCAGACGTACGTGTTGATCGAAGGGTTTGCGAGGTATTTAGTGCCTCCGGTTTCGTTCAGACCCAGAACGGACTTGTAAATGGACTGTGTGTCTGACATAGGATTTATTCTGTGTGGCATGCTAAGATGCAGTGATCAGGGCTCCTGTTGAAAAGCAAAGTCTTGTGGTGATGATCAAAGCACCGCCTGTGTGGCATAGCTTTGTGTATAACGTGAATTCGCGAGCCTCACACCCCGGTATGAACCAGAAACGGGAGAAAGGACCTCAAGGAGGGCCTGCGTTTCCTCCTAGCTAAAAGTGGCGTCAGTGGTTTTACACGCCCTGACGAGTTTGACTTATGTGGTTGTTGCTGTTGCGAGGCGCCTCGGTTTGATCGGACGATTCGGGTCCGATGGAGTCATTCGTTGGCTCGTTTACGCCCCAAAGGGCGGGGAAACGTATGGTTCAGGCATTTTAATCCACAATCGGTGGACCGGCCCTGACGATCCAAGGGTCACTCGAGCTCTGATCCTGAGACTCGGGCTAGGCAGTCTCGAATTCGGTGAGGACTATCTTTTGCCTTGGTTCATGACGGAAATCGAATTTCCAAATACGACATCGTGCGGTTTTGATTGTATATATATATGGCGACATGATATATGGTACCCATGCCGTCTATGATTGATAGTTATGATTTGAAATTGTTTTCAAAGCATATAAACACTAGCAATAATATCAAATGCCTTTGTTTTATTCGTATCAATCATATTTTGGCCATTATAAGGTAAAACTCTATCCTCCGGTTTGCGTTGCATTGTGTGATGGGAACTGAGTCTTATAATGGCTTCATTTTTGTTAAAAGCATGGCGATGTTTAAAAGAAAGATTTGTTTTAAAGCACTGGCAATCCAATGGAGTAAACCCGTTCCACGAAAGTGGCGTGGTCCTGTGATTAGCCAATTATATATATGTGTTGAGTGGATTTCTCATACCAGTCCCATGACTGACTCGTAGTTTGTTTCACTCTCAAACTCGGGTGCCCCTTTTTCTACACGGGCAGCCTTGTATTCAGGTTTAGCTGGTTCTTTCTGGATAGCTGGAGCTGAAGATGGATTCTATCATTTATTTCTTTTTATGCTGTTCAGCTCCTATTGTACATATTTTGTTTATTTCCGCTGTAGACATTTATGTATAGCTGAACTGTATTTGTACTAAGTAAGATCCTGTATACTGTGTAACTCTGATGATTACTTTTATCCAGTATATTTTGTTGTTCATTCTGGTGTATTTATTTAATTCTGTTCTGCTATTATCTGTTTCTGTGTTATATTCCAGAAGATAACCTTGTTTCCGTGAGAACGGGAAATCGCGTCGTCTCAACGTGGTATCAGAGCTTTGGTTAAGCTTAGTTCTGGAATATAACATTTGAACGAACTCGTCAGAAATAGAACCAGTAGTGTTCTAAGACGGGCAACTCAATACAGATAGGATCAGCAATATCCTAGTATGAGTAAAGCAGAATGATTACACCTCGATAGACACATTTACATTTGAAGTATATGTTTCTATGTTTGAAAATTATCTTTTCTGTGACCTGACACTTGATCTGCTAATTGCAGAAGTACTAGAAAAATGAGTGCCAGAAACAGAAGGAATACAGAACCCGATCTAGAGGCTCTATTCAAGAGATATCGAAATCTGAGTGGAGAAAAATTCTCGGGCAATGAATCTATTATTCAAACTCAAGCTTGGATGAGTTCTGTCGAAAAAATCTTTGAGCATATCCAGCTGAGAGATGACCAGAAACGGTTAGTAGCATCTTGGGCGCTCAAAGAGGAAGCTTTAATCTGGTGGGAAACAATCATCAAAAATAATCCAGAAGGTGATATCACCTGGGACAGATTCAAAGTGATTTTCCTACAAAGATTTACTCCTCCCGAAGTAACCGAGAGATTATGTGATGAATTTTCTTATCTAATACAAGGTGATATGACCATTCCCGAATATCATAAGAAATTCAATGAACTTGCTCACTTCGCTCCTCATCTAATTCAAAATCCGAAGAGGAAAAATATGAGATTTATTCACGGGCTTCAAAGGAAATACCAGAATAAAGTATTGGGGCATGTGAAGCTTCCTTTTTCGGAAATGATTTATATGGCTTATCAATATGAAGATCTCCATAAGAAAGGAATGTTATGCGACGAAGAAGAAGTCAGTTCTAGTGATAAAACAGAGTCAGAAACTGATCGTCCGGAGGCCATAACAACGTTAGAGGTCAGCAAGAAGCCCAAAGCAAATCGAAAAAGGGCCAGATCCGGAAAAGAACTAGTGACGACCGCTGTATGCAGTAACTGCCATAAACAGGGGCATTTTACTAGGAATTGTAAACCCTCGAAGAAGCTGAGGAAAGATGAAACTAAATCCGGTAAGAAGTTCCAAGAGAATAGAAAGTGCAGTCAATGCCATCAGTCCGGTCATCTTTCAAAGGCCTGTCCGCTACTCAGAAAACCTAAAGCAGTACATGTAAATGAGGTGGTAGAAGTACCTGCATCTTCGTCTGTTCAGGAAAGGCCCGATGTTTTAGAAGGCACGCTAACTGTCAAAGATATTCCAGTCAAGGTACTGTTTGACACTGGCGCGTCACGAAGCTTTGTTGCAAAGAATGCAGCTAGGAAACTGGATTTGAATTTGAAAAAGCTGAAGGAACCAATGACTGTCCAGAATCCAGTTGGGGGGTCCGTCGATCTAAGTTGGGTTTGTGGAGTCCCAGTTTCTTTCTCTCGTTATCGGTTTCCTACCATCGCAGCCGTCATGAATTTTAAAGAGTTTGATCTTATCTTGGGATTAGACTGGCTGACCAAATATGAAGCTGAAGTTATGCGCCGACAGAGTCGTAATGGCGAAGATTAAATCAGGCGATTATATAACCATTCCCTGTGAAGGTCAGAATGCTAATAGAAAAGACTTCTGGGCAGCTTTGGATGTTTCTCCATCCCAAATAGAAAATGTCCCTGAAATCACTGAGAATATTCCTGACCTCATCAAAGATATTCCTGTCGTCAAGAATTATGCGGATGTGTTCGAGGAAGTTGTTCGCTTACCTCCGCAGAGAGAAATAGATTTCAAGATTGCTTTAATTCCGAATGCAAGGCCGGTAGTTCACGCTATTCGAAGAATGTCCTTGAAAGAGAAGGAGGAATTAGACAATCAAACACGACAGCTAGTATGGAAAGGTCTGATCAGGCCTAGTTTCTCTGATTGGGGTGCAGCCGTGGTATTTGTCCCAAAATCTGACGGTACTTTACGTCTATGTGTGGATTATCGGGATTTGAACAAACAGACAATAAAGAACAAGTATCCATTGCCGCGGATTGATGATTTGTTAGATCGATTAAATCGAGCACAAGTATTTTCACGAATGGACCTAGCTACAGGTTTCCATCAACTTCGAATTGCCGAAGAGTGTGTTCCAATGACAGCGTTCAGAGGTCCCGACTTATTCTACGAGTGGTTAGTAATGCCGTTCGGCTTATGTAACGCTCCAGCTTATTTCGTCGATCTGATGAATAGAGTGTTCAGAGGGGTTTTGAATAAATTCGTTCTGGTTTTTATTGATGATATTCTAATCTTCTCTAAATCAAAGGCCGAACATGAAAAGCATCAGAAACAAGTGTTAGAAATTCTCAGACGGAATGTATTGAAAGCCAAGTTTTCCAAATGTATATTCTGGCAAGATGAAGTGAAATTTCTGGGCCACGTCGTATCGAAAGATGGAATCGCTGTGGATCCAATCAAAATCACAGCTATTCAGAACTGGAAACAGCCTAGTACTCCCACTGAAGTCCGCAGTTTTCTCGGATTGGCTAGTTATTATCGGAAGTTCGTTAAAGACTTTTCTAAGATATCTGGCCACTTAACGAAGCTTACAAAGAAGCATTCTAAATTCAAATGGACTCAAGAGAGTGAAGAAGCTTTTGAAGAGCTAAAGTTGAGATTAACAACAGCTCCAGTGTTAACCATCATCGATGGCAACCAAGATTTAAAAGTCTGGACTGATGCGTCTAGAGAAGGCCTTGGCGCAGTGTTAATGCAAAGAGGCCAAGTAATTGCCTATGCTAGCCGTCAACTGAAGCCGCACGAGAAAAACTATGTAACTCATGATCTTGAGTTATTGGCTATCATATTCTCTTTGAAAATCTGGAGACAATATCTTCTGGGCGAGAGATTTGAACTGTTTACAGATCACCAGTCGTTAAAGTATCTGTTCACTCAGAAGGACTTAAATCTGAGACAGCAACGTTGGCTGGAGTTTCTTGCGGCATATGACTTCGAAATTATATATACTCCAGGAAAAGCCAATGTCGTGGCCGATGCGTTAAGCAGAAAGAATGTAATGATCGCCAGTTTTATTATCACGACTTCATTGCTAGATAAGATATCTGCTCTTCAGGAAAATGATCACTTCATTCAGAAGATCAGAGGGATAATTCAACAAGGAGAACCTTCAAGTTTTCAAGTAGACAATGAGGGGATTTTAAGGCTCAAAGGTCGAATCTGTGTCCCTAACATTCCTGAACTTCGAAAGGAAGTATTGGATGAATGCCACAAGTCAAAGCTCAGTATCCATCCGGAAGTAAGCAAAATGTATAATGACATCAAACGCACTTTCTGGTGGAAGTCGATGAAAAGGGACATTTCTTTATATGTAAGCCGATGCCCCACCTGCCAGCTAGTCAAAAGTGATCAACAGAAATTGGCTGGATTGTTACAACCACTAGAAGTTCCTGGCTGGAAGTGGGAGCATATTTCTATGGATTTCATCGATGGTCTGCCCAGAACCAGAAAAGGAAATGCCAGTATTTGGGTGATCGTAGATCGTTTCACGAAGACCGCGCATTTTATACCTGTCAAATCAAACAGAACTGCTCAGAGTCTGGCGCAGATATACTTCAGGGAAATAGTTAGACTACATGGAGTGCCGCTCAGTATAGTCAGTGATAGAGATACAATATTCACTAGTAAATTCTGGGAAGCATTTCAAGTCGAGCTAGGAACGAAGTTAAACTTGAGCACCGCTTATCATCCTCAGACAGACGGTCAGACTGAGAGGGTGAATCGTATTTTAGAAGATCTATTGCGGGCTTGTGTTATAGATTTCGGTGGATCATGGGAAGACCATCTACATTTGGCTGAATTCTCTTATAACAACAGCTACCAGGCGAGTCTGACAATGTTGCCATTCGAAGCGTTATATGGTAGACCTTGCCGATCTCCCGCTTGTTGGATCGAGCCTGGAAATAGACTTGTGTTGGGTCCTGATATGATTCGAGAAGCTGCCGACAAAGTTGATTTTATTAGGAAGCGATTACTCGCCACTCAAAGCCGACAAAAGAGCTATGCTGATAGAAGAAGAAGAGATATATCCTTTGAAGTTGACGACTATGTATATCTAAAAGTATCGCCGATGAGAGGAGTTATCCGGTTCGGTAAAACAGGAAAGTTAGCGCCCAAATTCATTGGTCTGTTTCCTATTCTGGAACGGATTGGAACTCTCGCTTATAGGGTCAAACTGCCTGACTGGTTGCCTGGAGTGCATGATGTATTTCATATATCTCAACTTCGAAAGCACGTTCATGATCCAGACTTGATCGTGGAAGAAGCAGCTCAGCAGGATATTGAAATTACTCCAGAATTAGCTGTGAGGCGCGAGCCGCTAAAGGTTATCGGCAAAGAAACCAAAGAGCTGAGAAACAAGAAGGTTCACCTAGTCAAAGTGCAATGGAGTGGAGATCCGCGAGATTGTACTTGGGAAACTGAGGAGAACATTCAGAAAGCTTATCCTAGATGCCGAGTAGACATCTCTGATTGACTCCGGTGCAAGGTACATTTACCATACTTTACCTCACCATTTAATTCTCTATTCTATTATTATTGTTTGAATTATTTTAGAAGAAAAAATGGGAATTAATTTGTATGACTTTGAAAGCTTAAAAACAATTGGATTGGTTGTTGTGTTGTGTGATAGTAGATTTATCAAACCACTTTCGACTTTATTCCTTTTCGGGGACGAAAAGTTTTAAGTGGGGGAGATTGTAACGACCCAGAAAATCTGAACCAATTTAAAATTTTTAAATTGGCTAAAATAATGGATTTTAAATATTTAAAATAAATATTTTAGATAATGGCAATGAAAACTGAGTTTGAATCGACATTTGAAAACCAATATAATTAATTATAATTATATATAGAATTGAAAATGGCGCGGTAGTTCGATAATTCGATTTCAAACTTCAATTGAATATACCGGATGCAAAACAATCTGGATTTTAGTGAGACCAAAAACATTAGTATCTAATTGATGATATCTTTCTAACGAATCTGACCAATCGAAATTTGATAGAGGGAATCAAAAGATATGTCCAGTTGAAAATTCTGAATAGTCGCTATGGAATTCAGGCCCTTAAAAATGGACATTTTGCAAACGACCTCGGATTTCGACGAAACCACTTTTGTTAGATCCGCAGTGTCAAGTTATTGCTAGGTTTCAAATTTCATAATTTTTCGAATCAATATGTGAGCGTGGCAAAGGAAAACGCGTTTGACCAGTTTCTGTTGAATTTAATCGACTGGAAATTGGCCATTTTGCAAACGGTCTCAGAATTCGACGAAACTAGTTTTGTTAGGACCGTATCGTCAATACGAAGCTAGAAAATATTTTTCTAGAATTTTTCTAGTTAGTATGTGACCCCGGTAATTTGAAATGTGCGTTTAAAATTCAATATAATGATTTAAAGGAAAATTCAAAAGGAAACTGATTGTAACGATCAAATCAGCTTGCGATACATATCCCATTGTGTTCGGAATGGGGGTAAAACGCTATGGACGACAGGAGGTGGGCCTCGTTTCGAGGTCGTATGTAAAAGTCAACCCTTTTGCAAATTTAAATAATAAAATAATAATAAAAAAAAATATAATTTTTAATTTCCCTTCCCCCCCTTTATCTTCGTTCTGGCCCCCCCTTTTCACTTTTATTTCAGTTAACAGAAAAAAAAGAAAAAAAAAGAAGAAACCCTAGCGATCATCGACGAACCGCGCCCCCCTCGTCTCGACGCCGACGAAGAGCCGCACCCCCCCTCGTCTCGACATCTGCGAAGAAGCCGTGCCCCCCTTTGAAGCCCTCGACCCTCTCGCGAAGACGCCGCATCGACGAACCGCACCACCTCGAAGCGCCTCCGATCTTCTTTCTCCCCCCTCTGTAAGTTTGTTTTTATTTATTTTATTTTTATTTTATATGAACTGTTTTTATAAAAGAATTTTAAAACTGTTTTTATAAAAGAATTTTAAAACTGAAATTTTTATAGAAGTAAAACTGTTTTTATAAAAGAACTTTAAAACTGAATTTTTAAAAGTATTTTAAAACTGAACTGAATTTTTAAAAGTATTTTAAAACTGAATTGATTTTTTTTAAAGTATAAAACTGTGTTTTTTTTAAGAAGAAACTAAAAACTGCATTTGAAAAAGATAAAAACTGCATTTTAAAAAAAAATAAAAACTGCATTTTTATAAAAGAGAAAAACTGATTATATTTTGAACTTTAAAATAGGAAAAAGGTTTAATCTTTTAGTAGAAAAAGATTTGAACTTGCAAATGTGAAAATCATATTTTTATATGTTGAAAGCAAAAGTTAAAATCATATTTTTATATGTTGAAAGCAAAGGTGAAAATCATATTTTTATATGTTGAAAGCAAAAGTAAAAATCATATTTTTATATGTTGAAAGCAAAAGAAAAAAAATCATATTTTTATATATTGAATAGCGAAGTCAAAAATTCGATTTTTATATATTGAATAGCATAGTAAAAATTCTATTTTTACATATGTAGAGAATACGGGCGAAAGCGACAAAAGGCGAAGATTTCTATAAGTGAAGTGTCTTGGTATTGGATAGCTATTGGTGAGATTTCTGATTTAAAAATATTATATATGTGTGAAATGAAAGTGAATAGCTATATATAAATTGCTATATATTTATATATATATATATACGCCCCTCGTCCACAAACCATGGACGATATTTGTTGGTTGAAATTGTTGTGAAAATTTGATTGATAGCGAATGATTGTTTGGGATTGTTTGTGATTGATATTGGTTGATGGTGGTTGAAAAATACCCATTTGTGGTTGTGAAATATTTGGTTGAAACCACTTAGGATTAGTTTGTGGAAATGAAATAAATATATACATGCCGCCTGCGTGCGAACTAGATGCATGAACCCCATTGTCAAAAACCGCGAGGTTTTAAGGTAGAGCGAGGAGCCGTACTAGGGACGGTCCCGGTGTAACTACCCTGCCGTTATGCTGCCGAAATTTTGAATAATATTTGTGTGTTTGAATTATTTTCATATGCTTAAACTATATTTATTCATTGTATAGAAAACATTCATGTGTTGAATTGATATTCATTCGTTGTTTAGAAATTCATGTGTTGAATGGTATTCATATTTTGAAATAAATTGTTCGATAATAAAAATCACATTTTTATCTATATATAGAAACTATAGAAAACATTCATGTGTTGAATTGATATTCATTCGTTGTTTAGAAATTCATGTGTTGAATGGTATTCATATTTTGAAATAAATTGTTTGATAATAAAAACCACATTTTTATCTATATCTAAAAACTATAGAAAACATTCATGTGTTGAATTGATATTCATTCGTTGTTTAGAAATTCATGTGTTGAATGGTATTCATATTTTGAAATAAACTGCTTGATAATAAAAATCACCTTTTATCGACTATATGAACTATATAGAAAAATAGTGTTTTGAAATGAATCGTTTTACAATAAAAATCACATTTTTATTGTATGCATAAATCGTTGAAATGTGAAGTGTTAAAAATAGCCACTTGTTCAAAATAAACATATATGAGTTGAAATATTCATTAATTAGCTAATGAAATGATTTGCACCTATTTATGTAACATTAGAATGAATGGTGTTTTTAAACCAAATAGAAATCAAATATGAAGTTGAATAGAAAATGGAAAATGATATGGACTGTATATATATGTACATGCATATTCATTGAACAGGTTATAGCAAAGGGCTAGAGAAGAGGAATAAAATTTTGTGCCCGACAAATAGGTACACATTTACTGATTTGTTTGGGTGATGATTTTGAGCCTGTTGGCTAGCCGCTTGGCTTTCTCTTTTTCTTTTTGAGATTAGAAGGACCGGGACGCTATTTGCGATTTTCCGACGCTCCCGGTGCAGGGGAGGTTATGGCGAAATTTTTCCAAAATTTAAGGTGTTAGAAAATTTTTTGAAGTGAAAACGATATAGAAATCATTGAATGAACTATATTTATATAACTATATAAATATAAATAAAATTAAAACGAAACGAGGCCGTGCAGTTCGTATTTTGAAACCGTGATTTCAAACGACTAGTACGGGAAATCCGACCATTGGATTTTCCCGAAACCTCAACCGTCGGGTTCGCCTTGGAATAATCTTTCCAACGGCACCAACCTTGTAAAAATCCAACGGTTGGATTGTCTGGAATGTTTAATTCAAATCTGAAGAAAAACAGCGCCAGAAACGATTATATTTATTTATATATATAAATATAATTATATTTAATCGAATAACGACGCTGCAGTTCGTATTTTGAAATCGAAATTTCAAACGAGTGTACCGGGAGATCCGACCGTCGGATTTTCCAGAAACTGGAACCGTTGGATTCGCTTTGAAAAGACCTTTCTAATGATGTAAATTTTGTGAAGATCCAACGGTTATATTTTCAGATATGTGTAAATCAAATCTGAAGAAAAACAGCGCCACGGCCACGTTATGGCCCGAAACGTCGTTTTGAATATAATAGCTATTTTAAAATAAATAAAAATAGCGATAAATAGTTATAAAATATCGTAAGCGATATGGAATGGAAATAAACTGAATTTGCTTGATTTATGTGGCTTTTGATGGTTGAATGTGTTTGGTGTGAAAATTACATTAAAGAACACAATTGGTGTTGTCGAATAATTTAACCATTGAAATAAATCGATTTGAAATTCTAAATATACGTGAATTATTTGAAAAGGCCGAGTTAATTCTCATTTCGAATAATCGACCGACGATTGAAATTCGAAGATGAAGACGATGGTCGAAGACCGGAGATCTTCACCTCGTTTGGATGGTAACCGAGGTCCTGATTGGGAGGCATCCCGAAATATGGATAATGTGTGGTGATCGTTCAGACGTACGTGTTGATCGAAGGGTTTGCGAGGTATTTAGTGCCTCCGGTTTCGTTCAGACCCAGAACGGACTTGTAAATGGACTGTGTGTCTGACATATGATTTATTCTGTGTGGCATGCTAAGATGCAGTGATCAGGGCTCCTATTGAAAAGCAAAGTCTTGTGGTGATGATCAAAGCACCGCCTGTGTGGCATAGCTTTGTGTATAACGTGAATTCGCGAGCCTCACACCCCGGTATGAACCAGAAACGGGAGAAAGGACCTCAGGGAGGGCCTGCGTTTCCTCCTAGCTAAAAGTGGCGTCAGTGGTTTTACATGCCCTGACGAGTTTGACTTATGTGGTTGTTGCTGTTGCGAGGCGCCTCGGTTTGATCGGACGATCCGGGTCCGATGGAGTCATTCGTTGGCTCGTTTACGCCCCAAAGGGCGGGGAAACGTATGGTTCAGGCATTTTAATCCACAATCGGTGGACCGGCCCTGACGATCCAAGGGTCACTCGAGCTCTGATCCTGAGACTCGGGCTAGGGAGTCTCGAATTCGGTGAGGACTATCTTTTGCCTCGGTTCATGACGGAAATCCAATTTCCAAATACGACATCGTGCGGTTTTGATTGTATATATATATGGCGACATGATATATGGTACCCATGCCGTCTATGATTGATAGTTATGATTTGAAATTGTTTTCAAAGCATATAAACACTAGCAATAATATCAAATGCCTTTGTTTTATTCGTATCAATCATATTTTGGCCATTATAAGGTAAAACTCTATCCTCCGGTTTGCGTTGCATTGTGTGATGGGAACTGAGTCTTATAATGGCTTCATTTTTGTTAAAAGCATGGCGATGTTTAAAAGAAAGATTTGTTTTAAAGCACTGGCAATCCAATGGAGTAAACCCGTTCCACGAAAATGGCGTGGTCCTGTGATTAGCCAATTATATATATGTGTTGAGTGGATTTCTCATACCAGTCCCACGACTGACTCGTAGTTTGTTTCACTCTCAAACTCGGGTGCCCCTTTTTCTACACGGGCAGCCTTGTATTCAGGTTTAGCTGGTTCTTTCTGGATAGCTGGAGCTGAAGATGGATTCTATCATTTATTTCTTTTTATGCTGTTCAGCTCCTATTGTACATATTTTGTTTATTTCCGCTGTAGACATTTATGTATAGCTGAACTGTATTTGTACTAAGTAAGATCCTGTATACTGTGTAACTCTGATGATTACTTTTATCCAGTATATTTTGTTGTTCATTCTGGTGTATTTATTTAATTCTGTTCTGCTATTATCTGTTTCTGTGTTATATTCCAGAAGATAACCTTGTTTCCGTGAGAACGGGAAATCGGGTCGTCTCAGACTACTTCTTATTGATGCGGGCAACCTTCGCACAATGCCTCCAAGCATACTTTATAAACAAGAATACAAAATTATAAATCAAACTAGTACATAAGCAAAGGAAAACGGAAAAACAAAAATCGAAATGCACAGCAGCAAAAGCACATGGCAACTTCAGCAAGCAAAAAAAAAAAAAACATATGAATAAGAAACATGTGCAAATGCAGTGGCATGGACACAAGACACTCTTAACAAAACAATACTGAAAGACACTGGCTCGGAAGGATACTTCACACATTTATTTTTAACTTACCCTTTTTTTTTGAGGGGGGGTGGGGGGGGGGGGGGATTTGGCCTAACCAAACTCAACAGCCAGCCAACAAACATATTTCATAGCCTTAGGTACAAAGACAAAATCTCAAGCTGACTTGAAGTATCCAACCTCCATCCATATCTTTCATAAATCATGACAACATCAAATATGACATCTCTAATTACCACTAGCAAAAACTGTCCCGAGCAGATGCTACCATTAAGATTTACATTAAACAAGGCCACACAAAAGCTAGACAAGACAGGTTAGGCAAGCAAGAGTGAATGCATAGGAATGTCATAAATGCCAAAACACATGCCTTAATACAGAAAAATAATAATACATATATACAGGTTCAAAAGGATGCAGCATCAAAATGGACTTTACTCATTACTGCATAAGAGAAATAAAGTTGGACACAACATTGTTATGCCAACAATTGTGCATTCCCGAATTGTTTCCAAAGCTAGAAAAAGGAGCCATAACCTCCATGAAATAGGATGAAAGCGAAACATAACAGCTTTGTACTAAATAATATAGGCCAGCTAAACATGAAATAGCTTATGCAGAGAAGCATGTGCAGACTGCTGTATAAGAACAACCAAGAATGCAAAGTATTGGGCCAGCTAAACTCAAGCTACATGAGTTAAATCTTAAGCATATTTAATGTATTGTACTAACATGAATATATCCTGCTAATACTTCTAACATTTTTCCTATTCGCCCGATAGCCTACTAAAATTCAAACTCCCCTATATATATACACGACCTTATTTGCAAAAGAAAACCGACTGCTTCATTCAAGAAGAGCTGAAAAGAGAAGGAAACAGAGAAGAAAAAGAAAGCAGGACTTCTAAAATTAGTGAGTAAACACTAAAAGCTTTCTACTATTTTATATATTTGAATTAATGATTAATTCAAACTAGATGTATGCCTAAGTCTATATGTGAGGATGCTTTTGAAATGTAATGTTGCTGAATACAATAAGTATAAATGTCTTGGATGTGCCTTGATGATTGAACTTTCCTGGAAATAAACATACTGATAAGAAGAACATACCCATTTTAGTTATAAAAAAACAATTATTCTTAATCTAATTTGTTTCAAACTTGATGATCAACATGAAACTTGTTTGTACTCATCTCGAGTTAATTTTAAAATTTATTTCGCTATGAATTATCACACATATGTACTGTTAATCTCAGATTTTACTTAGAACGTGCTATAAACTCAATATTCCGAATGCCTTATTTCTGAAATCTGAATACATGTGTGAAATCACCATTAGAAATCATGAATTTTGATAATTATATCAAGATTTTTAGTTGTGTAACCAGTGAGAACTTTAGTATAAATGGATTTTTGATCTTTGATCAATTTCCGGCAACCTAGAGGATGGTTAAACTTGGCGTTTATTCTGGAAGCACATGAGACGCCCTATAATGTAGGAAAAATATCATTTTAATTTCCGATACATTGGTTTTTGAGAACGAAGTGGAAACAGCGGTTTGAGTTTAAATTTTTGGGGCTGAAACAACGCTGAACTGCGCCACCTACGGTGCATATGAAGCGTTCACGCTGGGTGTGTTTGAAAGGGGCAAGAGTTGGCTTCTTTCGATCGGAGTTCAACAACGACTAGTCTTGAGTTGAGGCGAGGAGTGGAGTTTTGGTGAAGTGAGTTTTGGTGAGTTGTGTGTTGAAGGGCATATTTTGAATTAATGGGAGGAACGGGTTTCTGGAGTCAGCAGCGGTGTTAAAGTGTAAGGAGACATTTGCGGCGACTATCGCGGAGTCAAGATCAACGGAGATGAGCAGGTGCATGTGCACGTGCACAAGTTTGCTCTGAAAATGAAACAACAGTTTAAAAGAAAAGAAAAGAAAAATGTTTTAATAGAGTTTGTTTACCTTGATATTAAAACTGAAGTTATCTCTATATTATAAAAATAAAAATAAGATAAATATGTTGAGAGAGTATGGTTTAGTATGTGCATGGTACTAGAAATGGTGCTTCAATATTTGGAACATGAGACAGTTTTCACGCATGGATGAAGGAAGATGGATCATGCAATATAAGTGGTGAATCATTGTGCCTTTACGGTTTGGACAAAACAAGTAAACACACTAAATGGTATCAAAATACAATTCATTCCTACTCCTAATCTCCCAGGGTACACAAAATTCACTAAATACACATAGTACTCGTTATTTTATTAGTGCATTTCAACTTCTTAGCTACCAAGACAAACACCAAGAACTGAATGAGATGTTACTCGAACTTAAGCATCAATCTATTTACCTGCCTACAGGCTCAATTTGCAACGAAAATTAAAACAACAAAAGATAGAAACAGAATATAAATGAATCTTACGTACAGATCTAAAAGTAAGAAAGGAGAATTTAGAGTAGCTGATAACTAGCGAATGCCTGCTCTGTAGGAAGAACAGCCAGAATCAATAAGCAGCATACCGAAGAAACTTACCCGACGATGATGGACCATCCACGGTAGATGCGCGCTTTGCAACTGACTTCGATTTGGATTTTTGGATGCACATTTCAAATTTATTTTATCGCCTACTGTAAGAGGAATAGGGTTTCTCGAGAATCAGGATTCTAGAGGGAGAGACTATACTTGAGCGAAGGATTTGAGGTATAGGGGTATAATGGGAAAATAGACGGTGTGGGCAAAGTAAAATGTGGTGTTTATTTTTTCAGTCTAAAGTTCGGTGTGAAAAAAGCAAAATCAGGTGTTCAAATAGCCGTAGCCTATTAATTATTGATAAATTAACATAGCAGCTCGAAATTTTTTATTTGACAACTCATCATACGCAACTCAAATTTTTGTTCTGCTTGCAAAAAAATCCGATCCACGGCTAATGCACTTTCACTGACTATTTATATTTGAACAACTGTCGATAACTGAATTTCTACTATTACTATTGACATGTTAATCTCTCTTACCTCATTATTATGCCTAATTTATTAGAAGCTAATGGTACAGACATTTTCATACATGCCTAAACACAACCTGGTCCTAATCCAGTATTATGTACAAGACTAATTTTTCATACATGCCACAACAAATTGTCAACGGAACAATCATCGGCATTGACCTTGGCACTACAAACTCAACTATTACTACCATGAAACAAGGAAAGCCCACCGTCATAATAAATGCCAAAGGTCAAAGAATTACTTTATTCATAGTAGCATATACAAAAAGTGTGGACAAAATGGTGGAGAAAATTTAGAATAGGCAACTTTTGGTTAATCCAAAAAAAATATATAATTTTTAAGTGTGAAGAGGTTTATTGGGAAAACGTGTGGAGTCGATGAGGAAAGCAAGCAGGTTATTTATAGAGTTGCAAGAGACGATAATTGTAATGACCCGAAAAAATCCGAACCAATTTAAAAAATTTATTTTAAATAATTTGGTGGAAAAATGTGGCAGAAATTAAAATTTTCATTTTTAAATAATATTAAAGCCAGTGAAAATAGTCAAATTTCGAATGAGCTTTGTTTTCGACGAAACCACTTTTGTTGGAACCAGAATGTCAATTTATTGCTTGGTTTCAATTTATAGAATTTTCTGATTTAATATGAGAGCGTGGCGAAAGAAACTGTGTTTTGTTCAATTCGGTCAAATTTGATCGACTGAAAAATAGCCATTTTTCAAACAGTCTCAGAATCCGACGAAATTAATTTTGTTAGGACCGTATCGTCATAACGAAGCCAAATATTAAAATATTAAAATAAATAATTCAGGCCACAGACAACCGTTTTTGCTGGCAGGACCTAGCCCGTTGGGTCCGGAACAAGGGCTATTTGGTGGGGTAGACTTCAGTTGGGCTGAAATTGGTTTAGTTTGAAACTTACGGATTTAATTGTAAAAATAACATTAAAATATTATAAAATGGATGAAAATTCATTCCGTAACCCTATTCCTAAGCAACAACCGCCGCCACTACCTATTATCCATGGCTGAAAATATCCCTTCTTCTTCCACCAAGATCATCTTCCTTCCTCCCGAATTAAACCTCTCTCTCACACCATATCAAAGCTCTTCTCCTCCTCTACGATTCTATACGGCTTGATCATCACCTAGTGACCCGAACTTCGAGGACCAAGCCCCCAAACCCACGCTGTATACACCGCCGCCGCCCCCCTTCTGCTCCACCGAGCTTCACCATAGCAGACCCCTTGGGTGCGCCTTCCCGTGCTCTCCGTCGCGGGGTATCCTGATCGTGCCAATTCTCTCTACCTTGGTCGAAAAACTCAACCCTAAGTTTGAACAAGGAGGATAACTAGTAGCCGATTTCTGTAAAAGGGAAGAAGAAGGTTAAGCCTTAATTTGTAACAACCTGCTATTTTTAATGATTTAAATCAAATTTTATTTTGAAAACATTATGCAATTTCTTGTAATGGGAATTTGTAATTTGAAATACGTACAGTGAGATGTAGCAACTGTAAAAATTTCATCGAAAAATTTGAATGTTTGTCGATCGCGCATTTTTCAGGGCAAAGCTGCGCATATCAGTTCAATTTTTATGGATTTTATAATCTCTCCGAATACGGTACGGACAAACATGAAAAATATTCTATTCGTTGTCACGAATTCGACGGCAAAATTCGTTTCGTGAAAATCAGACGTTTTGACCACCGTTTTCCTATCCGTATTTTACGTTTAAGGGGTCCGTAACGCGTTTTTGAACGGAGCATGCAGACATTGCAAATTATACACCGTTGTGTCCGTCTCGTCGGGCTGATTACCAAAATATATTTATTTGTCAGTTTCGGTGCTCGGTTCGCGCTGAAACTGCGAAAAGGCTTGCGCAGTTCATTTTTGAAACAGTGACATTTGAGTTCGATGTGTCCCTTTTACGATTCTACATGCTCTTCTATCCAATTTGGATCTGCAAACCCATTCGGTAACTTCACTATGGTGCATTATTTTCATTTTTTGCTTAGGTTGGGCACTTTCATTTCAACATGAATGAACCATGCATGCAAGTTTTGGTTGGCACTTATGTTTGTATATTACAAAAGGCATGCACGTTGTTTCCATTTCTCTTTCTAAATTCCTAAAGCTTTGTACACGTTAAAAAGCCATGCACTTCTAACTCATTCCCATGCATGCGTTCTTGACCATTTCAATTCCAAAGCAACGTTTTTACTTTACTTTCAAAACTTGAAAAATATACGTGTGTTAGCCATTATCGGTTGCCTAAAGAAGCGTTCCATTTACCGGAGGAAGCGGTCAAATGGCCTTCCGTGTGTACCATCCCTTTATTTAACGCAACAACCTTCACATCTCATTTCTTCTTCTTCATCTGTCCGAGCATTCAAAAAAAAAAAAAAGTAGAAAAAGGGAAAAGCTGCTCCGTCATATTCCTTCCCAAAATAGCAGCTACTTCTCCTACCGTTTTTTTTTCTTTCCCCAGCTCTTCGCTTTCTTCATCTCCGACGTGAACCCCCTATCGCTGCTCCGCCATCCAAGCCCTGCGTCGAACAAGCTTCCTCCCTCCGCACTTGAAGCTTCCCCGCCTCCATTAACTCGCTCCGACCTGCTCTCCCATGCTTAACCCACTCCACTGAATCAGCATGTCCATCCCCAACCGAACCCGAGCCGCTCTTGAACTCCTTCAGCCCAGCACCGAGCATTTATCCACAGGCACGCTGAACTGCAGCCCGTCCCCTGCTTCCTACCATTGCCGAGCTCTCATCAACTCAGTGCGTGAGTTATACACAAACATATATATATTAAAACATTTTTTTTAGAGAAAATGTTCTATCTTCTTTTGTTTTAATGTTTGATTGTGTATTTTTTTTGCGTGGGTGGCTTTATGTGTGTGATGATGTGTGCATGTGGTGTTGTGTTTTCTTATGATTTTGGGGTAATATTATATATAAATGTTTTGGTGTGTAACGTTTTGCTGTATTGAATCTTATGAATATATACATATATGTGGTTTTATCATGATGTGCGTGAGTTGCTTTGAAATTTATTTGTTTTGAAAAAAATATATTATATAATTTATTGGCTTTGGGTGATTATATAATGTATAATATATATACGCTTCAACGTAATGTGTGGTGTGAGTGATATATATGCTATATTGTGTTATTTGCGTGTGATATATTATGTATATCGTTGAGTGTGTTTTGTGTGCGTGTGCGTGCGCTTTAGTGTCTTTATATATATCTATATATTGGCTTGTTCGTGTGTGTGTTTATATATGAGTAAATATGTATTTTTATAATGGTTTTGATGTTATGCAGTTTTGGGGTGTGTGTGATTTTAAAATATATATGTTATAAGTTTTTCCGTGTGTATTTGTATATATAAAAATACATGTATTATTTTGTGTAAAGAATTTTGTGGTTTATTTTGAGTTAGTGTTGTGTTTATTTTAGTCCGGTTTGGTGTTGAGTTTGGAAACCGTCCCAAAAATCCAATAGCTGTACCGATCCATTGACATTCCCTAGCCTCCTATTATAAATTAAAATAAAATATATATTGAGCGGTTATTGAGTCGAATCCATTGTCAGTCGTGCCTGGATGTCGTCGATCCATTCTATGTCAATCCGTCTGCTGTCTTCCATTTCTGTACCACGAAAGGTGAGTTTATCTCACACCTGACTTACATTTTTCATGGATGTTAGATCAATAATGAACTGTTATATGAAATGTATAGGTTTCTAGTAGAAATTGTTTGATTTGATATGTATGTACATTTCATATGCGACACGATATATTCTTATGACACGTAGTTGCACTGATGATACATTTATTGTGATTGATACTATGTGATTGTTGATACTCTAGTTTTAGGAAAATCACTAAGGGTTGAAATGATACATACCCGAACGAACATTAGAATAGGGAAAAATCGTTATGGGTTGAAATGATAGATCTGAACGATTTTTATTAAATTTGGGATCGCGGGTTGAAATGATAGACCCGTAGAAATTTATCAATTGCGGGTTGAAATGATAAATATCCGTATCACTTGACCATAGGGTAGAAAACTATATACAGACACCGTCGGTCATGTTTTCGAAGTAAAACGAGTTTTATTTTAAAATATTTACTTAAGACTTTATATTTATATTTTATTTAAATTTAATTTTTTTTTGTATATTTTAAATTATGTGTTCTAAAATGATTTTACTTGTAAATACGAATTTAAATGTTATTTAAGATTTTACTTATAAATGTATTTATTTTAAACCATATAATTTATTCCTATAAGTATTTTATCCTTTTTATTTTATTATAAATATTTCTTTAAATCTATTTATATTATTTTAAACTTATATATGTTTATAATCTATTTCTAATTTATTTTAGAATTTTATAAACTTATATATATACATATCTATTTTCAAAGTTAATTTTCTTATAAATATATAAACTTTAATAAAGTCAAGATGGATAGTTTATATTTCGCGATTTAAATTCGAAGTTTAAAGATGTAAATCTATATAACGATATTTGAATAACGAATGAACTCATATTAAGTTATGAATTGAAATCGATACGAATTTTGTAGAGATGAACTTGAATTGGTAAATTTAAGAAATTGAATTTGATTTGGTTTAAATTATGAACCTTGATAAGAAATGAATGTGAATTGGGTAAATTGATTTATTTTAAATTTATAGTCGATAAGAATTAAATTCAATTTTAAGTGATTAATTATGAATTAAAATATATAGATGTTACATGCGGAATTGATTTTTATATTGTTTGGTTTGAATTAAGAATTTGTTAAATCAATGTATAAGAATGGTTTTAAATCATAATTTGGTTAAATGGAATATAAGATTTTGACTTGAAATGTAGAAGTAATAGTTTTGAACTATATAACTTGAATTATAGTTATAAGACGATTTGGTTTATATTGAAGTTTAATATTTCATTTTAAATTATATAAAAGGAAATTTGAACCTAAGTGTCGAATTTCATTAATCGACTAAAATGGGTTGTTTCAAAATTTAATATATTCGAAGTTAGATATTTAATTTTAAATTCAAATTCGAATATGAGAATTTGTATAAACTATTTTATAAAGTGATTTATAAAATAATGACCACGGTGTGAAAGATGTAAACGATTGGTTGTTAAAGAGACCGGGATCGGCTATTGTCATACTCTCTGCCAATACCGAAAACCACTTTGACAACTGTGTACGCGGTGGAGTTCCAGAATGAAGGGGATGATTTGGCGAACGACTCCATTTTTATTTCATATTAATTACGGGACCCTGACTACCCTGAGTCAGCTTGATGTGGCTAAAACAGGAGCTACGCACGGACCAAGTGAGGTCATACCTCTTATCGAGCACACTTCTTCGATATTATTCTATTACTGTTGAGATTCGATTTGGGCCCTTTTGATTATGGGAGTGTGTATCGAGGTGGGCGGTAGTAGCTACTATGCGTTACCACTAGTCCGGCTCTGCAAACGGTGAATCCACCCTGGCATTCCTTGTGTGCCTTGTCACATGCCTTATACGAGCCCACTACGATTTTGTTTTGTACTGTTTTATATGGAGTGCCCTCTGATCAACCTCCAGTTTACGGAGGAATTACGGTACTGTATATACTATGGGAATATATAAACGGTGTAAGGGTAATCATGGTAATCCCGCTTACGCTATTTTGATATTTTTACTTTACTAATAGACACTAATGTATATAAGCGTATTCTACTATATAGTATTAGTTTGACGGATCCTTAAAGGATGGTGATCCCAAACATCCTTTAAGTTATTGATTGCATTTCATCGAACATTTCATTTGAGTTGATTTACTTTCATGAGAATGTTAATCCTGATCCGAGTTGTTTTGTTTTGCATTATTGCTCGGGTCAGATCGAGTATTACAGCTTTTGAGATTCACTTTCAGAGTTGGAGTTTATATTGGATTGCTCATCTGTATCTACCTGTTCTGTTGGTCCAGTCATCCAGCTATTTCTGTCGTTTCTATTTCAAAGTATTATCATTTATTTATGTATCTGAAATTTATTGTTTAAGTCTTCCGCTGCATTATTTATGTAAACTCTGATGTAAATTTATTTAGTAGCTTCATGAACTACCATTGTATTTTGTATTTTCCGCTGCGAGATATTATATTGCTCTATATCTGTGATCTGTGATTCTGTGATTTATTCTGTTTACCCCAAAGCTAATAACAATCTGTTGTTTTGGACTTTTCGAGTTGATATGTTTTGTCGATCCGGCAAGGTCAAAATGGCGGGTCGTTACAAGTGGTATCAGAGCTTTGGTTTGTCAAAGCTTTAGCTTATGAGGTAAAAGCTCATTAGAGATTGGGTAGTAATACCCTAGAATGAGTGGAATCGGTCGTAGAATCCTTTTGAGAGGGAGCGTATTTTTAAAGTATAAATGGTTTTAAAACAAATATTTTCAAATATAAAATTTCGTTTAATATTTGAATCTTTTATGAAATTTCCCTTCCATTTTGAATCCATCTTCCTTTATTGATCCTCTTTGATTAGGTTCCTTCGTTCGTTCAGCTTTTAAATCGAATTCTATATCTTATCCTTGTCCATTTCAAGGTAAGAAGTAGAAGAAGAGTATAAGTCTTCTAGCCAATCCGTCCTTATTATATATTGGTTTGAAATTTGTATTTTGAAAGATATTATCATATAAGATCTTCTTAATGTAATATTTAATTTGATATTTGTAAATAATTTGGTAATACCAATGGTTTGTAAAGATTTTATGTGTAATGTATTCATATGTTAACTTATAGAATTAATTAAGTGTTATAAGTTTAAATATTGATAACATGAATTTGAAAGATTTAGATATAGTATAGAATGATTTTGTTATATATTTGATTTAATAATAATATTGTTGTATATTTTTTTTGAATTGTAGTTGAATTTTACAAATAAATGAGTGGGGGAGAGATACATTTTCCCTACTTGAAATTTTAATGATTTGAAATATATTATTTATAATATATGATTTAGAGTGTGGTATATATTCTATTTATATATAAAAAGATGTTTTGAGTACTTATTTGACGTTAAAATTGGCCTATCGAATACTTAGTGACTTGGGGTATACGTCTGATCAACGTCTATGTTAAATCCTATATGTACTTGATAGATATAGAGTCACACTCTAGTCGCTTGCAAATGATTTTGGTGATGACTGCAGCATCATCGATATCTATTTTCGGGTTTCGAAAGTGGGATAGATATATATATATCGCCAGTCGAGACGTCAAATAAATACTTAAAACTGTATTGAAATATTCGAAATTATTTTAACTTTTGATTTATATATATTTCAAATTATATATATATATATGTATGATAATAAGTATGAATCATTTAAATGTATTAATTATTCAATTGCTAGTTCTTGGCCTCGTTCCTTTTCGGGGACGAAAAGTTTTGAGTAGGGGAGATTGTAACAACCTGCTATTTTTAATGATTTAAATCAAATTTTATTTTGAAAACATTATGCAATTTCTTGTAATGGGAATTTGTAATTTGAAATACGTACAGTGAGATGTAGCAACTGTAAAAATTTCATCGAAAAATTTGAATGTTTGTCGATCGCGCATTTTTCAGGGCAAAGCTGCGCATATCAGTTCAATTTTTATGGATTTTATAATCTCTCTGAATACGGTACGGACAAGCATAAAAAATATTCTATTCGTTGTCACGAATTCGACGGCAAAATTCGTTTCGTGAAAATCAGACGTTTTGACCACCGTTTTGCTATCCGTATTTTACGTTTAAGGGGTCCGTAACGCGTTTTTGAACGGAGCATGCAGACACTGCAAATTATACACCGTTGTGTCCGTCTCGTCGAGCTGATTACCAAAATATATTTATTTGTCAGTTTCGGTGCTCGGTTCGCGCTGAAACTGCGAAAAGGCTTGCGCAGTTCATTTTTGAAACAGTGACATTTGAGTTCGATGTGTCCCTTTTACGATTCTACATGCTCTTCTATCCAATTTGGATCTGCAAACCCATTCGGTAACTTCACTATGGTGCATTATTTTCATTTTTTGCTTAGGTTGGGCACTTTCATTTCAACATGAGTGAACCATGCATGCAAGTTTTGGTTGGCACTTATATTCGTATATTACAAAAGGCATGCACGTTGTTTCCATTTCTCTTTCTAAATTCCTAAAGCTTTGTACACGTTAAAAAGCCATGCACTTCTAACTCATTCCCATGCATGCGTTCTTGACCATTTCAATTCCAAAGCAACGTTTTTACTTTACTTTCAAAACTTGAAAAATATACGTGTGTTAGCCATTATCGGTTGCCTAAAGAAGCGTTCCATTTACCGGAGGAAGCGGTCAAATGGCCTTCCGTGTGTACCATCCCTTTATTTAACGCAACAACCTTCACATCTCATTTCTTCTTCTTCATCTGTCCGAGCATTCAAAAAAAAAAAGTAGAAAAAGGGAAAAGCTGCTCCGTCATATTCCTTCCCAAAATAGCAGCTACTTCTCCTACCGTTTTTTTTTCTTTCCCCAGCTCTTCGCTTTCTTCATCTCCGACGTGAACCCCCTATCGCTGCTCCGCCATCCAAGCCCTACGTCGAACAAGCTTCCTCCCTCCGCACTTGAAGCTTCCCCGCCTCCATTAACTCGCTCCGACCTGCTCTCCCATGCTTAACCCACTCCACTGAATCAGCATGTCCAACCCCAACCGAACCCGAGCCGCTCTTGAACTCCTTCAGCCCAGCACCGAGCATTTATCCACAGGCACGCTGAACTGCAGCCCGTCCCCTGCTTCCTACCATTGCCGAGCTCTCATCAACTCAGTGCGTGAGTTATACACAAACATATATATATATATTAATACATTTTTTTTAGAGAAAATGTTCTATCTTCTTTTGTTTTGGTGTTCGATTGTGTATTTTTTTGCGTGGGTGGCTTTATGTGTGTGATGATGTGTGCGTGTGGTGTTGTGTTTTCTTATGATTTTGGGGTAATATTATATATAAATGTTTTGGTGTGTAACGTTTTGCTGTATTGAATCTTATGAATATATACATATATGTGGTTTTATCATGATGTGCGTGAGTTGCTTCGAAATTTATTTGTTTTGAAAAAAAAATATTATATAATTTATTGGCTTTGGGTGATTATATAATGTATAATATATATACGCTTCAACGTAATGTGTGGTGTGAGTGATATATATGCTATATTGTGTTATTTGCGTGTGATATATTATGTATATCGTTGAGTGTGTTTTGTGTGCGTGTGCGTGTGCTTTAGTGTCTTTATATATATCTATATATTGGCTTGTTCGTGTGTGTGTTTATATATGAGTAAATATGTATTTTTATAATGGTTTTGATGTTATGCAGTTTTGGGGTGTGTGTGATTTTAAAATATATATGTTATAAGTTTTTCCGTGTGTATTTGTATATATAAAAATACATGTATTATTTTGTGTAAAGAATTTTGTGGTTTATTTTGAGTTAGTGTTGTGTTTATTTTAGTCCGGTTTGGTGTTGAGTTTGGAAACCGTCCCAAAAATCCAATAGCTGTACCGATCCATTGGCATTCCCTAGCCTCCTATTATAAATTAAAATAAAATATATATTGAGCGGTTATTGAGTCGAATCCATTGTCAGTCGTGCCTGGATGTCGTCGATCCATTCTATGTCAATCCGTCTGCTGTCTTCCATTTCTGTACCACGAAAGGTGAGTTTATCTCACACCTGACTTACATTTTTCATGGATGTTAGATCAATAATGAACTGTTATATGAAATGTATAGGTTGCTAGTAGAAATTGTTTGATTTGATATGTATGTACATTTCATATGTGACACGATATATTCTTATGACACGTAGTTGCACTGATGATACATTTATTGTGATTGATACTATGTGATTGTTGATACTCTAGTTTTAGGAAAATCACTAAGGGTTGAAATGATACATACCCGAACGAACATTAGAATAGGGAAAAATCGTTATGGGTTGAAATGATAGATCTGAACGATTTTTATTGAATTTGGGATTGCGGGTTGAAATGATAGACCCGTAGAAATTTATCAATTGCGGGTTGAAATGATAAATATCCGTATCACTTGACCATAGGGTAGAAAACTATATACAGACACCGTCGGTCATGTTTTCGAAGTAAAACGAGTTTTATTTTAAAATATTTACTTAAGACTTTATATTTATATTTTATTTAAATTTAAATTTTTTTTTGTATATTTTAAATTATGTGTTCTAAAATGATTTTACTTGTAAATACGAATTTAAATGTTATTTAAGATTTTACTTATAAATGTATTTATTTTAAACCATATAATTTATTCCTATAAGTAATTTATCCTTTTTATTTTATTATAAATATTTCTTTAAATCTATTTATATTATTTTAAACTTATATATGTTTATAATCTATTTCTAATTTATTTTAGAATTTTATAAACTTATATATATATATACATATCTATTTTCAAAGTTAATTTTCTTATATATATATAAACTTTAATAAAGTCAAGATGGATAGTTTATATTTCGCGATTTAAATTCGAAGTTTAAAGATGTAAATCTATATAACGATATTTGAATAACGAATGAACTCATATTAAGTTATGAATTGAAATCGATACGAATTTTGTAGAGATGAACTTGAATTGGTAAATTTAAGAAATTGAATTTGATTTGGTTTAAATTATGAACCTTGATAAGAAATGAATGTGAATTGGGTAAATTGATTTATTTTAAATTTATAGTCGATAAGAATTAAATTCAATTTTAAGTGATTAATTATGAATTGGAATATATAGATGTTATATGCGGAATTGATTTTTATATTGTTTGGTTTGAATTAAGAATTTGTTAAATCAATGTATAAGAATGGTTTTAAATCATAATTTGGTTAAATGGAATATAAGATTTTGATTTGAAATGTAGAAGTAATAGTTTTGAACTATATAACTTGAATTATAGTTATAAGACGATTTGGTTTATATTGAAGTTTAATATTTCATTTTAAATTATATAAAAGGAAATTTGAACCTAAGTGTCGAATTTCATTAATCGACTAAAATGGGTTGTGTCAAAATTTAATATATTCGAAGTTAGATATTTAATTTTAAATTCAAATTCGAATATGAGAATTTGTATAAACTATTTTATAAAGTGATTTATAAAATAATGACCACGGTGTGAAAGATGTAAACGATTGGTTGTTAAAGAGACCGGGATCGGCTATTGTCATACTCTCTGCCAATACCGAAAACCACTTTGACAACTGTGTACGCGGTGGAGTTCCAGAATGAAGGGGATGATTTGGCGAACGACTCCATTTTTATTTCATATTAATTACGGGACCCTGACTACCCTGAGTCAGCTTGATGTGGCTAAAACAGGAGCTACGCACGGACCAAGTGAGGTCATAACTCTTATCGAGCACACTTCTTCGATATTATTCTATTACTGTTGAGATTCGATTTGGGCCCTTTTGATTATGGGAGTGTATATCGAGGTTGGCGGTAGTAGCTACTATGCGTTACCACCTGTCCGGCTCTGCAAACGGTGAATCCACCCTGGCATTCCTTGTGTGCCTTGTCACATGCCTTATACGAGCCCACTACGATTTTGTTTTGTACTGTTTTATATGGAGTGCCCTCTGATCAACCTCCAGTTTACGGAGGAATTACGGTACTGTATATACTATGGGAATATATAAACGGTGTAAGGGTAATCATGGTAATCCCGCTTACGCTATTTTGATATTTTTACTTTACTAATAGACACTAATGTATATAAGCGTATTCTACTATATAGTATTAGTTTGACGGATCCTTAAAGGATGGTGATCCCAAACATCCTTTAAGTTATTGATTGCATTTCATCGAACATTTCATTTGAGTTGATTTACTTTCATGAGAATGTTAGTCCTGATCCGAGTTGTTTTGTTTTGCATTATTGCTCGGGTCAGATCGAGTATTACAGCTTTTGAGATTCACTTTCAGAGTTGGAGTTTATATTGGATTGCTCATCTGTATCTACCTGTTCTGTTAGTCCAGTCATCCAGCTATTTCTGTCGTTTCTATTTCAAATTATTATCATTTATTTATGTATCTGAAATTTATTGTTTAAGTCTTCCGCTGCATTATTTATGTAAACTCTGATGTAAATTTATTTAGTAGCTTCATGAACTACCATTGTATTTTGTATTTTCCGCTGCGAGATATTATATTGCTCTATATCTGTGATCTGTGATTCTGTGATTTATTCTGTTTACCCCAAAGCTAATAACAATTTGTTGTTTTGGACGTTTCGAGTTGATATGTTTTGTCGATTCGGCAAGGTCAAAATGGCGGGTCGTTACAAGTGGTATCAGAGCTTTGGTTTGTCAAAGCTTTAGCTTATGAGGTAAAAGCTCATTAGAGATTGGGTAGTAATACCCTAGAATGAGTGGAATCGGTCGTAGAATCCTTTTGAGAGGGAGCGTATTTTTAAAGTATAAATGGTTTTAAAACAAATATTTTCAAATATAAAATTTCTTTTAATATTTGAATCCTTTTATGAAATTTCCCTTCCATTTTGAATCCATCTTCCTTTATTGATCCTCTTTGATTAGGTTCCTTCGTTCGTTCAGCTTTTAAATCAAATTCTATATCTTATCCTTGTCCATTTCAAGGTAAGAAGTAGAAGAAGAGTATAAGTCTTCTAGCCAATCCGTCCTTATTATATATTGGTTTGAAATTTGTATTTTGAAAGATATTATCATATAAGATCTTCTTAATGTAATATTTAATTTGATATTTGTAAATAATTTGGTAATACCAATGGTTTGTAAAGATTTTATGTGTAATGTATTCATATGTTAACTTATAGAATTAATTAAGTGTTATAAGTTTAAATATTGATAACATGAATTTGAAAGATTTAGATATAGTATAGAATGATTTTGTTATATATTTGATTTAATAATAATATTGTTGTATATTTTTTTTGAATTGTAGTTGAATTTTACAAATAAATGAGTGGGGGAGAGATACATTTTCCCTACTTGAAATTTTAATGATTTGAAATATATTATTTATAATATATGATTTAGAGTGTGGTATATATTCTATTTATATATAAAAAGATGTTTTGAGTACTTATTTGACGTTAAAATTGGCCTATCGAATACTTAGTGACTTGGGGTATACGTCTGATCAACGTCTATGTTAAATCCTATATGTACTTGATAGATATAGAGTCACACTCTAGTCGCTTGCAAATGATTTTGGTGATGACTGCAGCATCATCGATATCTATTTTCGGGTTTCGAAAGTGGGATAGATATATATATCGCCAGTCGAGACGTCAAATAAATACTTAAAACTGTATTGAAATATTCGAAATTATTTTAACTTTTGATTTATATATATTTCAAATTATATATATATATATATATATATATATGTATGATAATAAGTATGAATCATTTAAATGTATTAATTATTCAATTGCTAGTTCTTGGCCTCGTTCCTTTTCGGGGACGAAAAGTTTTGAGTAGGGGAGATTGTAACAACCTGCTATTTTTAATGATTTAAATCAAATTTTATTTTGAAAACATTATGCAATTTCTTGTAATGGGAATTTGTAATTTGAAATACGTACAGTGAGATGTAGCAACTGTAAAAATTTCATCGAAAAATTTGAATGTTTGTCGATCGCGCATTTTTCAGGGCAAAGCTGCGCATATCAGTTCAATTTTTATGGATTTTATAATCTCTCCGAATACGGTACGGACAAACATAAAAAATATTCTATTCGTTGTCACGAATTCGACGGCAAAATTCGTTTCGTGAAAATCAGAAGTTTTGACCACCGTTTTCCTATCCGTATTTTACGTTTAAGGGGTCCGTAACGCGTTTTTGAACGGAGCATGCAGACACTGCAAATTATACACCGTTGTGTCCGTCTCGTCGAGCTGATTACCAAAATATATTTATTTGTCAGTTTCGGTGCTCGGTTCGCGCTGAAACTGCGAAAAGGCTTGCGCAGTTCATTTTTGAAACAGTGACATTTGAGTTCGATGTGTCCCTTTTACGATTCTACATGCTCTTCTATCCAATTTGGATCTGCAAACCCATTCGGTAACTTCACTATGGTGCATTATTTTCATTTTTTGCTTAGGTTGGGCACTTTCATTTCAACATGAGTGAACCATGCATGCAAGTTTTGGTTGGCACTTATATTTGTATATTACAAAAGGCATGCACGTTGTTTCCATTTCTCTTTCTAAATTCATAAAGCTTTGTACACGTTAAAAAGCCATGCACTTCTAACTCATTCCCATGCATGCGTTCTTGACCATTTCAATTCCAAAGCAACGTTTTTACTTTACTTTCAAAACTTGAAAAATCTACGTGTGTTAGCCATTATCGGTTGCCTAAAGAAGCGTTCCATTGACCGGAGGAAGCGGTCAAATGGCCTTCCGTGTGTACCATCCCTTTATTTAACGCAACAACCTTCACATCTCATTTCTTCTTCTTCATCTGTCCGAGCATTCAAAAAAAAAAAAAAGTAGAAAAAGGGAAAAGCTGCTCTGTCATATTCCTTCCCAAAATAGCAGCTACTTCTCCTACCGTTATTTTTTCTTTCCCCAGCTCTTCGCTTTCTTCATCTCCGACGTGAACCCCCTATCGCTGCTCCGCCATCCAAGCCCTACGTCGAACAAGCTTCCTCCCTCCGCACTTGAAGCTACCCCGCCTCCATTAACTCGCTCCGACCTGCTCTCCCATGCTTAACCCACTCCATTGAATCAGCATGTCCATCCCCAACCGAACCCGAGCCGCTCTTGAACTCCTTCAGCCCAGCACCGAGCATTTATTCACAGGCACGCTGAACTGCAGCCCGTCCCCTACTTCCTACCATTGCCGAGCTCTCATCAACTCAGTGCGTGAATTATACACAAACATATATATATTAATACATTTATTTTAGAGAAAATGTTCTATCTTCTTTTGTTTTGGTGTTCGATTGTGTATTTTTTTGTGTGGGTGGCTTTATGTGTGTGATGATGTGTGCGTGTGGTGTTGTGTTTTCTTATGATTTTGGGGTAATATTATATATAAATGTTTTGGTGTGTAACGTTTTGCTGTATTGAATCTTATGAATATATACATATATGTGGTTTTATCATGATGTGCGTGAGTAGCTTCGAAATTTATTTGTTTTGAAAAAAATATATTATATAATTTATTGGCTTTGGGTGATTATATAATGTATAATATATATACGCTTCAACGTAATGTGTGGTGTGAGTGATATATATGTTATATTGTGTTATTTGCGTGTGATATATTATATATATCGTTGAGTGTGTTTTGTGTGCGTGTGCGTGCGCTTTAGTGTCTTTATATATATCTATATATTGGCTTGTTCGTGTGTGTGTTTATATATGAGTAAATATGTATTTTTATAATGGTTTTGATGTTATGCAGTTTTGGGGTGTGTGTGATTTTAAAATATATATGTTATAAGTTTTTCCGTGTGTATTTGTATATATAAAAATACATGTATTATTTTGTGTAAAGAATTTTGTGGTTTATTTTGAGTTAGTGTTGTGTTTATTTTAGTCCGGTTTGGTGTTGAGTTTGGAAACCGTCCCAAAAATCCAATAGCTGTACCGATCCATTGACATTCCCTAGCCTCCTATTATAAATTAAAATAAAATATATATTGAGCGGTTATTGAGTCGAATCCATTGTCAGTCGTGCCTGGATGTTTTCGATCCATTCTATGTCAATCCGTCTGCTGTCTTCCATTTCTGTACCATGAAAGGTGAGTTTATCTCACACCTGACTTACATTTTTCATGGATGTTAGATCAATAATGAACTGTTATATGAAATGTATAGGTTGCTAGTAGAAATTGTTTGATTTGATATGTATGTACATTTCATATGCGACACGATATATTATTATGACACGTAGTTGCACTGATGATACATTTATTGTGATTGATACTATGTGATTGTTGATACTCTAGTTTTAGGAAAATCACTAAGGGTTGAAATGATACATACCCGAACGAACATTAGAATAGGGAAAAATCGTTATGGGTTGAAATGATAGATCTGAACGATTTTTATTGAATTTGGGATCGCGGGTTGAAATGATAGACCCGTAGAAATTTATCAATTGCGGGTTGAAATGATAAATATCCGTATCACTTGACCATAGGGTAGAAAACTATATACAGACACCGTCGGTCATGTTTTCGAAGTAAAACGAGTTTTATTTTAAAATATTTACTTAAGACTTTATATTTATATTTTATTTAAATTTAATTTTTTTTTGTATATTTTAAATTATGTGTTCTAAAATGATTTTACTTGTAAATACGAATTTAAATGTTATTTAAGATTTTACTTATAAATGTATTTATTTTAAACCATATAATTTATTCCTATAAGTATTTTATCCTTTTTATTTTATTATAAATATTTCTTTAAATCTATTTATATTATTTTAAACTTATATATGTTTATAATCTATTTCTAATTTATTTTAGAATTTTATAAACTTATATATATATACATATCTATTTTCAAATTTAATTTTCTTATATATATATATAAACTTTAATAAAGTCAAGATGGATAGTTTATATTTCGCGATTTAAATTCGAAGTTTAAAGATGTAAATCTATATAACGATATTTGAATAACGAATGAACTCATATTAAGTTATGAATTGAAATCGATACGAATTTTGTAGAGATGAACTTGAATTGGTAAATTTAAGAAATTGAATTTGATTTGGTTTAAATTATGAACCTTGATAAGAAATGAATGTGAATTGGGTAAATTGATTTATTTTAAATTTATAGTCGATAAGAATTAAATTCAATTTTAAGTGATTAATTATGAATTGGAATATATATATGTTATATGCGGAATTGATTTTTATATTGTTTGGTTTGAATTAAGAATTTGTTAAATCAATGTATAAGAATGGTTTTAAATCATAATTTGGTTAAATGGAATATAAGATTTTGATTTGAAATGTAGAAGTAATAGTTTTGAACTATATAACTTGAATTATAGTTATAAGACGATTTGGTTTATATTGAAGTTTAATATTTCATTTTAAATTATATAAAAGGAAATTTGAACCTAAGTGTCGAATTTCATTAATCGACTAAAATGGGTTGTTTCAAAATTTAATATATTCGAAGTTAGATATTTAATTTTAAATTCAAATTCGAATATGAGAATTTGTATAAACTATTTTATAAAGTGATTTATAAAATAATGACCACGGTATGAAAGATGTAAACGATTGGTTGTTAAAGAGACCGGGATCGGCTATTGTCATACTCTCTGCCAATACCGAAAACCACTTTGACAACTGTGTACGCGGTGGAGTTCCAGAATGAAGGGGATGATTTGGCGAACGACTCCATTTTTACTTCATATTAATTACGGGACCCTGACTACCCTGAGTCAGCTTGATGTGGCTAAAACAGGAGCTACGCACGGACCAAGTGAGGTCATACCTCTTATCGAGCACACTTCTTCGATATTATTCTATTACTGTTGAGATTCGATTTGGGCCCTTTTGATTATGGGAGTGTGTATCGAGGTGGGCGGTAGTAGCTACTATGCGTTACCACCAGTCCGGCTCTGCAAACGGTGAATCCACCCTGGCATTCCTTGTGTGCCTTGTCACATGCCTTATACGAGCCCACTACGATTTTGTTTTGTACTGTTTTATATGGAGTGCCCTCTGATCAACCTCCAGTTTACGGAGGAATTACGGTACTGTATATACTATGGGAATATATAAACGGTGTAAGGGTAATCATGGTAATCCCGCTTACGCTATTTTGATATTTTTACTTTACTGATAGACACTAATGTATATAGCGTATTCTACTATATAGTATTAGTTTGACGGATCCTTAAAGGATGGTGATCCCAAACATCCTTTAAGTTATTGATTGCATTTCATCGAACATTTCATTTGAGTTGATTTACTTTCATGAGAATGTTAGTCCTGATCCGAGTTGTTTTGTTTTGCATTATTGCTCGGGTCAGATCGAGTATTACAGCTTTTGAGATTCACTTTCAGAGTTGGAGTTTGTATTGGATTGCTCATCTGTATCTACCTGTTCTGTTGGTCCAGTCATCCAGCTATTTCTGTCGTTTCTATTTCAAATTATTATCATTTATTTATGTATCTGAAATTTATTGTTTAAGTCTTCCGCTGCATTATTTATGTAAACTCTGATGTAAATTTATTTAGTAGCTTCATGAACTACCATTGTATTTTGTATTTTCCGCTGCGAGATATTATATTGCTCTATATCTGTGATTCTGTGATTTATTCTGTTTACCCCAAAGCTAATAACAATCTGTTGTTTTGGACGTTTCGAGTTGATATGTTTTGTCGATTCGGCACGGTCAAAATGGCGGGTCGTTACGTAATTACTTTATTAATTTAACCTTAAATAATTATCAATCTTATTTAGACCATAACTAATGCATACGATGACGAAAATTAACAATTTCAGAAGCATTGTGATCGTATTGACAAGATCTACGACTCTGGACTGAAACGGGACAATTCTGGACTGTTGGAATTTTGGACTAAATCACGAACGAATGTGAGATTTCTTTATTTAAAGTAAATAGTTAATTAAATTAATTTGTTGCGATGTAATAATCACATGGTTATGCTTCAGTTCAATTTTTTTTCGACATTTTGATGATGGTTGATCTGTGTTGTGATGGATAGTTGTAGATCCATATAATTATCACCTCTTATGTTATCATTTTTGTTGTTTTGAATTGATCTATTTTATCAATTCAAAAATAAAAGAAATATGATTGTCATTTTATGTTATCACTCTTATTTTCCCTTTTTATTTGATTTGATTTAGTTTTATCATTCAACGTAGAAAAAAAATAAAGATAACAATTTTGGCGATAGAATTTTATTCACATTCGTTATATGAATAAAAAGAGCAAACTTAGTGATAGAATTTTATTCAAATTTCTTATATGAATAAAAAGATCAAAACTTGATTAATGACATTGAATTTTATATACATTTCTTTGTAAATAAAAAAAAGAACAAAACATGACATTGAATTTCTATTTACATTTACATTTGTAAATAGAATAGAACAAAACATTGAAATTTTATTTATATTTTTCTATGTAAATAAAAGTAGGAATTAAACATTGAAACATAAAAGTAGGAATTAAACAATGAAATTTTATTTACATTTTTCTATGTAAATAAAAGTAGGAATTTACCATCGAAACTGTATTTACATTTTTGCTATGTAAATAAAAGAACCAAATTAGCGATGAAATCTTATTTGCATTTTCCTTTGTAAATAAAAGAATCAAATTTGCAATGAAACCGTATTTACATTTTTGCTATGTAAATAAAAGAACCAAATTAGCGATGAAATCTTATTTGCATTTTCCTTTGTAAATAAAAGAATCAAATTTGCAATGAAATCTTATTTACATTTTTGCTATGTAAATAAAAGAACCAAATTAGTGATGAAATCTTATTTGCATTTTCCTTTGTAAATATAAGAATCAAATTTGCAATGAAATCTTTTTTACATTTTTGCTATGTAAATAAAAGAACCAAATTAGCGATGAAATCTTATTTGCATTTTTCTTTGTAGATAAAAGAATCAAATTTGCAATGAAATCTTATTTACGTTCTTGCTATGTAAATAAAAGAACCAAATTAGCGATGAAATCTTTGTAAATAAAAGAATTAAATTTGCAATGGAACCATATTTACATTTTTGCTATGTAAATAAAAGAACCAAATTAGCGATGAAATCTTATTTGCATTTTTCTTTGTAAATAAAAGAATTAAGTTAGCGATTGAATCTTATTGATACATTTCATATGTAGATAAAAAGAACAAATTTAGTTGTAAGTAAAAATTGTGATCATTAGAAAATGAACAAAATTTGGATCATTAGGAAAAGTACAAAATTTGATAATTGGAAAAAGAACAAACTTTTTGATGCTATTTTATCTGCATTTATTTGTGTAAATGAAAAGAACGAACACCTTATTTTCAATGTTATGTAAATAAGAAATAGAATAAGTTATATTTATTTACATGTAGTGTAAATAAATAAGAAATAGAAAAAGTTATATTTATTTACATGTAGTGTAAATAAATAAGAAATAGAAGAAGTTACATTTATTCACATGTAGAGTAAATAAATAATAAAAAAAGGGAATGTTTTATTTACATTTAGTGTAAATAAAACATGACATAATAAAAAGGGACATTTTATTTATATCTAGTGTTGATAAAATATGACATAGAAAAGAATTACATTTTTGTTTGCATTTTTAGATGCAAATAAAACATAGAAAGAGATTACACTTTTTATTTGCAAATTAGTTGCAAATAAAGGACATGAATATGAAAAGTACCTTTTCATTCACTTTTTAAATATGAATAAAATTATGGGAATAAAAAGTACAGTTTGTTTCCATTTCATATGTAACTAAAAACACCGTTTTAAAAAGTGAATTTTTATTTGCAAACTAGCTGCAAATAAAAACGTGAATTTGAGAAAATACGTTTTTACTTTGCAAACTAGTTGCAAATAAAAATAAGAATTTATAAAGTACATTTTATTTGTAATTCAGTTATTAATAAAAATATGCTATTGGAAAATGTTGAGACAAGTCCCACATTGAGGAATTTGTAAAATGAATCCTGTATAACTATAATGAGTTCACCCTTCACATTGCCAATTGGTTTTGTGATAATTCGGGGTTCTCTAACATGGTATCAGAGCTCCGGATTTCTGTAGAGTTGAAGAGAAAGTGCTTCAACAAATTGAAGGTGATGAGAAAGTGCATCACAAAATCGAAGAGAAAGTGTTTCGATCTCAACAACTTTGAAGCAAGGTGGTGTGTTGAATGGTGCTTCAAAGTTGTCCCACATCGGGAAATACTGAACTAAGATCCTGGATATAAAACTAAGATGTTCTCCATCACATAGCCAATTGGTTTTGTGATAACAAGGGGATTAATAAAAAAACTAACATGGTATCGAAGCGGGTTTAATTCGTGCGCACAATGCCACACTTATCCACGTCACCCAATATAAAGGTCCACGTGTTAGGCTCATGATATGCCACACGTGCGGGGGCGTGTTGAGACAAGTCCCACATTGAGGAATTTGTAAAATGAATCCTGTATAACTATAATGAGTTCACCCTTCACATTGCCAATTGGTTTTGTGATAATTCGGGGTTCTCTAACAGAAAATATATCTTTATTCAAAATTTAGATATGAATAAAATCATGAAATTAAAGGAAGTATTTTATTCATATTTTAGGTGTGAATAAGAACATGCTTTTTAGAACGTGATTTTTATTTATAATTTAGAGATAAATAAAAACAGAGATATAATAATGACATTTTATAATCATGGTCGATGCGATTAAATATAATAGAAATTAAAAGTGACATTTTTATCGTCACTTGAGAGGCGATAAAAAGAATGGATTTGTATAGTTGAAATCGCCAACGAGTTATATTTATATTTATATATAAATATAAATAATAAAATTAAACGAAACGCGCGTGGTAGTTTGCTTATCGGCAATCGTAACTTTAAATGATTATACCGAAAGATCCGACCGTTGGATTTTCCCAAAACAGGAACTGTTAGGACCGCTTTGGGAAGAGCTTTCCAATGATATAAAATTCATCAAAATCCGACAGATAGATTTCAAGATATGCGTAAATCAAAATTTGGTAAAAACAACGTTAGGGCCGCCCACTGACCCGAAGCGTCGTTTTATTTATTTTGAGCTATTTTTAAATAAACGGAAATAGCGATAAATCATTATATATAGATATTAACGATATGAAATGATTTTAAAAGATAATTATGCGAATAATTATTTGAAAAGACCGAGTTTAACTCATTTTAAATAATTGCATGACGATTAAATCAAAGATATAAGAAGACAATGGTAGAAGACCGGCGATCTTCACATCGAATGGACATCGACTACTGATGCCTTGGACTGACTTGCTCCAAGGACGGGGTTGAAGCAGTAGTTGTCCGGACGTATGTGTTGATTGTCCGGATAAGCGAGAACCTATCAGGTGTCTCCGGTTTCGTTCAGATCCAGAACGGACTTGTAAATGGATGCGTGTCTGATGTTGGAATTCATTCCATGTAATTAAATCGATTTGTATTAATATATGTCTAGTTGGTGGTGGAGAATTTATTCTCTGCTTAACACCCTGGTATATAGTAATAGTTATCGATCGCATGGCGTGAATTGTCAATGTGGCACGCCAATATGCAATGATCAAGGCTTTTGTTGAAAAGCAAGTCTTGTGGTAGATGACCAAAGCATAGCTTGTTTAGGCATAGCTTTGAGTATAGCGTGACTTCGCGAGCCTCACACCCCAGTATGAGTCAAAAACGGGATATGGACCGTAGGGAGTGCACACGTTTCTTTCTAGCTAGGGGTAGTGTCAGTGCTTAAACTGGCTGGCATTTTACTTATGTGGATGTTGGATTGAGGTACCTCGAGCTTTATAGGTTGTTAGTGACCGTATCGAGGTCCAAAGGGACCGGGAAACGTGTGTTCAAGAATTTGCAATCCACTACCGTTAGGTGGGGACCGACCCTACCGCATCCAAGAGTTGCCCATAGGTGTGATCCTGAGGCATTTGCTAGAGTGTCTCGAATCGGAGAGGACGATCCCTAGCCTCGATTTCATGTCAGAAAACCAATTTCCAATACGACATTACGGTCTTGATTGTAAACTTATATATGGCGACATAGTATATGGTACCTATGCCGTCTAGGATTGATACATTTATATCGAAGTATTTTAATACTGCTTAGAAACTAAAAATAATATTAAAAATATTATTTTACACGTATTAAGCATGTTTGATCATCATAAGGGAAAACTCTATCCTCTGGTTTGCGTTGCATTGTGTGATAGGACTTGAGTCTTATGATGATTCCATTTTCAAAAGTCATTTCGTTGTTTTTGTATAAACTTTATTAAACCATGCACTGGCAATCCAATGGAGTAAACCCATTCCGCGTTAGCGGTGTGGTCCTGTGAATCGCCATAATGTTAGTTAGTATAGAAAGATTTCTCATACCAGTCCCACAACTGACTTGATGTTTGTTTCACTTTGCAAACTCGGGTGCCCTCTCTTTACACGGGCAGCCAAGTAACAGGTTTTTAGGGAGACATTTGCTGGATTGGAGACTGCTTGGAAGAAGAAGATGAAGACTCTCCTTTTTTCTTTATTTTACACTTTAGAGACTTTATTTCATCTTGTATCTTGATGTACGTTTGGAGTTGGAACTTATCTCCTTTGATTCAGACTTTTATTTTGCTAAGTTGTATCCTGTAACTGCGTACTCTGTGGTTCTGTTGATGTGATGTTTATGACATTTATCTTTTCGCTGCAATAATTATGTGTTATAATATTATCTGAGATCTGTTGTTGTTATAAATATGTTGTATTCCAAATGTTTATCCATACTTTCGTGCAACGGAAGTTTGGGGTCGTCACAGTTGGTATCAGAGCCTAAGGTTTACCTTAGCTTCGGAGTATAACATATTTAGAACAATTCGTATAGATAGAATCCACATTATTCTAAGGCGAGTAGCTCATTAGAGATAGGACTAGTAATGTCCTAAAATGAGCACAGCAGAATAACACATATTTATCAGTCATTACATCATCATCTTTTCTTCTTGTCCTTATCTTATCTTTTCTTAAAATTTTCATTTTTGTTGGTCTGATTCTTTCCTTGATGGTACAGACTGATTGAAAATGGATACCAGAGCAAGAACAGCCCGAGGTGGAGCTCGAGGCGGGGCCAGAGGAGGAACCCGAGGGGGAGCTAGAGGGCCAACTAGAGACGAGACCCCTATTACTCAGGAACATCCTACTTCAGAGGTCGTAGCATAACCACCTCCACCTCCATAGCCCTTCGACTTGGAGAGAATGTCAAAGAAATTCGGAAATCTAGGAGGTGTACCCTTCACCGGGCGAGAGTCTGCGATTCAGGTAGAGTCATGGCTTAAGGACTGTGAAAAGATCTTAGAGGGCTTAGAATTAGAGGATCAGCGAAAGCGTTTCCTGGCAGTGTGGCAATTAAAAGACGAAGCTGGACATTGGTGGGATACGGTCAAGATCTGCAATGATGTGGCCAATATGTCTTGGGCCAAATTTAAAGAACTTTTCAATGACAAGTATGTTCCCCCACAAGTAGGAGAGTGTCTTCGTGAGCAGTTCGTCAACCTACAGCAAGGGAGTATGTCTGTTTCTGAGTTTGTGAGGAAGTTTGATGAGCTTTCACGATATGCTCCTGGGTTGATTCAGGATCCAGTAGAGAAGAATAAAAAATTCATCAAGGGCCTTTCAAAGAAATATTTGAACATAGTCACTGCTCATATCAAGCTTCCATTCAATGAAATAGTAGAGATGGCTTGCCGCTACGAGGAGAATGACGAGTCTGGACCGCAGGATAGAGTGAAAAGTCAAAGCAACAACAGAAGGAGCAGGCTAACAAGAAACCGGAGGCAAGCAATTCTTCTGCCGCTAAGCCTCAAGGGAAGAAGAGGGACAGGAGCAAGTTGACATGCTTTAACTGCGGCAAGACTAGACATTTTGTGTCCGAGTGTAAAGCTCCTAAAAGGGTCAAGAGGAAAGAATCCGGACCTGGCCAGAATCGTAACCAGAGTTCTCAGAATCGTGGCCAGAGTTCTCAGGATTGTGGCCAGAACCCCAAGAACACTCAGGATTGCTATAACTGCCATAAGCCGGGGCACTTTACCAGAAACTGTCTCCTATTGAAGAAAACTGAAGTGGCACATGTTTATGAGGGAGCAGATGCACCAGCTTCTGCCGAGGGGCCAGGTAAACCCGATGTCTTAGGAAGTACTCTTAATATTAAAGACATTCATATTACTGTCTTATTTGACACTGGTGCAACACGAAGTTTTATTTCTAATGATGCAATTAAACAGTTAAAACTGAAACCAAGAAAACTCAAAAATTTGATTAGAGCTAATAGTCCGATAGGAGGTTTTCTTACTCTCGATCAGTATTGTAGAGTACCTGTTTCTTATTCTCGCTACCAGTTTCCCTTTGACTTGATCGTTATGAGTTTCTCTGGTTATGATGTTATTCTTGGGATAGATTGGCTGACAAAATATGAGGCCGAAGTCAAATGTGCCGAAAGTATTGTCGAAGTTAAAACTAATCTGGGGAATGTATGTATCTCATGCCACGGGTCAGCCACCGACAGAAAAACATTCTGGTCTTCCCTAGAAGTCACCCCTACTTCTATTGAGGATATCCTTGTCGTCAGAGATTACGCCGATGTATTCAAAGAAGTTGAGGGTTACCTCCGCATAGAGAAATCAGCTTCCGAATTGACTTGGATCCGAATGTAAGGCATGTCGTACATCCTATTCGAAGAATGTCGCCAAAAGAAAAAGAGGAGCTGAGAAATCAAACCAAGCAACTTTTGTGTAAGGGTCTGATCAGGCCTAGCTTCTCAGAATGGGAAGCAGCAGTGGTATTGGTCCCAAAGTCAGACGGTACCCTCAGGTTATGTGTGGACTACCGCGATATCAACAAACAAATGCTGAAAAACAAATATCCACTTCCACGAATTGATGATTTATTAGACCGCTTGCATGGAGAACGAGTATTCTCTAGGATGGACCTAGCTACAGGTTTCCATCAACTGTGCATCGCAGAAGAGTGTGTTCCTTTAACTGCTTTCAGAGGACCGTATATATTTTATGAATGGCTAGTAATGCCCTTCGGTCTATGTAATGCTCCAGCATACTTTGTTGATCTGATGAATAGAGTGTTCAGAGATGTTTTAAATAAATTCATGCTGGTGTTCATAGATGACATCCTCATCTTTTCTGAACCCACTGCTGAGCACGAACAACATCTGAGAGAAGTCTTGGAGATTTTGCGAAGAAATGTGCTGAAAGCCAAATTCTCCAAATGCATATTCTGGCAAGAAGAGGTGAAATTCCTCGGACATGTTGTATCAAAAGAAGGCATCTCATTAGATCCAAGAAATATCTCAGCCATCCAAGAGTGGAAGCAGCCTAGAACTCCCACAGAGGTCAGAAGCTTCTTAGGACTGGCTGGCTATTATCGGAAATTTGTCAAAGATTTTTCAAAGGTAGCTTGTCCATTGACAAACCTGACCAAGACGCATACGAAATTCAATTGGACACCCGAATGCGAGGCAGTTTTCCAAGATCTAAAAAAAGGTTGACCAATGCTCCTGTGTTGACCATCATAGATGGCAATCAGGATTTGAAAGTCTGGACCGACGCTTCTAAACAAGGTTGTCTCTTTTATAAATCAACATGTCAGAGATAACATTTTCTTTTAATGTCAAATCTCATTTTAACATGTTAACCCTTATCTATTTAAGGAATTGGTGCGGTGCTGATGCAAAGAGACAAAGTGGTCGCATATGCTAGCCGCCAATTGAAACCGCATGAGAAGAATTATGCCACGCATGATCTTGAGCTAATGGCTATTGTGTTTGCTCTTAAAATATGGAGGTACTATCTCTTGGGTGAGAAGTTCGAAATATATATGGATCACAAATCCTTGAAGCATCTATTTACCCAAAGAGATTTGAATATGAGGCAGCAACGCTGGGTTGAATTTCTTGCATCATATGATCTGGATATCCTATATACTCCAGGGAAAGCCAACGTTGTAGCCGATGCACTCAGTAGAAAGAATGCAGATGGCGACAAGCTCATTCTCGCCAATCTCATTATCTCTCCTACTCTGATTGATAAAGTCTCTGCTCTTCAGAAGGATGATAAATTTATTCCGAGGATTATCAAAAGAATTCAGGATGGCGAAACCACGAGTTTTCAAATTGACGACAAAGGGGTTCTGAGGCTATTAGGCCGAATCTGTGTCCCATACGATTCTAAGCTCAGAAGGGAGGTTATGGATGAATGTCATAAATCAAAGCTTAGCATTCACCCTGGGGTGAGCAAGATGTATCACGACCTCAAGCACACATTTTGGTGGAGGTCCATGAAGAGAGATATTTCTATTTATGTTGCTAGATGTCCCACTTGTCATCAAGTTAAAAGTGATCAACAGAAGCTGGCGGGTTTGTTGCAACCGCTAGGAGTTCCTGGTTGAAGGTGGGAGGAAATTTCTATGGACTTTATTGATGGCTTGCCCCGAAGAAGAAAAGGGAATGATAGTATATGGGTGATTGTAGACCGCTTAACGAAGTCTGCCCGTTTCATCCCTGTCAGGTCCAGTAGAACAGCTCGAAGTTTGGCGCAGCTTTATCTTAAAGAGATAGTCAGACTACACGGAGTTCCCAAAAGCATTGTCAGTGATCGGGATCCATTATTTACTAGCAAATTCTGGGAAGCTTTTCAAGAAGAGCTTGGGACCAAATTAAACCTGAGCACTTGTGACGGCCGGGAATTTCGCTCGATCCGAATCAGTCGCTAAACCAATTTAGACTGTTCGAAACCCCTGATCGTTTGAGAACAGGACAAATCAGAACACAAACAGAAGAACATTTCATTGTTATTACAACAATTCCATCAGAATACAAGAATATACAGAGTATAAATGAATAAATTACATTTGATAAATATCAGAGATTACATTAAATTACATAGCAGTGGAAAAATAATACAAAGCACAACTGAAGGTGATATACGGATACAGAGCTTTTCGGATATCATTCCAGCTATAAACCAGGATCCTGTGAATATAAATCTGCAAAACCAAAACTACTTGCTGCCCGTGCGGAAAATAGGGGCACCCAGAGTTTAGGTTAAAACAATAAACTCCAGGTCAGTCATGTGACTGGTGTGAGAACTAAAACAGTTATTAAAACTTTATTTTAAAAGAGAGTAATTCAAGGGACCACACCGCATAACACGGAACGGGTTTCCTCCAAAGAATACCAGTGCATAGAATAAACAACGCAATGCTTTTTCGAAAAATGAAGCTATTATAAGACCCAGGTCCCATCACACAATGCAACGCAAGCCGGAGGATAGGGTTTTCCCTTATAATAGCAAAACATGCTTGGTACGTTTAAAACAAATCATTTGATACTATAATAAGTGTATAGTGTCAAAACAATTTCAATCATAAATATAGATCATAGACGGCATGGGTACCATATATCATGTCGCCATACTAGTTCTACAATTAAAACCGCAATACACATATTGGAAATTGGATTTCCGTCATGAGTCGAGGCAAGGGGCAAGCTCCTCTCCGCGTTCGAGACACTCTAGCAAATGTCCCAGGGCTACGCACTCTGGGCAACCCCTGGATGCTTCAGGGCCGTTCCTCACTTACGTTAGAGGATTATTTATTCCTGAACACACGTTTCCCGGTCCTTACAGACCTATAATCGAGGCGCCTCGCATTCCAACAACCACATAGGTGAAAAGTATATAAATGTCAGGGCTGGTAAGTCACTGACACCACCAAAGCTAGAAAGAAACGTCGTGCTCTCCCTGCAGTCCGTATCCCGTTTTTGACTCATACCGAGGTGTGAGGCTCGCGAATTCACGTTATACACAAAGCTGCCACGTAGGCCGTGCTTTGATCATCAACCACAAGACTTTGCTTTTCAACAGAAGCCTTGATCTATGCAACTCAGCGTGCCACATAGGCAATTCATGCCATGCGATTGATATCTATCGATATATAACCTCTAAGCTCGTACGTCTCAGAGAAGGGCGTTATGCAAAAGAATAAATTCTCCGCCGCCAAACAGATATATATTTAACAGAAATCAATTAACACAGAATAAAATCCAATGTCAGACACACAATCCATTTACAAGTTCGTTCTGGGTCTGAACGAAACCGAAGGCACTTTCCTCGCATATCCATCCATCTCCAAGTACGTCTGGACGACCACCAACTATTTCCATCCTCTTGGGTGTATAGCCCAATCAGGATCGTCAGTAATTACCCAAACGATGTGAAGACTTCCGGTCTTCGACCACCGTCTTCATCTTCGACTTATCGTCGAATCGGTTATTCAGAATGGGTATAAACCCGGCCTTTCCGAACAACCAGCGTATATTAAAAACAAATGTTACACAAACGCAACATACGCCTCATACCAATTCAGAATATTCTTTTATTCTCAAAATCACATTCTTAGGGCAAGGTTCCCATTAATTTTATCCAAGATAAATTCTTTAAAATTTATCCTTTAAACTTCCTTTGGATGTCATATCAAACTAAATTATGGTCTTTCAAACTAGTCGAGATTAGAGAACCACACCGAAGTAATTATTTATTTTATTTCCCAATCCCAACCTATTCATCCCATGAAGCAAAACTGGCGATACTCCATATCTAATACCATGGTGTTATCGGTAAAATTAATTACCATTTCACGTTCAAATCTAATTAAAGATTTAACTATCGCTTTGGAGCAAAACTGGTAATACTCCATTCTCGCTCATTTTCTAAATTTGATAATTTAGATTACAAATTCACATTTCAATCTAATTGCAGATTCATTAAAACTCCTTTTATTGGGTTAAAGAACTAATGTCTTTTAAAACACAGTTCACGATAAACCCAAATCACATTCTATTTATTATCGGGTTAAAGAACAAGTGTTATTTAAAACACCGTTCACAATAAACCCACAAATCAATTCTAATTCAATTCAAATCAAATATATTAGGAAATCCGATTATTTAAAAACCCCTTTTAAATCTAATTTATTTATTTAAAAATAATTGGGTTTTAAATTTAGTTCAAACTAGTTCATTTTGATAAAAATCTATTTTTATCTTTTCAAATATGGAGTTTTTCATCCCAAATTTTCCCAAATCATTTCTTATGATTTTACACAAATTATTACTATTTTCAATAATTTTATCAAGGCCCGTACAGTCGATTTCCAACAACGGCCATCGAACTGCACTTACAGCGACCTTTTTCAAATTTGATTTGGACGTATCTCTAAATCCACCGTTAGATTTTGAATTTATAATATTCGTTAGAAAGCTCTTTTCGATACGAACCCAACGGTTCTGGTTTTAGGAGAATCCGACGGTCGGATCTCCCGTAATGTCCGTTTTAAATAAATGGTTGAAATTCACGAACTGTCGCGGCGCAGCGCGTTCTATTCAGGCTATTATATATATATAATATAATATATATTTCGTCGATTTCTATTTAAAACGAATTTTATAAAAATCGTTTTGAATTGGTTTCAAAAACAATTTCAACCTTTATTTCAATTCAAATCAAAATTGAATTTTCTATGATAAATTCGTTTTAAAATTCATTTCTATTCAATTCAAATTTCAATTCATTATGAATTCATTTCAATTCGCTTTCAATTCAATTTGAATTCTTTTTCAATTCAATTCAATTTCAAAGTCGTTTTCTATTCGATTCAATTCAAATTGGTTTCCTATTCGATTCAATTCAAATTGGTTTTCTATTCGATTCAATTCAAATTGGTTTTCTATTCGATTCAATTCAAATTGGTTTTCTATTCGATTCAATTCAAATTGGTTTTCTATTCGATTCAATTCAAATTGGTTATCTATTCTATTTGGATTCAATTTGTTTTCTATTCAATTTAATTCGAAATCGTTTTATATTCAATTCATTTCGAAATCGTTTTATATTCAATTCATTTCGAAATCGTTTTATATTCAATTCATTTCGAAATCGTTTTTATTCAATTCATTTTGAAATCGTTTTATATTCAGTTCATTGCGAAATCGTTTTATATTCAATTCGTTATATATTCCATTCATTTCGAAATCGCTTTATATTCAATTCGAATTCAATTCATTATATATTCCATTCATTTGGAAATCGCTTTCTTTTCTATTCAAATTCGATTGATTTTCTATTCTATTCAAATTCAAATTTCAATTCATTATGAATTCATTTCAATTTGCTTTCAATTCAAATTGAATTCTTTTTCAATTCAATTCAATTTCAAAGTCGTTTTCTATTTGATTCAATTCAAATTGGTTACCTATTCAATTCAATTCAAATTGGTTTTCTATTCGATTCAATTCAAATTGGTTTTCTATTCGATTCAATTCAAATTGGTTTTCTATTCGATTCAATTCAAATTGGTTTTCTATTCGATTCAATTCAAATTGGTTTTCTATTCGATTCAATTCAAATTGGTTTTCTATTCTATTTGGATTCAATTTGTTTTCTATTCAATTTAATTCGAAATCGTTTTATATTCAATTCATTTCGAAATCGTTTTATATTCAATTCATTTCGAAATCGTTTTATATTCAATTCATTTCGAAATCGTTTTATATTCAACTCATTTCGAAATCGTTTTATATTCAATTCGAATTCAATTCGCTATATATTCCATTCATTTCGAAATCGCTTTATATTCAATTCGAATTCAATTCGTTATATGTTCCATTCATTTCGAAATCGCTTTCTTTTCTATTCAAATTCGATTGATTTTCTATTCTATTCAAATTCAAATTTCAATTCAAAATATTCGATTTCGAAATCACTTTTCAATATTCCTTTTAAAATGAATAAAATCGATATAAATATCATTCACGTCAAAATGGCGTCAATCTAACCAACACGGCTTCATATATTTATATTTTCAAATATTCTATTCAACAAATGAATATTTATTTTTGTCAACACACGACTAATCTCAACGAATGAGTACTGTCCACGTGTGACTATTTTTGTTATTTAAAATATTTATTCAACACGTGGATGTTTTTAACACTTCATATTCTCAATAAAAATATAGTTTTCATTGTCGATTCATTTTATTTTAAAATACGATTACATTCAACACATGAATTTCAAATCGACGAACGAATTGCAACTCAACACATGAATATTCTATATAGTTTGTATATATATAAAAATGTGATTTTTATCGCTAAAGCCATTTGTTTAAATTCAAATAATATTCTACACATGAAATTCAACTCGACGAACGAATTGCCACTCAACACATGAATATTCTATATAGTTTGTATATATATAAAAATGTGATTTTTATTGCTAAAGCCATTTGTTTAAATTCAAATAATATTCAACACATGAATTTCAACTCGACGAACGAATTGCAACTCAACACATGAATATTCTATATAGTTTGTACATATATAAAAATGTGATTTTTATTGCTAAAGCCATTTGTTTAAATTCAAATAATATTCAACACATGAATTTCAACTCGACGAACGAATTGCAACTCAACACATGAATATTCTATATAGTTTGTATATATATAAAAATGTGATTTTTATTGCTAAAGCCATTTGTTTAAATTCAAATAATATTCAACACATGAATTTCAACTCAATGAACGAATTGCAACTCAACACGTGAATATTCTATATAGTTTGTACCTATATAAAAATGTGATTTTTATTGCTAAAGTTATTTGTTTAAATTCAAATAATATTCAACACATGAGTTTCAACTCGACGAACGAATTGCAACTCAACACATGAATATTCTGTATAGCATATGTAATTTATTTCAACGAATGAAAATTATTCTAACACATAAATATTTCAGAAAATTTCGGCAGCATAACGGCAGGGTAGTTAAAACCGGGACCGTCCCTAGTACGGCTCCTCGCTCTACCTTAAAACCTCGCGGTTTTTGACAATGGGGATCATGCATCTAGTTCGCACGCAGGAGGCATGTTTTATTTTCAATTCCACAATCCTATTCTAATTTGTTTCAACCACAAGAGGGTATTTTTCAACCACAAAGGTATTTTTCAACCACAATATCAACCACAAAAAATTATTTCCAACCATTCGTCATACCATATAATATCACGTCAATCACAAGCAATAAATATCGTCCATGGTCTGTGGACGAGGGGAGTGTGTGTATATATATATATATATATATAATATAATAATTCACTTGCATTTCATCACAATTTAAAGCTTATATGTTTCAAACAACGCTTGTATAATTTATACATCGCTAATATAACTTATACAACACATGTACATGAGGTATACAATGCGTATATAATTTACACTTCGCTTATATAATTTATACAACACGATTTCATTCACCCAATTAATTTAGATTCCTCACATTGGTTATTACAGTGCTAAAAATCGTAGGAAGGTCAGAAAAATCCTCGGCTTCTTCTAGAATGTAGAGAGCCTCCTTGCGGTCACGGTGTCTCCTGTTTCATCAAATTTCGTTAAAGAACGAAAAAGATATTATTTTTCAAAGTTTTGCAATGCTTTATAGTCTAAAAACAGTTTAAAATTATATAACCCGTTAGTTTTCAAACCTGCTCAAATTTAGGTTTTGATTTTTCTCTCGATTCGTTGCTCTATAGGTTGATCAGATTGTCGGACGTCGTCGACGGAGGGAAGAGATTTCTGGCGCCACCAGTCTCCTCCAGTTCGACGTCGAGATAAACCCTGGGCGGTGGCTTAAACGTGCCGACATTGGAGCGCCAGAACCCGATGGCGGCGCCTCTGATGGTGGCGAGACTGGGTCGGATGTGGAGAGGGGACTAAGGCGGTCAGAAACTTTAACTGGCGGAGGCGGCGAAATCGACTGAGGCGACGACAAAGTCGACGAGAAGCTTCGTGCTTCCTGAGTCGTCCAAATCGCTAGCGGCTAGGGTTTCCTTCGTATTTTTATTTTATTTTATTTTAAAGAAAAATTCCTATTGGTCCGAGCTTTATAGGAAGTTTTAAATAGTGTTTTCGCAAACGGACTCCTTTTTAAACCCAACGACTGTCGCCCCTAGCTAAATACCCCCATTCCGGACACAATGGGATATGTTTCGTTGGCCAATTCGACTGTTACAGCCAGTTATTTTTCAATTTAAAATATAAAACACTCGATATTTAATTTAAACGTACATTTCAATTTGCCAGGGCCACAAACTGAATCGAAAAATTCCAGAAAAATAAATCTAGCTTTGTTTTGACGATACGGTCCTAACAAAACTAGTTTCGTCGAATTCTGAGCTCGTTTGAAGAACGACCATTTTTAGGTCGACCCATTTTAACAGAATTTGACCAATCACATTTTCTTTTGCCCCGCTCACATACTAGCTTCAAAAATTATGAAATTTGAAACTTAGCAATAATTTGACATTCCGGACCCAACAAAAGTGGTTTCGTCGAATTCCGAGGTCGTATGCAAAATATCCATTTTCAAGGGCTATATATGCTATATAGCGACCTTTCTGAAAATTCAGTTGGCCATAACTTTTGATTTCCGTTATGAAATTTCGATTTTTCATATTCGTTAGAAAGGTATTCATAAACAGATTTAAATATTTTCAGTTTCGCTAAAATCCGTTATATTTTCCTCCTGGTACAGTCAGACAAAGTTTGTATTCAAAATTTCAACCTGCAATACCATACGAAATTCTATATTTTATTGAAATATGCTATTTCAACCTTTCAAATTCTTTGGTAATAACCTAATTTAAAATTTTTAAATTGGTTCACATTTTCCGGGTTATTACAGCACTGCTTATCCCCCTCAGACAGATGGCCAGACTGAGAGCGTGAACCGCATTTTGGAAGACTTGTTGCGAGCATGCATTCTTGATTATGGTGGTTCATGGGAGGACCACTTGCACTTGGTGGAGTTCTCTGATCATAATAGCTACCAAGCAAGCTTGAAGATGTCACCATTTGAGTTATTATATGGCAGGCCATGAAGATCCCCGGCTTGTTGGGTGGAGCAAGGCAATCGATTAGTCTTGGGCCCCGATATGATTCGTGAAGCATCGGATAAGGTTGATTTGATTAAGAAGCACCTATTGGCTGCTCAAAGCCAATAGAAGAGCTATGCAAACAAGCGAAGAAGAAATTTAGAATTCTCTGTTGGTGAGCGAGTATACTTGAAGGTTTCTCCATTGAGATGCGCAATATGTTTTGGGAAGACTGGAAAGTTGGCACCGAGATTCATTGGTCCATTTCCTATTCTCGAAAGGATTGGTACTCTCGCATATAGAGTGCAGCTGCCTGACTGGTTGCTAGGGGTGCATGATGTATTTCATGTGTCTTAACTCCGCAAGCATGTGCATGATCCAGATCTGATTGAGGATGAATTGAATCAACAGGTCTTGGATATTACTCCGAGTCTAACAATGAGAAAAGACCTGATAAAGATCATTGGCAAAGAAACCAAATTTTTGAGGAACAAGAGGATCAACCTAGTCAAAGTTCAATGGAGTGGGGATCCTAGAGACTGTACTTGAGAGACAGAGGATAGCATCAAAAATACTTACGCTAAGTGCAGAGTGGATATCTCCGAATAGCTCTTGTGTTAAGGTACATTTACACCCATTTACATTTTCCGTCTTGTTTCCTACTTTACTTTGTTTCCTTTTCGAGGATGAAAAGCTCTTAAGTGGGGAAGATTGTAACGACCCGAAAAAATCCGAACCAATTTAAAATTTTTATTTTAAATAATTTAGTGGAAAAATGTGGCAGAAATTAAAATTTTCATTTTTAAATAATATTAAAGCCAGTGAAAATAGTCAAATTTCAAACGAGCTATGTTTTCGATGAAACCACTTTTGTTGGAACCGGAATGTCAATTTATTGCTAGGTTTCAATTTATAGAATTTTCTATTTAATATGAGAGCGTGGCGAAAGAAACTGTGTTTTTTTCAATTCGGTCAAATTTGATCGACTGAAAAATAGACATTTTTCAAACAGTCTCAGAATCCGATGAAATTAGTTTTGTTAGGACCGTATCATCATAACGAAGCCAAATATATTTTTTTTGGAATTTTCTGAGTCCGTGTGTGGCCCCGGTATATTTATTTTACGACAGAATTAATTTAATAAAGGAATTAAATATTAAAATAAATAACTCAGGCCATAAACAACCATTTGGGCTGACGGGACCTAGCCCGTTGGGTCCGGAACATGGGCTATTTGGTACGGTGGACTTCAGTTGGGCTGAAATTGGTTAAGTTTGAAACTTATGGATTTAATTGTAAAAACAACATTAAAATATTATAAAATGGATGAAAATTCATTCCCTAACCCTATTCCTAAGCAACAGCCGCCGCCACTACCTATTTTCCATGGCTGAATATATCCCTTCTTCTTCCACCAAGATCTTTGTAACGACCCTCCTTTATGCCCGATTTTCGGCGGTAATTAAATCGACTCAAACCGTTCAGAAAGACGAATTGTTATGGGTACATACATATATTGAACAAAAATAACATAACCTTTCATTGCAAATTACAATGTTACATCAGAGTTACATAGAATATCAGAGTTACAATATATATACACAGCGGAAGAAAAGAAAATAAATATACTCTCAGTGGAAGAAATCGTATAATACAGCGGAGGCTCCAACTCTTGCGTGAACTCCAACTCTAAAGGCGCTCCAATCCTTGCTCCAACGAACTAAAACTGCAAAACTAAACTACTGGCTGCCCGTGCAAAAATTAATGGGCACCTAGAGTTTAGGAAGGAACAATAAACTCCAGGTCAGTCATGGGACTGGTGTGAGAACATAAACAGTTGTTTTAGTATTTATTTTAAAGTTGGGAAATTCACCGGACCACGCCGCTAACGCGGAACGGGTTTACTCCATGTGAATGCCCGTGCAAATAAATTCGTAATGACTTTTGGAAAATGAGGCTATCATAAGCTCGTCCCACATCACACAATGCAAGCGCACACCAGATGGGCGAGGTTTATCTTATGATAACCCAACATGCTTTCATACATTAAAATCCTCTTTCCAGTGCCATAATACATATATATAGTGTGGAAACATTTCGCAAATAAATGTATTAATCCTAGACGGCATAATATCCCATACTATTATGTCGCCATATATATATATATACAATCAAAATCGTATGGCTCGTATTGGGGATTTGGTTTCCAACTTGATGATTCCTGGCACGAAAGATCAATCAGGGATACAAAACGAAGTGCCTCAACGGCTTTTTCGACCATACGCGGACACCGAATACACATCGTCAGGGCAGATCAACGGTTTTCGACCAGACACGGCCCCCCGAACATACCCAACTTCCCCACGTTCATAAGTGGTTTCCCACTGCTGCACAGCTCCATCATCAATTGATATATAAGTATAAACCTAACCGCCAGTTTCTCATCAATCCGGGGTGTGAGGTTTTCCGATGTCACGTCATACACAAAGCTATGCTTCGATAAGCCATTCTTTGATCATCACTAGCGCGTTTCATAACTAGGGTATGCCACATTGACAATTCACGACATATCACTGATTCCAATCAATGCATACCCTCTAAGTTAATATGACTTAGAGACGAGGATAATATATTGCCACAATTCCGATATATATTAACGAGAATCAGTGCCATGTGGTCAATTTCAATGTCAGACCACCATCCATACAAGTCCGTTCTGGGTCTGAACAGAACAACAACCCGAAAATACTTGAATATGTTCAGGTCTCATGAAACTCATACCTCGTATCGAGTGGCCAAGCTAACCGAGACATTTATCACAATCAATCTAAACAATTCAAATATTCCCGGTCTTCATTCGTCGTTTGCCAAGTCTTGAATTGCTTCATAACGTCGTATTGTCACTTGGAATGGTTTCGACATATATTCGATCCCTGCCTTTCCAAGTAACAAGCGTACTTTAAAACGGTAACTATGGTTTACACAGGCCTTTCAATTTAAATCTCCTTCCAAAAGATTATCAATTCATCTATGACTCAAGATTTGAATTACTTAAACTCATATATCTCGTTATCGTCTTAACTCTTCTTTGAAATCAAAGATTGTGCCTTCGCTTAAATTTCTTATCTTTAATTCCCTCGAATCAAAGATTTGATTAAATCCCCAATTACGATATAAATTTCCACCATTCAATCTCATTGGGTTTCAAGAATGATATTGTAGAAGATACGATTCACGACAAAACCCAAATCAATCGATATTGAATCATAAATTACACAGAAATCTTTATCCACTTATATTCGATATAAATTCTCATAATCAACGAATACTATAAGTGGAATAGCGATATAATAATATCTTCCAAATTCCCCAGATAGTATTCATTTACACCATGAAATTTTTATACCGAATATCGAAGATTATTTCTATCTAACTTATCCCAATCAGGTGGTGAAACCCATATCTTAATTAAAGATTTATTCAATTCTTCGACATTAGATCTGGATAGAAATACCGTCAACTTATCCTCAATATAAATTTCCGTATCCAACTCATATTATAAGCGGAATAACGGTGCATTACCTCTTAAATTCCTCAGATAATAAGAGTTTTCATCTACCGAATAAATATCGAACATCCGAAGATTTATCTCCAACCATATCCAAATTTAAATTTGGAAAACCCATTTCAATTCCATATAAATATTCCCAATATTTTCATAACCTTCGAGCTATTTTATAATCATCCTTATAGTCAATAATAGTTCACGCTTATGAATTTCAAATCAAAACAACATTTGTAAATGTTACTCAAAAGTACTGCTGTTAAAGAAAGGCCATATAAATCAGATAGATTTAAAAATTATTCGAAATTCAAATATTCCAATGCTTTTCAAAACTGTTTTCATTTACAATTCAACGTTTCTTATTTCAGGTTAAATTAATTTCAAACAATCAAGTTAAACAATTCGAAAATTGAAATCGATATTTACGAACTGTCGCACCATAGTGCGTTCTATTCAAATCATTCAAATCCTTTTCAAATTTAATTTATATTTCCAAATTCCCATTTCAAATCGATTTGAATAACATTAAATTTAGAACTTGTTCAATTATTTTCAAAACATTTATTCCAAAGAACATCATTTAAATTCCCTCTTCATATCAAATTAAATTGAAATAATAATAGTTTATCACAACTTAGTTAATTATTTATAATTAACCGTTTGCTTGCACAAAACCAATGTTGGTTACTAATTCCAAATCATCTTTCGAACCAAATTTCAAACCCAGTTCAATGTTTACTTAGCCCATTAGCGATCGGGATTGTTTCAAACTCATTTCAACTCATACCAATGACATTTGATTCTAAACAGTTCAAAAAAAATTAAATTTAAACTACGTTCTCACGTTTATTTTAAAAATTTAAATTTCCATTTGGATGGAAGGAGAATTTACATCAAATTACCCATATAACCACACAGCTACGGTGTGTGAATTCAATCAACCAGATTTAACCAACTAATTTAATCCAATAAACAGTCGTGGATCCATTCATCACCACACAACAACTTAAACAACCGAATAACGGTGCGCAAAGCGTTACGGCGAATAACGCTTGGTGTATGGTGTACTAATGTCCACCAACTACCATAACAAAATCATTTAACTGTGCGCAGAGCGTTACATTTAATAACGCTCAGTGTAAGGGTGTTTATAACTATATGAACATCCATCGAACCACCAATAACAATCATTTATAACAATTCATGATCATTCACTAACCGTAATAACTAATTTAAATAAATTTAAATTAAAGTTCTCACCAATATTGCTTTCCATTATAAATGGCCTTCCCTAAGTTGCGCCTTGAATCCATTAAATATTCGTATCGCGCATTCGTCCTTGAACTCGTCTTCTTTTGCCGCTTCATTCTTCCTACCCCACTCTCCCTTTCACATGCTGATGTGCACCGCAATCTTCTTCATCAACTAACGCATGCACATTTTTTTTCCCAACTCCTTCAACTTCAGTTTCTTTCCTTGATCGCTACATTTTTCTTCCTTAGAGTACGATTTATTATAACCAATTTCATATACATGCAGCAACCCGCTTTGCGCACTATTGCATGCATCCAAAAGGCTATTGGCCACATCTTCAAACTATTCAACGAATAACTAGAGTTATACCCACCTCCATCAACTTCATTGGGAAATCAATAAATATTATTCAAAAATCGAAATTCAGCCACCTTTTCCCTTTTACTCATCCTTGAGTCTATCTCCCTCGCTCCACCGCACTAACCAAGACAACTCCACCAGCTCGTGCAGCAAGACCAAACAATGTTTTCTTCTTACTTTTTTTTTCTTTCATGTCTGCTGCCTTCTCAGTTGTTCACGTCTACTTCTTTTCTCATTCTACAACTCTCGCCTTCCCCTCTTTTGTCTCTTTATCTTTTTTTTTTCTTTCTTTTTTTTTTCATTCAAAAGAGCCGACAGCTCTTCTAGGAAGAAGAAGAGGACTTGTGCGTTGCGGACCGAAGTCGGTGGACAGGAGGGACTGAATGCGTCCGGAAGTGGCGGTAGAATGGCAATCATGCGGTGGTGAGTGGGATGAACTATCACGGAGTGGCACAGTGGTGTTAAAAGAGGAGAAGCCTTGCGTTAAAAGGGAGTGTAAGGTGATGAGAATGGGTTTAAGTGGAGAGGGTACAAACGAAGACCTAAATGGTGTACGTGAGGAACAAAAGGCGGAACTAGGGCGGAGACTTTGAGGGTCGGTGGCCATGGAGGAGGAGGCCAAGATTGATTATAGGGGAAGTAGCGGTTGCTTATAGAAGGAAGATGAGCTTGAGGTTTGCATGCAGCGGCTATGGATGGTGCATAAGGTCAGAGCAGCTTCTGGTAGGGAAACGACAGCAGAGGGAAGAAGAGAGGGGAGAGAAGAGGTGCGGAAAGTGTAGTTTCGGTGGTGTGCTGTCATTGGAGGAGTATGTAGCGCCTGGCGGCAGACTGAGGTGGTGGGTGCGGTGTCGGAGGCCGGAAGTGGCGGACGTTGATTGGGAGGAAAGCCGATGGCGGTTTCGTGGTCCTATTCCTGGAAGGTTGAAGTCATTTTCATTTTCTTTTTCGTTGTTCTTTTCTCAGCAATGTTTGTTTCCAATTTGAATCGAGAAGAAGGCACGATGTTTAGGGAAAAAGAAGCACGTGTAACGCTGGCAGGAGTGTTTGGACAAATGTCCATTAGGTTCTAACACGTAATTATTTCATTATTATATTTTCTATTTGAGGACATTGATTAATTTCTTCTGTGAAGGCTTTCCTTTGAAAGTGACGGTGATGAGAAGAGGAGCATATTTGCGGATGTTCATTCTTTTCCATCATCAGTTTTGTTTTTCGTCAGAACTATATGTCCTAAATTGCTTCAGCAAGAAGAAGACACCGAAAACAAAACAACGTGGAGATTTGTAGAAAAAGGTGGCACGCGTCCATCCTTGGACCCAAGTTATTGCCAAGTGTCCGTTTAGACAAAATTTGAATCAGAAAGAGTATATACCCATTATATTAGGTATACCACAACACAATACATAAAATAAATTCTTGTTTGTAACACTTATGTCAACAAAATAATATACTTTTGTATTAAATTCTTATTAAAAGTCATAAGAATAAATATATATACATTTAACACTCTTAATAAAATTCATATTCTTATACCCATTATAAATCTTAGATTATATCATTACTTTAAAAAAAATCTTTTAAATCAACCATAGCCTAAAATTTTAAACTAATATCTACTTATACTAAATTAAAAAGGGTATTAAATCAATACTTGTACTTAAACCTGGCTAATTAAATATACATATTCGGAAAATCAAATAAATTTTTATATTAAAACATTGAAAATCCAAAATATATAATAAAAATCCAAATCAAACTTAGTTAAAATTATGGGATGTTACATTCACCCCCCCTTAGAAACTTTTCGTCCTCGAAAAGGAAGTCGGGAAAATTTTAAACTCCCTAACCAATTTTAAATTCCCATTTCTCTCTCTTATCATATTGGTCAGAACCAAGGCTCCTATCATCCTCCGGGTACTCTATCTAATTCTCACTAAAGGTAGAGTCTAAGGAAACTTCTATGATCTCGTGATTACTGGGGTCGTCACAGGTCTTGTTTAAAATTAAATTTTCCGAGTTAAACCCAGAGCTGCTACCACTACCACAAAGGAGAAACTAGGATAGATACTGTCTAATACTTAGAGGTTTACGACTCAAAGAAATTTTATATTTTGAAAATTATCTTTCTATCTTACTCTTATGTAACCCATGATTTCCTTATCAATTATAGGTCTAAGTGCTTAACTTTGAGATTTAGATCCAAATTCTCAAATAATCCTTTCCATAATCATTTAATTATCCTGCAAAATACCATCTTGGTTAACTTCAGTATTAGAAATTCTATTGTTCTCAATACAAATCAAGTTCAATTTAAGAGGTAATTCAGAATACTGGTTCCAAATCCAAACTAATTCACTTGTCCATGGCCTTATCAGAGCAGGGCAAAAGGAAGAATTCAGAAATAAAGTTGGACAGTTAAATTTCAAGCACGACTATTCGGGAAGACAATCAAAGATGATGAGCCAAGGAAACCTAGAGACAATCGAGGAGATATAATTATATTTCCGAAAAACTCATTCTTTTTTTTTCAAATTTTATTCCAATCGTTTCAAATCCCATATTGACCAATTAATAAGTTAAATTTATATTCATTTAATATTCATATTTTAGTTGTCATATTTACCAAATCGAATAACACTTTTCGAAATCCATTTAAAATATATAAATTTTTCCATTCTTGTTTAAGTATCAAATCTTGTTTAGAAAATTTTTCTTAATCAACTAGCTGGAAAATCTCTTGAAACAGTTTTATTTAAAATACCACCACGCTTCCTCTGCGCACTCTGATTATGCGTACACAGGTTCCGGCTAGGGTTGTTCAAATATTGATCTTAACATTTCAGAACTCACATCTTTCAACTTGATACTTCAAAGATCCAAATTTTTGTCTACTTCGATGTTTGTTACGATTTGAATTAACCCTTTAAACTCATTCTCAAGTAAATCTTAACTTAAGTATAATCACCTTTAGATTCCTTAAGGAATGGTATTGATATAATTTCTAAATGGATTTTCACACTTACGTATTCTTTCTAATTCCTAAGTATAGTTTATTTCTACAATATCCTTTTTGTTATTATCAAAATAGTTGGTTTTGTATCCATAACATATTGTCCTTACATTATGTTGGTTTTTTTATATTTCTAACATATCAATATGGATCAGGTATTCCTCGACGTATTAACTGGAATCATATAGTCATCCCACTTTCGAAACTCAAAAATAAGACTGATGATGATGCATCAATCACCAGAATCATCCCCAAGCGACTAGAGTGTGATTCTATATCTATCTAGTATATATTGGACTTCGGATATACGCTAGCTAGGCGTATATTCAAAATTCCCATATACTCGATAGTCCAATCATGACGTCAAATGAAATACTCAAAACCCTTATTCCTAATTATATTTCAAAAATATGTTTCAAATAATTATCATTTTCAAAAATGATTTACTTGTTCAAAATACCTTATATATATTTCAAAAATACGCTCCCTCGTCATAATATTCCAGAATCTCATTCTAGGGCATTTCTAACCCTATCTCTAATGAGATAATATAACTCTGTGGAGTCCTATTCTTTTGTCCAAATATGTACGTACCCAAAGCTTTGTATAACCAAAGCTCTGATACCAACTGTAACGACCCTCCTTTATGCCCGATTTTCGGCGGTAATTAAATCGACTCAAACCGTTCAGAAAGACGAATTGTTATGGGTACATACATATATTGAACAAAAATAACATAACCTTTCATTGCAAATTACAATGTTACATCAGAGTTACATAGAATATCAGAGTTACAATATATATACACAGCGGAAGAAAAGAAAATAAATATACTCTCAGTGGAAGAAATCGTATAATACAGCGGAGGCTCCAACTCTTGCGTGAACTCCAACTCTAAAGGCGCTCCAATCCTTGCTCCAACGAACTAAAACTGCAAAACTAAACTACTGGCTGCCCGTGCAAAATTTAATGGGCACCTAGAGTTTAGGAAGGAACAATAAACTCCAGGTCAGTCATGGGACTGGTGTGAGAACATAAACAGTTGTTTTAGGATTTATTTTAAAGTTGGGAAATTCACCAGACCACGCCGCTAACGCGGAACGGGTTTACTCCATGTGAATGCCCGTGCACATAAATTCGTAATGACTTTTGGAAAATGAGGCTATCATAAGCTCGTCCCACATCACACAATGCAAGCGCACACCAGATGGGCGAGGTTTATCTTATGATAACCCAACATGCTTTCATACATTAAAATCCTCTTTCCAGTGCCATAATACATATATATAGTGTGGAAACATTTCGCAAATAAATGTATTAATCCTAGACGGCATAATATCCCATACTATTATGTCGCCATATATATATATATACAATCAAAATCGTATGGCTCGTATTGGGGATTTGGTTTCCAACTTGATGATTCCTGGCACGAAAGATCAATCAGGGATACAAAACGAAGTGCCTCAACGGCTTTTTCGACCATACGCGGACACCGAATACACATCGTCAGGGCAGATCAACGGTTTTCGACCAGACACGGCCCCCCGAACATACCCAACTTCCCCACGTTCATAAGTGGTTTCCCACTGCTGCACAGCTCCATCATCAATTGATATATTAGTATAAACCTAACCGCCAGTTTCTCATTAATCCGGGGTGTGAGATTTTCCGATGTCACGTCATACACAAAGCTATGCTTCGATAAGCCATTCTTTGATCATCACTAGCGCGTTTCATAACTTGGGTATGCCACATTGACAATTCACGACATATCACTGATTCCAATCAATGCATACCCTCTAAGTTAATATGACTTAGAGACGAGGATAATATATTGCCACAATTGCGATATATATTAACGGGAATCAGTGCCATGTGGTCAATTTCAATGTCAGACCACCATCCATACAAGTCCGTTCTGGGTCTGAACAGAACAACAACCCGAAAATACTTGAATATGTTCAGGTCTCATGCAACTCATACCTCGTATCGAGTGGCCAAGCTAACCGAGACATTTATCACAATCAATCTAAACAATTCAAATATTCCCGGTCTTCATTCGTCGTTTGCCAAGTCTTGAATTGCTTCATAACGTCGTATTGTCACTTGGAATGGTTTCGACATATATTCGATCCCTGCCTTTCCAAGTAACAAGCGTACTTTAAAACGGTAACTATGGTTTACACAGGCCTTTCAATTTAAATCTCCTTCCAAAAGATTATCAATTCATCTATGACTCAAGATTTGAATTACTTAAACTCATATATCTCGTTATCGTCTTAACTCTTCTTTGAAATCAAAGATTGTGCCTTCGCTTAAATTTCTTATCTTTAATTCCCTCGAATCAAAGATTTGATTAAATCCCCAATTACGATATAAATTTCCACCATTCAATCTCATTGGGTTTCAAGAATGATATTGTAGAAGATACGATTCACGACAAAACCCAAATCAATCGATATTGAATCATAAATTACACAGAAATCTTTATCCACTTATATTCGATATAAATTCTCATAATCAACGAATACTATAAGTGGAATAGCGATATAATAATATCTTCCAAATTCCCCAGATAGTATTCATTTACACCATGAAATTTTTATACCGAATATCGAAGATTATTTCTATCTAACTTATCCCAATCAGGTGGTGAAACCCATATCTTAATTAAAGATTTATTCAATTCTTCGACATTAGATCTGGATAGAAATACCGTCAACTTATCCTCAATATAAATTTCCGTATCCAACTCATATTATAAGCGGAATAACGGTGCATTACCTCTTAAATTCCTCAGATAATAAGAGTTTTCATCTACCGAATAAATATCGAACATCCGAAGATTTATCTCCAACCATATCCAAATTTAAATTTGGAAAACCCATTTCAATTCCATATAAATATTCCCAATATTTTCATAACCTTCGAGCTATTTTATAATCATCCTTATAGTCAATAATAGTTCACGCTTATGAATTTCAAATCAAAACAACATTTGTAAATGTTACTCAAAAGTACTGCTGTTAAAGAAAGGCCATATAAATCAGATAGATTTAAAAATTATTCGAAATTCAAATATTCCAATGCTTTTCAAAACTGTTTTCATTTACAATTCAACGTTTCTTATTTCAGGTTAAATTAATTTCAAACAATCAAGTTAAACAATTCGAAAATTGAAATCGATATTTACGAACTGTCGCACCATAGTGCGTTCTATTCAAATCATTCAAATCCTTTTCAAATTTAATTTATATTTCCAAATTCCCATTTCAAATCGATTTGAATAACATTAAATTTAGAACTTGTTCAATTATTTTCAAAACATTTATTCCAAAGAACATCATTTAAATTCCCTCTTCATATCAAATTAAATTGAAATAATAATAGTTTATCACAACTTAGTTAATTATTTATAATTAACCGTTTGCTTGCACAAAACCAATGTTGGTTACTAATTCCAAATCATCTTTCGAACCAAATTTCAAACCCAGTTCAATGTTTACTTAGCCCATTAGCGATCGGGATTGTTTCAAACTCATTTCAACTCATACCAATGACATTTGATTCTAAACAGTTCAAAAAAAATTAAATTTAAACTACGTTCTCACGTTTATTTTAAAAATTTAAATTTCCATTTGGATGGAAGGAGAATTTACATCAAATTACCCATATAACCACACAGCTACGGTGTGTGAATTCAATCAACCAGATTTAACCAACTAATTTAATCCAATAAACAGTCGTGGATCCATTCATCACCACACAACAACTTAAACAACCGAATAACGGTGCGCAAAGCGTTACGGCGAATAACGCTTGGTGTATGGTGTACTAATGTCCACCAACTACCATAACAAAATCATTTAACTGTGCGCAGAGCGTTACATTTAATAACGCTCAGTGTAAGGGTGTTTATAACTGTATGAACATCCATCGAACCACCAATAACAATCATTTATAACAATTCATGATCATTCACTAACCGTAATAACTAATTTAAATAAATTTAAATTAAAGTTCTCACCAATATTGCTTTCCATTATAAATGGCCTTCCCTAAGTTGCGCCTTGAATCCATTAAATATTCGTATCGCGCATTCGTCCTTGAACTCGTCTTCTTTTGCCGCTTCATTCTTCCTACCCCACTCTCCCTTTCACATGCTGATGTGCACCGCAATCTTCTTCATCAACTAACGCATGCACATTTTTTTTCCCAACTCCTTCAACTTCAGTTTCTTTCCTTGATCGCTACATTTTTCTTCCTTAGAGTACGATTTATTATAACCAATTTCATATACATGCAGCAACCCGCTTTGCGCACTATTGCATGCATCCAAAAGGCTATTGGCCACATCTTCAAACTATTCAACGAATAACTAGAGTTATACCCACCTCCATCAACTTCATTGGGAAATCAATAAATATTATTCAAAAATCGAAATTCAGCCACCTTTTCCCTTTTACTCATCCTTGAGTCTATCTCCCTCGCTCCACCGCACTAACCAAGACAACTCCACCAGCTCGTGCAGCAAGACCAAACAATGTTTTCTTCTTACTTTTTTTTTCTTTCATGTCTGCTGCCTTCTCAGTTGTTCACGTCTACTTCTTTTCTCATTCTACAACTCTCGCCTTCCCCTCTTTTGTCTCTTTATCTTTTTTTTTTCTTTTTTTTTTTTTTTCATTCAAAAGAGCCGACAGCTCTTCTAGGAAGAAGAAGAGGACTTGTGCGTTGCGGACCGAAGTCGGTGGACAGGAGGGACTGAATGCGTCCGGAAGTGGCGGTAGAATGGCAATCATGCGGTGGTGAGTGGGATGAACTGTCACGGAGTGGCACAGTGGTGTTAAAAGAGGAGAAGCCTTGCGTTAAAAGGGAGTGTAAGGTGATGAGAATGGGTTTAAGTGGAGAGGGTACAAACGAAGACCTAAATGGTGTACGTGAGGAACAAAAGGCGGAACTAGGGCGGAGACTTTGAGGGTCGGTGGCCATGGAGGAGGAGGCCAAGATTGATTATAGGGGAAGTAGCGGTTGCTTATAGAAGGAAGATGAGCTTGAGGTTTGCATGCAGCGGCTATGGATGGTGCATAAGGTCAGAGCAGCTTCTGGTAGGGAAACGACAGCAGAAGGAAGAAGAGAGGGGAGAGAAGAGGTGCGGAAAGTGTAGTTTCGGTGGTGTGCTGTCATTGGAGGAGTATGTAGCGCCTGGCGGCAGACTGAGGTGGTGGGTGCGGTGTCGGAGGCCGGAAGTGGCGGACGTTGATTGGGAGGAAAGCCGATGGCGGTTTCGTGGTCCTATTCCTGGAAGGTTGAAGTCATTTTCATTTTCTTTTTCATTGTTATTTTCTCAGCAATGTTTGTTTCCAATTTGAATCGAGAAGAAGGCACGATGTTTAGGGAAAAAGAAGCACGTGTAACGCTGGCAGGAGTGTTTGGACAAATGTCCATTAGGTTCTAACACGTAATTATTTCATTATTATATTTTCTATTTGAGGACATTGATTAATTTCTTCTGTGAAGGCTTTCCTTTGAAAGTGACGGTGATGAGAAGAGGAGCATATTTGCGGATGTTCATTCTTTTCCATCATCAGTTTTGTTTTTCGTCAGAACTATATGTCCTAAATTGCTTCAGCAAGAAGAAGACACCGAAAACAAAACAACGTGGAGATTTGTAGAAAAAGGTGGCACGCGTCCATCCTTGGACCCAAGTTATTGCCAAGTGTCCGTTTAGACAAAATTTGAATCAGAAAGAGTATATACCCATTATATTAGGTATACCACAACACAATACATAAAATAAATTCTTGTTTGTAACACTTATGTCAACAAAATAATATACTTTTGTATTAAATTCTTATTAAAAGTCATAAGAATAAATATATATACATTTAACACTCTTAATAAAATTCATATTCTTATACCCATTATAAATCTTAGATTATATCATTACTTTAAAAAAAATCTTTTAAATCAACCATAGCCTAAAATTTTAAACTAATATCTACTTATACTAAATTAAAAAGGGTATTAAATCAATACTTGTACTTAAACCTGGCTAATTAAATATACATATTCGGAAAATCAAATAAATTTTTATATTAAAACATTGAAAATCCAAAATATATAATAAAAATCCAAATCAAACTTAGTTAAAATTATGGGATGTTACAATCTTCTTCCACCAAGATCTTCTTCTTCCTCCCGAATTAAACCTCTCTCTTCACACCATATCAAAGCTCTTCTCTTCCTCCACGATTCTATATGGCTTGATCATCACCTAGTGACCCGAACTCCGAGGACCAAGCCCCCAAACCCACGCCATATACACCGCCGCCGCCCCCCTTCTGCTCCACCGAGCTTCACCATAGCAGGCCCCTTGGGTGCGCCTTCCAGTGCTCTCCGTCGCAGTGTATCCCGATCGTGCCAATTCTCTCTGCCTTGGTCGAAAAACTCAAACCTAAGTTTGAACAAGGAGGATAACTAGCGGCCGATTTCTGTAAAAGGGAAGAAGAAGGTTAAGCCTTAATTACTTTATTAATTTAACCTTAAATAATTATCAATCTTATTTAGACCATAACTAATGCATACGATGACGAAAATTAACAATTTCAGAAGCATTGTGATCGTATTGACAAGATCTACGACTTTGGACTGAAACTGGACAATTCTGGACTATTGGAATTTTGGACTAAATCGCGAATGAATGTGAGATTTCTTTATTTAAAGTAATTAGTTAATTAAATTAATTTGTTGCGATGTAATAATCACATGGTTATGCTTCAATTCTATTTTGTTTTCGACATGTTGATGATGGTTGATCTGTGTTGTGATGGATAGTTGTAGATCCATATAATTGTCACCTCTTATGTTATCATTTTTGTTGTTTTGAATTGATCTATTTTATCAATTCAAAAATAAAAGAAATATGATTTTCATTTTATGTTATCACTCTTATTTTCCCTTTTTATTTGATTTGATTTAGTTTTATCAATTCAACGTAGTAAAAAAATAAAGATAACAATTTTGGCGATAGAATTTTATTCACATTCCTTATATGAATAAAAAGAGCAAACTTAGTGATAGAATTTTATTCACATTTCTTATATGACTAAAAAGATCAAAACTTAATTAATGACATTGAATTTTATTTACATTTCTTTGTAAATAAAAAAAAGAACAAAACATGACATTGAATTTCTATTTACATTTACATTTGTAAATAGAATAGAACAAAACATTGAAATTTTATTTACATTTTTCTTTGTAAATAAAAGTAGGAATTAAACATTGAAATTTTATTTACATTTTTCTATGTAAATAAAAGTAGGAATTAAACATTGAAATTTTACTTACATTTTTCTATTTAAATAAAAGTAGGAATTAAACATTGAAATTTTACTTACATTTTTCTATGTAAATAAAAGTAGGAATTAAACATTGAAATTTTATTTACATTTTTCTATGTAAATAAAAGTAGGAATCAAACATTGAAATTTTATTTACATTTTTCTATGTTAATAAAAGTAGGAATTTATCATTGAAACTGTATTTACATTTTTGCTATGTAAATAAAAGAACCAAATTAGCGATGTAATCTTATTTGCATTTTCCTTTGTAAATAAAAGAATCAAATTTGCAATGAAACCGTATTTACATTTTTGCTATGTAAATAAAAGAACCAAATTAGCGATGAAATCTTATTTGCATTTTCCTTTGTAAATAAAAGAATTAAATTTGCAATGAAATCTTATTTACATTTTTGTTATATAAATAAAAGAACCAAATTAGCGATGAAATCTTATTTACATTTTCCTTTGTAAATAAAATAATCAAATTTGCAATGAAATCTTATTTACATTTTTGTTATGTAAATAAAAGAACTAAATTAGCGATGAAATCTTATTTGCATTTTTCTTTGGAGATAAAAGAATCAAATTTGCAATGAAATCTTATTTACATTCTTGCTATGTAAATAAAAGAACCAAATTAGCGATGAAATCTTATTTGCATTTTCCTTTGTAAATAAAAGAATCAAATTTGCAATGAAACCGTATTTACATTTTTGCTATGTAAATAAAAGAACCAAATTAGCGATGAAACCTTATTTGCATTTTTCTTTGTAAATAAAAGAACAAAGTTAGTGATTGAACCTTATTGATACATTTCATATGTAGATAAAAAGAACAAATTTAGTTGTAAGTAAAAATTGTGATCATTAGAAAATGAACAAAATTTGGATCATTAGGAAAAGTACAAAATTTGATAATTGGAAAAAGAACAAAATTTTTGATGCTATTTTATTTACATTTATTTGTGTAAATGAAAAGAACGAACACCTTATTTTCAATGTTATGTAAATAAGAAATAGAATAAGTTATATTTATTTACATGTAGTGTAAATAAATAAGAAATAGAAAAAGTTATATCTATTTACATGTAGTGTAAATAAATAAGAAATAGAAGAAGTTACATTTATTCACATGTAGAGTAAATAAAAAATAAAAAAAAGGGAATGTTTTATTTACATTTAGTGTAAATAAAACATGACATAATAAAAAGGGACATTTTATTTATATCTAGTGTCGATAAAATATGACATAGAAAAGAATTACACTTTTGTTTGCATTTTTAGATGAAAATAAAACATAGAAAGAGATTACACTTTTTATTTGCAAATTAGTTGCAAATAAAAGACATGAATATGAAAAGTACCTTTTCATTCACTTTTTAAATATGAATAAAAATATGGGAATAAAAAGTACATTTTGTTTCCATTTCATATGTAAATAAAAACACCGTTTTAAAAGGTGAATTTTTATTTGCAACTAGTTGCAAATAAAACCATGAATTTGAGAAAGTACGTTTTTACTTTGCAAACTAGTTGCAAATAAAAATAAGAATTTATAAAGTACATTTTATTTGTAATTCAGTTATTAATAAAAATATGCTATTGGAAAATATATCTTTATTCACAATTTAGATATGAATAAAATCATGAAATTAAAAGAAGTATTTTATTCACATTTTAGGTGTGAAGAAAACATGATTCTTAGAACGTGATTTTTATTTATAATTTAGAGATAAATAAAAACAGAGATATAATAATGACATTTTATAATCATGGTCGATACGATTAAAAAGAATAAAAATTAAAAGTGACATTTTTATCGTCACTTGAGAGGCGATTAAAAGAACGGATTTGTATAGTTGGAATCGCCAACGAGTTATATTTATATTTATATATAAATATAAATAATAAAATTAAACGAAACGCGCGCGGCAGTTCGCATATCAGCAATCGTAACTTTAAACGATTATACCGAAAGATCCGACCGTTGGATTTTCCCAAAACCGGAACCGTTAGGACCGCTTTGGGAAGATCTTTCCAACGATATAAAATTCTTCAAAATCTGAAGGCTAGATTTCAAAATATGTGTAAATCAAAATTTGGTAAAAACAGCGCCAGGGCCGCCCACAGACCCGAAGCGTCGTTTTATTTGTTTTGAGCTATTTTTAAATAAACGAAAATAGCGATAAATCATTATATATAGATATTAACGATATGAAATGATTTAAAAGATGATTATGCGAATAATTATTTGAAAAGACCGAGTTTAACTCATTTCAAATAATTGCACGACGATTAAATCAAAGATATAAGAAGACGATGGTCGAAGACCGGCGATCTTCACATCGAATGGAGAACGATTACTGATGCCTTGGACTGACTTGCTCCCGGGACGGGGTTGAAGCAGTAGTTGTCCGGACGTATGTGTTGATTGTCCGGATAAGCGAGAAACTATCATGTGTCTCTGGTTTCGTTCAGACCCAGAACGGACGTGTAAATGGATGCGTGTCTGACGTTGGAATTCATTCCATGTAATTAAATCGATCTGTATTAATATATGCCTGTTTGGTGGTGGAGAATTTATTCTCTTCTTAACACCCTGGTATATAGTAACAGTTATCGATCGCATGGCGTGAATTGTCAGTGTGGCACGCTAAGATGCAATGATCAAGGCTTTTGTTGAAAAGCAGGCCTTGTGGTAGATGATCAAAGCATAGCCTGTTTAGGCATAGCTTTGAGTATAGCGTGACTTCGCGAGCCTCACACCCCGGTATGAGTCAAAAAACGGGATATGGACCGTAGGGAGTGCACACATTTCTTTCTAGCTAGGGGTAGTGTCAGTGCTTAAACTGGCTGGCATTTTACTTATGTGGATGTTGGATTGAGGTACCTCGGGTTTTATAGGTTGTTAGTGGCCATATCGAGGTCCAAAGGGACAGGGGAACGTGTGTTCAGGAATTGCCAATCCACTACCGTTAGGTGGGGACCGGCCCTACCGCATCCAAGGGTTGCCCATAGGTGTGATCCTAAGGCATTTGCTAGAGTGTCTCGAATCAGAGAGGACGATCCCTAGCCTCGTTTTCATGACAGAAAACCAATTTCCAATACGACATTACGGTCTTGATTGTAAACTTATATATGGCGACATAGTATATGGTACCTATGCCGTCTAGGATTGATACATTGATATTGAAGTATTTTAATACTTCTTAGACACTAATAATAATATTAAAAATATTATTTTACACGTATTAAGCATGTTTGATCATCATAAGGGAAAACTCTATCCTCTGGTTTGCGTTGCATTGTGTGATAGGAATTGTGTCTTATGATGATTTCATTTTCAAAAGTCATTTCGTTGTTTTTGTATAAACTTTATTAAACCATGCACTGGAAATCCAATGGAGTAAACCCATTCCGCGTTAGCGGCGTGGTCTTATGATTCACCATAATGTTAGTTGGTATAGAAAGATTTCTCATACCAGTCCCGCTACTGACTCGATGTTTGTTTCACTTTGCAAACTCGGGTGCCCTCTCTTTACACAGGCAGCCAAGTAACAGGTTTTTAGGGAGGACATTTGCTGGATTGGAGACTGCTTGGAAGAAGAAGACGAAGACTCTCCTTTTATCTTTATTTTACACTTTAGAGACATTATTTCATCTTGTATCTTGATGTACGTTTGGAGTTGGAACTTATCTCCTTTGATTCAGACTTTTATTTTGCTAAGTTGTATCCTGTAACTGCGTACTCTGTGGTTCTGTTGATGTGATGTTTATGACTTTTATCTTTCCGCTGCAATGATTATGTGTTATAATATTATCTGAGATCTGTTGTTGTTATAAATATGTTGTATTCCAAATGATTATCCTTACTTTCGCACAATGGAAGTTCGGGGTCGTCACAATAATGGAAATAATAGACTGGAGTGTCCTGCTATTAGTAAGCAATTTGCTATACCAAGCAGACTTTTACTCAAATAGAATCTTTAGTCACATTTTATTGGTTACAAAGATTTTTTATATTATGTTGACCGAGTTACTTCTACTTCAACCGTTTCAATCTACATAGCACGTAATAATGCAATTCAAAAGTAACAAATATTGTATGATCTATTCATGATAATCTCCATGTTTTATTACTCTTTACCGCTTGCATTTATTACTTTTGGAAAGAAGGAAGTTTGAAATTTCATATTTGTTAATGATGTAACACCCCACGTCCATTAATGTCACTCACAAAGGGAATGCATTAACTTCCATGGAGGTTTTAAGTGAATATAGAACAGAAAAATTACAATACGACAGATAATAAGTAGTATATGGAAATCTAAAACTTCATTTTATTGCAGCGGAAATTAAACATGTTTGTTACATCATAAAACCATAAATAGAGTTAAGTACTATATCCATCTTAATAAACAAAATACATAACCTCATTACATAAATAGCCATTAAAGAAGATAACAAGCTGGACTTTATTTCAACGGTCCAAGCTTTCCAAAAGAGAGATAAAGCAATCCAATCAAATCCACTAGAGCTAGGTCCACCCTGAGGACCTGGAGGGGGAAAAAGGATAGAAATAGAGGGGGTCAGACATAAAGTCTGGCGAGTATGATAATTCTAACAATACGATTATCAAAATAACTAGACTAAGGCATAAGCTGGAAAACAAGGAAATGTCTATGAATTATTAGGTATGGAAAAGCAGATAAAGATAACGTTAAAGGCACACCTAATTACTAATGAATAATTACTACACTGCACCGCACCAGTCACCCTCAAAGTTGATCCCACTTGCTTCACTTAGAAATTATATAAACAGCCTAGCGTACCCCTAGCCGATTACATAGGTGCCGTCTGCCCCTATCTCCGCTAGGTGTACCCCACTACCCACTTTCGATCGGCTCCCTACTCGTAGATACCCGTGCTAGCCCCACAGTGGGGTGTATCACTCCCTAATGTGGAAACCCGATACAACTTGAGAATGCACGACTTATACCTACACGATGCCACAACGTCTTACCTACCAGCCCGGGTCCACACACGCATATGAAACCCGTTGGACTTGCGTTGCCACCGCTACCCCATTTTGGCCTCTTATAGTCAAGCCCAGCATGCGTGTCCCGTCCTCGACTTGGGTCGAGCCCACAAAGATACGTTTGGGATACTGGTTGAAATGGGCCCCCACAAGCTACCCACCTAAGCTTGTCCACTAGTATATCCCACTTAACCCTCTTAGTCATGTTCATTTACATGTGTGTTTGGTTAAGCCTTACTAATCGTATTTCACATGCCATTAAGGGCACCCACTAGATTCCTCATGCCACCCAAGGCACCTACTTAACCCCCATGTCGCACCTTACATGTTTATTTGGTTAAGTATGTCTTAATTCATTCAGGCCATAACCTCATAAAGACCTCTCACATTAGACTTGCATTTATGGCAGCTGGATTTGCCGGGTGGGTCCGGGCAGTCTTACACCATAAAAGAGTCTAACCTCGTGTCTTTACAACTGTTATGCTTTAATTTGGGACTAGGACCTCTCACATTGGGCTGACATTTGTGACCACTGGATTTGTTGGGCGGGTCCGGGCAGGTTTACGTCACAAACGAGTCCAACCTCGTGTCCTAAGCATTGATTAACACTTATAATCTTTTACCCCAGTTTTAATAATTCCCTATTCAAATTATTAATTAAGTCCACTTCTAATGATGTCCATAATTGACTCAATTATGGCCATCCATTCATGGCATGCAAAATCATATCAATTGCACCCCAACTTCTTAATATTAAATCCTTAATATTACCCCTACCCCATGTTATACGTTCGCTTATTCAACGCAAAATATACGTTAGACTCGAATAGTCTAACTCATAGCACAAAGATAAATTATCACAACATATAGACAAATAAAAATAGATCTAATCATGATAGGGGTGAAACTTGCATAAAACTACACATGTTATGGATCTAAAGGTGTCAACTTGTTTGGTTAAAATGTCACAATTCACATAATATGATCATAATCCAAATTCATGTATGGACTAGCATATATGGTTTAGGCAACATAATGATGGTTTGAACTAGCATCTTATACATAGAATTCACATACGTCATAGCATAATTCTAGATGTCACAATTCTAGATTTAAATAGATGTCATGGCATATGTTCATAGTCTTTACTAATCAATGTAAACTTGCATACATGATTTGTCATATAGATCAACATAGCCCAAACGTTATGATTTGATTAACATGAACTAATTAGCATAAATAACTACATCATGATTTTATAACATGTATGATTTACCACAACTTAGCATAGAAAATTACAACCTATACAATAACATCATAGCATGATTTACAACATATAGGATATCATCATCACATAACATAGGTTTTACAACATACATGATAACATAATGTTTACAACAACATATATGACAGTTCACATCATTCACTTATAATCCATTCATAACTTAATCTAATTAGTTTAATAATAATCTTGTTAAGATCATCATACTCCCAATTAGAGAAGAAAGAGAGTCTTGATTTGCTTTAGAGTTGAGTAGAATTAGAATTTTGATTAGCTTTCTTCCTTCTTAGTTGGCGGCGGCTAGACTGAGTTCCATGGCGGCGGTATGACGGTGGCTATTCTATTTTTCATGTGAGTTTAGAGTGAGAGACTGCCTAGGTATTTATAGAGTTTAGGATTTATTTAGACCGTCAGATCAACTCAGAACTAACCTGAACCATTTAATTTGCCAACTCAGCCCTAAACACACATCAGCAGCTCAAGATTGGGCTCAGTCAAACCCTAGCCGACTGACCAGGTCGACACCCAGGTCGACTGCCCAGTTGACTGCCCAGTCGACCTAGGGGGTGGGGGGGTGTCGACTGCCTAGTCGACTCCCAAGTCGACCTGGGGTGCTGGGCAGGAAATTTCCCGCCTAGCCTGTTTGACTCCGAATTTTGAATTTTAGATTTCTGAAATCTGTTTTGAATTTTCTGAAATTTCCGATGGCCATAACTTCTTCATATGAAGTCCAATTCACGCAAAATCGGACTCTATTTCAACCAGAATTCCGAGACGAACACAATGGCGCAACCCGTTTCCCATAATTCTCACGTCTGAGATTAGTTATTCTTTAATTTGTGAATATTAATATTAACTGATTGACATAGAAATGTGTTTATTTTATGCTCTTATATCTTATCTTTTGTATATAAATAAATATTACTTGGGTATTGTTTTGTTATTTTTACAGATAGTCCAACCCAGCCCGCATGCAACCAGAAATGTAGAGAAATAGAGTCAATTTGCTGTGTATTTGCATTTTGAAGAATTGTAGATGAAGATATCACATCTAGTTGCTGTTGGACAAGAAAAGGAGTGAGAAAAAGGCTTTGCACATCACAAATCAATGAAGAAATATCAAGGAAGCAAGAGGAAAAAGAGAAAAGGCCCAAATTTGCTTTATTTATCTAAGGCCCATTTATGTTTCTCATTGTAAACAAATTAGTGGTGTAATGACCAGGCCCATTTACCATTAGGGTTAGGGTTAGGGTTTGGCTATCTACCCTATATATACCCTTGTAATGGCATTGTAGCCACCATCCTATCTCATCTATTATTCCATTGTTCTAATAAAAGTTCTTCTTTCTCTTTTATTTTCTGCATTTTTTTGTTTTCTTAGCAACTAGTGTTGTCTACACGATTAGATTCGGTAGAACACTATTTGTATTCTGCACTTATTTGCATTAGTGATTTACCGTCTGATTAGATTCAGCGGAAATCCTAATTTTAATTCTTGTTTGTTATTTCAATTTCTGCAATTTCAATTTCTGTTTTTTATTATTTTCTTAGGTCAAATTGGGTTTGACTAGATTCAAATCTAATTCATAGTTTCATTTGCTTTCCATTGAAATTGTTATTTGATCATCGGTTCAGTTAGATCTGTTCTGAATCAAATTACAGTTTTAATTTTGTTTTGTTTGCAAAATCAACCTCCAAAGTTCGTCTAACACGCCCACGAAACATATAAATAATAAAATTTAACTTTCCTCCCTGTGTTCGACCTGTATGCTACACACCTGTATGCTTGCAGAATTTATTACAAATGTCGCTCTTTTCTAATTCATAGATTAGCGTCGATCAAGTTTTTGGCGCCGTTGCCGGGGAGGTAACGATTAAATTTATTATTTATTTAATTTCTGATTCGTGTTAGTTTTCGTTTTTTTTATTTTATTTGTTGAAAAAAAAATATTCATTAGTTGATTTTGTATCAAACATTGGTGCTAGAATCATCTAAACAACAAAAAGGAAAATATCTTGCCACTTTTGTTTTACTTCTTTCCTTCCTCTCAATTGTTTCAAAAAAAAAAAAAAAAAAAAAGTTTGCCAAATTTCTTGATTTATTTCCTTTCAAGTTTCAATCTTCTTTCCTGATTTCAATACAATCTCTTTCCCTCTTTTCCATTCATTTCTTTCCATTTTACGATTCTTACAAATAAATTAAAAAAAAACAAGGCAAAAATTATTGTTTTCCTTTTTTTTTTCTTTCCTCTCTAGTGTTGCTTATGCCTTTAGTTCTCTGCGCAGCTCCCCCATAACACACCACAGTCCTCCACAAATTTTCAAATAAATTCACATCAATCACACAACCAACCTCAATTCCACCACCGTAGCATCTACAATCGACTCAAAATCCCAATTCCTCCACTGCCCTTAAACTCTACCACGGAACCCATCAATACCGCAATAGCCAATTCGCATCCCACAAGCTTTCTGCCACAAACAGAAAACTCTCATCACTTCACCATTCCCTGCCAAAAACCACCATTCATCTACATAAACTGCTCGCTGCCAGTTTTCACAACCACTCACCCACCTGAATTCCCTCCATAGTCCATCAACCACAACGTCAGCAATCTCTACAAAACTTCCTCTCCACGTTCAAGTCCCCTGTTTGCCATAAATTCATCCACTCATCAAACTACCAAAACCATCTACCACCGCATTTACCACATACACAGCAACAAGCCTCACCACCAAATTCACCATTTTCTGAAAATCACCAACTCTGAAATCCACTCACAACCTCATCCTTCATCACGCAAATCATCCTCATCCACACGTGAATCCTCATTGCTGTTACAATCCGAACCATAATTCGAACGCCTAGTGTGCAAAAATTCAACTACTCCCTCCACCATCAGAAAACAGACATCTCCACCAATATCCAAAACCAGCCGACGCCCATCTACTCCACATCCACGCGCACGCAATTTCCCATCTCAGCACTTCACCAACTTCCTTCCAACTTTCAACTACAGACCGCAATTCGAAGACCAAACGCTCAAATCGCGATTCAAAAAAAAAAAAAGAAAAAAAAAACCCAGAAGAACCCCCCGAACACGAAGCCGATCATCAATCTCCCAACCCATCTCCTAGTCCCCTTACAAACGCCCTTCTCCTCATCCTCATCTGGATCCCAAACATCATCACCTCAGACCAACACGCAAGTAGCAATCGTCCCAAAACCAAATTACACCATCAGACCACATCAAACTTCATAGAACCGTGCTCCACCAAATAAGCCAAGATCCGAAATCCTCCAAACCCGATTTGAAACTAGAGACTTACCCTTCCCGATTTCGTCCGTTTGTTTCCTGAATTATAGTTGCGTGATTTTGCTTTCTGAAAAGAAAAAAAGAAGGAAAAAGATGAGGCATGATTTTTTGCGGTGACTGATACTTTTGGGAGTTAAATTGTTTCCATTTACTTCAGTGAGCTTTAAGGGTTACGCAAATTGGCAAGTTTTTTTTGGACCGTGAGTTTGCACAATTTTATGATTGAACAATTGAGCGTGCGTATTTATTTTGGGTGGGTTTCAACAGAGTCGAACTAATTTGCCGTGATTTGGTGAGAGTGATTCGGCTTTGAGTTTTCTTTTAGGAAAGATTAGTTCGTTTGATTTTTTTATTTTCTTTTCTCTTTTAGGATTATTATTTTTTTTAGTTTTTTTTATTAAGTCTAGTTAGTTTTTCTTTTTCTTTTTCTTTTCTATTCGTTTGTTTATTTCATTTTTCTTTTTCAAAAAAAAAAGAAGAAGAAGAGAGTGACCAAATTCAGTGCAAGACAAGGGAAAAGTGTTCAAGAAACAAATAGGGAATTCACAGTCAAACGAAGTGCAGACAGTGAGATTTCAATCATTCAAGCTACTCAAGTTTTCTGGACGGACCGCCATACCCCACTGTAAATTTCTTTTAAAACTCTACAGGTGCTCAGCTGCAAAAGAAAAAAAATATAGACAATTGTTGTAAAAAATCTTCTGCAGGGGCAGCGGCTTTGAATGTACAATTTTTAATTTCTGCAATTATTTTGTGTGATTGCTGTTATTTCTGCATCTTTTATCCATTCTGTTAAGGGCAATACCCCAATTCACATAAGGTGAGGGATTTCATCACCTTTTCCTTAGCCCACAAATTGCATCTCATCGTAGAATCTGACTAAAAATAACGGTTAGACATTGGACTTAAGGGAGTCACGGGCTCATCTAGGGCTTAATTATATTGTGATAGTTGATTCATTTGGAACGAATTATTTCTTGGTGTCTAGACTACGGCAGAGAAATAACCGTTTATAAATATTACGGTGATTCGTAAATATTATATCGGTTGTTACTCTGAAGGTACTTAAACCTTCGGCTGCATTGCTAGGGTGATTCCTGGTGCACCGATAACTCCTGTCCGTTAACTGGCTAAGAAATCTTTTGATCTAAGTAATCAAACGCATCACTTTATAATTTTGGGTTATGAGCTAATAAGGACAGAAAACTTCATTCTAGCTAATTTCTGTGTTTGCATTTAACAACAATGAGTGAAAAAAGTGTTAGCCAACAAAATTCTCCTAGGGGTTCTCGTATCAACCAAAATTTTCCAACCGAATTGGATCAAAATCAAGTAAATCAAAATTTTCCAAACTTTGGGGATCAAAACCAAATAAATCAAAATTTTCAAAACCTCAATATCCAAATGGATAGACCCCTGTCTCTTCGTGATCGATGTTATCCTACTAGGACCGTTCAACCATCTGTCATTGTATTCCCACCAGCTGAAGGAAACAATTTTGAGCTAAAACATTCTTTTATCCAAGGGGTACCAAAGTTTACTGGATCTGAAAATGCTTATGAATTTCTGAGTGAATTTGAATTGTATGCCTCCACAACAAAAATGCAACAACTATCTAACGAATCGATCAAGCTGAGGCTAATTCCATTTGCACTACTTGAAAGCGCTAAAAGATGGCTAAATTCTCTTCCACGACATTCCATAAGAAGTTGGGATGAATTTGTCACTGCATTCTTGAAAAAGTTTTTCCCTTTCCATAAAACTCTAAAAATTCGAACTGAGATAAACCAATTTTGTCAAAATGAGGGGGAAACTTTTTCAAAATACTTTGAGAGATTCAACCAGCTATTATATAGTTGCCCTCATCATGGAATTCTAAAAGATCACTTATGTCAAATTGCATATGAAGGGCTAAACTATCAGACTAGAAATCAACTAGAATCAATGTGTGGAGGAGACTTTATGTCTAAAACAGCCGATGAAGCTTGGCGGTTTTCAGAAGATTATTCTGAAAAGGACATGCAGTGGGAATCGATTCGTGTTCCCATTCGTACTTCTACTAGAGGAGTGCATGTCGTGGACCCAAGTCAAATTCCTTTAGAAACTCAAACTCCTCAAGTCGGAGAAGGGTTACCCCACTTTTACTCTCAGGACCAAGCCAATGCTATAGCTCAAAATAATCCTTACTCATCCACGTACAACCCTGGTTGGAGGAACCACCCAAACTTTTCTTGGTCGAACCCCAATAATTCGGCTAACCCATCTCACATGCAACCCTTTATTCCCAATCCGAATTACCAAGCCCCACCCCCCAATTCTCAAACCTCTCAAGCTACACCTCAATCCAAACAACCTTATAGGCACCCCAATTTTCAATCATCAAACCAATCATCTCAATCTTCTCAACCGTCACCGGACATTGTGCGTTTAGAAAAACAAATGGAACAAATGATGAATATGATAAAGGAACTAGCGAAAAATAACGAGAAAGGAAAGTTGCCTAGTCAACCTGAGGTGAACCCAAAATATAACTCTTGTACTGTAAATTCTTGTGAGGGCGAAAACCATAATCCAGTCAACGCTATTACAACCCTTCGATTTGGAAAGAGGATTGATAATAACGTGGGCAACCCTGGTGAATCTTCTAACTCGACCCCAATCCCTAATCTTGATGATCATCCATTGGCTTCGAATGCCAATTCTTCTGAACCTCAAATTCCCTTAAATGTTGGCAATCCCAACATTTCATCTTCTACGCCCCTACCACCTTCTTCTTCGAATGATGAAACTGATCGTAGAGTCGAAAAACCAATAGCTCCTTTTCCTCATAGACTCAATAATAAGAAGAAAACTGCAAATTTCGATAAAATCTTGGAAATTTTCAAACAAGTCCGTGTGAACATTCCTCTTTTAGACACCATTGAACAAATCCCTCAATATGCCAAATGTCTTAAGGAATTGTGCACACAAAAACGTGCGACCAATGTCCCAAAAACCGCCTTTCTAACTGCGAATACATGCTCTGTTCTTTCGAATCTTGCCCCAGTCAAGTATAAAGACCCTGGCTGCCCTACGATTGATTGTAAAATAGGAAACACTCACATCTCTCGTGCCCTACTCGACCTCGGAGCCAGTGTCAACCTTCTCCCTTATACTGTCTATCGTCAACTTGGACTAGGGGAGATTAAACCAACAAACATCACACTTCAACTTGCCGATCGATCTGTCAAAAAGCCATTGGGAATTATCGAAGACATCTTGATACAGATCGAACAGTTTTACTTCCCTGTTGATTTTATAGTTCTAGAAACAGAGCCTGTCTCAAATCCCAACGTTCAAATACCATTGATCTTAGGACGCCCCTTCTTAGCAACCTCTAATGCGGTCATTAATTGTAGGAATGGTCAGCTTCGACTTTCCTTCGGGCACCTAACCATTGAGCTAAACATCTTTAATCTCAACAAACAACCTAGGGATTTTGAGATCGATGAAATTGACATGATTCAAACCACAGTTGATGAAACCTCTAGTGACACTTCTGAAGCCCTGAAAATGTGTCTTGACCATTTCGACTCAGATTTCGATGAACTCGAATACATTTCTTGAAACACCCCACCTCCGTTAGGGTCACTCTCAAAGGGAATGTCCTAATTTTGGTGGAGGTTTATAAGTACAAGTCACAGATATACAAGACAGATATAAGAACACATATTTGTAAACAGCGGAAGAACAACAAATTTTATTTCATAAAGTCAAATACATGTTACAACAACATCCTTTCCAAAACAAAAAATAACATAACACTTTCATAATCTGTCTTGAGTACATTATTTAAAGAAGCATAAATAAAAGATAGATAAACTGCAAAAGCCCCATAGTGGATTGTCCAAAGCCATAGTTCAAAACAGGAAAGTCCAAGCAATACATTTCTCTTCTTCAAGCTGGATGTTGAGGTTGGTCAAGCTGCTGTGTTCCCTCCCTGAGGACCTGGGGGGGGGGGGGGAGGGAAACGGAAGAAAGAAGACGAAAGAAAAGTAGAGTCAGACATAAAGCCTGAGTAAGTCTAGTACTATTTTGTCTATGAATAAAGAACTGGGTATGATAAGTATAAACAAGAAGTGGGCAAGCACAATAAACTTGGTTAAGTTGTCTAGGGTTGAATATACCATCGTACCCCATGTTAATCTCTGAACCCATATAAACTAGTTCCCAATTTGCACCCCATAATCAGGGTGATGTGATCCATTCTATGATGATCGGCTCCTACTCGCATAGTTACATGTGTCTTACGGCCCCCGATGTCTGTAGTTACCTATGCTGGTCCCACCATGGGGTGTATCAAGTCCCATAGTGGCAACCCGACACAACCTTAGAGTGCACAGGTATGCTACTGGTGTCCAGTGCCTTATTTTTCTGCGCCGGAGTGTGTGCACGCCCGCACTCCGTTAGAACCTACACTGCTACACCACCGCCGTCGCTTTGACCTCTTACAATTAGCCCAGTAATCGTGCCCCACCCTGCCTAGTTTCAGGGTATCCTGATACACCTTTTAGGGTTACTGCTGAAAAGGGTCCCCCGTTACTAGGTTTTCTATCTCTAGCCAACATGCTAAGTTGGTTAAGTGTTTTCTAACCTAACCCCCACCAGTCCGTTTAGTTTAGCATGTTCCATTTTGATTAAGTCTTTAGTTCACTTAATCCTAACAATCCTGACTCAGCCTTAATTGTCTTATTAAGGCCCTGACCTCTCACATTAGACAGGTATTGTTGTGGCTGCCTGTTGCCGGTTGGTTCCGGGCATTCTTACGCCACAACTCAGTCTAACCTCGGGTCCTTATTGGGCTCCATGTTTAACCTCCCACATTGGATAGGTATTGTTGTGACTACTGGACATCCGGGCGGTTCCGGGCAGGTTTACATCACAACTCAATCCAACCTCGGGTTAAACACATCGTATTTTCTACATTTACATATTTTGTCATTCTTCTTTATTTCTTATATGTAAATATTTGCGGCCCATTATTAAGTCAATGGTGTAAAGGTTACACCAATCACGGGCCCAACCCATACTTGAATTTGGGCCCTTCTATTTTATATTTTCATTCATTAATTAATTTTAACCCAACGTTATTTTCCCCCGTTTTACACGTCCGTTCATATATATTGGGCTTAGCCTTTTAAAGCCCAATTTAGCCATGCGAAAAGGGGAGGCTTATGGCGTATACACAAAGAGGGGAAGGTGAGCGCATGAACTTGCAATACGACGTTGGAAATACAAAATAGAAATTGGTGTACTTGCATAGTGGTAACATAGGTGACATGAATCAAAGCATGTGAACTTGCATAGGTTTAACTACAACATGAACCTATATTCTTATTTAGGCATAATGTCAAACATAAGCATGGCATAAATATTTCTAGCATAAGCATAGCATAATGTCAAACATAAGCATGGCATAAATACTTTTAGCATAAACATGGCATAAACATAAACAAGTCATGTTCATAAGGTTTCTACATGTTTACAAAGGGGATACTTTGTTACTAACACAGAAGCATAGATCAACTAAATTTTGGTTTAAGTCTAATCACATAACGATAGTATAAATATACTTATGCATAAATATTTCTAAACATGGTGTTTGCTTTAAACTTGCAAAAAGGGATTTTTGAGTCTAACCTAGCCATGTCTCACATATGTCATCATATAATTCTTGTAAACAAGATAAACTTAATCATGGATTTCAATTATGCCCAATATCATTCATAGCCTAGCCATATTCGTAAGTTTGCAAAAGCATGACTTAATACATGGATTATGGTGTCAAAATTCCAACATAGTTTCATATGAACTATAACAACCAAACTTGTTTCAATTACTTGCAAAATGATTTATGCACAAAAATATATATCATGATGGCATAATAACAAAGCCCCAAACTCGCATGAATTTCAATCAACTACATACATGTAGCTTCAATATAGATTACATAATTTGCGCAATATTCCAAACGTATACTTGCATAGAACTACCACATGTAGTTCTTTATAATGAATAACATAATTTTGCACAAATATGAATTACTTTATTATCCCAATTCAAGCATACAAATCAATACAGTTGTTTATTCATACCAAAGTAATACTCTACTTACAATGGTTGCGGCGAATTCTCTAATTAAGAGATATGATTCCTTTGTTGAATTGATTGGCTTTAAGTTGCTTGAATTGCTTTAGGCTTTAGAACTTTCTTTCTAATTCTCTCTCTAGTCGGCGGCTACTCTTAGTCGTTCCTCAGCAACATGGCGGCTATGTTCTTAATTTGAATGAATAGATTAGGGTTTAGTCTAGGGTTGTTTATATAGAGGTTAGGAATTGATTAGGACCATTGATGTTGCTAGGTTAGATCGTAGCCATTCATTAGATAGAGAGACCAATTAGAACCCGCCACCTAGCCCTAATGACAAAGCAGACCACAGAAATTCGACCAAACACAGACCTGGCCAGCCAGGTTGACTGGGCTCGACCAGGTCGACACCCCTGTCGACAGGGCTGTCGACAGCCCTGTCGACATGGGTAGCCCAGGTCGACAGCCCAGTCGACCTGGGTGGCCTAGGCGGGTGTTTATCCGCCCTGGCCCACTGGGCCCGATTTTTAATTATTTTATTCTGTTTGAACTTTAAATTTAATTCAAAACTTCCGAAGGCCATATCTTCTTCATACGGACTCCGTTTTTCGAAAACTCAGACTCTATTTCGCGTATTTTTCCGAGACGAACGCAATGGCGTATCCCGTTTCCTTTAGTTCTTTGATTTGAATTTGATTATACTTTAATTCATGAATTTCACAGTTATAGAATTTTCGGGGTGTTACATTCTCCCCCACTTAAAAGGATTTCGTCCCCAAAATCTTCAAGTTAGAAGGAATGTAAATCCTAACATCCAATCATCCATCTACTCATCCATCAAACACGAGCATCTATTGTCCTTAAAAGACTTCTAATGCTTCATGATCATATGCGAAGTGTGTGTGTACATGTACTTATCTAATGCAAAATCAGGCGGTCTACTGATTCAGTTGACCTCCTTAATGCGGATTATGTAAGTGCCATGAATCCATTATGTATGCAAATTTTCCTATTCATGATTCTACATGAGTGCACAATCATTCAATACAAATGCAACATCCATATGACAACACATTATAGTTCAACCACATACGAAAGCAAACATATATGCATATGCAATATGAAGTGACTGAGCCGATCTTAAACCTAGATTGTGTGTGTATATGCAACCACGAGCAACCACTAGCAATCACTTGCAACCACTTGCAACCATCATCCATAACATGTTTCAACTACATGTTTTCATCCAAAAAGATTCTACCTAAAGGATAAGGTCAAGGAAATATACCTAAAAAGATAGATAAAAGCGCAACTTAAGGAAAGAGAAAGATCAAGGATATACCCTCGAACAGAAAAGGGTAGGCAGTACGTATTCTAGCTTCAGTTTCCCAAGTCGCGTCTCCCTCGGCGTCGCTCCACTGAACTTTGACGAGCTTGACTTCACGGTTGCGTAGCTTCTTCACTTCCGCTCCTAATATGCGGGTTGGAACTTTTCTTATGGTTGCTTCGCGTTCCACTTCGGCCTCTTCGAGGATATTTGGCTCTACCACTTCAGCTGACTCATGTAGACATTTTCGGAGATGTGAAACGTGAAAGACGTTGTGGACTCCAGCCAACTTCTCGGGTAGCTCTAATCTATAGGCCATTTTCCCAATCTTCTCGATAATAGGGAATGGCCCTACGAATCTTGGCGCTAGCTTTCCTGTGGTTCCAAAACGAACAACGTTTCTTAGCGGTGATACCTTGAGAAAAACTCTGTCTCCAACCTCAAATTCAAGGTCGGTCCTCCTCTTGTCGGCATAGGACTTTTGTCTGTCTTGGGCCGTCTTCATCCTTCTTCGTATTAAGTCTACTTTCTCTGAAGTCTCTCGTATCATATCTGGTCCAAGTATAAGCTTATCAGTAGACTCCCACCAACAAGTGGGCGATCGGCACGGTCTTCCATATAAAGCTTCGAAGGGCGCCATTCCTATGGTTGCTTGATAGCTGTTGTTGTAGGCAAATTCCACCAAAGGAAGGTGGTCTTCCCATGTCCCTCCGAAGTCGAGGACGCATAGCCTTAAAAGGTCTTCCAAAACTCTGTTCACTCTCTCTATTTGGCCGTCGGTTTGGGGATGATAGGCTGTGCTCAAGCATAACTGCGTTCCTATTGCTTCTTGCAGACTCCGCCAAAATTCGCTGGTGAAGATGGGGTCTCGGTCACTAACAATGCTAGATGGTATTCCATGGAGTCGAACGATTTCCTTGAGGTAAAGTGATGCTAGGGATGAGGCAGTTCTTTTACTTTTGACAGGTAAATAGTGGGCGCTTTTAGTAAGCCTATCCACTATTACCCAAATGCTAGTGTTGCCTCTCCTAGACCTAGGCAGCCCATCGATGAAGTCCATTGAGATGCTATCCCACTTCCACTGCGGGACCTCCAGAGGATGTAGTAGTCCGCCAGGCTTTTTCTGTTCCGCCTTAACCGGTTGGCACACCATACATTTAGAAACGAATTCTGCCACGTCCTTTTTCATGCCATTCCAAAAGAAAGTCCTTTTTATGTCTTTGTACATTTTATCCCCGCCTGGGTGTATCGTCATCTTGGAGTGATGTGCTTCCTCGAGAACCTTCTTTATTAAATCGTTTGTCTGTGGGACGCATAGTCTTCCGTCTCGCCTTAGCAAATCCTTATCGTCGATGGAGTATCTGTTGAGGTGACTTGAAGTCTCCCCCCTAATTAGCCTATCAATTATTTCCACAAGTTGAGGGTCTTCGCGTTGTGTTGTCCCTACTGAATCCACTAAAGTTGGCCGTACTTCGAGAGATGCTAGCAAGCCTGGTACGAAATCGGAGGAGGGCCTAAAGTCGAAGCTGGCTATAAACTCTAGGCTTTGTCTTTCAACAAACAATGGGCTTAGGGTCAATTTCTTTCGGCTCAACGCGTCTGCCACTACGTTGCCTTTGCCTGGAGTGTAGGAGATTTCGAAATCGTACGAGGCAAGAAACTCCATCCATCTTTGTTGCCTCAAGTTAAGATCCTTCTGCGAGAAAAGATATTTCAACGATTTATGGTCAGTGTAAAGTTTGAACTTCTCACCTAGGAGATAGTGTCGCCAAGACTTGAGTGCAAAGACGATGGCGGCTAACTCAAGATCGTGGGTTGGGTAGTTCTTTTCGTGCACCTTCAACTGCCTCCCGCCATAAGCTACTACCCTTCCTTCTTGCATTAAGACGGCGCCTAGCCCTGTCCCACATGCATCCGTATAAACAGTGAACATCTTGCTCCCATCTGGCAGCGTCAAAACTGGGGCTGTTATGATAGCCCTTTTTAGTCGTTGGAAAGCAAATTCGCAATCCAAATCCCAATTGAACACTAGATTCTTCTTAGTCAATTTCGTGAGCGGAGCTGAGATTTTCGCAAAATCCCTTATGAACTTTCGATAGAAACCTGCTAGTCCTAGGAAGCTTCGGACCTCAGTCGCATTCCTTGGTGTCTTCCAATCTTGTACCGCCACTACCTTCGCAGGGTCCACCGCTAACCCTTGTTTGGATACTATGTGCCCAAGGAACCTCACCTCTTCTCTCCAAAAGTGGCATTTGGAGAATTTGGCTTTTAGTTGATGGACTCGCAAAGTTTCCATGATTGCCCTTAAGTGTTGAGCATGTTCCTCTTCACTCTTTGAGAAGATAAGGATATCATCTACGAAGACCACTACGAATTTGTTGAGGAAATCTCTAAATACCCTACTCATCAGGTCCACGAAGTAAGCAGGTGCATTTGTCAAGCCGAAAGGCATGACAAGCCATTCAAAGAAGCCGTCTGGGGTTCTGAACGCCGTTTTATCGATGCTATCTTCAGCCACCCTTAGTTGATGAAAACCGGTTGCTAAATCGAGTTGGGAGAAAACAGATGCTCCTACAAGCTGGTCAAACAAATCGTCAATTCTAGGGAGAGGGTGCCTATTCTTTTTCGTTATCTTATTGAGCTCCCTATAGTCAACACATAGACGGAGTGAACCATCCGCCTTTGTAGCGAACACCACTGGAGCGCCCCATTCTGAAATGCTCCTCCTAATGAACCCCTTTTCTAGAAGCTCTTTAATCTGTTTACTGAGCTCTTTCCTTTCTCGTGGAGCCATATGTCTAACGGGCAACGCAACGGGCTTTGCATTATCTACAAGATATATGCGAAAGTCTATTTCTCGCTTCAGAGGCAAGCCCTTCACCTCTTCGAAGACATCCGGATATTCCCGGACCACTCTAACTGATTGCAAATTTTCAACAGAGGCATCTAGCGATTCAAGATAACTAAGCATAACCGCATACGAGGGATTACAAGAAATTTCCAAAGTATTACCGAGCTGGGTTAGGAGCCTAACAACCCTTTTCTCACAATCAAGGATGGCCCCATTACGGGATAGCCAATCCATACCCAAAATCAAACCATACCCCGAAAAGCCCAAAACAAAGGCACTACATTGAAATTCAACACTTAGAATAGAGATTTTCAATCCCACACAGATCATAGACAAATGAGCTGGGCCCCCAATTGGGTTTGAAACAATTAAGGGGTCCTCTACCATACTAGTTTTTAGGTGCAGAGATTCTACTAAAGCAGACGAGATAAAGGAGTGTGATGCGCCAGAATCAAATAAAGTGCGAACGAGGTGATCATAAAGATAAACTACACTTTCTACTGAAGTATTTATACCTCGCTGTTGCAGAGGTGGCGCTTCTAGCACATGAACCTGTGCCCCTGGGGTGGATCCAGCCCTCTGCCCCTGTCCTCGTTTCTTTGGGCAGTCCTTAGCCCTGTGGCCTGTCTCACCGCAAGAAAAGCACCCACCATTCTCCTTGGCCTTCTTTTTCCGGCAGTCCTTTACTAAGTGCCCCACTTTGCCACATAAATCACACTTCCTCTTCTCTTTGTTGCCTTTCCCGCCCTTCTTAAAGTCTGTCTTCTTGGGCTGCAAACCCTCTTTCTTCTTGCCCTTATCCTCTTCATTCAGCAATGCCATTTGCACCAATCTTTCATACGTGGCCCCCATGGGTATATGGGTCATGGCCAAACTGTGTAATGGCTCATTTAACCCTTTGACGAAACGGAGAGCCTTCTTGTGCGGGGTGTTGACTAGGTCAAGTCCAAACCTAGCCAGCTCATCGAACTGATTCACATACTCTCTGACAGTCTTGTCTCCTTGCTTAAGAAATAAGAATTTTTCCAACTGCAAACTTCTTTCCGCATCTGAGAGAAATTTGGTCTCAAACCTTGCCCTAAAGTCCTCCCATGTCTCCACTGGTCTTTCAGCATTAGTGACTTCCCACCAGTAGGAAGCCTTGCCCTTCAATAGCCACACCGCCAGTTGTACTTTTTGTCTATCTTCTACCTCAAAGATGATGAATAGGTCCTCAGTTTCTTTCAGCCAATTTCTAGCTGCTACGAAGGACTCAGTTCCATGGAAATCCCTTCCTCCCATAGCTTTAAAATCTTTACATATCTTAGCGAACGTGTTTCCCCTAGGAGGAGGTGGAGGAAAAGGTGCTGCTTCAGCTGGATGATTTCCTTCAGCTGGGGGAGGAGGAACGGTAGGACCTGGCTGAGTGGCCCTTGCTTCTAAGAACCGTCTAAACCAACCAGGTATTGGCACCCCTTCAGGCAAGTTAAGTTCTTGGGACATGCTGAAACAAAAAGGATAGATTCAAAACGAAGGATAAGAGATAGTACCTATGGCTTTGGGGAGTGGACTTCGCCTTTTAAAAATAAAATAATATTTCTCTTTTAAAAATGCTTCTTTAAATTTCCTTTTTGAAAAAAAAATTTCAAAACTTTTTATCTTATCTGGTAAACCTATGCTCTGATACGAAGTGAAACACCCCACCTCCGTTAGGGTCACTCTCAAAGGGAATGTCCTAATTTTGGTGGAGGTTTATAAGTACAAGTCACAGATATACAGGACAGATATAAGAACACATATTTGTAAACAGCGGAAGAACAACAAATTTTATTTCATAAAGTCAAATACATGTTACAACAACATCCTTTCCAAAAAACATAACATAACACTTTCATAATCTGTCTTGAGTACATTATTTAAAGAAGCATAAATAAAAGATAGATAAACTGCAAAAGCCCCATAGTGGATTGTCCAACGCCATAGTTCAAAACAGGAAAGTCCAAGCAATACATTTCTCTTCTTCAAGCTGGATGTTGAGGTTGGTCAAGCTGCTGTGTTCCCTCCCTGAGGACCTGGGGGGGGGGGGGAAACGGAAGAAAGAAGACGAAAGAAAAGTAGAGTCAGACATAAAGCCTGAGTAAGTCTAGTACTATTTTGTCTATGAATAAAGAACTGGGTATGATAAGTATAAACAAGAAGTGGGCAAGCACAATAAACTTGGTTAAGTTGTCTAGGGTCGAATATACCATCGTACCCCATGTTAATCTCTGAACCCATATAAACTAGTTCCCAATTTGCACCCCAAAATCAGGGTGATGTGATCCATTCTATGATGATCGGCTCCTACTCGCATAGTTACATGTGTCTTACGGCCCCCGATGTCTGTAGTTACCTATGCTGGTCCCACCATGGGGTGTATCAAGTCCCATAGAGGCAACCCGACACAACCTTAGAGTGCACAGGTATGCTACTGGTGTCCAGTGCCTTATTTTTCTGCGCCGGAGTGTGTGCACGCCCGCACTCCGTTAGAACCTACACTGCTACACCACCGCCGTCGCTTTGACCTCTTACAATCAGCCCAGTAATCGTGCCCCACCCTGCCTAGTTTCAGGGTATCCTGATACACCTTTTAGGGTTACTGCTGAAAAGGGTCCCCCGTTACTAGGTTTTCTATCTCTAGCCAACATGCTAAGTTGGTTAAGTGTTTTCTAACCTAACCCCCACCAGTCCGTTTAGTTTAGCATGTTCCATTTTGATTAAGTCTTTAGTTCACTTAATCCTAACAATCCTGACTCAGCCTTAATTGTCTTATTAAGGCCCTGACCTCTCACATTAGACAGGTATTGTTGTGGCTGCCTGTTGCCGGTTGGTTCCGGGCATTCTTACGCCACAACTCAGTCTAACCTCGGGTCCTTATTGGGCTCCATGTTTAACCTCCCACATTGGATAGGTATTGTTGTGACTACTGGACAGCCGGGCGGTTCCGGGCAGGTTTACATCACAACTCAATCCAACCTCGGGTTAAACTTATCGTATTTTCTACATTTACATATTTTGTCATTCTTCTTTATTTCTTATATGTAAATATTTGCGGCCCATTATTAAGTCAATGGTGTAAAGGTTACACCAATCACGGGCCCAACCCATACTTGAATTTGGGCCCTTCTATTTTATATTTTCATTCATTAATTAATTTTAACCCAACGTTATTTTCCCCCGTTTTACACGTCCATTCATATATATTGGGCTTAGCCTTTTAAAGCCCAATTTAGCCATGCGAAAAGGGGAGGCTTATGGCGTATACACAAAGAGGGGAAGGTGAGCGCATGAACTTGCAATACGACGTTGGAAATACAAAATAGAAATTGGTGTACTTGCATAGTGGTAACATAGGTGACATGAATCAAAGCATGTGAACTTGCATAGGTTTAACTACAACATGAACCTATATTCTTATTTAGGCATAATGTCAAACATAAGCATGGCATAAATATTTCTAGCATAAGCATAGCATAATGTCAAACATAAGCATGGCATAAATACTTTTAGCATAAACATGGCATAAACATAAACAAGTCATGTTCATAAGGTTTCTACATGTTTACAAAGGGGATACTTTGTTACTAACACAGAAGCATAGATCAACTAAATTTTGGTTTAAGTCTAATCACATAACGATAGTATAAATATACTTATGCATAAATATTTCTAAACATGGTGTTTGCTTTAAACTTGCAAAAAGGGATTTTTGAGTCTAACCTAGCCATGTCTCACATATGTCATCATATAATTCTTGTAAACAAGATAGACTTAATCATGGATTTCAATTATGCCCAATATCATTCATAGCCTAGCCATATTCGTAAGTTTGCAAAAGCATGACTTAATACATGGATTATGGTGTCAAAATTCCAACATAGTTTCATATGAACTATAACAACCAAACTTGTTTCAATTACTTGCAAAATGATTTATGCACAAAAATATACATCATGATGGCATAATAACAAATCCCCAAACTCGCATGAATTTCAATCAACTACATACATGTAGCTTCAACATAGATTACATAATTTGCGCAGTATTCCAAACGTATACTTGCATAGAACTACCGCATGTAGTTCTTTATAATGAATAACATAATTTTGCACAAATATGAATTACTTTATTATCCCAATTCAAGCATACAAATCAATACAGTTGTTTATTCATACCAAAGTAATACTCTACTTACAATGGTTGCGGCGAATTCTCTAATTAAGAGATATGATTCCTTTGTTGAATTGATTGGCTTTAGGTTGCTTGAATTGCTTTAGGCTTTAGAACTTTCTTTCTAATTCTCTCTCTAGTCGGCGGCTACTCTTAGTCGTTCCTCAGCAACATGGCGGCTATGTTCTTAATTTGAATGAATAGATTAGGGTTTAGTCTAGGGTTGTTTATATAGAGGTTAGGAATTGATTAGGACCATTGATGTTGCTAGGTTAGATCGTAGCCATTCATTAGATAGAGAGACCAATTAGAACCCGCCACCTAGCCCTAATGACAAAGCAGACCACAGAAATTCGACCAAACACAGACCTGGCCAGCCAGGTTGACTGGGCTCGACCAGGTCGACACCCCTGTCGACAGTGCTGTCGACAGCCCTGTCGACATGGGTAGCCCAGGTCGACAGCCCAGTCGACCTGGGTGGCCTAGGCGGGTGTTTATCCGCCCTGGCCCACTGGGCCCGATTTTTAATTATTTTATTCTGTTTGAATTTTAAATTTAATTCAAAACTTCCGAAGGCCATATCTTCTTCATACGGACTCCGTTTTTCGAAAACTCGGACTCTATTTCGCGTATTTTTCCGAGACGAACGCAATGGCGTATCCCGTTTCCCTTAGTTCTTTGGTTTGAATTTGATTATACTTTGATTCATGAATTTCACAGTTATAGAATTTTCGGGGTGTTACATTTCTGAACTCAACAAAATTCTTGACTCCGACACTTCGTCACCTGAATCTAACAAAGGAATGTTGACCAATATTGATACACAAGAACTTCCTAAGTTAGACCTCAAACCCTTGCCACCAGACCTTAAGTATGCCTACCTAGACTCTTCAAAAACTTTTCCCGTAATCTTGGCCTCCGATCTTACCGAAGACCAAGGAGAAAAAGTTTTGGAAGTTTTACGGGAAAATAAAGACGCCTTGGGGTGGGAAATTAGCAATATAAAAGGAATTAGCCCATCAATTGTGGAACATCGCATACACTTAGTTGATGAGGCTAAACCCACCCGTGTGGCTCAAAGGAGATTAAACCCAAACATGAGAGAAGTGGTCAAGGAGGAGATAATCAAATGTCTAGACAATAACGTCATCTATCCCATCTCTGATAGTACTTGGGTGAGCCCGGTACAAGTTGTACCAAAGAAGTCGGGAGTCACAGTGATCAAAAACGACAGTAATGAACTCGTCCCAACAAAAATCAAAACCAAATGGCGTGTGTGTATCGACTATCGAAAGCTCAACTCAGCCACACGAAAAGACCATTTTCCCTTGCCTTTTATTGACCAAATGCTCGAACGCTTAGCGGGACATGAGTACTACTGTTTTCTCGACGGATACTCTGGATATAACCAAATCCCTGTTGCTTTAGAGGATCAACATAAGACCACCTTTACTTGTCCCTTTGGAACCTTTGCTTATCGTCGCATGCCTTTCGGTCTTTGTAATGCCCCCGTGACTTTCCAAAGGTGTATGATGAGTATTTTCTCTGATATGGTGGAAGAATTCTTGGAAATATTCATGGACGATTTTTCAATATATGGATCCTCTTTTTCCCAATGTCTCACTCATCTAGAACTCGTCCTTAAGCGTTGCAAGGAGAAATCACTCGTGCTTAATTGGGAGAAATGCCACTTTATGGTAAAAAGGGGGATAGTTCTAGGTCATGTCGTCTCCAAAGATGGCCTAGAAGTCGATAAATCCAAAATCGATTTGATTGCTAATTTACCTCCTCCTAAGTCTGTCAAAGATGTTCGTTCATTTCTTGGCCATGCAGGATTCTATAGAAGATTCATTAAGGATTTCTCAAAAATTTCAAAACCTCTCTTGAATTTACTTGCCAAAGACGTAAAGTTTGAATTTTCTAATGATTGCAGAACATCTTTTGAAACTCTTAAATCACTCTTGACCACAACTCCCATCATTCAACCTCCTGATTGGACTCAACCCTTTGAACTTATGTGCGACGCTTCTGACTTTGCAATTGGAGCCATCTTGGGTCAGCGTATTGATAAACTCCCTCGAGTCATTTATTACGCCAGCAAAACCTTAAACGAGGCCCAACTTAATTACTCAACTACTGAAAAGGAATTTTTGGCAGTTGTCTTCGCTCTTGAGAAATTCAGACCATATCTCATAGTATCCAAAGTCATAGTTTACACTGACCATGCTGCCTTACGATATTTGCTTTCTAAGAAGGATGCCAATGCCCGCTTGATCCGTTGGATCCTTCTTCTTCAAGAGTTTGACATAGAAATACGAGATAAAAAGGGTTCTGAAAATGTCGTAGCTGATCATCTCTCTCGAATTGTGCATGAAAATGATAACGACACTCAAATCAATGACTATTTTCCTGACGAACAACTCCTTTCAATCTCTAACACCCCTTGGTACGCTGACATTGTGAATTATCTTGTCACACAACAAATGCCCGCTGAATGGTCGAAACAAGATAAACAAAAATTTCTCTCGAAAGTTCGAAACTTCTATTGGGACGACCCATATCTTTTCAAATACTGTCCAGACCAAATCATTCGAAGGTGTGTGCCCGATCATGAACACCAAATTATTCTCTCCTTCTCACATGACCATGCTTGTGGCGGTCATTTTGGAGCAAGAAAAACTGCTGCAAAAGTTTTGCAAAGCGGTTTTTATTGGCCCACACTCTTCCGTGACGCTTTCGAATTTTGCTCTAAATGTGAGCAATGTCAAAGAACGGGTCGAATCTCTAAGCGGAACATGATGCCTCTCAACCCCATTTTAGTGATTGAGTTATTCGATGTTTGGGGCATCGACTTCATGGGACCATTCCCCAATTCATTTGGGAATCTTTACATCTTACTTGCGGTAGATTATGTCTCAAAATGGGTTGAAGCCATTCCGACCAAAACCAACGACAACAAGATTGTTGTCAAATTCCTCAAAGAAAACATCTTTTCACGCTTTGGTACACCTCGGGCTATCATTAGCGATAATGGCACTCATTTCTGTAATCGTGCTTTTGAGTCCTTGCTCAAGAAATACTCAATCACACACAAGCTGTCAACACCTTACCATCCACAAACTAGTGGACAAGTAGAATTTTCCAATAGACAAATCAAACAAATTCTTGAGAAAACCGTGAATTCCAATAGAAAAGATTGGTCCGTAAAACTGATTGATGCACTTTGGGCTTTTCGCACTGCTTATAAAACCAATCTAGGGATGTCACCATATCGATTAGTCTTTGGAAAGGCCTGTCACTTACCTCTTGAATTAGAGCATCGTGCTCTTTGGGCCATAAAATTTTTGAACTTTGACTTAGAAAAGGCCGGCTCACATAGGAAGTTACAAATTTCTGAATTGTAGGAATTAAGAAATGAAGCGTATGAAAATGCGAAAATCTACAAAGAAAGAACGAAAGCCCAACACGACAAAAACATACTTCGTAAGAAATTCAACATCGGTCAAAAAGTTCTTTTATACGACTCTAGACTTCACTTGTTTCCAGGAAAACTTAGATCTCGATGGACTGGACCTTATGTCGTGAAAACAGTATACCCTCATGGAGCGGTTGAAATTGAAAATCCTAGGGATGGAAGAGTCTTCAAAGTAAACGGTCAACGACTGAAACCATTTTTGGAATTCGAGCAATATGACGAAGACGACTCTATCGATCTGCATGATCATCCACCATAAAATCAGGTGGTACACGTTCTTTTTCTTTTATTTTTATCTTTCAATTTTTTTTATTTCTGTTTTTCTGCCTTAGACAGTTGGGACACTCTCTGAATCAAGTGTGGGGGGGAGTCTGCATTTTATCCATTTTCATTTTTCTTCGTTTTATTTCTTTTCATTTTCATCATTTAAGTAGGTCCATCATACATTTTATATCGTAGTAACAGACCATAAAAATTTTTCTTCGTTTTCATTTTTCTTCGTTTTATTTCTTTTCATTTTCATCATTTAAGTAGGACCATCATACATTTTATATCGTAGTAACATACCATAATTTTTTTTTTTTTAAAATACGACTCATTTTCAATTGATACAACAAAATAAGTTTACAATTTTTAGCCAGTTGATAGTATTTTTTTCTCTCAACTTAGATCGAATAAGAAATATAATGAAAAGTTAATTTTGAGGGATAATAGTGTAACCGGTACATATGGAGATTCTTAGGTGATGGCCATGAAATCTATTCTATATTGTAGACTTTGTTTAAATATGTGGAGGACTTAAAATACTTATATTGGCTTTTCAAATCTTTAAAACTAAGTTGTGTTAAGTTGAATTCGCATAACTCTCTTTTGTGCTTATATTTTCGATATTAATAATAATAGTATTCCAAGGGTATCCAACATTGCTTGTATATCGAGCGTTGGTGTGCAAACCCGCCAAGCTCTATCCGACACGTTGTTAACAATGTCAAAGTTGGAATATCTTGGTCTCATTCTATGAGATTGGACACCTAAGGATTACCGACACGTTGTTGACAAAGTCAAAGTCGGCCTGCACAATCCGCCAAGCTCTTTACCTACTCTCCGTTAGTCCGCGAGGCAGTGCATGTGTGGTAAACCTTGGTCTTTTTAGTTAGGTGTATGTACTTAATCATAAATTTTAAAATTTTATAGAATAAAGAATAAGCGATAATACCCAACCACTTCTTGACCTTATTGATTTGACTAGCCATACATGAGAAAATTAGAATACCACTTTGCAAACTGTGCCAAGCAAACTAAAAATTTATTTCATGGCTGCACTATGTTATCGACCAAACCAACTGGCCAAACTGGAATTTAACATTTGAAAACTTGATTTATATTGAAAATTTGTGACAAGTTGAGGTATCTAAAATAAAATCAACTGATTAGAAATTGTTAACTTAATTTGTTGTACCACTTTCCTGAAACAAGTCGTGTTTTCATTTTTCGTTTTTATTTGCATATGTCCATTGCATTCATGTAGTTTCATTAGAATCATAGCATACTGCATTTGGATTTTGTGGGTAGTATCCGCTGAAAACCCTCACGAGACACCACTCGTCCTACTAGGGACACCTAGAGGTTTAACGGCTTGTTGCATACGCTCAATGCAATCGTGTTTCCTACGAAAGTGTGACCTATCTAGTTAGTTTTAAATTTCTTGTTTTACTCGAGGACGAGTAAAAGATAAGTGTGGGGGTATTTGATTGACATAGAAATGTGTTTATTTTATGCTCTTATATCTTATCTTTTGTATATAAATAAATATTACTTGGGTATTGTTTTGTTATTTTTACAGATAGTCCAACCCAGCCCGCATGCAACCAGAAATGTAGAGAAATAGAGTCAATTTGCTGTGTATTTGCATTTTGAAGAATTGTAGATGAAGATATCACATCTAGTTGCTGTTGGACAAGAAAAGGAGTGAGAAAAAGGCTTTGCACATCACAAATCAATGAAGAAATATCAAGGAAGCAAGAGGAAAAAGAGAAAAGGCCCAAATTTGCTTTATTTATCTAAGGCCCATTTATGTTTCTCATTATAAACGAATTAGTGGTGTAATGACCAGGCCCATTTACCATTAGGGTTAGGGTTAGGGTTTGGCTATCTACCCTATATATACCCTTGTAATGGCATTGTAGCCACCATCCTATCTCATCTATTATTCCATTGTTCTAATAAAAGTTCTTCTTTCTCTTTTATTTTCTGCATTTTTTTGTTTTCTTAGCAACTAGTGTTGTCTACACGATTAGATTCGGTAGAACACTATTTGTATTCTGCACTTATTTGCATTAGTGATTTACCGTCTGATTAGATTCAGCGGAAATCCTAATTTTAATTCTTGTTTGTTATTTCAATTTCTGCAATTTCAATTTCTATTTTTTATTATTTTCTTAGGTCAAATTGGGTTTGACTAGATTCAAATCTAATTCATAGTTTCATTTGCTTTCCATTGAAATTGTTATTTGATCGTCGGTTCAGTTAGATCTGTTCTGAATCAAATTACAGTTTTAATTTTGTTTTGTTTGCAAAATCAACCTCCAAAGTTCGTCTAACACGCCCACGAAACATATAAATAATAAAATTTAACTTTCCTCCCTGTGTTCGACCTGTATGCTACACACCTGTATGCTTGCAGAATTTATTACAAATGTCGCGCTTTTCTAATTCATAGATTAGCGTCGATCATTAACAGAATTACGGGGTGTTACATTCTCCCCTCCTTAAAGGATTACGACCCCGAAATCTTCAAGTCAAGAAGAATGTATATCCTAACATCCAATCGTCCATCTACTCAACCATCAAACACAAGCATCCATTGTCCTTATAGACTTCTAATGCTTCCATGTTTAAATGCACAGTGTGTGTATATGTCCATATCTAATGCAAAATCAGGCGGTCCACTGATTCAGTTGACCTCCTTAATGCAAATCATGATAGTGCCATGCGTCCATTATATATGCAAAAGTTCCCTAATGCTACATATTATCTCTATATGCGTGCACAATCATCATCTGAATGCAGCATCCATATGATAATACAATCATCATACATCCATTTTACTAAATACATCCATTTATATGCAATATGCAATATGAAGTGACTGAGCCGATCTAGTGCCTAACAGCGTGTGTATATGCGTCCACGAGCAACCACTAGCAAACACTTGCATCCACTTTGCATCCATCATACATAACATGTCTCAAACACATGTTTCAACCATAGGATTATCCTAACTAAAGGTCAAGGATACTAGCGAGAGGATACTCTAAAGGTAAGATAAGTACAAGATAAGCGACAAGGGAGAAATTAAAGGACGTACCCTCAAAAAGGAAAGGGTATCGGGAACGCATCTTCTCTTCTGTCTCCCAAGTAGCGTTGCTCTCATCATCTCCCCAATGTACTTTGACTAGTCTGATCTCTCGATTTCTCATCTTCTTAATCTCTGACCCAAGAATGTGCGTAGGAGCTCGTCGAATCGTCGCATCACGCTCTATCTCCACCTCTCTAAGCAAGCTCGGCTCTACCACTTCCGCGGTCTCGTGCAAGCACTTTCTCAAATGTGATACATGGAATACGTCATGTACACCACTAAGTCTCTCAGGCAACTCCACTCTATATGCCATCTGTCCAATCTTCTCCTTAATAGGAAACGACCCTACAAACCTTGGTGCTAATTTCCCAACGGACCCAAAGCGAACAACGTTTCGTAATGGAGACACTTTGACAAAGACCATGTCCCCAACCTCAAACTCAAGATCTGTCCTCCTCTTATTCGCATAAGATTTCTGCCTATCTTGCGCCGTCTTCATCCTCCTTTGAATCAAGTCGATCCTTTCCGAAGTCTCTCTAATCATATCGGGCCCAAGTAAGATCTTATCCGTAGATTCCCACCAACATGCAGGTGAACGACAAGGTCGTCCATAAAGAGCTTCGAACGGTGACATGCCAATGCTAGACTGAAAGTTGTTATTATATGTGAACTCCACCAATGGAAGATGCTCTTCCCACGTACCTCCAAAGTCTAGGATACATAGCCTCAAAAGATCCTCTAGAATGCGATTCACCCTCTCGGTCTGGCCGTCCGTCTTAGGATGATATGCGGTGCTCAAACATAACTGAGTCCCTACCACCTCTTGTAAGCTTCTCCAAAATTCGCTAGAGAAAATAGGATCGCGGTCGCTCACTATGCTAGAAGGAACACCGTGCAAATGAACTATTTCTCGGACATATACAGAAGCTAACCATGGAGCAGTCCTCTTGCTCTTCACGGGAATGAAATGGGCACTTTTAGTAAGTCTGTCTACTATAACCCAAATACCCGTATTACCCTTCCTCGATCTCGGTAATCCGTCAATAATGCCCATCGAGACACTTTCCCACTTCCATAGTGGAAGCCCCAATGGGTGAAGCAACCCACCGGGTTTATTTTGCTCCGCTTTTACTTGTTGGCACACCAAGCATCTAGCGACATACTCGGCCACATCCCTCTTCATACCGGCCCAAAAGAAAACTCGCTTCATGTCTTTGTACATCTTGTCCCCGCTGGGATGAATGGTCATCTTCGAACAATGTGCTTTGTCAAGAATAGCCTTCCTCAAGTCCTCGTCTCATGGTACACAAAGTCTACTATCCCTACGTAACCAACCCTTATCATCTAGGGTATACCTACGGAGATGGCTTGATGATTCCCTCTTTTGAGCTTTTCTACTAACACAACCAACTGTGGGTCGTCTCGCTGTGCCTCGCCAATCCGTCCCAAAAGCGTAGGTCTGACCTCCAAGGATGCTAGCAAACCGGGTACAAAGTCAACGGAAGGTCTAAAGTCAAACATCGAAATGAATTCTAAGTTTCGTCGCTCAACAAACAAAGGACTTAAGGATAATCTTTTTCTACTTAAGGCATCGGCCACTACGTTACCCTTGCCAGGGGTATATGCTATCTCGAAGTCGTAGGATGCTAGGAACTCCATCCACCTTTGCTGCCTTAAGTTCAAGTCCTTTTGAGAGAATAAGTATGTTAAAGATTTGTGGTCAGTGAATAATTCGAATTTCTCGCCAAGAAGATAATGACACCAAGACTTAAGCGCGAAAACAATAGCGGCCAACTCTAGGTTATGTGTACGGTAATTTTTCTCATGTGCTCTCAACTGCCTTCCACCATAGGCTATTACCCTTCCCTCTTGCATTAAGACTGCGCCTAGTCCTATCCCACAAGCATCGGTATAAACAGTAAATGGCTTACTCCCGTCCGGCAATACTAAGACTGGGGCTGAAGTCAAAGCTCTCTTTAAACATTGGAACGCATCATCACAATCTACCTCCCATGTGAAAACTAGGTTCTTCTTCGTCAAGCGTGTTAATGGAGCTGATATCTTTGCGAAGTCTTTGATGAACTTCCTATAGTAGCCAGCCAACCCCAAGAAACTTCTTACTTCGGTAGCATTTTTAGCGACCTTCCAATCTTGGATGGCCACCACCTTCATGGGATCCACAGCTATCCCTTCTTGGAAACCACATGCCCTAAGAATCGTATTTCTTACTACAGAAGTGACACTTAGAAAATTTAGTTTTAAGATTATGCGCTCGTAGGGTCTCCAACACTTCCCTAAGATGTAGGGCATGCTCTTCTTCATCCTTAGAAAAGATCAAGATGTCATCTACAAAGACCACCACGAATTTATTAGGGAACTCCCTAAACACCCTGCTCATCAGATCAACAAAGTATGCGGGGGCGTTTGTCAAACCAAAGGGCATCACTAGCCATTCATAGAAACCATCCGGAGTCCTAAAGGCAGTTTTGTCAATGCTATCCTCAGCCACCCTCAACTGATGGTAACCAGTGGCTAAGTCCAACTGCGAAAACACTGAGGCGCCAACTAACTGATCGAAGAGATCGTCAATCCTCGGTAGTGGGTGTCTGTTCTTCTTAGTAAGTTTATTAAGTTCTCTATAGTCCACACACAGTCTAAGCGACCCATCTGCCTTCATGGCAAATACTACTGGAGCACCCCACTCCGATATACTTCGTCTTGTGACCCCCTTCTCAAGCAACTCCTTCACTTGCTTATCGAGTTCCCTCGTTTCACGAGGAGCCATGTGGCGTACTGGCAAAGATACTGGTTTTGCATTATCCACAAGATATATTCGAAAATCTATCTCCTGCTTCAGAGGCAAGCACTTCACCTCCTCAAACACATCCGAGTATTCTCGGACCACTCTAACAGATCGTAGATTTTCCTCAGACGCGTCAAGCGATTCTAAATAATTTAGCATAACAGAATTTATGGGATTACAAAAGATTTCGAGAATGTTACCAAGGCGAGTCATGAGCCTAACTACTCTCCTTTCACAATCAAGAACGACCCCATTTCTGGATAACCAATCCATTCCTAAAATTAGCCCATAGCCCGTGAAGCTCAAAACATAAGCATCACGTCTAAACTCAACGCTAAGTATAGAAATTTTCAAATCCAAACACATCATGGACAAATAAGCTGAGCCCCCAATTGAATTCGAAACAACTAAGGGATCCTCTACTAAACTGGTGTTTAAGTGCAGTGATTCAACTAATGATGTAGAGATAAACGAATGCGATGCGCCCAAATCGAATAAGGTACGGACATGATGATCAAACAGAAAAACTAAGATTTCAACAGAAATGGTTCTACCTCGTTCTTGCAGCGGTGGGACCGCGAGAGCCTGAACTTGTCCCCTTGCCTGCCCTAGTGCCATAAGAGCCTGCACCTGTCCTCCCGAGGTAGACCCTGCCCTCTGCCCCTTCTTTGGCCAGTCCTTCACTAGATGTCCCGCTTCACCACAGTGAAAACAACCAGTCTTCTTTTTCTATCTGCAATCCTTGCTGAGATGGCCTGGTGTTCCACAGTTAAAGCATTTCTTCTTTCCCTTGCCATTATTGTCTTTACCACCCTTCTTGTTTTGCTGTTGTGGTTTCTTCTGATCCCATTTCTTCTCGGGTGCCTTATTAGCATTAGCGCTTTTCTCCTTGTGCATGAGCGCCATTTCTACTAGCTTCTCAAAGGTGGCCCCCATAGGGATGTGGGTCATAGCCAACCCTTGCAATGGCTCATTCAAACCATTAACGAACCTCAGAGCCTTCTTCTCTAGCGTGTTCACTAAGTCCAAGCCAAACCTTGCTAACTGATTAAATTTGTTGACATATTCTTTCACCGATGAGCTTCCTTGCTTCAATGTCAAGAACCTTTCCATATAAAGATTCTCTTCTGCCCTTGAGAGAAACTTTGCCTCGAACCTACGTATGAAATCCGCCCAAGAGTCAACAGGACGCTCCCCATTAGTGACCTCCCACCAAAACGAGGCCTCTCCCTTCATTAACCAAGCTGCTAAATGAACTTTCCTCCCTTCTTCTACTTCAAAGATTTTTAGCAATTCTTCCACCTCCTTAAGCCAATCTCTAGCTTCCACAAACGTTTCTGACCCTTGAAAATGTTTTCCACCCATAGCCTTAAATTCCTTGCACGTCTTTGCAAAAGTATCAGCGCGAGGAGGAAGAGGAGCGGGTGCAACTGGTGGTGGAGGAACATTGGCTGGACCTGCAGCGGCCCTAGCCTCTAATAACCTCCTATACCATCCTGGTATCGTTACACCATCCGGAAGGTTAAGATCTTCAGCCATGCTGAAACGAAAAAGGAAAGATTCAAAATGGAGAATTCGAAAGATAAAGATATATGGCTATTGGGGATTATGTTTTTCATAAAAACTTTCCTCTTTAAATTACTCATTAAGACATGTTTTTGAAAACACTTCTTCCAAAAATACATTAGAAAAATAGTTTTTCTAAAAAATTTATCTGTTCTGGTAACCTTAAGCTCTGATACCACGTGTAACACCCCACGTCCATTAATGTCACTCACAAAGGGAATGCATTAACTTCCATGGAGGTTTTAAGTGAATATAGAACAGAAAAATTACAACAAGACAGATAATAAGTAGTACTTGGAAATCTAAAACTTCATTTTATTGCAGCGGAAATTAAACATGTTTGTTACATCATAAAACCATAAATCAGAGTCAAGTACAATATCCATCTTAATAAACAAAATACATAACCCCATTACATAAATAGCCATTAAAGAAGATAACAAGCTTGACTTTATTTCAACGGTCCAAGCTTTCCAAAACAGAGATAAAGCAATCCAATCAAACTCCACTAGAGCTGGGTCCACCGTGAGGACCTGGAGGGGGAAAAAGGATAAAAATAGAGGGGGTCAGACATAAAGTCTGGCGAGTATGATAATTCAAACAATACTATTATCAAAATAACTAGACTAAGGCATAAGCTGGAAAATAAAGAAATGTCTATGAATTATTGGGTATGGAAAAGCAGATAAAGATAACGTTAAAGGCACACCTAATTACTAACGAATAATTACTACACTGCGCCGCAACAGTCAACCTCAAAGTTGATCCCACTTGCTGCACTTAGAAGTTATATAAACATCCTTGCGTACCCCTAGCTGACTACAATGGTGCCGTCTGCCCCTATCTCTGCTAGGTGTACCCCACTACCCACTTTCGATCGACTCCCTACTCGTAGATACCCGTGCTGGCCCCACAGTGGGGTGTATCACTCCCCTAAAGTGTAAAACCGATACAACTTGAGAATGCATGGCTTATACCTACACGATGCAACAACGTCTTACCTACCAGCCCGGGTCCACACACGCACATGAAACCTGTTGGACTTGCGTTGCCACCGCTACCCCGTTTTGGCCTCTTATAGTCAAGCCCAGCATGCGTGTCCCGTCCTCGACTTGGGTCGAGCCCACAAAGATACGTTTGGGATACTGGTTGAAATGGGCCCCCACAAGCTACCCACCTAAGCTTGTCCACTAGTATATCCCACTTAACCCTCTTAGTCATGTTCATTTACATGTGTGTTTGGTTATGTCTTACTAATCGTATTTCACATGCCACTAAGGGCACCCACTAGATTCCTCATGCCACCCAAGGCACCAACTTAACCTCCATGTCCCACCTTACATATTTATCTGGTTAAGTATTTCTTAATTCATTTAGGCCATAACCTCATAAAGACCTCTCGCATTAGAATGACATTTATGGCAGCTGGATTTGCCGGGCGGGTCCGGGCAGTCTTACACCATAAAAGATTCTAACCTCGTGTCTTTACAACTATTATGCTTTAATTTGGGCATAGGACCTCTCCATTGGGCTGACATTTGTGACCACTGGATTTGCCGGGCGGGTCCGGGCAGGTTTACGTCACAAACGAGTCCAACCTCGTGTCCTAAGCATTGATTAACATTTATAATCTTTTACCCCAGTTTTAATAATTCCATATTCAAATTATTAATTAAGTCCACTTTTAATGATGTCCATAATTGACTCAATTATGGCCATCCATTCATGGCATGCAAAATCATATCAATTGCACCCCAACTTCTTAATATTAAATCCTTAATATTACCCCTACCGCACGTTATACGTTCATTTATTCAATGCAAAATATACGTTAGACTCGAATAGTCTAACTCATAGCACAAAGATAAATTATCACAACATATAGACAAATAAAAATAGATCTAATCATGATAGGGGTGAAACTTGCATAAAACTACACATGTTATGGATCTAAAGGTGTCAACTTGTTTGGTTAAAATGTCACAATTCACATAATATGATCATAATCCAAATTCATGTATGGACTAGCATATATGGTTTAGGCAACATAATGATGGTGTGAACTAGCATCTTATACATATAATTCACATATGTCATAACATAATTCTAGATGTCACAATTCTAGATTTAAATAGATGTCATGGCATATGTTCATAATCTTTACTAATCAATGTGAACTTGCATACATGATTTGTCATATAGATCAACATAGCCCAAACGTTATGATTTGATTAACATGAACTAATTAGCATAAATAACAACATCATGATTTTATAACATGTATGATTTACCACAACTTAGCATAGAAAATTACAACCTATACAATAACATCATAGCATGATTTACAACATATACACTACTAGAAAAACCGAGATTAGCGACAGATTTTTAGCAGTGGAAAATTCCGTCGCTAATTAGCGGCGGATTTCGATGGGCTTTGTAAGAGAAAATATTATGGATTTTATATGTCATCTTATTATAAATTATTACCGTCGAATACTAATTCTGTCGCTAAATCAATGAAAATTGCATCTCTTTACCGTCATATAATATTTGATGCTAAATTCCATTGCTAATAGAGTTGGATTACCGTCGACATAATTTTGAAGCTATTTTCCTGCAGTTTTCCAAGAGATTGGAAACGAATTTTTTTATTTTTTATTTATGAAATGTTTTAAATTTGTGTTATTACTTAGTAATTAATTAGTAAATTTAAATTTTAAATATTTAATGTTAATAATACATTAGTAATTAATAATAAATAATAACTACTAGAAGTAAATAAAATTCAATAGTTAATGCTGATTTTTTTTTTGAAAATTAATGCTAATTAATTATTAATTACTATATAATATAAATAAGAGGTAATAGTAATTAATAAAATACATTGTTGTTCGATGTTTATTAAATTTGTTTTGATAATCAATGATTATTTAATAGTCTTTAATACGATTAATTAAATTAATATCAAGAAATTATTAATACATATTTGCTTTTAAGAAATTAATTGGTACGTATTATTTGATAAATAATTAGTAATTAAGAAAAACAAAATGGTCAAAGTTTAAAAATAAGAAGTTAAATAAATATTAAAGAATTTCGAAATTCAAAAAATCCGTGTTAATAATTAATGTTAATAATACACTTACATGATGTAGTTCAATTTTACATAATTAATGTTAATAATACACTTACATGATGTAGTTAAATTTTAAACCTTGCAAACTTTTTGGTGTTATAAGTTTATTATATTCGCATTATTTATGAAACAATAAATAGGTATTTATAGTTTTTATTGTGTTAACAAGATTTCTTCATTTACATCATTTACAAAATAGTAAGCGTTGACAATAAAGTTTTGTAAAATATTCAAAATTTGATATTTTATAAATATTAAAGTGTTCCAAGCAACGAGTAATAATAAATGAACTACTATAAAGTCACACCGATCCACATCTTTGTATGGTCAGAATTTTAAACCGTCAGATTCAAACAATCAACGTTGTACAAGCCTCCAACTCATCAGTCTTCTTCGCTGTCTCCCAACCAATAAAACTCCAAATCCCTAACTCCTCTCATTACACCATTCGCTCCATCGTTTAGTTACTAAGCCAAAACTTTTTCCAGATCTGAAAACCCTAAAGTTAAAATACCTAGCTCCGCTCCCTAATCCGACTTCGTCACTGACTTCAGCAACCACGACTTCGTCAATCCGACTTCGTCACTGACTTCGGCAACCAACGCAGCTTCAACTCGGCAAGGGGCGACCGGCGACACCTGTTCAGCAACGGCAAGGGGAGTTCGACGACAGGCTTCAGTGTGACAAAGGGACAGGTGCGAACTACGAAGCTTTGAATTTGTAAGTTCAATTTGATTTCGATTTCCTCCCTCAACATTGATTTGCAATTTTAATTATGCTAGAAAAAATTGCAATTATAGACAACGGTTTAATATGTATTCTAGATATTGTGGTATGAGCAAATTAATCTGAAGCTATAAGTTTAATCTTACGGGCAAATTATAGACTACTGTTTAGTATATATATCTGGTTTGGTTACTTATACAATTTAATCTGAAGTTGTAAGAACAATGGACATCTTCTCTTTCTTACTTATTTCTTTATATGAATCAGCATTGGATTCAAAATAGAATTGATATCGACCCTTTAAAAACTATTCGCTTACACTACGATGTGCATTGCTAAATGGGTCTGGGGTTGGAAGTTAAGTGGCGTATCAGAGGTATACGTTGACCATAGTCCGTTTATGTAAGTGATAATTATAAGTAGAGTGAGTAATCAGACGACATTAGACGATATTGATACACATTTAACACGGTTGAAAATAGAATAGTACCAATGATGTGACAAAATATATTATATGCCATGCATTATTTTGAGGAATATGAGCTACTGGTGTTTCTCTTTTGTGCATCGTTTGAATGTGTCTTTCTTTGAGCAGCCAGAATTAGCCAGAATTATATGTGTACTCCACTTTACACTACTATTATAAGAAGCAATTATAAACACAATATAGGAGTGAAGCGGAAGTTGATTACATAGAATTACATTGTATGAATTGCATTTATATGCATACTCGATTGCGTTCATGCATATCCTTTGGATGTACTGCGATTGAGGTTAGGGCCCGTTTGGATACTCATAAATAAGCAGTTATTGAAGCCGTGAGTGATAACCACAGAATATTATTAAAATTCACGGGGTAATACATCCAATCTGAAAAAATTTGGCACTTGAGAAATCGAGAGCTTCTATTAGCAATACTATGAAAACCATGCTGGTGCTTGTGTAACTCTAATTTGAGTTTTTTCCAATTAAAGCGTACTAGACCATTGGTATACTAATGGGAATTTTGATTTTAGATATTGTTTAATTTATACCAGTTTTAACTCTTAAGTGACTACCTTATTGTTAAAGTCTAATTCCCTGGAAGGTCTATATGTTGACTCCAAAATTCATTCTGAATATATACTGCTGCTATAGATAGAATATACAAACTTATTCTCCAATGATTTTAAATTATGTCTATATCTTTTTTCATGTATACGGTAGTTTTGTTCAGCAAAATAATATAACATATTTGAAGTTGGGTGATCAAATGCAAACAATGTGGTTTGATCTGTGATTCTATGTATTACGTGCTTTGTATGCCTATTAAATTTTAGCACTTACATGGGCATTTTACGTTCATTTTGTGAACAACAGTCAGGTCCTGACCAGTTTCATGTTAAGCTGAATTTACAAAGAATATAGCATACTGTTGATTACAATGTCCTGCTGCTGCATACATGCTTTCTATTATTATCATGAAATCTCCAACTGGTCTACTCTTTTTTCCAAATGGTTCATACATGATAGGTTTATACAGAAACATGTAATATGTTCTAGACCGTCCATCAGTATGATCATGCACCTCACACAAGAACTGAGCAAGTTGAGCAATTGAATGATTATCTTAGTGTTTGTTCAGTATTTTGATTTGCAGCCTAGTCGGATTTTCTCAAGTGTTCTTGCTATTAATTAGTGGTTGTCTTTTTTTTTAGACTTGTGTTAATGATTCTCTTGTTGGCTAACATATTTTAATTTTCATTTGTGCTCTATCTCAGGCTTCTAATGGTTTTAGCAACCACGGTTCATCTGTACATGCAGTTTTTGTATCCTTTGGTAGAAATCTCATGCTAATTGTTTTGGTGGCCATAATTTCTATCAATTCATCCTCTCCTCCCTGTTGAACGTCCTATCTAATTAATGTGAGAAAAGGTATGTACTGAAAACTCTATAGCTACATCCTGATTCTTTAACCTCTCAATATTATGTACTATTATACGTTGTGTATTATTGAAATAGGCTATGGTTGCTTGCTCAGTTCTTAGACCATCTCGTAAGTGAAAAAAGTCAAGATGTATATTGTAGAGATGAATTTCTAGTCAGTAAATGGTACAAAAATGTAGCTTGTTGTTATGTGTTTAGTGGGCTAACTATATGCTGTCACATTTGTCCAGGTTCTAATTCATCTCATTGTTGTTATGTGTTCAACCTTGCTGGGAATTGTATCTTCATTGTTGTCAATCCCGATGATCTATGCTCGTCAATATGATGGTACAAATTAACAGGTGAATTATTATGTAACCATGTTAGAGGAGGAAATATACTTGCTTTCCCACCTATAATCACAAACTACAATATAATATAACTAATCACATCTTATTCAGAGACTTAAAAACTAATGTATTGCTCCATTCTATTTTAATATTATAAGAAAATATAATGAAGCATCAATATACGAGTTAAGAAATACATTTAAGCTTAGATGGGAATTTTTTTACTGGTAAGCTTTGTAAATTTACCATATGCAGTAGTTACTCATATTTTAATATTATAAGAAAATATGATATAAACAAAATGATCAAAATAGATTAGCTTTGACCCAGCTTCAATGAGTTCTAATCATATGCAGTAGTTACTCTGTATCACTGAGTGAGTTACACTTATGCATATTTATGACCAGTTATGCATATTTATGATCCATGTTAGCTTTATGCATTTGTTTATTATCATATCTTCAGCCATTCATTTTTGCAATTAAATGTAAGATTTGTATATCAAATATAGTCAATCCAGTATTGACGCCCTACATGACTTTATGCAAATTTGCTAAAGAATCTACTGTAATGCCAGATTTCACATTCAATTTTTTAGATTGTTGGAGTGGATTTAACTCAAAGAGGGAGACAAGATTTCAGCAACAAAGGTATGTTCATTGTGAATCCGATTTCGTTTTGGCCGTAAAAGGTATGTCCACTATGAATCCGATTTTGTTTTGGTCGTAAAAGGTATGTCCACTGTGAATCCGATTTCGTTGTATGCATTTAATATGTATGTTATCATGGAGTACATATTGTAATGTATGACATGAGTGACCGGAACAATCATTACTTTTCTTTTCAAATCTGCTTTCGCTTGCATCACACAGTACACTTATCTGCAGTTGTCTTCTACCATGTATATTTTGTAGGTTAATTATCTGCTTTATTTTCTTCAATAGGTTTTAATTTTGATTGATTGCTGTTTTGATTTTGGCAAATACACGTATATTATCAAAACAATTGTTTTGATTTTTTTTCAATAGCTTATCTATAGGTGATGTAGAGCGAATGCTTCGAGAACTTGGGACCGAAAAAAGAAGAAAAACAGCTTTACATATTGGAGGTACAAAAGTACAAAATGAAAGAGATATTGTATTTGCTGTTCTTTTAGAAGTAAGATCCCAAGTCAAAAAGCCACTTCTTTGAATGGTAATAGAGCGGTCTCTTGTAATTTTAGGTGTAACGTTAGGTAGTTATCGGTCAAACTGCTTTTGTTTAAATGTATATTACTAGTGTATGCTTGGACGTATTAAAAAATTCAAGACATACGCAATCGTCAAAGTTGAATGTAAATAAATCATAACTGCAAATTTATCTTTGTATTTTTGGATATGCTATTTATTTCAGTGTTCATAGTTAATTGATAATATTAGTTCAATAAATATACATGTATGTATTTATGTGTATGTGTATGTATGTGTGTCTCTCTCTCTCTCTATGTATATATATATATATATATATATATATATATATAATATGCAGATTAGAAGGGGAACAACGACGGAATACTAACAGATGATGCTAGTTTAAATATCTACATAAATTAAAATCCGTCGCTAATCCCTTGGCAATTAGTAAGGGTTTACCAACGCTTTTGATAAATATTAAATTGTTATAAATTACTTATTCGTCGGTAAATAAATTAAAATTAAATTAATAAATAAAAGTATATTTTTATTATATAATTATTAAAATGTCGGAAAACCATCGGAAAATTTATGCTAAATTTCGGTTGCAAAATCTGACACAATTACCGTCATGGTTTTTACCGACCACAGCCTTATGCAGGAAATCCGTCGCTAAAGCCGATTTAGCGACGGATTCGAAGCGGATATTGCAGCTGCTATTTGCAGTTTTTCTTGTAGTGATAGGATATCATCATCACATAACATAGGATTTACAACATACATGATAGCATAAGGTTTACAACAACCTATATGACAATTCACATCATTCACTTATAATTCATTCATAACTTAATCTAATTAGTTTAATAATAATCTTGTTAAGATCATCATGCTCACAATTAGAGAAGAAAGAGAGTCTTGATTTGCTTAAGAGTTGAGTAGAATTAGAATTTTGATTAGCTTTCTTCCTTCTTAGTTGGCGGCGGCTAGACTGAGTTCCATGGCGGCGGTATGACGGTGGCTATTCTAATTTTCATGTGAGTTTAGAGTGAGAGACTGCCTAGGTATTTATAGAGTTTAGGATTTATTTACACCGTCAGATCAACTCAGAATTAACCTGAACCGTTTAATTTGCCAACTCAGCCCTAAACACACATCAGCAGCTCAAGATTGGGCTCAGTCAAACCCTAGCCGACTGACCAGGTCGACACCCAGGTCGACTGCCCAATCGACCTGGGGGGGGTGTCGACTACCTAGTCGACTCCCCAGTCGACCTGGGGTGCTGGGCGGGAAATTTCCCGCCAAGCCTGTTTGACTCCGAATTTTGAATTTTAAATTTCTGAAATCTGTTTTGAATTTTCTGAAAACTCCGATGGCCTTAACTTCTTCATATGAAGTCCAATTCATGCAAACTCGGACTCTATTTCAACCAGAATTCCGAGATGAACACAATGGCGCAACCCTTTCCCACAATTCTCACGTCTGAGATTAGTTATCTTTTAATTTGTGAATATTAATATTAACAGAATTACGGGGTGTTACCAATGACGTGAATATGTTGTTATAATGCATGTAATATCAAAAGGGAAAGAAATTACCAAGCACATTATTTATATTGATGTATCTACACTAAATCTTTTGGTTAGAAGTTATTTGATTATTTGCGTTACGAAGTATCATGTAGAGAATAAGTATTACGCAGAGAATAAGTATCATGCAACATTTTAGTTCAAAATAAAATTCCTATAGAATTAAATTATAACCACAATATTTTATTATTGAAAACTACAAACTATATATTACAGGATATCCTTAACGTCAACACTTTCATATTATACGACTGCCCGTATGCGTAGCACGGGCCACACACTAGTTATTTATTAAAGCAGCCACATACATACCTTCTCTGTACAAACCATGCGCTAGATGTATGTAGGGGTTGAGAAAAATGCTTAGAGTTTTGAAAATGTATGCAAACAGTTTTGCTGTGTCACTTTCATTATTTAATACATGATGCAATGTTTCATATGGTGGCCACGTTTTTCAGAAGAAAGCATGTTATCATCCAATACCACAAGAGTAGAAATAGTTTGCAGATAGGCGATAGGTCTGTGTATGTGCTGTTTTAAAACTTGCAGCTTCGCACATGGGTGTTCATGAGTTTACTGGTGCATATATGCTAGGCATGCAGAAAGAAAAGAAAAGCCATAGCTAGAAAAAATGGTTAGAGTAGGTGAGTACTTTTAATGTTTAATCACTGTGTTGATGTATGAAAGAACACTGGCTGACAGTAAAATGCTACCGAGTATTTTAGTGTAGGGTAAGCTATACTGATTTAATCTATAAAGAGGTATACATTTGTATTTTATACATATAATTAGACAAGACACAGGCTTTACGTTGAAAAGGAAGGGGAAGTTCTTTTTCCTCTTTGCAATGATTTCTTTTATTCACAAATTTTCTTTGTATATTAGGGAAGGTTGTCTGCATGCTAACATATAGGATATGCATTTGTATGGTATAGGGCATGGGGCGTGGGCATAAGCTGGTAGGATGTATTAGGGAGCCATGCTGTTTTAATTTTAGATGGGACAAGAGATTTTTCAGAGATCCTTAAATGAATTGGCACATGGTTGCACGTTTTGAAGGGATGGGGGAGTGTCTGCACAAGGATTCAGAAGTGTCTACAAAGCTTACCTTGGAAGAAATGTAAATATATATTGTTTTTCTTGCAAATTTTAGTGTGTACCGCGTTATATATGGTTTTGTTCACGTCCGAGCTGTTACGGACAGAAGTAAAAATATGATCGTGTCCAGCGATGTGCCACGATCCCAAAAATATAATAATATCAGTAGGTTAACTTTATATTATGAAACCACAAAATACTGATACAGAGTGTAAAATTCTTCAAATAAAAAGTTGTTTATTTTGCGAATTAAAAATTACAGTACAATTCTAAAAATTAAGTTATAATTACATCTCAAAGTGCTTGCCCAAAATCGACACCGATATTTAATTATAATAAATAAACCGTTATGGTCTATAATCGATTCCACAGCGTTTATTTCAGAATTTGATTTGGACGTAAAATAAAATCTACAATACGAAAACTCGATTTTTCTCTTCCATTAGAAAAATATTATCAATTAGATTCAGACATTTCTTGTTTCACAGAAATTCGACTTAAAATGAATTCTGTATGATCAATTGAAGTTCAAACGAAATTTTACGAACTACCGCGATGTTTCGAGTTCGTTTTATAATTTAAAATATAAATATGAATGTTCAGTTGTCGTTTAATTAACGATTTCGATATTGAATTCCATAAATAGTTCGAATAAAATATTTAAAATAAATTTAAATATTCGAATCAAACAGCTGAAAAATCCGGGTCGTTACAGTGGTGGCAAGGTCTGGTTCGCCGTGGTTTGATCGGAAAGTGGCTGGGAAGTTTTGAGCAGTTTCCGTCACACGATGAGCAGGGGTAGCGGGTTTTCAGAGATTTTTTATTTATTTATAATTTATGAAAGGAAAAATCTGATTGGCCGGCACATATATATTTGAGAAAATCATGGTTTTCACAAACGAACTCCCTTTCAAACCCAACGACTGTCTCCCCTAGCTAAATACCCCCATCCCGTACACAATGGGATATGTTTCATAGGCCAATTCGACTGTTACAGTTAGTTATTTTTCAAATTAAAATATAAAACATTCAATATTTGTTTTGAACGTACATTTTAATTTGCCGGGGCCACATACTGATCCCAAAAATTCCAGAAAAATAAATCTAGCTATGTTTTGACGATACGGTCCCAACAAAACTAGTTTCGTCGAATTCTGAGGCCGTTTGAAAAATGTCCCTTTTCTGGTTGATCCAATTTAACAAAAATCGACTAAACACACTTTCCTTTGCCACACTCACCTACTAACTTCAAAAATTGTTAAATTTGAAACCGAGCAATAATTCGACATCTCGGATCCAACAAAAGTGGTTTCGTCGAATTCTGAGGTCGTTTGCAAAATGTCTACTTTCACAGGCTATATATACTCTATAGCGACCTTTCTGAAAATTCATTTGGCCATAACTTTTGATTCCTGCTATGAAACTTCGATTTTTCAGATTCGTTAAAAAGGTATTCATAAACAGATTTAAACATTTTTGGTTTCACTAAAATCCGTTTTGTTTTGCACCCAGTATAGTCAGTCAAAGTTTGAATTGAAATTTTGAAACTGCCACGCCATTTCAGGCCTTGTTTATAATTTAAAATAATTATATTTATTTTCAAACATCGATTCAAACATACTTTTCGTCGTTATTATTTAAAATGTTTATTTTAAATATTTAAAATCCACCGAAATAGCCAAATTAAAAATTTTAAATTGGCTCAGATTTTCCGGGTTGTTACACTCAAACTCCGTGCAGCTTGAGGATTTAGGCGATTATGACGATTGGATGTTTGAAGGAAATATGGACGTTGATTTGGATGCCGAGGACCAAGTTATCATGGGTGATCCGGTACCAGTACCATATATAGTAGAGGTTCAACCTCCCTTATACTAGAGATCATACCCGATTTTTCCCTGAGCCGATCCACGAGGATCCCGAGTCTGCACTACTTGAGATACTACCCCTAAATATGGACGAGCCTGAGTTAGATATAGAGTATGATGATGAGATCGAGCTCGAGATGGAGCTCGAGGTAAGAGACGATGGTTATGTTAATGAGATAGAGCAAGAGATGGAGTTAGAGGTAGACAAGGACGGCTATGATGTCGATGACGAGGAGGAATTTATGGACGACGATCCCGGATACTTTCACACACATTAGATTATGGTACCCGGATATGATGGTTGGGATGACTCTGATACAGATGACGAGGTATACCAAGAGCCAAAGGAGATCATAGTCTCTGGGCCCTCTATGCATGACTCCTACGATTACTGCACAGTCGGATGTTAGCTAGTTTCTTTTTGGGGTTATTATATGCATACACAGTTGTTAGCTTCGTTTTGGTGCGTTATAGGCACATAGTACATATTTTGGGGCATGATACCATTTTGTATATACCACCTCAAGTATGCAGTACGTGCTCAAGTTGGTTGGTATATATGCATATACATGGCTTATTCCTTAAGTGGCACTATACATTAGGGTATATGTTATGTCTATGATATAGTTGTTATTTTGATTATGATATGTTGATATATGATATGACATGACACCTTTTGGTTATATAAACTGTATCAGAATTCTGTTCTTTGTTTTGTCTTCGATTTTGAGGATGAAGACTTTTTAAGTAGGGAGGATCATAACGACCCAAATTTCCAGTCAATTTAAAATATTGTTTTAAATAAATATAAAATGGATTTTTAGATGTTTAAATAAAAACTAGTACCTAAAAATTATTGAAAATAAATTATGAATTAATTTTATGTTACAAAATAGTTATAATAAGGTTATTGGATTTTAAAATAATAATTAAAAAGAATATTTTGAAAATCGATAATCCAGTGCTATTTTAGAAGCTAAAAATAAGGCCATTTTTCAGACAGTCTCGGATTTCGATTAAACTAGTTTTATCGGATTTATAATGTTAAATTATTATAAGTTTCCAAAATTTCAAATCAATAAAAGTTAGTTCATAATATAAAGCTGGTTGAAAATTTAGTTAAAATTCAATAATAACACAGAAACAAGCCATTTTGCAAACGGTCTCCAAATTCGACAAGACCAGGACCATTAGAACCGTATATGTGAAATGTAGCAGAATATCAAGTTTCGTAGCAATCGGGATTAGTATGTGATCATTCATGTAGAAACAAGAATATGTAGTGTAATTAAATTAGCTAAAACAATTCATTTAAAAGAAAGTTTGTTTCATATGAGGTGCCACCCCTAACTTAACCCATGTGTGCTTCTATTGAGTTGTCAAGACATCCTCCTCTTCTTTGGATGTCGACACCTAACTAATCCAAGTGCTCCTCCATTCCCTATAAAAAGAACCATCCCTTCTCACTTTTCTCTCCTTTCTTCCATTACTCCTTCTCCTTCCTCCTCTCTTCCTCCACCCGCCGCCTACCCCCACTTCCCTACAGCCCCTATTAGCCTCCTTCTCCCCCTCGTAGGAGGCGAATCCCACCACTCCTACCCCGTGGTCCCACAAGCCTCTCTCCCCCTAAATCATCTTCTAGCTCCTTCATTAATTATTTCCACCTCTAAACTAAGCTCCTACAACCACCAATCACAACCATTACCTTCCTAGCCTCACACCTCCCCACGCCAGCTCCTCTCTCCTCCATGTCACCAAGTCATGGGCCCCACCAAGCCGTGTGTCCTACACCCCCAAAAACTCTACCTTTCCTCTTTTTGACACTAAATATGTTACCTTTCCTCTATAAATTCAAGTTATAACACACACACACACACACACACATATATATATATATATATATATATATATATATATATATATATGGTGATTACATAAGTGTATTTCGTGTAAATGGTGCTCGTTTGGTTGCTAGCACATTATAGCTTTAAAAGTTAAACAGAGTGGAAAGATGTAATGAGCATATTATAGCTCACATTTGAATTAATAATGTTGCATATATGATCGTAATGTTCTATGTGGTAGTTGATGTTGTATGTGATTGTATGCAATGAATCATATGCTATGTGGCTTAAGGTTGAATACGGTTAGAGCATGAATATGAATTGTTGAAATGATTTAGTAAGTGACATAGTAACCAAAGTGATTTGAAAGTAGAAACCGTAAACAAAAAGGTTGGTTGAATTGGATTATAACTTTGCTGCAATGTTACATGTACATTGGTTGGGAAATAAAAATTTGCAAGTTAGGTTGTGTTGTTAAGTGATTAAATAGATAACAATGGAGTTTGGTTAATTTACTGTATCCAAAAGGATATATATATGCAGTAAAAATGGTAGCTGAAATAATTACTTGAATAACTTGTATATGGAATGAATAGTAAAAATCTATTTATATTAACGCAACTTTAGCCAATATAAACAGGACACAGGTATACAATTATATATGTTGTGTGTTGATGTGTTTTGATATGGATTGTCTATAAAATAATAGCTAATCATTTATTAACGATAGCTAATAATTTGGTTGAAAATGGTTTGGAACAGTGTTTAAGTGTTGATGATTTGACACTTAGGTCGACAAGGCCATATTATGGTGTTTGATGATTGATAAATATTGATTGAATAATATTGACGTATTGAATCCATATAAATTGAATTATATGGAAATTAATCACGTTTTTTTCTTAATTGGGAATTAATTGAATATTTTATTAATAAAATATTAGGTGAAAAATAAAAGTTTGAATTCTAAATCCGAAATGATTTGGAAATCTAGATTTAATAATAAAAAATAGTTTTGTTAAAAGATGGAAATTTATTTGAAGAAGTTTTCAAACAATTAAGGCACGTTTTAAATTTTAGTTCAAAAGTGAATAGTATTGTAAAGGCCCGCAAATCCGTACTATTTGAGTTGACTAATAACACCACACGTCCAACCCAAATTGCACAGAAATACAAATCATTATTAGAAAGAAGTTAGAATATGAGAAATAGAAAGAAGAAATATTAGAATTAAAGAAAACAAGAAGACAAATCTCACAGCGGAACGAATAAAATATATTATATAACATAACCTTTGAAATACAAAATTTTCACTGTATAACATACAGTTATCAGAGTACAACACTTACAGCACAACAAAAAATGAAAATACTACATATCTAACACTGAAGCCTCCTGCTCCAAGCTCCTCCAAGTGAATCTGTAAAATCCCGACTACTTGACTGCCCGTACAAATTTGGGCACCCAAGAGTTTAGGGAAAACAAAACAAAATAAACTCTGGGTCAGTCATGGGACTAGTGTGAGTAAACTCCAACCATTTGTTTAACTTTCGAAACCCTTTCGAAAGAAAAGATAATAGTAAGACCAGTCCACACATAAACACGGATGGTTTTTACCTTACCATAAACCAAAACACTTTGATACAAAAATCCAGTGGTATTATAATAATGTCTAATCAAAATAAATAACCAAATAGCAGAACGCTTGCATCTCACGCTCTACATATATTGTATAAAATCAAAAACCGTAGGGCGCTTATTGGAGATTGGATTTCCAACATGACAAGGTATGGGACCACCTTCCGATGATGTATCTCTAGTGGCGAATACACCTGGGTTCAATAAGAACATCTTGCAATCCGGCTCACACATGACCGACCACTCATTTCGCTTGAGTGTATCGAATGTATGTCACCAACGGTTAGGATCAACAACCGTTTCCCGATTGGGACAACATCGAATAGAATAAGGAATTTAAATGAATCTCTAGATAGGTGATAATACACCATAATGGGAGCGACCCACATAGCCATGCTGCCTAGCAGATTTTTTTCCTTTCCCGGTTGTTGAGGCCTGAGGCTACGATTACTTTCTATTCATTGATAGCATAATCACTTTGAATGCCACATTGTCAGATCCATTAATCACTAATTGATTTGTACAAATATTCTGGATGTTATGCTAAGGGAATAAATCCGTTGCAACCATATATATTTATACAAACCAATCCATTAGATTATTGGAAATACTTTGTCAGACATTCGTCCATTTACGTTCGTTCTGGGATTGAACGAAACCGAATGCACAATTTCTTTTAATAGAAAAAGCCCTTGCACTTTACTCCGTCTTCGATTATCTTTAGATAATCTGATCCGCTACGCTACTGCAAATACAGAGTGGTTCATGGATAATAATCCAACCGGTCTCTCCATATTGACAGCGATATTGGCAAACACTTCGATAGTCGGTTATTTAACTATTGAAGAAAAACAAACATCCATTCATCCATAACATTAATCAATCACTGGGCCTTTTTAATTTATATTTCATTAATTAAATAAATTACTTCTCTATTTCCCTGTCAATATTTGTTAACCAAATATTCTCAATAATCATCTTGATCTTTTCTCTATTTGGAGAACATTTCCATATATCACTTTCTATTATTTTCTATAGTTAGGAAATATACTCTATTTGAAATTGAAAACAATTTCAATCACTTATCTCTTTCCCGACTACTTTAATTATACTCAGGAAATATTTACTTCTATATTCCCAAAATTTCATCACTTGAGTTAAAACGAATGCTGTATACAACATCGTTACAAAAAACCCAAAATATTTTATTCAACTAACTATTTTCCAACACTTCTCTTCGAGACTGGATCTTGCTATTGATCAATTAAAAATGAAATCAATCAAGTTGGGGTAAAATTACCTCTCAGACCTTGACTGAAAACATCCTCAACTTCAAAACGGCAAGACCACTTACCTCGAATAAACACACTATAAAACCAAATTATTCATTTTCAAAACATGTATATGTTTTTTTTTCTATTTCTAATTCATAGATTTCCCTTTTGGTTTATAATATTATATTTTTGATTTCGCTTCCTCATCGAATTCTATAAATATCGATATATTGATTTCTAACTATCAAATTATCTTAAAAATATTCTAACTCCTTAAATTTCTGGAAAAAATCGCCATAACCTCCCTTGTACTGGGAGCTTCGGGATATTTCAAATAGCCTCCCATGGCCCTCACCAATCCAAAAGAAAATGAAAAAGCCAAGCGGCTTGCCGATACGGTGCATAAAATATCATATATGAAATTAAACATGTACCTTTTTGTCGGGCACATAAATTAAAAGCTTCATATACCTCATCCCATACCTATCTAACACATGCCCTCCTGTTTTCAATTCAATTCAACACTATCTAATCGTCTGAATTCAGTTTCTCCCATTTATTCTTTAATTAGCTATTTTGCCTATTTCACCGCCTTGTTTGAACATACCATGTTCAAACAAAATATTTAACTTTCTTATAACCAAATTGAATTTCAATTTCAATTCTAATTTCCTTTTTGATTTCGAATATAACTTTTCAAATCGAATTTACTTATTTAAAGTGCAATATTAATTCAAAACCTCTTTAACTAATTACTATTCGAATTAGTTAATCCATTTCAAAAATCAAAAACCTGATTCATGTTTCAAAAATCAATTCATCACTCCACTTTGAGTTCACATCTAATTTACAACTCAAATCTGAAATTTTCTAAATAGAAATTCGAATTTTATTCACTTAAAATCCTTTTATAAAATTAAGTAAACCGTTATGGTTTTTAAATGGTTATGGCGCTGTTTTTCTGAAAATTTGATTTTGATATAACTCAAAATCTATTCGACGAAATCTAGATTTTTCTCCTCCATTAGAAAACTATTATCAAATCAGTCCTGGCGTTTCTTGTTTCAAAGAATTTAGAATTCAATTGAGTTCTGTATACTCAATTGAAGTTCGAAACGCCAATTTACGAACTGCAGCGCTGCGGCGAGTTCGTTTTAATTATATTTATAAATATAAACGTTTAAACTTCGTCTATAATAAATTCCACTTCATTCTAATATATTTTTAATATATCAAATCGAATTTTTTCCCAGTTCAACATAGTATTTCCGATCTATTTCACTTCTATTTGAAATTCTATTTTCAAATTTCAATTCACTTCTATTTTTCAAATTCTATTTGAATTTCCATATTCGAATTTCCTTTATTCAAATCTCATTTGAATTTCTACGTTCAAATTCTATGTTTGATTTTCCTTTGAATTTCATATATTCAAACTCCATTTGAATTCCTATATTTAAATCCCCTTTGAATTTCCTATTTGAATTCTATATTCAAATTCTTGTTTCAATCTGTTTGAATTCTATATTTGAATTCCTTTACCTTTTCTATATTAAATTTCTATTTGAATTTTATTGTCAAATTTCTATTTAAATTTTCTTTATTCATTCTTTAAACAAGTCTCGATTTCAATTCCTTTTGAAATCGATATTTCTATTTTTTTAAAATAGATTTCCCTTTTCAATCTCACACTTGTATTTTTATTTCTGAATTATCAAATGATAATTCTTTTCCCTTCATTTATAAGTTCGTTATAAAAGAACTATTTTTAAACTTCGTTTATAAAGGAACTACTTGTTTTATTTTTCAAAACAAGTTTATATTTTTATTCCATTCAAATTTCGAATTCTATTTAAAAATAGAATTTTCCTTTTATCTCAAATATCCTTTTTAGGATATTTTTATAAATTAAAACTTAGCCCAGTGATATTTAAAACAATCAAATCATTCGATTTTCAATCATTTGATTTTTAACACGACATATACGAATATATATATGAAATCAGGCAAACAAACAAATAGATAATATATTTTTGAGGAATCCAGTTGGATTCCTCCAACCTGTTTTCCCTGCATCCACAGACGTTAGTGAACAGAAATAGTACCCATCCTGCTTCGAGGAAGGATATCGCGGTATAAAAGGGGATCCACTTATTTATGTGGGCGTAGGGTCATCCGCTAATGATACTGCGGGAATCCAACCAATCACCAAACCAATATATATATATATATATATATATATATATATATATATATAATAGCAAGCCTATATAACTAATATTTTTAAATCAACCATAAAGCATTTCAAACAAGCATCAAACAATTATTTTTAACGAATAAAAATAATTCTAAATAAAAGGCGAGTGAGATTTACTCACCTAAAATTCATTAACAGAATATCCAGTTAATTTCTATCTCATCACCGCTATGGATTTCCTTGAATGGATTTACTATGCACTTATCATTTGATTTTTTTTTAATTCAGCAATAAATGAAAAATTAAATTAAACTAATTGCTAACTCAATAAATGAACTACTTTTATATAATTTAAATGATACAATTAAAGGCTAAGTTTCCTTGATCTCATACTTGACAATTACTTTATAATTAAATTGCTTCTCTAGCTAAACAAATTGGTTTATATGAATTGATTTAATCAGCTACTAATTTATAGAATATCCATAAATCCACTAATTATTTAATTAACAAAGAAATTACATTAATCACTTTTTAAACTCTTCTTCTTTCTCTCATCATGGCCACTGTATCTTCTCCACAAACCCATCTGCTTCTTACTAATGGACCCAAAATCCACCCATTAGCCTTTATAGTTCAACCAAGCTCCTCCACTCAATAGCCCCCTTTTACTGTTAACACTAGGATTCACATCCCCAAGGTTAACCGCCCAACTCCTCACATAGCACACCATCACACATGCAATTTCACTCGTTTCGAACCTCATCTCGCTGCAACCCTTCAACGTAACTAGAGAACGAACTCTCCCCTCCCCAAATTGTGATTGTCAACTCGCAACCTTTGATTCCTCCCAGAAGTCAACGCCTTGCCTTAGACTTCAATCGAACTACCTCTTCCATTCCCAGAACCTCTTCTCCTCCTCACTTTCAAATCCTTCGACCTCCTGAGAAACCGCGACACGCTTAGTGTCGAGCGACGCTTTAAGTCATAGAACCCTAACTGTGACCGCGAGTTCGACAGGTGCGTAACCCCACGCGATTTCCAATATCGCACCACCTCCTGTATGAAACGCCGAAGACTCCCTTCCCTGAATCGACAGAGCGCAGTCCTGGTAGTCGAGTCTCGTGATGATTTTTCCTTGAATGAATTTGTATTTGGTTTAAAGAGGCAACGACCTCCATTTTAATTATTTTAGAGGAGTTCTGCTTGGATTTTAAAGAGGGCAACTTGGTTTTAATTTCCTTGTATCGGCCATTTTATTTTGTTTACAGAAGTAAAATAGAGAAAAGAATGGGGAGTCATGATTTATAAGGAAGCGAAGAGCAAACCAAAAGTACACGGCTATTAAATGAATGCAGGGTGAAGTACATAGCAAATTTATTGCTGATTTGATTTATAATTTGATTCGATATAAAGTGATTTTTTATTCTTTTTAAACAGATATCGATTTGATTTTCGATTCGATTTCGATCCTATCCACAATCAAATATCTCGGGGTTCATTAATTTAAACCACGAACCGCTATTTTAGCGTACCGACCGTCGTTCCAATGTTATAGCGTTATACTGAACTCAACATAATATTTTCTGAAATCTATTTTGAACGTATATTTAAAATAACCACATTAAATCAAAATAAATTTTATTCCAAAACAAATAAATTCTTCAACAATAAATTTCTATTATCGTCGTTTATATTCAAATAGAATATATATTGATCATCTAAACCATTCCGATTCAATTTTATCTTCGAATTGAATTATTTCAGTGCTCGTATTTCGACGATTATCAATATAAATCATATTTCGATTATTTAATCGATAATTCAACATAAAAATCCTTTTATATTATTAATTCAATATTTAAAAGATACTAAATATTTAAAATTAATCGACGAAAAATCTGGTTCGTTACAAGTAATCAAGAAAAGTGAAGTTTGGTTAGGGTATCCGAAACATATTTTAACAAGAGTTCCTTTTCAAAAACTATTTTATTTATTTTTATAATGGATGTCAGAAAAATTTGATCGTCAAAAGACGAAGTTTGAAAAATAATATTATTTTAATCATTTAAACAATATTAAAATAATTAAATAATGGAATATTTGAAACTGAGGTTGAATATTGAAAATATAGTTTTCGATAATTATTATATATGTTTTAAAAAATTAATAAACTAATTTAGATGTAATTCGATTCGGATTTGAATCAAAATCGAAGTTTGTTTTGAATAGAACTAGTCGCGCAGTGGTAGTTCGCGATCAACCATCGACTTCAAATTAACGTACCGAGAGATCTGACCATCGGATTTTTCCAAAACAAAAAACGTTTGGTTCAAAAATAAAATAGCTTTCAAACGAAGTGTAATGGTTTAAAATCCAAGGGTATTTTTTGAAATAATCCCAAATCAAATTTGAATTGAAACAACGCAAGTGTTGTTTTTGACCCAAAACGAGATTTTCAAGAAATAACCTATTTTTAAATTTTTAAAAATAGGATAAATTGTGGTAAATCATAATAAACGATTTGAAAGAGATTTGGATTAAATATAATAAGTTTAGAGAGTTAAAATCTATTTTTCAAAAATGAACAGTTTTCAGCATCACTATTTGCGATGCTTTTTGGAGAAATTTAAAATAAAATGTTTTGAGATAACCAATGATATTCAAATAAGTTGAAAGCATATTCAAAGGAGTAGAATGAAATTTTAAGTTATATTTGGGTTTTGAAAGATTTAAACCAAAGCTAAGTTTTCCAAATTAAATTGAATTGAATGCGAATCGATCTAGTCATAATGGAGATGGGCCATTATGAATGAAGACCTTTACTATTTAAGGAATTTGAGAGGATCTTCCATTATTCTGCTTATAGTATTAGTCCGATACGGGAATTTATATCGATTATAAACTAATGTGATTTTGTGAAGATTTCACTTGAAATGAAAGTATGATTCTGGGTTTATTGTGAACGATGTTTTAGTTAACGTTTGTTCTTTAACACATGTAAAGGAAAAGACAATTTTGAAAGATAAGTAGAAATGAAATCTTTATTTAATTCGAATATAAAGATTAAATGAAAGAGATTTCCCTAACAAACAATAATTGGAATGAATTAAAGTATCACTTAAAAGAAGATAAGCGTGTCTTTCACGTAACTGATAAGATTAAGAAATCACAAGTATGATTTTGGGATGATGATATTGTAACTACCCGGGTTTTCGTGATCCTGGATATTGGCGTACAACACTATGTCGACTATTCAAGCATTGGAAACACAGGATAGTCCATCAAAGAAATTAGAGGGTGAGAATAGATAAGGTAGAAACTTAGAATAGAAGAAGAAGAACATACAAAATCAGAGTAAACACGAATCTCACAGCGGAACAAACAATATATAGTAGATACATAACTTTGGAATAAAATCAGTATATGTATACAGTAGCATTATCAGAGTATAACACTTACAACACAGCGGAAAAAAACAATAGCTATATAATCCTTAATCCTCCTACTCCAAGCTCTCCAAGTATATCTGTAAAATCTAGACTACTTGACTGCCCATACAGAATTGGGCACCCAAGATTTTAGGGAAAAAAAAACAAAATAAACTCCGGGTCAGTCAATGGGACTGGTGTAAGTAAAACAATTTAAATCAGTTTGAGCAATTTAAAGATATCTCATAAGACCACGCCGTATAACAGAACGGGTTTTTCCCTTATGAGAATCCAAAGCAATTTGATTTAACTTTCAAATGATTTTTGAAAGAAACGATAAACTTTATAACAAAACTCTTTTGATATTATAATAATGTCTATCAACCACAACTAAATAATCATCTAGCAGAAACGCTTTCATATCACGTTCTATATATATAGTATACAATCAAAATCACGAGCACTTATTGGATAATGGATTTCCAACTATGACAAGATATGGAACCACCTTCCGATAGTGTACCTCTAGAGAGGAATACACTGGGTTCAACAAGAACATCTTGTAACCCGACCACACATGACCGACCACTCATTTTGCTTGAGTGTATCGAATGTATATCACCAACGATTGGGATCAGCAACTATTTCCCGAATGGGACAACATCGAATAGATTAAAGAATGAAATGAATATCTCTAGATAGGTGATAATACACCCTACTTGGTAGCCAACCACTTAGCCATGCTGCTTGCCCGATTTTTGTCATTTCTTGGTTGTGAGGCTAGAGGCCACGCTTATCTCTAACAGATCACACATTTATTCACTTTGAATGTCACATCATCATACCCGCCAAATCACAAATTGATTTCCCTAAAAACAACGGGTATACAACTAAGAGAAACGAATTCCTCCACCACCAAATGTATATACGTTTGAGGAGATCAACTTACACGATCTATTAAACATACTTTGTCAGACATTCTTCCATACAGGTCGTCCTAGAACTGGACAAACCAAAGGTACTATTCTGTAAATAGGACAGCCCTTGCATAACTCGGTATTCAATTATCTTCATCATATTTGATTCGCAACGCTAACGCCCATACAGAGTGGTTTTCAGATAATGAATCTGATCGCGGTCTCTCCATATTAACGACGGAAAAATGGTCAAAAACTCCGATAGTCAATGAGTTAACTATCAAGGAAAAACACGTGTGCAAACAACGATATTATTTCCAGATGGAAATTATATCGATCAATCATCATTGAACATTTATCTCTTTAGTTTTTTTATTTTTCATTTCCTGTTTCCGTATATTCAACATTTCTTATTTTCTAAATTTAGAAAGTATACGTTATTAACATTAGAAAACATTTCCATTTCTTATTTTATATATTAGAAAAACATTTCTGATTCTTATTTGGAAAACATTTCCAAAACTCCTACATTGGATTTAAACAGATGTTTAAATCAAACATCGCTATGCCAACTCAAACCATTACCTGATTAACTAATTTCACTTAACCAACCTTCACTATCGAACCTTAACCATTCCTTAGTTAAAAAAGAAGTCAATCAAGTTGGGGGTATAACTACCTCTCAGACCTTATCCGAACAACATTTCTAACTTCGAAATAGACAAAGTTCACCTTTTAAAACTTTAACCAACTTCCTTACGTAACTCTTGGATTCTATTTATGAATCCACTTCTTCTACAGAAATCATTTGATTACAACAATAGTGTTATAATCCCAGGCTTCCGAAATATAATAACTTAAGTAAAACTTTTATTTGTTAATTTGGATAAATAAACAAACCACTAATTTATTAATAAATAAATAAATCTTGATTAAAACGGAAAGTGAATAGTACTTTCCCGAATTCGATATAATCGAATTTCAACCTATAACTCTCTCTCAAGTAATCTCTATTCGATAAATCCTTTTCGAATAAACTATATTCGAAAATCTTTCTTCGAATAACTATATTCGATAACTCTTTTTCGAATAAACTATATTCGATAACTACTTTTCGAATAAACTAATTAACACCTTTCGAATAACTATATTCGATAGCTCCTTATCCTTTTAACTCTAACTCGATTAACTCTAATTGATTAACTCAAATTCGATTAACTCTAATCGATTAACTCTCCTCGAATAACTTATATTTGATTAACACTCTTCGAATAACTTATATTCGATTAACTTACTTCGAATAACTAATATTTGATTAATTCACTTTCGAATAACTTATATTCGAATATCTCTCTTTGAAAAACTTATATTCGATTATCTCACTTCGAATAACTTATATTCGATTAACTTACTTCATATAACTAATATTCGATTAATTCACTTTTGAATAACTTATATGCAATTATCTCTCTTTGAATAACTTATATTCGATTATCCCACTTCGAATAACTTATATTCGATTGACTTACTTCGAATAACTAATATTCGATTAATTCACTTTCGAATAACTTATATTCGATTATCTCTCTTCGAATAACTTATATTCGATTATCTCACTTCGAATAACTTATATTCGATTAACTTACTTCGAATAACTAATATTCGATTAATTCACTTTCGACTAACTTATATTCAATTATCTCTCTTCGAATAATTTTTATTCGATTATCTCACTTCGAATAACTTATATTCGATTAACTTACTTCGAATTACCAATATTCGATTAACTCCTTTCGAATAAACTATATTCGATTAACTGTAATCCGATTAACTCTAATTCGATTAACTCTATTCGATTAACTCTAACTCGACTAACTCAAATTGATTAACTCTATTCAATTAACTCTAACTCGATTAACTCTATTCAATTAACTTTAACTCGATTAACTCTAATCGATTACTCTATTCAATTAACTCTAGTTCGACTAACTCAAATCGATTTCCACTTTAAACAATCTTCTCATAACTCTTTTATATCTCGTTAATTCCCTTTTATAATCCTATTTATTTTCCAAATAAATATTCCTTTTATAATTTTATTTATTTAACAAATAAATATTTCCTTTTCAATTCTATTTATTAATGTTTTACAAATATTTTCTTTTCCATTTTTTTTCAAAGATTTCCTTTTCTATTTGTTTTACAAATATTTTCCCTTTTCTATTTGTTTCACAAATATTTCCTTTTATATTTGTTTTACAAATATTTCCTTTTATATTTGTTTCACAAATATTTCCTTTTATATTTGTTTCACAAATATTTCCTTTTATATTAGTTTCACAAATATTTCCTTTTATATTTGTTTTACAAATATTTTCCTTCATATTTGTTTTAAAAATATTTACCTTTATATTTGTTTTACAAATATTTTCCTTTTCTATTTGTTTCACAAATATTTCCTTTTATATTTGTTTTACAAATATTTTCTTTTATATTTTTATTTGATTTTATAATTTTCTTTTTTAAAATTCTTTTCCTTTTATATATAAAATCCATTGATTTTATATAAATAATTCATTTTCAAAATACACTTTGAAAATCCCCTTTTCTACATCCCAATATTTCTTACGATATTTAAAATACCCAAATAACAATGATCGATATCGTTCAACACAGATTATATATCACATCATATATTACAATATATGAAAAACAGTAAAATAAATGTTGAGGAATCCAGTTGGATTCCTCCGACCTGTTTCCCTGCATTCACAGATGTTAAACAATATAATTAACACCAATTTCATTTCACTATGAAATATTCTGCTAAACACAATCAAATTATATATGTATATATTTATATATATATAACCAGATCTATAATTTCAACCAATAACTTAGCAGTTCACCCAAGCAGTCAATTCACAACAATCAATCATCATTTATCAGTTCTAAATATACATTATAAAAATATGAACTGGTAGAGTTGGTGAGTTTTACTCACATTGGACAATCATCGTTAATAACGATAACCATCACTTGATTTAGACGGACAATTTATTTTATTATAAATTGTAACGATCCTCGATTCAGTCCCAAACAGTTCCATTAGGAAGCGCTCGTCCATACGATCCAGCCGGATCTTGTTTCATCCAATTCTGATACCGTATGATGAAGTTATACAATTTTCAAAGTTTATACACATTTAAATAAATTCTAAACTAAAACTTAATTTCCTTTATAAAGAGATTTGGGCTCCACCTTTACCTTAAAGCCCATCAGCTCCACTTGAAGCCCAAACCCGCATGAACAGTGAACCCCTTTCTTCCCTGATTCAAAAGTGAGCTCTACGTACCATGTTCGACAGCCATTCACATAAAAACCCTTCACCATAATTTAGATCAATCCCCCATAATAGTTCAAACAAAAACCAGTCCACAACTTCTCTTCTCCCTCTCAATCAACCTACACCATCATGAAATCACTCGCACCATCAAAACAGAATCCGTTCTTCAACTCCTTACGCATGACTTTAGGAACCCGCGACAACAAAACACCCCAAATACCCATCGCACCACTTAGGAATCCACATCCAGGTGCTCCTTCCATCAAGCAACCCATTCCATTAACCTCAAAACCTAGCATCGAACGTATGGAGCAGAAGTGGAAGCCCTAAGCACCGCTGCCTTTATTTGAACCTATAAAAAATGCATCGCAACTCATAAAACTTGTGCTAAGTTGAAGAGTGCATTAGTAGGAGTTCGAAAATATGTGGATTTGGATTTATAGAATTTTTTGTGAATTCTTATGGATTTTTGAAGATGTAGATTTTCCACGGTTGGAATAAGAACTACGGCGGAAAATGTTTGGCTAGAAGAATGAATGAATTTAGGGTTAAACAATGTTAAGGGGTTTATATAGGATAGTTTAATTATTTTTATATTGATTATTCTATTCAGTTATAATCAATCGCTATACATATTCATGGTTTAAAAATCCCTATGATCACAAACGGAAATCATTTGCGACAAAAATTGACAGACAACTATAGTTTAACATTACAGACCCAACGAAACTGCTTTCGTCGAATTCCGACTCCGTTTGCTCACACAACGTATTTTTAAAGCCAAATTGTTGATTGTATTTCACATTAAAATCCCGTACGGCCACACATTGACTTCAAAAATCATGAAACTTGACATCTAAAAATAATTCAACATTCCTGATCCAATAAAATTAGTTTCGTCGAAAATGAAGGTCGTTTGCAAAACTAGCTATTTTTAAAGCTCTAAATAAACCCTTTTTAATATAGATATATTTAAAAATAATTAAATTAAATATTTATAAATAAATATTATCGTATATATTCACAATATAATATCATGAAGCTCCAATGGGATTTATAACTCGATATTCAAATCCCGGTTGAATCGATATTCAATTTATATTGAAAAATTCATTTATAATATAAATAAATCGTTATAAATTATAAAGGAATTCCATAGCGACTTTTCGAAAATTTGATTTGGACATAAATCAAAATCTACACAATGAAATCTCGATTTTTCTCTTCCATTAGAAAAATATCGTTCAACAGATTCAAACGTTTCTTGTTTCACAGAAATCCAATTTAAAACGGATTCTGTATATTCAATTAATGTTCTAATCGCCAAATTACAAACTGCCACGCCATTTCAAGCTCGATTATAATTATAATATAATTTATATGTTCAACCATAGTAAATTGAATATATTCGTTATCGTAATTCAATTTTAAACTGAATTATATATTTTGAACTGCCCAATTCACACCATATTTCCATCTCAGCTATTTCTGATTATTTCAAAATTAAATATATTATTTAATTATTATATTAATTAAATATTCAAAGTTATTTAATTTAAACGAACATTTCAATCTTTGAATCTATATTTAAATAATTTTATAAATTAATTATAATACCGTAAAAATACGGGACGTTACAGATATGATCAATGAAAGATTTAAACAAAAGTTTAAAGTATGAGAATCTTTGATATAATTTAATTTCCAAAGGAAAAAAGGATGATTTGAGTAAAAGAATATTCCCAAATTGGAATAAGACTAAGGATATCTTGTATATCTGCATTGATTTGAAAGATATGCTAGTTATTCAGAATGACTGGGTTTCGACCTATTGTGAATAACTATACGACGTATTGAAAACGCCATTGACTGTGATAGAAGACCAAATACCTCCACATCAGAAGGATTGCTCGTCAATGCCTCGGGTAGGTCACCCAATTATGGAGTTATGTTGTGTTGGCGATCTAATTGTACTTGGAGTGATTCAAAATGCAAGGGCTTTCAAACCCAGGCAAGGTCATGGAATAAAGCACCTTCGGTTTCATTCACAACCCAGAATGAACATGTAAATGGATGTGTGCCAATGTTGTATTTTACAACTTAACCGATTGGTTTTTATCAATGTTATATCAGTTAGTGGTGGAGAATTTATTCATTTAGCTTAGTGCCCTTCTCTGAGACTTATGTACTCAGAGGGTTATATATTAATAGACATCGATCATATGTTGTGAATTGACAATGTGGAATGCTAAGTGCTGACCTGATCAAAACTTTCGTTGAAAAGCAGAGCTTTATGGATGATGATCAAAGCGACGCTGATATAGTGTAGCTTTTTGTTTAAATGTGACTGTAGAGCCTCACAACCCATGAATAGCCGAATAAAGGATAATGGACGGTAGATATAAGGACATACGTGTCCTTCTAGTTAAAAAGTGATGCTATGGTATAGAGCTATGGTATGGAGCCATGGCAAGTTTACTTATTTGGGTGATAGATTGAGGCGACTCGGACGATGGTCTGTCACGACCGAGGAACGTTATGTTCAGGTAAGATCCTAATCAGCCTGTTAGTATTGACCGCCTCTGTCGCTCCGAAGGATTATATATGAGACCTGGGACATCCTGCTAGAGGTGTTCTATACGGTTAAAGAAGATCATTTGCCTTGGTCATTGTTGGAATCCAATTTCTAATACGAACTTACGTTTTCATCTGTAACCAAATAGCCAACATAATAGGATGGGGCATTATGCGAGCTAAGATTGACATATTTACTTTTGAGAATGATTTCCACACTAGAGATTAATAATAATATCAAAATATTTGTTTTAAGAATATCAAGCATGTTTGGTTATTACAAAGTAAAACTCTATTCTTCGGTATGTGTTGCATTGTGTGATGGGACTTCAGTCTTATAATAGCTTTATTTTGCAAAAGCATGAATTTCAAAAATTTTGAAACTTATTAATAATTGTATAATATGGGTTACGGTTTGTTATCTAGTTCAAAAACTGGTTAATCCAAGCCTGACTCGAGTGTTTGTCACTCGGTCAGATCCGAGAGTGTATCAAGTTCAAACAGGCGAACAATGAGCTTCTAGATGATTCAGAAAAGATGGGGTTCTTCGTTAGATAGCAGGATGTATTATAGTATCTATACATGGGTGTTTTTGGATTGATGATGTGAGGATAACGTTTGTAACTATCCGTTGTATGTCAAACTCTGAAAATGTAATTGTTTTCCACTATAAAGATATATATTGAATAATATATTTTGTTTTGGTTCTGCTCTGTTTGATCTGATAAAACCCCAACGAATCGAGTTTGCGATATTTTATTTTACGTTTCATGAACACCGTGATGTGTTAGTTATCCCTTATCGAAGGTAGAATTTTTTTTATCGCAGGACTTTCCAATGAAGATTACTTTTTGAGCTGGACTTATGTGGTTTATTATCAGTTCAGAAGGCAGGCAGATCTGGGTCGTCTCAATTTCACTTTAACATTGTAAACCAATATCATAAGTTTGTCACACTAATTATTTTACTTATGAAAAACCTTTATAAATTCACAAACACAATTACGAATACTAATTAGTTTGGGTTTGATTTATAGAACACAACCATTTCCAACAGCATATGTTTAAAACTCTTAATCTACATTTAAATGTTAATTTAGACACAACCCACTAATATAAATATGTTTAACACAATAATTATTTACCCTTTTGAAACATATTTATATTAATGCAATAATGTTTACAGTCTTTATTTATTTAACCAGTTAAATCAATTAACTAAAACAAACATTTCAAAACTACAAATATTGATTCACAATCCATATTTATATTTTTATGATGATAAAAATCCAATTGAATCACTGCTATTGTTGTTAATATTATTATCATAATTAAAACCACATATTTACTTATTAACAACAATCAACAAATCCAACACTACATTATTACTAGTATTGTTATTTCAAATCTTCCAATAGAGTTAACACAATTTTTCCTTAATATTGAAAATACATTTTTCACCTAATATTGATTCCTAATCAATATTATATGTTTTCAATATTCACAATAATCAACAAGTTCTAATTTATAACACACGCACATTGGCATAAATTTCTTATTAAATTAAGAACCCGTAATTTAGTGCAAACAAACTAATTATGAAAACCACAATTATAAAAATTTAGAATTTTTGTTATAAGATTTCAAATATTTAATTAATTTGAATATTTAAATTATGGGATTTTTGGAATTTAATAAATTGAATTCCAATTTTGTGGTTATCTAAATAACTGAATTAGTAACTAAATATTAATTAAATGGATTCAATAATTTCATTTGACTACGTTTAGTTAGTTAATATAGTTTATAAATCTATTTTGTAAATTTATTGATAGTGATAAATAGTTGGGATTTGAATCAATATTCAGATCGTATTTTAAAAGAATAATTTAATATGAAAATAACTATTTTTCAAATGATCCTGGAATTCGATGAAACCAGTTTCACTGAGTCTGAAATATTGCAATATTACAAATTGTACATTTTTTTGGCTATCAGATGAAGTATGAGATCGAGCGAGCTTATAACACTCGATAAGATTACTAACGAATATAATATATAAAATATCTGAAAATATCTTTATCATAAATAATCTATCTCTAACCCAAACACTTCCACTATTCTATTTTCTGTCGAAACACAAAGAAATGAGAGCCTCTACACTCCATTATATTTCAAACAATCAAATAAAATTAAGCAATCAATGGAATCAAGTAATTCCAGATTCATTGTACTTGTGCATGTGAGAGCTTTATTGTGGCATGCTCGGTTTTCGGTGAACATCGATCACGGATGTTCGAAAACTTCCCAATAGAGTTAGGGTTCGATTTTTGTGGTGTTGTGATGGTCAATTTGAAGAATGAGAAGTGGTATAGCGCTTGGCATGGTGAGCAACATCTATGGCCAAAGAATGGAAGGTGACAACCATCATTTGGAGCTTGCGCTCGACATTGTTACAAGAGTAGATCTAATGAAGTTGCATTTTCCTAAGGTAGTGCAAGCTATTCCTGGTTGGCATGGGGAATGGAGTTTTTGAAGGAGAAGTTGATGGTGAAGTTGGGTCGTGTTTTAGTGGGTTTTAGTGGAGAAACGAGCTAGCGATGGAGGAGAGAAGGGGGTCAGTTGGTTCAGCATTGCCTGTAGCAGCGAGAATCTGAAAATAAGTCAAAAGAAAGGATTAGCATGTGAGTGGGGTGAGGTGCTTATAATAATATTGTAATGAAATTTAAGTTAATTACATTTTGTTATGTGTAAACTTGTACTTGCATTGTATAGTTCTTATAAAGTCTGATAGATACAACATTAGTTGCGTTGGGTTTTTATTTGCATACACTATGCGTAAAAGTTGGATTTGAGTGATTTGGAGCTAATTGGATTTTTTTCTAATTTTAGACATCAGTTTAAAATTAGATAAAACGACGTGGAATCGTTGAATTGGAATGGATCGTGAGTTAACTCCGACATTTTCCGGGTTACAATTATATCATATAAAATAAATATCTATTATTGAATTGATATTTATTTGCATGCTATGTTTGATTGTTTGTTAATTGATTGGATGATTTATTGCTTTTTTAGTGGTTGTCGATATACGTGCCCGTCGATGAACGGATGACCTTTGACATAACCTGCTTTTAAGCGGAATATTAATCTTTAATGAATTGTATTATATTATATGTTATATATGCACATAAATAACCATTTTGTTGAAGGGGACAATAAAAGGAAAAGAGGAGTGCACATAGCGAAATATACACACTTACGTGAGGTTGAAAAGAAATTGATTGTTTCTTTATTTATGTTCATATATTATTCGCATACATCCATTCATTATATTTAAACTCTATTCGCATTCGTTTGCTTATCCTCATTTATTGCCTTCATTTACCAATGCATATTCCCATATTGTTTTTATAGTAGTTAATTGAAGTAAATTAAACATCATGTATAATTTAAGCTTGGGTTTCCACAAAATCGATGTTTGAATAAAATTATCATTTTTATTAACGATATTTATAATTTTACTTATTATTCGAGTTAATAATAATGAGATTCAATTATCTATTTTAACAAATGATAATTGAGTTTGATTTTGCATATAAGTAATAAAGTGAGAATTAATTATTCATTCTAATTAATTATACTAAAATTGAACTAATTATTATAGTTATTGAAAATTTATTTTAATTAATTGTTTTAATCAATGTTTAATTGAAATTTAATAATCATTTTACTGAATAATACTTTATTTCCAACAACTTATTTTAACTAATAAGATCTGATTTGATTGATTCTTTTTGAATTGCTTTTATAAAGATGAAATTAATTGATTCATTGAAATGGGTTAAACTAAGTTAATTGATCGAAAATAAAGGCTTAGGAATAATTAACTGATTTATATAAGGTTTTAAACTTAATTAACAAAAGGTTTGCAAACAATCGACTAGTTGATTTATAAACAGATTTATACTTAATCAGTTAAATAAAACAAGGGTTTAAAATTAATCCATTGATTTATTTTAAAAGATAATTAATGCGATTGATCATATTACGGGACAATTAATCTTGTCTGAAATTTATAAATTAAGTTTATACCTAATTTAGTTTCCTTTAGGAAAAGTAATATGTGTTTAAATCTATAAAAGCATATTTAATTATCCTTCGGGCTGATTTATATTTTCTTAAAGTATATTTGTTAACGTTATTTTCCGTCAATACTCAGGGTAAGTTATATAGGACATGTGTTCAAGAAATTTGATATAGTTGTGATGCAGGATCGCTAGGGGATATTTGAAGACCAATGTTACTTAGCTAAATCTACCTTTCCTTAAGCATCGGAATCTCAATTCTGAAGATCAGTTATTCTTCCCTCAAGGGGTGAATATCACACTTACAGTACAATGGAGTTCCATTGTGACCTGAATAAGGTTTACTTAGCTTGACACAACTGAGGTCTTATGAAATCATTTACTCCCTAGATCACGAATGTGAGGATATATATTGTGATAAGAAGAAAATAGACTAATACTCCTCTATATTCACGAAAGTGGGTATTGTAATACTTATTAACTCGGATGATCGTTTTGCATCAAACCGGCCTGAAGGGCCTTGGTTGCATCAGAGATCAAGTTATAAGCCTGCTAACAATCTCCTTTCCAAGGTTAGGAAATATTAGTCTCATTATGAGAGCGTTAATCAGCATTGCAAAACCCTGAAGACAGAACGAGGAGGATTTCGATTTCCTCTGAAGCCCTTCTTCTTTCACAAAGGTGTTATGATCAACTTTCTCATACGAAAGGTAGTTTTAACTATCTGTTTAATCATAATGGCACAACAAGATTATCAACTCGCAAGATGTTTTAGCCTCAGGATTCTTTATTCATAAATTGTTGATGTATTACAAAGTTGAAAAAATCCCCAATCCAATTCGGAAAACAGGGTTTGCTCCTTAAAGAAGAAAGAACAAGATTGAGAAATGAAAATTTAGTCCCCTTCTATGTTGCTCGTGGCATCTTATTTATAGAGAATTCAGGGCCCCTTCTGTTGTTAGGATATTGGGCCGGCAGGGGCCTTCGGCAGTCGCTTTTTTTCCTTAGTGTCGGACGTTTGGCTTTCGATCGTCTTTAGGGTGCTAATTATAGTCTTGAAAGTGAGGGTCTCTGTCAATTGGGGCTTCTTTGAGATTGATACGTGCTTGTTGATGTGGTGTCTTTCGGATGACATTTGAACTTTCGGTAGCAGCTCCTAGATGTAGGCTCTTGGACGTAAGCTTCTGGATGTAGGCTTCCGGCTTTCTCGTGAATACTTAGAGGAGATTTCCCTCATGATGTATGTAGATAGCTGCAGGTTCGAAACCACTGTTGGTCTCTGTACTAGGCTAATTAGTACCGATAGCCTGTATCTCTGCTTGGGTCCCGGTTAGCCTTCCGGTGGAGCTTTTGGGAAAGTCTGGTTTTCCGGAAGGTAGCATCCGGTGATGTCTCTGTTGTCAATTAATGTGACCTTTCATCATTTATGCAGTTGATATTTCATAAGTTGGTTCCGGATTATCTTTATGTACTTCTGGCTTGATACCCATGGTACCTTCTCCTTCTGATGTATTAGTACTAAGTAGGTTAATACTCATAGCCCTTTCGGGTTTCAATAAGCGGAGCTTGTGTCTTCCTCTTTCTTGGTTTCCGACTTGGGTGATCTTTCCCTGTAGAACTCCCTGCCGGGTAGACCTTGCCAAATAAACTTCTTTGGAATTATGTAGGTTTTTAACTCCCTTCTTCCCGGGAGGTGCCAGTTTATGCTTCTCTCAAATCATTCTTTCCTGCTTTCGGTCTTTTCTATTATTCGGCCTTTTTCTTTTGGAAGATTTTTCCATGCTTGTGTTCCACCGATACCCCTTCACTATCAGCCTATATTTTGGGGTTAGTTTTGGGAGTAACATTTGTCCACCTAGTGAAGGGGTGTTTTCGACTTTCCAAGTTAAACATTTCTTTTTAGATTCTTTTTTATTTATTTGTGAATTGTTTCTTAACGCTGGATTACATCATGAAACCTATAGGGCACAGCTTTCGGGTTAACTCTTTCTTGTCCATTAAAGAGTGAGAGCCAATAGTCGGTTTCCTGCTTTGATAGTAGCTTAAAACCAACCCTTATTTGGATAACCTGAAGATTGAAGATCAGAGATCCCTTTTCATTATTTGTGGCAAACTGAATCAACTCAGACTTAGGAATTGATATAAATAGCTGACCAAAAACCCCTTCTAGTATTTGTGAAGAGCCGAATCAACCCAGATTCGGGTTTTAATATAGATAGAAGACAGGAAACCCTTCTGGTATTTTCAAAAAGCCGAATAAAGCCAGATTCAGGTATTAATATAGATAGAAGTCCGGAAATCCCTCTAGTATTTGCAAAGAGCTGAATCAGCCCTGATTCAGGTATTAATATTGATAGAAGACCGGAAACCCCTTCTGGCGTTTGAGTTGTGAAGCAGAGGTTGTACGTGCTTCCTGAGCCACTCACAGGGCTTTTGATGTCAAAGCAATGGATGTACATGATTTGTTGGCCACTCTTTGAGCCTGTGTGTACGGTGCGCTTGGCTAGCTTATCCCGAAGCAGTGCCCAAGGACATACCCAACCTCCTTACAGGAGGCGCCTTATCCTGACCATTGTAGGTGATGATAAGTTCTTAGAAACTTAGACGGGGACATTGTATGCACAAAAATACGTTTTACTCTTTTGATGTTCTATACTGACCATTGTAGGTACTGATAGAGGCTTACACGCCACCCCCCTCCGAGGGGTGCCCTATCCTGACCATCGTAGGTGATTATAGGGGTTTTCGTTCCCTTCTGCAGGTAACGCGAAACATAAGCAGAGGTAGGACATGCTCTTCTATGGGTAGAGATAGGACGTGCTTAGTTCAAGTAGAGGCGTGACATACTCTTCTACAAGTAGAGGCAGGGCGTGCTAATTTTAGATGCACCGCCATGGTCATTTCTTGTGTGAAACGGAGGCTTACGCTTTTGATGCTTTAACCCAACCCCCTCTGATTTAGGCATGGAGAAAGACTAACACACCATCCTCCTCTGGGGGATGCCTCGTCCTAACCAATTTTGGTGATGACAAGGGATTTGATCCTTTTTTCAGCTTGACCCGTTTTAGGTTTCTTTTAAGCTATTGGAAGGGTTTCTGTACCCATGGTTACGTGATCATCTTTGGAGGAAAGTCTATTTCCTTATTCCTTTATCGTTGAGAATATGGTCTTAAATGTTCCGAGTTCCATGTTCTCAGAACAAGAACACCATTGGTCATGCATAGTTGATATGTTCCAGGCATAACTTCTTGATGGATGATCAAGGGTCCTTCCCAAGTTGGGCCGAGAGGGCCATCCGCTGGGTTCTTTGTGTTAGCCATCACTCTTCGTAAAACTAACTCTCCTTTTGCCAAGGTTATAGTTCTAGCTTTTGAGTTGTAGTATTTCGTAACCCTTCTTAGATATTCAGCTATTTTGATTGCAGCCTAGTCCCTTAATCCTTGTATTAATTCTATGGATTCCTTTCTTAACTCGTGATTGGGATTAAATGCATGTGATATCCTTCTATGCGATGGGATTTCGACCTCAACCGGAAGCATAGCTTCGCATTCAAATGTTAAGAAAAAGGGGTGTGTCCAGTTGATGTCTTGATAGAGGTTCTATATGCCCAAAGCACTAAAGGCAACTCTTCAGCTAAATTTCCTTTCACTTAGTTTAGGCCTTTTTTAAGAATTGTCTTTATAGTTTTATTGGCAGCTTCCACAGCTCCACTAGCTTTTGGATGGGCTACGAGGAGAAACTTTTGATGATTCCATTTTTCTCACAAAACCAAGAGAATTATTCGCTCTCGAATTGTGTTCCTTTATCTGATATGATTTTGTGAGGCATTCCAAAGTAGGTAACAATATCCTTTATTACGAATCTTAACACCTTTCTGGATGTGATTGTAGTACCCTGAATTTTTAACGACACTAAATGAGGATAAATTAAATAATAATTTATTTAATATTCAGAATTAAGGAAAACAGACTGCGCCATTGCGTCCGTCTCGAAATTCTGATCAAGATAGACATTTGGTTTGCATAAAACAGACACTGTTTGAAGAATTTATGACGGTTTTAAGTTTGTATATGCGTTGAAAGAACATATATACACATATCAGTCACGTATGAGTCAGACCCTATCCAAAACAGTTCAAAAATCAAAAATTCGTCAAGGCGGCAAATTTCCCGCTCTAGTGGATCGACCCACCTTGAAGGGCGTCGACACCTGGGTCTACCACCCTTAAGGTGTGTCGACCTATGGGTCGACCCACCCATAGGGGTGTCGACACCCCTAGGGCTGAGGTGGAAGTCAGTTTTAGAGGGTTCTACAGCTATACATATGTTTCAAATTCCCCTATTTCTTCATTGGAAATCATGGGAGCCAAATGCTGCCGGTGTGCGAACTGAGACGGATCCATTTTCTTCAAACAACTATCAGTTTTGCAAATTAAATTCTCAGATTCAATCGTAGATTCAACATCAACTTCTTTTCTATCATCTTGATAATCCAAACACAGTGAGTTGGTTTTTTTTATGTTTAAATAAATAAAATTAAATTGTGAAAGACCATGAATTAGATATTATGTAAACTGTGAATCCATGCTATTGTTAAACCTTATACTATGTCCTGATAGATCTATTTCTCCAGATCTAATGCAATTGTGGTTATTCTATTAAGTCGCCTTTGTGGATCATGAATTTTAACTATATTGTGGTTAATGTAAATCTGTTAGTTTGGACAGTTACAATGTTGGTTAGATCCAATTCTTTATGAAAATCACCTTTCACCTGTCATATTGTGATCAACTTATATATGTTGTAAATTGGACATGTGAATCCATATTTAGATCTAAACATGCTATTATGTCATCCTAATGGTGTTAGATCTATTTTAAACCTTGGATCTGAATTATGTGATCTAATTTATCACCTTGTGTTCATTATGTTAGATCTAAACCATTTGGACATCTAAACTGCTAATTTAGATCTCACTATGCATATTGAGACATCGTAGTTATGTTAGAATCAATTGACTGCCACAAGTTCACCAGTTTTATGTCCACCTTGTTATGATGTTAATTATATGTCCATGCTAGTATGTATGTTCACCTTATCACCATGATAGTATATGCCTATGCCAAGTTATGTTAAACAATCACTTTATTTTCCCATTGTAACAACCCGGAAAATCTGGGCCAGTTTAAAATTTTTATTTTGGCAATTTTAGCGAATTTTGATTATTTAAAATGAATTATTTTAAATAATATCGACGAGAAATTTATTTTGAATAGAATTCGGCGTATATATTATACGCGTCGTCGTTAGAATATAAATATTTATATATAATTATAAATAGGATTGAAAATGGCGCGGTAGTTCGATAATTCGATTTCAAACTTCAATTGAATGTACCGGGTGCAAAACAATCCGGATTTTAGTGAAACCAAAAATAATGGAATCTAATAGTGAATATCTTTCCAACGAATCCGAAAAATCAAAAGTTAGTAGCGGGAATCAAAAGATATGTCCAGTTGAAAATTGTGAATAGTCGCTATGGAATTCAGGCCCTTAAAAATGGACATTTTGCAAACGACCTCGGATTTCGACGAAACCAGTTTTGTTGGGTCCGGGATGTAAGGTTATTGCTAGGTTTCAAATTTCATAATTTTTCGAATCAATATGCGAGCGTGGCAAAGGAAAACGCGTTTGACCGGTTTCAGTTGATTTTAATCGACTGGAAATGAGTCATTTTTCAAACGGCCTCAGAATTCGACAAAACTAGTTTTATTAGGACTGTATCGTCAATACGAAGCTAGAAAATATTTTTCGAGAATTTTTAGAGTTAGTATGTGAACCCGGTAATTTGAAATGTACGTTTAAAATGCAGTATAATGATTTAAATATAAATTCAATGAAAACCTATCGAAATGATAGAACTGGCTCACGAAACATATCCCATTGTGTTCAGAATGGGGGTAATTAGCTAGGGACGACTGTCGTTGGGTTCGGTTTCGAGTCCGAAATTTAAAGTAACTTTTTGAAAATAAAAATAGAATTAAATATAGAAATATATAATGGGCCTCCACCCTTCTCTCTCCTCATACCTCAGATTGAATAAAAAAAAAACGACAGCTTCCTCTCCAAATTGCCCTTCCTCTCGTTCACCGCGCCACCTCAATCGGAGCGCCACCTTCCCCCTTCCTCCACCGCCTCCTCTCTTCCCTCTCTCTCCACCCTCCAACCCTCTAGTCATCGATTCTCTCTCCTCCTCGTTTACTCCCCTGAACCCTACCTCGACCGGGGATTGCCGTGCCCCTTTTTTTGCTAACCACCGCCGTCGCGAGCTGTAGGGACCCACCTCCGCTTGAAGCCTCCTCCACCACTGACGAACGCGAGACCCCCTCCCTCTTCAACATGAGCAACCTCTCCTTCAACCTCACGAAGCCAAAAACACAGTGAGTTTTATAATTTGATTTTCATTTCAGTTTTAAAAATAGAAAGGTTTAGGATTTTATAAATTAAAAAGCTTTTAATTTTTATAGTAAAAATGCTTTGATTTTTTTTAAGAAGTAAAGATTTGATTTTTAAAACTGAAAAGCTTATATTTTTATTAGAAAAGATTATATTTTTCGATTAGAAAAGACATGATTGTTTATTGAAGTAGAGAATATAAAAATTAGATTTTTATCTATATAGAAGCATAGTAAAAATATGATTTTTATATATAGGATAATAAAATAAAGATTAGATTTTTTTTTATATGATAAAGATTCGATTTTTAAATAATGAAAGATTTGATATTTAAACTAAAAGATAATAGGCTTTTAATTATAAAAATTTGATCATTAGTAGTATAAAAATATAATTTTTATATAATGTAGAAGTTAAAAATATAATTTTTATATCATGTAAAGGTTAAAAATATGATCTTTATATATATAGCAAATTAAAAATATGATTTTTACCATATGTGAAAAATAAAAATGTGATTTTTATAAAGTAGAAATATTAAGAATATGATTTTTATATTTTAGAAAGAATAAAAATTCGATCTTTAATTCATAGGAGAGATAAAGGAATGATTTTTACAATGAAATAGCGAAAAGATTACATCTTTGAAGTAGGAAAGATATGATTTTTACAATATAAAAATAATAAAAATATGACCTTTATTATATGAACATCGTAGTAAAAATAGAATTTTTATATATTGAACTTCGAAATAAAAATATGATTTTTATATATTGAATAGCGAAGTAAAAATTCGATTTTTACATATGTAGAGAATACGGGCGAAAGCGACAAAATGGCGAGTTGGCGAAGATTTCCTGCATTAGAAGTGCCGTGGAGCTAGGATAGCTTTATGTGAGAACTTCTCACCTTTCAATTTCTTTTTCTAGTTATATATATACTAGGATGCAGACGGTGCTTAGTAGCACCCGACACAATCGTCCACAGACCATGGACTTGTTTGTTTGGTTTCATAGCTAAGTTATATGATTTGGTTTGAATGTGGTTTGTGGTGTGAAAAATCGAATCGATAAATTGGTTAGGATTAGACGTGCGCCGTTATAAGGCGAAGGAGTAAGGCTAGGTTAGACTCTTACTCCAAATTTTGTGGTTTGCATAACGAATTGATTTGATTGATGTGTGAATGGCATGGGCCTTCACTAGACCGGGGATAAGGCTAGGCCTCGTCCCGTTTCTAGTATCGTGCCGTTATACCGCCGAAATTTTCTAAAATAAGTTAGAAAAATAAAAATACCATTTTATTGAATAAATGAATTGAATAGAAATTTATAGGTTGGAATAAAATGTTTTATCGTTAAAAATATAATTTTTAACGTGAAGTGAATAAAATAAAATATTCATTTATAAACCGAACGGTTTGTTTATGTACACCTATTTGAATGACATTGATTGGGACGATAAATTTTACACATCGCCCAACTGCACAAATAAAATATGCGTTTGATTGTTTGAAACCCCACACGGGTGTTGGGATGAAATTTGAAGTTCACTCATCCTGATTGATTAAATGTGTCGATCGATTGATTGACAGGCTGTTATAAGCGTTGAATATCTATATTTGATGCTTATACAGTGTAGTGCACTTTGGTTGATGGTTGATTATTTTTCAATGTAATTATATACATGTGTTGTATGAAAATCCATATAATTAACTTTATATGGTAATTGATTGGGCCTCATTCCAATTTGAAAAATAAAGAATAATATAAAATAAAAGTTCATGTGTTGACAGTACTCATCTATTGAGATTGGTCATGTGTTGAACGAAATATTTTAGTAATAAAATTTACATCTTTATCAATATAAAATAAAGGTTCATGTGTTGACAGTACTCATTCATTGAGATTGGTCATGTGTTGAACGAAATATTTTCATAATAACAACTATTCTGAAAATAGAAATTTATGAAGCCGTGTTGAGTAGATTGACGCCATTTTGACGTAAACGATAACGATTTCGAATAGAATTGAATTGAAAACGATTTCGAATAGAATTGAATTGAAAACGATTTCGAATAAAAATGAATTGAAAACGATTTCGAATAGAATTGAATTGAAAACGATTTCGAATAGAATTGAATTGAAAACGATTTCGAATAGAATTGAATTGAAAACGATTTCGAATAGAATTGAATTGAAAACGATTTCGAAATGAATTGAATTGAAAACGATTTCGAAATGAATTGAATTGAAAACGAATTCAAATTGAATCGAAAGTGAATTGAAATGAATTCAAATTGAATTGAAATTTGAATTGAATAGAAATGAATTTTAAAACGAATTTATAAAGAAGAATTCAATTTTGATTAGAATTGAAAGGAAAGTTGAAATTGCTTTTGAAACGATTTTAAAACTATTTATATAATTCGTTTTAAATAGAAATCGACGAAGTATATATTATATATATATATTATATATATAATATAATGGCCTGAATAGAACGCGCCGCGCCGCGGCAGTTCGCGAATTTCGACCATTTATTTCAAACGGACATTACGGGAGATCCGACCGTCGGATTCTCCTAAAACCGGAACCGTTGGGTTCGTATCGAAAAGAGCTTTCTATCGAATATTAGAAATTAGAAATCTAACGGTTGGATTTGGAATTATTCCAAATCAAATTCGAAAAAGGTCGCTGTAAGTGCAGTTCGATGGCCGTTGATGGAAATCGACTGTACGGGCCTTGATAAAATTATTAAAAATAGTAATAATTTATGTAAAATCATAAGAAATGATTTAGAAAGAATTGGGATGAAAAACTCCCTATTTGAAAAGATAAAAATAGATTTTTATCGAAATGAACTAGTTTTGAACTAGAATTAAAATTCTATTTATTTTTAAATAAATAAATTGAATTAGAAAAGGGTTTTAAAAATAACCAGAATATCCAATGATTGCATTGGAGTGGATTTGAATCGAAATTGTCTTCGGAATATTTCGATGTTGGAATTCGTGATTATACAGGTGTTGTTATGGAAATTTGAAAGATATATTTGTATCGTTATTTCCAATACAACATTTGTTAATCGTAGAATTTGATATTGAATATAAGCCAATATATTTTCGATTCAGAGCCTTATATTGAATATCAAATGTGATTTGGGTTTGTCGTGAATGGTGTCTTCACTAACACTGTTCTTGGACCCAGTTGAGAAAAGATTAAATTTTTTTTATTTATATTTAATGAAGTGTACCAATTAAATGATATTTAATTGAAATTGAATTGATATTGATTTTTGGGTTTATCGTGAACAGTGTTTTAAATAACACTCGTTCTTTAACCCGATAATTAATGAATGTGATTTTGGGTTTATCGTGAACCGTGTTTTAAATGACACTGATTCTTTAACCCAGTCGAAGATTAAAACTAAGTGGAGTTTTAATGAATCTTTAATTAGATTGAAAGATCGAAAATGGAGTACCACCAGTTTTGCTCCAGGCGATAGTTAAATCTTTAATTAGATTTGAACGTGAAATGGTAATTGAATTTACCGATAACACTGTGGTGTTAGATATGAAGTATCACCAGTTTTACTTCATGGGATTAATAGGTTGGGATTGGGAAATTAAAACAAATGATTACTTCGGTAAGGGTCGCTAATCCCGACTAGTTTGAACTGAGATTCAAAAAAATAGAATAAAGAATAAATTCAAGGAATTTATCTTGGATAAAATTAATGGGAACCTTTCCCTATGAATGTGAAATTTAGAAACTAACTGTCGGTTAGCTAAGTAGAATGGTTTTCTGGATATTGATCTGATGTTGGTTTCGGCCTTCAGGGTTAATATTTGGGAAATTATTCTCTTGATTAATTTACGGTTAGTGACTAATGAATTGGAATGAGGCGTATGTTGTGTTTGTGTAACACTTATTTAAAATATACGCGAGTTATTCGGAAAGACCGGGTTTATCCCATTCTGGATAACTGATACGACGATAAGTCGAAGATGAAGACGATGGTCGAAGACCGGAGGTCTTCACGTCGTTTGGGTAATTACTGATGATCTTGATTGGGCTGTACACCCAAGAAGATGGAAACAGTTGGTGATCGTCCAGACGTACTTGGAGATCGATGGATATGCGGGGTACTAGGTGCCACCGGTTTCGTTCAGACCCAGAACGGACTTGTAAATGGACTGTGTGTCTGACATTGGATTTTAGTCTGTGTGATTGATCTCTATTAAATATATATCTGTTTGGCGGCGGAGAATTTATTCTCTTGCTTAACGTCCTTCTCTGAGACGTACGAGCTCAGGGGTTATATATTGATGGATATCAAACGCATGGAGTGAATTGCCTGTGTGGCATGCCTAAGTGGCAATTGATCGAGGCTTCTGTTGAAAAGCAAAGTCTTGTGGTGATGATCAAAGCACGGCCTTTGTGGCGTAGCTTTGTGTAACGTTTACTTTGCGAGTTTCACATCCGGTATGAACCAAAAACGGGAGACGGACCTCAGGGAGGGCTGCGTTTCCTCCTAGGTAGAAGTGGCGTCAGTGGTTTTACACGCCCTGACGAGTTTGACTTATGTGGTTGTTGCTGTTGCGAGGCGCCTCGGTTAGATCGGACGATCCGGGTCCGATGGAGTCATTCGTTGGCTCGCTTACGCCCCAAAGGGCGGCGAAACGCAGTGTCCAGGGTTTAAGTTTAATCCACATCGGTGGACCGGCCCTGTCGCTCCAAGGGTCGATGCGTTCTGATCCTGAGACTCGGGCTAGGCAGTCTCGAATCGGTTGAGGACTATCTTTTGCCTCGGTTCATAGATGGAAATCCAATTTCCAAATACGTGACTTTGCGGGTTTATTTGTAAACCTATATATGGCGACATAGTGGCATGGGACGCTCATGCCGCCTATGATTGATACTTATGATTTGAAGTTATTTTATACACTATGCACTTATAATAGTATCAAATGATTTGTTTTAAACGTATCAAACATTCTTTGGCTGTTATAAGGGAAAACCCTATCCCCCGGCTTGCGTTGCATTGTGTGATAGGACCTGGGTCTTATAACAGCTTCATTTTTCTTTATTTAGCATTGCGCTGTTTGTTTTATGCACTGGTATTCTTGGGAGGAAACCCGTTCCGTGTTATACGGCGTGGTCCCTTGATTTACCTAACTTTAAAAATAAAGATTAACTGTTTTAGTTCTCACACCAGTCACATGACTGACCTGGAGTTTATTGTTTTAACCTAAACTCTGGGTGCCCTTATTTTGACACGGGCAGCTAGTAGTTTTGGTTTTGCAGATTTATATTTACAGGATCCTGGTTTTCAGCTGGAACGATATCCGGAAAGCTTTGTATCCGTATATCTCTTCTAGTTGTGTATTGTATGATTTTCCGCTGCAATGTATTTAAATGTAATTTAAATCTCTGACATTTCTGTGTAATATTTATTCATTTATACTCTGTATATTCTTGTAATCTGATGCATTGTTGAAATATACAATGAAACGTTCTTTGGTATGCGTTCTGATTTGTCCTGTTCTCAAACGATAGGGCGTTTCGAACGGCCTGGATCGGTTTAGCGACTGGTTCGGACCGAGCGAAATTCCTTGCCGTCACAGTTGGTATCAGAGCTTTGGTTTACTAAGCTCAGAGAACAAGACACATTAGAACCATATGAAAGAATTCATCAGATATTGGATTAGTAAAATCCAATTAGAATGACTCGTTAGAGATAGGATCAGTAGTATCCTAGAACGAGTGTGAAGGGTATATTTTTCAAATGAAAGCAAATTTTGTTTTGAAAATTTAAATCAATTATTCATATTTGATTATCTATTTATATTGAGTTGGACAATCCAGTATATATAGATTTTGTGTATACGTCTGATCCGCGTGTATTCGAAGTTTTAATATATTGGATAGATATAGCATCACACTCTAGTCGCCCGAAGATGGTACTGATGATTGTCATGACATCATCAGTATTTATGTTCGTGTTTCGAAGGTGTGATTTTCTATATGTTTCCTATTGACTGGTGTGAGAACCAAAATTAGATAGGGCCTATTGTTGTGATTTGGCATCAAAAATGTGATTTTTGTATATGTATCAAAATTATGAATTTGAAACTCTAATTCACTAATTGATTGATGATTGTGTTGCTTGTTTAATTGTTTGCTAATTTTTAGCCATTTAGCCTAATTGAATCACATATTGAATTATATTGAAAATTGGTTGCGTTTGCTTGCATATACTTGCACTTATATTGAACAGGTTATAGCAAGGAGGCTAGAGCAGAGAATAAAATTTGTTTGCCCGACAAATAGGTACATGTTTACTACATAATTTCCTATTTTGTTTGGGTGATGATGATTTTGTGAGCCTATTGGCTAGCCGCTTGGCTTTTTCTTTTTCTTTTTGAGATCTGAAGGACCGGGGAAGCTATTTGAAATTCCCCGATGCTCCCGGTGCAGGGGAGGTTATGGAGAAATTTTTCAAAAATTTAGGGTGTTAGCCAAATTTTTGAAATTTTGAAAATTCTCAGAAACTGAAAAGTTGGAGAATGGAAGCCGGATCGAATGTAGAGTTGAATTATCAAACCACTTTCGACTTTGTTCCTTTTCGGGGACGAAAAGTTTTAAGTGCGGGAGATTGTAACAACCCGGGAAATCTGGGCCAGTTTAAAATTTTTATTTTGGCAATTTTAGCGAATTTTGATTATTTAAAATGAATTATTTTAAATAATATCGACGAGAAATTTATTTTGAATAGAATTCGGCGTATATATTATACGCGTCGTCGTTAGAATATAAATATTTATATATGATTATAAATAGGATTGAAAATGGCGCGGTAGTTCGATAATTCGATTTCAAACTTCAATTGAATGTACCGGGTGCAAAACAATCCGGATTTTAGTGAAACCAAAAATAATGGAATCTAATAGTGAATATCTTTCCAACGAATCCGAAAAATCAAAAGTTAGTAGCGGGAATCAAAAGATATGTCCAGTTGAAAATTCTGAATAGTCGCTATGGAATTCAGGCCCTTAAAAATGGACATTTTGAAAACGACCTCGGATTTCGACGAAACCAGTTTTGTTGGGTCCGGGATGTAAGGTTATTGCTAGGTTTCAAATTTCATAATTTTTCGAATCAATATGCGAGCGTGGCAAAGGAAAACGGTTTTGACCGGTTTCAGTTGATTTTAATCGACTGGAAATGGGTCATTTTTCAAACGGCCTCAGAATTCGACAAAACTAGTTTTATTAGGACTGTATCGTCAATACGAAGCTAGAAAATATTTTTCGAGAATTTTTAGAGTTAGTATGTGACCCCGGTAATTTGAAATGTACGTTTAAAATGCAGTATAATGATTTAAATATAAATTCAATGAAAACCTATCGAAACGATAGAATTGGGTCATGAAACATATCCCATTGTGTTCAGAATGAGGGTAATTAGCTAGGGACGACTGTCGTTGGGTTCGGTTTCGAGTCCGAAATTTAAAGTAACTTTTTGAAAATAAAAATAGAATTAAATATAGAAATATATAATGGGCCTCCACCCTTCTCTCTCCTCATACCTCAGATTGAATAAAAAAAAAACGACAGCTTCCTCTCCAAATTGCCCTTCCTCTCATTCACCGCGCCACCTCAATCGGAGCGCCACCTTCCCCCTTCCTCCACCGCCTCCTCTCTTCCCTCTCTCTCCACCCTCCAACCCTCTAGTCATCGATTCTCTCTCCTCCTCGTTTACTCCCCTGAACCCTACCTCGACCGGGGATTGCCGTGCCCCATTTTTTGCTAACCACCGCCGTCGCGAGATGCAGGGACCCACCTCCGCTTGAAGCCTCCTCCACCACTGACGAACGCGAGACCCCCTCCCTCTTCAACATGAGCAACCTCTCCTTCAACCTCACGAAGCCAAAAACACAGTGAGTTTTATAATTTGATTTTCATTTCAGTTTTAAAAATAGAAAGGTTTAGGATTTTATAAATTAAAAAGCTTTTAATTTTTATAGTAAAAATGCTTTGATTTTTTTTAAGAAGTAAAGATTTGATTTTAAAAACTGAAAAGCTTGTATTTTTATTAGAAAAGATTATATTTTTCGATTAGAAAAGACATGATTGTTTATTGAAGTAGAGAATATAAAAAATTAGATTTTTATCTATATAGAAGCATAGTAAAAATATGATTTTTATATATAGGATAATAAAATAAAGATTAGATTTTTTTTTATATGATAAAGATTCGATTTTTAAATAATGAAAGATTTGATATTTAAACTAAAAGATAATAGGCTTTTAATTATAAAAATTTGATCATTAGTAGTATAAAAATATAATTTTTATATAATGTAGAAGTTAAAAATATAATTTTTATATCATGTAAAGGTTAAAAATATGATCTTTATATATATAGCGAATTAAAAATATGATTTTTACCATATGTGAAAAATAAAAATGTGATTTTTATAAAGTAGAAATATTAAGAGTATGATTTTTATATTTTAGAAAGAATAAAAATTCGATCTTTAATTCATAGAAGAGATAAAGGAATGATTTCTACAATGAAATAGCGAAAAGATTACATCTTTGAAGTAGGAAAGATATGATTTTTATAATATAAAAATAATAAAAACATGACCTTTATTATATGAACATCGTAGTAAAAATAGAATTTTTATATATTGAACTTCGAAATAAAAATATGATTTTTATATATTGAATAGCGAAGTAAAAATTCGATTTTTACATATGTAGAGAATACGGGCGAAAGCGACAAAATGGCGAGTTGGCGAAGATTTCCTACATTAGAAGTGCCGTGGAGCTAGGATAGCTTTATGTGAGAACTTCTCACCTTTCAGTTTCTTTTTCTAGTTATATATATACTAGGATGCAGACGGTGCTTAGTAGCACCCGACACAATCGTCCACAGACCATGGACTTGTTTGTTTGGTTTCATAGCTAAGTTATATGATTTGGTTTGAATGTGGTTTGTGGTGTGAAAAATCGAATCGATAAATTGGTTAGGATTAGACGTGCGCCGTTATAAGGCGAAGGAGTAAGGCTAGGTTAGACTCTTACTCCAAATTTTGTGGTTTGCATAACGAATTGATTTGATTGATGTGTGAATGGCGTGGGCCTTCACTAGACCGGGGATAAGGCTAGGCCTCGTCCCGTTTCTAGTATCGTGCCGTTATGCCGCCGAAATTTTCTAAAATAAGTTAGAAAAATAAAAATACCATTTTATTGAATAAATGAACTGAATAGAAATTTATAGGTTGGAATAAAATGTTTTATCGTTAAAAATATACTTTTTAACGTGAAGTGAATAAAATAAAATATTCATTTATAAACCGAACGGTTTGTTTATGTACACCTATTTGAATGACATTGATTGGGACGATAAATTTTACACATCGCCCAGCTGCACAAATAAAATAAGCGTTTGATTGTTTGAAACCCCACACGGGTGTTGGGATGAAATTTGAAGTTCACTCATCCTGATTGATTAAATGTGTCGATCGATTGATTGACAGGCTGTTATAAGCGTTGAATATCTATATTTGATGCTTATACAGTGTAGTGCACTTTGGTTGATGGTTGATTATTTTTCAATGTAATTATATACATGTGTTGTATGAAAATCCATATAATTAACTTTATATGGTAATTGATTGGGCCTCATTCCAATTTGAAAAATAAAGAATAATATAAAATAAAAGTTCATGTGTTGACAGTACTCATCTATTGCGATTGGTCATGTGTTGAACGAAATATTTTAGTAATAAAATTTACATCTTTATCAATATAAAATAAAGGTTCATGTGTTGACAGTACTCATTCATTGAGATTGGTCATGTGTTGAACGAAATATTTTCATAATAACAACTATTCTGAAAATAGAAATTTATGAAGCCGTGTTGAGTAGATTGACGCCATTTTGACGTAAACGATAACGATTTCGAATAGAATTGAATTGAAAACGATTTCGAATAGAATTGAATTGAAAACGATTTCGAATAAAAATGAATTGAAAACGATTTCGAATAGAATTGAATTGAAAACGATTTCGAATAGAATAGAATTGAAAACGATTTCGAATAGAATTGAATTGAAAACGATTTCGAATAGAATTGAATTGAAAACGATTTCGAAATGAATTGAATTGAAAACGATTTCGAAATGAATTGAATTGAAAACGAATTCAAATTGAATCGAAAGTGAATTGAAATGAATTCAAATTGAATTGAAATTTGAATTGAATAGAAATGAATTTTAAAACGAATTTATAAAGAAGAATTCAATTTTGATTAGAATTGAAAGGAAAGTTGAAATTGCTTTTGAAACGATTTTAAAACTATTTATATAATTCGTTTTAAATAGAAATCGACGAAATATATATTATATATATATATTATATATATAATATAATGGCCTGAATAGAACGCGCCGCGCCGCGGCAGTTCGCGAATTTCGACCATTTATTTCAAACGGACATTACGGGAGATCCAACCGTCGGATTCTCCTAAAACCGGAACCGTTGGGTTCGTATCGAAAAGAGCTTTCTATCGAATATTAGAAATTAGAAATCTAACGGTTGGATTTGGAATTATTCCAAATCAAATTCGAAAAAGGTCGCTGTAAGTGCAGTTCGATGGCCGTTGATGGAAATCGACTGAACGGGCCTTGATAAAATTATTAAAAATAGTAATAATTTATGTAAAATCATAAGAAATGATTTAGAAAGAATTGGGATGAAAAACTCCCTATTTGAAAAGATAAAAATAGATTTTTATCGAAATGAACTAGTTTTGAACTAGAATTAAAATTCTATTTATTTTTAAATAAATAAATTGAATTAGAAAAGGGTTTTAAAAATAACCAGAATATCCAATGATTGCATTGGAGTGGATTTGAATCGAAATTGTCTTCGGAATATTTCGATGTTGGAATTCGTGATTATACAGGTGTTGTTATGGAAATTTGAAAGATATATTTGTATCGTTATTTCCAATACAACATTTGTTAATCGTAGAATTTGATATTGAATATAAGCCGATATATTTTCTATTCAGAGCCTTATATTGAATATCAAATGTGATTTGGGTTTGTCGTGAATGGTGTCTTCACTAACACTATTCTTGGACCCAGTTGAGAAAAGATTAAATTTTTTTTTATTTAGATTTAATGAAGTGTACCAATTAAATGATATTTAATTGAAATTGAATTGATATTGATTTTTCGGTTTATCGTGAACAGTGTTTTAAATAACACTCGTTCTTTAACCCGATAATTAATGAATGTGATTTTGGGTTTATCGTGAACCGTGTTTTAAATGACACTGATTCTTTAACCCAGTCGAAGATTAAAACTAAGTGGAGTTTTAATGAATCTTTAATTAGATTGAAAGATCGAAAATGGAGTACCACCAGTTTTGCTCCAGGCGATAGTTAAATCTTTAATTAGATTTGAACGTGAAATGGTAATTGAATTTACCGATAACACTGTGGTGTTAGATATGAAGTATCACTAGTTTTACTTCATGGGATTAATAGGTTGGGATTGGGAAATTAAAACAAATGATTACTTCGGTAAGGGTCGCTAATCCCGACTAGTTTGAACTGAGATTCAAAAAAATAGAATAAAGAATAAATTCAAAGAATTTATCTTGGATAAAATTAATGGGAACCTTTCCCTATGAATGTGAAATTTAGAAACTAACTGTCGGTTAGCTAAGCAGTATTGTTTTCTGGATATTGATCTGATGTTGGTTTCGGCCTTCGGGGTTAATATTTGGGAAATTATTCTCTTGATTAATTTACGGTTAGTGACTAATGAATTGGAATGAGGCGTATGTTGTGTTTGTGTAACACTTATTTAAAATATACGCGAGTTATTCGGAAAGACCGGGTTTATCCCATTCTGGATAACTGATACGACGATAAGTCGAAAATGAAGACGATGGTCGAAGACCGGAGGTCTTCACGTCGTTTGGGTAATTACTGATGATCTTGATTGGGCTGTACACCCAAGAAGATGGAAACAGTTGGTGATCGTCCAGACGTACTTGGAGATCGATGGATATGCGGGGTACTAGGTGCCTTCGGTTTCGTTCAGACCCAGAACGGACTTGTAAATGGACTGTGTGTCTGACATTGGATTTTAGTCTGTGTGATTGATCTCTATTAAATATATATCTGTTTGGCGGCGGAGAATTTATTCTCTTGCTTAACGTCCTTCTCTGAGACGTACGAGCTCAGGGGTTATATATTGATGGATATCAAACGCATGGAGTGAATTGCCTGTGTGGCATGCCTAAGTGGCAATTGATCGAGGCTTCTGTTGAAAAGCAAAGTCTTGTGGTGATGATCAAAGCACGGCCTTTGTGGCGTAGCTTTGTGTAACGTTTACTTCGCGAGTTTCACAATCGGTATGAACCAAAAACGGGAGACGGACCTCAGGGAGGGCCTGCGTTTCCTCCTAGCTAGAAGTGGCGTCAGTGGTTTTACACGCCCTGACGAGTTTGACTTATGTGGTTGTTGCTGTTGCGAGGCGCCTCGGTTAGATCGGACGATCCGGGTCCGATGGAGTCATTCGTTGGCTCGCTTACGCCCCAAAGGGCGGCGAAACGCAGTGTCCAGGGTTTAAGTTTAATCCACATCGGTGGACCGGCCCTGTCGCTCCAAGGATCGATGCGTTCTGATCCTGAGACTCGGGCTAGGCAGTCTCGAATCGGTTGAGGACTATCTTTTGCCTCGGTTCATAGATGGAAATCCAATTTCCAAATACGTGACTTTGCGGGTTTATTTGTAAACCTATATATGGCGACATAGTGGCATGGGACGCTCATGCCGCCTATGATTGATACTTATGATTTGAAGTTATTTTATACACTATGCACTTATAATAGTATCAAATGATTTGTTTTAAACGTATCAAACATTCTTTGGCTGTTATAAGGGAAAACCCTATCCCCCGGCTTGCGTTGCATTGTGTGATAGGACCTGGGTCTTATAACAGCTTCATTTTTCTTTATTTAGCATTGCGCTGTTTGTTTTATGCACTGGTATTCTTGGGAGGAAACCCGTTCCGTGTTATACGGCGTGGTCCCTTGATTTACCTAACTTTAAAAATAAAGATTAACTGTTTTAGTTCTCACACTAGTCACATGACTGACCTGGAGTTTATTGTTTTAACCTAAACCCTGGGTGCCCTTATTTTGACATGGGCAGCTAGTAGGTTTGGTTTTGCAGATTTATATTTACAGGATCCTGGTTTTCAGCTGGAACGATATCCGGAAAGCTTTGTATCCGTATATCTCTTCTAGTTGTGTATTGTATGATTTTCCGCTGCAATGTATTTAAATGTAATTTAAATCTCTGACATTTCTGTGTAATATTTATTCATTTATACTCTGTATATTCTTGTAATCTGATGCATTGTTGAAATATACAATGAAACGTTCTTTGGTATGCGTTCTGATTTGTCCTGTTCTCAAACGATAGGGCGTTTCGAACGGCCTGGATCGGTTTAGCGACTGGTTCGGACCGAGCGAAATTCCTTGCCGTCACACCCCTCTTTCTCGTTTATGGCTAGGATGTTATCTAGCCTAGGCATGCTGCCAATTTTGTAAGGGCACTAGTTAAGGAACGAGGGAAAAAGGGTTAATAATGGCATAATTGGAATATGAACATTTTTGGACATATAATTCAAATTATTGGGTCGAGTGGGCATTAACACCTATAAAGGGAAAGGTTTAATTAATTGATTAATTAATTAATTAATAATGGAATGTCTAGTAATTACAATTAGGAATTGTAGTTGTACTTATGACACGAGGTTAGGCTGCATTAGTGGTGGAAGTCTGCTCGGACCCGACCGACATATCCAACAGCCACTAAAGTTGAACCTAATGTCGGAGGTCTAAGTATGCAAATACGTATTGGGCTAAGACACGAGGTTAGGCCGAATTGTGGAATAAGTCTTCCCGGACTCGGCCGACATATCCAACATCCACACTTGTAGGCCTAATGTTAGAGGACTATCCCATTGTAAACCATAAATGGACATGGTAATGAATTGGACTTGTAACACCCCACGTCCATTAATGTCACTCATAAAGGGAATGCATTAACTTCCATGGAGGTTTTAAGTGAATATAGAACAGTAAAATTACAACAAGACAGATATAAAATAGTACTTGGAAATTCAAAAACTTTATTTCATTGTAGCAAAAGTCAAAACATGTTTGATTACATCATAACACCATATTCAATGTCAAGTACAATATCTATCTTGATAAAACAAGTACATAATCCCATTACATGAATAGCCATTAAAAAGAAAGATAACAAGCTGGACTTTACTTCAGCAGTCCAAGCTTTCCAAAAGATAAGCGATCCAACTAGACTCCACTAGAACTTGGCCCAACCTGCGGACCTGAAGGGAGAAAAAGGATGGAAAAGAGGGGGTCAGACATAAAGTCTGGTGAATATGATAATTCTACAATACTATTACCAAAATAACTGGACTAAGGCATAAGCTGGAAAACAAGAAAATGTCTATGAAGAGCAGATTAAGGACATAGACAATCGCTAAAGGCAACGTTATAGGCGCTCCTAAATACTAAAGGATAAACACTATACTGCACCACACCAGTCACCCTAAAGATTCATCCCACTTAGCTTCACTTAGAAACTTTCCCAATGGCTTTATGTACCCCTAGCTGACTACATAGGTGCCGCCTGCCCCTATCTCCACTAGGTGTACCCTACTTCCCATTATTCGATCGGCTCCCTAACTCGTAGATACCCGTGCTGGCCCCACAGTGGGGTGTATCACTCCCCTAAAGTGGCAACCTGATACAACGGACATGCACGGCTTATACCTACACGATGCAACAACGTCTTACCTACCAGCCCGGGTCCACACACGCATATGAAACCCGTTGGACTTGCGTTGCCACCGCTCCCTGTTTTGGCCTCTTATAGTCAAACCCAGTATGCGTGTCCCGTCCTCGACTTGGGTCGAGCCCACAAAGATACGTTTTGGGATACTGGTTGAAATGGGCCCCCACTATTTACCACAAGCATTCCACCTAAGCTTGTCCCCATTAGTCCATCCCACTTAACCCACTTAGTCATGTTCATTTACATGTGTGTTTGGTTAAGTCTAATCGTATTTCAAATGCCTTTAAAGGCAACCACCAGATTCCTCATGCCACCCAAGGCACCTACTTAACCCCCATGTCCCACCTTACATGATTATCTGGTTAAGTATTTCTTAGTTCATTAAGGCCATAACCTCATAAAGACCTCTCACATTAGACTGGCATTTATGGCAGCTGGATTTGCCGGGCGGGTCCGGGCAGTCTTACACCATAAAAGAGTCTAATCTCGTGTCTTTACAACTGTTATGCTTTAGTTTGGGCCTATGACCTCTCACATTGGGCCGACATTTGTGACTACTGGATTTGCCGGCGGGTCCGGGCAGGTTTACATCACAAACGGGTCCAACCTCGTGTCCCAAGCATTGATTATTAATAATAATCCACTTTCCCCCAATTTTAATAATTCCCTACTTGAATTATTAATTACTTCCAATTTTTAATAATGTCCATAATTGACTCAATTATGGACATCCATTCATGGTATGCAAAATCTTACAAAATTGCACCCAATTTATTAATTCCTAATATTACCCCTACCCCACGTTTGAACGTTTATTCGCAAAATATATGTTAGACTCGAATAACCTAACTCATAGCATAAAAGAGATTATCATAATAACAACATGTATATGTGACCAAATGAATCATAATAAGGGTTGAAACTTGCATATGTCCAACTTGCATAGATTATACATGTCATGGACCTAAAGGTGTCAACTTGTTCAAAATTCACCTAATATAATCTCAATCAATTTTCATAAACTTACATATGAACATGTGTGAATCAACATCATCTAATTTTTTAACAACATGGTTTTATATGGGTACACCTAACTCAATACACAAATTCCCATAATCAAGTTTTATTTAATTATAGTTTCAAGTTTATGGGTACACCTAACCTAATAGGCAAATTCCCATAAACAAGATCCATTTAAATTAAGAAAAAAAAATATAACTTTAAGCATGATCCAACAGCATGATTTTTCAACATAATATAGCATGATTTATAACATGGCATATTATGATAGTATAACATAGCTTGACATGATTCTCAACATAGCATGACATAGCATAAGAGAATTTACAACATAGCATGACATAGCATATATAATTTACATCATACGACAACATAATAACATAATAAGAGATCCACAATATATAGAATTTACAATTACAAATCACATCACTTTCTTGTGATCCATTCATAACTGAGTCAAATTAGTTTGTAATAGTCTTGTGAGAATCATCATACTCACCAACAAAAGAAAAGAATTAGAGAAAGAGAGATCTTTTGATTTGATTTGTGTAGATTTAGTTGTAGATGATTAGGCTTCCTCTTCTTAGTTTGTGACGGCTATGCTGAACTCCATGGCAGCAGCATGACGGTAGCTTCTCTAATTTTACAAGTGATTTAGGTCTAGGGTCTACCCACTTATTTATAGATTTTAGAATTCATTTAGGCCATTAGATTTAACCTAGAAATAACCCCAGCCGTTCAGACAAGATGGGGTTTATCTTGTTGACTCAGCAATGAGTCAGAAATGACTCAGCAAACACTCAGCATATTAATAAACTTCTATTCATGTCATAAATATATATATATTCTACAATGTACACATTAGATACATCCCCCCCCTTTTACACACTTATTATTGTTTTTATATACATATTAGATACATCCCCTCTCTTACACACTTATTAATATTTTTATATTCATATTAGATACATCCCCTCTCTTACACACTTATTAATATTATTATATTCATATTAGATACATCTCCTCTCTTACACACTTATTAATATTATTATATTCATATTAGATACATCCCCTCTCTTACACACTTTTATATTCATATTAGATACATCCCCCCTCTTACACACTTATTAATATTTTAGCAACTTTAGTGTTAATAGAAAATTCGGGGTGTTACATTCTCCCCTCCTTTTAGGATTTCGTCCCCGAAATCTTCAAGTCTGGAAGAATGTATATCCTACCATCCAAACGTCCATCTACTCATCCATCATACACAGGCATCCATTGTCCTTACAGACTTCTAATGCTTTCATGTTTAAATGCACAGTGTGTGTATATGTCCGTATCTAATGCAAAATCAGGCGGTCCACTGATTCAGTTGACCTCCTTAATGCAACTATGATCGTGCCATGCATCCATTATGTATGCAAAAGATTCTTAATGCTACATAATACTTCTATATGCGTGCACAACCAACATCTGAATGCAGCATCCACATGATAATACAACCATCGTTCATCCATTTTACTAAATACATCCATATATATGCAATATGCAATATGTAGTGACTGAGCCGATCTAGTGCCTAAAGTGTGTGTATATATGCATCCACGAGCAACCACTAGCAAACACTTGCATCCATTTTGCATCCATCATACATAACATGTCTCAAACACATGTTTCAACCATAGGATTATCCTAACTAAAGGTCAAAGATACTAATGAGAGGACATACTAAAGATAAAATAAGATAAGCTAAGCGATAAAGGAGAAATTAAAAGACATACCCTCAAAAAGAAAAGGGTACAACGAACGCATCTTCTCTTCTGTCTCCCAAGTTGCGTTGCTCTCATCATCTCCCCATTGCACTTTAACCAGTCTGACCTCTCGATTCCTCAACTTTTTGATCTCCGACCCAAGAATGCATGTAGGAGCTCGTCTAATTGTTGCATCACGCTCTATTTCCACCTCTTTAAGCAAGCTCGGCTCTACCACCTCCGCGGTCTTGTGCAAACACTTCCTCAAATGTGATACATGGAATACGTCGTGTACTCCAGTAAGTTTCTCAGGCAACTCCACCCTATATGCCATCTTCCCAATCCTGTTTTTTTTTACAGGAAACGGCCCTACAAACCTTGGTGCTAATTTCCCCACGGACCCAAAGCGAACAACATTCTGTAACGGAGATACTTTGATAAAAACCATGTCCCCAATGTCAAACTCAAGATCTGTCCTCCTCTTATCAGCATACAATTTTTGCCTATCTTGTGCTGCTTTCATCCTCCTTCGAATCAACTCAATCTTCTCCGAGGTTTCCCTAACCATATCGGGCCCAAGTAGGATTTTATCGGTAGATTCCCACCAACATGTAGGCGAACGGCAAGGCCTTCCATAAAGAGCTTCGAAAGGTGCCATGCCAATACTAGACTGAAAGCTATTATTATATGCGAATTCTACTAACGGAAGGTGCTCTTCCCATGTTCCCCCAAAGTCTAGGATACAAAGCCTTAAAAGATCCTCTAGAATGCGATTCACCCTCTCGGTCTGGCCGTCTGTCTGAGGATGATATGCGGTGCTCAAACATAGCTGAGTCCCTACCGCCTCTTGTAAACTCTTCCAAAATTCGCTAGTAAAGATGGGGTCACGGTCGCTTACTATACTAGAAGGAATACCGTGCAAACGAACTATCTCCTTAATGTATACAGAAGCCAACCACGGAGCAGTCCTCTTACTTTTCACGGGAATAAAATGGGCGCTTTTAGTAAGTCTATCTACTATAACCCAAATCCCCGTGTTACCCTTTCTTGATCTTGGTAATCCATCCACAAAATCCATTGAGATGCTTTCCCATTTCCATAGTGGAACTTCTAATGGGTGAAGCAACCCACCGGGTTTCTTTTGTTCTGCTTTAACTCGTTGGCACACCAAGCATCTAGCGACGTACTCGGCCACATCCTTTTTCATACCGGCCCAAAAGAAAACCCGCTTCATATCTTTGTACATCTTATCCCCGCCGGGATGAATGGTCATTTTTGAGCGATGAGCATCATCAAGAATGGCCTTCCTTAAGTCTTCGTCTTGTGGTACACAAAGTCTATTATCCCTTCGTAACCAACCCTTATCGTCTAGGGTATACCTACGAAGATGGCTTGATGATTCCCCCCCTTTGAGCTTTTCTACTATCTCAACCAACTGTGGGTCGTCTCGCTGTGCCTCACCAACCCGTCCTAGAAGTGTAGGTCTAACCTCCAAGGATGCTAACAGACCGGGTACTAAGTCAACGGAGGGTCTAAAGTCAAACATAGAGATGAATTCTAAGCTTTGTCGTTCAACAAACAACGGACTCAAGGACAACCTTTTCCTACTTAAGGCGCCTGCCACCACGTTACCCTTGCCCGGGGTATATGCTATTTCAAAATCGTAGGAGGCTAAGAATTCCATCCACCGTTGCTGCCTTAAATTCAAATCCTTCTGAGAGAATAAGTATTTTAATGATTTGTGGTCAGTGAACAGTTCGAATTTCTCACCAAGAAGATAGTGACGTCAAGACTTAAGCGCGAAAACAATTGCGGCTAGCTCTAAGTCATGCGTGGGGTAATTCTTTTCATGAACCCTCAACTGCCTTCCACCATAGGCTATTACTCTTCCCTCTTGCATGAGGACCGCACCAAGTCCCATCCCACAAGCATCAGTATAGATGGTAAACGGTTTATTCCCGTCTGGCAGCACTAAGACTGGGGCTGAAGTTAAGGCTCTCTTTAAACGTTGGAACGCATCATCGCAATCTTTGTCCCACGTAAAAACCAGGTTCTTCTTCGTTAACCGTGTTAATGGAGCTGATATTTTTGCGAAGTCTTTGATAAACTTCCTATAATAGCCAGCCAACCCCAAGAAACTTCTTACTTCGGTTGCATTTTTAGGGACCTTCCAATCTTGGATGGCCACCACCTTTGCGGGATCCACTGCTATCCCTTCTTTGGAAACCACGTGCCCTAAGAACCGTACTTCCTTCCTCCAGAAGTGACACATAGAAAATTTTTCCTTAAGGTTATGTGCTCGAAGGGTTTCCAACACTTCCCTAAGATGTAGGGAGTGCTCTTCTTTATTCTTAGAAAAGACTAAGATGTCATCCACAAAGACTACCACGAATTTGTTAAGGTATTCCCTAAACACCCTACTCATCAAATCAACAAAATATGCAGGGGCGTTTGTCAAACCAAAGGGCATCACTAGCCATTCATAGAATCCGCCAGGAGTCCTAAAAGCAGTCTTATCTATACTATCCTCAGCCACTCTTAGTTGATGAAAGCCAATGGCTAAGTCCAACTGCGAAAACACTGAGGCGCCAACTAACTGATCAAAGAGATCGTCAATCCTCGGCAGTGGGTGTCGGTTCTTTTTAGTAAGCTTGTTTAGTTCTCTATAGTCCATACAAAGTCTAAGAGACCCATCCGCCTTTGTGGCAAAAACTACTGGAGCACCCCACACCGATATACTATGTCTTATGAACCCCTTCTCAAGCAACTCCTTTACTTGCTTATTGAGTTCCCTCCTTTCATGAGGAGCCATGTGGCGCACTGGCAAAGATACGGGTTTAGCATTATCCACAAGATAAATTCGAAAGTCTATCTCCCTCTTTGGAGGTAAGCCCTTCACCTCCTCAAACACATCCGGATATTCCCGGACCACTTCTACCGATCGCAGGTTCTCTACAGACGCGTCAAGCGATTCAAGATAACTTAGCATAATGGAATTTATGGGATTACAAAAGATGTCGAGAGCATTACCAAGGCGAGTCACAAGCCTAACTACTCTCCTTTCACAATCAAGAATGGCCCTATTTCTAGACAACCAATCCATTCCTAAAATTAGCCCATAGCCCGTGAAGCCCAATACATAAGCATCACATCTAAATTCAACGCTAAGTATAGAGATTTTCAAATCCAAACATATCATGGTCAAATGAGCCAAACCCCCAATTGGATTTGAAACGACCAAGGGATCCTCTACTAAACTGTTGTTCAAGTGCAGTGATTCAACTAATGATGCAGAGATAAACGAATGAGATGCGCCAGAATCGAATAAGGTACGGACAGGATGATCAAACAGAAAAACTAAGCTTTCAACAGAAATTGTTCTACCTCTTTCTTGCAGCGGTGGGGCCGCAATAGCCTGAACTTGCCCCCTTGCCTGCCCTGGTGCCATAAGAGCCTGCACCTGTCCTCCCGAGGTAGACCCTGCCCTCTGCCCCTTCTTTGGACAGCCCTTCACTAAATGTCCCGCATCTCCATAATGAAAACAACCAGTCTTCTTTTTCTCTCTACAATCTTTGCTGAGATGGCCAGGCGTCCCACAATTGAAGCATTTCTTCTTCCCTTTGCCATTATTGTTTTTACCACCCTTCTTATTTTGCTGTTGGGGTTTCTTCTGATCCCCTTTCTTTTCAACTGCCTTATCCTCATGCATAAGTGCCATTTCTACTAGCTTTTCAAAGGTGGCTCCCATAGGGATGTGGGTCATAGCCAACCCTTGCAACGGTTCATTCAAGCCTCTAACGAACCTCAAAGCTTTCTTCTCTGGCGTGTTCACCAACTTCAAGCCAAACCTTGCTAACTGATTAAATTTATTGACATATTCCTTTACTGATGAGCTCCCTTGCTTTAGTGCCAGGAATTTTTCCATATTTAAGTTCTCCTCTGCCCTTGAAAGAAACTTTGCCTCAAACCTTCGTCTGAAATCCGCCCATGAATCAACTGGATGTTCCCCGTTAGTGACCTCCCACCAAAACGAGGCCTCTCCCTTCATTAACCAAGCAGCTAAACGGACTTTCCTCCCATCTTCCACTTCAAAGATATCCAACAATTCCTCAGTCTTCTTAAGCCAATCTCTGGCCTCCACAAACGTCTCAGTCCCTTGAAAAGTTTTTCCTCCCATAGCCTTGAATTCCTTGCACGTCTTTGCAAAAGTGTCAACACGAGGAGGAGGAGGAGGAGGAATGGGTGCAACTAGGGGTGGAGGAGTATCCGCTGGGCCTGCAGTGGTGGCCCTAGCCTCCAAGTATCTCCTAAACCACCCTGGAATCGTCACACCTTCTGGGAGATTAAGATCTTCAGCCATGCTGAAACGAAAAAGGAAAGATTCAAAATGGAGAATTCGAAAGATAAAGATAAGGATGTGGCTATTTGGGATTATGTTTTTCATAAAAACTCTCTTTAAATAACATGTTTTTTTTTTGAAAGCACTTCTTCCAAAAATACTTTAGAAAAAAAAATATTTTTCTAAATTTTTTTTTTTATCTGTTCTGGTAACCTTATGCTCTGATACCACGTGTAACACCCCATGTCCATTAATGTCACTCACAAAGGGAATGCATTAACTTCCATGGAGGTTTTAAGTGAATATAGAACAGTAAAATTACAACAAGACAGATATAAAATAGTACTTGGAAATTCAAAAACTTTATTTCATTGTAGCAGAAGTCAAAACATGTTTGATTACATCATAACACCATATTCAATGTCAAGTACAATATCTATCTTGATAAAACAAGTACATAATCCCATTACATGAATAGCCATTAAATTGAAAGATAACAAGCTGGACTTTACTTCAGCAGTCCAAGCTTTCCAGAAGATAAGCGATCCAACTAGACTCCACTAGAACTTGGCCCAACCTGCGGACTTGAAGGGAGAAAAAGGATGGAAAAGAGGGGGTCAGACATAAAGTCTGGTGAATATGATAATTCTACAATACTATTACCAAAATAACTGGACTAAGGCATAAGCTGGAAAACAAGAAAATGTCTATGAAGAGCAGATTAAGGACATAGACAGTCGCTAAAGGCAACATTATAGGCGCTCCTAAATACTAAAGGATAAACACTATACTGCACCAAACCAGTCACCCTAAAGATTCATCCCACTTAGCTTCACTTAGAAACTTTCCCAATGGCTTTACGTACCCCTAGCTGACTACATAGGTGCCGCCTGCCCCTATCTCCACTAGGTGTACCCTACTTCCCATTATTCGATCGGCTCCCTAACTCGTAGATACCCGTGCTGGCCCCACAGTGGGGTGTATCACTCCCCTAAAGTGGCAACCTGATACAACGGACATGCACGGCTTATACCTACACGATGCAACAACGTCTTACCTACCAGCCCGGGTCCACACACACATATGAAACCCGTTGGACTTGCGTTGCCACCGCTCCCTGTATTGGCCTCTTATAGTCAAACCCAGTATGCGTGTCCCGTCCTCGACTTGGGTCGGGCCCACAAAGATACGTTTTGGGATACTGGTTGAAATTGGCCCCCACTATTTACCACAAGCATTCCACCTAAGCTTGTCCCCATTAGTCCATCCCACTTAACCCACTTAGTCATGTTCATTTACATGTGTGTTTGGTTAAGTCTAATCGTATTTCAAATGCCTCTAAAGGCAACCACCAGATTCCTCATGCCACCCAAGGCACCTACTTAACCCCCATGTCCCACCTTACATGATTATCTGGTTAAGTATTTCTTAGTTCATTAAGGCCATAACCTCATAAAGACCTCTCACATTAGACTGGCATTTATGGCAGCTGGATTTGTCGGGCTGGTCCGGGCAGTCTTACACCATAAAAGAGTCTAACCTCGTGTCTTTACAACTGTTATGCTTTAGTTTGGGCCTAGGACCTCTCACATTGGGCCGACATTTGTGACTACTGGATTTGCCGGGCGGGTCCGGGCAGGTTTACATCACAAACGGGTCCAACCTCGTGTCCCAAGCATTGATTATTAATAATAATCCACTTTCCCCCAATTTTAATAATTCCCTACTTGAATTATTAATTACTTCCAATTTTTAACAATGTCCATAATTGACTCAATTATGGACATCCATTCATGGTATGCAAAATCTTACAAAATTGCACCCAATTTATTAATTCCTAATATTACCCCTACCCCACGTTTGAACGTTTATTCGCAAAATATATGTTAGACTCGAATAGCCTAACTCATAGCATAAAAGAGATTATCATAATAACAACATGTATATGTGACCAAATGAATCATAATAAGGGGTGAAACTTGCATATGTCCAACTTGCATAGATTATACATGTCATGGACCTAAAGGTGTCAACTTGTTCAAAATTCACCTAATATAATCTCAATCAATTTTCATAAACTTACATATGAACATGTGTGAATCAACATCATCTAATTTTTTAACAACATGGTTTTATATGGGTACACCTAACTCAATAGGCAAATTCCCATAATCAAGTTTTATTTAATTATAGTTTCAAGTTTATGGGTACACCTAACCTAATAGGCAAATTCCCATAAACAAGATCCATTTAAATTAAGAAAAAAAAACATAACTTTAAGCATGATCCAACAGCATGATTTTTCAACATAATATAGCATGATTTATAACATGGCATAGTATGATAGTATAACATAGCTTGACATGATTCTCAACATAGCACGACATAGCATAAGAGAATTTACAACATAGCATGACATAGCATATATAATTTACATCATACGACAACATAATAACATAATAAGAGATCCACAATATATAGAATTTACAATTACAAATCACATCACTTTCTTGTGATCCATTCATAACTGAGTCAAATTAGTTTGTAATAGTCTTGTGAGAATCATCATACTCACCAACAAAAGAAAAGAATTAGAGAAAGAGAGATCTTTTGATTTGATTTGTGTAGATTTAGTTGTAGATGATTAGGCTTCCTCTTCTTAGTTTGTGACGGCTATGCTGAACTCCATGGCAGCAGCATGACGGTAGCTTCTCTAATTTTACAAGTGATTTAGGTCTAGGGTCTACCCACTTATTTATAGATTTTAGAATTCATTTAGGCCATTAGATTTAACCTAGAAATAACCCCAGCCGTTCAGACAAGATGGGGTTTATCTTGTTGACTCAGCAATGAGTCAGAAATGACTCAGCAAACACTCAGCATATTAATAAACTTCTATTCATGTCATAATTATATATATATTCTACAATGTACACATTAGATACATCCCCCCCTTTTACACACTTATTATTGTTTTTATATACATATTAGATACATCCCCTCTCTTACACACTTATTAATATTTTTATATTCATATTAGATACATCCCCTCTCTTACACACTTATTAATATTATTATATTCATATTAGATACATCTCCTCTCTTACACACTTATTAATATTATTATATTCATATTAGATACATCCCCTCTCTTACACACTTTTATATTCATATTAGATACATCCCCCCTCTTACACACTTATTAATATTTTAGCAACTTTAGTGTTAATAGAAAATTCGGGGTGTTACAGGACTACTTAACCAAATCTAATCCATAGGGATTGCATGATTGTGCACTAAGGTTAGGGTTAAGTAAATTGATTGGATAATGGATGGATTAAGCAAATATGGAGGGGGTGAGTAATATCTACATATAGCCCACAAACTTAACCCGATAAGGTTAAGTAATTAAAGACACCTAGTGGTATACATAACTGGAGGAAATAATAGAGTTATGTAATTAAAGACACATTTTAGGCTAAGCATAACTGGTATAGGGCTATGTAATTAAAGACACCTAATAGTATACATAGTCAGTAAAAACCTAGGGGATACAAGACAAAGGGGAATGCTTGTATCATATTGTGTGGAACCCATTTCAGTCAGTAACCCGGAGTAGGTATCAAATAAAAGTACTCCATACTAGGCGGAGAGGGGACACGCTTACTAACTGATTGTAAGAGATCTAAACGTATAGGACGGTGTGGGTGGCCCAAACCGACCGGGCCATGTGCGTGCATGAGATGGGCAGAGGGGGATGAGACGACCGTGACACCTGTAGATATAAGGTTGTGCATACCAGTGAGGGGTTGCCACTTTAGGACGTGATACATCCTACCATGGGGCCAGCACAGAGTATCTACGGAGTAGGGCGCCGATTGATTAGGGTAGTATTTAGGGCACATTTGGACGTATTCCCAAGTCTACCACCATGAAGTGTAAAAGGGACCATCTCACTCTGGTTATACTAGTGATAGTGTAGAGTAATCATTAGAGAATTGTATACACCTTATCCTGTCTACCATGTCACACCTGCCATTTACGTAATGATCTCTCTTATCCACTTTATATGCCTATCATGCTACTTTTATTTATTTACTGGCTAAAAGTAACTAGACTCGCCAGACTTTATGTCTCACCCTTTTATTTCTCCTTCTTTCTTCTGTTTCCCCCTAGGTTCTCAGGGAGGAAACACTCAGGCTTAATCAGGACTCAGATATTATCTTGCTAGGAGCTACCTCTGAAGTATGGCTCAATTTATTGTCTCTACTATGGCTTAACTCTTTTATTTGGGGAATTATGCTTTTTATATACTTATGTACTCTGATAGTGCAAGACAGAAGTTATTTTATTTTATTGGTTTTTGTGACTTATGGTATTGTGGACTACTGCATTATGATTTTTGTTTGAAATAAAAATTTAAATTTTTGCTTCTATCTTGTTATATCTGTCTTGTAATTATTCTTTGTCTGTTTACCTATAATGATTCACGAAACTTAATGCATTCCCTTAGTGAGTGACATTAACAGATGTGGGGTGTCACACTTGTTATTAGATGTGAAGGTTACCAGATTAGATAAAAAAAATTGAAAATTATTTTCAAAAGGTTTTAAAAAAAGCATTTTCAAAAAGAAAAATCTGTTTTCAAAAACATTCCCCAAAAAGCAATATATAGTATCCTTCAGTCCTTTATCTAAATTTCTTCCTTTTCCTTTTTCAACATGTCTGGGGAACAAAACATTGCTAATATCCCAGAGGGCTTCACAATACCCGTGTAACACCCCGTGTATTCTATAACAGTGAAATTCGCAAATTAAAGTATAATAAATTACAAATCAAAGAATTAAGGGAAACGAGATACGCATTGCATTCGTCTCGGAATTCTGCTTGAGATAGAGTCCGAGTTTGCATAAAACGGACTCCGTATGAAGAAAATAAGGCCTCCGGAAGTTTCAGAATTCAGTTTAAAATTCAAACAGACCAAAATAGCTCAGAAAAACCAATTTGAAATTCAAAAATCGGGCCCAATCGGCCAGGGCGGGAATTTTCCCGCCCAAGGCACCTAGGTCGACTTGGCAGTCGACCTGGGGCTAACCAGGTCGACTGGGCAGTCGACCTGGGTCACCCGTGTAGACTGCCAAGTCGACACAGTGTTGACTTGCATGTCGACCTGGCCCCTGAGCCAGGTCGAACCCAGCCCCCCTGGCTGGCCTGGTCGGTGTTTGGTCGAATTTTTGAGCCTTGCCTTGTCACTAGGGCTAGGTGTCAGCTCCTGGTTGGTCTCTCCTTCAAACGAACGGCTATTATTAAACCAAGCTCCATCGACGGTCCTAATCAACTCACAAACACTATAAAAAGACCCTAAGACCTAGCCTAAATCATACTATTTCATTTTAGCCTCATGCAGCCACCATTAAACCTAGAACTCTAAATTAAAAATACAAAGAAAAAAATTAGAAGAAGAAGGATGATTCTTGAAGGCTACAACTAGAAGCTACAACAACTACGACGCTTTAGACAACAGATTTAGGGCTATTTGATTTGGAATTTTGATTACTTGCTTCATATTGTAAGTTCTATGTCACTTTTTAGGCAAAAACGCTAAAATAACGTGGACATGCTATGAATTGAAACCGGATTTAGGAACTATTATTAATCCATGTTTATATCGTTTAACTTTGAATCATAATTTGGGAATATTGCTATGTCAATGTTGCAAGTTAAACTTATCATGATTTTGATGTTGTTTTGAATCACTTGGGTTTAATTGTATGGCAAGTTGGACTAATACATGTCCATGGAATCACTATGTTTATCGAAATCTTTATGTTGATTAAACCATGCCTATGATGCTAATTAAACCATGTCTATGATGTTGATGGAACTATGCCTGTGATGTTAATATACCTACCATGTTAATGACAAATTGGGAATTGCTAGGTTATGATGAAAAGTTGGAATCATTATGTTTATAATGCTAGATGAGAATCATTATGTTAAAAATGCTAAATTGGAATCCACTATGCCTATTAGAATTACCATGCCTTTAATGTTTCATGTTTAAAATTATTATTATGCCCGCAATGATTATTATGCCTATGATGTAAAGTTGAAATCATCATATTAAACTAAGTTGGAACCATTACTATGCCAAGTTATCATCATGCTAGTATTGAAACCATGTGATATGTTATAGCCTGTTTATTATGCAAGTGATGTTGGAATTGTCACATATGCCTATCACATGTTTGGTGTTATTCCCCTTTTTCTCTTGAATTGTTTATGCTTGTGAACGAAGTACGTTTATATACGTTGGGGATACGATTGGGTAGAATAGGCGAAACTTGAATTGATTATAATCATAAACCGTGAAATTTGGCATAAGTTGAACATGAAATATGGCACGAAAACTTGACTTGAACATGCTATAACTTGACTTAAAACATGCCTTAGTTGGGCACGAAGTTGACATATGAACATGCTATGGAAACAGCACAAATCTGCTAAGAACATGGGCATGACTTTAGAAAACAAGAAAGTGGCCAACTCGAGGTTGGGTTGAGTTTGTAGTGTAAATCTGCCCGGAACCGCCCGGCAAATCCAGTTGCTACAAACAATAGATCCAATGTGGGTAGTCGGTCACATCACGCTTGAAACCCGAGGTTGGGTTGAGTTCGTAGCGTAAACCTGCCCGGAACCGCCCGACAAATCCAGTGGCTACGAACAACAGGATCCAATGTGAGTGGTTCGGTGCATTAACGAATCAATTAATGCCAATTAGGGTTAAGTCATGAACATGAAAAGACAACTTAACCAACTTGAACACGATTTGTAGGGCTAAGTCATGAACTTGAAACGACAACACTTAGCCAACTTGACATGACACGTAGGCAGGTTAAGTCGTGAATTTAAATGACATACTTAACCACCTTGACATGACTAGACTGGAAAAGGATTAAGTCACGAATTACATGACTTAATCGGTTAGGCAGGTTAGGTCACGAATTACATGACCTAATCTGTTAAGCGAAACCCTAGAAACGAACCTTTTCAGCAGTAACCCTCTAGATGTATCAAGGTACCCAGGGGCTAGTCTGGGTGGGGCACGATTACTGGGCTGATTGTAAGAGGTGAACGACGGCAGTGGGGTACGCCAGTGTAGGTTCGGTGGACTACGGTCGTGCACGTATTCCGGGGCAGGCACTGGGTATCCGTAGATTTATCTGTGCATCTTGAATCGGTCAGGGGTTGACACCCTAGAGCTGATACACCCGAAGGTGGACCCAGCACAGGTGACTACATTCGTGATTAGCCATATGACACAGACACTTGACGAGCTAGAACTTGTAGGTAGCCGATCAACTAGATAAGCGCTCCGTAGGACCCCGTACTTGGGTCAGACTCCGTTTCAAGGTCATTTCACGATATTGGGCCGTGAGATTTATTTCGTGATTAACTTGTGACCTGGGCTTAGTATACTAGTATAGTCGATGCAACGAACCTTGAACATGTGATGCTTTATTTGACTTGTCTTGACTTATCATGATCACCTTAGTCTATCTGTCCACCTTGACACCATTCTTAAGTTTAGTTCCAGTTCATACAGGACATGTTGTTTTAACTGTTTTTACACTGAAAGTCACTAGGACTTAATCAGTCTTTGTGACTGACCCTTTTCCTTTCGCCTCCTTTTCTTTCGTCCCCCCCCCAAGGTTCTCAGGGAGGGAATACCGCAGCTTGACCAACTTTCACATCCAGCTTAAAAAGAAAGAATGTATTGCTTGGATCTTTTTCATTTTGGACTATGGCTTTGGACACCAATTATGGGACTTATGCAGTTTATTTATGTTTCCTTTATGCTTCTTTAAATAATGTAATCAAGACAGTTTGCAGATGTTATGTTTTTGGAAGAATTGTAAGACAAGTATGGCATGGTTTGTGTAACATGTATTTTATTGAAATAAAAGTTGTTATTTTCCGCTGTTCAAAAATATGTGTTCTTATATCTGTCTTGTATATCTGTGACTTATACTTATAAACCTCCACCAAAATTAGGGCATTCCCATTGAGAGTGACCCTGACAGAGGTGGGGTGTTTCACTTGGTATCAGAGAATAGGTTTACCAGATAAGATAAAAGCTTTGAAAATTTATTTTAAAGAAGCGTTTTTAAAGATAAAATTTTATTTTAAAAAGGCAAAGTCCCCCAAAGCCATAGGTACTATCTTTTATCCTTCGTTTTGAATCTATCCTTTTTGTTTCAGCATGTCAGAAGAACTTAACTTGCCAGAGGGTATACCAATACCTGGTTGGTTTAGACGATTCTTAGAAGCAAGGGCCACTCAGCCAGGTCCTACCGTTCCTCCTCCTCCAGCTGCAGGAAATCATCCAGCTGCAGCAGCACCTCTTCCTCCACCTCCTCCACGAGGAAATACTTTTGCTAAGATATGTAAAGATTTTAAAGCTATGGGAGGAAAGGACTTTCATGAAACTGAGTCCTTCGTGGTAGCTAGGAATTGGCTAAAGGAAACCGAGGATTTATTCGTCATCTTTGAGGTAGAAGATAGGCAGAAGGTACAACTGGCAGTGTGGCTACTAAAAGGTGAGGCTTCCTACTGGTGGGAAGTCACCAATGCAGAAAGACCAGTGGAAACATGGGAGGACTTTGGGGTAAGGTTTGAGGCTAAATATCTCTCAGAAGCTGAAAGGAGTCTTCAGTTGGAAAAATTCTTATTTCTTAAGCAAGGCAATATGACAGTCAAAGAGTATGTTAATCAGTTCGATGAGCTGGCTAGGTTCGGACTGGACCTAGTCAACACCCCGCACAAGAAGGCTCTCCGCTTTGTCAAGGGGTTGAATGAGCCATTACACAGTTTGGCCATGACCCATATACCCATGGGAGCTACGTATGAAAGGTTGGTGTAGATGGCATTGCTGAACGAAGAAGATAAGGGCAAGAAGGAGACAAAGGCAGAAAACTCTCAAGGGAAGAAAGAGGTCAAGCCCAACGATTCTCAGAATAATAAGGTAGACTCCGAGAAAGGAGGCAAGAACGACAACTCACGTAATAAAAGGAAATGCAATTTCTGTGGTACGGAAGGGCACATAGCCAAGGATTGTAGAAAGAGGAAGAGGAAGCAAGGTGAATGTTTTCATTGTGGGGAGACTGGACACATCAGCAAAGACTGCCCTAAGAAGCAGACCGGACCTTCTGGGGGTACATCGTTAACTTCTTCTAGATGCTTTGTTTTATCTTGTTTCTCTCCTTGATCCTATCTTGAGAGCCATAGGTAGAATCTTTTTGGATGTAAACATGTAATTGAAACACGTTATGATTGCGAAATGGTTGCAAGTGGTCGCAAGTGGTTGCTCGTGGATGCATGAATACACATTAGACACTAGATCGGCTCAGACACATTTTCATGTTGCATATGCATAAATGTATTTATTCGTATATGGATGAAGTTTAGTGCGTTGTCATATGGATGTTGCATTTATATATGAATGGTTGTGCATTCATGTAGAACCACGAATAGGAAAATTTGCATACATAATGGATTCATGGCACTTACATGATTCGCATTAAGGAGGTCAACTGAATTAGTAGACCACCTGATTTTGCATTAGATAAGTACATGTACCCACACTTCGCATATGATCATGAAGCATTAGAAGTCTTTTAAGGACAATGGATGCTCGTGTTTGATGAATGAGTAGATGGATGTTTGGATGTTAGGATGTACATTCTTCCTGAACTTGAAGATTTCGGGGACGAAATCCTTTTAAGTGGGGGAGAATGTAACACCCCGTGTATTCTATAACAGTGAAATTCACAAATTAAAGTATAATAAATTACAAATCAAAGAATTAAGGGAAACGAGATACATCATTGCGTTCGTCTCGGAATTCTGCTTGAGATAGAGTCCAAGTTTGTGTAAAACGGACTCCGTATGAAGAAGATAAGGCCTCCGGAAGTTTCAGAATTCATTTTAAAATTGAAACAGACCAAAATAGCTCAGAAAAACCAATTTGAAATTCAAAAATCGGGCCCAATCGGCCAGGGCGGGAATTTTCCCGCCCAAGGCACCCAGGTCGACTTGGCAGTCGACCTGGGGCTAACCAGGTCGACTGGGCAGTCGACCTGGGTCACCCGTGTCGACTGCCAAGTCGACACGGTGTCGACTGGCATGTCGACCTAGCCCTGAGCCAGGTCGAACCCAGCCCCCCTGGCTGGCCTGGTCGGTGTTTGGTCGATTTTCTAAGCCTTGCCATGTCACTAGGGCTAGGTGTCAGCTCCTGGTTGGTCTCTCCTTCAAACGAACGGCTATTATTAAACAAAGCTCCATCGACGGTCCTAATCAACTCACAAACACTATAAAAAGACCCTAAGACCTAGCCTAAATCATACTATTTCATTTTAGCCTCATGCAGCCGCCATTAAACCTAGAACTCTAAATTAAAAATACAATGAAAAAAATTAGAAGACAAAGGACGATTCTTGAAGGCTACAACTAGAAGCTACAACAACTACGACGCTTTAGACAACGGATTTGGGGCTATTTGATTTGGAATTTTGATTACTTGCTTCATATTGTAAGTTCTATGTCACTTTTTAGGCAAAAATGCTAAAATAACATGGACATGCTATGAAATCAAACCGGATTTAGGAACTATTATTAATCCATGTTTATATTGTTTAACTTTGAATCATAATTTGGGAATATTGCTATGTCAATGTTGCAAGTTAAACTTATCATGATTTTGATGTTGTTATGAATCACTTGGGCTTAATTGTATGGCAAGTTGGACTAATACATGTCCATGGAATCACTATGTTTATTGAAATCTTTATGTTGATTAAACCATGCCTATGATGCTAATTAAACCATGTCTATGATATTGATGGAACTATGCCTGTGATGTTAATATACCTACCATGCTAATGACAAATTGGGAATTGCTAGGTTATGATGAAAAGTTGGAATCATTATGTTTATAATGCTAGATGAGAATCATTATGTTAAAAATGCTAAATTGGAATCCACTATGCCTATTAGAATTACCATGCCTTTAATGTTTCATGTTTAAAATTATTATTATGCCCGCAACGATTATTATGCCAATGATGTAAAGTTGAAATCATCATGTTAAACTAAGTTGGAACCATTACTATGCCAAGTTATCATCATGCTAGTATTGAAACCATGTGATATGTTATAGCCTGTTTATTATGCAAGTGATGTTGGAATTGTCACATATGCCTATCACATGTTTGGTGTTATTCCCCTTTTTCTCTTGAATTGTTTATGCTTGTGAACGAAGTACGTTTATATACGTTAGGGATACGATTGGGTAGAATAGGCGAAACTTGAATTGATTATAATCATAAACCGTGAAATTTGGCATAAGTAGAACATGTAATATGGCACGAAAACTTGACTTGAACATGCCATAACTTGACATAAAACATGCCTTAGTTGGGCACGAAGTTGACATATGAACATGCTATGGAAATATCACGAATCTGCTAAGAACAAGGGCATGACTTTAGAAAACAAGAAAGTGGCCAACTCGAGGTTGGGTTGAGTTTGTAGTGTAAATCTGCCCGGAACCGCCCGGCAAATCCAGTTGCTACAAACAATAGGATACAATGTGGGTAGTTGGTCACATCGCGCTTGAAACCCGAGGTTGGGTTGAGTTCGTAGCGTAAACGTACGTGGAACCGCCCGGCAAATCCAGTAGCTATGAACAACAGGATCCAATGTGAGTGGTTCGGTGCATTAACGAATCAATTAATGCCAATTAGAGTTAAGTCATGAACATGAAAAGACAACTTAACCAACTTGAACACGATTTGTAGGGCTAAGTCATGAACTTGAAATGACAACACTTAGCCAACTTGACATGACTCGTAGGCAGGTTAAGTCACGAATTTAAATGACATACTTAACCACCTTGACATGACTAGACTAGAAAAGGATTAAGTCACGAATTACATGACTTAATCGGTTAGGCAGGTTAGGTCACGAATTACATGACCTAATCTGTTAAGCGAAACCCTAGACACGACCCTTTTCAGAAGTAACCCTCTAGATGTATCAAGGTACCCTGGGGCTAGGCCGGGTGGGGCATGATTACTGGGCTGATTGTAAGAGGTGAACGACGGCAGTGGGGTACACCAGTGTAGGTTCGGTGGATTACGGTCGTGCACGTATTCCGGGGCAGGCACTGGGTATCCGTAGATTTATCTGTGCATCTTGAATCGTGTCAGGGGTTGACACCCTATGGCTGATACACCCGAAGATGGACCCAGCACAGGTGACTACATTCATGATTAGCCGTATGACCCGGACACTTGACGAGCTAGAACTTGTAGGGAGCCGATCGACTAGATAAGCGCTCCGTAAGACCCCGTACTTGGGTTAGACACCGTTTCAGGGTCATTTCACGATATTGGGCCTTGAGATTTATTTCGTGATTAACTTGTGACCTGGGCTTAGTATACTAGTACAGTCGATGCAACGAACCTTGAACATGTGATGCTTTATTTGACTTGTCTTGACTTATCATGATCACCTTAGTCTATCTGTCCACCTTGACACCATTCTTAAGTTTAGTTCCAGTTCATACATGACATGTTGTTTTAAATGTTTTTACACTGAAAGTCACTAGGACTTACTCAGTCTTTATGACTGACCCTTTTCCTTTCGCCTCTTTTTCTTTCGTCCCCCCTAGGTTCTCAGGGAGGGAATACCGCAACTTGACCAACTTTCACATCCAGCTTAAAAAGAAAGAATGTATTGCTTGGATCTTTTTTGTTTTGGACTATGGCTTTGGACACCAATTATGGGACTTATGCAGTTTATTTATGTTTCCTTTATGCTTCTTTAAATAATGTAATCAAGACAGTTTGACGATGTTATGTTTTTGGAAGAATTGTAAGACAAGTATGGCATGGTTTGTGTAACATGTATTTTATTGAAATAAAAGTTGTTATTTTCCGCTGTTCAAAAATATGAGTTCTTATATCTGTCTTGTATATCTGTGACTTATACTTATAAACCTCCACCAAAATTTGGGCATTCCCATTGAGAGTGACCCTGACAGAGGTGGGGTGTTTCACTTGGTATCAGAGCATAGGTTTACCAGATAAGATAAAAGCTTTGAAAATTTATTTTAAAGAATCGTTTTTAAAGATAAAATTTTATTTTAAAAAGGCAAAGTCCCCCAAAGCCATAGGTACTATCTTTTATCCTTCGTTTTGAATCTATCCTTTTTGTTTCAGCATGTCCGAAGAACTTAACTTGCCAGAGGGTATACCAATACCTGGTTGGTTTAGACGATTCTTAGAAACAAGGGCCACTTAGCCAGGTCCTACCGTTCCTCCTCCTCCAGCTGCAGGAAATCATCCAGCTGCAGCAGCACCTCTTCCTCCACCTCCTCCACGAGGAAATACTTTTGCTAAGATATGTACAGATTTTAAAGCTATGGGAGGAAAGGACTTTCATGGAACTGAGTCCTTCGTGGTAGCTAGGAATTGGCTAAAGGAAACCAAGGACTTATTCGTCATCTTTGATGTAGAAGATAGGCAGAAGGTACAATTGGCAGTGTGGCTACTAAAAGGTGAGGCTTCCTACTGGTGGGAAGTCACCAATGCAGAAAGACCAGTGGAAACATAGGAGGACTTTAGGGCAAGGTTTGAGGCTAAATTTCTCTCAGAAGCTGAAAGGAGTCTTCAGTTGGAAAAATTCTTATTTCTTAAGCAAGGGAATATGACAGTCAAAGAGTATGTTAATCAGTTCGATGAGCTGGCTAGGTTTGGACTGGACCTAGTCAACACCCCGCACAAGAAGGCTCTCCGCTTTGTCAAGGGGTTGAATGAGCCATTACACAGTTTGGCCATGACCCATATACCCATGGGAGCTACGTATGAAAGGTTGGTGTAGATGGCATTGCTGAACGAAGAAGATAAGGGCAAGAAGGAGACAAAGGCAGAAAACTCTCAAGGGAAGAAAGAGGTCAAGCCCAACGATTCTCAGAATAATAAGGTAGACTCCGAGAAAGGAGGCAAGAACGACAACTCACGTAATAAAAGGAAATGCAATTTCTGTGGTACGGAAGGGCACATAGCCAAGGATTGTAGAAAGAGGAAGAGGAAGCAAGGTGAATGTTTTCATTGTGGGGAGACTGGACACATCAGCAAAGACTTCCCTAAGAAGCAGATCGGACCTTCTGGGGGTACATCGTTAACTTCTTCTAGATGCTTTGTTTAATCTTGTTTCTCTCCTTGATCCTATCTTGAGAGCCATAGGTAGAATCTTTTTGGATATAAACATGTAATTGAAACATGTTATGATTGCGAAATGGTTGCAAGTGGTCGCAAGTGGTTGCTCGTGGATGCATGAATACACATTAGGCACTAGATCGGCTCAGACACATTTTCATGTTGCATATGCATAAATGTATTTATTCGTATATGGATGAAGTTTAGTGTGTTGTCATATGGATGTTTCATTTATATATGAATGGTTGTGCACTCATGTAGAACCACGAATAGGAAAATTTGCATACATAATGGATTCATGGCACTTACATGATTCGCATTAAGGAGGTCAACTGAATCAGTAGACCACCTGATTTTGCATTAGATAAGTACATGTACCCACACTTCGCATATGATCATGAAGCATTAGAAGTCTTTTAAGGACAATGGATGCTCGTGTTTGATGAATGAGTAGATGGATGTTTGGATGTTAGGATGTACATTCTTCCTGAACTTGAAGATTTCGGGGACGAAATCCTTTTAAGTGGGGGAGAATGTAACACCCCGTGTATTCTATAACAGTGAAATTCACAAATTAAAGTGTAAGAAATTACAAATCAAAGAATTAAGGGAAATGAGATACATCATTGCGTTCGTCTCAGAATTCTGCTTGAGATAGAGTCCAAGTTTGCATAAAACGGACTCCGTATGAAGAAGATAAGGCCTCCGGAAGTTTCAGAATTTAGTTTAAAATTGAAACAGACCAAAATAGCTCAGAAAAACCAATTTGAAATTCAAAAATCGGGCCCAATCGGCCAAGGCGGGAATTTTCCCGCCCAAGGCACCCAGGTCGACTTGGCAGTCGACCTGGGGCTAACCAGGTCGACTGGGCAGTCGACCTGGGTCGCCCGTGTCGACTGCCAAGTCGACACGGTGTCGACTGGCATGTCGACCTGGCCCCTGAGCCAGGTCGAACCCAGCCCCCCTGGCTGGCCTGGTCGGTGTTTGGTCAATTTTCTGAGCCTTGCCTTGTCACTAGGGCTAGATGTCAGCTCCTGGTTGGTCTCTCCTTCAAATGAACGGCTATTATTAAACAAAGATCCATCGACGGTCCTAATCAACTCACAAACACTATAAAAAGACCCTAAGACCTAGCCTAAATCATACTATTTCATTTTAGCCTCATGCAGCCGCCATTAAACCTAGAACTCTAAATTAAAAATACAAAGAAAAAAATTAGAAGACAAAGGACGATTCTTAATGGCTACAACTAGAAGCTACAACAACTACGACGCTTTAGACAACGAATTTGGGGCTATTTGATTTGGAATTTTGATTACTTGCTTCATATTGTAAGTTCTATGTCACTTTTTAGGCAAAAACGCTAAAATAACATGGACATGCTATGAATTCAAACCGGATTTAGGAACTATTATTAATCCATGTTTATATTGTTTAACTTTGAATCATAATTTGGGAATATTGCTATGTCAATGTTGCAAGTTAAACTTATCATGATTTTGATGTTGTTATGAATCACTTGGGCTTAGTTGTATGGCAAGTTGGACTAATACATGTCCATGGAATCACTATGTTTATTGAAATCTTTATGTTGATTAAACCATGCCTATGATCCTAATTAAACCATGTCTATGATATTGATGGAACTATGCCTGTGATGTTAATATACCTACCATGTTAATGACAAATTGGGAATTGCTAGGTTATGATGAAAAGTTGGAATCATTATGTTTATAGTGCTAGATGAGAATCATTATGTTAAAAATGCTAAATTGGAATCCACTATGCCTATTAGAATTACCATGCCTTTAATGTTTCATGTTTAAAATTATTATTATGCCTGCAATGATTATTATGCCTATGATGTAAAGTTGAAATCATCATGTTAAACTAAGTTGGAACCATTACTATGCCAAGTTATCATGATGCTAGTATTGAAACCATGTGATATGTTATAGCCTGTTTATTATGCAAGTGATGTTGGAATTGTCACATATGCCTATCACATGTTTGGTGTTATTCCCCTTTTTCTCTTGAATTGTTTATGCTTGTGAACGAAGTACGTTTATACACGTTAGGGATACGATTGGGTAGAATAGGCAAAACTTGAATTGATTATAATCATAAACCGTGAAATTTGGCATAAGTAGAACATGTAATATGGCACGAAATCTTGACTTGAACATGCCATAACTTGACATAAAACATGCCTTAGTTGGGCACGAAGTTGACATATGAACATGCTATGGAAATATCACGAATCTGCTAAGAACAAGGGCATGACTTTAGAAAACAAGAAAGTGGCCAACTCGAGGTTGGGTTGAGTTTGTAGTGTAAATCTGCCCGGAACCGCCCGGCAAATCCAGTTGCTACAAACAATAGGATACAATGTGGGTAGTTGGTCACATCGCGCTTGAAACCCGAGGTTGGGTTGAGTTCGTAGCGTAAACCTACGCGGAACCGCCCGGCAAATCCAGTAGCTACGAACAACAAAATCCAATGTGAGTGGTTCGGTGCATTAACGAATCAATTAATGCCAATTAGGGTTAAGTCATGAACATGAAAAGACAACTTAACCAACTTGAACACGATTTGTAGGGCTAAGTCATGAACTTGAAATGACAACACTTAGCCAACTTGACATGACACGTAGGCAGGTTAAGTCGCGAATTTAAATGACATAATTAACCACCTTGACATGACTAGACTGGAAAAGGATTAAGTGACGAATTACATGACTTAATCGGTTAGGCAGGTTAGGTCACGAATTACATGACCTAATCTGTTAAGCGAAACCCTAGACACGACCCTTTTCAGAAGTAACCCTCTAGATGTATCAAGGTACCCTAGGGCTAGGCCAGATGGGGCACGATTACTGGGCTGATTGTAAGAGGTGAACGACGGCAGTGGGGTACGCCAGTGTAGGTTCGGTGGATTACGGTCGTGCACGTATTCCGGGGCAGGCACTGGGTATCCATAGATTTATCTGTGCATCTTGAATCGTGTCAGGGGTTGACACCCTATGGCTGATACACCCGAAGGTGGACCCAGCACAGGTGACTACATTTGTGATTAGCCGTATGACACGGACACTTGACGAGCTAGAACTTGTAGGGAGCCGATCGACTAGATAAGCGCTCCGTAAGACCCCGTACTTGGGTTAGACACCGTTTCAGGGTCATTTCACGATATTGGCCTGTGAGATTTATTTCGTGATTAACTTATGACCTAGGCTTAGTATACTAGTACAGTCGATGCAACGAACCTTGAACATGTGATGCTTTATTTGACTCGTCTTGACTTATCATATCACCTTAGTCTATCTGTCCACCTTGTCACCATTTTTAAGTTTAGTTCCAGTTCATACATGACATGTTGTTTTAACTGTTTTTACACTGAAAGTCACTAGGACTTACTCAGTCTTTATGACTGACCCTTTTCCTTTCGCCTCTTTTTCTTTCGACCCCCCCCTAGGTTCTCAGGGAGGGAATACCGCAGCTTAACCAGCTTTCACATCCAGCTTAAAAAGAAAGAATGTATTGCTTGGATCTTTTTCATTTTGGACTATGGCTTTGGACACCAATTATGGGACTTATGCAGTTTATTTATGTTTCCTTTATGCTTCTTTAAATAATGTAATCAAGACAGTTATGAAGATGTTATGTTTTTGGAATAATTGTAAGACAGGTATGGCATGGTTTGTGTAACACGTATTTTATTGAAATAAAAGTTGTTGTTATTTTCCGCTATTCAAAAATATGTGTTCTTATATCTGTCTTGTATATATGTGACTTATACTTATAAACCTCCACCAAAATTAGGGCATTCCCTTTGAGAGTGACCCTAACAGAGGTGGGGTGTTTCAACCCGGATGGTTCTATAGGTATTTAGAGGCCACGACGCCTGCTGAAGGCCAAGGAAATGTTCCTTCCTCAACTGCACCAGTCATTCCTCATCCTCCTCCCCTCCATGAGCAGATAATTTCGCCAAGTTCTGCAAAGACTTCCGCGATATGGGAGGGAAGCCATTCCATGGGAACGAGACATCCGTAGAAGCTCAGACTTGGCTCAAGGAGATCGAGGACTTGTTCGTATCTTGGAAGTAGAGGATAGAAGGAAGATTTATTTAGCTGCTTGGCTACTGAAGGACGAAGCCTCATTTTGATGGGAAGTCACCCAAGCTGGACGTCCGGTGGAAACTTGTGAAGATTTTAGACAAAGGTTCGAAATCAAATTTCTTTCCTAAGCCGAAAAAAGAATGCAGATGGAGAGACTGTCAGCACTCAAACAAGGAAACTTCTCGGTAAAGGAGTATGTGAATAAATTCAACCAGCTAGCAAGGTTTGGTTTGGAGCTGGTGGATACGCCGCACAAAAGGGCTTTGCGGTTTGCTAAAGGGCTGAATGAGCCTCTACATGGGTTAGCCATGTCCCATATTCCAATGCGGACACTTTTGAAAAGCTTGTTGATATGGCCCTAATGCATGAGGAGATAAGGGAGAAAAGAAGGCTGAGGTGACATCACAAAATAGGATGGTGTGGCCCAAGAAGGGGCAGCAACAACAGAAACAACAACAGAAGAAATGAGGGAAAAATGATAAAGGCAAGGATAAGAGAAAATGTCACAATTTTGGGAAGGAAGGACACCTGATTAAAAACTGTAAGCGATGGAAGAACTCTTGCTACCATTGTGGAGAGGTCGTACACTTTGCTAGAGAGTGCCCAAAGAAACAGGAATCACAAGGACAGGGTCAAAAGACAGGGACTTCTAGAGGGCAGGTTCATGCTCTCGCAATCAGTGCTCCCGATAGAAGTAGAAAAATTTCTGTGGAAGGTTTAATTTCTCTTTCAAACCATCCTATTAGAACACTTTTTGATTTTGGTGCCTCACATTCATTTATATCAAGTTCTGTAGTTGAATCTATGCACTTAATTACTAGTATGGTAGTGGGTCACGTAGTTTTTTCAAACCCCATTGGTGGTTCAACTCATTTATCTATGATTTGTCGTGGTTTGAAAATATCTGTGTTAGGCGTCGAGTTTGAATGTGATGCGTATGTGCTTGGGTTTATAGCCTATGGGTTGATTCTAGGAATAGATTGGCTTACCACTTATAGTGTCTTTCTGGATTGCGAGGAGAGGGTCGTTACGCTTCTGACTTGCCATGGGAGGACCCTCGATTGTGACCCTTAAGGGTTTGTTATGCTTAGCTTCTTAGAGTCTCTTGATGCATCTATCGACGAAATTCAATCTATCCCAATAGTCCGAGATTTTTCCAATGTTTTTAGTGAGGTACGGGGTTTATCTCCAAGGCGCGAAAATGACTTCCGTATATATTTGGTGGACAATGCAAAGCCAGTTTCATTGCCAGTACGCCACATGGCTTCGAGGGAAAAGAGGGAGCTAAGTAAGCAAGTAGGGGAGCTACTTGAGAAGGGGTTTATCAGACGAAGCATAGTTGTATGGAGTGCTCCAGTAGTATTCACGATTAAGGCGGATGGTTCGCTTCATTTGTGTGTTTACTATAGAGAGATGAATAAACTCACTAAGAAGAATAGGCACCCGCTTCCAAGGATTGATGATTTATTAGATCAGCTTGTTGGTGCCTCGGTATTTTCCCACTTAGACTTGGCCAATGGGTTCCCTCAGTTGAGAGTGGTTGAGGACAGCATAGATACGACTGCTTTTAGTACTCCGGACGGTTTCTTTGAATGGCTAATTATGCCTTTTGGGTTGACGAATGCACCCACCTATTTTGTCGATCTGATGAGTAGGGTGTTTCTGGAGTTCCTAAATAAATTTGTTGTAGTCTTGTTGATGATATTTTGATATTCTCCAAAAGCGAAGAAGAGCATGGCCAACATTTGAGAGAAGTTTTGAAAATTCCCCATGACCATCAGCTTAAGGCGAAGTTCTCCAAATTCCATTTTTGGAGAAAATATGTGAGATTCTTAGGGCATGTGGTCTCCAAAGAAGGATAGCCGCAGATACCGCGAAGGTGGTTGCAGTGCAAGATTGGCAAGTTCCTAAAAACCAACCGAGGTGAGAAGCTGTCTTGGGTTAGCAGGTTACTATAGGAAGTTCATTAAGGACTTCGCAAATATATCAGCCGCACTCACCAGGCTGACGAAGAAGAACTTGGCATTTTCGTGGGATTTAAATTGTGATGTTGCTTTCCAACGATTGAAGAGGGCTCTAACAACAGACCCAGCCTTGACCTTGCCTAACAGGAGTAAGGTGTTTACCATTTATACTGATGCGTGTGGTACAGGGCTTGGTCAGGTTCTAATGTAAGAAGGGAAAGTTGTGTGTTATGGGGGTAGACAGTTGAGGTTTCATGAAAAGAACTACCTCATCCATGATCTAGAGCTAGCTGCCATTGTATTTGCGTTAAAGACGTGGCATCATTATTTACTTGGAGAGATGTTTGAGTTATACACTGATCATAAATCTCTAAGTATCTATTCTCGCAGAAAAACCTCAATTTAAGTCAACAACGGGGGATGGAGTTTCTAGCTTCTTATGATTTTCAGATTGCTTATACCCCTGGCAAGGGTAATGTGGTGGCATACGCACTAAGTAGGCAGAGGGTGGCCTTGAGTCCTCTGTTTATGGAAAGAAAGAATTTGGAGTTCATATCAGCTTTTGATTTTAGACCCTCCATCGAGATTTTGTCTGATTTGTTTGCATCCTTGGAGATACGACCAACTCTTATGGGCCAGATAGGTGCTTCGTAACATGGTGACCCACAAATTCAAGACATCATGGATAAGCTCAGAAGAGGGGAGACTTCTGGTCACCTCGGTAGATATGCCATAGATGAAAAGGGGTGGTTGTGACGAGATGGAAGGCTTTGTGTTCCTCAAACTAGAAGCTTGATAAAGGCAGTCCTAGAAGAAGCCCAACATTCTAAGATGACCATTCATCTTGGTGGTGATAAGATATAGAGGGACATGAAGAGGGTTTTCTTTTGGGCTGGGAAGAAGAAAGATGTGGTCGAATTTGTTTCTCAATGTTTAGTTTTGCAGCAAGTTAAAGATGAGCAAAAGAAGCTTGGGGGATTACTACATTCGTTGGAGGTTCCGCGAAATGTGAGGGCGTCTCTTTGGATTTCATAGATGGTTTGCCTAGATCGAAGAAGGGCAGAACTAGTATTTGGGTTGTAGTAGATAGACTCACTAAGAGCGCTCACTTTATTCTAGTTAAGAGTAAGAGGACGACATTATGGTTGGCAGTAATTTTTGTTCGTGAGATAGTTTGTCTTCATGGAGTACCTTCTAGCACTGTGAGCGATCATGACCCCACCTTTACCAGTGAATTTTGGAGGAGCTTGCAAGAAGTATTAGGTACACAATTATGTTTTAGCACCGTTTATCATCCTCAGATCGATGGACAGACGGCGTGGGTGAACAGCATTCTTGAAGATCTTTTGAGTCTGTGTATCCTAGAATTCGTAGGGTCTTGGTAAGAGCACCATCCTTTAGTAGAGTTTGCCTATAACAACAGCTATCAGTACAACACCGGCATGGCACCCTTCGAAGCATTATACGGATGACCCTGTAGATCACCAACTTGTTGGTGGGAATCTACATAAAGATTATTACTTTGACCAGATATGGTTAGAGAAACGTCCAAAAAGATTGACCTTATTAGACGGCGGATGAAGACATCTCAAGATGGGCAGAAATCCTATGCAGGAAAGAGAAGGACTGACATCGAATTTGAAGTAGGAGACTTAGTTTTTATCAAAGTGTCACCTCTGAGGAATGTGGTTCGCCTCAGATTAGTAGGGAAGTTGGCATCTAGGTTTGTGGGACCATTTCCCATAACCGAGAGGATTGGCCAAATGGCCTACAGAGTAAAACTCCCAGAAAGTCTATCTGGTGTTCATGATGTTTTCCATCTTTCTCATCTATGGAAGTGCTTGCATGACACCGCGGAGGTTGTTGAGCCGAGTGTGTTAGAAGAAGTCAAAGTGGAACGAGAGGCGACAGTCAGGCGAGTCCCTACCCATATTCTGGGATCAGAAGTTAAGAAGCTACGCAATAAAGAGATCAATATGCTAAAGGTCCAATGGGGAGATAACCCAGAGGTTGCTACTTGGGAAATCGAAGACAAGATTCGTGCTTCATACTCTTTCCTTTTCGAGGGTATGTTCTTAACTCCTTTTTCCAAAGTTTTATCAGTACTTGTTTCTATCATTTGAGTATATCTTATCCATAATATTTTTTGACATTTAGATAGGAATCCTATGGATGTAACATGTGTTTGAAACATTTTATGCTTGATGGATGCAAGTGGATGCAATTGTTTGCTAGTGGTTGCCTGTGGACGCATATACACACACATTAGGCACTAAGATCGGCTCAATCACTGTCATGCTGCATATGGATGTGTATGCATTTTCTTTTCTTTTATGGATGGAAATGGATGTATTAGCATATGGATGTTGCATTTGGATGAATGAGTATGCACACATATAGAGCTTACATGTTATATTAAGATTATTTGCATACATATTGGATTCGTGGCACTAACATACATTGCATTAAGGAGGTCAACTGAATCAGTAGACCGCTTGATTTTTCGCACTAGTGTTGGGACAAAACACACACCTTTGCATATATTCATATAAGCATTAGAAGTCTTTAACTACAATGGATGCTAATAGTTGTTGGATGAGTAAATGGATAATGGATGGTAGGATATGCATTCTTCTCAACTTAGAGATTTCGGGGACGAAATCCTTTGAGTAGGAGAGAATGTAACAACCTGAATTTTTAACGACACTAAAAGAGGATAATTTAAATAATAATTTATTTAATATTCATAATTAAGGAAAACAGACTATACCATTGTGTTCGTCTCGAAATTCTGGTCAAGATAAACATTTGGTTTGCGTAAAACGGACACCATGTGAAGAAGTTATGAGGGTTTAAATTTTGTATACACGCAGAAAGAACATATATACATATATGAGTCACGTATGAGTCAGATATGAGTGGGACCCTATCCTGAACCGTTAAAAAATCTAAAATTCGTCAAGGCGGCATATTTCCCGCACTAGAGAGTCGACCCCCAGAAGGGTGTCGACACCGGGGTCGACCCCCCTTAAGGGGTGTCGACCTATGGGTCGATCCACCCAAAGGGGTGTCGATACCCCTAGTGCTGAGGTGGCAGTCGGTTTCAGAGGGTTCTACAGCTAAATATATGTGTCCAATTCTCCTATTTCTTCATTGGAAATAATGGGAGCCAAATGCTGCCGGTGTGCGAACTGAGACAGATCTGTTTTCTTCAAACAACTATCAGTTTTGCAATTCAAATTCTGAGATTCAAGCATAGATTCAACACCAACTTCTTTTCTATCATCTTGACAATCCAAACATAGTGAGTTGGTTATTTTTAGGTTTAAATAAATAAAAGTAAATTGTGAAAGACTGTGAATCAGATATGTTGTAAACTATGAATCCATGCTATTGTTAAACCTTATATTATGTCAAGATATATCTATTTCTCTCAATCTAATGCCATTGTGGTTATTCTATTAAGTCACCTTTGTGGATCTTGAATTGTAACTCTATTGTGGTTAATGTAAATCTGTTAATTTGGACAGTTACAATGTTGGTTATATCCAATTCTTTATGAATATCACACTACTACAAAAGTGGGCATATTCGACACTAATTTGTGTGCGTTGCATGAAAAGTGTTGCGAAAGCTATGCATTCTTTGATCTTTAGCAACAGCATTCATATGTTGTTGCATTAGATGTGAACGCAGTGTTGCGGTTGAAATTCTTGTGCAATGACGTGCAACACCAGGTCAAAGTGTTGCATTACATAAATACATGCCAAGTCAGCGATCCGCGTTATCAATTTAAACAAATATATAACCGTAGATGTAGATTAATCCAACGGTTCAAGCTGATCCTTGCTACACTAGTTCAAAGTGAAGTGTTGCATTAGATAAATACGTGCCAAGTCAGCGATCCGCGTTATTAGTTTAAAAAAATAAAGAACTGTAGATGTAGATTAATCCAACGGTTTAAGCCGATCCTTCCTACAGCTTAGTCAAAATTTGGCGCGATACTTCCCCATTCATGAAATACTTCCCCCCAAAACAAATTTCTCCCGTACTCCTCCTTCGGTCCGTTTCTCTCTCCACGAAATCCGTCCAAGAACACCTCGATCCGATTGCTACTGTAAGTCTGTACCTCCGGTTCAAACTATAAACCTTCGATTGCTCCTAATGTACAGACTTTACACCTCCAATTTGGATCATTTAGGACAATTACAGGTAGTTAGGGCTTCATCAGTTTGGTTTTATTTAGTTGATTTCATCGCTAACTTATTTTGGTCTACGTTCAAAGTCTCTGGGTGATTTGGGTATACCGATTGCCTTAAATTAGGGTTTTTTATACAAGTGTTGAATTTATATGTTTGCATGTGTTGAAATTATGCAAGTTCTGTATTTTTATGTTTGCCAAACCATTGATGTATGTAACAACCCGAAAATCTGGGCCAGTTTAAAATTTTTATTTTGGCAATTTTAGCGAATTTTGATTATTTAAAATGAATTATTTTAAATAATATCGACGATAAATTTATTTTGAACATAAATTGAATGTATATATTATATAGTTCGTCGTTAGAATATAAATATTTATTTATATATATAAAAGGAATTGAAAATGGCGCGGTAGTTCGATAATTCGATTTCAAAATTCAAATGAAAGTAACGGGTGCAAAATAAACCGGATTTTAGTGAAACAAAAAATAATGGAATCTAATTGTGATTATCTTTCCAACAAATCCGAAAAATCAAGGTTTCATAGTGGGAGTCAAAAGATATGTCCAGTTGAAAATTCTGAATAGTCGTTGTGGAATTCAGGCCCTTAAAAATGGAGATTTTGCAAACGACCTCGGATTTCGACGAAACCACTTTTGTTGGATCCGTGTTGTCAAATTATTGCTAGGTTTCAAATTTCATAATTTTTCGAATCAATATGTGAGCGTGGCAAAGGAAAACGCTTTTGACCAGTTTTAGTTGATTTTAATCGACTGGAAAATGGCCATTTTTCAAACGGTCTCAGAATTCGCCGAAACTAGTTTTGTTAGGACCGTATCGTCAATACGAAGCTAGAAAATATTTTTCGGGAATTTATAGAGTTAGTATGTGACCCCAGAAAATTGAAATGCACGTTCAAATTCAATATATAGAGTTATATTTTGATTTTAACGAAAACTGATCAAAACGATCGAATCAGCTTACGATAAATATCCCATTGTATTCGGAATGGGGGTAATTAGCTATGGACGACAGGCGATGGGTCTCGTTTCAAGGTCAAAAATAAAAGTACCTTTTTGGGATTAAAATAATATAAAATTATAATTAAAAAAATAAATCCCTCCCTCTCCATTTAACTTCTCAGGCCCCCCCGTTCATTATTTTACAAATCGAAAAAAAAAACAAAAACTACCCCCCCCCCCCCCCGATCGATCGCCGCGCCGACAGCCCCCCCTCCAGCGCCGTCGCGCTACCCCCCTCTCACCATTGCGACGCGATACCCCCCCAGTCGATTTGAAAACCGCACCCCACTCCCCCTTTCCCCCCCTAACGTCGAACCTCCACCCTGAAGTGCCACCATCTGACAGCCGCCGGCCTCCCAAGTTGCGCCATCCCCTGCTGGACCCGCCACCAAACCCTGCGCCCTTTCCTCCGATTCAAAAAAAAAAAAACTCGCTGTAAGATTTCTTTTTATTTACTTATGTTCATTTATTTTCTTTAAAATTAGTTTTTAACATAAATTTCGAAGTCAGTTTTATGTATACAATACGAAGATAAAGAAATGATTTTTATACATTAAATAGCGTAGTAAAAATATGATTTTTATACATTGAATAGCGTAGTAAAAATATGATTTTTCTACATTGAATAGCGTAGTAAAAATATGATTTTTATACATTGAATAGCGTTGTAAAAATATGATTTTTCTACATTGAATAGCGTAGTAAAAATATGATTTTTATACATTGAATAGCATAGTAAAAATTCGATTTTTATATATTGAATAATAGCATAGTAAAAAATTCGATTTTTATATATTGAATAGCATAGTAAAAATTCGATTTTTATATATTGAATAGCATAGTAAAAATTCGATTTTTATATATTGAATAGTGAAGTAAAAATTCGATTTTTATATATTGAATAGCGAAGTAAAAATATGATTTTTACATATGTAGAGAATACGGGCAACGAAAGTGGCAAAGGGCGGGAACGACGAAGATTTCCTACATATGAAGAGTCGCGGCGTTTGGTTTAGCTTTCGGTGAGAATTTCTCACTCTTTAATTTAATTTTCTAGTTATATATATACTAGGATGCAGACGGTGTTTAGTAGCACCCGACAGTCGTCGTCCACAGACCATGGACGGCTTGTATGCTTGTTTGTTTGATTTTGATGTGTAGTTGATTGTGTGATGTGATTTGAAATGAAATAAAATATTTATATAGTTGAAATAAAATATTTTATAGTGGAAAATATTTTATAGTTAAGAATAGAATTTTTAATGTGTATATGAAATGAAATAAAAATAAACAAATCGGACGATTTGTTTATATACACCCATTTGACTGATATTGATTGGGACGATAAATTTTACACATCGCTCAACTGCACAAATAAAATCTGTGTTTGATTGTTTGAAACCCCACACGGGTATTGGGATGATATTTGATGTACACTAATCCCGATCGTTTAGTTGTGTGTCGATCGATTGATTGACAGACTGTTATAAGCGTTGAATATTTATATTTGATGCTTATACAGTGTAGAATGCACTTTGGATGATGGTTGATTATTCATCTTTGTTATTGTATACATGTGTTGTAGAAAATCCATATAATTAACATTATATGGTAATTGATTGGGCCTCGTTCCAGTTTTGAAAAAGAAAGTTTTGAAATAGAAATATTGGAAAAAGAAATATTTGAAATAAAAATATTTGAAATAAAATATTTGAAAATAGAAATATATGAAGCCGTATTGATTAGATTGACGCCATTTTGACGTGAACGATATTTATATCAATTTTATTCATTTTATAATGAATATCGAAAGTGATTTCAAAATCTGATATTTTGAAAAGAATTGAAATTCGAATCAAATTGAATATAAATGAATTCGAATTGAAATTGAATATAAATGAATTCGAATTGAAATTGAATTGAAAACGAATTGAAATTGAATATAAATGAATTCGAATTGAAATTGAATTGAAAACGAACTGAAATTGAATTAGAAATCAATCTGAATTGAAATCGATTTGAAATGAATTTAAAACGAATTTATATTGGAATATTAAATTTTGATTTGAAATTGAATATGAAGTTGAAACCGTTTTGAAAATGAATTAAAAAAAACGATTTATAAAGCACGTTTTGAATTGAAATCGACGAAGTATATATTATATATATTATATATATAATATAATGGCCTGAATAGAACGCGCCGTGCCGTGGTAGTTCACGAATTTCGACCATTGACTTCGAATGGACATTACGGGAGATCCGACCGTCGGATTCTCCTAAAACCAGAACCGTTGGGTTGGTATCGAAAAGAGCTTTCTAACGAATATTAGAAATTTGAAATCTAACGGCTGGATTTGGAGATACGTCCAAATCAAATTTGGAAAAGGTCGTTGTAAGTGCAGTTCGATGGCCGTTGTTGGAAATCGACTGTAAGGGCCTTGATAAAATTATTAAAAATAGTAATAATTTGTGTAAAATCATAAGAAATGATTTGAGAAGAATTAGGATGAAAAACTCCGTATTTGAAAAGATAAAAATAGATTTTTATCGAAATGAACTAGTTTTGAACTAGAATTAAAATTCTATTTATTTTTAAATAAATAAATTGGATTTGAAATGGTTTTGAAAATAACCAGAATTTCCAATAATTGCATTGGAATGGATTTGAATCAAAATTGTCTTCTGAATATTTCGATGTTGGAATTCGTGATTATACAGATGTTGTTATGGAAATTTAAAAGATATATATTTATATCGTTATTTCCAACACGATACTTGTTGGTCGTAGAATTTGATATTGAATATAAGCCGGTATATTTTCTATTCAGAGCCTTGTATTTAATATCAAATCTGATTTGGGTTCGTCGTGAATGGTGTCTTCATTGACACTGTTCTTAAGCCCAGTTGAGAAAAAGATTAAATCTCTTTATTTAGATTCAATGAAGTGTACCAATCAAGTAATATTTAATTGGAATTGAATTGGTATTGATTTTTGGGTTTATTGTGAACAGTGTTTTAAATAACACTCGTTCTTTAACCCGATAGTTAATGGAACGTGATTTTGGGTTGTCGTGAATGGTATCTTCAATAATACTGTTCTTAGACCCAAAGGAGTTAAGAAAATAAGAACTAACCGGGGATTAGTTAAGTTGAATTATTTCTGGGGTATTGATCTGATGTTGGTTTCGGCCTTCGGGGTTAATATTTAGGGAATTGCTCACTTGCTAATTTACGGTTAGGGACTGATTGAAATGTGATGTGATTTTGGGGTGTCGTGAACAGTGTTTTTAAATGACACTGATTCTTTAACCCCGTTAAAGATTAAAACTAAGAAGAGCTTTAATGAATCTTTAATTAGATTGAAATGATCGAGAATGGAGTATCACCAGTTTTGCTCCAGGCGATAGTTAAATCTTTAATTAGATTTGAACGTGAAGTGGTAATTGAATTTACTGATAACACCGTGGTGTTAGATATGAAGTATTACCAGTTTTACTTCATGGGATGAATAGGTTGGGATTGGGAAATTAAAACAAATGATTACTTCGGTAAGGTTCGTTAATCCCGACTAGTTTGCATTGATATTCAAAAGTAGATTATGAAATAAATTTTAATGATTTATCTTTGATGAAATTAATGGGAACCTTTCCCTATGAATGTGAAATTTAGAAACTAACTGTCGGTTAGCTAAGCAGAATGGTTTTCTGGATATTGATCTCATGTTGTTTTCGGCCTTCGGGGTTAATATTTGGGGAATTATTCTCTTGATTAATTTACGGTTAGTGACTATTGAATTGGAATGAGGCGTATGTTGTGTTTGTGTAACACTTATTTAAAATATACACGAGTTATTCGGAAAGACCGGGTTTATCCCATTCTGAATAACTAATACGACGATAAGTCGAAGATGAAGACGATGGTCGAAGACCGGAGGTCTTCACGTCGTTTGGGTAATTACTAATGATCTTGATTGGGATGTACACCCAAAAAGATGGAAACAGTTGGTGATCGTCCAGACGTACTTGGAGATCGATGGATATGCGGGGTACTAGGTGCCTCCGGTTTCGTTCAGTCCCAGAACGGACTTGTAAATGGACTGTGTGTCTGACATTGGATTTTAGTCTGTGTGATTGATATCTATTAAATATATATCTGTTTGGCGGCGGAGAATTTATTCTCTTGCTTAACGCCCTTCTCTGAGACGTACGAGCTCAGGGGTTATATACTGATGGATATCAAACGCATAGAGTGAATTGCCTCTGTGGCATGCCTAAGTGGCAAATGATCAAGGCTTCTGTTGAAAAGCAGAGTCTTGTGGTTGATGATCGAAGCACGGCCTTTGTGGCGTAGCTTTGTGTAACGTTTACTTCGCGAGTTTCACACCCGGTATGAACCAAAAACGGGAGAAGGACCTCAGGGAGGGCATGCGTTTCTTTCTAGTTAGAAGTGGTGTTAGTGGTTTTACATGCCCTGACAAATTTGACTTATGTGGTTGTTGCTGTTGCGAGGTGCCTCGGTTTGATCGGACGATCCGGGTCCGATGGAGTCATTCGTTGGCTCATTTACGCCCCATAGGGCGGGGAAACGCATGTTCAGGCATTTTAATCCACATCGGTTGACCGGCCCTGACGATCCAAGTGGCTTGACTGAGTACTTGCCCTGAGACTTGGACTAGACAGTCTCGAATCGGTTGAGGACTATCTTTTGCCTCTGTTCATAGATGGAAATCCAATTTCCAAAAATGTGATATTTGCGGTTTTAATTGTAGAACTAGTATGGCGACATGATATATGGTACCCATGCCGTCTATGATTGATACTTATGATTTGAAGTTGTTTTATACACTGTGCACTTATAATAATATCAAATGATTTGTTTTAAACGTATCTAGCATTCTTGGCTATTATAAGGTAAAAACCCTATCCCCCGGCTTGCGTTGCATTGTGTGATAGGACCTGGGTCTTATAACAGCTTCATTTTTCTTTATTTAGCATTGCGCTGTCGTTTTATGCACTGATGTTCTTGGGAGGAAACCCGTTCCGTGTTATACGGCGTGGTCCCTTGATTTACCTAACTTTAAAAATAAAGATCAACAGTTTTAGTTCTCACACCAGTCCCATGACTGACCTGGAGTTTATTGCTTTAACCTAAACTCTGGGTGCCCCTATTTTGACACGGGCAGCTAGTAGTTTTGGTTTTGCAGATTTATATTCACAGGATCCTGGTTTACAGCTGGAACGATATCCGGAAAGCTTTGTATCCGTATATCTCCTTCAGTTGTGTATTGTATTATTTTCCGCTGCTATGTATTTAAATGTAATTTAAATCTCTGATATATCTGTGTAATATTCATTTATACTCTATATATTCTTGTATTCTGATGGAATTGTTGTAATAAACAATGAAATGTTCTTCTGTTCGTGTTCTGTTGTGGCTTGTTCTCGAACTATCCGCCGCTTTCCTTTATGGGGAAGTTGCGGGTTTTCACAGTTGGTATCAGAGCTTTGGTATACAAATCTTAGAGAATAAGACACATTAGAACCATACAAAAGAATTCATCAGATATTGGATTAGTAATATCCAATGGGAATGACTCGTTAGAGATGGGATCAGTAGTATCCTAGAACGAGTGTGAAGAGTATATTTTAAAAAAAAAATTGAAAACCAATTTTGTTTTGAAATTTAAACCATTTCATACGTATTTGAATATTTACTCTATATAGATTTGGACAATCCGATATATAAAGATTTTGCATATATGTCTTGCAAACGTATATTCGAAGTTTTAATATACTGGATAGTTATAGAATCATACTCTAGTGCCTGGGGATAATTCTGGTAACGGGGCACCGTCGCCAGTATTTATCTTCGAGTTTCGAAAGCGAGATTTCTATAAATTTCCAATTGACTGGTGTGAGAACCGAAACTAGAGAGGGCTTATCGTTGTGAATTGGCATCAAAAACATGATTTTCTGTATATGTATATGTATCAAAATTATGAATTTGAAACGTTAATCCACTAATTGATTGATGTTTGTGTTGTTTGTTTAATAATTTTGAACCATTATGCCTAATAGAATCAAATATTGAATTGTATTGAAAATTGGTCGCATTTGCTTGCATATACATGTACTTAAATTTAACAGGTCATAGCAAGGAGGCTAGAGCAGAGAATAAAATTTGTTTGCCTGACAAATAGGTACATATTTACTATAATTTACTGTTTTGTTTGGGTGATGATGATTTTATGAGCCTATTGGCTAGCCGCTTGGCTTTTTCTTTTTCTTATTGAGATCAGAAGGCCTATATGGCAATTTCGGGATTTTCCCGCGGCTCCCGGTGCAGGGGAGGTTATGGCGAAATTTTTCAAAAATTTAGGGTGTTAGCCAAATTTTTGAAGAATTATAAAATTCTCAGAAACTGAAAAGTTGGAGAATGGAAGCCAGATCGAACGTAGAGTTGATTAATCAAACCACTTTCGACTTTGTTCCTTTTCGGGGACGAAAAGTTTTAAGTGGGGGAGATTGTAACAACCCGAAAATCTGGGCCAGTTTAAAATTTTTATTTTGGCAATTTTAGCGAATTTTGATTATTTAAAATGAATTATTTTAAATAATATCGACGAGAAATTTATTTTGAATATAAATCGAACGTATATATTATATAGTTCGTCGTTAGAATATAAATATTTATTTATATATATAAAAGGAATTGAAAATGGCGCGTTAGTTCGATAATTCGATTTCAAAATTCAAATGAAAGTACCAGGTACAAAATAAACCGGATTTTAGTGAAACCAAAAATAATGGAATCTAATTGTGATTATCTTTCCAACGAATCCGAAAAATCAAGATTTCATAGCGGGAGTCAAAAGATATGTCCTGTTGAAAATTCTGAATAGCCGCTATGGAATTCAGGCCCTTAAAAATGGAGATTTTGCAAACGACCTCGGATTTCGACGAAACCACTTTTGTTGGATCCGTGTTGTCAAATTATTTCTAGGTTTCAAATTTCATAATTTTTAGAATCAATATGTGAGCGTGGAAAAGGAAAACGCGTTTGACCAGTTTTAGTTGATTTTAATCGACTGGAAAATGGCCATTTTTCAAACGGTCTCAGAATTCGACGAAACTAGTTTTGTTAGGACCGTATCGTCAATACGAAGCTAGAAAATATTTTTCGGGAATTCATAGAGTTAGTATGTGACCCCAGAAAATTGAAATGCGCGTTAAAATTCAATATATAGAGTTATATTTTGATTTTAATGAAAACTGATCGAAACGATCGAATCAGCTTACGATACATATCCCATTGTGTTCGTAATGGTGGTAATTAGCTATGGACGACAGGCGGTGGGCCTCGTTTCGAGGTCAAAAATAAAAGTACCTTTTAGGGATTAAAATAATATAAAATTATAATTAAAAAAATAAATCCCTCCCTCTCCATTTAACTTCTCAGCCCCCCCTGTTCATTATTTTACAAATCGAAAAAAAAAACCAAAACTACCCCCCCTCCGATCGATCGCCACGCCGACAGCCCCCCCCTCCAGCGCTGTCGCGCTACCCCCCCCCCCCCCCCCCTCTCACCACTGCGACGCGATACCACCCCCCAAGTCGATTTGAAAACCGCACCCCACTCCCCCTTTCCCCTCCTAACGTCGAACCTCCACCCTGAAGCGCCACCATCTGACAGCCGCCGGCCTCCCAAGCTGCGCCATCCCCTGTTGGACCCGCCACCAAACCCTGCGCCCTTTCATCCGATTAAAAAAAAAACTTGCTGTAAAATTTCTTTTTATTTACTTATGTTCATTTATTTTCTTTAAAATAAGTTTTTAACATAAATTTCGAAGTTAGTTTTATGTATACAATACGAAGATAAAGAAATGATTTTTATACATTGAATAGTGTAGTAAAAATATGATTTTTATACATTGAATAGCGTAGTAAAAATATGATTTTTCTACATTGAATAGCGTAGTAAAAATATGATTTTTATACATTGAATAGCGTAGTAAAAATATGATTTTTCTACATTGAATAGCGTAGTAAAAATATGATTTTTATACATTGAATAGCGTAGTAAAAATTCGATTATTATATATTGAATAGCGTAGTAAAAAATTCGATTTTTATATATTGAATAGCATAGTAAAAATTCGATTTTTATATATTGAATAGCATAGTAAAAATTTGATTTTTATATATTGAATAGCGAATAAAAATTCGATTTTTATATATTGAATAGCGAAGTAAAAATATAATTTTTACATATGTAGAGAATACGGGCAACGAAATTGGCAAAGGGCGGGAACGACGAAGATTTCCTACATATGAAGAGTCGCGGCGCTTGGTTTAGCTTTCGGTGAGAATTTCTCACTCTTTAATTTAATTTTCTAGTTATATATATAAATACTAGGATGCAGACGGTGTTTAGTAGCACCCGACACCCGTCGTCCACAGACCATAGACGGCTTGTATGCTTGTTTGTTTGATTTTGATGTGTAGTTGATTGTGTGATGTGATTTGAAATGAAATAAAACATTTATATAGGTGAAATAAAATATTTTATAGTGGAAAATATTTTATAGTTAAAAATAGAATTTTTAACGTGTATGTGAAATGAAATAAAAATAAACAAATCGGACGATTTGTTTATATACACCCATTTGACTGATATTGATTGGCACGATAAATTTTATACATCGCTCAACTGCACAAATAAAATCTGTGTTTGATTGTTTGAAACCCCACACGGGTATTGGGATGATATTTGACGTACACTAATCCCGATCGTTTAGTTGTATGTCGATCGATTGATTGACAGACTGTTATAAGCGTTAAAAATTTATATTTGATGCTTATACAGTGTAGAATGCACTTAGGATGATGGTTGATTATTCATCGTTGTTATTGTATACATGTGTTGTAGAAAATCCATATAATTAACATTATATGGTAATTGATTGGGCCTCGTTCCAGTTTTGAAAAAGAAAGTTTTGAAATAGAAATATTGGAAAAAGAAATATTTGAAATAAAAATATTTGAAATAGAATATTTGAAAATAGAAATATATGAAGCCGTGTTGATTAGATTGATGCCATTTTGACGTGAATGATATTTATATCAATTTTATTCATTTTATAACGAATATCGAAAGTGATTTCAAAATCTGATATTTTGAAAAGAATTGAAATTCGAATCAAATTGAATATAAATGAATTCGAATTGAAATTGAATATAAATGAATTCGAATTGAAATTGAATTTAAAACAAATTGAAATTGAATATAAATGAATTCGAATTGAAATTGAATTGAAAACGAACTGAAATTGAATTAGAAATTAATTTGAATAGAAATCGATTTGAAATGAATTTAAAACGAATTTATATTGGAATACTCAATTTTGATTTGAAATTGAATATGAAGTTGAAACCGTTTTGAAAATGAATTAAAAAAAACGATTTATAAAGCACGTTTTGAATTGAAATCGACGAAGTATATATTATATATATTATGTATATAATATAATGGCCTGAATAGAACGCGCCGCGCTGCGGTAGTTCGCGAATTTCGACCATTGACTTCGAACGAACATTACGGGAGATCCGACCGTCGGATTCTCCTAAAACTAGAACCGTTTGGTTCGTATCGAAAAGAGCTTTCTAACGAATATTCGAAATTTGAAATCTAACGGTTGGATTGGGAGATACGTCCAAATCAAATTTGGAAAAGGTCGATGTAAGTGTAGTTCGATGGCCGTTGTTGGAAATCGACTGTACGGGCCTTGATAAAATTATTAAAAATAGTAATAATTTGTGTAAAATCATAAGAAATGATTTGAGAAGAATTAGGATGAAAAACTCCATATTTGAAAAGATAAAAATAGATTTTTATCGAAATGAACTAGTTTTGAACTAGAATTAAAATTTTATTTATTTTTAATTAAATAAATTGGATTTGAAATGGTTTTGAAAATAACCAGAATTTCCAATAATTGCATTGGAATGGATTTGAATCGAAATTGTCTTCGGAATATTTCGATGTTGGAAATCGTGATTATACAGATGTTGTTATGGAAATTTGAAAGATATATATTTATATCGTTATTTCCGACATGATATTTGTTGGTCGTAGAATTTGATATTGAATATAAGCCGGTATATTTTCTATTCAGAGCCTTGTATTTAATATCAAATGTGATTTGGGTTCGTCGTGAATGGTGTCTTCATTAACACTGTTCTTAAGCCCAGTTGAGAAAAAGATTAAATCTTTTTATTTAGATTTAATGAAGTTTACCAATTAAGTAATATTTAATTGGAATTGAATTGGTATTGATTTTTGGGCTTATTGTGAACAGTGTTTTAAATAACACTCGTTCTTTAACCCGATAGTTAATGGAATGTGATTTTGGGTTGTCGTGAACGGTATCTTCAATAATACTGTTCTTAGACCCAAAGGAGTTAAGAAAATCCGAAACTAACCGGGTGTTAGTTAAGTTGAATGATTTCCGGGGTATTGATCTGATGTTGGTTTCGGCCTTCGGGTTTAATATTTAGGGAATTGCTCACTTGCTAATTTACGGTTAGGGACTGATTGAAATGTGATGTGATTTTGGGGTATCGTGAACCATGTTTTTAAATGACACTGATTCTTTAACCCCGTTAAAGATTACAACTAAGTAGAGTTTTAATGAATCTTTAATTAGATTGAAATGATAGAGAATGGAGTATCACCAGTTTTGCTCCAGGCGATAGTTAAATCTTTAATTAGATTTGAACGTGAAATGGTAATTGAATTTACCGATAACACCATGGTGTTAGATATGAAGTATTACTAGTTTTACTTCATGGGATGAATAGGTTAGGATTGGGAAATTAAAACAAATGATTACTTCGGTAAGGTTCGTTAATCCCGACTAGTTTGAATTGATATTCAAAAGTAGATTATGAAATAAATTTTAATGATTTATCTTTGATAAAATTAATGGGAACCTTTCCCTATGAATGTGAAATTTAGAAACTAACTGTCGGTTAGCTAAGCAGAATGGTTTTCTGGATATTGATCTGATGTTGGTTTCGGCCTTCGGGGTTAATATTTGGGGAATTATTCTCTTGATTAATTTACGGTTAGTGACTGATGAATTGGAATGAGGCGTATGTTGTGTTTGTGTAACACTTATTTAAAATATACGCGAGTTATTCGGAAAGACCGGGTTTATCCCATTCTGAATAACTAATACGACGATAAGTTGAAGATGAAGACGATGGTCGAAGACAGGAGGTCTTCATTTCGTTTGGGTAATTACTAATGATCTTGATCGGGATGTACACCCAAGAAGATGGAAACAGTTGGTGATCGTCCAGACGTACTTGGAGATCGATGGATATGCGAGGTACTAGGTGCCTCCGGTTTCGTTCAGACCCAGAACGGACTTGAAAATGGACTATGTGTCTAACATTGGATTTTAGTCTGTGTGATTGATATCTATTAAATAAATATCTGTTTGGCGGCGGGGAATTTATTCTCTTGCTTAACGCCCTTCTCTGAGACGTACGAGCTCAGGGGTTATATACTGATGGATATCAAACGCATAGAGTGAATTGCCTGTGTGGCATGCCTAAGTGGCAAATGGTCAAGGCTTCTGTTAAAAAGCAGAGTCTTGTGGTTGATGATCGAATCACGGCCTTTGTGGCATAGCTTTGTGTAACGTTTACTTTGCGAGTTTCACACCCGGTATGAACCAAAAACGGGAGAAGGACCTCAGGGACGGCATGCGTTTCTTTCTAGTTAGAAGTGGCGTCAGTGGTTTTACACGCCCTGACGTGTTTGACTTATGTGGTTGTTGCTGTTGCGAGACGCCTCAGTTTGATCGGACGATCCGGGTCCGATGGAGTCATTCATTGGCTCATTTACGCCCCATAGGGCGGGGAAACGCATGTTCAGGCATTTTAATCCACATCGGTGGACCGGCCCTGACGATCCAAGTGGCTCGACTGAGTACTTGCCCTGAGACTTGGACTAGACAGTCTCGAATCGGTTGAGGACTATCTTTTGCCTCGATTCATAGATGGAAATCCAATTTCCAAATACGTGATATTTGCGGTTTTAATTGTAGAACTAGTATGGCGACATGATATATGGTACCCATACCGTCTATGATTGATACTTATGATTTGAAGTTGTTTTATACACTGTGCACTTATAATAATATCAAATGATTTGTTTTAAACGTATCAAGCAATCTTGGCTATTATAAGGTAAAAAGCCTATCCCCCGGCTTGCGTTGCATTGTGTCATAGGACCTGGGTCTTATAACAGCTTCATTTTTCTTTATTTAGCATTGCGCTGTCGTTTTATGCACTGGTGTTCTTGGGAGGAAACCCGTTCTGTGTTATACGACGTGGTCCCTTGATTTACCTAACTTTAAAAATAAAGATCAACTGTTTTAGTTCTCACACCTGTCCCATGACTGACCTGGAGTTTATTGTTTTAACCTAAACTCTGGGTGCCCCTATTTTGACATGGGTAGCTAGTAGTTTTGGTTTTGCAGATTTATATTCACAGGATCCTGGTTTACAGCTGGAACGATATCCGGAAAGCTTTGTATCCGTATATCTCCTTCAGTTGTGTATTGTATTATTTTCCGCTGCTATGTATTTAAATGTAATTTAAATCTCTGATATTTATGTGTAATATTCATTTATACTCTGTATATTCTTGTATTCTGATGGAATTGTTGTAATAAACAATGAAATGTTCTTCCGTCCGCGTTCTGTTGTGGCTTGTTCTCGAACTATCCGCCGCTTTCCTTTACGGGGAAGTTGCGGGTTTTCACAATGTATTGGTAAATAATGCTTATTTCGACAGGTGGAAACAAAATTTAGAGGAAAAAAGAAATCCAATTTAAATGTTTAAATGTCTATTTCTGTTTGTAGTTAGATAATGCCTTTTCTCTTCCTACATCATATGACTACGAAGATACCCTGGGCATGGGTGATCTAGGATTGTCAAACCCATCATCACCAGAAACTCCTATTGATTTTTATATAGAGATGCAAGAAAGGCACTACGATGATTTGCTTGAGTATGAACTAGAGCAAGAAGAACTCTGAAGACAATGGCTAGAAGAAGAACGACGTGAAGAAAAGGCGATGCGACGGCATAGTCGTGCTGCCTTGCATCATCAGCATCAAAATAACCAAGTGGTTAACGAACAATAAGCTGACTTACCAATCATAAAGTGTGATTGTGGGTATGCTGCTGTAGAAGATGTTATTTAAATTGGATTCAATATTGGTCGTTGTTATTTTAGATGTCGTGTTTATGGGTGTACCTTTTGGCAGTGGATTGACCAACAGTTTCCAAGTCGAGCCGCTGAGTACGCAAATGAATTACAACATCAACTTACAACGCTGCAAAATCAAGTTATTGGTTTTCGAACTGACGTTATTAGACTTAACGACCAGCTTCAAGCGCTAAACATTAGAAGACAAAATTAAATTATTGCATCGTTCTTTGTATTATGTACAACTGCATCGTCTTTGTGTCACCTGTATGGTCTTTGTATCTATACTGTTTTGTTTTGGTGCAGTCATGTAATGTTATGAATTTGTGTTCAGTATCCTTAGTTGCTTGTTTTATGTATTATCCTGATAACTCAGTTCCAAAAGTTAGTGATAATTCATATCAAAACAATCGTCTTTGTATCATCACACTGATTATGTATATTTGTAAATTATTAACTTGTTTTGTTTTTATTCCTAATTTAGTCTATCCTTATAGGGTAGCCCTTGTTCGTGTCTTGAAACTATTAGTGGTATCAAATTTGGTCTTGCTAGGCCGTGGTTAGATTGTGGCAATGGATAGTGAGTATTACATATGGATAGGACTTCCGAGATCGAGTGCAGAATATGTAAGAGGGGTAACAACTTTTCTAAGAAATGCATTTCCCATTTATAAAGTAGGTGATGAGATGAAGTGCCCCTGCAAAAAATGTACAGAACGTAATTGGTATTGTGAAAATGTCATATACGATCATCTTATTTTTAATGGCCCTTCTCCATTACATACCGGGTGGATTTGTGAAGTTTCACAGATGAAATTATTAGGTGTTGATGACCATATGGATTGTGCAATGGAGATGGATTTTGAGGATAATTTGGATGTGATGTCCAAATGTGCGGGTTACAAATTTGGTCAAAATCCCAGGGACTTTGTAGTAGAACCAAATCCAGAGGCCGAGAAATTTTATCGGCATGTTAAAGAAGGAAAAAAACCGTTATATCCTGGCTGCACTAAATTTTCTCGACTAAGTTTCTTGATTAGGCTTTATCATTTTAAGTGTGCTTATGAAATTAACGAGTCTGCGTTTGGGGAATTACTAAATCTTATAAAATAAGCCTTTCCTGATGCCCAGTTGCCTTTGTCTTCCTACATTGCAAAGAATGTCATTAAGGATTTAGGTCTTGTTTACCATAAAATACATGTCTTGCCAAACCATTGCATGTTATATTGGGCAGAGAATAAAGATAAGAGGCTTGTGACATTTGTGGTTTTTCGAGGTAGGCTGTAAAAGAAAAAGAAGACATCGTTGATAATAATGATCCACCAAAGTCGATTCCAAAAGTGCCGATAAATGTTATGAGGTACTTTCCTCTAAGACCAAGGTTACAAAGGATGTTTATGTGCAAAGAATTTTCCAAACTTATGAGATGACACCAAATGGAACGAAAAGAAGGTGAAAAACTAAGACATCTGGCTGATGGTGTGGCATGTAAGATGATGGATGCTTGCTATCCTGATTTTTCATTAGAAAATCATAGTGTTAGATTGGGTCTAGCATCTGATGGATTTAATCCATATCGTTCAATGAATTCAAGTTATAGTACATGGCCAATTCTGTTGGTAAACTACAACCTTCCGCCTTGGTTATGTATGAAACAAGAGAATTTGATTCTTTCAACATTAATATCTGGCCAAGATTCTCCAAAGAACAGTATTGACGTATATATGTAGCCTTTAATTGCGGAATTGAAAGCGTTATGGAATGTTGGCGTCGAAATATATGATTCCTTGACTGATGGGAATTTTAATTTACGTGCAGGCGTCTTATGGACCATTAGTGATTTTCCAGGATAAGCCATGTTATCAGGTTGGAGCACGAAGGGGAAACTAGCGTGTCCAGTATTATGAAACTTCTTCAAATTATTTGAAGCATAGCAAAAAAATGTATTATATGCACCATAGAAAGTTTCTTGATCCGACACATAAGTGGAGGCTGGATAAGAGGAGATTTAATGGCGAAACTGAAATGGGGAGCATTCCAGAAATATTATCAGGAACTAATATTGAAGAGTTATTGCGGGGTTTCAAAAATCATTTTGGGGATAAGACGAAGAAACTTGGTAAAACTGATGGCCCTTTTAAAATAAGGTCAATACTGTTTGACTTACCATATTGGTGTCATAATCCCCTTCGACATAACCTGGATGCCATGCACATAGAGAAGAACATATGCAACAAAGTATTAGGTACTTTACTTAATATAGGTCGCATGTCGAAGGATCACCTAAACGCTCGTTTGGATTTACAGGAATTGGGCATAAGGAAGGAACTTCATCCTGTTGAATGTGGTGGCGGAAAGCATGTTGAAATTAGAGCTGTAATATTTGATATGACAAACAAGGAAAAAGAAATCTTTTGCTCTGTATTGAAGAACGCCAAACTGCCCTACGGTTGTGCCTCGAATGTTAGTCGGTACGTGCACATAAAAGAGAGAACGGTTGTGGGATATAAGAGCCCTGATGCTCATTTCATACTCCACTATTTGTTACAATTTTCCATGAAGAAAGCATCAAAACCCTAGGTTGCATTATCAATGATCAGATTTAGTGCATTCCTTAGAGGACTATAGAGCAAGGTCATCGAAGTGGATGATATCAAGAGGCTGCAAAAAGAAATTGTCGAGATACTTTGTCATTTTGAAATGATTTTTCGACAGGCTTTTTTGGATATAATGGTACACTTGCCTGTTCATTTATGCAGAGAAATCGAATACGGCAGGCCTGAACATCTTAGATGCATGTATCCAATTGAGCGATATCTAGGAAAGTTGAAATCTTATGTGCGAAATAGAAACAGACCTGAAGGTTCGATTGCAGAAGGTTACTTGGCAGAAGAGTGTGTGACCTTCTGTTCAAGATTTTTAAGCGTTGATGGAGGAACAAAAAACACGTCGATTGATTTTTGAAGATGTCCAATAGATTTGGAATATCATATTGGAACAAAGAAGAATAAAGATGCGAAGATGTTCAATTTGAAAGATGCAGAGTGGAAGGCAACGCATCGCTATATTCTGTTCAATTCCGGTAATAAAGAAATTGAGAGTTTGATTGAGTAAGTTCTTAAGTTCCTATATCATTTTCCTTTACTATAAATTAACATCTGCATTTCGTAGTTTCTTGACCTTAATTATTATTTAGGGTTCATCGAGCTATTGTGGATGGTCTTGCAAATCCAAGAAGATACAAGAGGGAATGAGAACATTTCGAAGAGTTTTGGAATTGGCTTAAAGAAGAGGTTCTGAAAAAGGGCAATATTTCAACAGATTTAGAGGTGTTTGCATTAGGTCCTAATCAAGTAGCTAGGAAGTTTACCGGTTATATAGTAAATGGATACAGATTCCACACAAAATTTAGATATTCTCGATGTACCACACAAAATAGTGGTGTATTTTTGACTGCCAAAACCACCAGCTTTGCAAGTTCGAAAGACCAAAACCCAATAGTGGGTGATGTCAATTACTACGAATCAATCGAAGAAATTTTTGAGCTTGATTATTGGGGAGCTTTCACAGTGGTCCTTTTTAAGTTTTGCTGGTGCCAAGAGGAAAAAGATTCATATGGTCTTACTCGAGTAAATTTTAGCAAGTGCCATAAAATTGAGCCTTATGTCCTATCTTCGCAAGTGCAGCAAGTATTTTATGTGGAAGATGCAGTTGAAAAGAACAGTTATTACGTTTTTAAAAAATTGCCGCGAGATTGGTGTGATACTGAAAATCAGAATGCAATGGAAGAAGACATGAGCAATACGCAATCATGTGATATGGGCATAGGTGGTGAACTAGAACCGGAAGTTGTTGATGTGGGTTGGATTAGGGATGATGTCCCCGTAATACAACTAGAAACATAAGTAGAAGCAGAATTTCCTGATCCCGTTCCGTCTCATTAGGATAAAAAATTCCTCTTTCTTATTGCTTTAATTTGATCTAATTTATGATGTATTTGGCACTTATTGTTTTAGCCGGGAACTATTATCTTTGATGAATGTATTTGTCACTCTTTTCTCATAATGCAGTCTACACTATTCACATGTTTTATGATTAAATGACTTTCTTTACTGTCATCTGACTATGGTTATAGACCAAAATTTTATAGGTTTTGTTTTTTGTCCACTTAAACATGCATGTACCTTGTTCTAATGTATTTATTTTGTACAGGATGGATGAACTTATTAATATCCGACTGCAACTTGGCGGACAGTTTCGAAAGACATGTTACGTTGGTGGATAACCCTTCGTAGTAACAAATTATGATGTAGACCGCTTTTCTTACAGTGTGATTATGGACTTTATTAAAGATGCTCTCCATTACACTGAAATAAGAGGAGTCTATATCATCAGCAAAGGAACGAGGGGTGGCTGGCAGCTAATATTGAATGACAAGGATGTAAACGAGTACGTACAGGGCTGCATTAATAAGCAAGAAGAAGTGGTTTTTTACATCGACAACACCATTGACAAAGACATTGAGCCGGTGACTCAACTGCAGCCACATGTAATCATATGGCCAAGGAAAAACATAATTCAAGGTATATAGTATATGTAATATAGATCCATTCTTATATATATATATCTCTGTGTGTGTAAAGAACTACGAAGGAGGCCATCGTTTCGTTTTTTTTGTTCCATGTTCTGCTAAGAAGGCGATTGCAAAGCGCAGGTATACTACTGCACGTAGACTTCAGCAGCAACACAAAATGATGAAAAACAACCCAACTCAAGTTGGTCAGAAGTAACTATCGCCGGAGCCTGATATGAATAAGGATGAAGAAGATGTTACTGTGACGGACAAAGGAACCAGGAGGAAATTAATTGTAGAAAATGAAACAGATAATGATGATGATACTTGAGAGAATGAAGCTGATGTTCAGGTATTTTTCCGAGTAAATTTCAGTTTTATTAATCCAGATGAAATCTTTTATTTCAAACTACTTTTTATCAAAATTCTGCACGTAAAAGCAAGAAATGGATTTTAGTTGTTTTCTATTACTGTGTTGATGTCCTATTCCGACCATGAAGGCTGCAGCTAATTGAAGTAACTATTTGTTCTTTGTGCATAGATTCTGTCAAAATAGCAAGAATTGTTTATACGCCGACTCTATTTGGTTAACTAGCTTAAATTTATCATCGATGGTGCATAATAATGCTAATCTGCTTGCAGTTCTCATAACCATCAGTTTTGACGAAGTATGAACAAGAGCAAATCGCGCGAATGCGAGAAAACAATGCAGTTAGTAGATCACTTGGGGTGCGTTCATTGGTTAGTTGTATGCAAGAGGCTGCCGCACGAAATAAGAAAGATAAAGGTAAAGATGTTGCTGGACGTGATGAATACATCCCAGAAAATGCTGGCGAAGACGTCACTGATGATTCATCTGATCCGAGGGTATAAAGAAGTTATTTGTTTATTACTTATTGTCTTTGCCTTTATGAACGTAAAAAATCTTGACCTTCGACTTAATTGTAGAGAATCAAAATTGCTAAATCAAACGAGCCTTTACCTGGACCAAGAACTCGTTCGCGAACCATTGCAGCCATTGAAATTGAGAAGGAAACGATGACCTGCACCCCCTCCAAAGAAATCGGGCTCCAACAGGGAGTTGATCAAGACACGCACTCCCACTCCAAAGAAAATAAGTAACCGGGAGATATTCGCAGAAACATTAACGAAATTGACGAAAACTACACCATCTTTTTCAGGAGTTTTAAAACCTACAACATCTCGTCCATTTATTTTAAAACCTACATGTACCAAATTGTTCGAACAATCATCCACTTCATGTGAAGCTGCTGGTTCAGTTGCTGCTTATTTAGAGATACGAAAACGTCAAAAGCAGAATGTTGAAGCACCTGAAACAATGGTAAATCTTACCGATCGATTAGAGCAGAAATGGATTGCACAGGAAGTTGGAGCAGCTACAGGTACAATATAATATTTCTTTATCTGTGCACTGCACTGCACTATTCACTGTGTCTATTTTCTATTAATTATTTTGAACCTGTTAGATAAAGTACAAGGTCCAAAATAACCTAGAGGGAAGACAAAAATGACCAAGGTGCATGCTAGAACCCCTGATGATAAAGTAGTCACTGAGTTGAATGAGGATGGTCAGCCAGTATCTGATTATATTACAGAGTTAAAGAAATTTTCTTAGGACAATAGCGAAGGATAATGTGTCTCTAACTTACATCAATTGGCATGTTGTTCCGGATTCATTAAAGCGACAAATGTTGGATTATGCTCTGGTACAATCTAATTTCCTTAACCATATCAACTGACTTCCTAAATATTTGGTTTTAATTAATTAGTTTGTTTCCTGAATTTTGTGATTGATATATTGTAGGCTAGGTATGTCATTCCGGAAGAAGGACACAAGAGGGTCTTGAACAAGCTTAATGACCCTTGGAGGCAGTACAAGTCTTGCATGAAAGCAAGGTATTATAAAAAATATTCAACTGATGAGGAAAGGCTTGCAAATAGGCCGAGTACAATTCCGTTGGAGGATTTTAGAATGCTCTTGGAATACTGGGGGGATGAAGCAGTTCGGGTACGACTTTAATGATATTTACATTTGTATAATGTTTAGTAGTTCACATTATCTTGTTTAGTGCTAATCGATTCTTTAGTAGTTCGCATTATCCTTGTTTAGTGGTAATAAATTTTTTTTTTTGGATTTCCAGGCCCTAGCTGATTCTAATTCCGCGCATCGTAATTCACTAAATGAGACACATACCATGGGTCCCAAAACTAATGCAGTAGCCAAAGAAAAGATAGTATGTGTTTTTTTGAACTTAAGTTATTTTTTTGTGATTGAGTTGAATTGGCCACATGATAATTCTATTTTGTTATATCATTGAATTATATTTTATATATCATTGTCACAATGTTCATAGGAAGCAGCTAGATCTGTAAATTCTTAACATTGAATGTTAAAAACTGTGTTAAATTTTTTGTAATCCTAATACTTGACAGAGAAAGAAGGACCCAGAAAAAGCCTCTCCATCCGCTGCCTTGGTTTATTTGGAAACATATAAACGAGAACCGGATAGAAGTTACAAGACTAACACGGATGAACTAAAGGCCAAATACGTGAGTACATATATAATTAGATACTAAAATAGCAATACTTGTGTCAGTATAATTGGGTCATTGTACTTTTGTTGGAGCTGCTTATTAAAACAAACACATAGTTAGTCTGAAAGAAAACAAGTTCTATTAATAAATTCATTCCTGCCAGCTGCCTATTTATATATATGCTTGTCTGGTTTTCATTTTGTAGGCGAAGGTTCAAGCAATGGTGGATGCAGGAAACATTGCTGAGGCAGATGCACTTGTTTCTGGTGGGAGGAGCCACATGCGGAACTGGCTTGTAGGAAGGCGAGGAAAAATGGTCGAAAAGTCTCCAAAAACACCTGGTTCTTCGGACAGTTATGTGCAAGAGCTGGCCTAAAAAATAAGGCAAGAGCTTGAGACGGATTTGGAAGAAAAGGTGAACAGAAAAATGAAAGAGAATGTGTCATTGGTGTTAAAAAAGCTTAGTGAAGCCAATCCAGATTTTAATTTAGACGTCGGAGACTTTTGTGTCACCACAACAAGTGATGAAGATAACCTTGTTACCCCTGTAACCCCGGCAACTGACTGAAGTATTTGGATGGTATGTGTTAGCACTTGTGATATGTTCTGTTCTTTTAAATTATGGCACCTGTGGTATGTGTTCATGATGGCACTTTTGGTATATGTTTGGATGATGGCACTTGTTTGTGGTATGTGTTGGTGATGACACTTGTGAGTTGGTATATATAATTAGTTGGTCTGACTGTGGTTATGAATGTTTTGGAGTATTTATTGTATGAATATTTTGGTATATATGTATGAAAGTGGTACAATGTTTTGGATTGAATATATGTACTGCAGATTGTAATTACAGGGTTGCATTTGATTTATTTCTGGTGTTGCATTTGATTACCATTGCAGTTGATGTTTTCTGGTGTTGTAGTACAATATTGTGGTGTCGTATTATATGGCACTGTGTTGTTGCATTAGATTGATGTGGTGTTGCATTAGAATGTGCTGTGGTGTTGCATTAAGTGTAATATTATTAATTTCACAATGGTACGGCACGTGGGGCCCACACCGTACGTGGTGCCACGTGGATAGCTGACGTGGCATGTGACACATGTGCAGCTGACGTGGAGAGATGACGTGGCATGCGACACGTTGGTAACTGATGTGGAAAGTGCATGTGGCCCCCACTACCATGACCTGGAAGCCAGGCTCTGGCTTCTACTTAAGGCAACGCTGTATATTGTTGCATTACATGCATATACTGTTGCAATAGGGTTATAATGCAACACTTTATTTCTGTGGCCGTAGATGCGCAAAAGCGTTGCATAAGAAGCCTAATGCAACGGCCGCGGATGCCACGCCCCCTTGGTGTTGCCTATTTGAAAAAATGGCATATGGCAACGCTTTTCTGATCTAAGGCCACAATAAAATAGTGTCGAATATGCCCACTTTTGTAGTAGTGTCACCTTTCACCTGTCATATTGTGATCAACTTAGATATGTTGTAAATTGGACATGTGAATCCATATTTAGATCTAAACATGCAATTATGTCATCCTAATGGTGTTAGATCTATTTTAACCTTTGGATCTGAATTATGTGATCTAATTTATCACCATGTGTTTATCATGTTAGATCTAAACCAATTGGACATCTAAATTGCTAATTTAGATCTTACCTTGCTTACTGAGACATAGTAGTTATGTTAGAATCAATTGACTGCCACAAGTTCACTAGTTTTATGTCCACCTTGTTAGGATGCTAATTACATGTCCATGCTAGTATGTATGTTCACCTTATCACCATGATAGTATATGCCTACGCCAAGTGTAACACCCCATAATTCCTGTGGACATAAGAATAACAAATCAGAGAATAATTAAATTGTAACAAAACAATTAAGGGAAACGGGTTACGCCCTTGCATTCGTCTCGAAATTCTACTTGGAATAGAGTCCATGTAACACCCCGTATTTTCTGTGAACTTAAGAATTACAAATCTGATTATAGTTAAAATATAAAATCAGAATTAAGGGAAACGGGTTTTGCGGTTGCGTTCGTCTCGGAAAAATACGCGAAATAGAGTCCGAAATTTCGTAAATCGGAGTTAGTATGACCGAGATATGGCCTTCAGAAGTTTCACGAAAAATCAGAAAAACGAAACAGATTTCAAAAATGCAGAAGACGAGCCAGGCGGGAAAATTCCCGCCCAGACCAGGTCGACTGGGGAGTCGACCTGGGTGTCGACCTAGGGGTCGACCTCCCCCCCCAGGTCGACTGGGAGTCGACCTGGGTGTCGACCTGGGGGTCGACCTCCCTGGTCGAGCCAGGTCGGCATGGGTGCATCTGGATGGGTTTTTGGGTTGTCTATGACGAATTCTGATGGTTCTGATCTGTTTTAGGGTTTATCTAAAGGCCTAAAACAACTAACTACACCTATAAATAGATCCTAAGACCTAGCCTCCTCTACACACAATTCTATTCTGCTTCTTCTCTGCCTCTGTTCTAATAAAAATAAAAATGGCGTCACTACTCTGCTAGAATCAAAACTAGAAGCTAATCAACATCAACCTAAGCAATTCAATTCAAATTTGAGATAAAAGCTTCTTCAACAATTCTGCAACAACTAAAGTTCTTTCTTTAATCCAATCAAGGCAAGTACAGTTATTCTCCGCTATAAACGTTAAATTTGATTGTGACATGAATTCTAAACCTGAATCTGAGGTTATATCTGTTCTGTTCTGATTTGATTTATCTTATTCTGTACCTCTTTCCTCTTTCTGTTCTATAGCCAGGCTACCACGAGCCTGAGCCAATCTCATAAGAGATCAACATACGCTAAAATATTTGGGACAATCAAATGAATGTGCCTAAATTGGGCATGACCGATATGTGACTAATTTAAGGAAAGAACATAGGTTGAACTTGGAACATAAATCTAAGGCATAAATTAGACTGATCTGTGACTGAATTGAATAAAGGACATAGGTTGTAAACTAGATCTAGATCTGTGCATATATGACATGTTGGGAATATCATATGATAATATATGACTTGTAATATCTGGAATATTAAGACCTGATCTAAAGGACATTTCTTAGATCTAGATCCTTGGACATATTATGACTTGGGCTGAAACGAACATGTTGTTTAGGCATAAAGGACCTATACTAAATAGGATAACTATAAATGTGGACATGCCTAAATATGGATTTTTGGATAATTAGCAATAAAGGCTATAACTTGGCATAATTCATACCATGATTTGCGAATTTACCTATTGAGTTAGGTCTACCCATGATCATCTACTCAACCTTTGTTTTATATGAATCTAGGCATATGATTTGGAGTTTTTAGAGATTCTTCTGTACTATGCAATGTTTAACTAAAAATCTGTAGCCTATGTTGAATTATGAATTATGACCATGATTTGGCATATAATTGTAGGCTAAATTTATTGAATCGCCTAAATCTGCTAAACTAAATCTGTAGATATGCCTAATTTGTTATCTGTCATCTGCTAAGTCTATTGAAGATGCCAAATCTGCTAAATCTGTTATCTGCTCTGCTAATCCGCTTAATCTGTTGAAATGCCGATCCTGCTGATTTGTTAAGTTGCCTAATCTGCTAGTTCTGTTATATGGCCTAAACTGCTAATTAAATGGAAATGCCTAGTCTGTTAAATTTGTCTGTTGAGATGCCTAATCTGTTATATGCCAAAATCTGCTAAGTGCTAAATCGGTTAAATCTGTTAAGTCACCCAATCTGCTAAAATTTGTTATCTGCTATATCAGTTGAGTCGATGTGTGTGACGAGAAGGAATTTCGCTCGGTCCGAACCATTCGCTAAACCGACCCAGACCGTTCGAAAACGCCTTATCGTTTGAGAACAGGACAAAACAGAACGCATACAGAAGAACATTTCATTGTATATTACAACAATGCATCAGATTACAAGAATATACAGAGTATAAATGAATATTACAAAGAAATATCAGAGATTTAAATTACATTTAAATACATAGCAGCGGAAAATAATACAATATACAACTAGAAGTAGATATACGGATACAAAGCTTTCCGGATATCGTTCCAGCTGTAAACCAGGATCCTGTGAATATAAATCTGCAAAACCAAAACTACTAGCTGCCCGTGTCGAAAATAAGGGCACCCAGAGTTTAGGTTAAAACAATAAACTCCAGGTCAGTCATGTGACTGGTGTGAGAACTAAAACAGTTATTAATCTTTATTTTAAATCATTAGGTAAAATCAAGGGACCACGCCGTATAACACGGAACGGGTTTCCTCCCAAGGATACCAGTGCCTAAAACAAACAGCGCAATGCTAAATAAAGAAAAATGAAGCTGTTATAAGACCCAGGTCCTATCACACAATGCAAACGCAAGCCGGGGGATAGGGTTTTCCCTTATAACAGCCAAAGAATGCTTGATACGTTTAAAACAAATCATTTGATACTATTATAAGTGCATAAAGTATAAAACAACTTCAAATCATAAGTATCAATCATAGGCGGCATGGGTACCATATATCATGTCGCCATATGTAGGTTTACAAATAAAACCGCAAATGTCACGTATTTGGAAATTGGATTTTCATCTATGAACCGAGGCAAAAGATAGTCCTCAACCGATTCGAGACGCTCTAGCCCGCCCCTCAGGCAAGCGCGCAGGCAAGCCTTGGATCGTCAGGGCCGGTCCACACGGAGTGGATTATTATGCCTGAACAATACGTCTCCCCACCCTATGGGGTGTAAGTCTGGTCCGTCAGCCGACCAGAATGCATTCGGCCGAAACCGATATAACCGAGGCGCCTCGCAACCGCAACAACCACATAAGTCAAACTCGTCAGGGCGTGTAAAACCACTGACGCCACTTCTAGCTAGAAAGAAACGCAAGTCCTCCCTGATGTCCTCTCCCGTTTTTGGTTCATACCGGGTGCGAAACTCGCGAAGTAAACGTTACACAAAGCTACGCCACAAAGGCCGTGCTTTGATCATCACCACAAGACTTTGCTTTTCAACAGAAGCCTTGATCATTTGCATCTTAGCATGCCACACAGGCAAACCACTCTATGCAACCGATATCAGTCACACAGAATGAAATCCAGTGTCAGACACACAGTCCATTTACAAGTCCGTTCTGGGCCTGAACGAAACCGGAGGCACCTAGTACCCCGCATATCCATCGATCTCCAAGTACGTCTGGACGATCACTAACTGTTTCCATCTTCTTGGGTGTACAGCCCAATCAAGATCATCAGCTATCACCCAAACGACGTGAAGACCTCCGGTCTTCGACCATCGTCTTCATCTTCGACTTATCGTCGTATCAGTTATTCAGAATGGGATAAACCCGGTCTTTCCGAATAACTCGCGTATATTTTAAATAAGTGTTACACAAACACAACATACGCCTCATTCCAATTCATTAGTCACTAACCATAAATTAATCAAGAGAATAATTCCCCAAATATTAACCCCGAAGGCCGAAACCAACATCAGATCAATATTCAGAAAACCATTCTGCTTGGCTAACCGACAGTTAGTTTCTAAATTTCACGTTCAAATCTAATTAAAGATTTAACTATCGCCTGGAGCAAAACTGGTGATACTCCATTCTCGATCTTTTCAATCTACCTAAAGATTCATTAAAACTCCACTTAGTTTTAATCATTATCTGGGTTAAAGAATCAGTGTCATTTAAAACACGGTTCACGATAAACCCAAAATCACATTCATTAATTATCGGGTTAAAGAACGAGTGTTATTTAAAACACTGTTCACGATAAACCCAAAAATCAATATCAATTCAATTCCAATTAAATATCATTTAATTGGTACACTTCATTAAATCTAAATAAAAAGATTTAATCTTTTCTCAACTGGGTCCAAGAACAGTGTTAGTGAAGACACCATTCACGACAAACCCAAATCACATTCATTAATTATCGGGTTAAAGAACAAGTGTTATTTAAAACACTGTTCACGATAAACCCAAAAATCAATATCAATTCAATTCCAATTAAATATTATTTAATTGGTACACTTCATTAAATCTAAATAAAAAGATTTAATCTTTTCTCAACTGGGTTCAAGAACGGTGTTAGTGAAGACACCATTCACGACAAACCCAAATCACATTCATTAATTATCGGGTTAAAGAACAAATGTTATTTAAAACACTGTTCACGATAAACCCAAAAATCAATATCAATTCAATTCCAATTAAATATTATTTAATTGGTAAACTTCATTAAATCTAAATAAAAAGATTTAATCTTTTCTCAACTGGGTTCAAGAACGGTGTTAGTGAAGACACCATTCACGACAAACCCAAATCACATTCGATATTCAATACTAGGCTCTGAATAGAAAATATATCGGCTTATATTCAATATCGAATTCTACGACTAACAGATGTCGTATGGGAAATAACGATTTAAATATATATATCTTTCAAATTTCCATAACAACACCTGTATAATCACGAATCCCAACATCGAAATATTCCGAAGACAATTTCGATTCAATTCCACTCCAATGCAATCATTGGAATTTTGGTTATTTTTAAAACCCTTTTCGAATTCAATTTATTTATTTAAAAATAAATAGAATTATAATCCTAGTTCAAAACTAGTTCATTTCGATAAAAATCTATTTTTATCTTTTCAAATATGGAGTTTTTCATCCCAATTCTTCACAAATCATTTCTTATGATTTTACACAAATTATTACTATTTTTAATAATTTTATCAAGGCCCGTACAGTCGATTTCCATCAATGGCCATCGAACTGCACTTACAGCGACCTTTTTCGAATTTGATTTGGACGTATCTCCAAATCCAACCGTTAGATTTCAAATTTCTAATATTCATTAGAAAGCTCTTTTCGATACGAACCCAACGGTTCCGGTTTTAGGAGAATCCGACGGTCGGATCTCCCGTAATGTCCGTTTGAAATAAATGGTCGAAATTCGCGAACTGCCGCGACGCGGCGCGTTCTATTCAGGCCATTATATTATATATAATATATATAATATATATATTTCGTCGATTTCTATTTAAAACGAATTATATAAATAGTTTTGAATTCGTTTCAAAAACATTTTCAACTTCCATTTCAATTCAAATCAAAATTGAATTCTTCTTTATAAAATCGTTTCAAAATTCATTTCTATTCAATTCAAATTTCAATTCAATTTGAATTCATTTCAATTCGTTTTCAATTCAATTTGAATTCGTTTTCAATTCAATTCATTTCGAAATCGTTTTCAATTCAATTCATTTCGAAATCGTTTTCAATTCAATTCATTTCGAAATCGTTTTCAATTCAATTTATTTCGAAATCGTTTTCAATTCAATTTATTTCGAAATCGTTTTCAATTCAATTTATTTCAAAATCGTTTTCAATTCAATTTATTTCGAAATCGTTTTCAATTCAATTTGAATTCGTTTTCAATTCATTCATTTCGAAATATTCGATTTCGAAATTACTTTTCAATATTCATTTTAAAATGAATAAAATCGATATAAATATCGTTCACGTCAAAATGGCGTCAATCTAATCAACACGGCTTCATATATTTCTATTTTCAAATATTCCTTATTTTCACGATTGGAATGAGGCCCAATCAATTACCATATAAAGTTAATTATATGGATTTTCCTACAACACATGTATATAATAGCAACGATAAATAATCAACCATCAACCAAAGTGCACTACACTGTATAAGCATCAAATAAAGATATTTAACGCTTATAACAGCATGTCAATCAATCGATCGACATATTTAATCAATCAGGATGAGTGAACTTCATATTTCATCCCAACACCCGTGTGGGGTTTCAAACAATCAAACAAATATTTTATTCGTGCAGTTGGGCGATGTGTGAATTTTATCGACCCAATCAATGTCATTCAAATAAGTGTACATAAACAAACCGTCTGGTTTGTAAATGAATATTTATTTATTCACATTCACGTTAAAAATTATATTTTTAACGATAAAACATTTTATTCCAACATATGAATTTCTATTCAATTCATTTATTCAATAAAAATGATATTTTTATTTTTCTAACATATTTTAGAAAATTTCGGCGGCATAACGGCACGATACTAGAAACGGGACAAGGCCTAGCCTTATCCCCGGTCTAGTGAAGGCCCACGCCATTCACATATCAATTTTAATCAATTTCCAATTCAACCAATCAATCAAATCCAAATCAAATAATCTAACCAACTACACAACCAAACAAACAAGTCCATGGTATGTGGACGGGTGTCGGGTGCTTCTAATAAGCACCGTCTGCATCCTAGTATATATATATAACTAGAAAAATAGAATTTGAGTGAGAAGTTCTCACATATAGCTATCCTAGCTCCACGGCTCTTCATTTGCAGAAGTCTTCGTCGTTTCGCCTTTTTGTCAGCTTCGTCGCCCGTTTTCACTACATATACAAAAATCCCATTTTTACTTCGCTATTCAATATATAAAAATCGAATTTTTATTTCAAAGTTCAATATATAAAAATCGAATTTTTATTTCAAAGTTCAATATATAAAAATCGAATTTTTATTACTATGTCATATAGATAAAAATTATATTTTTATCACGCTATTTTCCATATAAAGATTTCGCCTTTATAAAAATAAAGTTTTCTCCTTATAAAAATCACCACTTTATCTCAACGTATATAAAATAAAAATCAGATTTTTATTTCGTTACATACACAAAGATGATATCTTTATATTCTCTATCCTATAAAGATTATATTTTTAATACTTTAAAAATATAAAAATCATATTTTTAATACTTTAAAAATATAAAGATCATATTTTTACAAAAATATAGATCCCGCCTTTTTCATTTTAAAGATCAAATCTTTTCTTTTACTTTTTCAAGTTTAAATCTTTTCTCCTTTTAAAATCTAAATCTTTAATCAGTTTTTTTTTTGAAATGCTAATTAAAATTCAGTTTTTAAATGCTAATTAAAATTCAGTTTTTAAATTACTTAAAAAAAATCAGTTTTCAAATTTTAAAATAATCAGTTTTTAAAGCTTAAATAAAAAAAAAAAAAAACAGTCACTTACAGGGGGGGCTGATGTCGGGTCGGCTGAGGAAGGGCGCGTCGGACCTCCAGCGAGGTGACAGTGGACTCGAAGGGGAAGGGAGCGCACAGGGTGGCGCGGGGCCCCACGGCGGTGCAGGCGGCGGCCAAATCGAATTGGGACTTCACGGTTTCGTGGTGGTTTAATTAGAGGAGGAGGGAGGCAATGGGAGGATCGAGCGTCGGGGGAGGGCTTCGCCGGAGGTGGGCGCCTCCTGGTGGCTGGCGGCGCATCGAACAGAGGAGCGGCGGCGATTAGTTTTTAGGTTTTCTTCCCTTTTTTTTTTTTTTTTTTTTTTTTGCTTTCTGGTAAGTGATTCGGGGGGGGGGGGGGGGTGGGGCCAATGAAGGAGAAAAGGGGAAAAAGCTATTATTTTTTTTCTTTTTAATTAATTAATTAATTAATTTTATCCTAAAGAGTTGACTTTCACATACGACCTCGAAACGAGGCCCACCGCCTGTCGTCCATAGCGTTTTACCCCCATTCCGAACACAATGGGATATGTATCGTAAGCTGGTTTGATCGTTACAATCAGTTTCCGTTGAAATTACATTTTAAATCCTTATATTGAATTTTAAACGTACTTTTCAAATTACCGGGGTCACATACTAACTAGAAAAATTCCAGAAAAATATTTTCTGGTTTCGTATGGACGATACGGTCCTAACAAAACTAGTTTCGTCGAATTCTGAGACCGTTAGAAAAATGGCCAATTTCCAGTCGATTAAAATCAACTGAAACTGGTCAAACGCATTTTCCTTTGCCACGCTCACATATTGATTCGAAAAATTATGAAATTTGAAACCTAGCAATAATTTGACATCACGGACCCAACAAAACTGGTTTCGTCGAAATCCGAGGTCATTTGCAAAATGTCCATTTTTAAGGGCCTGAATTCCATAGCGACTATTCAGAATTTTCAACTGGACATATCTTTTGATTCTCGCTACTAAATTTTGATTTGTCGGATTCGTTGGAAAGATATTATCAATTAGATCCTAATGTTTTTGGTTTCACAAAAATCCGGATTGTTTTGCACCCGGTACATTCAATTGAAGTTTGAAATCGAATTATCGAACTACCGCGCCATTTTCAATTCCATTTATAATTATATATAAATATTTATATTCTAACGACGACGCGTATAATATATACGTTCGAATTCTATTCAAAATAAATTTCTCGTCAATATTATTTAAAATAATTCATTTTAAATAATCAAAATTCGTTAAAATGGCCAAAATAAAAATTTTAAACTGGCCCAGATTTTACGGGTTGTTACAATCTCCCCCACTTAAAACTTTTCGTCCCCGAAAAGGAACAAAGTCGAAAGTGGTTTGATTATTCAGCTCCACATTCGATCTGGCTTCCATTCTCCAACTCTTTAGTTTCTGAGAATTTTTTTAAAATTTCAAAAATTTGGCTAACACCCTAAATTTTTGAAAAATTTCGCCATAACCTCCCCTGCACCGGGAGCATCGGGGAATTTCAAATAGCTTCCCCGGTCCTTCAGATCTCAAAAAGAAAAAGAAAAAGCCAAGCGGCTAGCCAATAGGCTCACAAAATCATCATCACCCAAACAAAACAGGAAATTATGTAGTAAACATGTACCTATTTGTCGGGCAAACAAATTTTATTCTCTGGCTCTAGCCTCCTTGCTATGACCTGTTCAATGATATATATGTATATGCAAGCATATGCGACCAATTTTCAAAATAATTCAATATTTGATTCAGTTAGGCTAAATGGTTAAAAATTAGCAAACAAATGAACCAACAACACAAACATCAATCAATTAGTGAATTTAACGTTTCAAATTCATAATTTTGATATATATATAAGGAAAATCACGTTTTGATGCCAAATCACAACAATGTATTCTAGCTATATAAGATTTGGTTCTCACACCAGTCTAATGGAAATATATAGAAAATCACACCTTCGAAACACGAACATAAATACTGATGATGCACGTGCTATCATCAGTACCTTCTCCGGGCGACTAGAGTGTGATTCTATATCTATCCAATATATTAAAACTTCGAATACACGCGGATCAGACGTATACGCAAAATCTATATATACGGGATTGTCCACATCAATATAAATAAATAATCAAATACGAATAATTGATTTAAATTTTCAAAACAAAATTTGTTTTCACTTTAAAAATTTACTCTTCACACTCGTTCTAGGATACTACTGATCCCATCTCTAACGAGTCATCCTCATTGGATATTACTGATCCAATATCTGATGAATTCTTTCGTATGGTTCTAATGTGTCTTATTCTCGAGCTTTGCAAACCAAAGCTCTGATACCAAATGTGACGAGAAGGAATTTCGCTCGGTCCGAACCAGTCGCTAAACCGACCCAGACCGTTCGAAAACGCCTTATCGTTTGAGAACAGGACAAAACAGAACGCATACAGAAGAACATTTCATTGTATATTACAACAATGCATCAGATTACAAGAATATACAGAGTATAAATGAATATTACAAAGAAATATCAGAGATTTAAATTACATTTAAATACATAGCAGCGGAAAATAATACAATATACAACTAGAAGTAGATATACGGATACAAAGCTTTCCGGATATCGTTCCAGCTGTAAACCAGGATCCTGTGAATATAAATCTGCAAAACCAAAACTACTAGCTGCCCGTGTCGAAAATAAGGGCACCCAGAGTTTAGGTTAAAACAATAAACTCCAGGTCAGTCATGTGACTGGTGTGAGAACTAAAACAGTTATTAATATTTATTTTAAATCATTAGGTAAAATCAAGGGACCACGCCGTATAACACGGAACGGGTTTCCTCCCAAGGATACCAGTGCCTAAAACAAACAGCGCAATGCTAAATAAAGAAAAATGAAGCTGTTATAAGACCCAGGTCCTATCACACAATGCAAACGCAAGCCGGGGGATAGGGTTTTCCCTTATAACAGCCAAAGAATGCTTGATACGTTTAAAACAAATCATTTGATACTATTATAAGTGCATAGAGTATAAAACAACTTCAAATCATAAGTATCAATCATAGGCGGCATGGGTACCATATATCATGTCGCCATATGTAGGTTTACAAATAAAACCGCAAATGTCACGTATTTGGAAATTGGATTTCCATCTATGAACCGAGGCAAAAGATAGTCCTCAACCGATTCGAGACGCTCTAGCCCGCCCCTCAGGCAAGCGCGCAGGCAAGCCTTGGATCGTCAGGGCCGGTCCACACGGAGTGGATTATTATGCCTGAACAATACGTCTCCCCACCCTATGGGGTGTAAGTCTGGTCCGTCAGCCGACCAGAATGCATTCGGCCGAAACCGATATAACCGAGGCGCCTCGCAACCGCAACAACCACATAAGTCAAACTCGTCAGGGCGTGTAAAACCACTGACGCCACTTCTAGCTAGAAAGAAACGCAAGTCCTCCCTGATGTCCTCTCCCGTTTTTGGTTCATACCGGGTGCGAAACTCGCGAAGTAAACGTTACACAAAGCTACGCCACAAAGGCCGTGCTTTGATCATCACCACAAGACTTTGCTTTTCAACAGAAGCCTTGATCATTTGCATCTTAGCATGCCACACAGGCAAACCACTCTATGCAACCGATATCAGTCACACAGAATGAAATCCAGTGTCAGACACACAGTCCATTTACAAGTCCGTTCTGGGCCTGAACGAAACCGGAGGCACCTAGTACCCCGCATATCCATCGATCTCCAAGTACGTCTGGACGATCACTAACTGTTTCCATCTTCTTGGGTGTACAGCCCAATCAAGATCATCAGCTATCACCCAAACGACGTGAAGACCTCCGGTCTTCGACCATCGTCTTCATCTTCGACTTATCGTCGTATCAGTTATTCAGAATGGGATAAACCCGGTCTTTCCGAATAACTCGCGTATATTTTAAATAAGTGTTACACAAACACAACATACGCCTCATTCCAATTCATTAGTCACTAACCATAAATTAATCAAGAGAATAATTCCCCAAATATTAACCCCGAAGGCCGAAACCAACATCAGATCAATATTCAGAAAACCATTCTGCTTGGCTAACCGACAGTTAGTTTCTAAATTTCACGTTCAAATCTAATTAAAGATTTAACTATCGCCTGGAGCAAAACTGGTGATACTCCATTCTCGATCTTTTCAATCTAATTAAAGATTCATTAAAACTCCACTTAGTTTTAATCATTATCTGGGTTAAAGAATCAGTGTCATTTAAAACACGGTTCACGATAAACCCAAAATCACATTCATTAATTATCGGGTTAAAGAACGAGTGTTATTTAAAACACTGTTCACGATAAACCCAAAAATCAATATCAATTCAATTCCAATTAAATATCATTTAATTGGTACACTTCATTAAATCTAAATAAAAAGATTTAATCTTTTCTCAACTGGGTCCAAGAACAGTGTTAGTGAAGACACCATTCACGACAAACCCAAATCACATTCATTAATTATCGGGTTAAAGAACAAGTGTTATTTAAAACACTGTTCACGATAAACCCAAAAATCAATATCAATTCAATTCCAATTAAATATTATTTAATTGGTACACTTCATTAAATCTAAATAAAAAGATTTAATCTTTTCTCAACTGGGTTCAAGAACGGTGTTAGTGAAGACACCATTCACGACAAACCCAAATCACATTCATTAATTATCGGGTTAAAGAACAAATGTTATTTAAAACACTGTTCACGATAAACCCAAAAATCAATATCAATTCAATTCCAATTAAATATTATTTAATTGGTAAACTTCATTAAATCTAAATAAAAAGATTTAATCTTTTCTCAACTGGGTTCAAGAACGGTGTTAGTGAAGACACCATTCACGACAAACCCAAATCACATTCGATATTCAATACTAGGCTCTGAATAGAAAATATATCGGCTTATATTCAATATCGAATTCTACGACTAACAGATGTCGTATGGGAAATAACGATTTAAATATATATATCTTTCAAATTTCCATAACAACACCTGTATAATCACGAATCCCAACATCGAAATATTCCGAAGACAATTTCGATTCAATTCCACTCCAATGCAATCATTGGAATTTTGGTTATTTTTAAAACCCTTTTCGAATTCAATTTATTTATTTAAAAATAAATAGAATTATAATCCTAGTTCAAAACTAGTTCATTTCGATAAAAATCTATTTTTATCTTTTCAAATATGGAGTTTTTCATCCCAATTCTTCACAAATCATTTCTTATGATTTTACACAAATTATTACTATTTTTAATAATTTTATCAAGGCCCGTACAGTCGATTTCCATCAATGGCCATCGAACTGCACTTACAGCGACCTTTTTCAAATTTGATTTGGACGTATCTCCAAATCCAACCGTTAGATTTCAAATTTCTAATATTCATTAGAAAGCTCTTTTCGATACGAACCCAACGGTTCCGGTTTTAGGAGAATCCGACGGTCGGATCTCCCGTAATGTCCGTTTGAAATAAATGGTCGAAATTCGCGAACTGCCGCGACGCGGCGCGTTCTATTCAGGCCATTATATTATATATAATATATATAATATATATATTTCGTCGATTTCTATTTAAAACGAATTATATAAATAGTTTTGAATTCGTTTCAAAAACATTTTCAACTTCCATTTCAATTCAAATAAAAATTGAATTCTTCTTTATAAAATCGTTTCAAAATTCATTTCTATTCAATTCAAATTTCAATTCAATTTGAATTCATTTCAATTCGTTTTCAATTCAATTTGAATTCGTTTTCAATTCAATTCATTTCGAAATCGTTTCAATTCAATTCATTTCGAAATCGTTTTCAATTCAATTCATTTCGAAATCGTTTTCAATTCAATTTATTTCGAAATCGTTTTCAATTCAATTTATTTCGAAATCGTTTTCAATTCAATTTATTTCGAAATCGTTTTCAATTCAATTTATTTCGAAATCGTTTTCAATTCAATTTGAATTCGTTTTCAATTCATTCATTTCGAAATATTCGATTTCGAAATTACTTTTCAATATTCATTTTAAAATGAATAAAATCGATATAAATATCGTTCACGTCAAAATGGCGTCAATCTAATCAACACGGCTTCATATATTTCTATTTTCAAATATTCCTTATTTTCACGATTGGAATGAGGCCCAATCAATTACCATATAAAGTTAATTATATGGATTTTCCTACAACACATGTATATAATAGCAACGATAAATAATCAACCATCTACCAAAGTGCACTACACTGTATAAGCATCAAATAAAGATATTTAACGCTTATAACAGCATGTCAATCAATCGATCGACATATTTAATCAACCAGGATGAGTGAACTTCATATTTCATCCCAACACCCGTGTGGGGTTTCAAACAATCAAACAAATATTTTATTCGTGCAGTTGGGCGATGTGTGAATTTTATCGACCCAATCAATGTCATTCAAATAAGTGTACATAAACAAACCGTCTGGTTTGTAAATGAATATTTATTTATTCACATTCACGTTAAAAATTATATTTTTAACGATAAAACATTTTATTCCAACATATGAATTTCTATTCAATTCATTTATTCAATAAAAATGATATTTTTATTTTTCTAACATATTTTAGAAAATTTCGGCGGCATAACGGCACGATACTAGAAACGGGACAAGGCCTAGCCTTATCCCCGGTCTAGTGAAGGCCCACGCCATTCACATATCAATTTTAATCAATTTCCAATTCAACCAATCAATCAAATCCAAATCAAATAATCTAACCAACTACACAACCAAACAAACAAGTCCATGGTATGTGGACGGGTGTCGGGTGCTTCTAATAAGCACCGTCTGCATCCTAGTATATATATATAACTAGAAAAATAGAATTTGAGTGAGAAGTTCTCACATATAGCTATCCTAGCTCCACGGCTCTTCATTTGCAGAAGTCTTCGTCGTTTCGCCTTTTTGTCAGCTTCGTCGCCCGTTTTCACTACATATACAAAAATCCCATTTTTACTTCGCTATTCAATATATAAAAATCGAATTTTTATTTCAAAGTTCAATATATAAAAATCGAATTTTTATTTCAAAGTTCAATATATAAAAATCGAATTTTTATTACTATGTCATATAGATAAAAATTATATTTTTATCACGCTATTTTCCATATAAAGATTTCGCCTTTATAAAAATAAAGTTTTCTCCTTATAAAAATCACCACTTTATCTCAACGTATATAAAATAAAAATCAGATTTTTATTTCGTTACATACACAAAGATGATATCTTTATATTCTCTATCCTATAAAGATTATATTTTTAATACTTTAAAAATATAAAAATCATATTTTTAATACTTTAAAAATATAAAGATCATATTTTTACAAAAATATAGATCCCGCCTTTTTCATTTTAAAGATCAAATCTTTTCTTTTACTTTTTCAAGTTTAAATCTTTTCTCCTTTTAAAATCTAAATCTTTAATCAGTTTTTTTTTTTTTTGAAATGCTAATTAAAATTCAGTTTTTAAATGCTAATTAAAATTCAGTTTTTAAATTACTTAAAAAAAATCAGTTTTCAAATTTTAAAATAATCAGTTTTTAAAGCTTAAATAAAATAAAAAAAAACAGTCACTTACAGGGGGGGCTGATGTCGGGTCGGCTGAGGAAGGGCGCGTCGGACCTCCAGCGAGGTGACAGTGGACTCGAAGGGGAAGGGAGCGCACAGGGTGGCGCGGGGCCCCACGGCGGTGCAGGCGGCGGCCAAATCGAATTGGGACTTCACGGTTTCGTGGTGGTTTAATTAGAGGAGGAGGGAGGCAATGGGAGGATCGAGCGTCGGGGGAGGGCTTCGCCGGAGGTGGGCGCCTCCTGGTGGCTGGCGGCGCGTCGAACAGAGGAGCGGCGGCGATTAGTTTTTAGGTTTTCTTCCCTTATTTTTTTTTTTTTTTTTTTTTTTTTTTGCTTTCTGGTAAGTGATTCGGGGGGGGGGGCCAATGAAGGAGAAAAGGGGAAAAAGCTATTATTTTTTTTCTTTTTAATTAATTAATTAATTAATTTTATCCTAAAGAGTTGACTTTCACATACGACCTCGAAACGAGGCCCACCGCCTGTCGTCCATAGCGTTTTACCCCCATTCCGAACACAATGGGATATGTATCGTAAGCTGGTTTGATCGTTACAATCAGTTTCCGTTGAAATTACATTTTAAATCCTTATATTGAATTTTAAACGTACTTTTCAAATTACCGGGGTCACATACTAACTAGAAAAATTCCAGAAAAATATTTTCTGGTTTCGTATGGACGATACGGTCCTAACAAAACTAGTTTCGTCGAATTCTGAGACCGTTAGAAAAATGGCCAATTTCCAGTCGATTAAAATCAATTGAAACTGGTCAAACGCATTTTCCTTTGCCACGCTCACATATTGATTCGAAAAATTATGAAATTTGAAACCTAGCAATAATTTGACATCACGGACCCAACAAAACTGGTTTCGTCGAAATCCGAGGTCATTTGCAAAATGTCCATTTTTAAGGGCCTGAATTCCATAGCGACTATTCAGAATTTTCAACTGGACATATCTTTTGATTCTCGCTACTAAATTTTGATTTGTCGGATTCGTTGGAAAGATATTATCAATTAGATCCTAATGTTTTTGGTTTCACAAAAATCCGGATTGTTTTGCACCCGGTACATTCAATTGAAGTTTGAAATCGAATTATCGAACTACCGCGCCATTTTCAATTCCATTTATAATTATATATAAATATTTATATTCTAACGACGACGCGTATAATATATACGTTCGAATTCTATTCAAAATAAATTTCTCGTCAATATTATTTAAAATAATTCATTTTAAATAATCAAAATTCGTTAAAATGGCCAAAATAAAAATTTTAAACTGGCCCAGATTTTACGGGTTGTTACAATGTGATCATTCTATTATTGATATAATCTGAATTGGCATATATATTGGGCATGTGCATTAAAGGTAAATAATTAATTAATTGGCCGCAAAGATGAATATGGCTAACTCGAGGTTAGAATGAGTTTGCGATGTAAATCTGCCCGGAACCGTCCGGCCCATCCAGTGGCCGCAAACAATAGGTTCTAATGTGAGAAGTTAGTCATAACCTGCTTAAGACACGAGGTTAGGTCTGGCTTGTGGCAGAAGTCTGCCCGGAACCGCCCGGCACATCCAGCGGCCACAAGCTAGCGACTTAATGTGAGAGGTCTGGGCATGAATAATTAATTAATGCAAATCTAAGATAAGAATGATGTCTAAAACGTATTAAGGGAAAATAGGGTTAAACCAACTGGATTAATAGGTGTAGAAAACCCGTCCATGAATCTGTAGGCCCAATACAAAGTTAGACAAATCTGAAAAATCTGTACATCTGATCTGTTAGTCTGAAAACTTGTTAACTTAATCTGTGAACTAGTAAATCTGAATTCTGTATGTCTGAACTTGTAAACAAATTAATCTAAAAACTGTTAGTCTGGGAACACAAGGTTAGGAGGGGAATTACTTGTGTCATCTGTTGTTTGGGACCCATATTAGTCAGTAACCCTTTCTAGTATCAAAACTTTGACCCAACAGTAGGTAGGGTCCGGGTACGCTTACTGAACTAATTATAAGTGGTTCATTCTGATAATGGCGAGGGGTGTTGATGGTGCGTTCCAACCGGGTCATGTGCGTGCATGGATCCCGGTCTGCCTCTGAGGATGTAAGACGGCGTGACATCTGTAAATAGGTCTGTGCCAATTGGTTGTCACTTTAGGGAGTGATACACCCTACTGTGGGGCCGACACAGGATATTTATGTATTAGGGAGTCGATCGCTCGGGGTAGGGTTTTAGGGTACACTTAGTTCTGTCTGTTTCTGTTGGTACCGTCTGTTTCTGTTGGGTGGTAACACCTGTCTGTTTCTGTGTGGTACCGTCTGTTCGGGTGGTAAAGGCCCATTACTAGTGTACACCTAATTCTACATTCTGTTTCCGTAGGGATTAATCTGTTTCTACTTCTCTCTGTTTCTGATCGGGTAGTAAAGGCCCATTATTAGCATTCTGTTTCTGGTAAGTTATTCTGTACCCGTTCCTGCTTCAGTTTAGACATTAGGGTGACACCTAATTCTGTTATACTAGTATTAGTGCAGAGAATTATGAAGCAATAGTTTATGTCATTCTGTTCTTCTGTTATATCTGCTACACCTGTTACAGTTATCTCACATCCAGTTTTATGTTCATGTCATATTATTATTATCTGTTCATATGCTGAAAGTCACTGGACTTGCCAGACTTTTTGTCTGACCCTTGTTGTTTTGCCTCCTTTCTTCTGTAACACCCCACGCCCGCTAGGGTCACTCACAAAGGGAATGCCATAGCATCGGTGGAGTATTTTTGTGAATATAGAACAGAAAAATTACAACAAGACAGATATAAATAGTACTTGAAATTTTAAAACATCATCTCATAACAGCGGAAATAAACATGTCTGGTTACATCATAAAACCATGATAAAAGTCAAGTACAATATCCATCAAAATAAAGAAGTACATAATCCCACTCTCTCATACAATAGCCATAACAAAAGAAAAGATAACTGGATAACTGGAGCTTTACATCTATCCAAGCTCCTAAAGACTGGAACAACAATCCGATCAAGCTCTACTACCGCTAGGATCCACCGTAGGACCTGAGGGTTGACAAAAAGATAAAAACAACGGAGTCAGACATAAGTCTGAGTGAGTCCTATAACTTTAACAATACAATCATTAAAGTAACCAGAGAAGACATAAACTTGACCTACGGTAATATCTGGGGATGAATGGCTACACTAAGCAGCTTGGTAGACTTAGGATAAACTAAGATAACCGTCAGGACGCATCTACCCACCCAAGGATAATTACTAACTGCACCACACCAGTCCTTCCTACTTAAAGGTTGATCCCTTCCAAAGACTTAGAAAATTTCCCCAGTAGTTTCATGTACCCCTAGCCCACTACATAGGTGCCGTCTGCCCCTATCTCCACTAGGTGTACCCGTTAATTCTTACCCAGTAGTTTCGTGTACCCCTACACAGGTGCCGTCTGCCCCTATCTTCATTAGGTGTACCCACTACTCCCCAAGCGATCGGCTCCCTACCGTAGATACCCGTGCTGGTCCCACAGTGGGGTGTATCACTCCCCTAAAGTGGCTACCCAATACTAACGGTGCACGGCTTTATATCTACACGATGCAACAACGGCTTATCTACCAGCCCGGGCCCACACACGCATATGAAACCCATTGGACTTGCGTTGCCACCGCAAACCCGTTTTGGCCTCTTATAATCAAGCCCAATATGCGTGTCCCGTCACTCGACTTGGGTCGAGCCCACAAAGATACGTTTGGGATATTGGTTGAAATGGGCCCCCACAAGCTACCCACTTAAGCTTGTCAAATATCTAGTGTATCCCACTTAACCCTTTAATCATGTTTAATTACATGTTTCCACTTGGTTAAGTATTCTAATCGTATTTTCTATTGCCACCCAAGGCAACCCACTAGATTCCACATGCCACCCAAGGCAACCACCAAATTTCCTCATGCCACCCAAGGCACCCACTTAACCCCTCATGTCCCACTACATGCTATTATGGTTAAGTGTTTCTTAATTAATTAAGACCGTGATCTCCCGTAAAGACCTCCCACATTAGACTGGCTGTTACGACCGCCTGGTTAAGCCGGTAGAATCCGGGCAGTCTTACGTCATAACAGAGTCTAACCTCGTGTCTTTACCTTAATCACGTATTTAATTTATGGCTAAGACCTCTCACATTGGGCTGACATTTGTAGCAACTGGTTAAGCCGGTCGGGTCCGGGCAGTTTTACACTACAAATGAGTCCAACCTCGTGTCTTAGTCGATTAATTACACCTAATTAATCACCCCCATATTAATTATCCCTAATTAATATCAAGTTTTCCATAACATGGGTAGACCTAACTCAATAGGTAAATTCCCATGGGGTAGACCTAACTCAATAGGTAAATTCCCACTTATGGTAATTTATTTTTATGGTATGCTTAATCATACCCAAACATTCATTTATTAATATATTTACCAACCCCATCGTTCCCCACGTAAATCGTTCTCGTTACATGACATAATAAGGGGAAGATCATCACAAATATCATGGGTTTAGCATACAACTTTGTCATGGGTTAAGAGGATGTCAACTTGCATATATGAGCATATATTAACCCAACTACATACAACCCAAACTTGCATATTATCATACACATGATTTGCATAACATGTTGCATATGAGCTTGCATATTATCATACACATATCTTGCATAACATGTTAAACTTGCATATAGGCATTCTCAATCTTGCATAACATGTTAAACATGCATTTAAGCATACACATAACTTGCATAAGCATTCACATACTTGCATAGGCATCCACATACTTGCATAGGCATTCACATACTTGCATAACTTGCATATCATGTCATTTAAGCATATACATATCTTGCATAAGTATTCATATACTCGCATAAGCATGCATAACTTGCATATCACATAAATCTTGCATTTAAACATATACGTGACTTGCATAAGCATCCATACACTTGCATAAGCATGCATAACTTGCATATCACTTTCAACTTGCATTTAAACATACACTTAACTTGCATATCACTTTCAACTTGCATATCTCACTTTGCTAAACATGCATAATTCCACTTATTAAATATGCATAAATCCACTTATTAAACATGCATATATCAACTTGTTAAACATGCATAAATCAACTTATTAAGCATGCATACACCAACTTATCAAATATGCATAAACATAGAACAACATAGAGTAACATATCATTATACATGATTCATACTCACTAATCCGCATTTAAGACCATAAGTCTCATTACACCCAATCTACTTACTTTAACAATTGATGTTAAAGTGATAGAAACTCACCAAACTCAAGATTAACCAACTTGTGAAGAGAGATTAGTTGATAATTATGATGATGGTGATGATTAGAGAATGATATGAGAGGGATTAGCTTGAAACTTCCTTCTTAGATTAATGGAGACTCCTTTTAATATTTGATTTGGCGGCATGAGGCCATTATTTCTATTTTTGGTGAGGATTAAGGTAGGTTTAGGGTGTATTTATAGATTAAGAGAGTGTTTTAGGCCCTTGGATTAACCCTAGATTAATTTAGGTCCATTAGATTTAGGAAACCTCTAGAACCAGACCCAGCCCTAACCAGAAAACCAGATCTGGTGCACCCAAGCACCCTAGTTCGACACGCCATGTCGACAGGCAAGTCGACAGGCATGTCGACACCCCTGTCGACATGCCTGTCGACAGCCCTGTCGACATGCTTAGGCGGGAATCCTCCCGCCTGGCCCCGCTAGTTCTAAATTTAAATTTAAATTTAAATTCCTAATTCTGTTTTTAGCTCTAATTTTTCTGCAAACTTCTTTGGGCCATAACCGGGCCATACGGACTCCGTTTTTCGAAAGCTCGGACTCTATTTCGCGTATTTTTCCGAGACGAACGCAATAACGCAGCCCGTTACCCCCAATTCCCACATCTGAGATTATTTATCCTGTAATTAGTGAATTTTAGTATTAACTAAAATTCGGGGTGTTACATCTTCCGTTTCCCCCTAGGTTATCCAAGGAGGGAATACTTTAGCTTGATCCGGATTTCTCTTTGCTTGAAGTGCTTAAAGTATGGCTTGGCTCTGTACAGCTTCCGTTCTATGGGGATTATGATTTTAAACCATGCATTTTGAAGGCTTATGTTCAAGACTGTTATTTTGTACTTGAATTCTGAGATTTGAAAGGATGTAACCATATTGATTCCAGTTTCCGCCGTAATAAAGTTAAAAATTTTCAAGTACCGTTTTATCTGTCTTGTAAGTTTCTATTCTGTTTACTAAAATGCTCTACCAAGGTTAAGGCATTCCCTTTGTGAGTGACCTTAACGGAGGTGGGGTGTAACACTTGGTATCAAAGCTGAAGGTTACCGAATTTGATAAAGAATTTTTGAAAACTATTTTCAAAAAGGTTTTGAAAAGGAAGTATTTTCAAAATTAAAGCTTATTTTGAAAAACATGATCCCCAAGAGCCCTATATCTTTCTTTCAGTCCTTTTTGTATTGAACCTTTCCTTTTTCGTTTCAGCATGTCTGAAGCTTCTGAGATACCAGAGGGTGTACATGTACCCAGCTGGTTCCGTCAATATCTTGAGGCTAGGACCGCCGCCGCAGGTCCAGCAAATGATCCCCCTCCTCCTCCGCCCCCTCCTCGTGCAATTGCTTTCTCAAAGATCTGTAGAGATTTTAGGGCCATGGGTGGAAAGGATTTCAAGGGAACTGAATCATTCGTCGAAGCGAGGAACTGGCTAAAAGAAACTGAGGATCTATTCGTTATCTTCGAGGTGGACGACAGGCAGAAGGTGCAGTTGGCCGTATGGCTGCTCAAAGACGAAGCTTCCTACTGGTGGGAAGTCACTAACGCCGAGAGGCCGGTTGAGACATGGATGGATTTCAGATCGAGGTTTGAAACAAAATTTCTCTCGCAAGCTGAATGGAGTTTACAACTGGAAAAGTTCTTATCTCTTAAGCAAGGAAGTATGACGGTCAAGGAATACGTCAACCAGTTCAACCAACTAGCTAGGTTCGGATTGGATTTAGTCAACACCCAGCATAAAAGGGCTCTCCGCTTTGTTAAAGGATTAAACGAGCCACTGCACAGCCTATCCATGACCCATGTACCCATGGGAGCGACTTACGAGAGATTGGTGGACATGGCACTACTACACGAGGAAGACAAGGGCCCGAAAGAGACAAAGAAGGAAGAACCACAGAATAAGAAAACGGGGCCCAAAAAGGAAACACAAAAGAAGGATGAAAAGACTGAAGATAAGAAGGGGAAAAAGTTCTTTACTTGTGGGAGCTCGACTCATCTGAACAAGGATTGCAGAAAAAGGAAAGGCACTTGCTTCAACTGTGGAGAGATGGGACACTTCACGAGGGACTGCCCGAAGAGACGAGGGCAAGGAGGGCAGGCGAACACTCTTAAGGCTAGTGGCTAGGATAGGAGTAGGAAAATTTCTATAGTAGGTTTAATTTCTTTATCTAATTATGGAGTCAAGATTTTTTCTGATTCTGGTATTTTGATTTTGTAATCGATACTCTGCACTTTAATACTAGTATTATTTCTGAATTCCGCTGTAGACTCAGACCCATAAGGGTTATGGCTCATCTGTTTGAGATTGGGTTTTGAGAGATATCTGTGTTAGGTGCCAAGTATGACGCATACACTCTAAGGTTTTGTGGGATATGATTTTATCATGCTTAGCTTCCGAAGAATCATTAGGGAACCTGATCTGTACCGGTAGTCTGTAAATATCTGAATACTTCTGGTAAAATTTCCAGTTTTGACATTGTCTAAAGAGGGTAACCCTCTGGGTGTCAATCTGATGTTGATTTCGGTCTTCGGGATTGACACTTAGGGGAATTATTTTCTGAACCAATGTCTGATAGGAATCAAGTTTTTTCTGTACCCGCTCCATCACTCGACTGTATCCTATCGATCGAATCTTCGAACTTTAGGTAGAAACTAATGGGTGTAAACATGTGTTTGAGACATGTCATGTTTGATGGTTGCAAGTGGATGCAAGTGGTTGCTAGTGGTTGCCCGTGGATGCATATACACACACTAGGCACTAGATCGGCTCGAAAACACTCTCATACTGCATATGGATGTGTGAGCATTTTAAATTTTTATGGATGCAAAATGGTTGAATCAGCACATGGATGTTGCATATGAGTGGATGGTTGTGCACTCATATAGAAATGATATGTATCAAATAGGAAAATTGCATACATATTGGTCTCATGGCACTAACATACTTCGCATTAAGGAGGTCAACTGAATCAGTAGACGGCCTGGTCTTTGCATTAGATAAGGAACATATACACACACTTTTGCAAATGTTCATACAGCACTAGAAATTTCTAAGGACAATGAATGCCTGTGTTTGATGGTTGAGTAGATGGTTGTTTGGATGATTAGGATATACATTCTTCTTGACTTGAAGATTTCGAGGACGAAATCCTTTAAGGAGGGGAGAATGTAACACCCAGTATTTTCTATGAACCTAAGAATTACAAATCTGAGTATAGTTAAAATATAAAATCAAAAATAAGGGAAACGGGTTTCGCGGTTGCGTTCGTCTCGGAAAAATACGCGAAATAGACTCCGAAATTTCGTAAATCGGACTTAGTATGACCGAGATATGGCCTTCAGAAGTTTCACGAAAAATCAGAAAAACGAAACAGATTTCAAAAATGCAGAAAACGAGCCAGGCGGGAAAATTCCCGCCCAGACCAGGTCGACTGGGGAGTCGACCTGGGTGTCGACCTAGTGGTCGACCTCCCCCCAGGTCGACTGGGGAGTCGACCTGGGTGTCGACCTGGGGGTCGACCTCCCTGGTCGAGCCAGGTCGGCCTGGGTGCATCTGGATGGGTTTTTGGGCTGTCTGTGACGAATTCTTGCGGTTCTGATCTGTTTTAGGGTTTATCTAAAGGCCTAAAACAACTAACTACACCTATAAATAGATCCTAAGACCTAGCCTCCTCGACACATAATTCTATTCTGCTTCTTCTCTGCCTCTGTTCTAATAAAAATAAAAATGGCGTCGCTACTCTACTAGAATCAAAACTAGAAGCTAATCAACATCAACCTAAGCAATTCAATTCAAATTTGAGATAAAAGCTTCTGCAACAATTCTGCAACAACTAAAGTTCTTTCTTTAATCCAATCAAGGCAAGTACAGTTATTCTCCGCTATAAACGTTAATTTTGATTGTGACATGAATTCTAAACCTGAATCTGAGGTTATATCTGTTCTGTTCTGATTTGATTTATCTTATTCTGTACCTCTTTCCTCTTTCTGTTCTATAGCCAGGCTACCATGAGCCTGAGCCAATCTCATAAGAGATCAACATACGCTAAAATATTTGGGACAATCAAATGAATGTGCATAAATTGGGCATGACCGATATGTGACTAATTTAAGGAAAGAACATAGGTTGAACTTGGAACATAAATCTAAGGCATAAATTGGACTGATCTGTGACTGAATTGAATAAAGGACATAGGTTGTAAACTAGATCTATATCTGTGCATATATGACAGTTTGGGAATATCATATGATAATATATGACTTGTAATATCTGGAATATTAAGATCTGAACTAAAGGACATTTCTTAGATCTAGATCCTTGGACATATTATGACTTGGGCTGAAACGAACATGTTGTTTAGGCATAAAGGACCTATATTAAAATAGGATAACTATAAATGTGAACACGCCTAAATATGGATTTTTGGATAATTAGCAATAAAGGCTATAACTTGGCATAATTCATACCATGATTTGGGAATTTACCTATTGAGTTAGGTCTACCCATGATCATCTACTCAACCTTTGTTTTATATGAATCTAGGAATATGTTTTTGAGTTTTTAGAGATTCTTCTGTACTATGCAATGTTTAACTAAAAATCTGTAGCCTATGTTGAATTATGAATTATGACCATGATTTGGCATATAATTGTAGGCTAAATTTATTGAATCGCCTAAATCTGCTAAACTAAATCTGTAGATATGCCTAATTTGTTATCTGTCATCTGCTAAGTCTATTGAAGATGCCAAATCTGCTAAATCTGTTATCTGCTCTGCTAATCCGCTTAATCTGTTGAAATGCCGATCCTGCTGATTTGTTAAGTTGCCTAATCTGCTAGTTCTGTTATATGGCCTAAACTGCTAATTAAATGGAAATGCCTAGTCTGTTAAATTTGTCTGTTGAGATGCCTAATCTGTTATATGCCAAAATCTGCTAAGTGCTAAATCGGTTAAATCTGTTAAATCACCCAATCTGCTAAAATCTATTACCTGCTATATCAGTTGAGTCGATGTGATCATTCTGTTATTGATATAATCTGAATTGGCATATATATTGGGCATGCGCATTAACGGTAAATAATTAATTAATTGGCCGCAAAGATGAATATGGCTAACTCGAGGTTAGAATGAGTTTGCGACGTAAATCTGCCCGGAACCGCCCGGCACATCCAGTGGCCGCAAACAATAGGTTCTAATGTGAGAAGTTAGTCATAACCTGCTTAAGACACGAGGTTAGGTCTGGCTTGTGGCAGAAGTCTGCCCGGAACCGCCCGGCACATCCAGCGGCCACAAGCTAGCGACTTAATGTGAGAGGTCTGGGCATGAATAATTAATTAATGCAAATCTAAGATAAGAATGACGTCTAAAACGTATTGGGGAAAAATAGGGTTAAACCAACTGGATTAATAGGTGTAGAAAACCCGTCCATGAATCTGTAGGCCCAATACAAAGTTAGACAAATATGAAAAATCTGTACATCTGATCTGTTAGTCTGAAAACTTGTTAACTTAATCTGTGAACTAGTAAATCAGAATTCTGTATGTCTGAACTTGTAAACCAATTAATCTGAAAACTGTTAGTCTGGGGACACAAGGTTAGGAGGGGAATTACTTGTGTCATCTGTTGTTTGGGACCCATATTAGTCAGTAACCCTTTCTGGTATCAAAACTTTGACCCAACAGTTGGTAGGGTCCGGGCACGCTTACTAAACTAATTATAAGTGGTTCATTCTGATAATGGTGATGGGTGTTGATGGTGCTTTCCAACCGGGTCATGTGCGTGCATGGATCCCGGTCTGCCTCTGAGGATGTAAGACGGCGTGACATCTGTAAATAGGTCTGTGCCAATTGGTTGTCACTTTAGGGAGTGATACACCCTACTGTGGGGCCGACACAGGATATTTATGTATTAGGGAGCCGATCGCTTGGGGTAGGGTTTTAGGGTACACTTAGTTCTGTCTGTTTCTGTTGGTACCGTCTTCTTCTGTTGGGTGGTAACACCTGTCTGTTTCTGTGTGGTACCGTCTGTTCGGGTGGTAAAGGCCCATTACTAGTGTACACCTAATTCTACATTCTGTTTCCGTAGGGATTAATCTGTTTCTGCTTCTGTCTGTTTCTGATCGGGTAGTAAAGGCCCATTATTAGCATTCTGTTTCTGTTAAGTTATTCTGTACCCGTTCCTGCTTCAGTTTAGACATTAGGGTGACACCTAATTCTGTTATACTAGTATTAGTGCAGAGAAGTATGAAGCAATAGTTTATGTCATTCTGTTCTTTTGTTATATTTGCTACACCTGTTACAGTTATCTCACATCCAGTTTTATGTTCATGTCATATTATTATTATCTTTTCATATGCTGAAAGTCACTGGACTTGCCAGACTTTTTGTCTGACCCTTGTTGTTTCGCCTCCTTTCTTCCGTTTCCCCCTGGTTATCCAAGGAGGGAATACTTTGGCTTGATCCGGATTTCTCTTTGCTTGAAGTGCTTAAAGTATGGCTTGGCTCTGTACAGCTTCCGTTCTATGGGGATTATGATTTTAAACCATGCATTTTGAAGGCTTTTGTACAAGACTGATATTTTGTACTTGAATTCTGAGATTTGAAAGGATGTAACCATATTGATTTCTGTTTCCGCCGTAATAAAGTTAAAAATTTTCAAGTACTGTTTTATCTGTCTTGTAAGTTTCTGTTCTGTTTACTAAAATTCTCTACCAAGGTTAAGGCATTCCCTTTGTGAGTGACCTTAACGGAGGTGGGGTGTTACAGTCCAAGTTTGCGTAAATCGCACCCCGTATGAAGAAGATATGTCCTTCAGAAGTTTCAATAAAAACCAGCCCGAAATTCAAATTTCAGATTTCAAAATTCAAAACAAACACCCGGGCTGGGAGGGAAAATTCCCGCCCAGGACCCAGGTCGACACTAGGGTCGACCTGGGTAAACAGGTTGACACTAGGGTCGACCTCCCCCCTTTTCCAGATCTGTAGACAGATCCATTTTTCTACACCTGGACGCCTTTCTGACAGGATTCGTGAGCTCTAACCAATTTAAACACCCCCAAACCTAGCTTTCTCTCCACACAATTTCATTTTGTTTATACTTTGCCTCTATTCTAATTAAAAATAAAAATGGCGTCGCTACTCTGCTGGAATCAAAACTAGGATTAATGCATCTTCTTCCAATCTGAATAGAATTAATAGAGAATCAAATCTAACCTATAGACTATGCCAATGGAGCGCTATTCAGTGTCAGAATAGAGATCCCAGAAATCAAGATTTACCTTTTCAATTTTGAGTACAGTTATTTTCAGGTATGAAATTTAATAATTATCTTGGCATTTTTGTGAATCTGGATCTGAGGTTATGCATACTTTTCTGTGGATCTATCTTGTTAATGTTATTGTGACCGTTCTATATCTGCTCCCTCTTTTCTTCCTTTTTTTTACAGCCAGGCTACCACGAGCCTGCGCCAAATCTCATAAGAGATTAACGCACAAATGCTAAATTTTGTGACAAATAATGGATAATTAATAATTGTACATGACTGATCTTTGACTGATTTGAGAAAAGAACATAGGTTGTAAATTAAGATCTGGAATCAGTGCATGCTATGTATGATAGACGGTGATTTGGAAGAATAATTATTATATGATAGCATATGACTTGGAATTTGGAATATAATGCATGTTATAGTGCAAGATCTAATTTTGAGGACATAATTCATGATTAAAATTTAAGATCTAGATTTGGGGCATATTTTATATCACGATCTATGACTTGAAAAGAAAAGAAGGATTTGTGACTTAGGAATAAAGATCTATGTTAAAATAGGATAACTATTAATGTGAATGCGCCTAAATATGGGTTTTTGGATATTTGACATCCTAAGCTATAATTTGGCATAATTCATATAGCATATCATGATTTGGGGCTTTTAGAGAATATTCTGTACTGTGTAAAGTTTAACTAAAATTTGGGCATATGTTGTATTATGAATTATGACCATGATTTAGGCATGTAAGTTTAGGCTTAATTTATGATTAGGCAAGATATGTGAATAGAATTTTAGAAATGTTTAATCTGTTGAATTACCTAATCTGCTAAATCTGTTATCTCCTAAACCTGTTGTCTGCTAAATCTGTTGAATTGCCTAATCCGCTAAATCAGTTATCTACTAAATCTGTTGAATTGCCTAATCTGTTAAATCCGTTATCTGCTAAATCTGTTGAATCGCCTAATCTGCTAGATTTGTTATCTATTGAATTGCCTAATCTGTTGAAAGCTAAATGATTGTAATTTGGGTATGAAAATCCGTAGGCTCGATTTAAGATTGAATAAAACATGGAAATTTGATTAATCTGCTATAACCTGTAAAGAAGTTTAATCTGTTAAATGAACAGAATTAGTTTGATATCTGTATAATCTGTATTGGAATGAATTGGCTATGACACGAGGTTAGACTCTGTTTGCGGTAGAAGCCTACCCGGAACCAACCGGCTTAACCAGCAACCGTAAACCGTCAGTCTAATGTGACAGATCGTAGGCAAAACTAAAATATGCTTAGAAACGAGGTTAGGTCTGGTTTGTGGAAGAAGTCTGCCCAGAAACGCCCGGCACATCCAGCGGCCACAAGCTACCGACCTAATGTGAGAGGTCTATGCCTTAATATTTAATTAATGCAAATTTAATAGAAATGTGGTGTCTAAAAACGTGTTGGTTGGATAGGGTTAAACCAACTAGACTGATGAATCTAATAAACCCGTTTCGTGAATCTGTAAGCCCAATACAATGTTAGACAATCTATAAGTCTGTTAAATCTGTACATCTAATCTGTTAATCTGAAAACTTGTTAACTTGATTGTCTGATCTGTGAACTAGTAATCTAAACTCTGTCTGAAATCTGTGAACAAGTTAATCTGAAATCTGTTAGTCTGGTGACACAAGGTTAGGAGGAGAATTACTTGTGTCATCTGTAGTTTGAGACCCATATTAGTCAGTAACCCTTTATGGTATCAAAAAACTTTGACCCTACACTATGTAGGGGTCCGGGCATGCTTACTGAACTAATTATAAGCGGTTCATTCTGATAATGGCGAGGGGTGTTGATTGTAACGGCTGGAAAATTTTGACTCCTCGAGAGTCGAAATTCCGAGATGTTAGTGAAAGAAAGTAGAGGGTGAGGAAGAAAAGATAGAACTAATAGAATAGAAGAAGAAGAAGAAGAACTTACATCATCAGAGTAAACACGAATCTCACAGCGGAACGAATAAAACATAACATAACTTTGAAATACAAATCAGTACTCATATATACATACCATTTCAAAGTACAACACTTAACAACACAGCGGAATAATAATAGCTATAATCCTAAAGCCTCCTGCTCCAAGCTCTCCAAGTGTATCTATAAAATCCCGACTACTTGACTGCCCGTACAAATTTAGGCACCCAAGAGTTGAGGGAAAACAAACAAAATAAACTCCGGGTCAGCCATGGGACTGGTGTGAATAAAACTCCAACACTTGGTTAAGTAAAGGATATCTTTCTGCTATTATAATAATGTCTAAATACAAATAGATATCAATCTAGCAGAACGCTTGCATCTCACGTTCCACATACATAGTATACAAATAAAACCGTGAGCGCTTATTGGAGATTGGATTCCAACAGACAAGGTATGGGAGCACCTTCCGATCAGTGTACTCTAGAGGAGATACACTAGGGTTCAACAAGAACTTCTTGCAACCCGGCCACACATGACCGTCCACTCATTTAGCTTGAGTGTAACGAATATGTTATCACCGATGGTTGGGATCAGCAACCATCCTTCTCGATAAGGGACATCATTGAAATAGATTATAAAGAAGTACAATTGAATATTCTCTAGATGGTGATAATACACTCTGCTTGGGTATGGCCCAACTAGCTATGCTGCCTAGCACAACTTCTGTTATTTCCCGGTTGTGTGGTTTTGAGGTCACGTTTATCACTTTGACAGATTATTTCTTCAATTACTTTGAATGCCACATCGTCAAACCTGCCAAATCATTATCGATTTCTCAAGGCATCACGGGTATAAAAGCTAAGAGAAATGAATTTCTCTGCCACCAACGTAATACGTTTAAAGAGATCAACATATATGATTCGTTAAGAATACTTTGTCAGACACTAGTCCATATACGTTGTCCTGAGACTGAACAAACCGAAGGTACTATTCAGTGAATCCATACTACCTAGGCTTTTCACAATAGCCCTTGCACTTTACACCGTCTTCAATTATCTTCAGCATACTTGATTCGCAACGCTTATGCCAATACGGAGTGGTTCTTTGGATAATAATCCAACCGGTCTCTCCATATTAACAACGTAAAAATGGTCAAAACTTTGATAGTCTGTGATTCAACTATCAAATGAAAACATGTCGGTGTACAAACAACGATCTTATTTCCAAATGGAAATTCGATCGATCAATCATCATATACATATATATGTTCATATTTCCTTATTTCATGTATTTAGAAAATATATGTTATTAATCATTGGAAAACATTTCCATAGCTTATTTACGCATCACTATTATTTCACAACTATCAGTCCCGAAAGGTAAACCACTAAGAGAACAACTCCTAAGTATAAATCCCGAAGGTTGAAATCAACATTTGATCTTTACTTAAGACACCGTTCAACTTAACAAATCTCCAGTCAGTTTCTAAATTTGCTTAACTCTATTTCTAAATTTCTTATTATGAAAACATTTCATTTTCTATGTTTAGAAAACATATCTGACTATATTTGGAAAACTTTTCCAAATCTCATTTACGGATTTCCAATGAACGTTGTATAAAACATCGTTTCGCTTAATCCATTTATCGCTTATTCCTTAACTTTATTCCTAATCAACCTTTTAGATCGAACCACAACTATTCCTTCGTCAATTCTGAAGTCAATCAAGTTGGGGTATAATTACTTCGCAGACCTTAATTGAACAACGTCCTTTACTGTGAAATAGATGAAGCTCATCACTCACTTTTTACAATCATCTGCTTACGCAAATTCTTGGATTCAGGTTACGAATCCACTTCTTAAATGAAAACGTTTGATTACAACAATAACTTTATAATTCCTACTTCTACAATATCTAACATAAATTATAAATTTACTTCCTAACTCGAATAATTTAACAGACACCTAATTTCTAAATCAATAACTAAATCTTGATTTAATCCCTGGAAAGTAAATAGTACTTTCCTAAATTCGCTATAATCGAATTCGACATATAACTCTCTTTCGAGAAATCTCTATTCAGTTAACTCTCCCTTTTTAATAACTTATATTCGATAAACTCTATTTCGATTAACTTCTATCGAATAACTAATATTCGAATAACTCTTCTTGGTTGGTTATATTTCATTAACTCTTATCGAATAACAAATATTCGATTTTCTTAAATGTGTCAATTCTTATCGAATAACTAACATCCGATTAACTTAAATGGATTTACTCTTATCGAATAACTTTTTCGATTAACTTAACTCAATTTTCTTAACTCGATTATCTCAACTTGATTACTTAACTCGATGACTTAAGTCGATAAATCTTAACTCGATAACTTAACTTAACCCAAATCGATTAACTCAACTCTAATCGATTAACTTAATTTGATTTACTCCTTCGAATAACTAATTCGAATAACTTAATTGATTAACTCCTTCGAATAACTAATTCGAATAACTTACCTTCGAATAACTGCTATTCGATTTACTCTAACTCGATTAACTTAATTCTAATCGATTTACTCCATTTCGATTCAACTTAATTCAAATCGATTAACTTAACTCAAATTGATTAACTCTTTTCGAATAACTAAATTCGATTTAACTCTTCTCGAATAACTACATTCGATTAACTCAAATTGAATAACTAATATTCAATTAACTCTTACGTGTTTAACTCTATTCGAATGACTAATTCGAATAACTCTAATGTGTTTAACTCTATTCAAATATCTAATTCGAATAACTCATTTCAAATAACTAAATTCTATTAACTCCTTTTTATAACGTTTATTCATTTCAAAAGATTTCCTTTTTACAACGTTTATCCATTTGTAAAGATTAACTTTTTACAACGTTTATCCATTTATAAAGATTTACTTTTAGTAACGGTTCTTCACTTTATAAATGTCCTTTTAATATCGTTTCTCCCCTTCTAAGGATTTTCCTTTAACAACGTTTATTTACTTCATCGGTGTTAAAAACAATTTCTACTTCTCTGTATTAGTTCAAACTTATATATCCCATTTATCAAACAATAAATATTTTATTTAATTTATAAAACATTATTTATAAATTAAATCTTCTTACTTTATCTATTAAAAATAGATTTCCTATTTAATATCTCCTAAAAATCCATATCGTGTTATACTTGTGTGCGAAGCACGTGTTTGAATCTATCCTTGTATAATTCTGTTTATTTTCCGAACAAGTGTTCCTTTATTTATTCCCTAAATAAATATTTCTTTATTTCATTTATTTATAATCTAAATAAATGTTCCTTTATTTATTTCCTAAATAAACATTCCTTTATATTCAAATTCATTTATTTTCTAGATAAATGTTTCTATTTTATTTCATTTATTTATTTTCTAATTAAATAAATGTTTTCCTTTTATAAAATCCTATCGATTTTATAAATAAGGTTCATTTTCAATATAAACATTGAAAATCCCCTTATTAACATTTCGGTATGTTACGGTATTCAATCATATCAAATCACGATGTTCAATATCGTCCAAGCACATATAATCTCCCCAAGATTTTATATCACATTATATAACAATATATGAAAAACAATAAAATAACTGTTGAGGAATCCAGTCGGATTCCTCCAACCTGTTTCCCTACATCACAGATGTTAGACAATATAGATAACATCACTTTCAGTTCCATATGATATATTCTGTTAAACAGAATCAATATAGAAATTTAACTAACTGACTAGCAGTTCAATCAAACAATCAACACACAGTCAAACAGACAATTTTAACAGTTCTAACAATACAACATGAAATTATAAACTGTTCAGAGTTAGTGAGATTTACTCACATTGGCAGTTCATCGTTAAAGAACGATAAACTGTTGCTTGATTTGAATAAAACAGTTTATTTCGCCATAAATTCAGACGAGCTCCAATGGACCTCCAGTCAATCACATTTGGTAGTCGTCGTCCATACGATCCCAACGGATCTTGTTTCGCTTGATTCTTTTCTACCCGGCCCAATGCCACATAATAAAGCCCACGTCCCCAACCCAGATGAACAGTTCTGTCTCCTTTCAGTTGAGAAATCGCGATATACTCCTCCTTCCTGATGCATGAAATAGTTGATTCCCTTATTTGTTTTTCCATCATGTTGACCACCGGTTATATCGTCTAAAGCCTCAAAGGCATGCAGCGTTTGTTCCAACCCATTCCCTGTACCATCCTTGCTGCCATCGCCTTTGGCCCATAACAAATTGTTTAATCCGTCTGCAACGCAAATTCACCTTTCTGAATGATTTCCAGCGCAACCTAAATCCACTTCACCATCCCGTGTTCTCCCTTAACCATTTCTGCGCGGATCAACACTTCGACAACATGCCGACCTTCTTCTCATCTCACCCTCTTCTTCCTCGTACCAAAATAAAACACCCAGCTCACATCGGTCCATTACACCCTTTAACTTCACCGACCCCTGCTACTTCCTATTTCCTCCCCTTCAAAACTTCATCCACTTAAGACTAGATAAAGACACACCTGCACCATACTCTCCAGATCCGAGACCCCCTCCTCGTTGCCACAAACTGCTCCAGGCATCAACTTCGGTCATCACCTCAACGTTTGTGCACGCCTTCCCCTGTCTATGAATCTCGCACGTGAGCTCCTTGTTGAGAACCAGTTCGAATGTGATAGAAACACAATAGAAACAACCTAGATCGAAGAGAAGAAACCGCCCAGATCTCGCATATATAATGTTTGTAGTATCAAGTAATTTATTTGGATTTACTGTGGCTTTTTGAAACACAAGAGTTTCATATTTTTCTTTTGATGATTTTCTCAGTCCCGAAAGAAAGAGGAAGCTTTGCGGTATTTATATTTGATTCATTTACAGAAGACTTGGGCTAAGACTTTACTTTGTCCACGTTTTAGCATTTAGGACACACACAAACGAAACAATAACTGGTGGCTAAACAAAGGAAGGTGTGGCCTTATTTCGATCAGGGAAAAAGAGTGATATTGTTTAGCTTAAGTTTTGGCTTGGTCACCCCGTTTTTATTTGCTCCTAAGTTTTAGATTATAAAACTTAACGTACCTCGTTTCATAAATTCCTTCCACCGACAGACTGAAATAGAGATACCGTTGTTTCGAGCTCAGTGCCCCGATCCCAAAAATATAATAATACCGGTAGATTAACTCATATTTTGAAACCCCAAAACGTTGATTACAGGGTGCAAAATACTCCAACTAAAAAGTTGCTCATTTAATTTATTAAAAATTACCATAAAATACTAAAAATTAAATTATCACTACGCCTCAAAAGAACCTCGTCTAAATTCGAATCCGATATCTAGTTATATTGAAAAACCCTTTTATAACATATATAAAGCGTCGCAAATTATAAAGGAATTCCACAACGACTTTTCTGAAATTTGATTTGGACGTAAATCAAAATCTACAAGATGAAATCCCGATTTTTCTCTTCCACTAGAAAGATATACTCCACCGGCCCCACACATTTCTTGTTTCATAGAAATGCGGCTTAAAACAGATTCTGTATATTCAGTTGAAGTTCAAATCGCCAAATTGCGAACTGCCGCGACGTTTCAGGTTCGTTTTAATTATAATTATAAATTATAAGTTCAAACATTTTACTTTAAGTTATCGATATCGCCAAATCGATATATAAATAATTAAATAAATTAATTATTCGACAGCTAACCAAACGCGCCATTACAGACTTCCCCCCTTAAAATAATTTCGTCCTCGAAATTGCTAAGTTAGAAAAATGCTACTAACTCTACTAACTAGACTTAAAAATCCTTTTTTTGTTTACCTCTAAATTTTAGTTTCGACTGGACTCATTTAATTTTAATTAATTTATTAACTCATTTCCGACTAACTAAAATTTTCAAAAATTCTAAAATTTTTCTAACACCTTAAATTTTCGAAAAATTTCGCCATAACCTCCTTTGTACGGCTCAATATGTCAAACCACAACTCGCCTCTCTAGGCCTCCTCCAATTCAAAAGGAAATCAAAATAGCCAAGCGGCTTGCCAATTCGGCTCATACAATCCAAACTCATATATGATATAAACTTGTACCTTTTTGTCGGGCATTTAACTCTATCCCTTTCATCTGCTACCACTTCAACATATACCAATGTTATCCATTCCAACTGATCTCCAATCAGTTCATATCCTCAAATCCAAATCGAATTTCACTCGAACTCTAATATCAAATTCCAAATTATCGACTTATCAATTTGGTTCCATTCTAGATTATCTCTAATCCAATTCAATTTTATTTAACTAGGTTCAAGCTAAATTTCAATTTATTTTTACCATCTCATTTTATCTAACTTCATTAGTTAAATTTTAATTCCAGAACTTAAGTTCCTGGGTTTCTTTCAAATCAATTTGAAATCATAATGCCAATTCAAAACCTTTGAATTTCTAAACAACTTGTTTTCTCAAAACAATTCAAAAACAAAACCTTTGGTAGTAATCCGTCACTTAGAACTCGAAAATGAACACTGATGATGTCTAGATTCATCATCAAAATCTATTTTCCAGCTATCGAAGTGAGTTCAATACTATATCATTTTCAATTTGAAAAACATTTTCAAAATCTCCCAGGAACTTAAAATTTCCTTATTTTAATTCCAAGTCTGATTTAAATTCATATTTAATTCAAACTATTTCATATATTACATTCATATGAATTCTGATTGGTCATTTATAACCATTTCACCCTTTTATAATCTTATTCGATTATAATAACAACCAACACAATCAATATACTATAATAATTTCAAGATATATATTTCTTCTATAAACAAATATATTTTGGGAAAAATTATTTCATTTACCCTCTTTCAAAACATACCATGACGTTTCATCGTATTCGAGTGTTTAGTAACCCTTATCGATACAGTGGATCAAACAGATCGACCAGAATTCATAAGCCACTCAACCATGGAGTCTCCACAATATAAAACCATTTTATATTGAATAACAATTACGCGCTCATATATATACACTCAAACTCAATCTAGGATATTACTAATCCCATCTCTATCGAGTTATGCCACAGAGCCAGGGTAATCACTTAACTTAAGCTCTGATACCAACTGTAACGGCTGGAAATTTTCGACTCCTCGAGAGTCGAAAATTCCGAGATGTTAGTGAAAGAAAGTAGAGGGTGAGGAAGAAAAGATAGAACTAATAGAATAGAAGAAGAAGAAGAACTTACATCATCAGAGTAAACACGAATCTCACAGCGGAACGAATAAAATATAACATAACTTTGAAATACAAATCAGTACTCATATATACATACCATTTCAAAGTACAACACTTAACAACACAGCGGAATAATAATAGCTATAATCCTGAAGCCTCCTGCTCCAAGCTCTCCAAGTGTATCTGTAAAATCCCGACTACTTGACTGCCCGTACGAATTTAGGCACCCAAGAGTTGAGGGAAAACAAACAAAATAAACTCCGGGTCAGTCATGGGACTGGTTTGAATAAAGCTCCAACACTTGGTTAAATAAAGGATATCTTTCTGCTATTATAATAATGTCTAAATACAAATAGATATCAACCTAGCAGAACGCTTGTATCTCACGTTCCACATACATAGTATACAAATAAAACCGTGAGCGCTTATTGGAGATTGGATTCCAACAGACAAGGTATGGGAGCACCTTCCGATCAGTGTACTGTAGAGGAGATACACTAGGGTTCAACAAGAACGTCTTGCAACCCGGCCACACATGACCGTCCACTCATTTATCTTGAGTGTAACGAATATATTATCACCGATGGTTAGGATCAGCAACCATCCTTCCCGATAAGGGACAACATTGAAATAGATTATAAAGAAGTACAATTGAATATTCTCTAGATGGTGATAATACACCCTGCTTGGGTATGGCCCAACTAGCCATGCGGCCTAGCCCAACTTCTGTTATTTCCCGGTTGTGAGGTTTTGAGGTCACGTTTATCACTTTGACAGATTATTTCTTCAATTACTTTGAGTGCCATATCGTCATACCCGCCAAATCATTATCGATTTCTCAAGGCATCACGGGTATAAAAGCTAAGAGAAACGAATTTCTCTGCCACCAACGTAATACGTTTAAAGAGATCAACATATATGATTCGTTAAGAATACTTTGTCAGACACTCGTCCATATACGTTGTCCTGGGACTGAACAAACCGAAGGTACTATTCAGTGAATCCATACTACCTAGTCTTTTCACAATAGCCCTTGCACTTTACTCCGTCTTCGATTATCTTCAGCATACTTGATTCGCAACGCTTATGCCAATACGGAGTGGTTCTTCGGATAATAATCCAACCGGTCTCTCCATATTAACAACGTAAAAATGGTCAAAACTTTGATAGTCTGTGATTCAACTATCAAATGAAAACATGTCGGTGTACAAACAACGATCTTATTTCCAAATGGAAATTCGATCGATCAATCATCATATACATATATATGTTCATATTTCCTTATTTCATGTATTTAGAAAATATATGTTATTAATCATTGGAAAACATTTCCATAGCTTATTTACGCATCACTATTATTTCACAACTATCAGTCCCGAAAGGTAAACCACTAAGAGAACAACTCCTAAGTATAAATCCCGAAGGTTGAAATCAACATTTGATCTTTACTTAAGACACCGTTCAACTTAACAAATCTCCAGTCAGTTTCTAAATTTGCTTAACTCTATTTCTAAATTTCTTATTATGAAAACATTTCATTTTCTATGTTTAGAAAACATATCTGACTATATTTGGAAAACGTTTCCAAATCTCATTTACGGATTTCCAATGAACGTTGTATAAAACATCGTTTCGCTTAATCCATTTATCGCTTATTCCTTAACTTTATTCCTAATCAACCTTTTAGATCGAACCACAACTATTCCTTTGTCAATTCTGAAGTCAATCAAGTTGGGGTATAATTACCTCGCAGACCTTTATTGAACAACGTCCTTTACTGTGAAATAGATGAAGCTCATCACTCACTTTTTACAATCATCTGTTTACGCAAATTCTTGGATTCAGGTTACGAATCCACTTCTTATATGAAAACGTTTGATTACAACTATAACTTTATAATTCCTACTTCTACAATATCTAACCTAAATTATAAATTTATTTCCTAACTCGAATAATTTAACAGACACCTAATTTATAAATCAATAACTAAATCTTGATTTAAACCCTGGAAAGTAAATAGTACTTTCCTGAATTCGCTATAATCAAATTCGACGTATAACTCTCTTTCGAGAAATCTCTATTCGATTAACTCTCCCTTTTTAATAACTTATATTCGATAAACTCTATTTCGATTAACTTCTATCGAATAACTAATATTCGAATAACTCTTCTTGGTTGGCTCTATTTCATTAACTCTTATCGAATAACAAATATTCGATTTTCTTAAATGTGTCAATTCTTATCGAATAACTAACATCCGATTAACTTAAATGGATTTACTCTTATCGAATAACTTTTTCGATTAACTTAACTCGATTTTCTTAACTCGATTATCTCAACTTGATTACTTAACTCGATTACTTAACTCGATAAATCTTAACTCGATAATTTAACTTAACCCAAATCGATTAACTCAACTCTAATCGATTAACTTAATTTGATTTACTCCTTCGAATAACTAATTTGAATAACTTAATTGATTAACTCCTTCGAATAACTAATTCGAAAAACTTACCTTCGAATAACTGCTATTCGATTTACTCTAACTCGATTAACTTAATTCTAATCGATTTATTCCATTTCGATTCAACTTAATTCAAATCGATTAACTTAACTCAAATTGATTAATTCCTTTCGAATAACTGAATTCGATTTAACTCTTCTCAAATAACTACATTCGATTAACTCAAATTGAATAACTAATATTCAATTAACTCTTACGTGTTTAACTCTATTCGAATGACTAATTCGAATAACTCTAATGTGTTTAACTCTATTCAAATATCTAATTCGAATAACTCATTTCGAATAACTAAATTCGATTAACTCCTTTTTATAACGTTTATTCATTTAAAAAGATTTCCTTTTTACAACGTTTATCCATTTATAAAGATTAACTTTTTACAACGTTTATCCATTTATAAAGATTTACTTTTAGTAACGGTTCTTAACTTTATAAATGTCCTTTTAATAACGTTTCTCCCCTTCTAAGGATTTCCCTTTAACAGCGTTTATTTACTTTATCGGTGTTAAAAACAATTTCTACTTCTCTATATAAGTTCAAACTTATATATCCCATTTATCAAACAATAAATATTTTATTTAATTTATAAAACATTATTTATAAATTAAATCTTCTTACTTTATCTGTTAAAAATAGATTTCCTATTTAATATCTCCTAAAAATCCATATCGTGTTATACTTGTGTGCGAAGCACGTGTTTAAATCTATCCTTGTATAATTCTGTTTATTTTCCGAACAAGTGTTCCTTTATTTATTCCCTAAATAAATATTTCTTTATTTCATTTATTTATAATCTAAATAAATGTTCCTTTATTTATTTCCTAAATAAATATTCATTTATATTCAAATTCATTTATTTTCTAAATAAATGTTTCTATTTTATTTCATTTATTTATTTTCTAATTAAATAAATGTTTTCCTTTTATAAAATCCTATCGATTTTATAAATAAGGTTCATTTTCAATATAAACATTGAAAATCCCCTTATCAACATTTCGGTATGTTATGGTATTCAATCATATCAAATCACGATGTTCAATATCGTCCAAGCACATATAATCTCCCCCAGATTTTATATCACATTATATAACAATATATGAAAAACAATAAAATAACTGTTGAGGAATCCAGTCGGATTCCTCCAACCTGTTTCCCTGCATCACAGATGTTAGACAATATAGATAACATCACTTTCAGTTCCATATGATATATTCTGTTAAAAAGAATCAATATAGAAATTTAACTAACTAACTAGCAGTTCAATCAAACAATCAACACACAGTCAAACAGACAATTTTAACAGTTCTAACAATACAACATGAAATTATAAACTGTTCAGAGTTAGTGAGATTTACTCACATTGGCAGTTCATCGTTAAAGAACGATAAACTGTTGCTTGATTTGAATCAAACAGTTTATTTCGCCATAAATTCAGACGAGCTCCAATGGACCTCCAGTCAATCACATTTGGTAGTCGTCGTCCATACGATCCCAATGGATCTTGTTTCGCTTGATTCTTTTCTACCCGGCCCAATGCCACATAATAAAGCCCACGTCCCCAACCCAGATGAACAGTTCCGTCTCCTTCCAGTTGGGAAATCGCGATATACTCCTCCTTCCTGATGCATGAAATAGCTGATTCCCTTATTTGTTTTTCCATCATGTTGACCACCGGTTATATAGTCTAAAGCCTCAAAGGCATGCAGCGTTTGTTCCAACCCATTCCCTGTACCATCCTTGCTGCCATCGCCTTTGGCGCATAACAAATTGTTTAATCCATCTGCAACGCAAATTCACCTTTCTGAATGATTTCCAGCGCAACCTAAATCCACTTCACCATCCCGTGTTCTCCCTTAACCATTTCTGCGCAGATCAACACTTCGACAACATGCCGACCTTCATCTCATCTCACCCTCTTCTTCCCCGTACCAAAATAAAACACCCAGCTCACATCGGTTCATTACACCCTTTAACTTCACCGACCCCTGCTACTTCCTATTTCCTCCCCTTCAAAACTTCATCCACTTAAGACTAGATAAAGACACACCTGCACCATACTCTCCAGATCAGAGACCCCCTCCTCGTTGCCACAAACTGCTCCAGGCATCAACTTCGGTCATCACCTCAACGTCTGTGCACGCTTCCCCTGTCTATGAATCTCGCACGTGAGCTCCTTGTTGAGAACCAGTTCGAATGTGATAGAAACACAATAGAAACAACCCAGATCGGAGAGAAGAAACCGCCCAGATCTCGCATATATAATGTTTGTAGTATCAAGTAATTTATTTGGATTTACTGTGGCTTTTTGAAACACAAGAGTTTCATATTTTTCTTTTGATGATTTTCTCAGTCCCGAAAGAAAGAGGTAGCTTTGCGGTATTTATATTTGATTCATTTACAGAAGACTTGGGCTAAGACTTTACTTTGTCCACGTTTTAGCATTTAGGACACACACAAACGAAACAATAACTGGTGGCTGAACAAAGGAAGGTGTGGCCTTATTTCGATGAGGGAAAAAGAGTGATATTGTTTAGCTTAAGTTTTGGATTGGTCACCCCCTTTTTATTTGCTCCTAAGTTTTAGATTATAAAACTTAACGTACCTCGTTTCATAAATTCCTTCCACCGACAGACTGAAATAGAGATACCGTTGTTTCGAGCTCAGTGCCCCGATCCCAAAAATATAATAATACCGGTAGATTAACTCATATTTTGAAACCCCAAAACGTTGATTACAGGGTGCAAAATACTCCAACTAAAAAGTTGCTCATTTAATTAATTAAAAATTACCATAAATTACTAAAAATTAAATTATCACTACGCCTCAAAAGAACCTCGTCTAAATTCGAACCCGATATCTAGTTATATTGAAAAACCCTTTTATAACATATATAAAGCGTCGCAAATTATAAAGGAATTCCACAGTGACTTTTCTGAAATTTGATTTGGACGTAAATCAAAATCTACACGATGAAATCCCGATTTTTCTCTTCCACTAGAAAGATATACTCCACCGGCTCCACACATTTCTTGTTTCATAGAAATCCGGCTTAAAACGGATTCTGTATATTCAGTTGAAGTTCGAATCGCCAAATTGCGAACTGCCGCGACATTTCAGGTTCGTTTTAATTATAATTATAAATTATAAGTTCGAACGTTTTACTTTAAGTTATCGATATCGCCAAATCGATATATAAATAATTAAATAAACTAATTATTCGACAGCTAACCAAACGCGCCATTACATTGATGGTGCGTTCCAACCAGGCCATATGCATGCTTGGATCCGGTCTGCTCTGAGGATGTAAGACACCGTGACATCTGTATATAGGTCTGTCCCAATAGGTTGCCACTTTAGGTAGCGATACACCCTACTGTGGGGCCGACACAGGGTATTTATGTATTACGGAGCCGATCGCTTGGGAGTAGGACTTAGGGTACACTTAGTTCTATCTGTTTCTGTTGGAACCGCCTGTTTCTTTTGGGTGGTAACACCTGTCTGTTTCTGCGTGGTACCGCCTTAAGGGGTGGTAAAGGCCCATTGCTAGTGTACACCTAATTCTAACATTCTGTTTGCGTAGGGATTATTCTGTTTTCGTCTCTGATTCCATTTCCGTAATTTCTGTCTGTTGGGGTGGTAAAGGCCCATTAGTTGGGTGGTAAAGGCCCATTATTAGTATTCTATTTCTGTACCTTTTGTCTGTTGGGGTGGTAAAAACCCATTATTAGCATTCTGCCTGTGTTCGGGTGGTAAAGGCCCATTTCTAGCATTCTGTTTTTGTAGAGATTATTCTGTTTCCGTTTCTGTTTCAGTTTAGACAATAGGGTAACACCTAATCCTGTTATACTAGTATTAGTGAAGAGAAGTGAAAAGCTTAGCTTAGCCTATATCATTCTGTTTCTTCTGTTAACCTGCTATTTCTTTTACGGTTATCTCTCGTCTAGTTTTATTTACATGTCATGATACTATTATCTATTTATATGCTGAAAGTCACTGGACTCGCCAAACTTAGTATGACCTAGTTTTTTTTATCTCTTTTCTTTCCGTTCCCCCCTCCAGGTTTTCAGGGTGGAAACATAGGAGCTTGATTCAGATTCTCTCTGCTTGAAGTGTTTGAAGTATTGCTTGGCTTTGGTTATATCTTTCCATGGCAGTTTATGTTGGGGATTATGGCTCTAAAACTATGCATTCAGAAGGCTTTCGTACCAGACCGATATTTATGTACTTGAATTCCGATATTATGGTTTTTGAAAGATGTAACTATACTCAATTCTGTTTCTGTTGTAATAAAGTTATAAAATTTTCAAGTACTACTTTATCTGTCTTGTAAATTTCTATTTTGTCTACTAAAAACGCTCCATCAAAGTTAAGGCATTCCCTTCGCGAGTGACCTTAACAGAGGTGGGGTGTTACACTTGGTATCAGAGCTGAAGGTTACCAGATTTGATAAAAAGTTTTTGAAAACTATTTTCAAAAAGGTTTAAAAAGGAAGTATTTTCAAAAGTAGAATTTATTTTGAAAAACATAACTCCCAAAGCCATATGCCTATCTTTCTATCCTTTGTTTTAAATCTTCCCTTTTCTTTCGTTTCAGCATGTCTGGGGATCTTAACCTTCCGAAGGGCGTACTGATACCTGGCTGGTTCAGGAGGTACCTAGAAGCTAGGGCTAATGATGCGGCCCAGCAGACGTCTCTCCTCACCCAGCTGTAGCGGTTACTCCTCCTCCTCCTCGTGCATATGCTTTCTCAAAGATTTGTAGAGACTTTAGGGCCATGGGTGGAAAGGATTTCAAGGGAACTGAATCGTTTATAGAAGCAAGGAACCGGCTCAAAGAAACTGAGGATCTGTTCATTATATTCGAGGTGGACGATAGGCAGAAGATACAGTTCATTGTATGGTTGCTCAAAGACGAAGCTTCCTATTGGTGGGAAGTCACTAACGCTGAAAGACCTGTTGACACATGGATGGATTTCAGGATAAGGTTTGAGATGAAATTTTTCTTAGAAGCGGAAGAGAGTCTATACGTAGAGAGGTTCTTGGCGTTGAAGCAGGGGAAGTTATCAGTGAGAGAGTACGTCAACAAGTTTAATCAGTTGGCGAGATTCGGCTTAGATTTGGTAAATACAACGCATAAGAAGGCACTAAGGTTTGCTAAAGGTTTGAACGAGCCGCTACACAAATTGGCAATGTCTCACATTCCTATGGGGGCTACCTTCGAGAAAATAGTTGACATGGCATCGATGCATGAAGAGGAAACCAAAAGTGAGAAGAAAGAAGAAAAGCTTGAAGGACCACAGAACAAGAAGTTGGGGCCCAAAAAGGAAACACAAAAGAAGGATGAGAAGTCTGAATATAAGAAGCAGAAGAAGTGCTTTACTTGTGGAAGCTCGACTCATCTGAACAAGGATTGCAGAAAGAGGAAGGGCACCTGCTTTAACTGTGGTGAGATGGGACACTTCACTAGGGACTGCCCAAATAAACGAGGGTAAAGGAAGAGGACAGGTCCTTCTTCTGCAGGGCAGGCGAATACCCTCGAGGTTGGTGGATAGGAAAGAAATAAGAAAATTTATGTAGAAGGTTTAATTTCCTTATCTGATTATGGAGTTAGAACTCTTTCTGATTTTGGCATTTTGATTCTGTAATTGAAACTCTGCACTTTAGTACTAGTCTTGTTTCTGATCCCGCTACATAAGGGTTATGACTCATCTGTTTGAGATAAATTGGGGCTTGAGGGTATATGTGTTGGGCGTTAAGTTGACTATGATGCATACATTCTAGTTTTTCTGGGATATGGTGGGGTTTAATCATGCTTAGTATCCTAAGAATCATTTGATAATCTGATCTGTACCAGTAGTCTGTAAGTATCTTAATATTTCTAAAAAGGATAGGGTTTTTACTCGAAGCGTGAAGTATATTTCTAGTTCGGCATTTGTTTAATGGGAGTGATTCTCTGAGTATCAAACTGATGTTGATTTCGGTCTTCGGGGTTGATACTTAGGGGGTTATTCTCTTAAACAAATGTCTGATAGGATCAAAACTTTTGTTTTAATTGTACTTGCTTCTATCACTCGGCTGTATCCTATCGACCAAATCTTCGACCTTTACGTAGAAACTAATGGGTGTAAACATGTGTTTGAGACATGTTATGTTTGATGGTTGCAAGTGGATGCAAGTGGTTGCTAGTGGTTGCTCGTGGTTGCATATACACACATTAGGCACTAGATCGGCCCAAAAACACTCTCATACTGCATATAGATGTGTGTGCATTTTTAAAATTTTTATGGATGCAAAATGGTTGTCTCATCACATGGATGTTGCATATGAATGAACGGTTGTGCACTCATATAGAAATGATATGTATCAAATAGGAAAATCGCGTACATGCTGGACTCATGGCACTGACATAATTCGCATTGAGGAGGTCAACTGAATCAGTAGACCGCCTAATCTTTGCATTAGATAAGGAACATATACACACACTTTTGCATATGTTCATACAACATTAGAAGTTTTGTTAGGACAATGGATGCTAGTGGATGATGGTTGAGTAGATGGGTGATTGGATGGTAGAACACATTCTTCCTAACTTGAAGATTTCGGGGACGAAATCCTTTAAGGAGGGGAGAATGTAACACCCCGTAATTCCTGTGGACATAAGAATAAAAAATCAAAGAATAATTAAATTGTAACAAAATAATTAAGGGAAACGGGTTATGCCATTGTGTTCGTCTCGAAATTCTGCTTGGAATAGAGTCCAAGTTTGCGTAAATCGGACTACATATGAAGAAGATATGGCCTTCAGAAGTTTCAATAAAAACCAGCTCGAAATTCAAATTTCAGATTTCAAAATTCAAAACAGACACCCGGGCTAGGCGGGAAAATTCCCGTCCAGGACCCAGGTCGACACTAGGGTCGACCTCCCACCCTTTTCCAGATCTGTAGATAGATCCATTTTTCTGCACCTGGACGCCTTTCTGACCGGATTCGTGAGCTCTAACCTATTTAGACACCCCCAAACCTAGCTTTCACTCCACACAATTTCATTCTGTTTATACTCTACCTCTATTCTAATTAAAAATAAAAATGGTGTCGCTACTCCGTTGGAACCAAAACTAGGATTAATGCATCTTCTTCCAATTTGAATAGAATTAAAAGAGAATCAAATCCAACTATAGTCTACGCCAAAGGAGCGCTATTCAGTGTCAGAATACAGATCCCAGAATTCAAGATTTACCATTTTAATTATGAGTATAGTTATTTTCATAAATGAAATTTAATAATTATCTTGGCATTTTTGTGAATCTTGATCTGAGGTTATGCATACTTTTCTATGGATCTATCTTCTTAATGTTATTGTGACTGTTCTGTATCTGCTCCCTCTTTTCTTCCTTTTTGTTTATAGCCAGGCTACCACGAGCCTGCGCCAAATCTCATAAGAGATTAATGCACGAACGCTAAATTTTGGGACAAATAATGGATAATGATAATTGGACGTTACTGATCTTTGACTGATTTGAGAAAAGAACATAGGTTGTAAATTAAGATCTGGAATTAGTGCATACTATGTATGATAGACGGTGATTTGGAAGAAGAATTATTATATGATAGCGTATGACTTGGAATTTTGAATATAATGCATGTTATAGTGCAAGATCTGATTTTGAGGTCATAATTCATGATTAAAATTTAAGATCTAGATTTGGGGCACATTTTATATCACGATCTAAGACTTGAAAAGAAAAGAAGGATTTGTGACTTAGGAATAAAGATCTATGTTAAAATAGGATAACTATTAATGTGAATGCGCCTAAATATGGGTTTTTTGGATATTTGACATCCTAAGCTATAATTTGGCATAATTCATATAGCATATCATGATTTGTGGATTTTAGAGAATATTCTGTATTGTGTAAAGTTTAACTAAAATTTGGGCATACGCTGTATTACGAATTATGACCATGATTTAGTCATGTAAGTTTAGGCTTAATTTATGATTAGGCAAGATATGTAAATAGAATTTTAGAAATGTTTAATCTGTTGAATTTCCTAATCTGGTAAATATGTTATCTGCTAAATCTGTTGAATTGCCTAATCTTCAAAATCGGTTATCTGCTAAATCTGTTGAATTGCCTAATCTGCTAAATCTGTTGAATCGCCTAATCTGCTAGATCTGTTATCTGTTGAATTGCCTAATCTGTTGAAAGCTAAATGATTGTAATTTGGGTATGAAAATCCGTAGGCTCGATTTAAGATTGAATAAAACATGGAAATTTGATTAATCTGCTGTAACCTGTAAAGAAGTTTAATCTGTTAAATGAACAAAATTAGTTTGATATCTGTATAATCTGTATTGGAATGAATTGGCTATGACACGAGGTTAGACTCTGTTTGCGGTAGAAGCCTGCCCGGAACCAACTGGCTTAACCATCAACCGCAAACCGTCGGTCTAATGTGAGAGGTCGTAGGCATTACTAAAATATGCTTAGACACGAGGTTAGGTCTGGCTTGTGGCAGAAGTCTGCCCGGAACAGCCCGGCACATCCAGCGGCCACAAGCTACCGACCTAATGTGAGAGGTCTATGCATTAATATTTAATTAATGCAAATTTAAGATAAATGTGGTGTCTAAAAATGTGTTGGGTGGATAGGGTTACACCAACTGGACTGATGAATCTAATAAACCCGTTTCGTTAATCTGTAAGCCCAATACAAAGTTAGACAATTTGTAAGTCTGTTAAATCTGTACATCTGATCTGTTAATCTGAAAACTTGTTAACTTGATTGTCTGATCTGTGAGCTAGTAATCTGAACTCTATCTGAAATCCGTGAACAAGTTAATCTGAAATCTGTTAGTCTGGTGACACAAGGTTTGGATGGGAATTATTTGTGTCATCTGTTGTTTTGGACCCATACTAGTTAGTAACACTTTCTGGTATCAAAAATCTTTGACCTCACACTATGTAGGGGTCCGTGCATGCTTACTGAACTAATTATAAGCGGTTCATTATGAAAATGGCGAGGGGTGTTGATTGTGTGTTCTAACCGGGTCATGTGCGTGCATAGATCCGGTTTGCTCTGAGGATGTAAGACACCGTGACATCTGTAAATAGGTCTGTACCAATAGGTTGCCACTTTAGGGAGTGATACACCCTACTGTGGGGCCGACACAGGGTATTTATGTATTAGAGAGCCGATCGCTTGAGGGTAGGGCTTAGGGTACACTTAGTTATGTCTGTTTCTATTGAAACTGTATGTTTCTGTTGGGTGGTAACACCTGTCTGTTTCTGCGTGGTACCGTCTGTTGGGGTGGTAAAGGCCCATTGCTAGTGTACACCTAATTCTAACATTCTGTTTGCGTAGGGATTATTCTGTTTCCGTCTCTGATTCCGTTTCTGATTCCGTTTCCGTAACTTCTGCTAGTTGGGGTGGTAAAGGCCTATTAGTTGGGTGGTAAAGGCCCATTATTAGTATTATTTTTCTATACCATCTGTCTGTTCGGGTTATAAAAGCCCATTATTAGCATTCTACCTCTATTCGGGTGGTAAAGGCCCATTTCTAGCATTCTGTTTCTGTAGAGATTATTCTGTTTCTGTTTCCGTTTCAGTTTAGACATTAGGGTAACACCTAATCCTGTTATACTAGTATTAGTGAAGAGAAGTGAAAAGCTAAGCTTAGCCTATATCATTCTGTTTCTTCTGTTAACCTGCTATTTCTGTTACGGTTATCTCTCGTCCAGTTTTATTTACATGTCATGATACTATTATCGGTTTATATGCTGAAAGTCACTGGACTCACCAAACTTATGTCAGACCTAGTTTGTTTCGCCTCTTTTCTTTTCGTTCCCCCTCCCAGGTTTTCAGGGTGGAAACATAGGAGCTTGATTCAGATTCTCTCTGCTTGAAGTGTTTGAAGTATTGCTTGGCTTTGGTTATATCTTTCCATGGCAGTTATGTTGGGGATTATGGCTTTAAAAACTATGCATTCTGAAGGCTTTTGTACAAGACCGATATTTATGTACTTGAATTCCGATATTGTGGTTTTTGAAAGATGTAACTATACTCAATTTTGTTTCTAGTGTAATAAAGTTATAAATTTTTCAAGTACTACTTTATCTGTCTTGTAAATTTTTGTTCTATCTACTAAAAACGCTCCACCAAAGTTAAGGCATTCCCTTTGCAAGTGACCTTAATGGAGGTGGGGTGTTACACCAAGTTATGTTAAACAATCACTTTATTTTTCCCTTTTTCTCGTTTATGGCTAGGTTGTTATCTAGCCTAGGCATGCTACCAATTTTGTGAGGGCACTAGTTAAGGAACGGGGAAAAAGGGTTAATAATGGCATAATTGGAATATGAACATTTTTGGACATATAATTCAAATTATTGGGTCGAGTGGGCATTAACACCTATAAAGGGAAAGGTTTAATTAATTGATTAATTAATTAATTAATAATGGAATGTCTAGTAATTACAATTAGGAATTGTAATTGTAATTATGACACAAGGTTAGGTTACATTAGTGGTGGAAGTCTGCCCAGACCCGACCGGCATATCCAGCAGCCACTAATGTTGAACCTAATGTGGGAGGTTTAAGTATGCAAATATGAGTTGTGCTAAGACACGAGGTTAAGCCCAACTATGGAATAAGTCTTCCCGGACCCGACTGACATATCCAGTATCCACACGTTGTAGGCCTAATGTGAGAGGTCTTGCCTATTATAAACCCTAAATGGACATGGTAATGAATTGGACTACTAAACCAAATCTAATCCATAGGGATTGTATGATTGTGAAATAAGGTTAGGGTTAAGTAAATTGATTGGATAATGGAATGGTTAAGCAAATCTGGAGGGGGTAGGTAATATCTACATATAGGCCCACAAACTTAACCCAATAAGGTTATGTAATTAAAGACACCTAGTGGTATACATAACCAGAGGAAATAGTAGAGTTTTGTAATTAAAGACACCTTTTAGGGAAAGCATAACTGGTATAGGGCTATGTAATTAAAGACACCTAGTGGTATACATAGTCAGCGTAAATCTAGTGGGGGATAAAAGACAAAGGGGTGAGCTTGTATCATATTGTTTGGGACCCATTTCAGTCAGTAACCCGGAGTAGGTATCAAATAAAAGTACTTCGTACTAGGTGGAGAGGGGACACACTTATTGTCTGATTGTAAGAGAACCAAATGTGGAGGACGGTGTGGGCAGCGCAAACCGACCGTGCTATGTGCGTGCATGAGCCAGGCAGAGGGGGATAAGACGACCGTGACACCTGTAGATATAGGGATGTGCATATCAGTGAGGGGTTGCCACTTTAGGATGTGATACATCCTACCTTAGGGCCGGCACAGAGTATCTACGGAGTAGGGATGATCAATTTGGGTAGTAGCTAGGGCATATTTGGACGTATGCCCAAGTTTATCACCGTAAAGTGTAAAAGGGATCATCTCATTCTAGTTATACTAGTGATAGTGCAGAGTAATCATTAGAGAAGTCTATACACCTTATCCTGTCTACCTTGTCACACCTGCCATTTATGTAACGATCTCTCTTATCCACTTTATATGCCCGTGATGCTACTTTTATTTATTTACTGGCTAAAATTAACTATACACGCCAAACTTTAGGTCTGACCCTTTTGTTTCTCCTTCTTTCTTCCATTTCCCCATAGGTTCTCAGGGAGGAAACACTCAGGCTTAGTCAGGACTCAGATATTATCTTGCTAGGAGCTACCTCGAAAGTATGGCTCAAGTTCTTGTCTCTACTATGGCTTAACTCTTTTATTTGGGGAATTATGCTTTTTATGTACTTATGTACTATGATAGTGCAAGACAGAAGTTATTTTATTGTAATGGTTTTTGTGACTTATGGTATTGTGGACCACGACATTATGATTTATGTTTGAAACTAAAATTTAAATTTCCGATGCTATCTTATTTATATATGTCTTGTAATTATTCTGTGTCTATTTACCTATAACTCTTCACGAAACTTAATGCATTCCTTTGATGAGTGACATTAACGGACATGGGGTGTCATAGTGATTGTCGAAAGGGGTTTTGCCTCCACCCATTTGGTATAGTAGTTGATGGCTGCTACAACATACTTAACTCCACCTTTGGAGGTTGGTAAGTGTCCGATAAAATCTATCCCCCATAAGTCGAATGGCCAAGGGCTTGATATAGTGGTTAGTTCGCTAGGAGGAAGCCGGGGTAACTTTGGGTACTTTTGACACTTATCACATTTTCTGACACACTCAACTACTTGATTAACCATCTGTGGCAATAATAACCTTGTCGCATGACCCTTTTGGCCAGCTTAATTCCACTGGAATGGTCTCCACACCATCCTTCATAGCTTCCTTCAATGGGTTGAGCCCATCTTCGGAACTTATACATCTTAAGTAAGGGATCGAATGTCCCTTTTTATTGAGTATATTATCCGTAATCACAAATGTAGGAGCGTGGTGATTTATCCTTCTCGCATCTTGCTTACTAAGGGGAAAAGTACCGTTTAGGAGGTAATCTTCTATGGGAGTCATCCAGGTAATTTTATGACGGCAATTCATTTCCGTTAAGGGAGGTTCCCCGTTGGATTTTCCCGCTTTGTTTCCTCTGTCCCCCTTCTTAAGGCTTGGGATCTAGTTAAGACTAATAATTCTTTCCCCATTTCTGATTCTTCATGCCCGATACTAGGCCTTTCATGATAACCCATGGGAATTACTCGAGTTTCGCCCCTGGGAACTAGCTAATTTGGCTAGTGAACCCTCTTAAGTATTCTCCTCGCAGGGTTATTGATGAACCGAGGAATCCTCAAACCGGGAAAGCATCTTTAATACCCTCTTCACATATAGGATTAGCCATGAATCCTTAGTTTGATCGGTTTTCTTTATTTAATTTACCATTAGTCGTGAATCACTAAAGATTTCTATCTGAGATATCTTCAACTGTAGTGCCAAATTCAAACAAGTTATCAGTGACTCATACTTGTCTACGTTGTTAGTTGCCCGGAACACTAACTCATGGCATAGTGCAAGTGGGGTCCATCAGGGGTAATTATAATATAACCTGCCCCTGCTCCCTGTTCGTTAGAAGCTCCATCTACGAAAGGTTTCCACTTGGCCTTTAAGTCATTCTTTTTAACTGATCGTTCTAAAATGAAGCTTGTGCACTCATTCATGAAGTCTGCGAGGGCTTGTCCTTTAATTGCCGCTCGAGGATGGAACTCATTCTCATATTAGCTAAGCTCGATACCCATTTGATTAACCTTCCTAAGTTTTCTGCATTACTGAACACTTGCTTGAGGGGGGAAACTAGTTAAAACCCTAACGGGGTGAGCTTGGAAGTATCCTCTGAGCTTTTGTACGGTAAGTATTAGGAAATACGCTAGTTTCTCTATCACAGGGTATCAGGTTTCTGTGTCCTTTATCCTTCAGCTAATGTAGTAATTGGGGTGTTGAGTCTCATTACTCTCTCTTATTAGGACTGAGCTTACTGCATGTTCTAAAACAGCTATATATAGGTATAAATTTCCTCCCTTCTCGGGACTGGATAAAATCAGTGGCGTTCCCATGTAAACTTTTAATTATTGGAATGCCTTCCAAAATTATTTATTCCGTTCGAAATTCTTCTTTTTATTTATAACATCGAAGAAATGGACACATTTTCCCATGGCTTTGGAAATGAACCTACTAAGGATTGCTACTTTTCTATTCAAGCTCATGACCTCTTTTCTTGTCCTAGGTTCTTCCATGTCTCTTATGGCTTGGATTTGGTTAGGGCTAGCTTCAATCCCTTGCTCACTTACCACATATCCTAGGAACTTTCCATATTGAACTACATAAGAGCACTTATGCGGGTTTAACTTCATTTGGTAACTCCTTAAGACATTGAACGTTTCCTCTATGTCCTTTAGATGGTTCTCTATTTTGGTGAACTTCACAAGAATGTCATCCACATATACTTCCATATTGCGCCCTATTTGTTCTTGGAACATCCTATTTACTAGTCTTTGGTATGTTTCTCCCGCGTTTTTCAACCTGAAGGGCATCACTTTATAGCAAAATGTTCCCCAATCGGTGATAAATCTAGTATGCTCCTCGTTGGGTTTATGTATCGGAATTTGATTGTACCTTGAGTAAGCATCCATAAGGGATAATATCTTGTGACCACTCGTGGCATCAACTAACTGGTCAATCCGCGTAAAGGGATAGCAATCCTTTGGGCAAGCTTGTTTAAATCTGTGTAATCAAAACACGTTCTCCATTTCCCGTTGGACATCTTCACTTGCACAGGATTGGCTAACCACTTTGGGTAAAGGACTTCCTGAATAAACGTATTAGTTTCTAACCTCTTGACTTCCTCCTTCAAGGCTTCTAACTGGTCTCTATTATATTGTCTTTTCTTTTGCCGAACCGGGATTACCGAAGGGTCAATGTTTAAGGCATGACTCATAATGGAAGGGTTGATACCTATCATGTCTGAATGGGTCCAAGCGTATACATACTTGTTGAGTTGTAGGAACTGAATTAGGTCACTCTTGAGGGGCTCTGTCAGCCTTTTCCCTATGTTGACGACCTTTGACTTATCCTTTGAATCAACTTTTACCTCTTCAACGTCTTCTATTGGTTTTATTCTTTCAATGTTCCCTCTAGAATATAAGTCCGTAATGTTCTCCTTCATCGGTCAGAGTTACATCATCGGATATCTTCCTCCTTCTTTTAAAAAAAAAGTACTTACCATTTGCACGCTTGTTAGCCTTGTTAATTTGTATTTTAGCTTCGAATGTGGGATGTGAGAAACCCTTATCCAAAGGTATAAAAATAGTAGAAGTATCAAAGTACGAAGAACACACCCTTTTTTATATGTCAATCGTTACGAAGTATAATTCGCGGGAACTAAACTATTCTCCCCTGATGGTACCCTACCCCTGCTTGGTTAGGAATTTTAACATAAGATACTTGGAAGAAACAAAAGCATCCATCACCTCCAAAGTTGGACGTCCTAAGAAGGCATTGTAATAAGATGGTTGATCAATCACAGCGAAGAGAGTTTCGAAGGTCCTATGAAGCGTAGACAGTCCAACTTGAACTAGAAGGTATATTTGCCCTACCGGGGTCGATCCCTTGTTGTTGAAGCCGAAGATTGGTTCATTGCCTGGCTCTAACTTCTTCTCGGTAGTTCCCATCCAATCGAAAGTGTGCTAAAAGATGTCATTGACAACACTTCTGGTATTCATAAGGATTTTGGAAACAACAAAGATCCCTATTGCGCTATTATCATAAGGGGGTCATTATGTGTGCGGCGGACCCCCTTCTTCATTTCTTCCAGAGAGACCACTAGGTTAAGCATTTTGAGAGCATAACTGTTTTCTTCAATGATGGTTCTTCTTGAATGGAGAAGAATCCCTCTATGGATTCTTTCATGTATTGACTCCTAGCTCTCGGACAGCTTTCGGCAGGATGTGGCCCTCCATGGATCACATTGATTTGATTTATGGGCGGACCCAAGTTTAGGTTTCCCTCTTCCATAGTAGCCCCTTTCGCATTTATCGAAACCTTTTGTTGTCCATTTGTATGCTGAGCTGATGTTGTCTTGTTTTAAAACAAATTCTTTTAGATGTCCCTCTCGGATTGGCTTCTGAATAATCCCGTCCAATACCTTGAACTCGTTAGTTTTATGTCCGTTGGTTTTGTGGAATTCACAATACTTACCACCAAAATAAAGCTTAGAGCAATTCTTGGCTTTGAACGAGATGAGGAAGTTATTAACCATTTCTCTTGCGATAGCATACACAAGCGAGGTAGGCTTGTTTAGAGCAACCGATTTGGTATTAGAATCTTCCCACCTTGATCTCCTTTGATTTCCTTCAAGGGGCTTTCGTCCAAAGTTTGACCTTCCTCCTTTCCCTTGAGGCCCGAACTTTCTCTTTGTTAAGTGCAATTCCTCCATGTGAATAAACTTGTCTTCTTGGAAATGAAAGTCTTGAAAGTCTTTACAGCCGTAAAAATATAGTTCCTTCTAGAAGGGGGTGTTTTCGAGTAACCACGAATGCACGGCGATCAACTTATCACGGTCGTTCATATCCTTGGCCTTTAATGCCTCGATATTGAACCTTTTCAGATAATCACCTAGAGACTCCCCTTGCCTCTGTTTATGTTAGCGATGACTATGTAGTCAATTGTTGGATATTTGCAAATGAAGAGTAGTGTAGAAAATTCATACTAGAACTATTTCCATGAGTAAATGGTGTTTTCTCTATATTGGCGATGCCATTTTGCTACCGCTCCTTGAAAGGTCACCAGGAAAAGGCGACATCTGATGGCTCTGGAAGCATTATAGAGATCCATCTGGCTGTCGAAAGCCATTAGATGATCATCGGGGTCAGTTGTCCCAAGATACTTTATGGTTGGAACCTTCACTATCGATGGTATTATGTTGTTCATAATTTCATCAAAGAAAGGAGCTACCCTTTCATAGTCATTAACTCTGTTATCTTGGGTCCTCTTCCCTTTGCTTCCTAGCAAGTCTTTGACGGTTTTCTAAGCGATGTCTTTAAGATAAGCCTCCGTGTTATCATAGTTTGCTCTCTTGGGATCATAACCATTGTAAGTGAAACTCCCAGACTGCTCCTGCTCGCATTGGTTTCCTTGATGGTCTATTCCTGTCAAATGGGACCTCTTCTTCTTGGAGGAAGTTGCTTTGAGATTCTCCTTTGCTTCTGAGTGTTTAAATGACCATCTCTTTTTGGAGACTTATTCGTTTCTCTTTGACTAAATTTGGTGAGTCTTGAAGACTTTTGTGTTTGAGCAGCATTTATCTGAGCTTGCATCTCTTGGAGTTTCTTCTCTAAGGCCATAATCCTTACGACATTCTCTTCCATGGCATTTGGTGGTTGTGTATGGTCGAATGTGGCTCCTCTTTCATTGTTGCTCAGATTAAGCTTTAGATCCACATTTCCTTCAAGGGTTGCATTAGGAGTCAGTTCCTTGTTTTGATCTTCCAGTCTTTTTGATTTCATCTTTCCAACCATGGATCAATAAAGTTTCCAAGTAAATTTTTGATAGATTAACCATTAGGATGGAGATTCAAGCCCTCCTTCTAGCGCCAAAATGTTGATGTTATTTTCCATCAACACCCGTGGTAAGTTATATAGGTCATGTGTTCAAGAAATTTGATACAGTCATAATCCAAGGTTGCAAGAGGATATTCAAAGACCAATGTTACTTAGCTAAATCTATCTTTCCCTAAGCATCAGAATCCCGGTTCTAAAGATCAGTTATTCTTCCCTCAAGGTGTGAATATCACACTTACAGTATAATGGAGTTCCGTTGTGACCTGAAGAAGGTTTACTTAGCTTGACACAACTGAGGTCTTATGAAATCATTTACTCCCTAGATCACGAATGCAATGATATATATTGTGATAAGAAGAAAACAGGCTAATGTTCCTCCATATTTAGGAAAGACAGTATCACAATACATATTAACTCGGATGATCGTTCTGCATCGAACCGACCCGAAGGGCCTTCGTTGCATCAGAGATCGAGTTATAAGCTTTCTGACAACCTCCTTTCCGAGGTTAGGAAACATTAGGCTCATTATGGGAGCGATGATCAGCATTGCAAAACCCTCAAGATAGAATGAGGAGGACTTCGAGTTCCTATAAATCCCTTCTTCTTCCACATGTGTCATAATCAATTTTCTCATACAGAGGGTTAGTGTTAACTCCCTGTTCATCATAATGGAACAATAAAATTTTCAAATCACAAGATGTTTAAGCCTCGGGAGTATTCATTCATAAATTGTAGATGTATTACAAGAGTTGAAGAAATCCACAATCAGATTTAGAAATCAGGGATTGGTCCTTAAAGAAGAAAGAATAAGATTGAGAAATTAAAATTTCATCCCACTTTATGTGTCTCCTAGGGTCTTATTTATAGAGAATTTAGGGCCCCTTCTACTGGTAGGCTATTGGGCCTGCAAAGGCCTTTGCCGACCGCTTTATTCCTTGGTATCGGACGTTTGGCTTTCGGTCGTATTTGGGGTGCTAATTATAGTCTTCAAAGTGAGGGTCCCGGTAAATTAGGGCTTTTTTGAGATTGATATGGGCTTGTCAATGTGCTGGCTTTCGTATGGCATTTGAACTCGCGGTGGCAACTTCTGGGTGTAGGCTCTGGGAGGTAAGCTTCTACATGTAGGCTTCCGATTTTCTCGTGAATAATTAGAGGAGTTTTCCCTCATGATGTATGTAGATAGCTACCGGTTCGAAACCATTGTTGGTCTCTGTACTAGGTTAATTAGTATGGATAGCCTGTATCTTCGCTTGGGTCCCGGTTAGCCTTCCGGTGGAGCTTTTGGGATAGTCTGATTATCCGGAAGCTAGCTTCCGGTGATGTCTCTATTGTCTATTAATGTGACCTTTCGTCATTTATGCAGTCGATATTTCAGAAGCTGGTTCTATATAATCTTTATTTACTTCTGGCTTGATACCCTTGGTACCTTCAACTTCTGGTGTGTCGGTACTAAGTAGATTAATACCGATAGCCATTTTGGGTTTCAATAAGCAGAGCTCGTGTCTTCCTCTTTCTTGGTTTCCGACTAAGGTGATCTTTCACTGCAAAATTCCTTGCTGGGTAGACCCTACTGGATAAACTTCGCTAGCATTCTATAGGTTTTGATCTCCCTTCTTCCTGGGAGGTGCCAGTTTATGCTGCTCTCAAATCATTCTTTCCTGCTTTCGGTCTTTTCTATTATTCGGCTTTTGCTTTTGGAAGATTCTTCCATACTTGTGTTCCTCTGATACCCCTTCATTGTCAGCCTATGTTAGGGGTTAATTTTGCCAGTAACAATATTAAAGTATTAAAATTTAATTTATTACCCTTTTGGACATATAATATTGTTTAGATCTTATAAACGATAATTTTAAATAAGAATGTCCTTTTTAAATAGATGTAGTTTAAACTTTAATTGAAGCATAAAGTGTTTTAGGATTTATCGAAATCTATGTTTTACACTTACATTGGTCTCTAGTTTTCTTTTGAATACGCTTAGAGGTATAATCACCTCTTTTAAACTGATATTGTTAAAAGTGTTTTCTTTCAAATATCTAAAATGTGGAAACCTAGCATAAGTTCAAATTTTAAAGTTTAAAGGTCTTCGATACAAATATAAAGAGAAATTTCCATAAACGATATAGCTTATATGGAAAATATTTAATTATACTCTTATCATTAGAGACTGAAGCATAAAAGCTTTCCCTTATCTCGAAGTTTGTAGACAATGTACAAACGATGCCTATTCCGACTTTATTTTTAACTAAGAGATAGTATAAGTTTGGGATCGATGAATAATGGTAAGGGGATGCGATTTAGTTTCCATATACGATCATTTAGTATATGCTTGATCGTAACAACTACAGCGTTCTTTAGTTGTATCATCAAATTAAAATGATTTGTTGCTCTTTGAGTATGGTTATCCTTTGTTTGAAATGGATGAACCAAAAGAGCGAGTGGAAGTCAAGCTATGTGTGGTTGCCGTCATTAGGATATTTTCACTTCTACTCTACATTGGATTCAATTGTGTTTGCATATAGATTTGAAATACTAACATTTTTCGGATTTTTTACAGGGTGCGGCTTGGATGTTTCCAAGAACCATCAAAGTTCTAAGTACACTCTAGAGGTATACTTTTGGTTAGGGAAGCACACTATCATAATTATTAGTTGTTTGGAAAATTCTTCATTCGATTCGTTTGATTCTTTAATTAAAATATTTTCCTATTTTAAATTTGCATTGGGAAGATATGAACCCTTTGAGATGTTTATTTAGTTTAATCCATCATGAGACTGAATGTGGTTGTAAGTGTCCTAGTCCGCAGTAAGTGGCGCAGTCCAATTATTATGAAGCTTTTTATTTTCCTTGTTCGATCCAAATTCCTTTGCTTCCATCGAGAAGTGCCTTGTGCTCTTATCAATGGGGTATTGTTCTTTTATTACTTTTATGTTGGAAAATTTTCATATGACGCCCATTCCTTGTTGTTTCGGTGGTTTTTGTGTTGATGCTTACATATATGTTGTTCTTGTGAGGTAAAATCCCATTCCGCAATCAGCGGCTTTGTCTAACAGAATTATTTATATTCATTTTACTCGAGTTTTCTTGTTTTGGTATTCTACACAGATCCGTTTTTTTATTTCACTATAATGAACGGGTATGTAACACACCACAATTTTTCTAAGTAGTATATAAGTAACTGTGCACGTATATTAATGTTGAAATTAATAATACACATGCAATTAATTACGTGCATATGAATATATGCATAATTAAGAATAAATTAATAAATGGAAGGTTGTATCGTTTATGCATAAATAATTAAAACATGCATATGCATGAAAAAAAAGAGTGCATAATTTAATATGTAAGCGGTAAAGAGAGAATTGATGTGTAAATGCACGTAGTAATGTTTAAAATGAGGAACATTGTGCAATGAAAACAATAAATGCATGCAAGAGAGAAAGATTAATATGCTAATGCAATTAATTATAGGTGAGAAGATGTACATGACAAATAAGAATATTAATGTAAGATAAAAAGGGAAAAGTTAAATAAGAATGCATGCAAATAAATAAATAAATGCATGAAGGAAAGAGGTTACTATGTAATGCGTTAAAAATAGTATAATATAGTATACTAGTTAGAAAAGCAAGAAAAAAGCATTAAATGGATTAATGATCATACAACTCGAATTGTATAAATAATATAATGACACATGGATATAAATGTAAAGGAAGAATGCATTAATGGAAAATGAGCAATCAATGCAATATAGTGTGAAAAGGGTTAAGGCGGTTTCTTTTAAATAAAGGAGCATTCAGTGTGAAAAGGGTTAAAGTCTAAAGTGTTCTATTTTTTAGTGAGGTGGTTGGTTTAGATAGGTTTTAGAACTAATCCAAAGGGCCTAGTTCCTCTGACACACCTATAAATAGATGGCTAGGTTCTCTTTCACACTCATAATTTTAGAGAAGACACCAAAACTCTGCTCCTTCTTCCTCAAGCAACCACTCTCCTATTTCTTAGATCTATTTCTTTGATCAAATCAAAGATCTTCCCTTTTCCCTTCCACTCCAAACCCTTTCTTAAAATAAAAGTTAGATCTAGAATTCTTCCGCTTCAAAATGAGAGAAAAGAATTTAGATCTACAATATAGATGCCTAGATCTACGCTACGCGAGAGGTGAGTATTGAATCTGACCTATTTTTTAGTTCTTCTACCTTTTTCTTCCATTTTTCCCTTTCTTTTTGGGTTTAATTTATAGATCTGTAACAACCCGTATTTTGAATAACATGTTATAACATTAATCAAGGTAGAATTAAATGTTAAAATCTGAATCAAGGGAAATAGGCTGTGCCGTTGCGTTCGTCTCAGAAATATACGCGAAATAGATTCCGAGTTTTCGAAAATCGGAGTCCGTATGACCCAGTTATGGCCCATAGAAGTTTTAGAAAATTCCATGTTCAAAACTCAGCCCGAAATTCAAATCTGGAGCCAAGCAGACTGGGCGGGAAATGCCCCAAGTCGACTGGGGAGTCGACTTGCCCAAGATGGTGTCGACTGCCCAGTCGACACCCCTGTCGACCTGGGTGGTCGGGCCAGTCTGGCCTGATGCACCTGTTTTGGCTCTTGGGTCATGTTTTGTTGGCTTGTGACATGATTAGATGGCTCAGATCTAAACTAGGGTTAATACTATGGCCTAAACTAACCTAAACTCCTATAAAAAGACCCTAAGACCTAACCTAAACCCACACAAATCAATCCTACAACGAAGTTATGCCAAAATGCTTCCTAATCATGGCCTTCATCTTCATATCATGGCCTTCATCTTCATTTCTATGATCTTGAGCATTCAAAGCTAGATCCAAGGCAAAAGTGAAACCTTTCTTCATCAAAACAAGGAGCTTCTTCTTATTTCTCAAGACAACTTGGAGCTTATATTCATTTAGGGATTTCTAGTGTGGCTTCGTCTCAATCTTGTTTAATTTTGTTCTAGTCTTCTTAGCCAAGCTTTGTAAGCCCTCCTCTACTCTTAGATCTAAACTATGAACTTAATATGACATGTAGCAAGTTGAAATGAGACTTTTGTGTTATGCTTGCCTTGGATTTCGTGCATAGATTCATTCATGACCCTTCTGATCTATGTTTGTGGATCTAATGTTTACCTATCATGAATCTAGTACCATTTATGTTGACTTTTAGGTGGAAAGCTATGAGCTTTATGTGGTGATTGTGCATAAATGCAACATAGAACCCCTCATGACATTGATATTAACTTGCCATGATGGACCTATATGCTAATCACAAGTTTATCACCCTATTTGCTAAGTTTAATGCCATACATGTGTAGATTGGAATTGGACCTAAGTGCAATATTTGCCTTGAACCTATCATTGTATGCATAGACCTATTCATGTCTCTCTTGATCTATGATTGTGGATCTATCATGAATCTAGTACGGTTCATGTTGACTTTTGGGAAAAATGCTACGAAATGGATTATGGGTTATGCATGTTAACAAACCTTAGTCCCTCATGTCCCTTAACATGCATATGATAACGTTGAACCTATTTGCTATGCACAAGTTAGGATTGTCACCCTTTATACTATTGTCATGTTTGAGGCCAAATCACCTTTATGCTATCATACATGTTTTGAGGCCAATATGCTATAAGCAAGTTATGATGAGCACCTTTGCCTCATATATAACCATGTTAAACTTGTGATAGACATTGCCACTTTATGCCCAACTTATCATATCATTATGTTCCCCCTTTTGATCTATTTGTGTTGATGCGAACTTATGTGCGATGGGGTTACGTTATGGGTAAACTTAAATGACATGAAACATGACTTGAAAATATGTCATGTGATTATGCTTGAAAACAAGAACGTGGACATGACATGTAGAAAACATGAAAGTGGCCAACTCGAGGTTGGGTTGAGTTAGTAGCATAAATCTACCTGGAACCGACCAGCTTAACCAGTAGCTACAAACTATAGGACCCAATGTGAGTAGTTGGTCATGTCGCGCTTAAAACCCGAGGTTAGACTAGGTTGTGGTGTAAAGCTACCCGGACCCGCCCGGCTTAACTAGTAACCACAACAAGTTCTAATGTGAGAGGTTGGGGTGCATTAAGTTAATTAATGCCACATGATAGGGTTATGTCATGGACTACTTTAATACTTAACCAATTAAACAAGATGGATTGGTAGGGTTAAGTCATGGACTACTTGAATACTTAACCAATTAAACACGATGGATTGGTAGGGTTAAGTCATAGACCACTTGAATATACATGACCAGTTGAACACGATGTATTGATAGGGTTAAGTCATGAACTGCTTGGATACACTTGACCAACTCAATACATGGTTAGGATATGGTTAACCACACTTAACCCATTTGAAATCCTAGTTACGTGGTCCTTTTCAGCAGTAACCTATAGTATCAGGATACCCTGGGACTAGGCTAGGGTGGGACACGATTACTGGGCTGATCGTAAGAGACCAAAAGAGACGGCTGAATGGTGCACCGGTTAAGTTCAGGTGGACCATGGTCGTGCACATTAAGTTCGGAGTTTAACATGGGCACCGGTAGGTTTAGACTGTGCGTTCTTGTTTTGTGTCTGTGGTTTACACCCTAGGACTGGATACACCCTAGGGTGGACCTTGCACAGTTAACTACATTCCATGATTAAGCCGTATGACACCGATACGCGACGAGTTAGGCTTATAGGGAGCCGATCAACTAGACCGAGTAGTTGGACCTTGATTTAGGTCATCTCATGAGTTTGGGCCAATATTGGGCTAAGGGATCATTTCTTGTTTATACTTGACATGGGTTAGAATACTAGTACACTTTTGGTGCAACTTAATCCTTTTATATGCGATGCCACATTTGATCTATCTTGTTAACTATTCACCATGCCAGTTTAGCTACATCCTTATGTTTAATTTCAGTTTCTCATGTCCAGTTAACTTTATTAGTTTTTATACTAATAGTAGTTAGGGATTACCAGTCTTTATGACTGACCCATTTTCCTTTCGCTTCTTTTCTTCCGTCCCCCCCCCCCCCCCAAGGTTCTCAGGGTGGGAACATTAGCACCTAGCTTGGATCTTTGGCTTGCAATTTTGGATAGCTCATGTACGGTTTGGACTTGAGCTCGCTATGGCTTTTCCACATCTATTTTGGGGATAGTTTACTTTATGTTATTTTCAGTTTTCAGCTTATGTTTCTAGACTTGTTTGTTGGAAAGAAAATGATGACTAGTTTTTTCATGTAAGTTGACTTTGGTTTTGAAATAGTAATTTTATCCGCTGCTTTATTTACTTTGTTTTACTCATATGTTCTGTCTTGTGATATCTTCATGCATGTTTACCTTGTCCAACACCCCTCCAAAGCCAGTGTACTTGCAAGAGTGACCCTGGCGGAGGTGGGGTCTTACATTTGGTATCAGAGCATAAGGTTTACAAGATTTGAGCAAAAGGTTTTTAAAACTTACCTTTTGAAAAACTATTTTCAAAACCGATTATAAAGAAGTATTTTCCAAGAAAAGTCTAGTTTATTTTAAAAGGCTATTCCCCAAAAGCCATTAGCACTATCCTATGTTTCCTCGTTCTGAATCTACCTTTTTCTTCGTTTCAGTATGGCCGATAATTTTGCCATTCTGGAGGGCGTATCAGTACCTATTTGGTTCAAGAGGTTTGTGGAGGCAAGGGCAAATGAAGCCGGCCCCGCGGACATTTCTCCTCCTCTCGTAGCTGAGGTTCCTCCTCCTCCTCCTCAGCATCCACAAGAAGATTTCGCAAAGATTTGCAAGGACTTTAAGGCGATGGGTGGAAAGAATTTTATTGGGACGGAGACTTTTGTTGAGGCAAGAAACTGGTTAAAGGAAACTGAAGACCTCCTTGCTATCTTTGATATAGAAGACCGTAGGAAAGTTCTATTAGCGGTATGGCTGTTGAAAGGGGAAGCTGCATATTGGTGGGTAGTCACCACCACTACTAGGCCAATTCAGACTTGGGATGACTTTAGGAGAAGGTTTGGACTGAGGTTTCTATCATCGATAGAAGAGAACCTTCATATGGAGAGGTTCCTATCACTAAAGCAAGGGGACATGACCGTTAGGGAATACATGGATAAGTTTAATCAGCTTGCTCGGTTCGGTTTAGACTTGGTTAACATAGCTCAGAGGAAGGCCCTACACTTTGCTCTAGGATTGAACGAGCCATTGCACAGTTTGGCCATGTCTCACATACCCATGGGGGCGACCTTCGAGAGTTTGGTAAATATGGCCCTGCTTCAAGAGGAAGATAAGAGTGGTAAGAAGGAAGTCAAGTTGAATGAGTCTCAAGGCCAGAAGGTAGATTCCGAGAAAGGAGGCAAGGACAACAACAACCGCAATGACAACAAGACCAGGGAGACAAGGAAGTGCAACTTCTGTGGGATCACTGGGCACATAGTCAAAGACTGTAGGAAGAAGAAAAGGAAGTTGGACGAATTCTTTCATTGTGGAGAGTCCGGACACTATAGCAAGGATTGCCCGAAAAAGCGAGGACAAGGGAAAAGGCAAACTCAGCGAGAAGGACCCTCTGGAGGGCAGTTGCAGGCTCTCCTCGCTCTTCCAGCTTTTGATCGAGGTAGTGTTTCTATAGAAAGTCATGTTTACATTTCTGATTTCCCTGTTCGTACCTTATTTGATTCTGGCGCATCGCATAGTTTTATTTCTGATCTTGTTGAAAGTTTGCACCTAAGTACTAGTCTAGTTGAAAATCCCATTAGTGTTTCAAATCCATTTGGGGGTTCCGCCCATTTATCTATGATTTGTATGGATTTGAGGATTTCTATCTTGAGCGTAGAATTCATGTGTAATGCTTGTGTTCTCGGGTTTATGGGATACAGGTTGATTTTGGGCATGGATTGGTTGTCCAGTTATGGAGCCATTCTTGATTTTGAACATAGGGTTGCGAGGCTCATGACTCGCCTCGGTAGTAACCTCGAAATCTCGTGTGACCTTTAGGGTTTCGTCATGATTAGTTACCTAGAATCCCTTGGCACCTTTATTGGAAATTTGTAATCCAATCGAGTAGTGTTTGCCACTAAGGCGGATAGTCCATTTCGCTTAAGCATGGGTTATAGAAATCACCCTAGTAAGTACATTTGGCAACGTGGATTGGCATTTGTTTTCAAGAGATAGTTCTTCTGCGTGGAATACCATATAGTATGTAAACGAGATCCAGGACTCACTAACGAATTTTGGAAAGCTTGCATGAAACCATGAGCACGCAGTTATGTTTAAGCCAAGTATTTTAGGAAAAGAATAAGTGGAAGTGGAACAAGAGGCAACGGTGAAATGAGTTCTAACTCATATTTTGGAAATAAGAATTAAGAAGCTACGAAATTGTTAAGTTAAAAGACGGTCAAGGCACGATAGGATTAAGCTCAAGAAAACACGACTTAGAAGATTGAAGACTAGATACGCGCATTATATCTCTTTTTAAGAGTATATCCTTGATCCCTATTATTCTGTAGAGCTTACTCGCATGCTATCTTTTAAGTATATCCCCTCGGTCCTATTCTCAATCTTAGTTCTGTTGCAAACCCCATAAGGAGTATGACTCGCCTGTTTGTGATATATAGTTAGGGTGAAGATGTCCATTAAGTTGACCAAACAATTTGGGCTTTATAGGATATGGGTCATAGTTGATAGACTTACGAAGAGTGCTCACTATGTTCCGGTGAAGAGAAAGAGGACCACATCATGGATAGCATCTGTTTGTCTTCGAGAGATAGTGCGATTACATGGAGTTCCTTCTAACATAGTTAGCGATCGTGACCCAATCTTCACTAGCCAGTTCTGGAATAGTTTGCAAGAAGCGATGGGTACGCGATTAAATCTAAGTACGGCCTATCACCTGCAGACGGATGGCCAGACCGAACGGGTGAATAGGGTACTAGAAGATCTGTTGAGGCTATGCATTCTTGACTTTGGTGGAACTTGGGAAGACCACCTTCCTATCGTAGAGTTTGCTTATAATAACAGTTACCAAGCAAGCATAGTGATGGCACCATTCGAAGCTTTATATCGGAGGCCGTGCAAGTCACCAACATGTTGGTGGGAGACGACGGATAAGCTTATACTTGGGCCCGACATGATAAGGGACACATCCGAGAAGGTAGAGTTGATTCGAAGACAGATGAAAACGGCCCAAGATAGACAGAAATCCTATGCTGACAAGCGAAGGACAGATTTGGAATTCGAAGTTGGAGATATGGTATTCGTGGAGGTTTCTCCTTTGCTAAACGTGGTTCGTTTTGGAGCAGTTGGGAAGCTAGCACCAAGGTTCGTAGGACCCTTCCCTATCATAGAGAGAATTGGGAAGATGGCTTATAAGGTGGAATTGCCCGAGAAGCTGGCCGGAGTGCACAATGTTTTTCATGTCTCGCATCTCCGAAAGTGCCTACATGAGTTAGCCGAGGTAGTTGAGCCTAGCATTCTTGAAGACGTGGAGGCAGAAAAAGAGGCAACTTTGAGGTGAGCTCCGATTCGTATCTTGGGAACGGAGATCAAGAAGCCTAGGAATCGAGAAGTCAAGTTAGTAAAGGTTCAGTGGAGTGAAGCCGATGAAGACGCAACTTGGGAAACCGAGGAGAAGATGCGTGGGCTTTATCCATTCCTTTTTGAGGGTACATTCTCAATCTCTTTTCCTAGTTAGCATATCTTTTTTTGCTATCCATGTTTATCTTGTTATCTCGTTAACCTTGTCATGAGAACCTTAGGTAGAAACCCTTTGGATGAAACATGTATTTGAAACATGTTATGCTTGATGTTTGCAAGTGTTTGCAAGTGGATACTCATGGATGCATGATACACATTAGGCACTAAGATCGGATCACACACTTTCATATTGCATATGCATGAGTGCTTATACTTATTCATGGCTGAAACTTGTTATGCTATCACGTGGATGTTGCATATGGATAAATGTTATGTGCACTCATGTAGAGATTATGGATTATGTTAGGAATTTGCATACATATGGACTCATTTCACTAACATACTTTGTATTAAGGAGGTTTACTGAATCAGTAACCGCCTGATTTTCGCAATAGATAAGTACATATACACACACCTTTCGCATATGATCATACAACATTTAGAATCTTTTAAGGACAATGACTGCTCGTGGATGATGTTTTGAGTAGATGGATGATGGATGGTAGGATACGTTCTTCCTAACTTGAATATTTTAGGGAAGAAATCCTTTAAGGTGGGGAGAATGTAACAACCCGTATTTTGAATAACATGTTATAACATTAATCAACGCAGAATTAAATGTGAAAATCTGAATCAAGGGAAATGGGATGTGCCATTGCGTTTGTCTCGGAAAAATACGCGAAATAGAGTCCGAGTTTTCGAAAATCGGAGTCTGTATGACCTAGTTATGGCCCATAGAAGTGTTAGAAAATTCCAAGTTTGAAATTCAGCCCGAAATTCAAATCTGGAGCCAAGCAGACTGGGCGGGAAAATTTCCCGCCCAGCCCCAAGTCGACTGGGGAGTCGACTTGGGAGTCGACTTGCCCCAGATGGTGTCGACTGCCCAGTCGACACCCCTGTCGACCTGGGTGGTCGGGCCAGTCTGGCCTGATGCACCTGTTTTGGCTCTTGGCTCATGTTTTGTTAGCTTGTGACGTGCTTAGATGGCTCAGATCTAAACTAAGGTTAATTCTATGGCCTAAACTAACCTAAACTCCTATAAAAAGACCCTAAGACCTAGCCTAAACCCACACAAATCAATCCTACAACGAAGTTATGCCAAAATGCTTCCTAATCACGGCCTCCATCTTCATATCATGGCCTTCATCTTCATTCCTATGAGCTTGAGCATTCAAAGCTAGATCGAAGGCAAAAGTGCAACCTTTCTTCATCAAAACAAGGAGCTTCTTCTTATTTCTCAAGACAACTTGGTGCTTATATTCATTTGTGGATTTCTAGTGTGGCTTCGTCTCAATCTTGTTTTATTTTGTTCTAGTCTTCTTAGCCAAGCTTTGTAAGCCCTCCTCTACTCTTAGATCTAAACTATGAACTTAATATTACATGTAGCAAGTTGAAATGAGACTTTTGTGTTATGCTTGCCTTGGATTTCATGCATAGATTCATTCATGACCCTTTTGATCTATGTTTGTGGACCTAATGTTTACCTATCATGAATCTAGTACCATTTATGTTGACTTTTAGGTGGAAAGCTATGAGCTTTATGTGGTGATTGTACATAAATGCAACATAGAACCCCTCATGACCTTGATATTAACTTGCCATGATGGACCTATATGCTAATCACAAGTTTATCACCCTATTTGCTAAGTTTAATGCCATACATGTGTAGATTGGAATTCGACCTAAGTGCAATATTTGCCTTGAACCTATCATTGTATGCATAGATCTATTCATGTCTCTCTTGATATATGATTATGGATCTATCATGAACCTAGTACCGTTCATGTTGACTTTTGGAAAAAATGCTATGAAATGGATTATGGCTTATGCATGTTAACAAACCTTAGTCCCTCATGTCCCTTAACATGCATATGATAACGTTGAACCTATTTGCTATGCACAAGTTAGGATTGTCACCCTTTATACTATTGTCATGTTTGAGGCCAAATCACCTTTATGCTATCATACATGTTTTGAGGCCAATATGCTATAAGCAAGTTATGATGAGCACCTTTGCCTCATATATCACCATGTTAAACTTGTGATAGACTTTGCCACTTTATGCCCAACTTATCATATCATTACGTTCCCCCTTTTGATCCTTTTATGTTGATGCGAACTTACGTGCGATGGGGTTACGTTATGGGTAAACTTAAATGACATGAAACATGACTTGAAAATATGACATGTGATTATGCTTGAAAACATGAACGTGGACATGACATGTAGAAAACATGAAAGTGGCCAACTCGAGGATGGGTTGAGTTTGTAGCATAAATCTACCCGGAAATGTAACAACCCTGAATTTTAAGGGTAGATTTAAAATTTAAATTTAGTAATTTAATGAGGTTTTGATATTTAAAATGATTTATTTAAGATAATGATTAAGAATTGAAGTTAGAATGAATAGTTTAATTTTAATTATAAAAAAGAGTTAGAAATAGTGTTGTAGTTTGAAAAGTCAAACTTGAAATTTGACTGACCGTACAGGATGCAAAATTTAACGGATTTTAGTGAAACCAAAAATATTAGAATCTATTTAAAAATATCTTTCTAACGAATCTGAAAAATCGAAATTTCATAACGGGAATCATAAGTTATGTCAAAATTAAAATCTAGAAAGGTCGCTATGAAATTTATAAAGGTCAAAAATGCCACTTTTTGCATATGAAGGAACTTGGACTCGAAACCACTTCCATTGAGTTCAGAATGACGTTTCTGCATTGAAAAACAGTAAACTCTTATATATTTTGAGTTTCGAAAATTATTTGTTTAAAAATGTATTTTTAATATTAAATATATTGGCCTTGAAAATAGTCATTTTTCAAACGACCTCCGTTTTCGACGAAACCACTTTTGTTGGAACCCGAATGTCAAATTCTTGCTTGATTTCAAATTTCAGAATTTTTTGAATTAATATGTGAGCGTGGTGGATGAAAATGTGTTTTGACTATTTATAGTTAAATTTAAACGCCTTAAAAATAGCCATTTTTCGAACAGTCTCAGAATTCGACGAAAATAATTTTGTTGGATTCGTATCGTCATAAGAAAACTAAAAATATTTTTGTTAGAATTTTCTGAGTTCGTATGTGGCCCCGACATATTTAAATGTACGGTAGAAATTAAATTATTTATTTAATATTGTATTTTTAAATTAAAAACCGAAAAAAACACGTTATAGACATCAGAATTGGAGCCCGGGACATAGCCCATCGCGTTCAGATGGCCTCAAAACGTTAAGATCGATAGTAAGCAGGCCCAAATCGGAGAAAGTCCCAAAATCCACCTTTTAAGCACAATTTTCGAGATTAAATATTATTAAAATAATAAAATCCGAAACCTTAGAATGGAGCCAGCCGCCGCCCAGAATTCAAGGGCTGAAAAGCTCCGATTTTCAAATGCTAAGATCTCTCAATCCGTTCAACGAAATTTGACGCATGATTTACCAAATCGAAGAGAATTCAGAGAGCTACAAATCCATACGGTCAAGATCGAGTTTTGATTTATGGATTTTGTGAATTTCGTCCGAGAAGGGGCTGCGTTTTTGGGTGTTTTCTGGGCGAGATGGAAGGCTGAGTTGGCCATGGCTTCGGCCAAGGGTGGATCATCTCGAGGTGGTTCGAATGGAGGCAGTTGATCGATGAATGGCGCTCTAATGATCGGTGCGCATGGAAGAGGATGGAGGACCAAATGGGTTCGGCGGTTTCACGTTGGATGAGGAAGAAAGGTCCGAATTTTATATTATTTGTTTATTTAATATTTATTTAATTTATGCAATCTTTAAAAATCGATAACTTCTTCGTACGAGGTCCGTTTTACGAACCGTTTGTTGCGTTGGACTCGCCTTTCCGAGAGCTTCACGATGGCGTAGACCGCAGCTGAAACGGAGACAGTTGATTTTTAGCCAAAATCAAGGTGAGAATTCAAATTTTATTATTTAATTAATTATAAATTACTTTTCTCGTGATAAAAATAAATGTATTGTGATGCTAATTCAGATCTAAAATGATTTGTGTGAAATGAAATGATTGATTGTTGATTGTGGTATGATTATTGTTCATGTTATGCTAGATCCGCACTGGAATTTCCTATATTATTGAATTCTATTGTGATGAGAAAATTAAATTTAGATTTGAATCATATTCATTCTGATCTAGCATTATAATTTATTTTATGATTATTAAATATTATTTTTATTATTCTGAAATGAACAATAAAATTTGAACGACAATTTTTTTTTTTGTTGATATTACAATAATTTTGACCGATAAATAAAACGTATTTTTATTTGTTGATACTACATTAGAATTGGAATGAAAAATAAAAACTTATTTTTATTTGTTGACATTACAATAGAAACGTGAACGACAAAGAAAATTTATTTTATTTGTTTATTTACAATAGAATTTGAACAATGAATAAATATATTTTTATTGGTTTACATTAAAAAGAATGGGTTAAAAAGAATACATTTTTATTGTGAATTTGTTACATTAAGAAGAATGGATTAAAAAGCATATATTTTAATACGAAATTGTTTCATAAATAAAAAGTATATTTTTATATGCTGTTTAGATGTAAATTTGAACGTTAAATAAAAATAACATTTTTATATGTTGTTTATATAGGAATTTACACCGCACGAAAGAAATTACATTTTATTATGTAAGTTATATATAAATTTACACCACATGAATAAAATTTCATTTTTATATGTACTATATATATGAATTTTCATTGTATGACTAAATTACATTTTTCTATGTAATTAAAATATGAATTTCCATCGCATGATAAAAATTACATTTTTCTATGTAATTTAAATTGAATTTGTACCGCATGATAAAAATTACATTTTTCTATGTAATTTAGATGTGAATTAGAACGGTAAAATAAAAGTGACATTTTTTTATGTAATTTATATATGAGTTATAACGGTTTGATAAAAATTACATTTTTCAATGTAATTAGAATATGAATTTGTATTGCATTATAACAATTACACCTCTTTATGTAATTGGGACATGAATTTACAATGTAAAATAAAAATAACATTTTTATATGTAATTAGAAAAGGGATTTGCAATAAAAATTAAAACTTACATTTTTATGTGTAATTTAGGATGAGATATACAATTGTAAAATAAAATTTACATTTTTATATATAGTAAGAAATTGAGAATTCGCAATGATATTAAAATAACACTTTTGTTAAAGATGTTGCGTTAGAATAAAAAGATAATTTTTGTCGCTTTCTCTTTTTAGAATTAAAAAGCATATTTTGTCACCTTTTCTTTTTAACATGAAAAGGGTCATTATGTCATGTTTCTTTTTAGCATTAAAAGAAGCATTTTTGTTGTTTTTCTTTTTAGAAATAAAAAGAACATTTTGCTTTCATTTCTTTATGATAATATTTTATCGTCATTTTGAATGCAGTGAAAATAGGATGGTCAATGTTGTTATTTTTATCGACATTTTTGATGCGATAAAAATAGACAATGTTAATGATTCATTTTTTTTATCGACATTTTTGATGCGATAAAAATAGACAATGTTAGTGATTCATTTTTATCGACATTTTTGATGCGATAAAAATAGACAATGTTAATGATTCATTTTTTTCAACATTTTTGATGCGATAAAATAGCGATGTTAATGATACATTTTTATCGTCATTTAGATGCGATAAAAAGAATATATTTTTTGTGTTACATTTTATTGTCTTTCTAGAAAAAAAATTAAAGAATTACATTTTTATGTAAAATTTCTTTCATTGAAAAGAATAAATATAGAAGGCGAGATTTTTATTGTTAATAATAAACAATGGAAAAAGGAAACATTTACATTTTGATGTAATAAACAATAAAAAGGAAAATTACATTCAAGATGTAATTTAGAATAAAAAAGACATTTTGTTAGAAATGTAAATTAGAATAAAAGGTATAAAGATCACATTTTTATTGACCTTTTATATGCAATAAAGAAGAATAGAAATAAAAGAGACATTTTTATCGTCGTGTTATATATTGTGTATTACACTGCCATAGACAAGTTACCTGACTTGTTTATGTGATTGGGTCGATAATTTTCACACATCGCCCAAGTGCACGAATAATTTATTATTTGTTTGTGGGCTGAAACCCCACACGGGTGTTGGGATGAAAATTAACATACACTGATCCCAATATTCAGTTGTATGTTGATCGTAGATCGACAGGCTGCGATGAGCGTTATTATTTAATTTTAACGCTTACACAGTGGAAATTACACTTTGGATGAAATGAATGGATTGATGATTATACTGTTATTGTCATATATATATGATGTGTGTGAAATCCATATAATCCAAATTATATGGTGCATGGTTGAGTCGCATTCCGATTCAGGTTTTCTTTTAAAAAGAGAATATTTTACATATAAAAACTTTTTATATAAAGAATCATTTTTAATGATTATTTTAAAATATGCTTTGTAGTAATGAATAAATAATTAAAGAGCAAATCTTTTATCTAAGATCATTAACATTTCTAGTTATATTTTATGATTAGAATAAAATGATTTGTAAAGTGGATTTACCGTGGACAGTGTTTTCAAATGACATTTGTCCTTTAATCCAATTTACATTGAAATTGTTATTTTGAATTTATAAATCTATTTTATAGATTTAAAAAAAGGCATTTTCTAAAAATCAAGTTTTCCCAATTTAATATATTAAATTGGAATTGAGTGGAAATTCGATTGGTAATAATCAAGATGGGTTTCTGTAAAAGAAGACCGATATTATATATGGAATTTAAGAGGCATTGCCGTTATTCCATTTATATTATTAGTCCGATACAGAAATTTATGTCGATTATGTATTGATTTGGTTTCTATGGAATTCCATATTTTAGAAATTGATTTGCGGGTTTATCATGAACTGTGTCTTAAAGGACACTAATTCTTTAACCTGTTTAAGACAAGATTTATTCCTTAAAATGAATGATCTCGTAATAATGATTTTTGATATCAAATCAAAACTGGAGTTTTAATAAATCTTTTAAGGAAGATTTAAGATTTTAATTTCAAAGTTTATCTTTGATAAAATTAATAAGGTTCTTTTAATATTAATATCTTATTAAAGGAATATTCTGTGTTGGAATGCGGCGTTGATGTGATTTTATAGCATTTGATTTTTAATCACAAAATACGCGAGTTTTTTGGAAAATCCGGGTTAACCCATTCTGAACAATCATCACGACGATCAAGAGTCGAAGATGAAGGTGGTGGTTGAAGACCGAAGGTTTTCATATCGTTGGGTTAATGATGACTGGTAGCTTGAATTGGGACTGGCCTCCCAAGACAAGATACTTAGTAATGATCGTCCAAACGCATTTGGAGATCGACGGATTTGGCTTTCGCTCAGACCCAGAGCATAAGCTTATAAATGGATTGTGTGTCTGACATCGTACTCCATTACATATCATGTTATTAATCTTCTGTCGAATGTACGAATGTTTGGTGGCGGAGAATTTATTCTCTTGCTTAACACCCATTCATATATTTCGGCAAAGGATTGGTAGTGTGATATGGAGTGATGATGTGGCATGCTAAGATGCATATGATCAAGGCTTTGTTGAAAAGCAGGCCTTGTGGGATGATCAAAGCATAGCCTGTTTAGGCATAGCTTTGTGTATAACGTGACTTTGCGAGCCTCACACACCGGCGGAGTCTAAAACGGGAGAAGGGAATGCAAGGAGAGCAGCACGTTTCTTTCTAGCTAGATGTGGTGTTTGGGTTTTAACACGGCCCGACATTTTACTTTTGTGGAAGATGGATGACGAGGCCTCGGTATTAGGTCCTATAGGACCGGGAAACGTGTGTTCAGGAATTGCCAATCCTCAAAGCTGTATGTGAGGACCGGCCCTGCTGTTTCCAAGGGTTCACTGCGGGGAATCCTGGGGCATTAGCTAGAGTGTCTCGAATCGGTAAGGAGCTCCTCCCTAGCCTTGACTCATGATGGAAACCCAATTTCCAACACACCCCATGCGGTTTTGATTGTATTACTAGTACAGAGGCATAATATATAGGTACCTATGCTTCCTAGGATTGAGACATTATGATTGAAACGTTTTGTTAAAACATATACACACTAATAATAATATTGTTTTTACGTATTTATCATCTTTTAATCACCATAAGGTAAAACTCTATCCTCTGGTGTGCGTTGCATTGTGTGATGGGACCTGAGTCTTATGGCGGTTTCATTTTTCTAAAAAGCATTGCGTTATTTGATGATTTACTTTACTGTTATGCACAGTAATCCATTGGAGTAAACCCGTTCCGCGTTAGCGGCGTGGTCCTTGGATTTGCCTTATTACAATTAGTTAAACTAGTTAAGAATTCTCACACCACTCCTTGTTTGGCATGCCTGGTAATAGGATGCAACATGATGGGGGGTTCTCGCTTCGCGGTTTGGTGGCGAACGGGAGACTCATACCCCCACATGTCCCTTTTTAGGGTTGGTAGGCTGCGGCCGGGGGATTCCGAAAGGGTCGCCGTAAAACAAGGTGTCTGGGGTACCAATGTAAGCCACAGTGGGTGTTACCTGCTGCTTTGGGGGATGAAAGGATGGTTGCAAAGCCTAACGGATTTCGTCGAGCCGTTACAGTTGGTATCAGAGCCAGGTTAGCTCAAATCTTTGGGGTGCAACTCGTTAGAACTGAACAGAAGACTCATCAGAGATTGGATTAGTAATATCCAATAAGAATACTCATTAGAGATAGGATCAGCAGTATCCTAGAATGAGAAAACTCATTAGAGATGGGGTTAGTAATGCCCTAGAATGAGTTGAGAGTAGCAAGCCTATAATATACGTATCTGTAATTATAATCTATTTTTGAAAATTGGATTTTTGAATATATAAAAGTTATATATTTCAAAAGTTAATCAACTAATAAAATTATTGAAATCAATGAAAGATGAGTTTGTTACTTAAACACTTTTAGCTTCATTCCTTTTCGAGGACGAAAAGTTCTTAAGTGGGGGAGACTGTAACAACCCTGAATTTTAAGGGTAGATTTAAAATTAAAAATTATTAATTTAATGAGGTTTTGATATTTAAAATGATTTATTTAAGATAATGATTAAGAATTGAAGTTAGAATGAATAATTTAATTTTAATTATAAAAAAGAGTAAGAAATAGCGCTGTAGTTTGAAAAGTCAAACTTGAACTTTGACTGACCGTACAGGATGCAAAATTTAACGGATTTTAGTGAAACCAAAAATATTAGAATCTATTTAAAAATATATTTCTAACGAATCTGAAAAATCGAAATTTCATAACGGTAATCATAAGTTATGTCAAAATTAAAATCTAGAAAAGTCGCTATGAAATTTATAAAGGTCAAAAATGCCATTTTTTGCATATGAAGGAACTTGGACTCGAAACCACTTCCAATGAGTTCAGAATGACGTTTCCGCATTGAAAAACTGTAAAATCTTATATATTTTGAGTTTCGAAAATTATTTGTTTTAAAATATATTTTTAATATTAAATATATTGGCCTTGAAAATAGTCATTTTTCAAACAACCTCCATTTTCGACGAAACCACTTTTGTTGGAACTGGAATATCAAATTCTTGCTTGATTTCAATTTTTAGAATTTTTCGAATTAATATGTGAGCGTGGCGGAGGAAAATGTGTTTTGACTATTTATAGTTAAATTTAAACGCCTTAAAAATAGCCATTTTTCAAACAGTCTCAGAATTCGACGAAAAAAATTTGTTGGATTCGTATCGTCATAAGAAAGCTAAAAATATTTTTTTAGAATTTTCTGAGTTCGTATGTGGCCCCAGCGTATTTAAATGTACGGTAGAAATTAATTAATTTATTTAATATTGTATTTTCAAATTAAAAACCGAAAAAAAATGTTATAGTCATCAGAATTGGAGCCCGGGACATAGCCCATCGCGTTCAGAAGGCCTCAAAACATTAAGATCGACAGTAAGCAGGCCCAAATCGGAGAAAGTCCGAAAATCCACCTTTTTAGCAAAATTTTCAAGATTAAATATTATTAAAATAATAAAATCCGAAACCCTAGAATGGAGCCAGCCGCCGCCCATAATTCAAGGGCTGAAAAGCTCCGATTTTCAAATGCTAAGATCTCTTAATCCGTTCAACGAAATTTGACGTATGATATACCAAATCGAAGAGAATTCAGAGAGCTACAAATCCATATGGTCAAGATCGAGTTTTCATTTATGGATTTTGCGAATTTCGTCCGAGAAGGGGCTGCGTTTTGGGTGTTTTCTGGGCGAGATGGAAGGCTGAGTTGGCCATGGCTTCGGCCACGGGTGGAGCATCTTGAGGCGGTTCGAATTGAGGCAGTTGATCGATGAACGACGCTCTGATGATCAGTGCGCATGGAAGAGGATGGAGGACCAAATGGGTTCGGCGGTTTCACGTTGGATGAGGAAGAAAGGTCCGAATTTTATATTATTTGTTTATTTAATATTTAGTTAATTTATGCAATCTTTAAAAATTGATAACTTCTTCGTACGAGGTCCGTTTTACGAACCCTTTGTTGCGTTGGACTCGTCCTTCCGAGAGCTTCGCGATGGCGCAGACCGCAGCTGAACGGAGACAGTTGATTTTCAGCCAAAATCAAGGTGAGATTTCAAATTTTATTATTTAATTAATTATAAATTACTTTTCTCGTGATAAAAATAAATTTCGTTAATTCAGATCTAAAAAGAGTTGTGTGAAATGAAATGATTGATTGTTGATTGTGGTATGATTATTGTTCATGTTATGCTAGATCCGCACTGGAATTTGCTATATTATTGAATTCTATTGTGATGAGAAAATTAAATCTAAATTTAGATTTGAATCATATTCATTCTGATCTAGTTTTATAATTTATTTTATGATTATTAAATATTATTTTTATTATTCTGAAATGAACAATAAAATTTGAACGATAAATAAAAATTTATTTTTATTTGTTGATATTACAATAATTTTGACCGATAAATAAAATGTATTTTTATTTGTTGATACTACATTAGAATTGGAATGAAAAATAAAAACTTATTTTTATTTGTTGACATTACAATAGAAACGTGAACGACAAAGAAAATTTATTTTATTTGTTTATTTACAATAGAATTTGAACAATGAATAAATATATTTTTATTAGTTTACATTAAAAAGAATGGGTTAAAAAGAATATATTTTTATTGTGAATTTGTTACATTAAGAAGAATGGATTAAAAAGCATATATTTTAATAAGAAATTGTTTCATAAATAAAAAGTACATTTTTATATGCTGTTTAGATGTAAATTAGAACGTCAAATAAAAATAACATTTTTATATGTTGTTTATATAGGAATTTACACCGCATGAAAGAAATTACATTTTATTATGTAAGTTATATATAAATTTACACCGCATGAATAAAATTTCATTTTTATATGTACTATATATATGAATTTGCATTGTATGACTAAATTACATTTTTCTATGTAATTAAAATATGAATTTCCATCGCATGATAAATATTATATTTTTCTATGTAATTTAAATTGAATTTGTACCGCATGATAAAAATTACATTTTTCTATGTAATTTAGATGTGAATTAGAACGGTAAAATAAAAATGACACTTTTCTATGTAATTTATATATGAGTTATAACGGTATGATAAAAATTACATTTTTCAATATAATTAGAATATGAATTTGTATTGCATTATAACAATTACACCTCTTTATGTAATTGGGACATGAATTTACAATGTAAAATAAAATTTACATTTTTATATGTAATTAGAAAAGGGATTTGCAATAAAAATTAAAACTTACATTTTTATGTGTAATTTAGGATGAGATATACAATTGTAAAATAAAATTTACATTTTTATACGTAGTAAGAAATTGAGAATTCGCAATGATATTAAAATAACACTTTTGTTAAAGATGTTGCATTAGAATAAAAAGATAATTTTTGTCACTTTCTCTTTTTAGAATTAAAAAGCATATTTTGTCACCTTTTCTTTTTAACATGAAAAGGGTCATTTTTATGTCATGTTTCTTTTTAGCATTAAAAGAAGCATTTTTGTTGTTTTTCCATTAAGAAATAAAAAGAATATTTTGCTTTCATTTCTTTATGATAATATATTATCGTCATTTTGAATGCAGTGAAAATAGGATGGTTAATGTTGTTATTTTTATCGACATTTTTGATGCGATAAAAATAGACAATGTTAATGATTCATTTTTTTATCGACATCTTTGATGCGATAAAAATAGACAATGTTAGTGATTCATTTTTATCGACATTTTTGATGCGATAAAAATAGACAATGTTAATGATTCATTTTTTTTTCGATATTTTTGATGCGATAAAATAGCGATGTTAATGTTACATTTTTATCGTCATTTTAGATGCGATAAAAAGAATATATTTTTGTGTTAAATTTTATTGTCTTTCTAGAAAAAAAATTAAAGAATTACATTTTTATGTAAAATTGCTTTCATTGAAAAGAATAAATATAGAAGATGAGATTTTTATTGTTAATAATAAACAATGAAAAAGGAAACATTTACATTTTGATGTAATAAACAATAAAAAGGAAAATTACATTCAAGATGTAAGTTAGAATAAAAAAGACATTTTGTTAGAAATGTAAATTAGAATAAAAGGTATAAAGATCACATTTTTATTGGCCTTTTATATGCAATAAAGAAGAATAGAAATAAAAGAGACATTTTTATCGTCGTATTATATATTGTGTATTACACTGCCATAGACAAGTTACCTGACTTGTTTATGTGATTGAGTCGATAATTTTCACACATCGCCCAAGTGCACGAATAATTTATTATATGTTTGTTGGCTGAAACCCCACACGAGTGTTGGGATGAAAATTAACATACACTAATCCCAATATTTAGTTGTATGTTGATCGTAGATCGACAGGCTGCGATGAGCGTTATTATTTAATTTTAACGCTTACACAGTTGAAATTACACTTTGGATGAATAAATATTTAAAGAGCAAATCTTTTATCTAAGATCATTAACATTTCTAGTTATATTTTATGATTAGAATAAAATGATTTGCGAAGTGGATTTACCATGGACAGTGTTTTCAAATGACATTTGTCCTTTAATCCAATTTACATTGAAATTGTTTTTTGGAACTTAAAAATCTATTTTATAGATTTAAAAAAGGCATTTTCTAAAAATCAAGTTTTCCCAATTTAATATATTAAATTGGAATTGAGTGGAAATTCGATTGGTAATAATCAAGATGGGTTTCTGTAAAAGAAGACCGATATTATATATGGAATTTAAGAGGCATTGCCATTATTCCATTTATATTATTAGTCCGATACAGAAATTTATGTCGATTATGTATTGATTTAGTTTCTATGGAATTTCATATTTTAGAAATTGATTTGCGGGTTTATCGTGAACCGTGTCTTAAAGGACACTAATTCTTTAACCTGTTTAAGACAAGATTTATTCCTTAAAATGAATGATCTCGTAATAATGATTTTTGATATCAAATCAAAACTGGAGTTTTAATAAATCTTTTAAGGAAATTTTAAGATTTTAATTTCAAAGTTTATCTTTGATAAAATTAATAAGGTTCTTTTAATATTAATATCTTATTAAAAGAATATTCTGTGTTGGAATGTGGCGTTGATGTGATTTTATAGCATTTGATTTTTAATCACAAAATACGCGAGTTGTTCGGAAAAACTGGGTTAACCCGTTCTGAACAATCATCACGACGATCAAGAGTCGAAGATGAAGGTGGTGGTTGAAGACCGAAGGTTTTCATATTGTTGGGATGATGATGACTGGTAGCTAGAATTGGGACTGGCCTCCCAAGGCAAGATATTTAGTAATGATCGTCCAAACGCATTTGGAGATCGATGGATTTGGCTTTCGCTCAAACCCAGAGCATAAGCTTATAAATGGATTGTGTGTCTGACATCGTACTCCATTACATATCATGTTATTAATCTTCTGTCGAATGTATGGATGTTTGGTGGCGGAGAATTTATTCTCTTTCTTAACACCCATTCATATATTTCGGCAAAGGATTGGTAGTGTGATATGGAGTGATGTTGTGGCATGCTAAGATGCATATGATCAAGGCTTTGTTGAAAAGCAGGCCTTGTGGGATGATCAAAACATAGCCTGTTTAGGCATAGCTTTGTGTATAACGTGACTTCGCGAGCCTCACACACCGGCGGAGTCTAAAACGGGAGAAGGGAATGCAGGGAGAGTAGCACGTTTCTTTCTAGCTAGAAGTGGTATTTGGGTTTTAACACGGCCCGACATTTTACTTATGTGGATGATGGATGACGAGGCCTCGGTATTAGGTCCTATAGGACCGGGAAACGTGTGTTCAGGAATTGCCAATCCTCAAAGCTGAATGTGAGGACTGGCCCTGCTGTTTCCAAGGGTTCACTGCGGGGAATCCTGGGGCATTAGCTAGAGTGTCTCGAATCGGTAAGGAGCTCCTCCCTAGCCTTGACTCATGATGGAAACCCAATTTCCAATACGCCCCATGCGGTTTTGATTGTATTACTAGTACAGAGGCATAATATATGGGTACCTATGCTTCCTAGGATTGATACATTATGATTGAAACGTTTTATTAAAACATATACACACTAATAATAATATCGTTTTTACGTATTTATCATCTTTTAATCACCATAAGGTAAAACTATATCCTCTGGTGTGCGTTGCATTGTGTGATGGGACCTGAGTCTTATGCTGGTTTCATTTTTCTAAAAAGCATTGCGTTATTTGACGATTTACTTTACTGTTATGCATGGCAATCCATTGGAGTAAACCCATTCCGCTTTAGCGGCGTGGTCCTTGGATTTGCCTTATTACAATTAGTTAAACTAGTTAAGAATTCTCACACCAGTCCCATGACTGACTCGTAGTTTGTTTCCACCTTTGCAAACTCGGGTGCCCTCTTTTCCACATGGGCAGTCGACTAATTTGTCTACAGGTTTATCTCTTGAGCAGGATTCTGGATTGAATCTTAAAGCTGGGTCCAGAACATTGAAGTCTTCCGCTGTGCATTGTATTAAATTATTTTATTTTACCTTCTGCTGTATTATATTTTGTACTCTGATATATTCTGTACTCTGATGTAACATTTATTACTGATGTTATAAAAGGCTTTTGTTATTTGTTCTGATGTTGTTGTATTCCCAAAGTTGATGTATCCGCAGATTTCCAACCTTTAGTTCAAACCTGTGTGGTTTATGGTCGATTCAAAGGATGGGAACTTATGGGTCATCACAGGAACCGACCGTCTTAACTAGTAGCTACAAACAATAGGACCCAATGTGAGTAGTTGGTCATGTCGCGCTTAAAACCCGAGGTTAGACTAGGTTGTGGTGTAAAGCTACACGGACTCGCCCGGCTTAACTAGTAACCACAACAAGGTCTAATGTGAGAGTTTGGGGTGCATTAAGTTAATTAATGCCACATGATAGGGTTAAGTCATGGACTACTTGAATACTTAACCAATTAAACACGATGGATTGGTAGGGCTAAGTCATGGACTACTTGAATACTTAACCAATTAAACACGATGGATTGGTAGGGTTAAGTCATAGACCACTTGAATATACTTGACCAGTTGAACACGATGTATTGATAGGGTTAAGTCATGAACTGCTTGGATACACTTGACCAACTCAATACATGGTTAGGATAGGGTTAACCACACTTAACCCGTTTGAAATCCTAGTTACGTGGTCCTTTTCAGCAGTAACCTATAGTATCAGGATACCCTAGGACTAGGCTAGGGTGGGGCACGATTACTGGGCTGATCGTAAGAGACCAAAAGAGACGGCTGAATGGTGCACCAGTTAAGTTCAGGCGGACCATGGTCGTGCACATTAAGTTCGGAGTTGAACATGGGCACCTGTAGGTTTAGATGGTGCGTGCTTGTTTTGTGTCTGTGATTTACAGCCTAGGACTGGGTACACCTTAGGGTGGACCTTGCACAGTTAACTACATTCCATGATTAAGCCGTATGACACCGATACACGACGAGTTAGGCTTATAGGGAGTCGATCGACTAGACCGAGTAGTTGGACCTTGATTTAGGTCATCTCATGAGTTTGGGCCAATATTGGGCTAAGGGATTATTTCTTGTTTATACTTGACATGGGTTAGAATACTAGTACACTTTTGGTGCAACTTAATCCTTGTGTATGCGATGCCACATTTGATCTATCTTGTTAACTATTCACCATGCCAGTTTAGTTACATCCTTATGTTTAATTTCAGTTTCTCATATCATGTTAACTTTATTATTTTTTATACTAATAGTAGGTAGGGCTTACCAGTCTTTATGACTGACCCGTTTTCCTTTCGCTTCTTTTCTTCCATTCCCCCCCCCCCCCAGGTTCTCAGGGTGGGAACATTCGCACCTAGCTTGTATCTTTAGCTTGCAATTTTGGATAGCTCATGTACGATTTGGACTTGAGCTCGCTATGGCTTTACCACATCTATTTTGGGGATAGTTTACTTTATGTTATTTTCAGTTTATGTTTTTAGACTTGTTTGCTGGAAAGAAAATGATGACTAGTATTTTCATGTAAGTTGACTTTGGTTTTGAAACAGTAATTTTATCCGCTGCTTTATTTACTCTGTTTTACTCATATGTTCTGTCTTGTGAGATCTTCATGCATGTTTACCTTGTCCAACACCCCTCCAAAGCCAGTGTACTTGTAAGACTGACCCTGGCGGAGGTGGGGTGTTACAAGATCCATGGTTCTATAGGTCTTAAATTCAGTTAGGGAGACCATGGAGGAATAAATCTGATCATATTCAAGATTTTGGAAAGCTTAAGTTGAGTGGGCTTAAATTATACTTTGTGAATAATAGTATGTTTATCGTTTGATCGTTCCCCATGAATATTCATAATGAATATATTGGAAAAATTAATTGATGCGATGGATAATTGCGCTAAAATGAAAAGTTATGATCAATCAGTTAGCATGTTACGATATACATGAATATTGTTATAAAGATTTATTTTGTGGACATGAAAATTGGAATAAATGAGATTTTTAGGTAAATAAGACATTATTTGAGAACTACCTCTTTATTCTAAAAGAGGTTAATTACATGTACGAAGGCATGCGAAGTATATTGGAAATTGGGCATGATTTGTAATGAAATTTTGGGAACATAACATGTATTGTGGTTGGAAACTTTAATTTTGGGACATAATTTATGATTGGGGATTTTGGGGTAATTGGCGCATAACTAGAGGTCTTAATTTAAGATATAAATAAAAATATGTGAGAATTGAATTGGAACAATTAGACATGTTTAGATAATGAAAAATAGGAAAAAAAAAAGAATTTGGGAAGATTAAGACATGTTGGGTTGATATTACCATAAGATAAAATAAATTATGTGTTGGAAAGAACATGCGATAAATGTTAGGCATATTATGTAAGAAATGAATGCAGTAAAATTCTAAGAAAAATAAATATGCCTAAAACTGAACCGCGCCTAAGCATGAGGTTAGGTTGCATTAGTGGTGGAAGTCTGCCCAGACACGACCGGCATATCCAGCAGCCACTAATGTTGAACCTAATGCGAGATGTCTAAAGGCGCAAATACGAGACGGGATATGACACGAGGTTAGGCCCAACTTGTGGAAGAAGTCTGCCCGGACACGACCGGCATATCTAGCATCCACAAGTTGTAGGCCTAATGTGTGAGGTCTAGTCCATTATTGTGACGGCCCACCCCGTACCCGCCGACATTTCCAATGAGAGTGCGCTGTGCCAACGCCTGACTAGCACGGGACGATCGCCAAAGAAAGGAATTTGAACTAACAAGGAACCTATAGTATATCTCACAGCGCATGGAATAAAATATAATAATAACATAACTTGACATAAAACAGGCGAGATAGTGCATAAGCTGAAAACTTAAACCATCATAGCAGCGGAAAATCCAAAATTATAGCTTATGTTCCACATCATCTTTATTACAACTTTTAAAACTGTCTCTAAAGCAAGGTAAAGGAAAGGTACACTACTAATGCCCAAAGTAGTGGCCAGCAGCGACACAGGGAAAATGTATATAGAATAGTAGGTGTAAGCCTCCTGGTCGACTCCGGACAGCTACTCGTGCACAACCAGCTAACCTGTCTCTAGTCTGCCCATTTAAGAGCACCCAGAGTAATAAGAAGAGATATAAAACTCTGGGTCAGACAAAAGTCTGGTATGAGCGATAAGCAGCAAAACAGAACAATAACAGGTATACTAAACCATACCTGAACCTGGACCTGCAACCAAAGAGTTAGCACAACAGGATGTACAATATTCTAAGGTGACACTAACATACGGTATAAAGATACGGGGAAGGGGTGTGCATGTCATAATGATGTCAAACAATCAAGCATAGCAACCATCCTCACATCTCTCACTCAGTGCGTAAAGCATACGATATCCACTACTTTGACCACCCAAATCCTTGATATGATCACTCTGCCAAATGGAGTCATAGCGACTCCACTGCACCGATCCATAGCCACTAGTCCTTGCTATGTCCACTATGCCCCATAAAGTCCTGACGACGCCACTGCACTGGCTCATAGCCATGCTATGATCACTCTGCCCCATGAAGTAATAACTACCCCACTGCACTGATCCGTAGCCTAACATTTGTCCTAGTGGTGCATCAAAGTTATGGACGTCGATAACCCCTTAGCACATGCCCCGCAGCAAGGCCCAACTCATGAAATTAACTCATTGGTTCCCATCTGGATCCTGAGTACAAACTTCCCATGTTGACCACCTTTGCATCTCGGGTTTTGGTCTTGTAACGACCCGCATTTTTCAGCGATATAATAATTAATTTATTTAATTATTTAAAAAGTGGTTTGGTAATTTAAAATGGTTTAAATTAAATAACTTTGAATATTTAATTAAAATAATAATTAAATAATATATTTAATTTTGAAATAATCAGAATTAGTGGAATTCACAATATAATGTGAACTGGACAATTTATAATATATAATTCAGTTTAGAGTTGAATTATATTCACGAATATAGTATATAAATGAAGTTTGAACGTATAATTATATTATAATTAAAATCGAGCTTGAAATGGCGCTGTAGTTCGTAATTTGGTGATTCGAACTTCAACTGAATGTACAGGGTTCGTTTTAAATCGGATTTTTGTGAAACAAGAAATGTTCAAAGCTGGTGAAGTATATTTTTCTAGTGGAAGAGAAAAATCAGGATTTCATTGTGTAGATTTTGATTTATGTTCAAATCAAATTTTAGAAAAGTCTCTGTGGAATTCCTTTATAATTTATAACGATATATATATATATATATAAAAGGAATTTCATTATAAATCGAATATCGATTTAATCGGGATTTGAAATATCAAGTTAGAAATTCATATAGGAATATTCTATAGCTGTATGGTATTCCACTGTGAATAAATACGATAATTTTTATTTATAAATATTAAATTTAATTGTTTTTTATTATATTTATATATTTAAAAAGGTTATTTAGAGCTTTAAAAATAGCCAGTTTTGCAAACAACCTCAGAATTCGATGAAACTAATTTTGTTGGATCCGCAGTATTAAATTATTCCTAGATTTCAATTTCCGTGATTTTTAGAGGCAGCGTGTGGCCGTACAGATTTTTAATGTGAAAAACCGTCAGTATTTCGATGGTTAAAAATACGCTGTGTGAGCAAACGGAGTTGGAATTCCATGAAACCAGTTTCGTTGGGACCGTAATGTCGAACTGTGGCTGCATGTCCAGTTTCGTTATTTTTAGGTATCGTGTGTGATCACACGAATTTTTAGAAAGCAAGAACGAATATAAAATGAAAATAAAACTAAAATATCAATACAAGTATCCTACTTTAGTGAACTAAACAAGGCCATATCTTCCTCGTCTCAGCCTTTCATTCCTCTCCTCAAAACAGCAGCCACATACCATACCTCAACCCAAAACGTGGTGCTAGAAAAATACTCACAAATCAAAAACAAATTCTATGAATTGCAAGAGGAAATCATTTGCACTAGTTTTGCATTTCTCTTTAACCTCGTATAGGTTTCTTCCTGTTCGACTTCACTGTTGTCGCGCCCAAAAGTTCCATCCATTTCTAGGGTTGAGAAATTTGAAGAGAGGGTGCATCAATTTGGGTTTTCAAGTGTATAGTGATGCTTAGGAAGGAGAACGGTATCGGTTGTGATTTTTTTGGGATTTTATCAAAATAATAAGTGACGTGACTGTCACTGTTTGGTCGTCGGAAGCTCCAGGTCACGACCGAGTATTGAGGCTCGAGTTGGCCATTTAAGGGAGGAGGAGGAAGAGATTTTTGAGAGGAACATCGTGGTGTTTTCAGTTTTTGATTCCGTGGAAGAACGGAGGATCGGTGGAAGCAAAGGAATTCGTGAATGGCCATTTGTGTTTGGGCGTGGTTACGGGATTAACTTGAAGGGAAGAAGGATTATACGGGTCTGGTATTTTAAATGGTGAGTGGGACGTATATAATTGGTAAAGCCCAACTTTGAAAATAGATTCAAGTTTTTTTTCTATTTAAAATAGTATAATCTTGTAAATTGAATATCTTGGTCATACTTTATCAGTTTGACGAACGGTCAGATCCGTTGGGATCGTATGGACGGCGGCTACTCATGTAACTGACGAGGAGTGAATCGAAGCTCGTTACAATTTTATGCAAAATAAATTGTCCGTCTGAATCAAGCTATGGTTATCGTTATTAACGATGATCGTCCAATGTGAGTAAAACACACCAACTCTGAACAGTTATATTTTATAACGTATTCTTAGAACTGATAATTATCTGTTGATTGCTGTGTGTTAACTGTTTGGTTGAATTGCTTGTGTATTGGTCGAAATCATAGATAACGATATATATATATATATATATATATATATATAAATCGTTAATCAAATATTGATTCTGTTTAGCATAATATTTAATATTGAAATGAAATCGATGTTAATTATACTGTTTAACATCTGTGATGCAGGGAAACAGGTTGGAGGAATCCAACTGGATTCCTCAACATTTATTTTACTATTTTTCATATATTGTAATATATGATGTGATATATAACTTGTTGATGATTATGTGTGTTTGGATGATATCGATCACCGTTGTTTGGTATTTTAAATACCATAAGAAATACTGGGATGTAAAAAGGGAATTTCAAAGTGAATATTGAAAATTAATAGAGTCAATGTAAAGAAGTTAATCGAATTTAGTATTCGAAGGAGTTAATCGAATTTAGTTATTCGAAACGAGTTAGTCGAACATGGTTAGTCGAGTCGAATTAATCGACTATAATTAATCGAAAGGAGTTAATTGAATATAGTTAATCAAAACAGAGTTAAACAAAAATTAGAAACTGAATAGAGATTAATAAGTTGAATGGTTTCCTGAGTATCGATCTGATGTTGGTTTCGGCCTTCGGGGTTTATACTTAGGAAGTTGTTCTCTTGTTAGTTTATAGTTAGAGTCTGATAGATGTGGAAGAATAGTGATACGTAATTAAGCCATGGAAATGTTTCCCAGTGTTAATAACGTATATTTTCTAAACATAGAAATGAGGAGATATATGTTTGATGATTGGATCGATAATTCCATTAGGAAATAAGATCATTGTGTGTACACAGACATGTTTTCATTTGATAGTTAAATCTCCAACTATCAAAGTTTTGACCATTTTAACGTTGTTAATATGGAGAGACCGGTTGGATTATTATCCAAAGAACCACTCCGTATTGGCATAAGCATTGCGAATCAAGTATGCTGGATATATGGAAGACGGAGTAAAATGCAAGGGCTGTTGTATAAATCTTAGATAATAATTTCCTAAGATGGTTGTACTGAATAGTGCCTTCGGTTTGTCCAGTCCCAGGGCAACTTGTATGGACGAATGTCTGACAGAGTATACTTAATAGATCGCGTAAGTTGATCTCTTCAAATGTATTTACGTTTGGTGGCGGAGGAATTCGTTTCTCTTAGCTGTATACCCGTGGTATTTTTGGGGAAATCAATTTGTGATTTGGCGGGTATGACGATGTGACATTCAAAGTGAATAAACGTGTGATCTGTCAGAGATAAGCGTGGCCTCTAGTCTCACAACCGTGAAATGACAAAAATCGTGCAAGCTGCATGGCTATGTAGGTCGCACCTATTAGGTTGTATAATCACCTGATCTAAAGTTTCATTTACTTCTAAAAATCTGCTGTCGATGTTGTCCCATTCGGGAAATGGTTGCTGATCCCAACCGTTGGTGATATACATTCGATACACTCAAGCGAAATGTGTGGTTGGTCATGTGTGGCCTGGTTGCAAGATGTTCTTGTTGAACCCAGTGTATTCCTCTCTAGAGGTACACTAGCGAAGGGTGGTTCCATACCTTGTCTTAGCTGGAAATCCATTACCCAATACGTGCTCACGATTTTGATTGTATACTATATATGTAGAACGTGAGATGAAAGCGTTTCTGCTAGATGATTATTATATTGTGATTGACAGACACTAATATAATATCAATGAGTTTTGATATAAAGATTATTTTGGATTATCATAAGGGAAAAACCCGTTCCCTTATATGGTGTGGTCTTATGAGATATCATTTTATTGCTTAAACTGTTATAAATTGTCTTACTCATACCAGTCCAATGGCTGACCCAATTTTCTTTTGTTTTTTTTCCCTAAACTCTTGGGTGCCCAATTATGGTACGGGCAATCAAGTAGTCGGGATTTATAGATACTTGCAGAGCTAGAGCAGGAGGCTTCAGGATCATATAGCTATAGTTTATTTCCGCCGTGTTGTAAGTGATGTGCTTTGGAAATGATATGTATATTCAAGTACAGATTTATATTTCAAAGTTATGATATATATTATATGTTATTCGTTTCCACTGTGAGGTTCGTGTTACTCTGATATTATGTTCTTCTTCTTCTTCTATTCTAAGTTTCTATCTTATCTTTCCTCACCCTCTAAATTCTTTCATGGACTATCTGGTGTTTTCCGACGCTTGATTAGTCGACATCGTGTTTGGTGTCGATAACCAGGATCGCAAAAAACCACTGGTCATTAAAGGTCTTCTCCGGATCAGTTCGGAAAGTGGACTTCCATTCGGTTCGGCTTCCTCCCTTCGTTCGGTTCGTGACCATCGTATAAACCCGGTTCATGATCCTGGCTCCAGCTCATAGCAACACCCAGTCTGGCTTGTGATGATCCGGTTCGGTTCGATCTCCTTCTGCTCGTGGTCAAGCTCGGGGTCGTGCTCCCTACCCCAGCTCATGGTCCTCATGTTGGCTCGTGGCTCGGCTCGTGATGATCATCCGGTTCGGGCTCGTGTTGAGGCTTCGGTTCGGGTCGTGCTTCAGGTGCGAGCAGCTCGTGGATCCCTGGTCGGTTCATGTTGGTGCTCGAGGTCTTCACGTGGTGGTTCGGTTCGGGGGTGGGTTTCGTGATCGGGTCGTGGTCGAGTAGGGCGATCCGATCCGGTCCAGTTCTGGGTTATTTCCTGCAACTTTTCCAGCGACTGTTTTTACACCGCACGACGACATTTTTGACCATTCTAAATGTTCTAAACAATAACAAAGCATACCATATAGTCACAGAAACATGTAGAATTGACTACAAACACCAAAACCACAATATGATATGGCTAAACGGACCAAACTTACTCAAAACCCATGTTTTCCCCTTAATCATGTTTAACGATAACTAATGATAGGATTAACAAAACTTAACCAAATTAACCCAAATTTCTAACATAGGCCTAAAACAATACTTCGAAATTTATAAATATTTTTCCAGAATTTAATCATGTTTAAATTCGCTAATTAACACTAATTACCCTTAATTACCCATAATTAGTGAGGAACTATGCAAATCACTCACCTTAGCCACCAATAAAACTTTAAACCTGAACTATCCTCTGATTTAGCACTGTTCCCAAGACAAAACACTAGTTCCGACCTTGATTTGGTGCTATTTCCCTTTGATTTGATGTTGCTAAGCTTAATCCTTGATTAGAGAGTGATTTGGGATGAAATTAGAAGGTGGAGGCATTGTTAGGGTTTCTAAGAGGTAAACGACGGCTAGAAAACTGAAATAGAATGAAAGCCTAACTCATTTCAGCCTCCCCATGATCCTAATCCCGAAATGGGTTATGGCCTATTCACAAATCACCTTATTTGGTCCGGTTAAGCAGTTTTTCATCTTCCAAACTTTATTTCAGCCATATCTCCCAAACGGTAAGTCCGTTTTTAACATGTGACCACTCTACGGAAAGATAAACTATCATTCGGATCCAATGGAAGTGGTTTAAGGTCAAACCTCGTTTCCAATCAAAAGTTATGGCCGAAACAAGATCAGCTAGGGGTAAAACGGTCATTTAAAAATCGGCAAAAATCATGAACATGGGAAATGACCCCAATAGTCGTCACCCAAAGTTACATGGCTATACGACTTAGCATGAGAAAGAAATAAATATTCTACGATCCCCTGATGCGTAGAATGGAGGTCATTACATTCTCCCTCTAAGAAATTTCACCCCCAAAATTCTCCAATCAAAGCATACAACGGGTCCCGCATGCCTAACAGCCATATACAACAATCAAACATGCAAAACAACCAAAACAAACCTATCCTAGCATGCGGAAAGACTAGATCGAAATGAAAACCTTACCAGGTAAAGAGTTCTGGATACATCTTCCTAATGCTCCCCTCTGTCTCCCAAGTACAATCATTCTCATCCTCGCCCCACCGAACCTTGACTAGATTCACCGCTTTCCTTCGAAGTTTCTTCGTAACATACTCGACAATACGAATCGGCTTGCGGTTCCCAACCGCCTCGGGTTCTACTTCGATATCATCCAACTAATCAGGTGAAATAGTCATATTAGGGTCGTGCATGTATTTACTTAACAGGGAAACATGAAATACATTGTGAACTCCCGCCATCTTGTTAGGTAACCCAACTTTATATGCCAAATTCCCAATTTTCTCGAGAACTGGGAGTGGACCAACAAATCTTGGTGCTAACTTGCCTATCTTACCAAATCGAATCACGCTCTTTAACGGAGAAATCTTGACGAATACCAGGTCACCAACGGAATATTTCAAGTCTCTTTGTCTTTTATCAGCATAACTCTTCTGCCTATCTTGAGCGGCCTTCATTCGCTGCTGAACAATCTTGATCTTGTCTGATGTTTCTCTTATCATTTCTGGTCCAAGCACATATTTCTTACCGGTCTCTAACCAACATGACGGTGATTTGCACGGTCTTCCATACAAAGCTTCAAATGGAGCCATACCAATAATGGATTGATAATCATTATTATATGCAAACTCTACTAGATGCAAATGATCATCCCATGATCCACCAAAATCCAATACACAAGCTCTTAAGAGATCTTCTAATATACGGTTCACCCTCTCCGCCCGACCGTCGATTTGAGGATGGTACGCAGTACTAAGATGTAGTTCTGATCCTAATGCCTCTTATAAGCTATTCCAAAACCCTCCAGTAAATAATGGATCCCGGACACTCACAGTGCCTTTGGGTACTCCATGAAATCTTACTACCCACTTCATATACAGTTCAGTTAACTTAGCTGTTATTCTATTCGACTTGACGGGTATAAACCTTGCACTCTTGGTCAATCAATCTCCAATTACCCAAATGTTATCATGGCCTAATACAGTCCTTGGTAACCCACAAATTAAATCCATTGAGACTTGTTCCCATTTCCATTCTGGAATTTCTAATGGTGCAACAAACCACAAGGTTTCTTTTGCTCGGCTTTAACAAGCTGGCCATTCATGCATTTGGATATAAACTTCCCAACATTTCTTTTCATGACTTCCCAGTAGTAGGTATGCTTCATGTCTCGATACATTTTATTACCACCAGGGCGTATGGTCAGTTTTGAGTGATGACTTTTTCTAAGTTCTTCATCTCTCAATCCATTGACATTGGGCCAACTAGTCTTCCATTCTGTCTAAGCCATCCATCTCGATTAAGACCATACTTGTCCATCTCCTCATCGATACCCATCTCTAACTTGGAGATGACTTCCAATAGGTTAGGATCGTCCCTCTGACTGGAACCAATCCGCTCAATCAAAGTTGGTCTATCTTCAAACTTGCTAACATTTCTGGATCCAATTCGCACTTTGGTCTGAAATCGTACCCTGCGATATACTCCAGTTGCTTCCACTCAAGGAACATAGCCCCCAAACTAGCATGTCTTCTACTCAATGCATCAGTTACTGCTTTGCCCTTTCCTAGTGTATATGCGATATCCAAATCATAGGAAGCCAAGAATTCTAACCATCTTCGTTGTCGAAGATTTAGATCCTTATGAGAGAAGAGATACTTCAATGATTTATGATCGGTAAACAGCTTAAATCTTTCTCCCAAGAGATAATGTCTCCACATCTTCAACGCGAACACGATCGCTGCTAATTCCAAATCGTGGGTAGGGTATCTTTTCTCATGTGGTTTCAGTAGCCGACTTGCATAAGCTATAACCCTACCTCCTTGCATCAACACAGCACCTAGTCCAGTACCACATGCATCCGTAAACACTATCATCTCTTCATCCCCTTTAGGAATGACTAACACTGGCTCACGCGTCAACTTTTTCTTTAGACTCTTAAATGCGTTTTTACAATTTCAGTCCCAGACGAAAGCTTGATTCTTCTTAGTCAACTGAGTTAACGGTGCCGCTATCTTGGAGAAATCATGGATAAACTTACGATAATATCCAGCTAATCCCAAGAAAATTCTTATGTCCATTGCATTCTTGGGCGTGGACCAATCTTGTACCGTAGCCACCTTCGCAGGGTCCACGAATATACCATTCTCTGGAACAACATGGCCCAAGTATCACACTTCCCTCCTCCAGAAGTGACACTTAGAAAACATTGCTTTTAATTGGTGTTTTCTCAACACCTCCATCACTATCCTCAAATGTTCCTTGTATTCTTCCTCTGTCCTCGAATAAACAAGTATATCGTCCACGAACACAAGAACAAACTTATTCAACTGATCTCTGAATACCCTATTCATAAGATCCACAAAATATGTTGGTGCATTGGTCAACCCGAATGCCATGACCAGCCACTCATAGAATCCATGCGGCGTCCGAAATGTCGTTTTAGCTATATTCTCAGCTTCCACTCTAAGCTGATGAAAGCCTGTCGTGAGATCCAACTGGGAGAACACTCTCGCGTCACTCAACTGATCAAACAAATCATCTATCCGCGGTAGAGGATACTTATTCTTCCTCATCACCATATTCAACTCGCGGTAGTCTACACACAATCGAACGGAACCATCTGCCTTGGTAGCAAACACAACTGGTGCTCCCCATTCAGAAGCACTTCTTCTGATAAATCCCTTCTTCAAAAGATCGCTTACTTGCACCTTTAGCTCTCGCTGCTCCCTTGGCGCCATACGACGAAGTGGCATCACTATAGGTCTGGCATCTTTCACTAAATCAATACGGAACTCAATCTCTTGGTGTGGTGGAAGTCCGGTTACATCCTCGAAGATAACCGGATACTGGCCAACAACGGGAATTCCCGCTAACTCGTCCTGTGGGGTGTCAAGCGAATTTAGAAAACTAGCCATCACCTCATCACTAGGTAGGCCACCAAACACTACCCTCCGCCCATCATCCGCCCTAATAGCCACCGAAAATCCCTCACAGTCTACCACCACCCCATATCTTTGGAGCCAGTTGACTCACAAAATTATGCCAAACCCAGTAAAGCCAAAAACAAAGCAATCACAAGCAAACATGCATCCATGACTCGATAAGACCAAATTTTGACAAACCATGCTAAGGCTAGCCGAACCACCAATCGGGTTTGTCACCGCTAAAGGTCTAGTGACTATCTCGGGTTCCAATCCCAACTATCTACCAGGTCACTAGATATGAAGGAACCGGAAGCCCCGATATCGAACAGTACTCGAACAGGAACATCATAAATAGAAAGCATACCTTGAATGACGACATTCTTTCCCTTCTCCACCGCAGTCGGGGCATTTGACGAAGAAGGAACAACATTAATAGCATATGCTTTCACAATCTGCTTTTCTTTAGGGGGTTGTGGACACTTATCCTTGTGATGTCCCACTTGGCCACAGTTGAAGCACTTCCTGTCCGCTGCCTTTGCTCGACATTCTTTAGCATAATGGCCCTTCTAGCCATAGCTAAAGCACTCAACATCTTTTTTTTTCTTCTTCTGGCCATCCTTGGTCTGATTCCGCTTTCCCTTTTTCCGAGAACCATTCTTGCCTCCACCGCTTGCTTGCGGCTTTGGCTCTTCTGCAGATGCAACCTGAGTCTTCGACTTGGGGTATAGACTCTGATCTCAAAGCTTTCCCTATAATCAATTCAAACGTCTCAACGATGTGGTTAATAAGCCTTTCCCCCAAGTATCTATCCAAACCAGTTATGAACTTCTCATTCTTCTTCTCGGGAGTGTTAATGAGGGATAATCCATACTTTGATAAAGTATTGAACTCAGCAATATACTCCGAGACTGCCCTACTGTTCTATTTAAGCTCCAGGAACTTTCTAAAAAACTATGATTTTTGTGCAGCTGGGATAAACTTTTCACTGAATCGGGCCTTAAACTGATCCCATGTAACTTAATCCTCTGGGGTAGCTTCTTAATAGCATTCCACGAATTCATCGTCCGTCCTTGCAGCTGACGGGATGCTAGCTTTCTCCTCATCGCATCCTCGATACCCAAATCTTCGAAGATACGCTCGTAGCTATCCAACCAATCCTGAACATCCGTAGCCGACTCCGTTCCGTGGAACGGCTTTCCACCAAGACTAGTGTAGTCCTTACAGAGCTTGATGAAATCGGCCCTAGGTGCCTGCACCGCTGTACCACCACCATTTTCAGCACTAGGAACTGCCCTTTGAACTTCTCTTAGCATCTCTCTCATGAAGTCGGTGAACATCGTCCTCATATCAGGAGCATTTCCATTATTGGCTCCTCTACCAGTATTCCTTGAGTATCGGCACATCGTTAAATATGTAAGGAGAAAACGATTAACCGTCTCTTCAGTGGTGCCAGTGTAGTGCGACTCCATTCTTAGATATACTAATAGTATATATATATAGCTTTTGAAAACCAAAATATCACAAATACACGCACTCTTATATGTACTGTCTCTCCCTGGTGTCTTTCCCTAGGTTAACTATGCAACCTAGAGCTTTGATTCCAAATGTGACGGCCCGCCCCGCAACCGCCGACATTTCCAATGAAAGTGCGTTGTGCCAACGCCTGACTAGCATGAGACGGTCGCCAAAGAAAGGAAAAGAAAGGAATGTGAACTAACAAGGAACATGTAGTATATCTCACAGCACATGGAATAAAATATAATAATAACATAACTTGACATAAAACAGGCGAGACAGTGCATAAGCTGAAAAATTAAACCATCATAGCAGCGGAAAATCCAAAATTACAGCTTATGTTCCACATCATCTTTATTACAACTTCTAAAACTGTCTCTAAAGCAAGGTAAAGGAAAGGTATACTACTAATTCCCAAAGTAGTGACTAGCAGCGACACAGAGACAATATATATAAAATAGTACATGTAAGCCTCCTGCTCGTCTCCTGACAGCTACTTGTGCACAACCAGCTAACCTGTCTCTAGTTTGCCCATTTAAGAGCACCCAGAGTAATAAGAAGAGACATAAAACTCTGGGTCGGACAAAAGTTTGGTATGAGCAATAAGCAGCAAAACAGAACAATAACAAGTATACTAAACCATAACTGAACCTGGACCTCCAACCAAAGAGTTAGCACAATAGGATGTATAATACTCTAAGGTGACACTAACATATGGTGTAAAGATACGTGGAAGGGGTGTGCATATCATAATGATATCAAACAATCAAGCATAGCCACCATCCTCACATCTCTTACTCAGTGCGTAAAGCATACGATATCCACTACTTTGACCACCCAAATCCTTGCTATGATCACTCTGCCCCATGGAGTCATGGCGACTCCACTGCGCTGATCCATAGACACTAGTCCTTGCTATGTCCACTCTACCCGATAAAGTCATGATGACTCCACTGCATTGGCTCATAGCCATGCTACAATCACTCTTCCCTATGGAGTAATAACTACTCCACTGCACTATTCCGTAGCCTAACATCTGTCCAGGTGGTGCATCAAAGTTATGGACGTCGATAACCCCTTAGCACATGCTCCACAGCAACGCCCAACTCATGAAGTTAACTCATTGGTTCCCATCTGGATCCAGAGTACAAACTTCCCATTTAGACCACCTTTGCATCTCGGGTTTTGGTCTTCTCCGGATCGGTTCAGAAAGTGAACTTCCATTCGGTTCGGCTTCCTCCCTTCGTTCGGTTCGTGACCATTGTATAGACCGGTTCGTGATCCTGGCTCCAGCTCAGGGCAACACCCAGTCTGGCTCATGATACACCGGTTGATCTCCTTCTGCTCGTGGTCAAGCTCCGGATCGTGCTCCTTACCCCAGCTCGTGGTCCTCATGTTGGCTCGTGGCTCGGCTCGTGATGCTCATCCGGTTCGGGCTCGTGGTGAGGCTTCGGTTCGGGTCGTGCTTCAGGTGCGAGCAGCTCGTGGATCCCTGGTCGGTTCATGTTGGTGCTCGAGGTCTTCAGGCGGCGGTTCGGTTCGGGGGTGGGTATCATGATCGGGTCGGGCTCGGTTAGGGTGATCCGATCCGGTCCGATTCTGGTTCATTTCCTGCGACTTTTCCAGCGACTTTTTCACGCCACACAATGGCATTTTCAACCATTCTAACTGTTCTAAACAATCACAAAGCATACCATACAGTCATAGCAACATGTAGAATTGACTACAAACACCAAAACCACAATTGGATATGTTAAAACGGACCAAACTTACCCAAAACCCATGTTTTTCTCTTAATCATGTTTAACGATAACTAATGATAGGATTAATAAAACTTAACCAAACTAACCCAAATTCCTAACAGAGGCCTAAAACAATACTTCGAAATTTATAAATATTTCTCTAGAATTTAATCGTGTTTAAATTCGCTAATTAACACCAATTACCCTTAATTACCCATAATTAGTGAGCAACTATGCTAATCACTCACCTTAGCCACTAATAAAACTTGAAATCTGAACTATCCTCTGATTATGCGCTGTTCCCATGACAATAAAGTAGTTCCAAGCTTGATTTGGTGCTATTTCCCTTTGATTTGATTTTTCTAAGCTTAATCCTTGATTAGAGAGCGATTTGGGATGAAATTAGAAGGTGGAGGCCATTGTTAGGGTTTCTAAGAGGTAAATGCAAATAGAAAACTGAAATAGAATGAAAACCTAACTCATTTCAGCCTCCCGATAACCCTAATCCCGAAATGGGTTATGAGCCCGTTCACTAATCACCTTATTTGGCCCGGTTAAGCAGTTTTTCACCTTCCAAACCTTATTTCAGCCATATCTCCCAAACGGTAAGTCCGTTTTTCCCATGTGATCACTCTACAGAAAGGTAAACTATCATTCAGATCCAATGGAAGTGGTTTCAGGTCAAACTCCTTTCCAATCAAAAGTTATGGCCGAAACAAGAACAACTAGGTGCAAAACTGTCATTTAAAAATCGGCAAAAATCATGAACATGGGAAATGACCCCAATAGTCGTCTCCCAAAGTTACATGGCTATACGACTTAGCATGAGAAAGAAAGAAATATTCTACGATCCCCTGATGCGTAGAATGCGGGTCGTTACAATTATAAACCATAAATGGACATATTAACGAATTGGACTACTTAACCTAATCTAATCCATAGGGATTGTATGAATATGAGCTAAAGCTAGCGTTAAGTAAAATTGGTTGGACAATGGGTGGGCTAAGAAAACCTGAGGGGGCGGGTAATATTTACATATAGGCTGGCAAATTTAGCCTGATAAGGTTATGTAATTAAAGATACCTTGTTGTATACATAACCGGTAGAAATAATAAAGTTATGTAATTAAAGACATCTTTAGGTTAAGCATAACTTGTAGAAATGAAAATCACCTATTATTAATAAGTAACATTAATGAAAATGTTGTATAATAGGTAAACTTGTCCTAGGGACGGCGGGTAATATTTACATATAGGCTGGCAAATTTAGCCTGATAAGGTTATGTAATTAAAGATACCTTGTTGTATACATAACCGGTAGAAATAATAAAGTTATGTAATTAAAGACATCTTTAGGTTAAGCATAACTTGTAGAAATGAAAATCACCTATTATTAATAAGTAACATTAATGAAAATGTTGTATAATAGGTAAACTTGTCCTAGGGACAAGTGGGGATTATAACTTAGGTAAACTTGTCCTAGGGATAAGTGGGGATTATAACTTAGGTTATAATAAGCTAGTAAGAGAATGAGATAACTGGTGAATTGAGTTAAGGGACACTTAATTGTAAATTAAGTAATCAGTAAAGGGGAAAACAAGAAACCTATCCTAAAGCTTGACTGAGTACTTGCCTGAGACATGGGCTAGATTGTCTTGAAATCGGTAGAGGACTATCTTTTGCCTCAGTTCACAGATGGAAATCCAACTTCCAATACGTGACTTTGCGGTTTTATTTCTAGAGCCTAGTATGGCGATATAGTGGTATGGGGCACATATGCCATTTATGATTGATACTTTTATTGATTTTTTTTATACACTATGCACTTATAATAGTATCAAATAATTTGTTTTTAGCGTATCAAGCATTCTTTGGCTATTATAAGTAAAAAAAAACCTATCCTCCGGCTTGAGTTGCATTGTGTGATGGGACCTGGGTCTTATAATAGCTTCATTTTCCTTAATTTAGCATTGCGCTGTTTGTTTTATGCACTGATATTCTTGGGAAGAAACCCGTTCCGTATTATACGGCGTGGTCCATTGATTTACCTAACTTTAAAATGAAGATTGATAACTGCTTTTGTTCTCACACCAGTCACTTGACTGACCTGGAGTTTATTTTTTTAACCTAAACTCTGGGTGCCCTTATTTTGACAAGGGCAGCAAGTAGTTTTGGGTTTGCAGATTTGTATTCACAGGACCCTGATTTACAGCTCGAACGATACTCGGAAAGCTCTGTATCCGTGTATTACTTCTAGTTGTGTTTTGTATAATTTTCCGCTGCGATGTATTTAAATGTAATTTTAATCTCTGATATTTTCTGTGTAATATTTATTCATACTCTATAATATTCTTGTATTCTAATGGAATTGTTGTAATAAGCAATGAAATGTTCTTCTGTTTGCATCCCGATTGGTCTTGTCCTCAATTCAATCCGAGCTTTCCTTACCGGGGAAGTTCGGGTCGTTTCTGTTTGGTACCAGGGCTTTGGTTTATAAAGCTCGAGAACAAGACACATTAGAACCAAACGAAAGAATTCATCAGAGAATGGATTTGTAATATCCAAGGAGAATGACTCGTTAGAGGTAGGATCAGTAGTATCCTAGAATGAGTGTAAAGAGTGTTGTTTTGAAAAAATAAAATTGAAAACAAGTTTTGTTTTGAAAATTTAATTCGATAATTCGTATTTCAATATTTATTTATATTGATTTGGACTATCAGGTATATAGAGATTTTAATATACGTCTGATCCACGTTTATTGGAAGCCTCAAATATACTGGATGGATATAGAGTCACACTCTAGTCGCCCATGGATGTTCTGATGGTGGTTCGAAACATCATCAGAATTTATGTTCGAGTGACGAAAGTGGGATTTCTATATGTTTCCATTAGACTGGTGTGAGAATCAAAGCTAGATAGGTTTATTATTGTGATTTGGTATCAAGAACATGATTTTCTGTATATGTACCAGAATTATGAATTTGAAACGTTAATCAACTAATTAATTGCTGATTGTGTTGTTTGATTATTGTTGTGATTAATTTAAATTTGGACCATTTAGCCAAATTGTATCAAATAGTGAATTGTATTGAAAATTAGTCGCATATGCATGCATATACATGTACTTACATTGAACAGGTCATAGCAAGGAGGCTAGAGAAGAGGAATAAAATTGTTTTCCCGACAAATAGGTACATGTTTATTGTATTTCTTGGGTTTTTGATGATTTTATGAGCCGATTGGCTAGCCGCTTGGGTGTTTCTTTTTCTTTTTGGATTGGTGAGGGCCATGGGAGGCTATTTGAAATATCCCGAAGCTCCCGGTGCGGGGAAGGTTACGGCTAAATTTTTCGAAAATTTAGGGTGTTAGCCAAATTTTTGAAAAATTTGAAAAGTTCTTAGAAACTGAAAAGTTGAAGAACTTAAGCCGTAATGAAAATAATGAAAGTTGAGTTGATTTGTTAAACAACTTTCGGCTTCATTCCTTTTCGGGGACGAAAAGTTTTAAGTAGGGGAAATTGTAATAACCCGGAAATCTGAGCCAATTTAATTTTTTTATTTTTTCAATTTCGATGAATTTTGAATATTTAAAATGAATTATTTTAAATAATAATGACGAGAAATTTATTTTGAATAGAATTCAAACATATATATTTATATAGATCGACGTTAGAATATATATATTTATTTCAATTATAAAAGGAATTGAAAATGGCGCGGTAGTTTGAAATTTCGATTTCAAAGTTCAAATTAATGTATAGGATTCAAAATAAACCGGATTTTAGTGAAACCAAAAATATTAGAATCTATTTGAGAACATCTTTCCAATGGATCCGAAAATTTGAAATTTCATAGCGGGGATAAAAAGTTATGCCCAGTTGAAAATTCAGAATAGTCGCTATGGAATTCTAGCCCTTGAAAATGGAAATTTTGCAAAAGACCTCGGTTTCGACGAAACCACTTTTGTTGGATCCGTGATGTCATGTTATTGCTAGGTTTCAAAATTCGTAATTTTTTGAATCAATATGCAAGCGTGGCAAAGGAAAACGCGTTTGACCAGTTTTAGTTGATTTTAATCGACTGGAAAATGGCCATTTTTCAAACGGTCTCAAAATTCGATGAAATTAGTTTTGTTAGGACCGTATCGTCAATACGAAGCTAGAAAATATTTTTTGGGAATTTTTAGGGTCCATACGTGACCCCGGCAAATGGAAATGCGCATTCAAATTCAATATATAGATTTATATTTTGATTTTGAAGAAAACCGATTGAAACGATCGAATCAGCTTACGATACATATCCCATTGTGTTCGGAATGGGGGTAATTAGCTGTGGATGACAGTCGGTGGGTTCGATTTTGAGATCTAATTTAAAAGTTGCTTTTTGGAGATAAATAAAATAATAAAATCATAACCTCACCCTCTCGTTACTCTCTCTCCACCTCTCATTTTGTCCGATCAAAAAAAAAAATAAACTAAGAAAAAAAAAGTCGCGCCCCCGTGTTCGAAGACCACCGCCGCCCACCTAGCCAACCGCCACCGCTGCCGCTGGCACACATCCCCTCCTTCGTCGCAGCTACTTCCTCCACCCACTAACAAGAAACCGTGCCTCCAAACCCAGAATCGAGCAACTACCGCGCTCCGGCCATCGCAAGCGTCAGCCGCCGCCTCGCCCTCGTTAGACGCCCTCCAACACTACCTCCGATCCCCCTCTCCTCCTTCTCCACCTGAAACCGCCCGCAAAACCCCAATCCCCATTCAAACAGTGAAACCCCAACTCTCCAGCCCAGACCTCCACGTCTCCGACCCGGACACCTCCCTCGAGCCTTCCCCGAGACAATGTGAGTCTTCATTATTGTTTTTATTCATTTGTGGAAGAAAATTTTGATTTTTATGTGTTTTAAACTTTGATTTTTATACAGTTAATCACATAGAAAAGGTCAGAATTTTTTTATATAGTTAATCTCATAGTAAAGATTGGATTTTTATAGTAGGAAAGGCAAGAAAAAAAATTAGATTTTTATATTAGAGAAAGATTAGATTTTTATATATAGAAAGTTTATATTTTTATATAGAGAGAGTTTATATTTTAATAACGAAAAGATATGATTTTTCATTATATAAAAATATTATTTTTATATAAGTAGAGAATTAAAAATATGATTTTTTTTAATAATGGAGCAATAAAAATATGATTTTTATATTAGAAAAGTTTGAATCTTTATATAGTTGGAATGGTAAGGTAAAAATGAGATTTTTTTATAGGAAGTAACAAAATAAAAATATTATCTTTATAATGTAAACCTCGTGTTAAGGATGTGATTTTTACACATACGGCTTTGAAGTAGAAATATAATTTTATTATATGATTTTTATATAACAGAAAATATAAAAATGTGATTTTTATATATGTAGTGGACACGGACGACGAAAGTGATAAAAGGCGAGTGGCGAGGATTTCCTACATAAGAAGAGTCGTGGTGTTTGGTTTAGCTCTCGGTGAGAACTCCTCACTTTTATTTTAATTTCTAGTTGAAATATATACTAGGATGCAGACAGTGCTTAGAAGCACCCGACACCCGTCGTCCACAGACCATGGATGACTTGTTTGTTTGATTGCTGTGTTGTGAAATTTGATTGTGTGATGTGGAATGAAATAAAATATTTTATAGCGGAAAATATTTTATAGTTAAAAATATGATTTTTAACGTGTATATAAAATAAATATTTATAAACAAATCAGACGATTTGTTTATATACACTGATTTGACTGATATTGATTGGGACGATAAATTTTACACATCGCCCAACCGCACAAATAAAATCTATGTTTGTTGATTTGAAACCCCAAACGGGTATTGGGATGAGATTTGATGTACACTAATCCTGATTGTTTAGTTGTATGTCAATCGATGAATTAACAGACTGTGTAAGCGTTAATTATTTATATTTAATGCTTATGCAGTTGTGTAGTGCACTCCGGATGATGGTTGATGATTTATCGTTGCTATTATATACATGTGTTGTATGGAATCCATATAATTAACATTATATAGTAATTGATTGGGCCTCATTCCAATTTGGAAAATTCATGTGTTGAATAGAAAGAAAATTCGTGTGGTGAATATAAAAGAAAATTCATGTGTTGAATAGAATAAAAATTCATGTGTTGAATAAAATATATATTCATGTGTTGAATAAAATATATATTCATGTGTTAAAGAAAATATTCATTTGTTGAATAGAATAACGTAGATATTGAAATATATAAAGCCGTGTTGGTTAGATATGCGCCATTTTGACGCGAACGATATTTATATCGATTTTATTCATTTTTATAATGAATATCGAAAAGCAAGTGTTTTCAAAATATAACGTTTTGAAAATATTATCATTTATAGATTAATGATATGGAATATTCAATTTTGATTAGAAATTGAATATGATGTTGAAATCGTTTTGGACACGAATTTAAAACGATTTATAAAATACATTTTAAAAGGAAATCGATGAAGTATATATTATATATATATAATATAATGGCCTGAATAGAACGCGCCGTGCCACGGCAGTTCGCGAATTTCAACCATTGACTTCGAATGGATATTACGGGAGATCCGACCGTTGGATTCTCCTAAAACCGGAACCATTGGGTTCATATCGAAAAGAGATTTCTAACGATTATTAGAGATTTGAAATCTAACGGTTGGATCTGGAATTATGTCCAAATCAAATTTGGAAAAGGTCACTGTAAGTGCAGTTCGATGGCCATTGATGGAAATCGATTGTACAGGCCTTGACAAAATTATTAAAAATAGTAATAATTGGTGTAAAATCATAAGAAATGATTTGTGAAGAATTGGGATGAAAAACTCCATATTTGCAAAGATAAAAATAGTTTTTTATCGAAATGAACTAGTTTTAAATTAGAATTATAATCCATTTATTTGTGAAGTAAATAAAGAGGATTTGAAATGGTTTTGAAAATAACCAGAATTTCCAATAATTGAATTGGAATGGATTTGAATCGAAATTATCTTTGGAATATTTCGATGTTGGATTTCGTGATTATACAGATATTGTTATGGAAATTTGAAAGATATATTTATATCGTTATTTCGAATACAATATTTGTTGGTCATAGAAATTGATATTGAATATCAGCCGATATATTTTCTATTCAGAGCCTTGTATTTAATATCAAATAGGATTTGGGTTTGTCGTGAATGGTGTCTTCATTAACACTATTCTTAAACCTAGTTGAGAAAAAGATTAAATCTTTTTATTTATATTTAATGAAGTGTACCAATTAAATGGAATTTAATTGAAATTGAATTTGAATTGATTTTTGGGTTTATCATGAAGGGTGTTTTAAATAACACTTGTTCTTTAACCTGATAATTAATAGAATGTGATTTTGGGTTTATCATGAACCGTGTTTTAAATGACATTGGTTCTTTAACCCAGTTAAAGCCAAGATATGATTTCCAAAGTTAAGCAATCATTAATATTGATTTTTGGGAAGATTAAAACCAAGTGGAGTTTTAATGAATCTTTAATTAGATTGAAATGATAGAGAATGGAGTATCACCAGTTTTGCTCCAGGCGATAGTTAAATCTTTAATTAGATTTGAACGTGAAATGGTAATTGAATTTACCGATAACACCGTGGTGTTATATATGAAGTATGACCAGTTTTACTTCATGGGATGAATAGGTTGGGATTGGGAAATAAAATAAATGATTACTTTGGTGTGGTTCGCTAATCCCGACTAGTTTGATTTGAGATACAAATGAAGATTAAAGAATAAATTTAAAGAATTTATCTTTGATAAAATTAATGGGAAACTTTCCCAAAGTGTAAGAATATTTGAAAAAAATAATATTCTGAATTGGAATGAGGCGTATGTTGTGTCTTATAACACTTGTTTATTATATACGCGAGTTATTCAGAAAGACCGGGTTTATCCCATTCTGAATAACTGATTCGACGTGGTGTCGAGGATGAAGACGGTGGTCGAAGACCGAAGGTCTTCACATCGTTTGGGTGATTACTGATGATCTTGATTGGGTTGTACACCCAAGAGGAGGGAATCTGTGATAGCCACAAACTTCCACGGAATGAAAGTAAGAGATGATCATTTGGAATACAACATAAATACAATAATACAAATCACATGAACAACATAGCATAGGAAATTCATAGAGTAACAACATCATAGCAGCGGAAATATAATGTCATCAACCACAGAAATTCCACCTCATACAGATCTATAATTCTAACTAACAGATCCAAAATTTTAACCAACAGATTTATAATCTAAACTAACAGATCTATAATTTAAAATAACAGATCTATAACTTTAACTGACAGATCTATAGTTATACCTTCGCAAATTAACAGATCAACCATTCAGCCCACATCACATCACATATTTAATTTGCTAACAAATCAAAGATTTGAATAACTAGAAAAGTCATGATTAAATTTATTTAATTATATAAATCAGAATCTCACCTTGATTTAAGCAGAATAAAAAATCAATAGAGAATCAGAAATCGTTCCAATCAATTTCAGCAAAGTCTATTTGTCGTCACGGTTTCGTCGGATCTGAAATTATCAGATTCGGAGTTCATATGCGTTAATTATCAATTTTTAATCTACAATTACTCTTTTACAACTGCAGTTGCCACAGATAGAAGCGTGACAAATTCTGAAATTGTTCATACCTTAAGTTCTTAGTTTGTTCAAATCTTTGGATCGAGATAACTCGAGCTACGGTTGACATTTTTAGGTGCCGTTTGTTGGAGAGTAACCACCTTGGAGAGGCGCACGCATGCTGAGAAGCAGGGGAGGCGCGGTTCGTTGTGGTGGGCCCGGCGACGGGATTTGCGGGCTGAGTTTCGAGGGTCGGGGCAGGCTAACGGGGGCACGACAGTGTTTGATTTGGGTTTGGATAGGAAGCTCTCTCGAAGGGCTTCGGAAAACTCAACTACACCCCGGTCTAATTCTCTATGGATTGGGAGAGAAGGAGGAGAGAATTTTGAAAGGGTATGGCGGCAATGGGTTAGCTGATGCGTGAAAAATGAATCGGGGAAGGAGGGTTACTGTTCATCCAATATATAATATTATTTTAATGAGTTAATTATCCAATAAAGGTCCGTTTTGTAACTTCCTCTTTCAGCCCAACAGCTATCGTTCTTACCCATTAGCCCCCATTCCGGACTCAACTGACTATGTCCCGCAGACCCAAGTGATCATCGCAGTTTCCTTTTTCCAGTTTTAATTTATAAATCATTTATTTTAAATTCAAACATACGTAAAAATTCACCGGGACCACATACGGATCCGGAAAAATCCAAAAAATATATTTTTGGCTTCGTGATGACGATACGGTCCTAACAAAACTAATTTCGTCGAATTCTGAGATCGTTTGGAAAATGGCCATTTTCTAGTCGATCCAATTTAACTATAGTTGACCAAAACACATTTTCCTTTGCCACGCTCACATGTTAACTTCAAAAATTATGAAACTCTAGCAATAATTTGACATCCCGGATCCAACAAAAGTGGTTTCGTCGAATTCCGAGGTCGTTTGCAAAATGTCTATTTTCAAGGGCGATATAATCTCTATAGCGACTTTTTTGAAAATTCATTTGGCCATAACTTTTGATTCCCGCTATGAAACTTCGATTTTTCAGATTCGCTAGAAATATTTTCATTAACAGATTTAAATATTTTTGGTTTCACCAAAATCCGATTTATGCTGCATCCTGTACAGTCAGTCAAAGTTCAGATTTGACCTTTCAAACTACCGTGCTATTTCTAATTCCCTTTTATAATTAAATTAAATATATTTATATTAAATTCAATTAAAACAACTTCCTAGTTGTTTTTATTTAAAATAATTTATTCCAAATATTTAATCACCCTTAAAATCTGTAAAATGAAATTTTAAATTGGCCCCAAATTAAGGGTTATTACATTCTCCCCCGCTTAAGAACTTTTCGTCCTCGAAAAGGAAAAAGGAAAATAGAAGAGTAGGAGCCAACCGAAAGAATGTTTTTAACAGAAATATTACCACCTAAAACATCAGGCTTACCTGCTCCTTCTGAAGAAGTAGGTGCGGTAGAAGGTTGTGCACTTGCTCCCTCGTACACATGGGCAACTTGGGAACTCCTCAATAGTGGACAATTAAGTTTGATGTGACCCTTTTTATGGCAGTTATAGCATTTTCTAGTGTCCTCTCTTCTAGCCTTCTTTGGATTCCCGTAGTCCCTACTATAGTGTCCAAACTTCTGGTAGTGGTAGCATTGCAGCTTAGTCTTATCATGAGTCTTAGCGGCTCCAGAACCACTTCCTTCAGTCTTCTTCTCGGGTTGATTCCCTTTATTATTGTTGGCCAAGCCCCTTTCTCTATCTTGCCGTGAACTCTTCTTGTCCTTCTCTTCATAGCGACGGGAAAACTCATCTTGAAGCCTTTCCACCTCTTGCCTTGCAGTATACTCTTCATTAAACAACTCTTTAAATTTGGTCCAAGTCATATTTTCTTCATCACCACCTATATTGACCTCTTCCCACCAAAGCAGTGCTTCGCCTTGGAGCATCCATGAAGCCACAAATCTCTTCTTTTGATCTTTCAGTTCTAATGCTCTAAATATCTTTTCACAATTCTTAAGCCATGCGTGAGCCTGTATCACGGTCTCCGTACCTGTGAACGGAACTCCATCTAAATTCTTAAAATCCTTCACTACCCTCACCAAGTCAAAAGGCTGCGGTGGTGGTGATGGTGGTGGCTGTTGAACTATGGCCTCCTCAGTTTCAACAATATTTTTCCTCCTTGCTCTAGCTCTAGCGGCAGCGGTACTCATTTTTAGTTAGTTTTGTATGATCTAGGAAAGAGTCGGAACAACTGTAATGGCGATTTTAAGAAATGATAAAGATAAAAAGATGGAAAAAAAGGATGGCGATAAAATGACTGACTACTATGTATTCTCATGAAATGTTCGCCATAGAATATTGCGATTCTATGTTAATGAATTATTATAAATATGTTATATTCCAAAGCTAAGTTTAACCAAAGCTCTGATACCAACTGTGATAACTCCAAACTTCCACGGAATGAAAGTAAGAGATGATCATTTGGAATACAACATAAATACAATAATACAAATCACATGAACAACATAGCATAGGAAATTCATAGAGTAACAACATCATAGCAGCAGAAATATAATGTCATCAACCACAGAAATTCCACCTCATACAGATCTATAATTCTAACTAACAGATCCGAAATTTTAACCAACAGATTTATAATCTAAACTAATAGATCTATAATTTAAAATAACATATCTATAACTTTAACTGATAGATCTATAGTTATACCTTCGCAAATTAACAGATCAACCATTCAACCCACATCACATCACATATTTAATTTGCTAACAAATCAGAGATTTAAATAACTAGAAAAGTCATGATTAAATTTATTTAATTATATAAATCAGAATCTCACCTTGATTTAAGAAGAATCAAAAATCAACAGAGAATCAGAAATCATTCCAATCAATTTCAGCAAAGTCTATTTGTCGTCACGGTTCCGTCGGATCTGAAATTATCAGATTCGGAGTTCATATGCGTTAATTATCAATTTTTAATCTACAATTACTCTTTTACAACTACAGTTTCCACAGATAGAAGCGTGACAAATTCTGAAATTGTTCATACCTTAAGTTCTTAGTTTGTTCAAATCTTTGGATCGAGATAACTCGAGCTACGTTTGATGGTTTTAGGTGTCGTTTGTTGAAGAGTGACCAACTTGGAGAGGTGCACGCATGCCGAGAAGCAGGGGAGGCGCGGTTCGTCATGGTGGGCCCGACGACGGGATTTGCAGGCTGAATTTCGAGGGTCGGGGCGGGCTAACGGGGGCATGGCAGTGTTTGATTTGGTTTAGGATAGGAAGCTCTCTCGAAGGGCTTTGGAAAAATCAACTACACCCTGGTCTAATTCTCTACGGATTGGGAGAGAAGGAAGAGAGAAGTTTGGAAGGGTATGGCGGCTATGGGTTAGCTGATGCGTGAAAAATGAATCGGGGAAGGAGGGTTACTATTCATCTAATACATAATATTATTTAATGAGTTAATTATTCAATAAAGGCCCATTTTGTAACTTCCTCCTTTTTCAGCCCAACAGCTGTCGTTCATACCCATTAGCCCCCATTCCGGACTCAACTGACTATGTCCCACAGGCCCAAGTGATCATCTCGGTCTCCGTTTTCCAGTTTTAATTTATAAATCATTTATTTTAATTTCAAACGTACGTAAAAATTCACCGGGACCACATACGGACTCGGAAAAATCCAAAAAAATTATTTTTGGCTTCGTAATGACGATACGGTCCTAACAAAACTAATTTCGTCAAATTCTGAGATCATTTGGAAAATGGCCATTTTCTGGTCGATCTTATTTAACTGTAATTGACCAAAAGACATTTTCCTTTGCCACGCTCACATATTAACTTAAAAAATTATGAAACTTGAAACCTAGCAATAATTTGACATCCCGGATCCAACAAAAGTGGTTTCGTCGAATTCCTAGGCCATATGCAAAATGTCTATTTTCAAGGGCGATATAATCTCTATAGCGACCTTTCTGAAAATTCATTTGGCCATAACTTTTGATTCCTGCTATGAAACTTCAATTTTTCAGGTTCGTTAGAAAGATATTCGTTAACAGATTTAAATATTTTTGGTTTCACCAAAATCTGATTTATCCTGCATCCTGTACAGTCAGTCAAAGTTCAGATTTGACCTTTCAAACTACCGTGCTATTTCTAATTCCCTTTTATAATTAAATTAAATATATTCATATTAAATTCAATTAAAAAAAATTCCTAGTTGTTTTTATTTAAAATAATTTATTCCAAATATTTAATCACCCTTAAAATCTCTAAAATGAAATTTTAAATTGGCCCCAAATTCAGGCTTATTACAAAATCAGTTGGTGATCGTCCCGTCGTACTTGGAGATCGATGGATATGCGAGGTACAAAGTGCCTCCGGTTTCGTTCAGACCCAGAACGAACTTGTAAATGGACTGTGTGTCTGACATTGGATTTTATTTTGTGTGATTGATTTCTATTAAATATATATCTGTTTGTCGGCGGAGAATCTATTCTCTTGCTTAACGCCCTTCTCTGATACGTACGAGCTCAGAGGTTATATATTGATGGATATCAATAGAATAGAGTAAATTTCCTGTGTGGCATGCCTAAGTGGCAAATGATCAAGGCTTCTATTGAAAAGCAAAGTCTTGTGGTTGATGATCAAAGCACAGCCTGTGTGGCACAGCTTTTTGTAGCGTTGATTCGCGAGCCTCACACCCCGGTTGTAAACCAGAAACGGGAGAGGACCTCAGGGTGGGCATGCGTTTCCTTCTTGCTACAAGTGGCGTCAGTGGTTTTACACGCCCCAACGAGTTTGACATATTTGGTTGTTGGATTGCGAGGTGCCTCGGATAGATCGGTGACTGTGTGGAGCCGATGGAGTCATAGGACTCATTTACGCCCCAAAGTGCGGGGAAACGCAGTGTTCAGGCATTTTAATCCACATCGGGGGACCGACCCTGACGATCCAATGTCTTGACTGAGTACTTGCCTGAGATATGGGCTAGATTGCCTCGAAATCGATAGAGGACTATCTTTTGCCTCGGTTCACAGATGGAAATCCAACTTCCAATACGTGACCTTGTGGTTTTATTTGTAGAGCCTAGTATGGCGACATAGTGGTATGGGGCCCTTATGTCGTCAATGATTGATACTTATGATTGAAATTGTTTTATACACTATGCACTTATAATAGTATCAAATGATTTGTTTTTAGCGTATCAAGCATTCTTTGGCTATTATAAGGAAAAAACCTTATCCTCTGGCTTGCGTTGCATTGTGTGATGGGACCAGGGTCTTATAATAGCTTCAATTTCCTTTATTTTAGCATTGCGCTGTTTGTTTTTTGCACTGGTATTCTTGGGAGGAAACACGTTCCATGTTATACGGCGTGGTCCATTGATTTACCTAACTTTAAAATAAAGATTAATAATTGTTTTAGTTCTCACACCAGTCACATGACTGACTTGGAGTTTTGTTTTAATCTAAACTCTGGGTGCCCTTATTTTGACATGGGCAGCTAGTAGTTTTGGGTTTGCAAATTTGTATTCATGGGATCCTGATTTACAGCTTGAACGAGACTCGGAAAGCTCTGTATCCATGTATTACTTCTAGTTGTGTTTTGAATAATTTTCTGCTGTGATGTATTTAAATGTAATTTAAATCTCTGATATTTTCCGTGTAATATTTATTCATACTCTGTAATATTCTTGTATTATGATGGAATTGTTGTAATAAGCAATGAAATGTTCTTCTGTTTGCGTCTCGATTGGTCTTGTCCTCAATTCAATCCGGGCTTTCCTTACCGGGGAAGTTCGGGTCGTTTCAGTATATGTGTGTGTGTATATATATATATCAAAGAATATATGTATATATATCCATACATTTATGTTAAGAAGAAATAAAAAAGAAAAAGAGACAATCAAGCAACAACAAAAAATAGAAATTAACAACAAATGCGAGATCTATTACCTCTAAAATAACTATTGATTCTAATAAGTAAACTCAAATTAAGCCTAACCTTAATAAAAAAACAACCAAAATGCGAATCACCAAAAAACTTAAAGCGCGAGTTGGACATCCAATCCATACAGTAATTAACTGTCTTAATGATTAAATTATCAGCGGACACTGAAATAGAATGAAAAAAATCTCTGTTTCCACTCCAACCATATGAAACAATTGATGATAGTAACTAAACAACCCAACACATACCTCTGTATAGAATTATAAACAAATCTACAATGATCCCAATGCTGAACATAGCTGCTAAAAGAATTAAAACAACCAAAAAGATAAATCCTTAAAAACATAATAAAAATATAACTGGTAAAGTTGCAAGAGAAAAATAAATGATCAACATCTTCATCCAAAAGACAACAAAAACAACACTTAACATCAAAAATAATATTCTTCTTCTTTAAAAGCTCAACCATATTAAGCTTCTTATGAATAATCAACCACATAAGAAACTTGGCTTTAGGAGGAGAATTAGACTTCCAATGAAACTTAAAAGGGTGCAAAGAAACACCAGAAAAATTAGTAAAATTATACATAGAATTAACAGAGTAAACTAAACTCGTACCCAGACCCCAACTAAAAGAATCACCATTCTCATCCAAATGATACAAGGTTAACTTAGCTTTAAGTAAGGCTAATTGCCTTAACAAACCCCCTTTTAAAATAGTATCAAAGGAAAACTCCCACGGGGGATCTAAATTCCTTCTATAAACATCTGCGATCAAGGCATTCTTAAAGACGCAATTATTAAAAAGATCACTAAATTCAATTTTAAGTGGCACACGAGAAATCCAAGCATCATGCCAAAGGAAAGTAAAATTTCCGTAATGAACAGTCACCTTACAACCTAACTTGAATAAATCAAAAAACTACAAAACAGACTTCCAAAAATAAGATAATCTATCAGTTCAACTAAAACTAGTCCCAACAATAAACTCACCCTCAGAAAAGTAAAATTTGGAAACAATAATCTTCCAGGTAGCCGACACATCAGGGCACCTAAATCTCCATAACCATTCGTCCAACAAGGAAGAATTAAAATTATACAGATTAATGATCCCCAGACCACCATCTTTCTTGGGCTTACAACACACCTCCCAGTTGACTAAGCATTTATAACCTCTACAAATAGGAACACCACTCCAAAGATAATTATGCCTGATTCTGTCAATTTTCTCAATAAGCCATTGAGAAAAACGATGAACGGCCATCCAATATGTAGGAATAGCGGTGACACCGAATCAACTATAACTAATCTACCTGCTCTAGACAGAAATATGTTATTCTAACTCGATAATCTATTGTTGATCTTATCTATAATAACTAACCAATCATCCTTCTTAATCTTCGAAGGACTAATCTTAAAACCCAGATAATCACAAGGGAATTTCATGATAGAAAAATTCAGGGTGCAGTAACCAAAGACTCAACATTGTCAAAATCATTAAGGACCATAATAGCACCTTTGTAAAAATTGATTCTGAGACCAGATAACATCTCAAAATAATAAAGAATAAACTTAAGAACAATAATATGCTTAGGCAAATGTGAGGAAAATAATAATGTATCATATGCAAAATGGAGAAAAGATAATTCATTATTAAATTCCTCATTACCAACACTACCTAGGACACCTAATCTCCCAGCTCTCTTAATAATTCTAGAGAGAACATCGGCCGCTAAATTAAACAGAAAAGGTGATAGGGGGTCACCTTGTCTAAGACCTCTTTTAGATCGAATCTTCTTGCCCATAACTCCATAAACAACAATATTGAAGCAAACAGGCCTAAGAAAGAGCATGATCCAGTTAATCCATCTGACACTAAAACCCCTAGCAAAACATAACTCGCAAATAAAATCCCAATCAATAGAATCTAACGCCTTCTCAAAGTCAAGCTTCAAGATAGCACAAGCCAAATTATTTTTACAACAGACATTAATATACTCCTGAACAGCTGCCACACCATCCACAATGTTTCTTCCTTTAATAAAGGCAGTCTGGGAACAATCAATAAGAACATTCATCTTAGTACTAAGCCTATTCGCTAGGACTTTAGAAATAATCTTGACAGAAACGTTGATTAAGGAAAAAGGCTTAAATCCTTAAGAGAATTAGCATACTCTCTCTTGTGAATAAGGATAACATTAGCAAAATTAAAACTACCTAATCTTAAGTCGCCACTATAAAAGTCATTAAATAAACCAATAAAATAAAATTTCAAGACCTCCCAAAACTGCTTATAAAAAAGAACAGAAAAACCATCAGGCCCAGGAGCTTTGTCACTAGGCCTATCACAGATAGCCTTCCAAATATCCTACTCAAAGAAAGGCTTATCTAACTCTACTAATTCTACCTTAGTATCAGATGGGTACATGCCATTCCATCTAACAATAATCATAATCTTAATTCTAGATCCAAAATTCTGCTGATAATACCTAGTAAAAGCTTCATTTAAATCCTTTTGAGCAATCAATTCCACATAACTAATAAAAATAGAATGGATCGAATTATCTCGCCTCCTCTTATTAGCCACATTATGAAAAAACTTCATATTTTTATCCCCCTCCTTAATCCATTGAACTCGGGACCTTTGCTTCCCCATGATCTCTTCTTTTTCCAAAATCAGCTTGAGATTATTTCTAAAATTGCAAAGTCTATCCCACTCAGTGGGATTAAGAATCCTGGACTCGCTAACCTTGTCTAAATCTAACATCTCACGCATAATCTTATTTTTCCTAATTCTAACACTAGAAAAAATGTACTTGTTCCACCGTTTGAGAAAAAATCTCAAATTACCAAGCTTCACAACAAAGATCATCGCAGAATTTCCCTTATACAAATTATTAAAATAAAATAAAGAATTCCACTTAACAGAAATACGATTACTAAAACTGGAATCCAATAACCACATCTTCTCAAATTTGAAACTGTTACTAATAGAAATATTCGAGTCACGCGAAAGGATGATAGGACAATGATCAGAAAATAAAAAAGACAAACCCTTAACTCTACAAATAGAGAATCTATCATCCACCGCAGTACTAATAAAAAATCTATCTAATAAAGCAAAGGAAGGTCTATCTTTAACATTAGACCAGGTGAACGTTCTATTATTGAGAGGAATCTCAATCAAATTATTATCTAAAATAAAATCATTAAATTCCTCTATATCAGAGAAATCACCTTCCCAAGGTGATCACCCCCCTAAAAATCTAGTGACATTGAAATAACCCCCCAATCCATTGATTGGGGACAAGTTTCCTAAAATCAGCACATTCGACCCACAAGGTCTCCTCTCAATTTTTGTATGAGGACCGTACACATTAGAAATGCCCAGTAAAGAATTATCTACAAGAGAGACTAAAACGATGTGCAGAGAATATAACTTAGGAATCTCCTGAATGTGTCTAAATTGGTTATCTTTCCAACTGATCATAAGTCCCCCAGCACTACCTATAGCCAGAAGACAAGCCCAGTTACGAATAAGAGACCCATCTAATCCCGCATAAAATATAGAATCAGGGTTTTCTATTTTAGTTTCCTTAAGCACAAAACTATCAATATGAAAATCTTTAAAAAATGACCTAACCTTAGCACATATTTTAGGATCGTTTGGACACCTAAATTTCCAGCTAATAAACCTCATCATCTCAAAGAGTTAACTCTCTCTAATTTTGTAATGACCCGGAAAATCTGAACCAATTTAAAAATTTTAAATTAGCTATTTTAGTGAAATTAAAATAATTAAAATAAATATTTTAATTAATAACGACGAAAAGTAGGTTTGAATCGACGTTTGAAAATAAATATAATTACTTTGAATTATAAATAAGGCCTGAAATGGCGCGGGAGTTTCAAATTTTCATTTCAATCTTTGACTGACTGTACCGGTTGCAAAACAAAACGGATTTGACCGAAATCAAAAATATTTAAATCTGTTAGTGAATATCTTTCTAAAGAATATGAAAAATCGAAGTTTCACAGTGGGAAGCAAAAGTTATGGCCAAATGAATTTTCCGAATGGTTGATATAGAGTTTATATAGCCCGTGAAAATGGCCATTTTGCAAACGACCTCGGAATTCGACGAAACCACTTTTGTTGGATCCGGGATGTTAAACTATTGCTAGGTTTCAAAGTTCGTAATTTTTTAAGCTAGTATGAGAGCGGGGCATAGGAAAATGGGTTTGGTCGATTTCCATTAAATTGGATCGACCAGAAAATGGCCATTTTGCAAACGGCCTCAGAATTCGACAAAACTAGTTTTGTTGGGACCGTATCGTCAAAACGTAGCTAGATTTATTTTTATGGAATTTTTTGAATCAGTATATGGCCCCGGCAAATTGAAATGTACGTTCAAATTAAATATTGAATGTTTTATATTTTAATTTGAAGGAAAACTGACTGAAACAATCGAATGGGCCTTCGAAACATATCCCATTGTGTTCGGAATTGGGGTATTTAGCTAGGGACGACAGTCGCTAGGTTTGGATTGGGGTTCGTGTGTGAAAGAGGGTATTTTAGAAATTTAAAAATATATAAATTAATAAAAAAATCTGATTGGCCATTCACTTTTCTCTCTCCCCGAAAACCCTCCAGATCGACGCCGATTAGCCCTTCCATTCTTCCTGTCCATTTTCTGATCAATCCACGCATCAAAATCAAACACTCCAGTTGGGAAATTTGTAGAGCTCCTCGAGATCTTTAAATCCATACCAGGGTTCGAATTTTTCGTTGAGTATTGGGGGAAATCTCGGGCTCGAAAGTCGAGTTGTTCACCTAGCCGTCGCCGTCGCAATTCGCCACCGAGTGGGACCCACCTGGCATCGATCTGGGCGCCTCTCCTAGCCCGTTAAGGTGGCGTAGGCCGATCGACATATAGTTGCACGGATTGCGAGAAAATTTGAAACCTAGTTTCAAACCCAAAACTGAGAAGTACAACTATTTTAATTTCAACTATCTAATAGCAGTTTAAAGCGCTACGGTTTTTGATTTCACTATAAAAATCCTATCTTTTTCATTTCTTGATGAAATTCAGTGAAACAAGAGACAGTGGACTCGTGTGGACATCTTCTACATTCTAGAAGAGACCGCATATTTTTCTGAGCCTTCAACTATTTTTGGTGGAGTGGAACCCAATGTGAGATTTCTAAATTATAAACGATGTGGAAAACGACGATGTATAAATTATATAGTCGATGTATGACTTATATAAGCATTGCACACCTCATGTATAAGCGTTTTATAGGTTGTACGTTTGATATATATGTTATATATGCGTTGTAAAAATTATATATGTGTTGAAATAGAAGTGAAATGCTTATATATATATATACGCCCCTCGTCCACAAACCATGGACGATATTTATTGGTTGTGATTGGTGTGAAAATTGGTTGATTACGAATGGTTGATTAAAATTGTTTGTGGTTGAAATTGATTGATTGTGGTTGAAAAATACCCGTTTGTGGTTGAGAATTATTTGGTTGAAACCCACATAGGACTAGTTTGTGGAAGTTGAAAAAAAATATACATGCCGCCCGCGTGCGAACTAGATGCATGAAATCCCCATTATCAAAAGCTGCGAGGCTTTAAGGTAGAGCGAGTAGCCGTACTAGCGACAGCCCCAATTTTAACTACCCTGTCGTTATGCTGCCGAAATTTTGATTAATATTCATGTGTTAGAATTATTTTCATGTGTTGAAACTATATTCGTGTGTTGAATAGAAATTCATGTGTCGAACGACATTTGTGTTTTGAAATAAATTGTTTTATAATAAAAATCATATTTTTATCTCTATATCAACTATATAAAATAGTCGTGTTTTGAAATAAATTGTTTTGCAATAAAAATCACATTTTTATTGTATATATATAAACTATAGAAAACCTTCATGTGTTGAATAGAAATTCATTCGTTGAATAGAAATTCATTTGTTGGATGGTATTCGTGTTTTAAATAAACTGTTTTCAATATAGAAATCACCTTTATATATATATATATATATATATATATATATATAAAAACAATAGAAAACATTCATGTGTTGAATAGAAATTCATTCGTTGAATAGAAATTCATGTGTTGAATGGTATTCGTGTTTTGAAATAAATTGTTTTATAATAAAAATCGTATTTTAACCATCTATATGAACTATATAAAATAGTCGTATTTTGAAATAAATAGTTTTACAATGAAAATCACGTTTTTATTATATACATGAATTGTTAAAAATAGTGAAGTGTTGAAATAGAAGTCAGTTGGATAAAAATATCATTTTCATCAAAGATATGAAAAGAATATGGTTTTGAAATCGAAGAATCGATTATATTTATATATATAAATATAATTAAAATAAATCAAATAACGAAGCTGCAGTTCATGTCTTGAAACCGTGATTTCAAACGATTAGTGCAGGAGATCCGACCATCAGATTTTCCCGAAACCGTTGGGTTCGCTTTGGAAATATCTTTCCAACGACACCAACTTTGTAAAGATTCAACGGTTGGATTTTCTGGAATGTTTAATTCAAATTTGAAGAAACACAACGCCAGAATCGATTATATATATATATATATATAATTAAATTAAAACGAATAACGACGCTGCAGTTCGAAATTTGAAATCGAAACTTCAAACGAGTGTACCAAGAGATCCAACTATCGGATTTTCCCAAAATTGGAACCGTTGGATTCGTTTTGAGAAGATCTTTCTAATAATATAAATTTTGTGATGATCCAACGGTTAGATTTTCAGATATGGATAAATCAAATCTGAAGAAAAACAGCGCCACGGTCGCGTAATGGCCCGAAGCGTCGTTTGAATAAATTGGCTATTTTTAAATAAATAAAAATAGCGATAAATCATTATAAAATATTATAAATGATATGGAATGTGAAATTTAGAAATTAACTGAAGGTTAGCTAAGTCGAATGGTTTCCTGGGTTTTGATCTGATGTTGGTTTCGGCCTTCGGGGTTAATATTTGGGGAATCGTTCTCTTACTGATTTACGGTTAGTGACTAATGAATTGGAATAAGGCGTGTGTTGTGTTTGTGTAGCACTTGTTTATTATATATGCGAGTTGCTCAGAAAGACCGGGTTAATCCCATTTTGAATAACTAAATCGATGATAAGAAATCGAAGATGAAGACGGTGGTCGAAGACCGGAGATCTTCACCTCGTTTGGATGGTAATTGATGTCCTGATTGGGAGGCATCCCGAAATATGGATAATGAGTGGTGATCGTCCAGACGTACGTGGGGATCTATGGGTAAGCGATGTATATAGTGCCTCCGGTTTCGTTCAGACCCAGAACGGACATGCAAATGGACTGTGTGTCTGACATTGGAATTCATTCCGTGTGATTGATAACCATCAGTTACATGGTGTGAATTGCCTGTGTGGCATGCTAAGATACAGTGATCAGGGCTTCTGTTGAAAAGCAAAGTCTTGTGGTAGATGATCAAAGCACCGCCTGTGTGGTGTAGCTTTGTGTATAACGTGAATTCGCGAGCCTCACACCCCGGTATGAACCAGAAATGGGAGAGGACATCAGGGAGGGCCTGCGTTTCTTTCTAGCTATAGGTGGTGTAGGTGCTTAAACTGGCTGACATTTATATTATTTTCACCTATGTGGTTGTTGCTGTTGTGAGGCGCCTCGGTTATATCGGTCGATCCGTCACTGATGGAGCCATTCATTGGCTCATTGACGCCCCAAAGGGTGAGGAAATGCAGTGTTTAGGCATTTTAATCCACATCGGTGGACCGGCCCTGAAGATCCAAGGGTCACTCAAGTTCTGATCCTAAGGGGCGGGCTAGAGCGTCTCGAAGTCGGTAAGGACTATCTTTTTCCTTGGTTCATGACGGAAATCCAATTTCCAAATACGTGACCTTGCGGTTTTGAGTGTATACCTACATATGACGACATAGTGGTATGGGGCATTAATGCCGTCTGTGATTGATATTTATGATTGTTTCATAAAATTAGAAACTAACTGGAAACGAGCTAAGATGGGTGGTTTCCTGGGTATTGGTCTGATGTTGGTTTCGGCCTTCGGGGTTAATACCTATGGAATCATTCGCTTACTATTGTACAGTTGGATTCTGGTTAAGAATTCCTTTGTTTTATTCGTATCAAGCATATTTTGGCCGTTATAAGGTAAAACTCTATCCTCCGGTTTACGTTGCATTGTGTGATGGGAACTGAGTCGTATAATGGATTCATTTTTATAAAAAGCATTGCGATGTTTAAAAGATTTACTTCTTTTAAAGCACTAGCATTCCAATGGAGTAAACCCGTTCTGCGAAAGTGGCGTGGTCCTGTGATTAGCCAAATTATAATGTGTTAAGTAGATTTCTCATACCAGTCCCATGACTGACTCGTAGTTTGTTTCACTTGCAAACTCGGGTGCCCCTTTTTCTACATGGGCAGCCTTGTATTCAAGTTTTAGCAGTATCTTTCTGGATAGCTGGAGCTGAAGATGGACTCTATCATTTATCTCTTTTTATGCTCTTCAGCTCCTACATTACGTTTTGTTTTCCGCTGTAGACATTTATGTATAGCTGAACTATATTTGTACTAAGTATGATCCTGTATACTGTGTAACTCTGATGATTTCATTTATCCAGTGTATTATTGTTCATTATCTGGTGTATTTATTTAATTCTGTTCTGCTATTATCTGCTTATGTGTTATATTCCAAAGATTACCCTTGACACCGTGGTACGGGGTTTTGGGGTCGTCACATCGTGGTATCAGAGCTTTGGTTAAGCTTAGAGCTGGAATATAACATATGAACGAACTCGTCAGAAATAGAACCAGTAGTGTTCTAGGACGGGTAACTCACTACAGATAGGATCAGTAATATCCTAGTGTGAGTAAAGCAGAATGAAATACACCCCACTAGACACATTTACATTTGAAGTATATGTCTCTATGTTTTGAAATATCTTTTCTGTGAACTAACACTTGATCTGCTATTTGCAGAAGTACTAGAAAATGAGTGTCAGAAACAGAAGAAATGCAGAACCAGATCTAGAGGCCCTATTAAAGAGATATCTAAATCTAGGCAGAGCACAATTCTCGGGCAATGAATCTATAATTCAAACTCAACCTTGGATGAGTTATGTCGAAAGAATTTTTGAACGTATCCAGTTGAGAGATGATCAGAAAAGATTAGTGGCATCGTGGGCGCTCAAAGAAGAAGCTTTAATCTGGTGGGAAACAGTCATCAAAGATAATCCAGAAGGTGACATCACCGGGGATATATTCAAAGAGATTTTCCTAGAAAGATTTACTCCTCCTAAAGCGACTGAACGATTATGTGATGAATTCTCTTATCTTATATAAGGAGATATGACCATTCTAGAATATCATAAGAAATTCAGCGAACTTTCTCACTTTGCCCCGCATCTAATTCGAAATACGAAGAGAAAGAATCTGAGATTTATTCAGGGCCTGCAATGAAAATACCAGAATGAAGTAATGGGGCATGTGAAGCTTCCTTTCTCAGAAATGATATACATGGCTTATCTGTAACAACCCGAAAATCTGGGCCAGATTAAAATTTTTATTTTGGCAATTTTAGCGAATTTTGATTATTTAAAATGAATTATTTTAAATAATGTCGACGAGAAATTTATTTTCAATATTCAATTCAACGTATATATTATATACGTCGTCGTTAGAATATAAATATTTATATATAATTATAAATAGAATTGAAAATGGCGCGGTAGTTCGATAACTCGATTTCAAATTTCAATTGAATGTACCGGGTGCAAAACAATCCGGATTTTAGTGAAACCAAAAACATTATGATCTAATTGATAATATCTTTCCAACGAATCCGACAAGTTAAAATTTCATAGCGGAAATCAAAAGATATGTCCAGTTGAAAATTCTGAATAGTCGCTATGGAATTCAGGCACTTAAAAATGGACATTTTGCAAATGACCTCGGATTTCGACGAAACCAGTTTTGTTGGGTCCGTGATGTAAAGTTATTGCTAGGTTTCAAATTTCATAATTTTTCGAATCAATATGTGAGCGTGGCAAAGGAAAACGCGTTTGACCAGTTTCAGTTGATTTTAATCGACTGGAAAATGGCCATTTTTCCAACGGTCTCAGAATTCGTCGAAACTAGTTTTGTTAGGACCGTATCGTCAATACGAAGCTAGAAAATATTTTTCAGGAATTTTTCAAGTTAGTATGTGACCCCGGTAATTTGAAATGTACGTTTAAAATTCAATTAAGTGATTTAAATGTAAATTCAACGGAAACTGATTCAAACGATCGATTCAGCCAACGATACATATCCCATTGTGTTCGGAATGGGGGTAATATGCTATGGACGACAGGCGGTGGGCCTCGTTTCGAGGTCGTATGTAAAAGTCAACTTTTTGCCAAATAAAATAATTAAAATAAATAAAACTCTTTTTCATATCTCCCCTTATCTCCTATTAGACCCCCCCCCCCCGGTATTTTTTCCAGAAATCTAAATTAAAAAGAAGAAAAAAAAAAGCCAAATCGACGGAGCCACCCTCGTCGTTGCCTGCGCCGCCAGTCGGAGACGCCCCCCCCCCTCTTCTTCCTCCGCCGCCTTCCTTCTCTCTCCTCTCCCCTCGATCCTCCATCAAATCGAACACCCCCCCTCCTCCGATCTTGCCCACCTCCACCTTCTTCTTCCTCCTCCCTGCTGACTCGCGCTCCCCCCCTTACCATCCTCCTCCGACGCAGGAAGAAACCCCCCCCCCTCGGCTGTAAGTTTTCGTTTTTTTTTTATTATTAATATTTTATTTCTGTTTTATATTTACAGATTAAAAACTGTTTTTATTTTAAAGATTAAATACTGTTTTTATTTTAATAGTTTAAAAACGTATTTTGTTTAAAGAAAAAAACTGATTTTTATGTTTTCAAAAACTGATTTTGTTTAAAGAAAAAAACTGATTTTTATGTTTTTAAAAACTGATTTTTTTTAAAGAAAAAAACTGATTTTTATGTTTTCAAAAACTAATTTTGTTTAAAGAAAAAAACTGATTTTTATATATTGAATAGCGAAATAAAAATTCGATTTTTATATATTGAATAGCGAAATAAAAATTCGATTTTTATATATTGAATAGCGAAATAAAAATTCGATTTTTATATATTGAATAGCGAAATAAAAATTCGATTTTTATATATTGAATAGCGAAATAAAAAATCGATTTTTATATATTGAATTGCGAAATAAAAATTCGATTTTTATATATTGAATAGCGAAATAAAAATTCGATTTTTATGTATTGAATAGCGAAGTAAAAATTCGATTTTTATATATTGAACAACGAAAGAAAATTTTGATTTTTATATATCGAATAGCGTAGTAAAAATTCGATTTTTACATATGTAGTGAAAGCGGACAACGAAAGCGACAAAAGGCGAGATTGGCGAAGATTTCTATCAATGAAGTGAAGTGGAGCTAGGATAGCTATATGTGAGAATTTCTCACCTTTCAATTTCTTTTCTAATTATATATATATACTAGGATGCAGACGGTGCTTAGTAGCACCCGACACAATCGTCCACAGACCATGGACTTGTTTGTTTGGTTGCATAGATTAGTTATATGATTTGATTTGAATTTGGTTGTTTGGTGATGTTGATTGATGTGTGAATGGCGTGGGCCTTCACTAGACCGGGGATAAGGCTAGGCCTTGTCCCGTTTCTAGTATCGTGCCGTTATGCCGCCGAAATTTTCTAAAATATGTTAGAAAAATAAAAATATCGTTTTATTTAAAGAATGAACTGAATAGAAATTCATATGTTGGAATAAAATGTTTTATCGTTAAAATGTAATTTTTAACGTGAATGTGAATAAATAAATATTCATTTACAAACCAGACGGTTTGTTTATGTACACCTATTTGAAGGACATTGATTGGGTCGATAAATTTCACACATCGCCCAACTGCACGAATAAAATATTTGTTTGATTGTTTGAAACCCCACACGGGTGTTGGGATGAAATATGAAGTTCACTCATCCTGATTGATTAAATATGTCGATCGATTGATTGACATGCTGTTATAAGCGTTAGATATCTTTATTTGATGCTTATACAGTGTAGTGCACTTTGGTTGATGGTTGATTATTTTGCAATGCTATTATATACGTGTGATGTATGAAAATCCATATAATTAACATTATATGGTGATTGATTGGGCCTCATTCCAATTTAGAAAATAAAGAATATTATAAAATAAAAGTTCATGTGTTGACAGTACTCATCCATTGAGATTGGTCATGTGTTGAACGAAATATTTTGATAATAAAATTTACATCTTTATCAATATAAAATAACGGTTCATGTGTTGACAGTACTCATCCATTGAGATTGGTCATGTGTTGAACGAAATATTTTGATAATAAAATTTACATCTTTATCAATATAAAATAAAAGTTCATGTGTTGACAGTACTCATCCATTGAGATTGGTCATGTGTTGAACGAAATATTTTGATAATAACAACTATTTTGAAAAAGAAATATTTGAAATAAAATATTTGAAATAGAAATTTATGAAGCCGTGTTGATTAGATTGACGCCATTTTGACGTAAACGATTTCGAAATGAAATGAATATTGAAAAGTGATATCGAAATCGACGATTTCGAAATAAATTGAATTGAAAACGATTTCGAAATGAATTGAATTGAAAACGATTTCGAAATGAAATGAATATTGAAAAGTGATATCGAAATCGACGATTTCGAAATAAATTGAATTGAAAACGATTTCGAAATGAATTGAATTGAAAACGATTTCGAAATGAATTGAATTGAAAACGATTTCGAAATGAATTGAATTGAAAACGATTTCGAAATGAAATGAATATTGAAAAGTGATATCGAAATCGACGATTTCGAAATAAATTGAATTGAAAACGATTTCGAAATGAATTGAATTGAAAACGATTTCGAAATGAATTGAATTGAAAACGATTTCGAAATGAATTGAATTGAAAACGATTTCGAAATGAATTGAATTGAAAACGATTTCGAAATGAATTGAATTGAAAACGATTTCGAAATGAATTGAATTGAAAACGATTTCGAAATGAATTGAATTGAAAACGATTTCGAAATGAACTGAATTGAAAACGATTTCGAAATGAACTGAATTGAAAACGATTTCGAAATGAATTGAATTGAAAACGATTTCGAAATGAATTGAATTGAAAACGATTTCGAAATGAATTGAATTGAAAACGATTTCGAAATGAATTGAATTGAAAACGATTTCGAAATGAATTGAATTGAAAACGATTTCGAAATGAACTGAATTGAAAACGATTTCGAAATGAATTGAAAACGAATTCAAATTGAATTGAAAGCGAATTGAAATGAATTCAAATTGAATTGAATAGAAATGAATTTTAAAACGAATTTATAAAGATGAATTCAATTTTGATTTGAATTGAAATGGAAGTTGAAATTGCTTTTGAAACGAATTTAAAACTGTTTATATAATTCGTTTTAAATAGAAATCGACGAAGTATATATTATATATATTATATATATAATATAATGGCCTGAATAGAACGCGCCGCGCCGCGGCAGTTCGCGAATTTCGACCATTTATTTCAAACGGACATTACGGGAGATTCGACCGTCGGATTCTCCTAAAACCGGAACCGTTGGGTTCGTATCGAAAAGAGCTTTCTAATGAATATTAGAAATTTGAAATCTAACGGTTGGATTTGGAGATACGTCCAAATCAAATTCGAAAAAGGTCGCTGTAAGTGCAGTTCGATGGCCGTTGATGGAAATCGACTGTACGGGCCTTGATAAAATTATTAAAAATAGTAATAATTTGTGTAAAATCATAAGAAATGATTTAGAAAGAATTGGGATGAAAAACTCCATATTTGAAAAGATAAAAATAGATTTTTATCGAAATGAACTGGTTTTGAACTAGAATTATAATTCTTTTTATTTTTAAATAAATAAATTGAATTTAAAAAGGGTTTTAAAAATAACCAGAATATCCAATGATTGCATTGGAGTGGATTTGAATCGAAATTGTCTTCGGAATATTTCGATGTTGGATTTCGTGATTGTACAAATGTTGTTATGGAAATTTGAAAGATATATATATATATATATCGTTATTTCCAATGCGATATTTGTTAGTCGTAGAATTTGATATTGAATATAAGCCGGTATATTTTCTATTCAGAGCCTTGTATTGAATATCAAATGTGATTTGGGTTTGTCGTGAATGGTGTCTTCACTAACACTGTTCTTGAACCCAGTTGAGAAAAGATTAAATCTTTTTTTTTAGATTTAATGAAGTGTACCAATTAAATAACATTTAATTGGAATTGAATCGATATTGATTTTTGGGTTTATCGTGAACAGTGTTTTAAATAACACTTGTTCTTTAACCCGATAATTAATGAATGTGATTTTGGGTTTATCGTGAACCGTGTTTTAAATGACACTGATTCTTTAACCCAGTCGAAGATTAAAACTAAGTGGAGTTTTAATGAATCTTTAATTAGATTGAAAAGATCGAAAATGGAGTACCACCAGTTTTGCTCCAGGCGATAGTTAAATCTTTAATTAGATTTGAACGTGAAATGGTAATTGAATTTACCGATAACACCGTGGTGTTAGATATGAAGTATTACCAGTTTTACTTCATGGGATGAATAGGTTGGGATTGGGAAATTAAAACAAATGATTACTTCGGTAAGGTTCGCTAATCCCGACTAGTTTGAATTGATATTCAAAAATAGATTAAAGAATAAATTCAAGAATTTATCTTTGATAAAATTAATGGGAACCTTTCCCTATGAATGTGAAATTCAGAAACTAACTGTCGGTTAGCTAAGCAGAATGGTTTTCTGGATATTGATCTGATGTTGGTTTCGGCCTTCGGGGTTAATATTTGGGGAATTATTCTCTTGATTAATTTACGGTTAGTGACTGATGAATTGGAATGAGGCGTATGTTGTGTTTGTGTAACACTTATTTAAAATATACGCGAGTTATTCGAGAAGACCGGGTTTATCCCATTCTGAATAACTGATACGACGATAAGTCGAAGATGAAGACGATGGTCGAAGACCGGAGGTCTTCACGTCGTTTGGGTGATAACTGATGATCTTGATTGGGCTGTACACCCAAGAAGATGGAAACAGTTGGTGATCGTCCAGACGTACTTGGAGATCGATGGATATGCGGGGTACTAGGTGCCTCTGGTTTCGTTCAGCCCCAGAACGGACTTGTAAATGGACTGTGTGTCTGACATTGGATTTTAGTCCGTGTGATTGATCTCTATTAAATATATATCTGTTTGGCGGCGGAGAATTTATTCTCTTGCTTAACGCCCTTCTCTGAGACGTACGAGCTCAGGGGTTATATATTGATGGATATCAAACGCATGGAGTGAATTGCCTGTGTGGCATGCCTAAGTGGCAATTGATCGAGGCTTCTGTTGAAAAGCAAAGACTTGTGGTGATGATCAAAGCACGGCCTTTGTGGCGTAGCTTTGTATAACGTTTACTTCGCGAGTTTCACACCCGGTATGAACCAAAAACGGGAGAAAGGACCTCAGGGAGGGCCTGCGTTTCCTCCTAGCTAGAATTGGCGTCAGTGGTTTTACACGCCCTGACGAGTTTGACTTATGTGGTTGTTGCTGTTGCGAGGCGCCTCGGTTAGATCGGACGATCCGGGTCCGATGGAGTCATTCGTTGGCTCGCTTACGCCCCAAAGGGCGGCGAAACGCAGTGCTCAGGCATTTTAATCCACATCGGTGGACCGGCCCTATCGCTCCTAGGGTCACTCGAGCTCTGATCCTGAGACTCGGGCTAGGCAGTCCCGAATCGGTTGAGGACTATCTTTTGCCTCGGTTCATAGATGGAAATCCAACTTCCAAATACGTGACATTTGCGGTTTTAATTGTAGAACCTAGTATGGCGACATAGTGGGATGGGGCATTCATGCCGCCTATGATTGATACTTATGATTTGAAGTTGTTTTATACACTATGCACTTATAATAGTACCAAACGATTTGTTTTAAACGTATTAAGCATTCTTTGGCTGTTATAAGGGAAAACCCTATCCTCGGCTGCGTTGCATTGTGTGATGGGACCTGGGTCTTATAACAGCTTCATTTTTCTTTATTTAGCATTGCGCTGTTTGTTTTATGCACTGGTATTCTTGGGAGGAAACCCGTTCCGTGTTATACGGCGTGGTCCCTTGATTTACCTAACTTTTAAAATAAAGAATTAATAACTGTTTTAGTTCTCACACCAGTCACATGACTAACCTGGAGTTTATTGTTTTAACCTAAACTCTGGGTGCCCCTATTTTGACATGGGCAGCTAGTAGTTTTGGTTTTGCAGATTTATATTTATAGGATCCTGGTTTACAGCTGGAATGATATCCGGAAAGCTTTGTATCCGTATATCTCCTTCTAGTTGTGTATTGTATTATTTTCCGCTGCGATGTATTTAAATGTAATTTAAATCTCTGATATTTCTGTGTAATATTCATTTATACTCTGTATATTCTTGTAATCTGATGCATTGTTGTAATAAGCAATGAAATGTTCTTTTATATGAGTTCTGTTGTGGCTTGTTCTCGAACTATCCGCCGCTTTCCTTTACGGGGAAGTTACGGGTTTTCACAGTTGGTATCAGAGCTTTGGTTTACAAAGCAGAGAACAAGCACATTAGAACCGTACGAAAGAATTCATCAGATATTGGATTAGTAATATCCAATTAGAATGACTCGTTAGAAATGGGATCAGTAGTATCCTAGAACGAGTGTGAAGAGTATATTTTTGAAAATGAAAACAATTTTTGTTTTGAAAATTTAAATCGACTATTCGTATTTGATTATCTATTTATATTGATGTGGACAATCCAGTATATATAGATTTTGCGTATACGTCTGATCTGCGTGTATTCGAAATTTTAATATACTGGATAGATATAGAATTACACTCTAATCGCCCGGAGATGATTTTGATGATGGAGCTCCATCATTAGAATTTATGTTCGAGTGACGAAAGTGGGCTTTCTATATATTTCCTATTGACTGGTGTGAGAACCAAAATTAGATAGGGCCTATTGTTGTGATTTGGCATCAAAAATCTGATTTTTGACTATATATCAAAGTTATGCATTTGAAACTCTAATCAACTAATTGATTGATGTTTGTGTTGTTTGTTTATTTGTTTGCTAATTTTGAACCATTATGCCTAATTTGATCACATATGGAACTGTATTGAAAATTGGTCGCATCTGCTTGCATATACATTTATATCATTGAACAGGTCATAGCAAGGAGGCTAGAGCAGAGAATAAAATTTATTTGCCCGACAAATAGGTACATGTTTACTACATAATTTTCTGTTTTGTTTGGGTGATGATGATTTTATGAACCTATTGGCTAGCCGCTTGGCTTTTTCTTTTTCTTTTTGAGATCTGAAGGACCGGGGAAGCTATTTGTAATTCCCCGATGCTCCCGGTGCAGGGGAGGTTATGGCGAAATTTTTCGAAAATTTAGGGTGTTAGCCAAATTTTTGAGATTTTGAAAATTCTCAGAAACTGAAAAGTTTGAGAATGGAAGTTAGATCGAGCGTAGAGTTGATTAATCAAACCACTTTCGACTTTGTTCCTTTTCGGGGACGAAAAGTTTTAAGTGGGGGAGATTGTAACAACCCGAAAATCTGGGCCAGTTTAAAATTTTTATTTTGGCAATTTTAGCGAATTTTGATTATTTAAAATGAATTATTTTAAATAATGTCGACGAGAAATTTATTTTCAATATTCAATTCAACGTATATATTATATACGTCGTCGTTAGAATATAAATATTTATATATAATTATAAATAGAATTGAAAATGGCGCGGTAGTTCGATAATTCGATTTCAAACTTCAATTGAATGTACCGGGTGCAAAACAATCCGGATTTTAGTGAAACCAAAAACATTATGATCTAATTGATAATATCTTTCCAACGAATCCGACAAGCTAAAATTTCATAGCGGAAATCAAAAGATATGTCCAGTTGAAAATTCTGAATAGTCGCTATGGAATTCAGGCCCTTAAAAATGGACATTTTGCAAACGACCTCGGATTTCGACGAAACCAGTTTTGTTGGGTCCGTGATGTAAAGTTATTGCTAGGTTTCAAATTTCATAATTTTTTGAATCAATATGTGAGCGTGGCAAAGGAAAACGCGTTTGACCAGTTTTAGTTGATTTTAATCGACTGGAAAATGGCCATTTTTCCAACGGTCTCAGAATTCGACGAAACTAGTTTTGTTAGGACCGTATCGTCAATACGAAGCTAGAAAATATTTTTCGGGAATTTTTCAAGTTAGTATGTGACCCCGGTAATTTGAAATGTACGTTTAAAATTCAATTAAGTGATTTAAATGTAAATTCAACGGAAACTGATTCAAACGATCGATTCAGCCAACGATACATGTCCCATTGTGTTCGGAATGGGGGTAATACGCTATGGACGACAGGCGGTGGGCCTCGTTTCGAGGTCGTATGTAAAAGTCAACTTTTTGCCAAATAAAATAATTAAAATAAATAAAACTCTTTTTCATATCTCCCCTTATCTCCTATTAGACCCCCCCCCCCCCCCCCACGTTATTTTTTCCAGAAATCAAAATTAAAAAAAAAAAAAAGCCAAATCGACGGAGCCACCGTCGTCGTTGCCTGCGCCGCCAGTCGGAGACGCCCCCCTCTTCTTCCTCCGCCGCCTTCCTTCTCTCTCCTCTCCCCTCGATCCTCCATCAAATCGAACATCCCCCCTCCTCCGATCTTCCCCACCTCCACCTTCTTCTTTCTCCTCCCTGCTGACTCGCGCTCCCCCCCTACCATCCTCCTCCGACGCAGGAAGAAACCCCCCCTCGGCTGTAAGTTTTCGTTTTTTTTTATTAATATTTTATTTCTGTTTTATATTTACAGATTAAAAACTGTTTTTATTTTAAAGATTAAATACTGTTTTTATTTTAACAATTTAAAAACTGATTTTGTTTAAAGAAAAAAACTGATTTTTATGTTTTCAAAAACTGATTTTGTTTAAAGAAAAAAACTGATTTTTATGTTTTTAAAAACTGATTTTGTTTAAAGAAAAAAACTGATTTTTATGTTTTCAAAAACTGATTTTGTTTAAAGAAAAAAACTGATTTTTATATATTGAATAGCGAAATAAAAATTCGATTTTTATATATTGAATAGCGAAATAAAAATTCGATTTTTATATATTGAATAGCGAAATAAAAATTCGATTTTTATATAATGAATAGCGAAATAAAAATTCGATTTTTATATATTGAATAGCGAAATAAAAATTCGATTTTTATATATTGAATAGCGAAGTAAAAATTCGATTTTTATATATTGAACAACGAAAGAAAATTTTGATTTTTAAATATCGAATAGCGTAGTAAAAATTCAATTTTTACATATGTAGTGAAAGCGGACAACGAAAGCGACAAAAGGCGAGATTGGCGAAGATTTCTATCAATGATGTGAAGTGGAGCTAGGATAGCTATATGTGAGAATTTCTCACCTTTCAATTTCTTTTCTAATTATATATATATACTAGGATGCAGACGGTGCTTAGTAGCACCCGACACAATCGTCCACAGACCATGGACTTGTTTGTTTGGTTGCATAGATTAGTTATATGATTTGATTTGAATTTGGTTGTTTGGTGATGTTGATTGATGTGTGAATGGCGTGGGCCTTCACTAGACCGGGGATAAGGCTAGGCCTTGTCCCGTTTCTAGTATCGTGCCGTTATGCCGCCGAAATTTTCTAAAATATGTTAGAAAAATAAAAATATCGTTTTATTTAAAGAATGAACTGAATAGAAATTCATATGTTGGAATAAAATGTTTTATCGTTAAAATGTAATTTTTAACGTGAATGTGAATAAATAAATATTCATTTACAAACCAGACGGTTTGTTTATGTACACCTATTTGAAGGACATTGATTGGGTCGATAAATTTCACACATCGCCCAACTGCACGAATAAAATATTTGTTTGATTGTTTGAAACCCCACACGGGTGTTGGGATGAAATATGAAGTTCACTCATCCTGATTGATTAAATATGTCGATCGATTGATTGACATGCTGTTATAAGCGTTAGATATCTTTATTTGATGCTTATACAGTGTAGTGCACTTTGGTTGATGGTTGATTATTTTGCAATGCTATTATATACGTGTGATGTATGAAAATCCATATAATTAACATTATATGGTGATTGATTGGGCCTCATTCCAATTTAGAAAATAAAGAATATTATAAAATAAAAGTTCATGTGTTGACAGTACTCATCCATTGAGATTGGTCATGTGTTGAACGAAATATTTTGATAATAAAATTTACATCTTTATCAATATAAAATAACGGTTCATGTGTTGACAGTACTCATCCATTGAGATTGGTCATGTGTTGAACGAAATATTTTGATAATAAAATTTACATCTTTATCAATATAAAATAAAAGTTCATGTGTTGACAGTACTCATCCATTGAGATTGGTCATGTGTTGAACGAAATATTTTGATAATAACAACTATTTTGAAAAAGAAATATTTGAAATAAAATATTTGAAATAGAAATTTATGAAGCCGTGTTGATTAGATTGACGCCATTTTGATGTAAACGATTTCGAAATGAAATGAATATTGAAAAGTGATATCGAAATCGACGATTTCGAAATAAATTGAATTGAAAACGATTTCGAAATGAATTGAATTGAAAACGATTTCGAAATGAAATGAATATTGAAAAGTGATATCGAAATCGACGATTTCGAAATAAATTGAATTGAAAACGATTTCGAAATGAATTGAATTGAAAACGATTTCGAAATGAATTGAATTGAAAACGATTTCGAAATGAATTGAATTGAAAACGATTTCGAAATGAAATGAATATTGAAAAGTGATATCGAAATCGACGATTTCGAAATAAATTGAATTGAAAACGATTTCGAAATGAATTGAATTGAAAACGATTTCGAAATGAATTGAATTGAAAATGATTTCGAAATGAATTGAATTGAAAACGATTTCGAAATGAATTGAATTGAAAACGATTTCGAAATGAATTGAATTGAAAACGATTTCGAAATGAATTGAATTGAAAACGATTTCGAAATGAATTGAATTGAAAACGATTTCGAAATGAATTGAATTGAAAACGATTTCGAAATGAATTGAATTGAAAACGATTTCGAAATGAATTGAATTGAAAACGATTTCGAAATGAATTGAACTGAAAACGATTTCGAAATGAACTGAATTGAAAACGATTTCGAAATGAATTGAAAACGAATTCAAATTGAATTGAAAGCGAATTGAAATGAATTCAAATTGAATTGAAATTTGAATTGAATAGAAATGAATTTTAAAACGAATTTATAAAGATGAATTCAATTTTGATTTGAATTGAAATGGAAGTTGAAATTGCTTTTGAAACGAATTTAAAACTGTTTATATAATTCGTTTTAAATAGAAATCGATGAAGTATATATTATATATATTATATATATAATATAATGGCCTGAATAGAACGCGCCGCGCCGCGGCAGTTCGCGAATTTCGACCATTTATTTCAAACGGACATTACGGGAGATCCGACCGTCGGATTCTCCTAAAACCGGAACCGTTGGGTTCGTATCGAAAAGAGCTTTCTAATGAATATTAGAAATTTGAAATCTAACGGTTGGATTTGGAGATACGTCAAAATCAAATTCGAAAAAGGTCGTTGTAAGTGCAGTTCGATGGCCGTTGATGGAAATCGACTGTACGGGCCTTGATAAAATTATTAAAAATAGTAATAATTTGTGTAAAATCATAAGAAATGATTTAGAAAGAATTGGGATGAAAAACTCCATATTTGAAAAGATAAAAATAGATTTTTATCGAAATGAACTGGTTTTGAACTAGAATTATAATTCTATTTATTTTTAAATAAATAAATTGAATTTAAAAAGGGTTTTAAAAATAACCAGGATATCCAATGATTGCATTGGAGTGGATTTGAATCGAAATTGTCTTCGGAATATTTCGATGTTGGATTTCGTGATTGTACAAATGTTGTTATGGAAATTTGAAAGATATATATATATATATATCGTTATTTCCAATGCGATATTTGTTAGTCGTAGAATTTGATATTGAATATAAGCCGGTATATTTTCTATTCAGAGCCTTGTATTGAATATCAAATGTGATTTGGGTTTGTCGTGAATGGTGTCTTCACTAACACTGTTCTTGAACCCAGTTGAGAAAAGATTAAATCTTTTTATTTAGATTTAATGAAGTGTACCAATTAAATAACATTTAATTGGAATTGAATCGATATTGATTTTTGGGTTTATCGTGAACAGTGTTTTAAATAACACTTGTTCTTTAACCCGATAATTAATGAATGTGATCTTGGGTTTATCGTGAACCGTGTTTTAAATGACACTGATTCTTTAACCCAGTCGAAGATTAAAACTAAGTGGAGTTTTAATGAATCTTTAATTAGATTGAAAAGATCGAAAATGGAGTACCACCAGTTTTGCTCCAGGCGATAGTTAAATCTTTAATTAGATTTGAACGTGAAATGGTAATTGAATTTACCGATAACACCGTGGTGTTAGATATGAAGTATTACCAGTTTTACTTCATGGGATGAATAGGTTGGGATTGGGAAATTAAAACAAATGATTACTTCGGTAAGGTTCGCTAATCCCGACTAGTTTGAATTGATATTCAAAAATAGATTAAAGAATAAATTCAAGAATTTATGTTTGATAAAATTAATGGGAACCTTTCCCTATGAATGTGAAATTCAGAAACTAACTGTCGGTTAGCTAAGCAGAATGGTTTTCTGGATATTGATCTGATGTTGGTTTCGGCCTTCGGGGTTAATATTTGGGGAATTATTCTCTTGATTAATTTACGGTTAGTGACTGATGAATTGGAATGAGGCGTATGTTGTGTTTGTGTAACACTTATTTAAAATATACGCGAGTTATTCGGGAAGACCGGGTTTATCCCATTCTGAATAACTGATACGACGATAAGTCGAAGATGAAGACGATGGTCGAAGACCGGAGGTCTTCACGTCGTTTGGGTGATAACTGATGATCTTGATTGGGCTGTACACCCAAGAAGATGGAAACAGTTGGTGATCGTCCAGACGTACTTGGAGATCGATGGATATGCGGGGTACTAGGTGCCTGCGGTTTCGTTCAGCCCCAAAACGGACTTGTAAATGGACTGTGTGTCTGACATTGGATTTTAGTCCATGTGATTGATCTCTATTAAATATATATCTGTTTGGCGGCGGAGAATTTATTCTCTTGCTTAACGCCCTTCTCTGAGACGTACGAGCTCAGGGGTTATATATTGATGGATATCAAACGCATGGAGTGAATTGCCTGTGTGGCATGCCTAAGTGGCAATTGATCGAGGCTTCTGTTGAAAAGCAAAGTCTTTTGGTGATGATCAAAGCACGGCATTTGTGGCGTAGCTTTGTATAACGTTTACTTCGCGAGTTTCACACCCGGTATGAACCAAAAACGGGAGAAAGGACCTCAGGGAGGGCTTGCGTTTCCTCCTAGCTAGAAGTGGCGTCAGTGGTTTTACACGCCCTGACGAGTTTGACTTATGTGGTTGTTGCTGTTGCGAGGCGCCTCGGTTAGATCGGACGATCCGGGTCCGATGGAGTCATTCGTTGGCTCGCTTACGCCCCAAAGGGCGGCGAAACGCAGTGCTCAGGCATTTTAATCCACATCGGTGGACCGGCCATGTCGCTCCTAGGGTCACTCGAGCTCTGATCCTGAGACTCGGGCTAGGCAGTCTCGAATCGGTTGAGGACTATCTTTTGCCTCGGTTCATAGATGGAAATCCAACTTCCAAATACGTGACATTTGCGGTTTTAATTGTAGAACCTAGTATGGCGACATAGTGGGATGGGGCATTCATGCCGCCTATGATTGATACTTATGATTTGAAGTTGTTTTATACACTATGCACTTATAATAGTACCAAACGATTTGTTTTAAACGTATCAAGCATTCTTTGGCTGTTATAAGGGAAAACCCTATCCTCGGCTGCGTTGCATTGTGTGATGGGACCTGGGTCTTATAACAGCTTCATTTTTCTTTATTTAGCATTGCGCTGTTTGTTTTATGCACTGGTATTCTTGGGAGGAAACCCGTTCCGTGTTATACGGCGTGGTACCTTGATTTACCTAACTTTTAAAATAAAGAATTAATAACTGTTTTAGTTCTCACACCAGTCACATGACTGACCTGGAGTTTATTGTTTTAACCTAAACTCTGGGTGCCCCTATTTTGACACGGGCAGCTAGTAGTTTTGGTTTTGCAGATTTATATTCACAGGATCCTGGTTTACAGCTGGAATGATATATGGAAAGCTTTGTATCCGTATATCTCCTTCTAGTTGTGTATTGTATTATTTTCCGCTGCGATGTATTTAAATGTAATTTAAATCTCTGATATTTCTGTGTAATATTCATTTATACTCTGTATATTCTTGTAATCTGATGCATTGTTGTAATAAGCAATGAAATGTTCTTTTATATGAGTTCTGTTGTGGCTTGTTCTCGAACTATCCGCCGCTTTCCTTTACGGGGAAGTTACGGGTTTTCACATTATCAGTAAGAGGATCTCGACAAGAAAGGTATGTTGTGTGACGAAGAGGAAGTTGGTTCTAGCTATAAAGGTGAGTCTGAAACTGATTGTTCAGAGGCCAGTACGATGTTTGAGGTCAGTAAGAAGCCTAAAGTAAATCGGAAAAGGGCCAGATCTGAGAAAGAACCAATAACGACTGCAACATGCTCAAGCTGCAATAGGTGAGGACATTTGACGGCAAGTTGTAAATCTTGGAACCAACGAAGAAAGAATAAGATCAAACCCAAGAAGGGATTTCGAGAGAATAGAAAGTGCAGTCAATGCCATCAGGCCGGTCATCTTTCCAGGGCCTGCCCGCTATTCAGAAAACCTGAAGCAGTGCATGCAAATGAAGTAGCTGAAACTTCTGAGCCTTCAGCCAGTCAGGGAAGGCCTGATGTTTTAGAAGTCACGCTTAATGTCAAAAATATTCCAGTTAAAGTACTATTTGATACGGGCGCATCACAAATCTTTATTACAAAGAATGCATTTAAGAAGTTGGATTTGAATTTGAAGAAGCTCAAAGAACTAATGACTGTCCATAATCCGGTTGGGGGTTCCCTCGATATCAGTTGGGTTTGTGCGGTACCTGTCTCTTTTTCCTGTTATAAGTTCCCTACCATCTCTATCGTCATGAATTTTTCTGAATTCGATCTTATTTCGGGATTGGATTGTTTAACCAAATATGAGGCAGAGGTTAGATGCGCCGAGAGAGTTGTTAGGGCAAAGATTAAATCTGGGAATTATATCACCATACCATGCGAAGGTCCGAATTCAAATAGAAAATATTTTTGGTCATCTCTTGATGTTTCTCCTGCTCAAATAGAAAATATCCCTGTAGTCACAGAAAATATTCCGGACCTCATCAAAGATATTCCTGTCATCAAGAATTATGCGGATGTGTTCGAAGAAGTTGTTAGCTTACCTCCACGGAGAGAAATTGATTACAAGATCGCTTTAATTCCGAACGCAAGGCCAGTAGTGCACGCCATTCGGAGGATGACCCTAAAGGAGAAAGAAGAACTAGACAATCAAACACGACAGCTCGTATGGAAGGGTCTGATTAGGCCTAGTTTCTCTTATTGGGGAGCAGCAGTGGTGTTTGTCCCAAAGTCTGACGGTACTCTGCGACTATGTGTGGATTATCATGATTTGAATAAGCAGACAATAAAGAATAAATATCCATTGCCGCGAATTGATGATTTATTGGATCGTCTGAATGGGGCACAAGTATTTTCAAGGATGGACCTAGCTACAGGCTTTCATCGGCTTTGTATTGCCGAAGAGTGTGTTCCTATGACAACATTCAGAGGTCCAGACTTATTCTATGAGTGGTTAGTAATGTCGTTCGGCTTATGTGACTCTCCAGCTTACTTCGTCGATTTGATGGATAGAGTGTTCAGAGGTGTCCTGAATAAGTTTGTTCTGGTTTTTATTGACGATATTCTAATCTTCTCTAAATCAAAGGCCGAACATGAAAAGCATTTGGAACAGGTTCTAGAAATTCTAAGAAGGAATGTATTGAAAGCTAAACTGTCCAAATGTATATTCTGACAAGATGAAGTGAAATTTCTTAGCCACGTCGTATCGAAAGAAGGAATTACTGTGGATCCAAGTAAAATCACGGCTATTCAAAATTGGAAACAGCCTAATACTCCTAACGAAATCCGCAGTTTTTTTGATTGGCTAGTTATTACCGGAAGTTCGTTAAAGATTTTTTGAAGATATCTAGTCACTTAAAGAAGCTTACAAAGAAGCACTCAAAATTAAAGTGAACTCCAGAATGTGGGGAGGCTTTTGAGGAGATAAAGTTAAGATTAACAACTGCTCCAGTGTTAACGATAATCGACGGCCATCAAGACCTAAAATTCTGGACTGATGCCTCTAGAGAAGGCTTTGGCGCAGTAATAATGCAAAGTGATCAAGTTGTTGCTTATGCTAGCCGTCAGCTGAAGCCACATGAAAAGAACTACGCCACTCATGATCTTGAGTTGTTGGCTATCGTATTCACCTTGAAAATATGGAGACACTATCTTATAGGTTTGAACTTTTTACAGATCACCAGTCGCTAAAAGTATCTGTTCACTCAGAAAGACTTGAATCTGAGGCAGCAGCGTTGGCTAGAGTTCCTTGCAGCATACGATTTTGAGATTCTATACACCCCAGGGAAAGCCAATGTCGTGGCCGATGCCCTAAGTTGAAAGAATGTAATGATCGCCAGCTTTATTATTACGACTTCCTTGATTGACAAAATATCTATTCTTATGAAGGATGACAATTTTATTAAGGATATGATCAAAAGGATTCAGAAAGGCGAACCCTCTTGTTTTCAAATAGATAACGACGGAATCCTGAAATTGAAAGGAAGGATTTGTGTTCCCGACATCCCCGAGCTCAAAAGGGAAGTGTTAGACGAGTGTCACAAGTCCAAGCTAAGTATCCATCCTGGTGTGGCCAAAATGTATAATGATCTCAAGTGAACATTTTGGTGGAAGGCTATGAAAAGGGACGTTTCAGTATATGTTAGCCGATGCCCTACTTGCCAACTAGTCAAAAGCGACAAACAGAAACTGGCTAGATTGTTGCAACCGCTGTACGTTCCAGGTTGGAAGTAGGAACATATTTCCATGGACTTCATAGATGGTTTGCCCAGAACCAGAAAAGGAAATGACAGTATTTGGGTGATCGTAGATCGCTTCACGAAGACCGCCCATTTCATACCTGTCAGATCGAACCGAACCGCTCAGAGTCTGGCGCAGATATATTTCAAGGAAATTGTTAGGCTGCATGGAGTGCCGATCAGTATAGTTATTGATAGCGATCCAATATTTACTACCAAATTCTGGGAGGCATTTCAAGTAGAACTGGGAACCAAGCTGAATCTAAGCACCGCTTATCATCCTCAGACAGATGGTCAAACTGAGAGGGTGAATCGTATATTAGAAGATTTATTGCGGGTTTGTGTTCTTGACTTTGGTGGATCATGGGAAGACCATTTACATTTGGCTGAGTTCTCATACAACAACAACTACCAAGCAAGCCTAACAATGTCACCATTCGAAGCATTGTATGGTAGACCGTGCCGATCCCCTGCTTGTTAGGTCGAACCGGGCAATAGACTTGTATTGGGACCTTATATGATCCGCGAGGCTGCCTACAAAGTCGATTTCGTTAAGAAACGATTACTCGCCGCTCAAAGCCGACAGAAGAGGTATGCTGATAAGAGAAGAAGAGATATATTGTTTGCTGTTGGCGACTATGTATATTTGAAAGTATCGCCGATGAGAGAAGTTATCCGGTTTGGTAAAACTGGGAAGTTGGCGCCCAAATTCATTGGTCTGTTTCCTATTCTTGAACGGATTGGAACTTTCGTATATAGGGTTAAATTGCCAGATTGGTTGCCTGGAGTGCATGATGTATTTCACATATCTCAACTTCGAAAGCACGTTCATGATCCAGACTTGTTCGTGGAAGAAGCCGCACAACAGGATATTGAAATTACTCGAGAATTAGCTGTGAGAAGGGAGCCACTAAAGATTATCGGCAAAGAAACCAAAGAGCTGAGGAACAAGAAGGTTCACTTAGTCAAAGTGCAATGGAGTGGAGATCCACGAGATTGTACTTGGGAAACCGAGGAGAGCATTCAGAAAGCCTATCCTAAGTGTCGAGTGGATATCTCTGATTGACACCGGTGCAAGGTACATTTACCATACTATGCATTACCATTTAGTCCTCTACTTTGTTGTTATTTTCTTTCCGTGGATGCGCACTTTTAATTCTATAGTCTGATTAATTTAAGAAGAGTGTATGAATTAATTTGTATGATTTTTAAAAGTTAAAACAAATTGATTGTTGTTTGGGTTGTGTGATAATAGAATTTATTCGATTATATCACGTATTGAACTGATTTAAAAATAGATAGCAATATATACATGTGCATCATATATGTTTGAACAGGTAAATGTATAGCGGTTGAGTAAAGAAATTATTTGCGTGCCCGACAAATAGGTAAACCTTAATGTGTTGGATGCGAAATATTATTATATCAACTCCTGTGAATGTCATTGGATGCGGAGTGCTGGTTGTTCTGTGTGTAATAATAAACATCGCCATAGGATAGTAACAATTAATTTTGAACTACACTACATGGCATACTTCTTGAAGATAGGCATACTTTATCATATACCACATAAGCATTTGGAGCTTGTGTGATGAGGTTGAAGATTTAACATACGAGCGAGAGGCTTGTATGGCGATGACTATATGTTACACGTTGAACTGATGACTGATATAGACCATATAAAAATTGTAACGATTAATTGACAGATTAATAAAAACCCCACTCGGGTCTGGAGTTGACAATAATCACGTCTGTCTAGTCATTAGATACGGCACATGGATTATTTATTTCCCACACGGGACGAGGTGACAAGAATTTATTCTGTGGAGCAATTAAAAATACACACTTCCTCAGGCTTGGACAGGGTGACGAGAATTTATTCTCTGGAGTTATTATCTATACATACTCCCCTATAAATACCAGAATATATCACTATAAATATGTGTATGCTTTATAGGATTTATTGGGTAAATAATACGGCCCAATAAATTTCCAAACCCCTCCCCGTACAAAGGAGGTTATGGCGAAATTTTTCGAAAATTCCGGCTGTTAGCCAAATTTTTAAAGAATTTGAAAATTCTCAGAAACTGAAAAGTTGGAGAATGGAAGCCAGATCGAAAGTAGAAGTGATTAATCAAACCACTTTCGACTTTGTTCCTTTTCGTGGACGAAAAATTTTAAGTGGGGGAGATTGTAACGACCTGGAAAATCTGAACCAATTTAAAAATTTTAAACTGGCTATTTTAGTGAATTTAAAATAATTAAAATAAATATTTTAATTAATAACGATGAAAAATAGGTTTGAATCGACGTTTGAAAATAAATATAATTACTTTGAATTATAAGCAAGGCCTGAAATGGCGCGGCAGTTTCAAATTTTCATTTCAAACTTTGACTGACTGTACCGGGTGCAAAACAAAACGGATTTGAGCGAAACCAAAAATATTTAAATCTGTTAGTGAATATCTTTCTAACAAATCTGAAAAATCTAAGTTTCATAGCGGGAAGCAAAAGTTATGGCCAAATGAATTTTCAGAATGGTCGTTATAGAGTTTATATATAGCCCGTGAAAATGGTCATTTTGCAAACGACCTCGAAATTCGACGAAACCACTTTTGTTGGATCCGAGATGTTAAACTATTTCTAGGTTTCAAATTTCGTAATTTTTGAAGCTAGTATGTGAGCATGGCAAAGGAAAATGGTTTTGGTCGATATCTATTAAATTGGATCGATCATAAAATGGCCATTTTGCAAACTGTCTCAGAGTTCAACGAAACTAGTTTTGTTGGGACCGTATCGTCAAAACATAGCTAGATTTATTTTTCTTGAATTTTTCGAATCAGTATGTGGCCCCGGCAAATTGAAATGTACGTTCAAATTAAATATTGAATGTTTTATATTTTAATTTGAAGGAAAACTGACTGAAACAGTCGAATGGGCCTTCGAAACATATCCCATTTTGTTCGGAATGGGGGTATTTAGCTAGGGACGACAATCATTGGGTTTGGATTGGGGTTCGTGTGTGAAAGAGGGTATTTTAGAAATTTAAAAATATATAAATTAATAGAAAAATCTGATTGGCCAATCACTTTTCTCTCTCTCCGAAAACCCTCCATATCGACGCTGATTAGCCCTTCCATTCTTCCCGTCCATTTTCTGATCAATCCACGCATCAAAATCAAACACTCCAGTTGGGAAATTTGTAGAGCTCCTAGAGATATTTAAATCCATACCAGGGTTCGAATTTTTCATTGAGTATCGGGGGAGATATCGGGCTCGAAAGTCAGTTTGTTCACCTCGCCGTCGCCGCCGCAATTCGCCACCGAGTGGGTCCCACCTGGCATCGATCTGGTCGCCTCTCCTAGCTCGTCAAGGTGGCGTAGGCCGATCGACATATAGTTGCACGGATTGCGAGAAAATTTGAAACCTAGTTTCGAACCTAAAACTGAGAGGTACGGCTATTTTAATTTCAACTATTTAATAACAGTTTAAAGCGCTACGGTTTTTGATTTCACTGTAAAAATCATTTCTTTTTCGTTTCTTGACAAAATTCAGTGAAACAAGAGATAGTGGACTCGTGTGGACGTCTTCTACATTTTGAAGAGACCGCATATTTTTCTGAGCCTTCTGCTATTTTTGGTGGAGTGGAACCCAATGTGAGATTTCTAAATTATAAACGATAAGGAAAACAATGTTGTATAAGTTATACAGTCGATGTATGACTTATATAAGCGTTATACACCTCATGTATAAGCGTTGTATAGGTTGTACGTTTGATGTATAAGTTATATATACATTGTAAAAATTATATAAGTGTTGAAATAGAAGTGAAATTCTTATGTATATATATATATATATATATATATATATATATATATATATATATATATATATATATATACGCCCCTCGTCCACAAACCATGGACGATATTTATTGGTTCTGATTGGTGTGAAAATTGGTTGATTAGGAATGGTTGATTAAAATTGTTTGTGGTTGAAATTGATTGATTGTGGTTGAAAAATACCCGTTTGTGGTTGAGAATTATTTGGTTGAAACCCAAATAGGATTAGTTTATGGAAATGAAAAAAAAAAATGTACGTGCCGCCTGCGTGCGAACTAGATGCATGAAATCCCCATTGTCAAAAGCTGCGAGGCTTTAAGGTAGAGCGAGGATTCGTACTAGGGACGACCCTGGATTTAACTACCCTGTCGTTATGCTGCCGAAATTTTGAATTATATTCATGTGTTAGAATTATTTTCATGTGTTGAAACTATATTCGTGTGTTGAATAGAAATTCATGTGTCGAACGACATTCGTGTTTTGAAGTAAATAGTTTTATAATAAAAATCATATTTTTATCATCTATATCAACTATATAAAATAGTCGTGTTTTGAAATAAATTGTTTTGCAATAAAAATCACATTTTTATTGTATATATATAAACTATAAAAAACCTCCATGTGTTGAATAGAAATTCATTCGTTGAATAGAAATTCATTTGTTGAATGGTATTCGTGTTTTAAATAAACCGTTTTCAATATAGAAATCACCTTTATATATATATATATATAAACTATAGAAAACATTCATGTGTTGAATAGAAATTCATTTGCTGAATAGAAATTCATGTGTTGAATGGTATTCGTGTTTTGAAATAAATTGTTTTATAACAAAAATCATATTTTTATTATCTATATGAACTATATAAAATAGTCGTGTTTTGAAAGAAATTGATTTATAATAAAAATTATATTTTTACCATCTATATGAACTATATAAAATAGTTGTATTTTGAAATAAATAGTTTTACAATGAAAAACACATTTTTATTATATACATGAATTGTTAAAAATAGTTAAGTGTTGAAATAGAAGTCAGTTGGATTAAAATATCATTTTTATCATAGATATGAAAATAGAATGGTTTTGAAATCAAAGAATCGATTATATTTATGTATATATATATATATATATATAATTAAAATAAATCGAATAACGAAGCTGCAGTTCGTGTTTTGAAACCGTGATTTCAAACGATTAGTGCGGGAGATCTGACCATCGGATTTTCCCGAAACAAAAACCTTTGGGTTCGCTTTGGAAATATCTTTCCAACGACACCAACTTTGTAAAGATCCAACGGTTGGATTGTCTGGAATGTTTAATTAAAATATGAAGAAAAACAGCACCAGAATCGATTATATATATATATATAATTAAATTAAAACGAATAACGACGCTGTAGTTCGAAATTTTAAATCGAAATTTCAAACGAGTGTACCGGGAGATCTGACCGTCGGATTTTCCGAAAATTGGAACCGTTGGATTCGTTTTGAAAAGATCTTTCTAATGATATAAATTTTGTGATGATCCAATGGTTAGATTTTCATATAGGGATAAATCAAATCTGAAGAAAAAACAGCGCCACGGCCGCGTTATGGCCCGAAGCGTCATTTGGATAAATTGGGTATTTTTAAAAAATAAAAATAGCGATAAATCGTTATAAAATATTATAAACGATATGGAATGTGAAATTTAGAAATTAACTGAAGGTTAGCTAAGTCGAATGGTTTCCTGGGTATTGATCTGATGTTGGTTTCGGCCTTCGGGGTTAATATTTGGGGAATCGTTCTCTTACTGATTTACGGTTAGTGACTAATGAATTGGAATAAGGCGTATGATGAGTTTGTGTAGCACTTGTTTATTATATACGCGAGTTGCTCAGAAAGACCAGGTTAATCCCATTTTGAATAACTGAATCGACGATAAGAAATCGAAGATAAAGATGGTGGTCGAAGGCCGGAGATCATCACCTCGTTTGGATGGTAACTGATGTCCTGATTGGGAGGCATCCCGAAATATGGATAATGAGAGGTGATCGTGCAGACGTACATGGGAATCGATGGGTAAGCAAGGTATATAGTGCCACCGGTTTCGTTCAGACCCAGAACGGACTTGCAAATGGACAGTGTGTCTGACATTGGAAATCATTCTGTGCGATTGATAACCATCAGTTACATGGTGTGAATTGCCAGTGTGGCATGCTAAGATGCAGTGATCAGGGCTTCTGTTGAAAAGCAAAGTTGTAACACCCCGTAATTCTATTAATTTTAATATTTACAAATTAAAGAATAACTAATCTCAGACGTGAGAATTATAGGAAACGGGTTGCGCCACTGTGTTCGTCTCGGAATTCTAGTGGAGATAGAGTCCGAGTTTGCGGGAAACAAGTACCGGATGAAAAGTTCTGGACGAACGAAGTTTGGTGGCAAAGAAAGAAAGAAAAAAATGCACTGGCGCACTTGGGAAGTGCGCCAGTACATATTTACACTGACGCACCTGCCAAGTGCGCCCAGGCCAAGGCTGGAGCCTGCACAGCTTTCTAGTTCAGGCTGACCCATGTTGTTGAGTCCATTCTGACTCCTTGCTGAGTCATTAGGGCTGACTCATCACCCTATCATAATTAAATGGTTTTGATTAACCCTAAGAAAATAAACAAACCCTAAATCAGAAAATAAACAAAGACCATGGCCGTCATGCTGATATTTTGAGAACTAGAGCAGCTGCCATCAAATTAAAGATAAAGAACAACAACCAAATCAGAACTACCCAACCCTAACAGCGATTCTTCATCAAAAGAGCGCTAATTCGACTCTCTTTCTTCTCTAATAGTGAGTATGATAGTCTTAACAAGATTATTATTGAATTAATTAGGTTAAGTCATTAATGGATTATGAGTAGATGATGTGAATTGTCATACATGTTGTTGTAAACCTTATGCTATCATGTACGTTATAAATCCTATGCTATGTATCCTATATGTTGTAAATCATGCTAGGATGATGTAATGTATGTTGAGAGTTTCTATGCTAAATTGAGATGAATCATACATGTTATAAAGTCATGATGCTATTATCTATGCTAGTTAGTTCATGTTAATCAAATCATAATGTTTGGGCTATGTTGATCTATTATGTTTGGGCTATGTCGATCTATAGGACAAGTCACATATGCAAGTTAGATTGATTAGAAAAGTTATGAACATATGCCATGACATCTATTATGACATCTAGAATTATGCTATGACATATGTGAAATTCTATGCTAGTTTACACCATCATTATGTTGCCTAAAACCCCATATGCAAGATTATACATAAATTTGGGTTATGATCATATCATGTAAATTGTGCCATTTAACAAGTTGACACCTTTAAACCCTTAACATGTGTAGCCTATGCAAGTTTCACCCCTATTATGATTAGATTTACTTTATTTGCCTATATGTTGTTTAACGTATGTCATGCGTTGAATAAGCGAACGTATAAACGTGGGGAAGGGGTAATATTAAGGATTTAATAATAAGAAGTTGGGTGCAATTGTTATGGTTTTGCATGCCATAAGTGGATGGTCAATTATGAACATCAATAAAAGTGGACTTAATTAATGATTCGAATAGGGAATTATTAAAACTGGGGTAAAAGATTGAAAGTGTCAATCAATGCTTTGGACACGAGGTTGGACTCGTTTGTGACGTAAACCTGCCCGGACCCGCCCGGCAAATCCAGTGGTCACAAATGTCAACCCAATGTGAGAGGTCCTAGGCCTAAACTAAAGTATAACAGTTGTAAAGACACGAGGTTAGACTCTTTTATGGTGTAAGACTGCCCGGACCCGCCCGGCAAATCCAGCTGCCATAAATGCCAGTCTAATGTGAGAGGTGTTTATGAGGTTATGGCCTAAATGAATTAAGAAATACTTAACCAGATAAACATGTTAAGTGGGACATGGCGGTTAAGTAGATGCCTTGGGTGGCATGAGGAATCTAGTGGGTGCCCTTAGTGGCAGGTGAAATACGATTAGTAAGACTTAACCAAACACACATGTAAATGATCATGACTAAGAGGGTTAAGTTGGATATACTAGTGGACAAGCTTAGGTAGGTAGCTTGTGGGGGCCCATTTCAACCAGTATCCCAAACGTATCTTTGTGGGCTCGATCCAAGTCAAGGACGGGACACACATACTGGGTTTGACTATAAGAGGCCAAAACGGGGAGCGGTGGCAACACAAGTCCAACGGGTTTCATATGCGTGTGTGGACCCGGGCTGGTAGGTAAGACGTTGTTGCATCGTGTAGGTATAAGCCGTGCATTCTCAAGTCGTATCGAGTTGCCACTTTAGGGGAGTGATACACCCCACTGTGGGGCCAGCACGGGTATCTACGAGTAGGGAGCCGATCGAAAGTGGGTAATGGGGTACACCTATTGGAGATAGGGGCAGACGGCACCTATGTAGTTAGCTAGGGGTACGTAAGGCTATTTATAGGTTTCTGTGTGAAGCAAGTGGGATCAGCCTTTAGGGTGACTGGTGTGGTGCAGTGTGGTAATGTGCGGTGCGGTGTAGTAATCATTCGTTAGTAATTAGGTGTGCCTTTAACATTATCTTTCACGTTATCTTTATCTACTCATTCCTTACCTAATAGTTCATAGACATTTACTTGTCCTCCAGCTTATGCCTTAGTCTAGTTATTTTGGTGATAGTATTGTTAGAATTATCATATTCGCCAAACTTTATGTCTGACCCACTCCATTTCTATCCTTTTTCCCCCTCCAGGTCCTCAGGTTGGACCCAGCTCTAGTGGAGTTTGATTGGATTGCTTTATCTCTCTTGGAAAGCTTGGACCGTTGAAGTAAAGTCCAGCTTGTTATCTTCTTTAATGGCTATTTGTGTAATGGGATTATGTATTTTGTTTTATAAAGATGGATATTGTACTTGACTCTAATTTATGGTTTTATGATGTAACAAACATGTTTAAATTCCGCTGCAATAAAATGAAGTTTTAGATTTCCAAGTACTACTTATTATCTATCTTGTTGTAATTTTTCTGTTCTATATTCACTTATAACCTCCATGGAAGTTAATGCATTCCCTTTGTGAGTGACATTAATGGACGTGGGGTGTTACACGTGGTATCAGAGCTTAAGGTTACCAGAACAGATAAATTTTTTAGAAAAACTATTTTTCTAAAGTATTTCTGGAAGAAGTGTTTTCAAAAACATGTCTTGATGATTAATTTAAAGAGGAAATTCTTTATGAAAAACATAATCCCCAATAGCCATATCTTTATCTTTCGAATTCCCCATTTTGAATCTTTCCTTTTTCGTTTCAGCATGGCTGAACATCTTAACCTACCTGACGGTGTAACGATACCAGGATGCTATAGGAGGCTATTAGAGGCTAGGGCCGCCGCAGGTCCGGCCAATGTTCCTCCACCACCAGTTGCACCCGTTCCTCCTCCTCCTCGCATAGATACTTTTGCAAAGACGTGCAAGAAATTTAAGGCTATGGGTGGAAAACCCTTCCAAGGGTCAGAAACGTTTGTGGAAGCTAGAGATTGGCTTAGGGAGGTGGAAGAATTGCTAAAGATCTTTGAAGTAGAAGAAGGGAAGAAAGTTCGATTAGCAGCTTGGTTGATGAAGGGAGAGGCCTCGTTTTGGTGGGAGGTCACTAATGGGGAGCGTACTGTTGATTCTTGGGCGGATTTTAGGCGTAGGTTTGAGGCGAAGTTTCTCTCTAGGGCAGAAGAAAATCTATATACGGAAAGGTTCTTGACATTGAAGCAAGGAAGCTCATCAGTGAAAGAATATGTCAACAAATTTAATCAATTAGCAAGGTTTGGCTTGGACTTAGTGAACACGCCGAAGAAGAAGGCGCTAATGTTCGTTAATGGATTGAATGAACCGTTATAAGGGTTGGCTATGACCCACATCCCTATGGGGGCCACCTTTGAGAAGCTTGTAGACATGGCACTCATGCACGAGGAGAAAGGCGCTAGAGCTGATAAGGCACCCGAGAAGAAAGGGGATCAGAAGAAACCTCAACAGAAAAACAAGAAGGGTGGTAAAGACAATAATGGCAAGGGAAAGAAGAAATGCTTTAACTGTGGAAGCCCATGCCATCTCAGCAAGGATTGCCGAAAGAAAAAGAAGACTGGCTATTTTCACTGTGGTTATGCGAGACATTTAGTGAAGGACTGCCCAAAGAAGGGGCAGAGGGCAGGAGCTACCTCGGGAGGACAGGTGCAGGCTCTTATGGCACCAAGGCAGGCAAGGGGACAAGTTCAGGCTCTCGCGGTCCCACCGCTGCAAGAACGAGGTCGAACCATTTCTATTGAAAGCTTAGTTTTTCTGTTTGATCATCATGTCCGTACCTTATTCGATTCGGGCGCATCGCATTCGTTTATCTCTACATCATTAGTTGAATCACTGCACTTAAACACCAGTTTAGTAGAGGATCCCTTAGTTGTTTCGAATCCAATTGGGGGCTCAGCTTATTTGTCCATGATGTGTTTGGATTTGAAAATTTCTATACTTAGCGTTGAGTTTAGATGTGATGCTTAAGTGTTGGGCTTCACGGGCTATGGGCTAATTTGAGGAATGGATTGGTTATCCAGTATTGGGGCTGTACTTGATTGTGAAAGGAGAGTAATTAGGCTCATGACTTGCCTTGCCAACACTCTCAAAATCTTTTGTAATCCCATAGATTCTGTTATGCTAAGTTATTTAGAATCGCTTGACGCGTCTGAGGAAAATCAACATTCTGTTAGAGTGGTCCGAGAATATTCGGATGTGTTTGAGGAGGTGAAGGGCTTGCCTCCGAAGCGGGAGATAGATTTTCGAATATATCTTGCGGATAATGCGAAACCAGTATCTTTGCCAGTACGCCACATGGCTCTTCGTGAAAGGAGGGAACTCGATAAGCAAGTGAAGGAGTTGCTTGAGAAGGGGTTCATAAGACGAAGTATATCGGAGTGGGGTGCTCCAGTAGTATTTGCCACGAAGGCAGATGGGTCCCTTAGACTTTGTGTGGACTATAGAGAAATTAATAAGCTTACTAAGAAAAACAGACACCCACTGCCGAGGATTGACGATCTCTTCGATCAGTTAGTTGGCGCCTCAGTGTTTTCGCAGTTGGACTTAGCCACTGGTTTCCGTCAATTGAGAGTGGCTGAGGTTAGCATAGACAAGACTGCCTTTAGGACTCCGGACGGTTTCTATGAATGGCTGGTGATGCCCTTCGGTTTGAAAAACGCCTCCACATACTTTGTTTATTTGATAAGTAGGGTGTTTAGGGAGTACCTTAACAAATTCGTGGTAGTCTTTGTAGACGACATCCTGATCTTTTCTAAGGATGAAGAATAGCATGCCCTACATCTTAGGGAAGTGTTAGAGACCCTACGAGCGCATAATCTTAAAGCAAAATTTTCTAAGTGTCACTTCTGGAGGAAGGAAGTACGATTCTTAGGGCATGTGGTTTCCAAGGAAGGGATAGCTGTGGATCCCGCGAAGGTGGTGGCCATCCAAGATTGGAAGGTCCCTAAAAATGCTACCGAAGTGAGAAGTTTCATGGGGTTGGCTGGCTACTATAGGAAGTTTATCAAAGACTTCGCAAAGATATCAGCTCCATTAACACATCTGACGAAGAAGAACCAAGTTTTCACATGGGACGTAGATTGTGATGATGCATTCCAACGTTTGACGAGAGCTTTGACTTCAGCCCCAGTCTTAGTATTGCCAGACGGGAGTAAGCCGTTTACTGTTTATATCGATGCTTGTGGGACAGGACTAGGAACAGTCTTAATGCAAGAGGGTTGGGTAATAGCCTATGGTGGAAGGCAGTTGAGAGCGCATGAGAAAAATTACCCTATACATGACCTACAGTTGGCCGCTATTGTTTTCGCGCTTAAGTCTTGGCGTCATTATCTTCTTGGCGAGAAATTCAAATTATTCACGGACCACAAGTCTTTAAAATACTTATTCTCTCAAAAGGACTTGAACTTAAGGCAGCAAAGGTGGATGGAGTTCTTAGCGTCCTACGACTTCGAGATAGCATATACCCCTGGCAAGGGTAACGTAGTGGCAGATGCCTTAAGTAGAAAAAGATTATCCTTAAGTCCTTTGTTTGTTGAGCGGCGAAGCTTAGAATTCATTTCGATGTTTGACTTTAGACCTTCCGTTGAATTTGTACCCAGTTGGCTAGCATCCTTGGAGGTCAGGCCTACGCTTTGGGGACAGATTGGCGAGGCACAGCGAGACGACCCGCAGTTGGTTGAGTTAGTAGAAAAGCTCAAAAGAGGGGAGTCATCAAGCCATCTCCGTAGGTATACCCTAGATGATAAGGGTTGGTTACGTAGGGACGGTAGACTTTGTGTACCAAAAGACGATGACCTAAGGAAGACTATTCTTGACGAAGCACATCGTTCGAAGATGACCATTCATCCCGGCGGGGACAAGATGTATATGGACATGAGACGAGTTTACTTTTGGGCCGGTATGAAGAGGGATGTGGCCGAGTATGTCGCTAGATGCTTGGTGTGCCAACAAGTAAAAGCCGAGCAAAAGAAACCCGGTGGGTTGCTTCACCAATTGGAGGTTCCATTATGGAAGTGGGTGAGTGTCTCGATGGATTTTGTGGATGGATTACCGCGATCGAGGAAGGGTAATACAGGGATTTGGGTTATTGTAGATAGACTTACTAAGAGCGCCCATTTTATTCCCGTAAAGAGTAAGTGGACTGCTCCATTGTTAGCTTCTGTATACGTCCGAGAAATAGTTCGTTTGCACGGTGTTCCTTCTAGCATAGTGAGCGACCGCGATCCTATTTTCACTAGCGAATTATGGAGAAGCTTGCAAGAGGCGGTAGTGACTCAGTTATGTTTGAGCACCGCATATCATCCTCAGACGGACGGCCAAACCGAGAGGGTGAATCGTATTTTAGAGGATCTTTTAAGGCTATGTATCCTATACTTTGGGGGTACATGGGAAGAGCATCTTTCATTGGTGGAGTTCGCATATAATAACAGCTTTCAGTCTAGCGTTGGTATGGCACCTTTCGAAGCTCTTTATGGACGACCTTGTCGTTCACCTACATGTTGGTGGGAATCTACAGATAAGATCTTACTTGGGCCCGATATAATTAGGGAGACTTCGGAGAAGATCGACTTGATTCGAAGGAGGATGAAAGCAGCGCAACATAGGCAGAAATCTTATGCGGATAAGAGAGGACAGATCTCGAGTTTGAAGTTGGGGACATGGTCTTTGTCAAAGTGTCTCCATTACGGAACGTTGTTCGCTTTGGGTCCATTGGGAAATTAGCACCAAGGTTCGTAGGGCCGTTTCCTATTAAGGAAAAGATTGGACAGATGGCGTATAGAGTGGAGTTGCCTGAGAGACTTAGTGGTGTACACGACGTATTCCATGTGTCACAATTGAGGAAGTGCTTGCACGAGACCGCGGAAGTGGTAGAGCCGAGATTGATTAGAGAGGTGGAGATAGAGCATGATGCGACGATTCGACGAGCTCCTACATGCATTCTTGGGTCGGAGATCAAGAAGCTGAGAAATCGAGAGGTCAGACTAGTCAAAGTACAATGGGGAGATGATGAGAGCAACGCTACTTGGGAGACAGAAGAGAAGATGTGTTCACGATACCCTTTTCTTTTCGAGGGAATGTCCTTTAATTTCTCCTTTATCGCTTATCTTGTACTTATCTTACCATTAGAGTATCCTCTCGCTAGTATCTTTGACCTTTAGCTAGGATCATCCGATGGTTGAAACATGTGTTTGAGACATGTTATGTATGATGGATGCAAAGTGGATGCAAGTGTTTGCTAGTGGTTGCTCGTGGACGCATACACACACACTATTAGGCACTAGATCGGCTCAGTCACTTCATACTGCATATTGCATATAAATGGATGTATTTAGTAAAATGGATGTATAATGGTTGTGCTATCATATGGATACCGCATTTTGGTGAATGGTTATGCACGCATGTAGAAATGATATGTAGCATTAAGGAACTTTTGCATACATAATGGACACATGGCACTATCATGGTTTGCATTAAGGAGGTCAACTGAATTAGTGGACCGCCTAATTTTGCATTAGATAAGGGACATATACACACACTGTGGTTTTAAACATGAAAGCATTAGAAGCCTATAAGGACAATGGATGCCTGTGTTCGATGGTTGAGTAGATGGACGATTGGATGTTAGGATATACATTCTTCTTAACTTGAAGATTTCGGGGACGAAATCCTTTAAGGAGGGGAGAATGTAACACCCCGTAATTCTGTTAATATTGATATTTACAAATTAAATAATAACTAATCTCAGACGTGAGAATTGTGGGAAACGGGTTGCGCCATTGTGTTCGTCTCGGAATTCTAGTGGAGATAGAGTCTGAGTTTGTGGGAAACGAGTACCGAATGAAAATGTTATGGACGAACGAAGTTTGGTGGCAAAGAAAGAAAGAGAAAAATGCACTGGCGCACTTGGGAAATGCGCAAGTACATATTTACACTGGCGTACCTACCAAGTGCGCCCAGGCCGAGGCTGGAGCCAGCACAGCTTTCTGGTTCAGGCTGACCCGTGTTGTTGAGTCCATTCTGACTCCTTGCCGAGTCATTAGGGCTGACTCATCAAGCTATCATAATTAAATGGTTTTGATTAACCCTAAGAACATCCGACAACTTGAATTAATTTATAACTCTATAAAAAGACCCCTATACACAAACCCTAAATCAGAAAATAAATGGCCGTCATGCTGATATTTTGAGACCTAGAGCAGCCGCCAGCAAATTAAAGATAAAGAACAGCAACCAAATCAGAACTACCCAACCCTAACAGCGATTCTTCATCAAAAGAGCGCTAATTCGACTCTCTTTCTTCTCTAATTATGAGTATGATAGTCTTAACAAGATTATTATTGAATTAATTAGGTTAAGTCATGAATGGATTATGAGTAGATGATGTGAATTGTCATACATGTTGTTGTAAACCTTATGCTATCATGTATGTTATAAATCCTATGCTATGTATCCTATATGTTGTAAATCATGCTATGATGATTTTATGTATGTTGAGAGTTTCTATGCTAAATTGAGATGAATCATACATGTTATAAAGTCATGATGCTATTATCTATGCTAGTTAGTTCATGTTAATCAAATCATCATTTTTGGGCTATGTTGATCTATTATGTTTGGGCTATGTCGATCTATAGGACAAGTCACATATGCAAGTTAGATTGATTAGAAATGTTATGAACATATGCCATGACATCTATTATGACATCTAGAATTATGCTATGACATATGTGAAATTCTATGCTAGTTTACACCATCATTATGTTGCCTAAAACCCCATATGCAAGATTATACATAAATTTGGGTTATGATCATATCATGTAAATTGTGCCATTTAACAAGTTGACACCTTTAGATCCTTAACATGTGTAGCCTATGCAAGTTTCACCCCTATTATGATTAGATTTACTTTATTTGCTTATATGTTATTTAACGTATGTTATGCGTTGAATAAGCGAACGTATAAACGTGGGGTAGGGGTAATATTAAGGATTTAATAATAAGAAGTTGGGTGCAATTGATATGATTTTGCATGCCATAAGTGGATGGCCATCATTGAGTCAATTATGAACATCAACAAAAGTGGACTTAATTAATGATTCGAATAGGGAATTATTAAAACTGGGGTAAAAGATTGAAAGTGTCAATCAATGCTTAGGACACGAGGTTGGACTCGTTTGTGACATAAACCTGCCCGGACCCGCCCGGCAAATCCAGTGGTCACAAATGTTAGCCCAATGTGAGAGGTCCTAGGCCTAAACTAAAGCATAACAGTTGTAAAGACACGAGGTTAGACTCTTTTATGGTGTAAGACTGCCCGGACCCGCCCGGCAAATCCAGCTGCCATAAATGCCAGTCTAATGTGAGAGGTGTTTATGAGGTTATGGCCTGAATGAATTAAGAAATACTTAACTAGATAAACATGTTAAGTGGGACATGGCGGTTAAGTAAGTGCCTTGGGTGGCATGAGGAATCTAGTGGGTGCCCTTAGTGGCAGGTGAAATACGATTAGTAAGACTTAACCAAACACACATGTAAATGATCATGACTAAGAGGGTTAAGTTAAATATACTAGTGGACAAGCTTAGGTGGGTAGCTTGTGGGGGACCATTTCAACCAGTATCCCAAACGTATCTTTGTGGGCTCGACCCAAGTCGAGGACGGGACACGCATACTGGGTTTGACTATAAGAGGCCAAAACGGGGAGCGGTGGCAACGCAAGTCCAACGGGTTTCATATGCGTGTGTGGACCCGGGCTGGTAGGTAAGACGTTGTTACATCGTGTAGGTATAAGCCGTGCATTCTCAAGTTGTATCGGGTTGCCACTTTAAGGTAGTGATACACCCCACTGTGGGGCCAGCACGGTTATCTACGAGTACGGAGCCGATCGAAAGTGGGTAGTGGGGTACACCTAGTGGAGATAGGGGCAGACGGCACCTATGTAGTCAGCTAGAGGTACGTAAGGCTATTTATAGGTTTCTGTGTGAAGCAAGTGGGATCAACCTTTAGGGTGACTGGTGCGGTGCAGTGTGGGAATGTGCGGTGCAGTGTAGTAATCATTCGTTAGTAATTAGGTGTGCCTTTAACGTTGTCTTTCACGTTATCTTTATCTACTCATTCCATACCTAATAGTTCATAGACATTTAATTGTCCTCCAGCTTATGCCTTAGTCTTGTTATTTTGATGATAGTATTGTTAGAATTATCATACTCGCCAGACTTTATGTCTCACCTACTCCATTTCTATCCTTTTCCCCCCTCCAGGTCCTCAGGTTGGACCCAGCTCTAGTGGAGTTTGATTGGATTGCTTTATCTCTCTTGGAAAGCTTGGACCGTTGAAGTAAAGTCCAGCTTGTTATCTTCTTTAATGGCTATTTGTGTAATGGGATTATGTATTTTGTTTTATAAAGATGGATATTGTACTTGACTCTAATTTATGGTTTTATGATGTAACAAACATGTTTAAATTCCGCTGCAATAAAATGAAGTTTTAGATTTCCAAGTACTACTTATTATTTGTCTTGTTGTAATTTTTCTGTTCTATATTCACTTATAACCTCCATGGAAGTTAATGCATTCCCTTTGTGAGTGACATTAATGGACGTGGGGTGTTACAAAAGTCCTGTGGTTGATGATCAAAGCACCGCCTGTGTGGCGTAGCTTTGTGTATAATGTGAATTCGCGAGCCTCACACCCCGGTGTGAACCAAAAACGGGAGAGGACATCAGGAGGGGCCTGCGTTTCTTTCTAGCTGTAGGTGATGTCAGTGCTTAAACTGGCCGACATTTATATTATTTTCACCTATGTGGTTGTTGATGTTGCGAGGCGCCTCGGTTATATCGGTCGATCCGTCACTAATGGAGCCATTCGTTGGCTCATTGACGCACCAAAGGGCGGGGAAACGCAGTGTTCAGGCATTTTAATCCACATCGGTGGACCGGCCCTGACGATCCAAATGTCACTCGAGCTCTGATCGTGAGGGGCGGGCTAGAGCATCTCGAAGTCGGTAAGGACTATCTTTTGCCTTGGTTCATGACGGAAATCCAATTTTCAAATATGTGACTGTGCGGTTTTGATTGTATACCTATATATGGCGACATAGTGGTATGGGGCATTAATGCCGTCTATGATTGATATTTATGATTGTTTTATAAAATTAGAAACTAACTGGAAACGAGCTAAGATGGGTGGTTTCTTGGGTATTGGTCTGATGTTGGTTTCGACCTTCGGGGTTAATACCTATGGAATCGTTCTCTTACTATTTTACAGTTGGAGTCTAATTAAGAATTCCTTTGTTTTATTCGAATCAAGCATATTTTGGCCATTATAAAGTAAAACTCTATCCTCAGGTTTACGTTGCATTGTGTGATGGGAACTGAGTCGTATAATGGCTTCATTTTTATAAAAAGCATTGTGATGTTTAAAAGATTTACTTGTTTTAAAGCACTGGCAATCCAATGGAGTAAACCCGTTCCGCAAAAGTGGCGTGGTCCTGTGATTAGCCAAATTATAATGTGTTAAGTAGATTTCTCATACCAGACCCATGACTGACTCGTAGTTTGTTTCACTTGCAAACTCGGGTGCCCCTTTATCTACATGGGCAGCCTTGTATTCAGGTTTTAGCAGGCTCTTTCTGGATAGCTGGAGCTGAAGATGGACTCTATTATTTATCTCTTTTTATGCTGTTCAGCTCATATTGTATATTATGTTTTGTTTTCTGCTGTAGACATTTATGTATAGTTGAACTGTATTTGTACTAAGTATGATCCTATATATTGTGTAACTCTGATGATTTTGTTTATCCAGTGTATTATTGTTCATTATCTGGTGTATTTATTTAATTCTGTTCTGCTATTATCATTTTATGTGTTATATTCCAAAGATTACCCTTGACACCGTGGTACGGGGTTTTGGGGTCGTCACAAATTCCCTACTTCTAATGTAATCCGCATCTAACTCAATATCAGTAATGATAAAAGTAGTGTCACTAGCATGCTGAAATAGCTGACTAGTCGAAAGGCTACCTAAACCAAAAGGAGTATAATCGCTACCATAGACATGAACCGTACCTGAGCCTAAACTCGAATTGCTACTACTAGCATTCGAGCTCGGGAACCTGCCATGAGATGAAGCAGAGCTATATCTAATCCTCACGCCACGTCTCACTAATACCATGAACTGTGCACTACTCTCTTACGTCTCCCCCTCTTGGATGAAGAAGTAGAAGTGTGTCTAACCAGTAAGTGTCCACTACAACCCTCAACCACATCGACCGTAACCGATTCACTGAACTGATCTATGGAAATAATCCCCGAACATGGCAAAATGCACACCGTTTGAAACACACAAAAACACGGACTGAAGACCAACGAAAAAACTCTCACGCTCGACTCTCTCAACCATAGAGAACAACCTGTCTTACCCAACAACACCAGAAACCCACTCAAATCACCACAGTCCATCATCTCAGACCACACCAAACCATCCCCAAACTCTAAAACATTTCTGCCACGCACAGAATAACTCTCCACGTCTCCATCCAAGTAACCCAACTTCCCCGCCAAGTCACTCCTAGCCAAATCTAAAGCATCGCAACCACTTGATAGAAAGCCAACCCCCTATCCAACTGATCACTGCCTGCTACAACACACGAGTCTGAATTAACAGTATAATAACTCGGACCGACATTTCTCACATTACTCCCTGACAGCTGCTTTGCCTTTTTAACAAATTTGAATCTACCCACTCTAAAACCCTTCCTGAACTTCGATGAGGAATTCAGCACAACCATCTTCTGATCAACTGAGGAAACACCACCCTCATATTCATCAAGATCCATCAACAAATCAAAACTATTGGACAAACCCACGTCCTTAGCCACATGCCAATCTAAACCCTCCTCCATACAGTGAGCCTGTTCCCAACTAACAGGAGGGGCCTCATCATACCCTTTCATGTCCACCAAGTCATCTCCTATCATCAACTCCTTGACCTTCCCACAGCTTACGCTCTTGCACACATTATATGTAATGACCCGCATTCTACGCATCGGGGGATCGTAGAATATTTATTTCTTTCCCATATAAAGTCGTATGGCCATGTAACTTTGGGAAACATCTATTAGAGTCATTTCCCATTTTCATGATTTTTGTCGATTTTTAAATGACAATTTTGCCCCTAGTTGGTACTTTTTTGGCCATAACTTTTGATCGGAAAGGAATTTTGACCTGAAACCACTTCCATTGGATTCGTTTGATGGTTTAACTTTCCGTAGAGTGGTCATAATAACCAAACGAACTTACCGTTTGGGAGATATGGCTGAAATAAGGTTTGGAATGTGAAAAAATGCTTAACCGGGCCAAATCGGATGCTTAGTGAGTAGGCCCATAACCCATTTCGGGATTAGGGTTATGGGAAGGCTGAAATGAGATAGACAATCATTCTATTTCAGTTTTCTAGCCTCCACTTATCACCAAGGAACCCTAAAAATGGAATCCAACCTCTAAATCACCTCCAAATCACCTTTTGGTCAAGGATTTGGCTTAGAAACCTCTAATCAAGGAAGATCTACACCAAAGCAACGTTGGAGCTGCTATTTAGCATTGGGATTCACATCAAAACAGAGATTTGTTTCAGATTTTAGTTATTTGTGGCTAAGGTGAGTGATTTGCATAGTTTTACACTAATTATGGCTAGTTAAGGGTAATTAGTGTTAATTAGCGAATTTAAGCATGATAAAATTCGGGAAAAATGTTCATAAATTCTTAAATGATGTTTTAGACCTCTGATATGAATTTGGGTTAATTTGGTTAAGTTTTGATAATCCTATCATTAGTTTCACCTAAACATGCTTAAGGGGAAATATGGGATTTTGGGTATGTTTGATACATTTTAGCTTATCATATGGATGTTTTGATGTTTGTGGTTGATTTTGCATGATGCTATGACTGTATGAAATGCTTGATGATTGATTTCAATAGTTAGAATGGTCGAAAACGTCGTCGAATGGCGTAAACACTTGCTGGAACAGTATCAGAAAACAGTGCAGGGTTCAGATCGGATCGGATATGGGGCTCGGATCGGATATGTTGAACTGGGCAAGGAATTCGATCGGATCGAAACCTGACACTTGAGGAAATTGGCAAAAAGGAAGGCCACGCTACTGAACTGGGATCGGATCGGATCAAGGAGGAGGGATCGGAGCGGATAGAGGAGGATGGATCGGATCGAAGCACGTGAAAGATGAGGAAGTGGATCGGAGCAGGAGCACGAACTGGAGGGGAGATGGCGCCCGACCCGACCTGAAGTGTAGCACCCGACCCGACCCAAGGAGGAGCACCCGACCCAACCCGACCCGACCCGACCCGACCCAAGAAGACCCGACCCGAACCGTACCAAAAGAAGACCCGACCCGAACCGATGGAGGATACCTGACCCGAACTGATGGCTTGAAGTGGAACCTGACCCGACCCAGTATTTGACCAATAACCCGAGATGCAAAGGTAGTCCAATGTGGGAAGTTAGAGCTCAGGATTCAGTTTGGAGCCGATGAGTTCACTTCATGATTGGGCTTTGCTGAGGGACGTATGCTAAGGAGTTGTCGACGTTCATAACTTCAATTCACTACTAAAAACGGATGATGGGCTACTTATCAGTGCAGTAGAGTCATTATGACTCGAGGGGCAAGGTGATGGTAGCAAGACTATGAGCCAGCGCAGATGGGGTGAATAACTCCATGGGGCAAGTGGACATAGTAACGGATTGGTAAGGCTATGAGCCAGCGCAGATGGGGTGAATAACTCCATGGGGCAAGTGGACATAGCAAAGGATTAGTAGCTACGTTATCAGTGTAGTGAAGCCATTTATGACTTCATGGGGCAAAGTGATCGTAGCAAGGATGGGTGATCGAAGTGGTGAATATCGTACGCTTTATGCACTGAGTGAGAGATGTGAGGATGGATGCTATGTTTGATTGTTTGCCATCACTATGACATGCACACCTCCCCCACCTCCGTATCTTTACACTGTTTGCTATGGCACCTTAGAGTGTTGTACAGTGTGTAGTGCTAACTCTTTGGTTGCAGGTCCAGGTTCAGGTATGTTTTAGTCTACCTATTATTGTTCACTTTAGATGCTTATCGCTCATACCAGGCTTTATGTCTGACCCATAGTTTTATGTCTCCTCTTATTACTCTGGGTGCTCACACGAGCAGACTAGAGACATGTTAGCTGGTGATGCGCGAGTAGCTGATTCGGAGGCCGGCAGGAGGCTTCCACGTAAGATATATATATACATTCTCCCTGTGTCGTTGGTGGTCGCTACTTGGGCATTAGTAGTGTACCTCCTCTATCTTACTTTTGCTTTGAGACAGTTTGAAAAGTTGTAATAAGCTATATTTTGGATTTCCGCTACTATGATGCTTAGTTCTGGTTTTTAGCTTATGCACTGTCTCTCCTATTTTTATGTCAAGTATGTTATCATTATATTTTATTCTATGCGCTGTGAGACATTCTACAGGTTCTTTGTATGTTCATTTCCTTCTTCCTTTTTCTTCTGACGACCCGTTCCGTGCTAACCGGACATGTGTACAGCGCACCTTTGGAGAAAATGTCGGTTGGTGCGGGGCGGGCCGTTACACTTGGTATCAGAGCTCTAGGTTGCGTAGTTAACCTACGGAAAGACACTAGGGAGAGATAGTACGTATATGAGAGCGCGTATTTGTGATTACTTTGGTTTTCAAAAGCTATATATATACTATTGGTAGTATAAGAATGAAGTCGCACTTCACTAGCACCATTATGGGGTCGTTAATCATTTCCCTTTTTCAGATTAACGATGAGCCAAGACACGAGGGGTGCTGGTAGAGGAACCAACCATGGGAATGCCGCCGACATGAGGGCGATGTTTACTAACCTCATGAGAGACATGCTTAGGGAAGTGCAAGGGGCAGTTCCCAATCCCGAAGTTGGTGTTGGCCCAGTAGTGCAGGCGCCTAGGGTCGATTTCGCCAAGTTGTGCAAAGATTACACTAATCTTGGTGGAAAGTCGTTCCGCGGAACGGAGTCGGCCACGGATGTTTAGGACTGGATGGATAGCTGTGACCGTATCTTCGATGACTTGGGTCTTGAGGATGCGATGAAGAGAAGGCTAGCGTCTCGTCAGCTGCAAGGGCGAGCGATGAATTGGTGGAATGCCATTAGAACAGCTACTCCAGAAGATCAGGTTACTTAGGATCAGTTCAAGGCTCGCTTTAGCGAGAAGTTTATTCCAGCTGCCCAGAAGTCAGTGTTGTTCAAGAGGTTCTTGGAACTCAAGCAGAATGGGTGGGCAGTTTCTGACTATATTACTGAGTTCGACACTTTGTCGAAGTATGGGTTATCTCTTATCGATACTCCTGAGAAGAAGAATGAGAAGTTCATTACTGGTTTGGATGGATACTTGGGGGAAAGGCTTATCAACCACATCGATGAGACTTTTGAATCGATTGTGGGGAAGGCTTTGAGGTCAGAGAGTCTTTACCCTAAGTCAAAGACTGAGGCTGCATCTGCAGAAGGGCCAAAGCCGCAAGTAGGCGGTGGAGGCAAGAATAACTCTCAGAACAAGAGGAAGCAGGACCAATCTAAAGGTGGCCAGAAAAAGAGCAAGAAGGATGTTGAATGCTTCAGCTGTGGTAAGAAGGGCCATTATGCTAAAGATTGTCAGGCCAAGCCAGCAGATAAGAAGTGCTTCAACTATGGTCATGTAGGACATTTCAAGGATAAGTGTTCGCAACCTCTTAAGGAGAAGCAGATTGTGAAAGCATATGCTATTGATGTTGTTCCTTCTTCGTCGAATGCCCCAACTGCGGCAGAGAAAGGAAAGAACGTTGTTATTCAAGGTATGGTTTCTATTTATGATGTACCAGTTCGAGTTTTGTTTGATACTGGGGCTTCCCGTTCCTTCATATCTAGTGACCTGGTAGATAGGTTGGGACTGGAACCCGAGATAGTCGATAGACCATTGGTTGTGACGAACCCGATTGGTGGTTCGACTAGCCTTAGTATGATTTGCCGAAATTTTGTCTTATCAAGTCATGGATGTATGTTTATTTGTGATTGCTTTGTTTTGGGCTTCACTGGGTATGGCATTATATTGGGATTCGATTGGCTCCAAAGATACGGGGTGATGGTAGACTGTGAGGGCTTTATGGTGACAGTGAGGGCAGATGATGGGCGGAGGGTAGTGTTTGGTAGTCTACCTTGTGATGGGGTTATGGCTAGTTTTGTAAATTCCCTCTACATCCCGCAGGATGAGTTGTCAGATGTGCCCATGGTTGGCTAGTATCCGTACGTCTTATAGGAGGTGACCGGGCTTCCACCACATCGAGAGATTGAGTTCCGTATTGATTTAGTGAAGGATGCCAGACCTATAGTGATGCCACTTCGTCGTATGGCACCAAGGGAGAAGCGAGAGCTCGGGGTGCAAGTCAGCAATCTTTTGAAGAAGGGATTTATTAAAAGGAGTGTCTCCGAGTGGGGAGCACCAGTTGTGTTTGCCACCAAGGAAGATGGTTCCCTTCGTTTGTGTGTGGACTATCGCGAGTTGAATAAGGTGACGAGGAAGAATATGTGTCTTCTACCGTGGATAGATGATTTGTTTGATCAGCTGGAAGGAGCAAGAGTGTTCTCCCAGTTGGACCTCGCGACAGGATTTCATCAGCTTCGAGTAGCAGACGTGAGTGTTCCGAAAACGGCATTTAGGACGCCGTCTGGATTTTATGAGTGGCTGGTCATGCCATTTGGGTTAACCAATGCACCAGCCTACTTTGTGGATCTTATGAATCGAGTATTCAGAGATCAGTTGAATAAGTTTGTTCTTGTGTTTGTGGATGATATCCTTGTTTACTCAATGACATAGGAGGAACACAAGGGACACTTGAGGATAGTGATGGAGGTGTTGAGGAAACACCAATTGAAAGCGAAATTCTCTAAGTGTCACTTTTGGAAAAGGGAAGTAAGATTCTTGGGTCATGTTGTTTCAGAGAGTGGTATTGCCGTGGACCCTGCGAAGGTGGCTACGGTACAGGATTGGCCTACGCCCAAGAATGCAACAGATGTAAGAAGTTTCTTGGGGTTAGCTGGATATTATCGTAAGTTTATCCAGGACTTCTCCAAGATAGCAGCACCGTTGACTCAGTTGACTAAGAAGAATCAGTTCTTCGTCTGGGACGGAGTGTGTGAAAATGCCTTCAAGAGTCTAAAAGAGAGGTTGACGCGTGCGCCAGTGTTAGTCATTCCTAAGGGGAATGAAGAAATGACGGTATACACGGAGGCTTGTGGTACCGGACTGGGTGCTGTATTGATGCAAGGGGGTAGGGTTGTAGCTTATGCTAGTCGACAGCTAAAGCCGCATGAGAATAAGTATCCTACCCATGATTTGGAATTAGCAGCGATCGTGTTTGCGCTGAAGATGTGGAGACACTATCTCTTGGGAGAAAGATTTGAGTTGTTTACCGATCATAAATCGTTAAAGTATCTCTTCTCCCAGAAAGATCTGAATCTCCGTCAGCAGAGGTGGTTAGAGTTCTTGGCTTCGTATGATTTCGATATCGCATACACACCTGGGAAAGGTAATGCGGTAGCCGATGCCTTGAGTATGAGACATGCCAGTTTAGGGGCAATGTTTCTTGAATGGAAGCAACTGGAATATATCGCGGGGTTTGATTTCAGAACAAGGTGCGAATTGGATCCAGTCATGCTAGCTAGTTTGGCGATCAGACCCACTTTGATAGAGCGGATTGGTTCCAGCCAGAGGGACGATCCTAATCTATTGGAAATCATCTCCAAGTTAGGGATGAACATCGACGGTGAGGATATGAATGTGTATGGGCTTGATCGAGATGGATGGCTTAGAAAGAATGGAACAATAGTTGTACCCAACATGAATGGTTTGAGAGATGAAGTGCTTAAAGAATGTCATCACTCAAAATTGACTATACACCCCAGTGGTAATAAGATGTATCGAGACATGAGACAGACTTACTGCTGGGAAGGGATGAATAGAGACGTTGGGAAGTTTATATCCAAATGCATGAATTTCCAGCTAGTTAAAGCCGAGCAAAAGAAGCCTAGTGGTTTGTTGCAACCATTAGAAATCCCCGAATGGAAATGGGAGCAAGTCTCGATGGATTTCATCGATGGTTTACCGAGGACTAGATCGGGATATGATAGCATTTGGGTAATTGTGGATCGATTGACTAAGAGTGCAAGATTTATACCAGTCAAATCGACCAGAACGGCAGCCAAGTTGGCGGAATTGTATATGAAGTGGGTACTGAGATTTCATGGAGTACCTAAAAGCATTGTAAGTGACCGAGACCCGTTGTTCACTAGTGGGTTTTGGAAGAGCTTACAAGAGGCTCTAGGGTCAGGATTACATCTCAGTACCGCATATCATCCTCAGACCGACGGTCAGACGGAGAGGGTGAATCGTATATTGGAAGATCTCTTGAGAGCTTTTATATTGGATTTTGGTGGATCATGGGATGACCATTTGCATCTAGTAGAGTTTGCATATAATAATAGCTACCAATCCAGTATCGGTATGGCTCCATATGAAGCTTTGTACGGAAGACCGTGCAACTCACCATCATGTTGGATAGATACTGGCGAGATGTTTATGCTTGGACCAGATGTGGTGAGAGAAACTTCAGATAAGATTAAGATCATTCAACAACGAATGAAGGCTGCCCAAGATAGGCAGAAGAGTTATGCTGATGAGAGGAGAAGAGACTTAAAATTCTCCGTTGGTGACTTGGTGTTTGTCAAGATTTCTCCGTTGAAGAGCGTGATACAATTTGGCAGGAGAGGCAAATTGGCACCAAGATTTGTTGGCCCATTCCCTGTTCTTGAACTAGTTGGGAATTTGGCGTATAGAGTTGGCTTACCAAAGAAGATGGCGGGAGTTCATAATGTGTTTCATGTTTCGCAACTTAGGAAGTTCATTCACGACTCAAATATGACTATTTTACCTGATCAGTTAGAGGACTTCGAAGTAGAACCCGAGGCGGTTCGGAACCGCAAGCCGATTCGTATTGTGGGGCACGATACGAAGCAACTTCGAAGGAAGGCGGTGAAGCTAGTCAAGGTTCAGTGGGGCGAGAACGAGAATGATTGTACATGGGAGACAAAGGAGAGCATTAGGGAAGCGTATCCAGAACTCTTTGCCTGGTAAGATTTACTTTGCAATTTAGTTTTCCGCATGCTAGGGTAGACTTGTTTTGCTTGGTTGCATGTTTGATTGTTGTTTTTGATTGATAGGCATGCGGGACCTTTGTGTGTGCTTTGATTAGGGAATTTCGGGGGCGAAATTTCTTAAGGGGGGGAGAGTGTAATGACCCGCATTCTACGCATCGGGGGATCGTAGAATATTTATTTCTTTCCCATGTAACTTTGGGAAACATCTATTAGAGTCATTTCCCATGTTCATGATTTTTGAAGATTTTTAAATGACCATTTTGCCCCTAGTTGGTACTGTTTTGGCCATAACTTTTGGTTGGAAAGGAATTTTGACCTGAAACCACTTCCATTGGATTCGTTTGATGGTTTACCTTTCCGTAGAGTGGTCATAATAGCCAAACGGACTTACCGTTTGGGAGATATGGCTTAAATAAGGTTTGGAAGGCGAAAAACTGCTTAACCGGGCCAAATCGGGTGATTAGCGAGTAGGCCCATAACCCATTTCGGGATTAGGGTTATGGGAAGGCTGAAATGAGATAGAGAATCATTCTATTTCAGTTTTCTAGCCTCCACTTATCACCAAGGACCTCTAAAAATGGCCTCCAACCTCTAAATCACCTCCAAATCACCTTTTGGTCAAGGATTTGGCTTAGCAACCTCTAATCAAGGAAGATCTGCACCAAAGCAACATTGGAGCTGCTGTTTAGCATTGGGATTCACATCAAAACAGAGATTTGTTTCAGATTTTAGTTATTTGTGGCTAAGGTGAGTGATTTGCATAGTTTTACACTAATTATGGCTAGTTAAGGGTAATTAGTGTTAATTAGCGAATTTAGGCATGATAAAATTCTGGAAAAATGTTCATAAATTCTTAAATGATGTTTTAGACCTCTGATACGAATTTGGGTTAATTTGGTTAAGTTTTGATAATCCTATCATTAGTTTCACCTAAACATGCTTAAGGGGAAATATGGGATTTTGGGTATGTTTGATCCATTTTAGCCTATCATATGGATGTTTTGATGTTTTTGGTTGATTTTGCATGATGCTATGACTGTATGAAATGCTTTATGATTGATTTCAATAGTTAGAATGGTCGAAAACGTCGTCGAATGGCGTAAACACTTGCTGGAACAGTATCAGAAAACAGTGCAGAGTTCAGATCGGATCGGATATGGGGCTCGGATCGGATATGTTGAACTGGGCAAGGGATTCGATCGGATCGGAACCTGACACTTGAGGAAATTGGCAAAAAGGAAGGCCAAGCTACTGAACTGGGATCGGATTGAGGGATCAGAGCGGATAGAGGAGGAGGCATCGGATCGAAGCACGTGAAAGATGAGGAAGTGGATCGGAGCAGGAGCACGAACTGGAGGGGAGATGGCGCCCGACCAGACCTGAAATGAAGCACCCGACCAGACCCGACCCAAGGAGGAGCACCCGACCCGACCCAAGAAGACCCGAACCGAACCGTACCAAAAGAAGAACCGACCCGAACCGATGGAGGACACACGACCCGAACCGATGGCTTGAAGAGGAACCCGACCCGACCCAGTATTTGACCAATAACCCGAGATGCAAAGGTAGTCCAATGTGGGAAGTTAGACCTTAGGATCCAGTTGGGAGCCGATGAGTTCACTTCATGATTGGGCTTTGCTGCGGGACGTGTGCTAAGGAGTTGTCGACGTTCATAACTTCGATTCACCACTAAAAACGGATGATGGGCTACTTATCAGTGCAGTACAGTCATTATGACTCAAGGGGCAAGGTGATGGTAGCAAGACTATGAGCCAGCGAAGATGGGGTGAATAACTCCATGGGGTAAGTGGACATAGTAAAGGATTGGTAAGGCTATGAGCCAGCGCAGATGGGGTGAATAACTCCATGGGGCAAGTGGACATAGCAAAGGATTAGTGGCTACGTTATTAGTGCAGTGAAGCCATTTATGACTTCATGGGGCAAAGTGATCGTAGCAAGGATGGGTGATCGAAGTGGTGAATATCGTACGCTTTATGCACTGAGTGAGAGATGTGAGGATGGATGCTATGTTTGATTGTTTGCCATCACTATGACATGCACACCTCCCCCACCTCCGTATCTTTACACTGTTTGCAATGGCACCTTAGAGTGTTGTACAGTATGTAGTGCTAACTCTTTGGTTGCAGGTCCAGGTTCAAGTATGTTTTAGTCTACCTGTTATTGTTCACTTTAGATGCTTATCGTTCATACCAGGCTTTATGTCTGACCCAGAGTTATATGTCTCCTCTTATTACTCTGGGTGCTCACACGAGCAGACTAGAGACAGGTTAGCTGGTGACGCGCGAGTAGCTGATTCGGAGGCGCGCAGGAGGCTTCCACGTATGATATATATATATATATATACACATTCTCCCTGTGTCGTTGGTGGTCGCTACTTGGGCATTAGTAGTGTACCTCCCTATCTTACTTTTGCTTTGAGACAGTTTAAAAAGTTGTAATAAGCTATATTTTGGATTTCCGCTGCTATGATGCTTAGTTCTGGTTTATAGCTTATGCACTATCTCTCCTGCTTTTATGTCAAGTATGTTATTATTATATTTTATTCTATGCGCTATGAAACATTCTACAGGTTCTTTGTATGTTCATTTCCTTCTTCCTTTTTCTTATGACGACCCGTTCCGTGCTAACCGGACATGTGTACAGCGCACCTTTGGAGAAAATGTCGGTTGGTGCGGGGCGGGCCGTTACATTGTACTAGTCAACTCTACAAAAACTTGAACAATTCAATACTGAAGGATCACTGCTTATAGGTTCAAACTTCTGTATAGCCAAACACCTCCCAACAACACCCACCATCTCTTCTTCAAGAAACGCTTTACCATGATCAGCCATACCCTTTATATCCAACATATCCTTCTTCTCTTTAAATTCAGACCCCAAATGAAACGAAATCCCATCAGTCCTCATGATAACAGAATCAACCCAATTATTCGGTAGTTGAAAGTCTGTAATACAACATTCACAATTAATGGCAGTATTGATCGCATCGAAATGCTACATCATTCCCTCCAACAAAAAAAGCCCTCTTCTTGTTCCTTGATGACGTGTTAGAATAAATCCTCTGCAATTTCAAAAGATTTAAACTAAAATAGAACGCATGATCCTTTCTATTCATCGGACTCGGTAATGGTGGATATACAACATCAAAAGAATTGCTTTTACGCCACAATAAACCCTCAACAAGACCTTCCAGATGCCAACCCAATAGCAACAACAGATAAGCCCCACCAATTACTTGATCAGAAAAGTCCAGGACATATAGATCTATAAGCATGGACAGTTTCAGGCATAACCGCAAACAGTTGAAGTGCAAAAGGTCATAAACTGATTTTCCTCTAAAAATCTCCGGAAAACTGTTAATTCAGTGACCAACACCTATGCAATTGAAAACAACGAAAACCATTCCTGCAATCCTACGCAAGATGATCAGAATCTCCACACCTGAAGCAAGAATGATCTCTTAATTTGTTCCTTCAAAAATATCTATTATACGAGATAGACTTCCAACTAGGATCTGGAAAAGAATTTCTAATCACATTAGCATACGATCTCTGTGATGATCTTGAATCAATCAGAGAAGAAGATTGATTCGAAAAAGAATCGGATAGGAAACGAGAAGCCGTCGCAATTTCTTTTTTCAGCCTATTATTTGTAAATTGTTATTTTATGTTCTATTAATTTATGGACATTTATTGATGGTTAAGTGTATTGGAATTGAGTACCTTGTGAATTAAGTTTCTTTGTTTGATTATATGGTGTTCGATATAAATATTAAGTTAAAATAACTACAACAGAATACCCTATTATAACATCATTTTTACAATGAGCATTGATGACCCATTGTAATAGAGTGCTATTACAATGGTCCACCTAAGCCCGTTATAGTAGATGCCCTATACAATGCCTTTTTTTACAATGGGCAAAGAAAGCCGGTTGTAGCATAATGCTATTACAATGGTCCATCCAGGCCCATTGTAATAGATGTCAATTTTACAACGTTCACAAAATGCCGATTACAATAAAGACGAATTTTCAAAAGAGACTAGTTTTCCAAACTATTGGCATAAATAGGCTAGTTTCAAAACTATTTGCAAATATAGGCTAGTTTATGCCAACTTAGCAATGAGCTAGCCAACTTTTAAAAAAAATACGGAGTGCACTTTTGAAGAGCGCCCTGATAATATTGTACTGGCGCACTTTCCATATGCGCCAGTGTAAATTTCTACCAAACAGATTAGTACATTTAATTAGAGATAATGCTATATTTGGTTACAATCAAAATTTTGACTACTTTTTTTTCATTACAAGCCGACCAACAAATTAGTACTACTTAATCATGAACATCAACATTATTCTGTAATCCATATATATCCAGCTTGGTATAACTTTTAACATATTTCACTTGTTGTGATGCTCAATTTTTAAAGGAGTAATGTCTTTTTTCGGAACATGGAGATTTGTACCTCTTGACGGGCCTTATCTTTATATTTTGTGCCAATCATCATTTCACTAGCTCTCACGTTTCTTTTAGTACAAAATGCATCATTCTTTGTAACAACCCCGATTTTCAGAACCAATTTAAATTTTTTATTTTAGCTATTTTAGTGGATTTTCAATATTTAAAATGATTTATTTTAAATAATAATGATTAAAAATTATTTAAATTGAAGATAGAAAATATAAATTTATTTTAATTATATAATAGAGGTTGAAATGGCACGATAGTTTGAAAATTCGATTTTTCAATTGATTGTATAGAGTTAAAAAAAATCGGATTTCCGTAAAACCAGAAACATTTGAATCTGTTTAATTATATCTTTCTAACGATTGTGAAAAATATAGATTTCATAGTATACATTGAAAGTTATGTCCATTTTAGAATTTGAAATAGTCTCTATGGAATTTATATATATTTTATATAATATATAGCCCTTTAAAATAGCCATTTTGCAAACGACCTCCGTTTTTGATGAAACCACTTTTTTTGGATATGGAATGTCAAATTATTGTTATATTCCAATTTGCATAATTTTTGGAATTAATATGTGAGTGTGGTGAATTTAAACGCGTGTAGTACTTTCAGTTTGAATTTAATCCACTGGAAAATGACCATTTTTCAGACGATCTCCAAATTTGATGAAATTAGCTTTGTTAGGACCGTAACATCAAAACATAGCTAGATTTATTTTTTTGGAATTTTTGGAGTCAATATGTGGCCCCGGTAAACGTTGAAATCAATTTTGAATGTAATATTAATTTATATTTTAATTTTGACGAAAACTGATCGTAACAGTCAAATTGGTTTACGGGACATATTCCGTTGTGTAACATTTATTTATATTTTAATTTTGAATGTAACATTTAATTGGAGTTCGTAACATTATTCATAATAAAGTGGTAATTGAATTCAACAATAAAATAAAATAAAGTGAATAAAAATAATAATATAATACATTATATATTATCATTTCTGTTTCGAGACCTACAGAAAATTGCATGTATTATAAGCTTCAAGCTGCCACTCGAAAATGGGGAAACACAAAAAAAACATAGGCTTCAAAATCCAAAATAAATTCAAACTAAAATCATAAAAATGGATAGCATGTTTCTATGAGTTTGTATTGATAAATTCTTTATGTGGAAGCATACTAGGAGTTACGGTTTTGGTTTGAGGGCATCAACGGTCACAGCGTAGTTCTTAGGAACCAGGGTTGAAGATTTCATGAGACTGAAGACTTGATAATTGAATTCGAGCTCGCATTTGGATTAAGCAAGGAAAATAGCACTTTGTAGGAATTTTTGAGATTTTTTGAAAATAAAAAGTGTCGAACCCTTTAGCTCGTGCTATAGGGCAACCCAGCGTCGCAACTTTGAGGGGGAGCTCGAGCTCTAGGCGGTGGTGCCAAAATCGAAGAGATTGTGATGAGCTGAATTTAGATAATTATTGTGTAATTTTTAGAAGTGGAATGAAGGAGATATGGAAGCTCAAAATCATGGCATTGGAAATTAAAGATGGCGTGGGTCTGATATTGGAAGAAGAAGAGTGCGGCCAATTCGAATTACAAGGGTAATTAAGGAGAAAATGTAATTAATTAATGGTTAATATCAATTAATTCATTTGAATGCTTAAAAGGTTATAAATTTGTCATACGGAAACGGAATCAAACGATTGTGGATCCGTTGGAATCGCAGAAAAGAGAGCTAAAACATGGGACTGACTAGAACCAAAATAGAGTATGTTGGAATTTGAGACAAATTTGAACATAAACAGTGTTAAAACTATCACCAAATAATAAATGGCGGAGTGGAACCGAATGTGAGAACTCCTTCTCACTCTAATTATTTTAAAGTTAAATATACACTAGGATGCAAACGGGGCTTAGAAGCCTCCGACACTATTTATTGTACAAACCATGATTATTTGTTTGGATTGTATTGTGGAAATTTTGTTGTGTTGAATAAATTATTTGAACAATAAAAATATCATTTTTATTGTATGAATAGACTATATAAAATATTAATGTGTTGAATAAAATGTTTGAACAATAAAAATATCATTTTTATTGAATGTATAGACTATTAAAAATATTCATGTGTTGAAATAAATATTTTATCGCTAAAAATATAATTTTTAATGTATATATGAACGACATAAATTTCTCCTGAAATGAAAATAAACATTCATTTACAAATCGGATGATTTGTTTATGTACACTCATTTAACTGACATGGATTGGGACGATAAATTTTACACATCACCCGACTATACAAATAATATTCAATATTTGTTGGTTGATACACTACACGAGTATTGGGATGATATTTGGCGTACACTAATCCCAATTGTTTAGTTGTATGTCAATCGATTGGTTGACAAACTATTGTAAGTGTTAATTATTTATATTTAATGCTTATGTAGTTGTGTGATGCACTCTGGATGATGGTTGATTAATTTTGATTGGTGTTGTATACATGTGTTGTATGAAATCCATATAAATAAATTGTATGGTAATTGATTGGGTCTGATTTCAATTCAGAAAGAACGAATAATTTAAAATAACGAATATTTTAAAATAATATTCTATAAAGGATTAAAATATGATTTTGATGTCCGATTTGGGATGGACACGAAAATATTGAAATGTGTGAAGCCGCGTTGATTAGATTTGCGCCATTTTAATGCGAATAATATTTGTATCAATTTTATTCATTTTTATAATGAATATCAAAAATGAAATGATTTCAAAATCTGATATTTTGAAAATATTATCATTTAAATATTATAATGATAAGGAGTATTCAATTTTCATTTAAAATTGAAATTGAAGTGGGAATCGTTTTAAAACGGATTTATATTCGATTTATAAAATATGTTTTAAATGGAAATCGACGAAATATAATATATATTATATATATATTTAATGGCCTTGATAGAAAGCCCCACGCCGCGACTGTTCGTTAATTTCGACCATTAACTTTAAATTGACATTACGGGAGATCCGACCGTCGGACTCTCCTAAAACCAGAATCGTTGGGTACGTATCGGAAAGAGATTTCCAATGAATATAAGAGATTTGAAATCTAATGGTTGCATTTGGAAATATGTCCAAATCAAATTCGGAAAAGGTCGTTATGGATGTAGTTCGGTGGCTGTTATTGGAAACCGACTATACGGGCCTTAATAAAATTATTAAAAATATTAATAATTTGTGGAAAATCATAATAAATGATTTGGAAAGAATTTGGATGAAAAATTCCACGTTTATAAAGATAAAATTATATTTTTATCAAAATGAACTATTTATTATGTAGAATAATAATCCAATATTTTTAAAGAAATATATTGGATTTGAAATGGCTTTAAAAATAACCAGAATTTTCCAATGAATAAATCGGAATGGATTGGAATGGAAATAATCTTCGAAATATTCCGATATTGGATTCCGTGGTATACAGATATTGTTATGGTAATTTGGAAGGTACAGATATCTTTATTCCCATTACGATACCCTTTAGTTTCATAATTTGGTATTGAATATAAGCCGATATAGTTTCTATTCAGAGCCTTATATTTAATATTAAATTGGATTTTGTGTTTCCAATTATACTTAGTAATTGGAATAAAACGGAATGTGAATTGGGTTTATCGTGAATTGTATTTTTAACGACATTCGTTCTTTAACCCGATTAACAGTGAATTGTGATTTGGAATTTTAAAAATCTTTTAATTAAGATTAATGGAAATTTTCCAAAGTAAAGTTCTCCAATTTAATATATTAAATTGGAATTGAATGGAATTCGATTTGGTAATAATCAAAGTGAACTTCTATGGAGGGAGACTGTTAATATATATGGAATTTAAAAGGCTTTGTCGTTATTCCATTTAAATTATTAGTCGAATACGGAAATTGATATCGATTATATATTGATGTGTTTTCCGTGAAGACTCCATGGTCAATGGAATGTGATTTTGGGTTTATTGTGAACTGTGTTTTAAACGACATTGGTTCTTTAACCCTGTTAAAGACAGGATTACGTGTCTAACATTGTATTTCGAACTGTATTGTTGATCTCTGCTAAATATATATATGTTTGGTGGCAGAGAATTTATTCTCTTTCTTAACATCCTTCTCTGAGATGTACAATCTTAGAGGTTAAATATAGGAAGAAATCAATGGTACGGCATAGATTGTCGATGCGGTATGTTTGATTTCCGAAAGTTAAATAATCATTAATAATGATTGTTGGAAGATTAAAACTATGTGGAGTTTTAATGAATCTTTAGTTAGATTGAAATGTGAATGTGATAATTTAAATTATCAAATTTGGGAAATGGTCGAGAATGGAGTACCACCGGTTTTGCTCCAGGCGATAGCTAAATCTTTAATTAGATTTGAACGTGAACTGGTAATTAAATTTACCAATAACACCGGGGTGTTAGATATGGAGTATTACCAGTTTTGCTCTATGGGATGAATAGGTTGGGATTGGGAAATAAAATAAATGATTACTTCGGTAAGTCTCGATAATCCCTACTAGTTGGTAAACCTTAATTTGGTTTAGAATTGATATCCAAAGGAAGATCAAAGTATAAATTTAGAAGAATTTATATTTGATAAAATTAATGGGAGCCTTACCCAAAGGATATGATTATTTGAATAAAAGAATATTAAGAATTGGAATGAGGCGTATGTTGTGTTTTTATAGCGGTTGATTATAAGATACGTGAATTATTCGGAAAGGCAGGGTTTATACTCATTCTGAATAAGTGATTCGATGATAAGTCGAAGGTGAAGACGGTGGTTGAAGACCGGAGTTCTTCACATCGTTTGGATGATTACTGATGTCCTGATTGGGCTGTACACCCGAGACAAGGTAATAAGTGGTGATCGTCCAGACGTACTTGGAGGTCGATCGGATATGCGAGGACTTCTCTCCTGTATTTGACATATGGGATGAGGAATAAGGTGCCTCCAGTTTCGTTTAGACCTAGAACGAACTTGTAAATGGATGTGTGTCTGACATTGGATTTAATTATGTGTTGATTGATTTTTATTAAATATATATTTATTTGGTGTCGGAGAATTTATCCTCTTCCTTATCACCCTTCTCTGAGGCGTACGAGTTTAGAGGTTATATATCGTTAGACTTTAGTTGCATGGCATGAATTGTCAGTGTGGCATGCTGAGATGCAAATGATCAAGGCTTCTATTGAAAAGCATAGTCTTGTGGTTGATGATCAAAGCACGACTTAAAATAGCATTGCTTTGTGTATAGCGTTAATTCGCGAGCCTCACACCTCGGTATGAGTCAAAAATAGGATCGTGACTGCAGGGAGTGCACGATGTTTCTTTCTAGCTATGGGTGGTGTCATGGTATGGAGCCTAGACATTTTTATATTTTTACCTAAGTGGATGATGGATAGGCACCTCAGATATATTGGTCACTACGGGGCCGATGGATAGGTCCGATTGGACTGCGAAACATGTGTTCAATAATAATTAATACACTAGCATAAGTGTGGACCGGCCCTAAAGATCCAGGAGTTGCCCAGAGTGTGTAATCCTGAGACATTTGCTAGAGTGTCTCGAATCAGTGAGGAGCCATCCCTCACCTCGACTCTTAGATGGAATCCAATTTCCAATACGTGACATTTCGGTTTCAATTGTAGAGCCTAATATGGCGACATAGTAGGATGGGGTACTATGCTGTCTTTACTATGTCGCCTATGACTGATACATTTATATTTGAAGTTGTTTTATACACTAAACACTTATAATAGTATCAAATGATTTGTTTTGAATGTACCAAGCATGTTTGACTATTATAAGGTAATACTCTATCCTCCGGCTTGCGTTGCATTGTGTGATGGGACCTGAGTCTTATAATAGCTTCATTTTTCCAAAAAGGTATTGCATTTTTTGTTTTATGCACTGGTATTCTTGGGAGAAAACCCGTTCCGTGATATATGGCATGGTCCCTTGATTTACTTTATTTCTAAAGTAAAGTTTTAAAATAACTGTTTAATTCTCACACCAGTCCCATGACTGACTCGGATTTTATTGTTTTAACCTAAACCCTGGTGCCCTTATTTTCCCACATGGGCAACTTGTAGTTTTCGTTTTGCAGATATTTCTTTTCCAGGATCCTAGTTTATAGCTGGAGCTATATTCAGAAGGATTTATATCCGTGTATTTCTTTTAGTTGTATTTGTTAATGTATTTCTGCTACGCATTATATTAATTTTCCGTTTCTTTGTAATGTAATCTCTGATATTTTTCTGATGTATATTATTTATTCATACTCTTTTATATTCTTGTATTCTGATGTAATTGTTGTAATAAGCAATGAAATGTTCTTATGTTTGTTTTCTTTTTTGTCTTGTTCTCAACTCGATCTGGGCTTTCCCTTACGAGCGAGTTTGGGTCGTTTCATTCTTGTTGATAATAGAAGCCCAAAACATGCACAATATGTAGCGGTGGATATTTTATATTTATGTTAATGATACATTCTACATTTTTATCTGTTTCTGACAAAGTAAATTTTGCAACAATAATGGTAAAATAGAAGAATAATTGACTTAGTTAATCACCTAATATCACATGGCTGACATAGTTAATGGACACGAATAATTTATGTTGTTTTACACTGACTAACTTTGCAGGTGCACAAGTGTAAATGTATACTTGGCAAGTGAGTCTGTACAATTATTATGGGGGCGCACTTAAGAATTGTTCCCTATATTTTTAAACAAAAAAACATGGCCAGCTCATCACAGAGCTGGCCAATACTAGCGTATATTTGCAAATAGTTTTGAAACAAGCCAATTTGTGCCACTAGTTTGAAAAACAAGCCTCTTCTAAAAATTTGTCCTTATGATAAATACCAATTTTAGAATGGTCTTAAAATGCTCGTTGTAATAAGTGCTAATTTTACAACGATTATAATCACCATTGCTATAGGTACTAATTTTACAATAGACAAAAAATGTCCGTTGTAATAGGTGCCAATTTTACAATGGGCAATAAATATCCGTTGTAACTAGTGCGAATTTTACTACAACCATAAAACACCCGTTGTAATAAATGTCTGTTACGAATTTTCAATAATAAATAATTATAATGCTTTCTTTAAATTAATATCTATTATTTATTAATGTTTAATCATTTATCTTTAATAATATTATTTCAATCATATGTTATTAATTACTAACTATAATATTACATTACTAATAATATTTATTATATTAACCATATGTTACTGATATTTATTAATCATTAGTAATATTATATTAATCATATGTTACTTAAATTTGTTATTTATTGATACTTAGTAATTAATCATTAATAAAAATTAAAAAATAAAAAATTATTTATAGTAATAATTATTATTTACTATTTAGTAACTAATAAATGATAATTAATCAATCCCTCTTGCTATGAAAAAAAATTAATAACTGATAATTTCAAGTAAATACAAAAGAATAAACAATTAATTTTTTACTTCGTATTTGATAATTTTTTAATATTATTTTTTAATATGTAATTTTTAATAAATAAGAAGTGATATTTGTTTTTATGTTTCAAAGAAAGGGTTGTGAAAGCCATTACAACTTGCTTGCATAAAAAAGTTGTAAAAAGCACGTTTTTACAATTTTATAACAAAAAACATTGTAAAACCCGAGGTATGTTACAACTTTTGTGGCAGAAGATTATAAAAACATTGTCATTTTACAACTTTTTTTAAAACATTATAATAAAACTCTTTTAAAAACTTTATTCTAGAAACACTGTAATAATTGCGAATAAAACGAAAAAAATTGCAAAATTTCATTAAAATAAAACATCATTTCAAATAAATAAATTGTAAATATTTATTTACTCGATTTAGTTCAAAACAACTCAATGATGGAAATTTTTGCATAAAAGTATCTAATATGGTTGTCACTATAATGGAAAGTCCAAAGGGATGGAAATCCCCTTAGATGGACTACATATCTCTTTTACTGTTCAATTTTGAATTCAAACAGTAAACAGATATTGTGGATAAAACAAAAGATGTTAGTCACCTAGTCATCACCGATTAATTTATACAATAATCTAAAACCACAATATACACCATTTCGATAGGATCGCAATGCAAAAAATTATGCTTCAAACTAAACTCATTTGCAAAAGTTATCAATTTTAGAATTTTTCAAAAATTAAATTAGATTTAATCATCACATCCTTAATCACGTCATTCCCATAATTAAAGGACTTGGTTCAAAAGAAAATATTTTGGCTCCAACAGCGCATTTATTCCAACCCTACTTCCTCCAAGATGCCCTAACCCTAAAGCTGAAATCACGCATGCCCAATGCTCCAGCTTAAACATATTCCAATCCCCCTTTTCATTCTAAGGGTGTGTCTGCAAATGAACTGAATGAGGCATTTGGAAGGGGCTGGGGAAGGGGCATTTTCGCGAATGGGGAATGAGTTTTTTTTACCAAGTGGGCAAATGGAAATGGTATTTTTGTTATTTATTTTTTATTTATAATAAATTAGTAGAACACAAAATACAAATTGTAGAATACAAATTGCAGAATTCAAATGATAGAAGACAAAAAAGTGCAGAATACAAAGTGCAAAAATTAAAATGTAGAATTAAAAAGAAGAAAATACAAAAACAACACTATAGAGCTTTTCTCCTATGCTTATCAACAGAATAACAGACACATTTCTAAAGCTGCTCCGGCTTGTCCAGTAGAGAAAGAAAATGGTTGTGCCCTTGATACTCCGTCATGCACACCACCACCTCCCAATCCCCATAATCTTCCGTATCGTGAGCAACAACCATGCATGCAACGATAATATCGTCCTGTGACATGGCAGGAGGAGCACACTAAGACGGACTGACACTTTGTCTAGCATGTCGATTAGTTGGACGGCCAGAGAACTCAACAGTATCACCCCTAATGAATTCGCCATAGAGTTGGGTTGCGAACTGCATATTAACTGGAAGGCTCGTGGAACTATAAACTGGCACTCTACTATATTTGTGCAGCCTCCAAAAAGTGCATCCTTATCTTTGAATCTGCTGGGAGATGCATGCTTGTACTTACGCCGCTATGCGGTTACCGTATCCAACCACTTGACAATTCGACCAACAGCGTCCTTCTCCTCGTTCCAATGCCCGCCAAAAATCTGTAGTAGCCGGTTCCATGAAAATCAGTCCCTCTTGAGATTATCAAATTTATTCTTCATTTGGCTTGCATTGTAATTGAGGTTAGTGCGCTGGTTGAAAAGCGCGGCAACGTCCTCGTACCACTGTGCCACAGATCCTTGACGCTACGACAAGATCTCAATGCAAACGTCAATGAAAGTGTTGGTTCTTTCGTCGTTCTAGTCGATGATAGTGCTGATAGAAGACGATTGGCTAGCCGACATTCTGAAAAAAAAACGTATGTGATAGATATTGACATGAAAAACACAAAAATAATGACGTTTACCTGAAAATGTTGATGTAGCTTCATGAAAAAAATGGAGAAATCTCGTAATTGGGATGGTTTAGTGAGGGAAATGATCAAATGGATAAGGTTTATATATAAATCGAAGGGAAAACGAACGTTGGCGAATGGTCGTTCAACGTCCTGACGTGTCGAACGCGTCAGGCGAAATGGCTATTCTCCAACATTCCACTTTGAAAAGGTAAAATTGTAGGCCCCACGCATGACGCATCCAATGCATTCGCTGACTTAACCTGGCCAATTGCGCTTGCAAACTGTATCTAAAACCATCGCTTCCTTCTCAATATTTATTCACCTGCAAGTGTGAATCCGTGCACCCTTATGTTATTTTTGGAATAAAGGTAATTAACCTGGGTATTTCTTATTTCTTGACAATGGTTAAGATATTGTCCAAAAGGTGATTTTCTAAACAACTATTTTACATCAAATGTTGAATTATGCTGTAACAATTGTAATAAAGTAGATTTATAAATTTTTCATGCTCTTGAAATTGGCTTAAAGTCAAAGATATAACCATTTATTCTTGCTTCAAAAGGATGTGCTCTTGATGATAACACATCTTTCAAGGTACTCTCATTTGATTCAAATGCGAATAATGCTTAATGACATGTTAAATATAGGCATAATGCATGAAAACATGCTAAAGAGTTTAGATTTTTATAAATTAACTACCATGCATTCACTCTCCAACGACACAACGTTATTCGTTTTGATTGAAATGAAAACAAAATAAGTTTTGTGTATATGTTTGGACATATATATATATTTATATCTTTATAGGTATTTATTTATTATTGCTTTTATATTTGCGGTGGATTGTTTGAAAATTGGAACTTATTATGAAATAAGAATACTTGAAAAATAGATAAGAAAACTATGAAGAACATGATTGTTGGGTTAAGAATTCATTTACAATGATAAAATATATAAAATAGAAGTAAATACTTTATTTGATATTATGATTTAATTTGGTTTGATCAAATTCTATATCAAGACAATTAATTTACATGAGGACAACGAACTGATCAAGAAAAGTAAAATATAATTTTATCATATATTTTTTAATGGAGAATCTGAAAATTGAAACCTCTCGAGAAATAAGTATACTTAAAAAGGGATAATAAAACCGCAGAAAAAATGGTCATGGGATTATGAATTAATTAACGATCGTAAAATAAAAAAAGGTGAAGCAATTAGTTTATTTATGACATTATGGTTTAATATGGTCTGATCGAATTTTATATCATGACAATCAGATGACATGAAGACATCAAAGTAATAAAAAAATCAAAAGTATAATTTTTGCATTGAAATAATAAATAAAGTAATTTCATTATTTTTTAGTAAATCACATGTGACAAACCCCAATCCCCGATCCCAGGCGGTAAGGATAGTCTTTGGAATATAACACACTAAACGCAATATCAGATCATAGAACATATCATAATACATGATATCAGATAATAATTTACATCATTTTACCACAACGGAAATAAGTATCAGAGTTACATCAACATTACAGGATCTTACTTAGTACATAACGTTTTCAACTTAAAGGTAATAAATTTGCAGCGGAATCAAACATAATTAAATATAAGAGAATGTCTTATAAATTTCGAGAACAAATAATATAGGTCCATCTTCAGCTCCAAGTTCCAAACACAGCTACAAAAGCTCCAGTGCACATCGCAAAAGAAAGCAAGCTTAAAGACCTATTTACTTGGTTGCCTGTGTAAAATTTATTGGCATCTGAGTTTGGAAGGGAAAAACACAACGTATGAGTCAGTCATGGGAATGGTACGAGAAAACCTATTGTTAACTTAACTTATTTAAAAATAAGCATATGGTGATCGAGAATGCAGAATGGATCTTTAAGGAAAAACTAACACTAGAGGTGGGTGAATAGTGTTTTTAAGGAATTTAAGAAAATCTAAAACTAATATGATCTATTATATGAATAACACACCATAGAGATGATCTCAGACACAGAATCAACCACAAACAAAAAAATAAACATAAATAAAATGTAGAAAAGGAAAGAACACACTGGATTTTATTCTTGTTTGGATTACTCCTACGTCTAGTCCCAGGCAATGCTGGATTGTGTAGAGTTTTATTACTGTATCAATATCCAAGTACGGCTCCTTGATTTCATGACCACAAGGTGAACACCGATTCCAACCACCCTTGATCAAGTATAATCCACTTGATTTCCCCACCTACAAGGTTACCACTGATTCCTTCCTTGATTTCATGGCTACAAGGGACACATCGTTTCCAAAACTATCCCCAATGATTACAACAACCGTATAACTCTTCAATAGCACTTCGATTCAGAGAGTAATGAGTAAAGAGTGAGAAGAGTTTTATATAATTGGACTTGAAATCGGCAGAGTATAAGTGTAGAAATCATAAAAATACGATATAATAATGGTGTAATGAAAGGAGATGAAGATGGAGAAGAAGAATGATGAAAAAATTCGAAATCAACCCCTATTTATAAGATTTGAAAGGTTGCAACGCTTCTGGAACATTACAAATAGTGAAAAGACACTTCCTTTGAAAATTGAAAATATGACAGTTATATGTCGACATGCCAACATATGTATGTCGACGTATGTCTTTTAAATTTTGAATGATTTTTAAAGTGTTTTACTATATATATAATTCTAGAAATTCTTGAGTTAAATCATAGTGATATATATAAGTATTATAAAGTAGAAAATCATATAAAATCATAAATATGAATTATATGAACATATTTATAAAATTATAAAGTTTAAAACAATATAAATATAAGGTATATAATTGTGAAAATATATAATAACTTATTAACTTTAAAACTCAAGTTTAAAATCAAAAGTAAAATTGAAAAACTTAATTAAAATTTGAATAGAATTTGAAAATAGATTTTGAAATAAGAATTAGAAAAATAGAATTTGAAAACAGAATTTGAATTTGAATTTGAAACTGGAGTTTTATTCAGAGTCTTACATAAACTAGACTCTAATACTATACTTATCTGGAACTCTTGAAATTTTGATTACTTATCAGTCTTAAATCTTCACTAAATTTTGAATCTCAAAAACTTTAAAAATGTACAGTCTTCAATATTAATTCTTATATACAAATCCTGCATATATGTGTGTGTGTGTATTCAAGATAGAGATGTTAGTATATATTTTATGATCAATAAATATTGAAATAAGGTTGTTGTCATTAACACTCTATTCTCCAACAATCTCCCCCTTTTTGATGATGACAACCTTAGTTTATAAAATATTCATAACCGTTGATGCTGATCCTTCTAATACTCACCCTATCAATATGAATCCTATATACTCAACTTAAACTAAGTCTATATTTTATAATTTCTCATCCTTTGGCATTATAAAAAAGAAATTCAAAAACTACTCACCCTAAATCCTATAGTTATATATATATATATATATATATATATATATATATATATATATCATATGAATATTCTATGCTAAGGTAGTAGTATAAGTAACACCCCCTAAATTTATGCTATAAATTTTTCTAATATAATTATCCCTGATTCTATAATATCCTTATATTCTCTCTATGATTCTAAGCCTAAAGATTATAACTCCCCCTAAAATTATGACTATACTAGTCTAATAAACTAAGCGAAACCAATCAAATTTTAAAATCAATTCAAGCAAGAAAATCAATCCAAACAAGCAAACCAATCAAACAAGCAATTCAAACAAACAATCTGAACATACAAGGCAAAACTATATGTCAATTCAAAAACACTTTGAAACTTCAACTATTCCGCAAAAAATATAAAACTCCCTTTTAATCTAAAACAAGACTAAACCTATTCTAAACTCTAATTCCCTTAAAACTATAATAAGACTTTAATCTAGATTAAGAATTAACTCAGACTATGATATAAGTTAAGTAAAGCATTTCAATCCAAACAATCAATCAATTTAAGTTTTGTTGTCACAAAACATTAAATAAATAAATTCAAACATAAAACCAAATATTTCTTGTAACTTTTATTTATCCTAAAGCCTATAAAGCTCCTATCAACTACAAGTGCATAAGTATTTTTCTAACAAACCTATCAACCACTAACGAAACTTAACCATGTTAAGTAAGTCAACCAAGTTTTTCAAGCCAAACAAATCAAATAAGTAAACAAGTCAATCAAGCCAGTCAAGCAAGTAAATCAAGTCAAAGTAAATATGTTACGTATTTTATTAATAATCCTATATTTCTAATTATATAAAAACTCCTCATACAGTATACTTATTATGTGTGGAATTAAAAGTTAACATGTAATGTAGTGTGTGTGGTATGTTGGTTACAATGCAGTATGAACTATATGTCATATGTAAAGCAATATTAGATGATATATTGAACTTGTGATGTGAATGATTTTATTTTGACATGAATTGTAATTAACACTACGCCATAGATGACTTACTACAACGAAAATCCAAGGTGTTGCTAGCTGAAATGTAATGATAGGTACGCAGCTGATTTTTGTCTATTACAACACATGCTTCAAGGTGTTAGCATAGAAAATCCATGGTGTTGCAGTAGCCACATGAATAAAATTATCAATCTGGGTTATTAAGATCCAACAGTCCACGTTAGCAGTCCGTGTGAAATAATCTTTTATGTGGGACACAAAAACAAAAAAACAAAGCGGCAAAACACTTAGCAAAATATTCAAGGATTTCAGTCTAAAATTTAACAAAATACTCCATCGCTCAACCTCTCAAACACTCTTAGACACAGGTTCAATTAGGGCTAAAAGTTCAAGTTTACAAGCTTAATTGGGGTTCGATTACGGCAAGTTCAAGTTCAATTAGGGCTTCGGTGTTTCAATTAGGTATTTAATTGGGGTTCGTTTGGGTTTCAGATTTCAGTTAGGGCTTCAATTTAATCTGCTGCTTAAGGTATCACTTAATGTATATTTCAAGTATTTCCTGATTTGATTGTCCTGTTGTCCAATTTACTGATTTACCTGTGTGTTCAGGTGTAATCGTATTCCTGATTTTATTACTATGTTTGCCTTTGTAACAAACTTATGTTAAATAGTACTTATCTGATATTATTTTGTTTTTTTCCTTATAGTCATGCCAAAATAATATTTGTGTATGTTTTTTGTGTAAATTAGTGAACTTCCTAAGTTCAGATGACTGCACGTTATTTGTGTGTACATTTATGCCTCGATTACCAAAGAATACATGCATGTACAAACGACTACATGCTATATTATGTAGAAAATTAAAAGGAAAATAACTGTAAAACTTGTGGTGTTTCATGGTGTGATATACCGGAAAAAATGTACCAAATTTAAGTAAGAAAATGTTGTTTCTACCTTGATTAAATGTTGTAATTGATGTAACATATTTGTGGCTTCTTTTTATATTTTTTTTTTTTACTTTTTCTGCCTATATTACATTTTAGTGAAGTGGATGTTTTATTTTATAAGGCATTTGGTTTATTTTACTTTGTAATTATGTCATTCTAATGTTAATTTCTCCATTTTGTGTAGGATGAAGGAGGCAAATCTTAGATTCCACCAAAAGGGAAATTTGGTAAGAATGGATATGTTGGTGGAGAAGAGGATATTGTCAAGGGAATTGATCTGGATAGGTTTTCATACATATTATTGATGGAGCTTTTCAAGGATGAGCTATCGTACGCCGAAATTGGAGGAGTATATGCATGGAAAGGTCCAATGAGTGGGTGGAAATTGGTGGCCGATGATAAAGCTGAGCCAGTGAAACAAATGCGGCCACATGTCATCGTACGCCCATGGAAGAATCTGTTTCCAGGTATAAACATATCTTCTCATTTGTACTATTTTGATGCATTTGGTCATTTTTTTGAATCTATTAGTTATTTTGCTGCTTTTAGTATGCATAATTTTTTTGTGCGTTTATGTTTGAATATTAGGTCATGTTTGATTTTTAGTGCACGTAGTAGAATAATAAAGAACTTGTATGTTGCAGTTGCGAAATCACAGAAATAGCAGTTTGTCACTGCTTGTGATCTGCAATAGGTAGCAAAAAAGAAGAAGCAGACTGATCAAGTCTTTACTCCTAGAAAGTCAGAATGGCTAAACAATCCACAAGTGATCCGCGAAGCTGCTGAGAGTCTAACTATCAACAACAAGCAGACTGAACTCTTTACCCCTAGAAAGTTGGCACAACTAAATAATCCAGTTACGAACAATCTAGAAGAGATCAGCGAAGCTGTTGCGAGTCCACTTCGCAACAAGAAAAAGGTGGTCAGCAAGAAGTCAACTAGAGTCAATGGTTCGACGAGGTCACCAGAGAAGGAAAATCCAACTGAAGTCAGTGATGCAACTTTGAATATCAACTCAGCAAGTGTTAGAAGTAAATTGGATTTCGATAATTCTCCGCATGAAGAGGAAAATACGGATGAAAATGAGATTCTAGTAAGAAGAATACAATCTGGCCGTCTAATATGATCTACATATTTTACTAATATTTACAATAATGTCTTGTTAAATAACTTTCAAAATGATGATCTATCACCTCCGCCACCTCCACCGCTTACAGAATATGAAAGGGAGAGAGACAAAAATGTCTCTGTAACGACCGCATTCTATGCATTGGAGGATCGTAGAATATATATTTCTTTCTCGTAAGGAATCGTATTATCGTTTGACATTGGGGGACGACTATTGGGGTCATTTCCCATGTTCATGATTTTTGCCGATTTTTAAATGACCATTTTGCCCCTAGATGATCTTGTTTCAGCCATAACTTTTGATTGGAAAGGAATTTTGACCTGAGACCACTTCCATATGATCTGAATGATAGTTTACCTTTCCGTAGAGTGGTCACACGTGAAAACCGGACTTACCGTTTCAGAGATATGGCTGAAATAAGGTTTGGAAGGTGAAAAACAGCTTAACCGAGCTTAATTGGGTAATTAACAGCTAGGCCCAGTGGGCGATTTCGGGATTTGGGGTATTTAAGGGCTGTTAGGGTTAGGGATTTCAGTTTTACCCATTTTCTAGCTGTCGCATACATAATAGAAACCCTAATAATGGCCTTCAACATCTAGAATTACCTCTAATCACATTCTAATCAAGTATTAGCCTAATCTTCACCAAATTAAGGAGAAATAGCACCAAAGCAAGGTTGGTGCTGCTGTTAGACATTGGTATTCGACCAAATCAGAGGGGTTTCAGTTTTGAAAGTTTTAATTGTGGCAAAGGTGAGTGATAACATTGTTTTTACACTAATTACAGTTAATTAGGGTGATTAGTGTTAATTAACGAAATTATGAATGTTAAAAATCTGTAAAAATATCTATAAATTTGGAAATATTGTTTTAGGCCTCAGTTAGAAAATTTGGTTAATTCAGTTAAGTTTAGCTAATCCTATCATTAGTTATGCTTAAACATGATTAAAGGGAAAATATTGGTTTTTGGCTATGTTTGATCCATTTCAACACATTAGATTGTTATTTTGATGTTTATGGTTGATTATATATGTTGCTATGACTATATGGTATGCTTTTTGATTGATTAGAAGAGTTAGAATGTTCGAAAACGTCATCGTATGGTGTAAAACAGTCGCTGGAAAAGTTGCAGGAAATGTGCAGAGTTTCGGACCGGATCGGATCTGGTATGTGGCTCGGATCGAATAAGGGAACTGAGCAAGGAGATTCGATTTGGATCGGAACTTGGCAGAAGAGGCCTGGCCAGAAGGAAGGCCATTTTCATTAGAGTTAGAGTTAGGTTCGGATCGGAAACAAGGGCGTGGAGATCGGATCGGAAGCAAGGGCGTTGAGATCGCATCGGAAGCAAGGGCGTGGAGATCGGATCGGAAGTAAGGGCATGGAGATCGGATCGGACTGAAGCTAGGGACAGGATCAGATCAACGTAAGTGGAGTTGGAAATGAAGGAGCTTAGCCAAACCACGATGGAGAATCCGAACTGAACTGGATGGGGAGACCCGAGCCGAGCCAGAGGACCCGAACCGAACGAGAAATCTGAAGATGACGTATTCAAACCGAACCGAACAGGGGGGCTTGAGCATAGTATAGCCGAACCGAACCGGACTTAAGATACTTCTACGCGATGACTCTTCTAAAGACCGACTCCAATTCGACCAAAACGCGAGATGCAAAGGAAGTCCAAACAGGAAGTAGAACTCAAGATCCAGTTGGGAACCAAGGAGTTAACTTCAGGAGTTGGGCTTTGCTGCGGGACGTGTGCTAAGGGGTTATCGACGTCTATAGCTTTGACTCCCCACAGAAAGACGGATATTGGCTATGGATCAGTGCAGTGAAGTTGTTATGACTTCATGGGGCAGAGTGATCGTAGCAAGGCTATGAGCCAGTGCAGTGGAGCCATCATGACTCCATGGGGCAGAGTGGACATAGCAAAGTATTAATGGCTATGGATCAGCGCAGTGGTGTCGTTACGACTCCATGGGGAAGAGTGATCGTAGCAAGGATTTGGATGGTCAAAGTGGTAGATATCGTATACTTTACGCACTGAGTGACAGATGTGAGGATGGTTGCTATGCTTGATTGGTTGGCATCGTTATGACATGCACACCCCACCCCCGTATTCCTTACACCATATATTAGTGGCACCTTAGAGTATTGTACGGTATGTTGTGCTGACTCTTTGGTTGTAGGTCCAGGTTAAGGTATGGTTTATCATACCTGTTATTATTTTGTTTTGCTGCTTATCGCTCATACTATAATTTTGTCTGACCTAGAGTTTTATGTCTCTTCTTATTACTCTGGGTGCTCTTAAACTAGCAGACTAGAGACAGGTTAGGTGGTATGCACGAGTAGCTGTACCAGAGATGAGCAGGAGGCTCCTACATATGATATATATATATATATATATATATATATATTCTCCCTATGTCGCTGCTGGTCACTACTATGGGCATTAGTACTGTACCTTCCTTATTTGCTTACAAACAGTTTTCAAAAGTTGTAATAATGATGATGTGGAACATAAGATGTATTTGGATTTTGCACTGCTATGATGTTTAGTTTTCAGCTTATGCACTGTCTTGCCTGTTTTATGTTAAAGCATGTTATTATTATATTTTATTCCATGCGCTGTGAGAAATTCTACAGATTCTTTGTAAGTCCACTGTTAAGTTTCCTTTGCTTCCCTTTCTTTGGCGATCGTCCCGTGCTGGTTGGACATCGACACAACGTAATTTCATTGGAAATGTCGGCTGGTGCATGGCGGGCCGTCATATTGGTATCAGAGCTCTAGGTTGCGTAGTTAACCTAGGGAAAGACACTAGGGATAGATAGTATACGTAAATGACAGCGCCCATTTGTCATTATTTTGGTTTTCAAAAGCTACATATATATATATATATACTATTAGTACAGCTAAGGATGAAGTCGTATTGCACTGGCACCACTGAAGAGATGGTTAATTGTTTTCTCCTTATAGATCTTGATTGGTGAGCCGATATACCAGGGGTATTGGTAGAGAAGCTAATAATGCGAATGCTCCTGATATGACGACGATATTCACTGACCTCGTGAGAGAGATGCTTAGGGATGTTTAGAAGGAAGTTCCTAATGCAGCAAATGGTGGTGGTGCAGCGGTGCAGGCGCCTAGGGCCGATTTCGCCAAGCTATGCAAGGATTACACTAGTCTTGGTGGAAAGCCGTTCCACGGAACGGGATCGGCTATAGAAGTTCAGGATTGGTTGGATAGCTGTGAGCATATCTTCGAAGACTTGGGTATCGAGGATGCGATGAAGAGGAAGCTGGCATCCCGTCAGCTGCACGGATGGGCAATGAATTGGTGGAACGCTATTAAGGCAGCTACCCCTGAGGACCAAGTTACTTGGGATCAGTTTAAGGACCGATTCAGTGATAAGTTCATCCCAGCTGCTCAGAAATCAGAATTGTTTAGGAAGCTCTTAGAGCATAAGCAGAATGGTAGAGCAGTCTCGGAGTATATTGCTGAGTTCGATGCTTTATTGAAGTATGGATTATCCCTCATTGACAACCTCGAGAAGAAAAATGAGAAGTTCATAACAGGCTTGGATCAGTATGTGACGGCCCGCCCCACACCAGCCGATCTTTCCAATGAAAGTGCGTTGTGCCAATGCCCGACTAGTACGGAACGGTCGCCAAAGAAAGGAAAAGAAAGGAATTTGAACAAGCAAGGAACTTGTAGAATGTCTCACAGCACATGGAATAAAATATAATAATAACATACTTGACATAAAACAGGCGAGATAGTGCATAAGTTGAAAACTAAACATCATAGTAGTGGAAAAATACAAATACAGCTTATGTTTCACATCATCAATATTACAACTTTTGAAAAACTGTCTCTAAAGCAAATAAGGAAGGCACACTACTAATGCCCAAAGTAGTGACCAGCAGCGACACAGGGAGAATATCTATATGTATCATATGTGGGAGCCTCCTGCACGTCTTCGGTACAGCTACTCGTGCATACCACCTAACACGTCTCTAGTCTTCCCGTTTAAGAGCACCAGAGTAATAAGAAGAGACATAAATCTCTAGGTTAGACAAAAGTCTGGTATGTGCGATAAGCAGCATAACAGAACAATAATAGGTATACTAAACCATACCTGAACATGGACCTGCAACCAAAAAGTTAACACAACATATTGTACAATACTCTAAGGTGCCACTAACATATAGTGTAAAGAATACGAGGGTGGGGGTGTGCATGTCATAGTGATGTCAAACAATCAAGCATAACAACCATCCTCACATCTCACTCAGTGCATAAAGCATATGATATCCACTGCTTTGACCACCCAAATACTTGCTATGATCACTCTGCCCCACGGAGTCATGATGACACCACTGCACTGATCCATAGCCACTAGTCCTTGCTATGTCCACTCTGCCCCAGAAGTCATGACGACTCCACTACACTGGCTCATAGTCATACTACGATCACTCTGCCCCATGGAGTAGTAACTACCCCACTGCACTGATATGTAGACTAACATCCGTCTTGGTGGTGAATCAAAGCTATGGACGTCGATAACCCCTTTGCACATGTCCCGCAGCAAAGCCCAACTCATGAAGTTAACTCATTGGTTCCCATCTGGATCCTGAGTTCTACTTCCTATTTGGATTTCCTTTGCATCTCGGGTTTTGGTCTTCTCCGGATCGGTTTGGCATACTCCTCTTCACTATGCTTCAGATCATGCTCCTCGAAGTAGTCCTGCCTATGATCATCCACATCGGGTCGGGTCGGATTTCCCCATCCAAGTTGATTTGGTTCGGATCGCACAATATGGATCGGTTCGTGATGGAGCTTCGGATCGAGTCGGGCCTTCATCACTAGTTCGAGCTCGTAGTGTACTCCGGTTCGGGTCGGAGCTTCAGCTGTGAGCTGTTCGTGAACTCCTGGTCGGATCGGGTCGTGAGCTCCTGGTTGGATCGGGATCTCCAAGCGGTCCGGGTCGATGACTAGCTCATGGTGCAGCAGTTCGGAGGAGAATTTCGTGGGGAGGGGGTGCTCCACGAGCGGATCGGGTCGTTCTTCCTCCCTCTGATCCGATCAGGTTCCTGCATAGTTTTCTGCAACTTTTCCAGCGACTGTTTTACGCCACACGACGGCATTTTTGACCATTCTAACTATTCTAATCAATCACAAAGCATACCAAACAGTCATAGCAACATATAGAATTGACCACAAACACTAAAACAACAATTTGATAGGTTAAAATGGATCAAACATAGCCAAAATCCCATATTTTCCGTCAATCATGTTTAAGCAAAACTAACGGTAGGATTAGTAAAACTTAACCAAATTTTCTAACAGAGGCCTAGAACAATATTTCGAAATTTATAAATATTTTTCCAGAATTTAATCACGTATAAATTCGCTAATTAACACTAATTACCCTTAATTAACCATAATTAGTTAGCAACTATGCAAATCACTCACCTTTGCCACAAATAAAATACCAAATCTGAAATTATCCTCTATTTAGCGCTGTTTTCAAAGCTACGCAGCAGCTCCAACCTTGCTTTGGGGTTATTTCCCTTTGATTTGACGTAAATTAGGCTAAAACTTGATTAGAGTGTGATTAGAGATGATTCTAGAGGTTGGAGGCCATTGTTAGGGTTCCTAGGAGGTAAATGGCAGCTAGAAAACTGAAATGAAATGAAAACCTAAGTCATTTCAGCCTCCCCATAACCCTAATCCCGAAATGGGTTATGGGCTCATTCATTAATCACCTCATTTGGCACGGTTAAACAGTTTTTCACCTTCTAAACCTTATTTCAGCCATATCTCTCAAACGGTAAGTCCGTTTTTCACATATGACCACTCTATGGAATGGTAAGCCATCATCCAGATCTAATGGAAGTGGTTTCAGGTCAAGACTCCTTTCCAATCAAAAGTTATGGCCGAAACAATGTCAGCTAAGGGCAAAACGGTCATTTAAAAATCGGTAAAAATCATGAACATGGGAAATGATCCCAATAGTCGTCTCCCAAAGTTACATTGTTGTACGACTTCGTACGTGAAAGAAATAAATATTCTACGATCCTTCGATGCGTAGAATGCGGGTCGTTACATTCTCCCCTCCTTAAGAAATTTCACCTCCGAAATTCCTTAACTCAAAACATACAAAGGATCCTACATGCCTACCAATCATTAACAAAACAATAAAGTATACAAAACAACACAACAAGCCTATCCTAGCATGCAGTTTACTAACAAGGGAGTATTATATAGATATGAAAACCTTACCAGGCAAAGAGTTCTGGATACTTCTTCCTAGCATGCAGTTTACTAACAAGGGAGTATTATATAGATATGAAAACCTTACCAGGCAAAGAGTTCTGGATACTTCTTCCTTATGTTCTCCTCTGTTTCCCAAGTACAGACTTCCTCATCATCCCCCGACTGAACTTTGACTAGTTTCACCGCCTTCCTTCAAAGCTGCTTCGTATCGTTCCCGACAATACGCATAGGCATGCGGTTCCCAACCGCCTCGGGTTCAACCTCGATATCGTCCAACTGATCCGGTGAAATAGTCACACTAGGGTCGTGCATAAACTTCCTTAACTGGGGAAAATGAAACACATTATGAACTCCTGTCATCTTCTCTGGTAATTCAACTTTATAGGCCAAATTCCCAACTTGCTCAAGAACTGGGAATGGACCAACAAATCTTGGTGTCAACTTGCCTCTCCTGCCAAATCGTACCACGCTCTTTAATGGAGAAATCTTGAAAACACCAAGTCGCCAATGGAGAACTTTAAATCTCTTCTCCTCTTATCAGCATAACTCTTTTGCCTATCTTGGGCAGCTTTCATTCGCTGTTGGATAATCTTGATCTTATCTGAGGTTTCTCTTATCACATTTGGTCCAAACATAAACTTCTCACCAGTTTCTAACTAACATGATGGTGAGTTACACGATCTTCCATACATAGCTTCAAATGGAGCCATACCAATACTGGATTGATAACTATTATTATAGGCAAACACTACTAGATGTAAATGGTCATCCCATGATCCACCAAAATCTAATATGCAAGCTCTCAAGAGATCCTCTAATACTCGATTCACCCTTTCTGTCTGACCGTCGGTTTGAGGATGATACGCGGTACTGAGATGTAGTTCTGATCCTAATGCCTCTTGTAAGCTCCTCCAAAATCCACTAGTAAACAACGGATCTCGGTCACTCACAATATCTTTGGGTATTCCATGGAATCTTCCTACCCACTTCATATAAAATTCTACTAACTTAGCTGCTGTTCTGTTCGACTTGACGGGTATAAACCTTGCACTCTTGGTTAATCGGTCCACAATCACCCAAATGCTAATATTGCCCGATCTGGTTCTTAGTAACCCATCAATGAAATCCATTGAAACTTGTTCCCATTTCCATTCTGGAATTTCTAATGGTTGCAACAAACAACTAGGCTTCTTTTGCTCAGCTTTAACTAGCTGGAAGTTCATGCATTTAGATATAAACTTCCCAACATCTCTTTTCATCCCTTCCCAGTAGTAGGTCTACTTCATGTCTCGGTACATCTTGTTACCACTGGGATGTATTGTCAGTTTTGAGTGATGACATTCTCTAAGCACTTCATCTCTCAATCCCTTTACGTTGGGGACAACTAATCTTCCATTCTTTCGAAGCCATCGATCTCGATCAAGCCTACACTTGTTGAAACACCCCACCTCCATTAAGGTCACTCACAAAGGGAATGCCTTAACTTTGGTGGAGGGTTATAGGTACAAGACACATAAAAATTTACAAGAAAGATAAATATAAGCAGCGAAAATCAAACATTTGTTGCATACGTGGTTCAATTCAAAAGCATTACAGAGAATTGTCTCAAAAATAACTTCCAAAACATTACACCATAATTTCTATCTTGATTATTAAATAAAGAAGCATAAAACAAAGATAAAACTGCATAAATCCCCAAGGGTCGTATCCAAAAGCCATAGCCAATGCAAGAGAGTCCAAATCATACATCTACTTTCTTGAAGCATGCAAAGAGTCTGATTAAGCCGGAGTATTTCCTCTCTGTGGACCTGGGGGGGGGGGGGGGAACGGAAGAAAAGAAGACGAAAGAAAACGGGTCAGACAATAAGTTTGGTAAGTTCAGTGATTACTAGTATTTAAAAAAGAAAAGGGATCATGATAGTGATAACAGAACATAGGACAATACCCTAATATAAGATAAGAGGAACATGTGATCGCACCCATTACTATGGTCTCTGCAGCTACTTAACCATTGGTTCAACCAGCCCCAAACGATCCCCTTAATGATCGGCTCCTACTCGCATGCACTCATATCATGTGTCATTCGGCCCTGCTTGACTGTAGCTACCTGTGATGGTCCCACAATGTGGTGTATCAGTCCCTCTGGTGGCAACCCGACACGATTCAAGATGCACAATGTACACTACTGATGCCCAGTGCCTGATTTTTCCACTCCGGAGTACGTGCATGCCCATACTCCGTCAGAACCTACACTGGCCCACCAACCGCCGACATTTTGACCGCTTATAATTCATCCCAGTAATCGTGCCCCACCCTGCCTAGTTTCAGGGTACTATGTTACATCTATGCGGGTTACTACTGAAATGGGCCCCCGTTACTAGGGTATTCTAATCAACATGTTTATTTGGTTAAGTGTCCAAGTTTACCTAACCCCGCCCATTCGTTTTAGTTAACATGTTGAATCGGTTAAGTGTTTTCCTAATTTACTTAACCCTACCAGTCCTGACTTAGCATTAATTTATTAAAGCACCAACCACTCACATTAGACAGGTCTTGTTGTGGTCACTGGATGTGTCGGTCGGTTCCGGGCAGATTTACACCACAACTCAGTCTAACCTCGGGTTCTTTTTGGGCTTGATGCACTAACCACCCACATTAGACAGGTCTTGTTGTGGTCACTGGATATGCCGGTTGGTTACGGGCAGATTTACACCACAACTCAGTTTAACCTCGGGTTAGGCAAATTCGTCTTTTCTAAATTCATATTTGTCAAATTTCTTTATGTAGGTTAATTTTAATTTAATCATGCCATAATTATCCTTTAATTATGCTCACCATAAATGGTATATCAAATATACCATTTGATGAACAAATCTATGCCATGAATTTTCATATTTCCCTTCGCTACCCCTATGGAACGTACGCGTGAATCACATAAAATGTTGGGCTAGCAATTTTAGACCAACCCCATAAACAAAAAGGGGTAATAAACAAGAAACATGAAATAAACATAAAATAGCATACATTTAACTTATCACATGTAACTTGGCATAGATGTATCATTATCTTAACTAAACAGGTAAAGGTGAACTTGTGACAAAGTTGGATCAAATTTTAATGTAAACTTTATATGGGTCTAACATGGAGGTTTAACATATAAACAAAATTTTAAACCACAATTTAGCATACTAACTTATGTATGTCAAAACATAAGAAAGATACTCTAATCATTTTTAAATTGCAACTTAGCATGATAACTTATGTGTGTTAAACATAAGAGGGCTGTTATAAACATATTCGAATGACAATTTAGCATGATATTTATGTGTTAAAAACAAAAGAGGATTACAATTCCAACTTTTACAACATAATTAGATTTAACCTAACATGAATATACATGAGTGTTGATCTAACATATAAGCATGTGTTTTAGGTCATAAACTTGCAAATAACCACCAATTTATAACATGACATGTTTTACCATTTAATTGGCAAAATATATCCATTACCCAATTATAATAGATTCCAATAACATAAAATGTTGTTCATCACCACAAGCATATAGATATGATTAATATACAACATGTTCATCGCCACAAGCATAGAGAAATGATTAATTACAACGATATTTTAAGATAAACGAGAATCAAATCTTATATATAAGCATCATTCTATATCCAAATGACAACATATCATGATTCAATTGAAAGAATGTTTAAATCTGCGTAACAACTAACTTACAAACTAAAAAGGAATTCTTGCGTTCTGAAATCTGAATTCTGAAATTGGTAAGCTCTCCTTTGATGTAGATCGTTGAATTGGACTAGTTTTAATTTGATTTTTGATGTAAGCTTTTAACTCGTCTTTGAATTGAAAACGGTGACGGCTACTCCAAGTCCCCTACTGACGGCATTTCCGTTCTAGGATTATTTTTCTGTGTGTTTTTAGGTTAAGCATTGAGTTATTTATATAGCATTCCAGTTTAATTATAGCCGTCGGATGAACCTAGGGTTAATCACAGCCACTCAGACCAGATCAGGACCATCCATAAATCCTAGTGACTCTGCAGCAAGTCAGCAGTCATTCAAAATTCAGATCTGGCCGGGGGCCAGGTCGACCTCTTGGGGGGTAGGTCGACACTAGGCTCGACCCACTGGTCGACCTGCCTAGGCGGGAATTTTCCCACCCAGCCTGCTTCTGACTTCTGATTCGAATTTTGAAATCTGGCCTGAGCTGTTTGAATTTATTTGAATTTCTGAAACTTCTGGAGGCCATAACTTCTTCATACGAAGTTCAATTCACGCAAACTCGGACTCTATCTCAAGCAGAATTCCAAGACGAACGCAATGGCGCAACGTGTTTTCCTTAATTATCACATTTTAAATTAAGTATTCTTAGAATCATTATTATAACATTAATAGAAAATACGGGGTGTTACATTCTTCCATCCTTTTAGGATTTCGCGCCCAAAATCTCCAAGTCGAGAAGAACTTATATCCTACCATCCAATCACCCATCTACTCAACCATCAAACACAGGCGTCCATTGGCCTTAAAAGATTTCTAATGATTCATGATCATATGCATTGTGTGTGTATATGTCCTTATCTAATGCAAAATCAGGCGGTCTACTGATTCAGTTGACCTCCTTAATGCAAATTATGTCAGTGCCATGTGTCCATTATGAATGCAATTTTTCCTACTCAAAATTTCTTACATTAGTGCACAACCATTTATACAAATGCAACGTCCATATGATAACATATCAAATTTTCATCAATAAACCAATACATATATGCATATGCAATATGGAAGTGACTGAGCCAATCTAATACCTAATATGTGTGTATATGCATCCACTAGCAACCACTAACAACCATTTTCAACCACTTGCAACCATCAATCATAACATGTTTCAATTACATGTTTACATCCAAATGGGTTCCCACCTAGGGATAAAGTATAGGATCGAGGAGATATTCCTAAGAAGATAGATATAAGCATAAACTTGAGGAAAAAGAGATTAAAGACGTACCCTAAAAAAGAAAAGGGTAGGTTGCGCGTATTCTGTCCTCAGTTTCCCAAGTCGCGTCTTCCTCGGTGTCGCTCCATTGATCTTTGACGAGTTTAACTTCCCGGTTGCGTAGCTTTTTGACTTATGTTCCCAAGATACAGTTGGTACTCTCCTCACAGTTGCTTCTCGTTCAACTTCAACTTCTTCTAGAATACTTGGTTCTACCACTTCCGCAGACTCGTGTAAGCACTTCCGCAGGTGAGAGACATGAAAGACATTATGAACCCCGACCAATCTTTCGGGCAGCTGTACCCTATAAACCGTCTCCCAATCTTCTCGATGATAGGGAACGACCCTACAAATCTTGGTGCTAACTTTCCTGTGGATCCAAAGCGAACGACGTTCCTCAAAGGAGATACTTTAAGGAACACCTTGTCTCCAACTTCGAATTCAAGGTCAGTGCTTCTTTTGTCTGCGTAGGACTTTTGTCTATCTTGGGAAGTCTTCAATCTTCTTCGTATCAATTCCACTTTCTCTGAAGTTTCCCTAATCATGTCTGGTCCAATTATGAGCTTGTCTGTGGACTCCCACCAGCAAGTTGGTGACCTTCACGGTCTTCCATATAAAGCTTCGAAAGGTTCCATGCCTATGGTGGCTTGATAGCTATTGTTGTAAGCGAATTCAACCAAAGGTAGATGATCCTCCCATGTTCCTCCAAAGTCAATAATGCATAACCTCACGAGGTCTTCTAATACTCTATTGACTCTTTCAGTTTGTCCATCGGTTTGAGGGTGATAGGCCATGCTCATGCATAACTGTGTGCCTACAGCCTCTTGTAATCTCTTCCAAAACTCGCTTGTGAAGATAGGGTCTCGATCACTCACTATGCTGGAGGGTATCCCATGGAGTCGAACTATCTCCTTAAGATATACGGATGCTAGAGATGAGGTAGTCCTTCTAGTCTTGACGGGTATAAAGTGGGCGCTTTTTGTGAGCCTGTCCACTATTACCCAAATGCTAGTATTGCCCATTCTTGACCTAGGCAACCCATCTATAAAGTCCATCGAGATGCTATCCCATTTCCACTGTGGGACTTCTAGAGGATGGAGCAAACCACCAGGCTTCTTCTGCTCCGCCTTGACTTGTTGGCATATTAAACACTTAGAAACAAATTCAGCTACGTCTCTCTTCATGCCATTCCAAAAGAAAACTCTTTTAATGTCTTTATACATTTTGTCTCTGCCTGGGTGTATGGTCAGCTTGGAATGGTGTGCCTCTTCTAGAACCTCTTTTACCAAGCCCTTTGCTTGTGGGACACATAGTCTTCCATCTCATCTCAACCAGCCCTTGGCATCAATGGAGTATCTATTGAGGTGACTAGAAGTCTCACCCCAAATTAACTTGCCCATCACATCGGCCAGTTGAGGGTCTTCTCTTTGCGCGGCTCCGATTGAGTCTAATAGAGTTGGTCGCACTTCTAACGTTGCTAGCAAGCCAGGTACAAAGTTAGAGGAGGGTTTGAAGTTAAAGCTTGCTATGAACTCCAAGCTTTTCCTTTACAAAAAGAGAGGGCTTAAGGTCAGTTTCTTTCTACTTAAGGCGTCAGCTACTGCATTGCCCTTGCCAGGAGTGTAGGAAATCTCAAAATCGTACGAGGCAAGAAACTCCATCCATCTTTGCTGCCTCAAGTTGATATTTTTATGCGAGAATAGGTATTTCAACGATTTATGGTCGGTACACAGTTCAAATTTCTCACCTAGGAGATAATGGCGCCAAGACTTAAGCGCAAAAACGATGGCTGCCAATTCTAGGTCGTGGGTTAGGTAGTTTTTCTCATGTACTTTCAACTGTCTTCCACCATAAGCCACTACCTTCCCTTCTTGCATCAGAACAGCGCCCAATCCCGTTCCGCATGCATCTGTGTATACTGTAAACATCTTGCTTCCATCAGGCAATGTCAGAATTGGGGCTGTTGTTAGAGCCCTTTTCAAACGTTGGAAAGCAATATCGCAATCCAAATCCCAATTGAAAGCTAGGTTCTTCTTTGCCAACCTTGTTAGTGGAGTTGAGATTTTTGAAATATCTTTGATAAACTTTCGATAAAATCCAGGTAGCCCAAGAAAGATTCAGACTTCGGTTGCGTTTCAAGGAACCTTCCAATCTTGCACAACAACCACTTTCGCGGGGTCCACAGCTATCCCCTCTTTGGATAACACATGTCCAAGGAACCTAACTTCTCTCCACAAATGGAATTTGGAGAATTTCGCCTTCAACTGATGTGCACGGAGGGTATCCATGACTTCTTTTAGATTCTAAGCATGCTCTTCCTCATTCTTTGAGAAGTTCAAAATATCGTCTGCGAAGACCACCACAAACTTATTGAGGAAATCTCAGAACACCCTGCTCATTAAATCAACGAAGTAAGTAGGTGCGTTTGTCAAGCCGAAAGGCATGACAAACCACTCGAAGAAACCATCGGGAGTTCTGAACGCGATCTTATCAATGCTGTCTTCAGCCACTCTTAGCTGATGAAACCCGGTAGCTAAATCTAATTGGGAGAAAACCGACGCACCTATAAGATGATCGAACAAATCATCTATTCTTGGCAGTGGGTGTCTATTCTTCTTGGTCAGCTTGTTTAGCTCCCTATAATCAACGCACAGGCGAAGCGAACCATCAGCTTTGGTTGCGAACACTACCGGAGCACCCCATTCAGAAATATTCCATCTTATGAACCCCTTTTCAAGCAGCTCTTTTATTTGCTTACTAAGCTCCTTTTTCTCCCTTGGGGCCATGTGCCTAACGGGTAAAGCAACGGGCTTTACATTATCAACAAGGTATATGAAAAAGTCTATCTCCCGCTTTGTAGGTAAGCCCTTTACCTCTTCAAACACATTCGAGTATTCACGGGCTATCCTTACAGACTGCAAGTTCTCAACAGACGCATCAAGAGATTCTAGATAACTAAGCATGAAGGAGTTCATGGGATTACAAGAAATTTCGAGAGTGTTACCGAGGCGAGTAATGAGTCTAACCACTCTCTTTTCATAATCGAGGACGACACCATTACTGGATAGCCAGTCCATGCCTAGAGTCAACCCATATCCCATGAAGCCCAAAACAAAGGAATTACATCTAAACTCAACGCTTAGTATAGAAATTTTCAAATCCAAACAAACCATTGACAAATAGGCTGAGTCCCCAATTGGATTTGAAACAACCAAGGGATCCTCTACTATACTGGTGTCTAGGTGCAGAGATTCCACTAAAGCAATAGATATAAAAGAGTGCGATGCACCAAAATCAAATAGTGTACGAACGGGATGAACAAAATGATAGACTAAACTTTCGACAGAAATATTTCTACCTCGTTCTTGCGGAGGTGCCATGAGAGCGTGAACTTATCCTCCAGAAGAAGGTCCAGCTCCCTGCCCTTGCTTCTTTGGGCAGGCCCTAGCCATGTATCCTTTCTCACCACAGTGGAAACAACCACCCATCTTCCTTTTCTTCTTCATGCAGTCTTTGACCAGATGTCCAGGAATGCCACAGAAATTACATTTGCTCTTGTCACGGGGTTTGTTGTTCTTCCCACCTTTCATTGAATCAGCCTTCTTGTTCTGCGACCCTTCCCTCTTCTTATCTTGAGGCACTTCTGCTTTTGCCCCATACTTTCCCTTGTCTTCCTCATGTAAGAGTGCCATGTCCACTAACCTCTCGTAAGTAGCCCCCATAGGTATATGGGTCATAGCCAACCTGTGAAGTGGCTCATTCAATCCCTTGACAAAACGGAGAGCCTTCTTATGAGGAGTATTCATTAAGTCCAGTCCAAATCAGGCCAGCTGATTGAATTGATTGACGTACTCCTTGACCATCATATTTCCTTGCTTAAGAGATAAGAACTTTTCCAGCTGTAAACTTCGTTCAGCCTGTGAGAGGAATTTCATCTCAAACCATATCCTGAAATCCATCCATATGTCAACAGGTCTTTCAGCATTAGTGACTTCCCACCAATAGGAAGCTTCGTCTTTGAGCAACCATACAGCCAACTTTATCATCTGCGTATCTTCCACCTCAAAGATAACGAACAGATCCTTAGTTTCTTTGAGCCAGTTCCTTGCTTCTACAAATGATTCAGTTCCCTTGAAATCCTTTCCACCCATGGCCCTAAAGTCCCTACAAGTCTTTGAGAAAGCATTTGCACGAGGAGGAGGAGGAGGAGGAACTGCTGCAGCCGGAGGAGGAATATCTGCTGGGCCTGCGTCATTGGCCCTAGCCTCTAAGTACCTACTGAACCAGCCAGGTATCGGTACACCCTCTGGAAGGTTAAGATTCCCAGACATGCTGAAACGAAAAAGAAAAGATTCAAAATGAAGAATAGAAAGATAGTGCATATGGCTTTGGGGATTATGCCTTTTTTAAATTCAAAACAACATTTTTTCTTGTAAAATGCTTCTTTATATTTCTTTTTGAAAAATAGTTTTCAAAAATTCTTATCTGATCTGGGAAACCTTTGCTCTGATACCAAGTGAAACACCCCACCTCCGTTAAGGTCACTCACAAAGGGAATGCCTTAACTTTGGTGGAGGGTTATAGGTACAACACACAGAAAAATTTACAAGATAGATAAATATAAGCAGCGAAAATTAAACATTTATTGCATATGTGGTTTAATACAAAAGCATTACAGAGAATTGTCTCAAAAATAACTTCTAAAACATTACACCATAATTTCTGTCTTGATTGTTAAATAAAGAAGCATAAAACATAGATAAAACTGCATAAATCCCCAAGGGTTTTATCCAAAAGCCATAGCCAATTCAAGAGAGTCCAAATCATACATCTACTTTTTTGAAGCTTGCAAAGAGTCTGATTAAGCTGGAATATTTCCACCCTGTGGACCTGAGGGGGGGGGGGGACGGAAGAAAAGAAGACGAAAGAAAACGGATCAGACAATAAGTCCGGTAAGTTCAGTGATTACTACAATTTAAACAAGAAAAGGGATCATGATAGTGATAACAGAAATAGGACAATACCCTAATATAAGATAAGAGGAACATGTGATCGCACCCATTACTATGGTCTCTACACCTACTTAACCATTGGTTCAACACGCCATAAATGATCCCCTTGATGATCGGCTCCTACTCGTATGCGTTCATATCCTATGTCATTCGGCCCCGCTTGACTATAGCTACCTGTGCTGGTCCCACCATGGGGTGTATCAGTCCCTCTGGTGGCAACCCGACATGATTCAAGATGTACAGTGTACACTACTGATGCCCAGTGCCTGATTTTTCCACTCCGGAGTATGTGCAAGCCCATACTCCGTTGGAACCTACACTGGCCCACCAACCGCCGACGTTTTGACCGCTTATAATTCAGCCCAGTAATCGTGCCCCACCCTGCCTAGTTTCAGGGTACCATGATACATCTATGTGGGTTACTGCTGAAATGGGCCCCCGTTACTAGGGTTTTCTAATCAACATGTTTATTTGGTTAAGTGTCCAAGTTTACCTAACCACGCCCATTCGTTTTAGTTAACATGTTGAATCGGTTAAGTGTTTTCCTAATTTACTTAACCCTACCAGTCCTGACTTAGCTTTAATTTATTAAAGCACCAACCACTCACATTAGACAGGTCTTGTTGTGGTCACTGGATGTGCCGGTCGGTTCCAGGCAGATTTACACCATAACTCAGTCTAACCTTGGGTTCTTTTTTGGGCTTGATGCACTAACCACCCACATTAGACAGGTCTTGTTGTGGTCACTAGATATGCCAGTCGGTTCCGGGCAGATTTGCACCACAACTCAGTCTAAACTCGGGTTAGGCATATTCGTCTTTTCTAAATTCATATTTTTCTATATAGGTCAAATTTCTTTATGTAGATTAAATTTAATTTAATCATGCCATAATTATCCTTTGATTATGCTAACCATAAATGGTATATCAAATATACCATTTGATGAACAAATCTATGCCATGAATTTTCATATTTCCCTTCGCTACCCTCGTGAAACGTACGCATGAATCACATAAAATGTTGGGCTAGCAATTTTAGCCCAAACCCATAAACAAAAAGGGGTAATAAACAAGAAAAACATGAAATAAACATAAAATAGCATACATTTTACTTATCACATGTAACTTGGCATAGATGTATCATTATCTTAACTAAACAGGTAAAGGTGAACTTGTGACAAAGTTGGATCAAAATTTCATGTAAACTTGATATGGGTCTAACATGGAGGTTTAACATATAAACAAAATTTTAAACCACAATTTAGCATACTAACTTATGTATGTCATAACATAAGAAAGCTACTCTAATCATTTTTAAATTGCAACTTAGCATGATAACTTATGTGTGTTAAACATAAGAGGGCTGTTATAAACATATTCGAATGACAATTTAGCATGATATTTATGTGTTAAAAACATAACAAGATTACAATTCCAACTTTTACAACATAATTAGATTCAACCTAACATGAATATACATGAGTGTTGATCTAACATATAAGCATGTGTTTTAGGTCATAAACTTGCAAATAACCACCAATTTATAACATGACATGTTTTACCATTTAATTGGCAAAATAAATCCATTACCCAATTATAATAGATTCCAATAACATAAAATGTTGTTCATCACCATAAGCATATAGCTATGATTAATATACAACATGTTCATTTGCACAAGCATATAGACATGATTAATTACAACGATACTTTAAGATAAACGAGAATCAAATCCTATATATAAGCATCATTCTATATCCAAATTACAACATGTCATGATTCAATTGAAAGAATGTTTAAATCTGCGTAACAACTAACTTACAAACTAAAAAGGAATTCTTGCGTTCTCAAATCTGAATTCTGAAATTGATAAGCTCGCCTTTGATGTAGATCATTGAATTGGACTTGTTTTAATTTGATTTTTGATGTAAGCTTTTAACTCGTCTTTGAATTGAAAACGGTGACGGCTACTCCAAGTCCCCTACTGATGGCATTTCAGTTCTAGGATTATTTTTCTATGTGTTTTTAGGTTAAGTATTGAGTTGTTTATATAGAATTCCAGTTTAATTATAGCTATCGGATGAACCTAGGGTTAATCATAGCCACTCAGACCAGATCAGGACCATCCAGAAACCCTAGTGACTCAGCAGCAAGTCAGCAGTCGTTCAAAATTCAGATCTGGCCGGGGGTCAGGTCGACCTCTAAGGGCGGAGGTTGACACTAGGGTCGACCTGCCTGGACGGGAATTTTCTCGCCCACCCCCCTTCTAACTTCTGATTCGAATTTTGAAATCTGGCCTGAGCTGTTTGAATTTATTTGAATTTCTAAAACTTCTTGAGGCCATAACTTCTACATACGAAGTTCAATTCACGCAAAGAATTCCGAGACGAACACAATGGCGCAACCCGTTTTCCTTAATTTTCAAATTTTAAATTACGTAATCTTGGAATCATTATTATAACGTTAATAGAAAATACGGGGTGTTACACTTGTTTATCTCCTTATCGATACCCATCTCTAACTTGGAGATGATTTTCAATAGGTTAGGGTTGTCCCTTTGACTGGAGCCGATCCTCTCAATCAAAGTGGTTCTAATCATCAAACTTGCTAACATTTCTGGATCCAATTCGCACTTTAGTCTAAAATCATAACCAGCGATGTACTCCAGCTTCTTCCATTCTAGAAACATAGCCCCTAAACTGGCATGTCTTCTACTCAATGCATCAGCTACCGCGCTGCCCTTTCCTGGCGTATATGCGATATTGAAATCATAGGAACCTAAAAACTCTAACCATCTTTGTTGTCAGAGATTTAGATCCTTCTGAGAGAAGAGATACTTTAACGATTTATGATCGATAAACAACTCAAATCTTTCTGCCAAGAGATAATGTCTCCACATCTTCAATGCGAACACGATCGCTGCCAATTCCAAATCGTGGGTAGGGTATCTTTTCTCATGCTGTTTTAGTTGCCGAGTTGCATAAGCTACAACCCTACCTCCTTGCATCAATACAACACCTAGCCCTGTAAAACATGCTTCTGTATATACTGTCATTTCTTTATTCCCTTTAGGAATGACTAACACTGGTGCACATATCAACTTATCCTTTAGACTCTTGAAAGCATTCTCGCATTTTTCGTCCTAGACGAAAACTTGATTCTTCTTGGTCAGCTGAGTCAACGGTGCTGCTATCTTGGAGAAGTCTTGGATAAACTTGCGATAATATCCAGCTAATCCCAAGAAACATCTTACGTCTGTTGCATTATTGGGTGTAGACCAATCCTATACCGTAGCCACCTTCGTAGGGTCCACGGAAATAACATTCTCTGAAACGACATAGCCCAAGAATCCCACTTCCCTCCTCTAGAAGTGACACTTAGAAAACTTTTCTTTCAATTGGTGTTTTCTCAACACCTCCATAACTTTCCTCAAATGTTCCTTGTGTTCTTCCTCTGTCCTCGAATAAACAAGTATATTGTCTATGAACACAAGAACATACAAATTCAACTGATCTCTGAATACCTTATTCATAAGATCCACAAAATATGCTAGTGCATTGGTCAACCCGAAAGGCATGACCAACCACTCATAAAATCCAGACGGTGCCCGAAAGGCTGTTTTAGCTATACTCTTAGCTTCCGCTCTAAGCTGATGAAAACCTATCGCGAGATCCAACTGGGAGAACTCACTCATGCCACTCAACTGATCAAACAAATCGTCTATCCGCGGTAGAGGATACTTATTCTTCCTTGTCACCTTATTCAACTTGCGGTAGTCTACACACAATCGAAGGGAACCATCGGCCTTGGTAGCAAACACAACTGGTGCTCCCCATTCAGAAACACTTCTTCTGATAAATCGCTTCTTTAAAAGATCGCTCACTTGCACTCCGAGCTCTCGCTGCTCCCTTGGTGCCATACAACGAAGTGGCATCACTATAGGCCTGGCATCTTTCAATAAATCAATACGGAACTCAATCTCTCGGTGTGGTAGATGTCCGGTCACTTCCTCGAAGACATCTGGATACCTGCCCACCACGGGCACATCTGACAACTCATCATGCGGGATGTCGAGGGAATTTAGAAAACTAGCCATTACCCCATCATTAGGTAGACCACCAAACAATACACTCTGCCCATCATCTGCTCTAACTATCACCAAAAAGCCCTCACAGTCTACCACCACCCCGTATCTTTGGAGCCAATCGAATCCCAAAATAATGCTAAACCCAGTAAAGCCCAAAACAAAGCAATCACAAACAAACATGCATCCATGACTCGATAAGACCACATTATGACAAATCATGCTTAGGCTAGTCGAACCACCAATCGATTTCGTTACCGCTAAAGGTCTATCGACTATCTCGGGTTGCAATCCCAACCTATCTACTAGGTCACTAGATATGAAGGAACGGGAAGCTCCGGTATCAAACAATACTCGAATAGGAACATCATAAACAGAAAGCATACCTTAAATAACGACATTATTTCACTTCTCCACCACAGTTGGGGCATTCGACGAAGAAGGAACAACATTAAGAGCATATGCTTTCACAATCTGCTTTTCTTTAGGGGGTTGCGGATACTTATCCTTGTGATGTCCCACTTGGTCGTAGTTGAATCACTTCCTATCCGCTGGCTGGGTCCGACACTCTTTGGCATAGTGGCCCTTCTTACCACATCTGAAGCACTCAACATCTTTCTTACTCTTTTTCTGGCCATCCTTGGTCTGATTCTGCTTTCTCTTATTCTGAGAACCATTCTTGCCACCACCGCTTACTTGCGGCCTTGGCTCTTCTGCAGATGCAACCTCAGTCTTTGACTTGGGGTATAGACTCTCCGATCTTAAAGCTTTCCACACAATTGATTCAAACGTCTCATCGATGTGGTTAATAAGCCTTTCCCCCAAGTACTGATCCAAGCCCGTTATGAACTTCTCATTTATCTTCTCGGGAGTGTCGATGAGGGATAATCCATATTTCGATAGAGTATCGAACTCAGCAATATACTTCAAGACTGCTCTACCATTCTGCTTAAGCTCCAAAAAATTTCTAAACAATTCTAGCTTCTGAGCAACTGGGATAAACTTATCACCGAATCGGTCCTTAAACTGATCCCATGTAACTTGATCTTCTAGAGTAGCTGCCTTAATAACATTTCATCAATTCATCGCCCGTCCTTGCAGCTGATGGGATGCTAGCTTTCTCTTCATCGCATCCTCGATACCCATGTCTTCAAAGATACGCTCACGGCTATCTAACCAATCCTGAACTTCTGTAGCCAATTCCGTTCCATGGAACGGCTTTCCACCAAGATTAGTGTAATCCTTGCATAGCTTGGCGAAATCGGCCCTAAGCGCCTGCACCGCTGCACCACCACCATTTGCAGCATTAGGAACTGCCCTATGGACGTCCCTAAGCATCTATCTCATGAAGTCAGTGAACATAGTCCTCATGTCAGGAGCATTCCCATTATTGGCTCCTCTACCAGCACCCCTCGTATATCGGCTCATCGTTCAATCTATAAAGAGAAACGATTAACCATCCTCTTTGTGGTGTCAGTGTAATGCGACTTTATCCTTAGCTATACTAACAGTATATATATATATATATTGCTTTTGAAAACCAAAATAATCACAAATACGCGCTCTCATATACGTATTATCTCTCCCTGTTGTCTTTCCCTAGGTTAACTACGCAACCTAGAGCTCTGATACCAAGTGTGATGACCCGTCCCGCACCAGCCGACATTTCCGATGAAAGTGCGTTGTGCTAACGCCCGGCTTGTATGGAACGGTCGCCAAAGAAAGAAAAAGAAGGGAATTTGAACTAGCAAGGAACCTGTAGAATGTCTCACAGCACATGGAATAAAATATAACAATAAAATACCTGACATAATACAGGCGAGACAGTACATAAGCTGAAAAGTAAAAATCATAGCAGCGGAAAAATCCAAATACAGCTTATGTTCCACATCATCATTATTACAACTTTTAAAAACTGTCTCTAAAGAAAATAAGGAAGGTACACTACTAATGCCCAATGTAGTGACCAGCAGCGACACAGGGAGAATATCTATATATATCATACGTGGGAGCCTCCTACTCGTCTCCGGTACAGCTACTCGTGCATACCACCTAACCTGTCTCTAGTCTACCCGTTTAAGAGCACCCAGAGTAATAAGAAGAGACATAAAACTCTAGGTTAGAAAAAAGTCTGGTATGAGCGATAAGCAGCAAAACAGAATAATAACAGGTACACTAAACCATACCTGAACCCGGACCTACAACCAAAGAGTTAGCACTACATACTGCACAATACTCTAAGCTGCCACTAACATCTAGTGTTAAGAATACGGGGGTGGGGGTGTGCATGTCATAGTGATATCAAACAATCAAGCATAGCAACCATCCTCACATCTCTCACTCGGTGCATAAATCATACGATATCCATTGCTTTAACCGCCCAAATCCTTGCTATGATCACACTGCCCCATGGAGTCATGAGGACACCACTGCACTGATCCATAGCCACTAGTCCTTGCTATGTCCACTCTGCCCCATGAAGTCATGACGACTCCACTGCACTGGCTCATAGCCATACAACGATCACTCTACCCCATGGAGTGGTAACTACCCCACTGCACTGATACGTAGACTAACATCCGTCTTGGTGGTGAATCAAAGCTATGGACGTCGATAACCCCTTTTCACACGTCCCACAGCAAAGCCCAACTCATAAAGTTAACTTGTTGGTTCCCGTCTGGATCCTGATTTCTACTTCCTATTTAGACTTCCTTTGCATCTCGGATTTTGGTCTTCTCCGAATCAGTTCGGCATGCTCCTCTTCACTATGCTTCAGATCATGCTCCTTGAAGTAGTCCTGTATTTGATCATCCACATCGGGTCGGGTCGGATTTCCCCATCCAAGTCAGTTCGCTTCGGATCGCGCCATACGGATCGGTTCGTGATGGAGCTTCGGATCTGGTTGGGCCTTCATCACTAGTTCGAGCTCGTAGTGTACTCCGGTTCGAGTTGGGGCTTCAGCTGTGAGCTGTTCGTGAACTCCTGGTCGGATCAGGTCGTGAGCTCCTGGTCGGATCGGGATCACCAAGCGGTTCGGGTCGACGCACTAGCTCATGGTGCAGCAGTTCGGAGGAGCGGTCTGTGGGGAGGGGGTGCTCCACGAGCGGATCGGGTCGTTCTTCCTCCCTCCGATCCGATCCGGTTCCTGCACAGTTTTCTACAACTTTTCCAGCGACTGTTTTACACCATACAACGGTGTTTTCGACCATTCTAACTATTCTAATCAATCACAAAGCATACCATTCAGTCATAGCAACATATAGAATTGACCACAAACACTAAAACAACAATTTGATAGGTTAAAATGGATCAAACATAGTCAAAAATCCATATTTTCCCTTAATCGTATTTAAGCAAAACTAATGATAGGATTAATAAAACTTAACCAAATTTTCTAATAGAGGCCTAGAACAATATTTCAAAATTTATAAATATTTTTCCAAAATTTAATCATGTATAAATTCGCTAATTAACACTAATTACTCTTAATTAACCATAATTAGTGAGGAACTATGCAAATCACTCAACTTTGCCACAAATAAAATACCAAATCTTAAATTATCCTCTATTTGGCGCTGTTCCCAAGGCTACACAGTAGCTCCAACCTAGCTTTGGTGCTATTTCCCTTTGATTTGACGTAGATTAGGCTAAAACTTGATTAGAGAGTGATTAGAGATGATTCTAGAGGTTAGAGGCCATTGTTAGGGTTCCTAGGAGGTAAATGGCGCCTAGAAAACTGAAATGAAATGAAAACGTAACTCATTTCAGCCTCCCCATAACTCTAATCCCAAAATGGGTTATGGGCCTATTCATTAATCACCTCATTTGGCCCGGTTAAGCAGTTTTTCGCCTTCTAAACTTAATTTCAGCCATATCTCCCAAACGGTAAGTCTGTTTTTCACATATGACCACTCTATGGAAAGGTAAACCATCAGATCTAACGAAAGTGGTTTCAAGTCAAGACTCCTTTCCAGTCAAAAGTTATAGCCGAAATAATGTCAGCTAAGGGCAAAACGGTCATTTAAAAATCGGTAAAAATCATGAATATGGGAAATGACCCCAATAGTCGTCTCCCAAAATTACATGGCTATACAACTTCGTTTGTGAAAGAAATAAATATTCTACGATCCTTCGATGCGTAGAATGCGGGTTGTTACACAGTACTTGGGGGAAAGGCTTATTAATCACATCGATGAGACGTTTGAATCAATTGTGGGGAAAGCTTTAAGATCAGAGAGTCTATATCCCAAGTCAAAAAATGAGGTTTCATCTGCAGAAGAGCCAAAGCCGCAAGCAAGCGGTGGAGGCAAAAATGATACTCAGAATAAGAGAAAGCGGAATCAGACCAAGGATGGCCAGAAAAAGAGTAAGAAAGATGTTGAGTGCTTCAGCTATGGTAAGAAAGGCCACTGTGCCAAAGAGTGTCGGGCCAAGCTAGCGAATAGGAAGTGCTTTAATTGCGGCCAAGTGGGACATCACAAGGATAAGTGTTTGCAACCCCCTAAAGGAAAGCAGATTGTGAAAGCATATGCTATTAATGTCGTTCCTTCTTCGTCGAATGCCCCAACTGCGGCGGAGAAGGGAAAGAATGTCATCATTCAAGGTATGCTTTCTATTTACGATGTTCCTATTTGAGTATTGTTTGATACTGGAGCTTCCCGTTCCTTCATATCTAGTGACCTGGTAGATAGTTTGGGATTGGAACCTGAGATAGTCGATAGACCTTTAGCGGTGACGAACCCGATTGGTGGTTCGACTAGCCTTAGCATGATTTGTCGTAATGTGGTCTTAACGAGTCATGGATGCATGCTTGCTTGTGATTGCCTTGTTTTGGGCTTTACTGGGTTTGGCACTATTTTGGGAGTCGATTGGCTACAAAGATATGGGGTGGTGGTAGACTGTGAGGGCTTTTCGGTGACAGAGCGGATGATGGGCGGAGGGTAGTGTTTGATGGTCTACCTAGTGATGGGGTAATGGCTATTTTTCTAAATTACCTCGACATCCCGCATGATGAGTTGTCAGATGTGCCCTTGGCTGGCCAGTATCCAGACGTCTTCGGGGAAGTGACCGGACTTCCACCACACCGAGAGATTGAGTTCCGTATTGATTTAGTGAAAGATTCCAGACCTATAGTGATGCCACTTCGTCGTATGGCACCAAGGGAGCAGCGAGAGCTCGGGGTGCAAGTGAGTGATCTTTTAAAGAAGGGATTTATCAGAAGAAGTATTTCTGAATGGGCAGCACCAGTTGTGTTTGCTACCAAGGCAGATGGTTCCCTTCGATGGTGTGTAGACTACCGCGAGGTAAATAAGGTGATGAGGAAGAATAAATATCCTCTGCCACGGATAGATGATTTGTTTGATCAGTTGAGTGGCGCGAGAGTGTTCTCCCAGTTGATTCTTGTGACAGGTTTTCATCAGCTTAGGGTAGAAGCTGAGAGTATAGCTAAAACGGCCTTTCGGACAACGTCTGGATTTTATGAGTGGTTGGTGATGCCATTTAGGTTAACCAATGCACCAGCATATTTTGTGGATCTTATGAATAGGGTATTCAGAGATAAGTTGAATAAGTTTGTTCTTGTATTCGTGGACGATATCCTTGTTTACTCGAGGAAGAGGAGGAACACAAGGAGCATTTAAGGATAGTGATGGAGGTGTTGACAAAACACCAATTGAAAGCAAAGTTTCTAAGTGTCATTTCTGGAGGGGGGAAGTGAGATTCTTGGGCCATGTTGTTTCAGAGAATGGTATTACCATGGACCATGCGAAGGTGGCTACGGTACAAGATTGGTCTACGTCAAAGAATGCAACAAACGTAAGAAGTTTCTTGGGATTAGCTGGATATTATCGTAAGTTTATCCAAGACTTCTCTAAGATAGCGGCACCATTGACTCAGTTGACCAAGAAGAATCAAGCTTTCGTCTGGGACGAAAAGTGCAAGAATGCATTCAAGAGTCTAAAGGAAAAGTTGACATGTGCACTTGTATTAGTCATTCCTAAAGGGAATGAAGAGATGACGGTATACATAGATGCCTGTGGTACCGGGCTAGGTGCTGTATTGATGCAAGGATGTAGGGTTGTAGCTTATGCAAGTCGGCAACTAAAACCGCATGAGAAAAGATACCGTACCCACGATTTGGAATTGGCAGCGATCGTGTTCGCATTGAAGATATGGAGACATTATCTCATGGGAAAAAGATTCGAGTTGTTTGCTGATCATAAATCGTTAAAGTATCTCTTCTCTCAGAAGGATCTAAATCTCCGACTGCAAAGATGGTTAGAGTTCTTGGCTTCCTATGATTTCTATATCTCGTATACACCAGGGAAGGGAAATGCGGTAGCTGAGGCATTGAGTAGAAGACATGCCAGTTTAAGGGCTATGTTTCTTGAGTGGAAGCAATTGGGGTACATCTCTAGGTATTATTTCAGACCAAAGTGCGAATTGGATCCAGAAATGTTTGCGAGGATGACGATCAGACCCACTTTGATTGAGCGAATTGGGTCGAGTCAGAGGGACGATCCTAACATATTGGAAATCATCTCAAAGTTAGAGATGGGAATCAACGAAGAGATAAACAAGTATGGGCTTGATCGAGATGGATGGCTTAGAAAGAATGGAAGGCTAGTTGTGCCCAATGTCAAGGGATTGAGAGATGAAGTTCTTAGAGAATGTCATCACTCAAAACTGACTATACATCCCGGTGGTAACAATATGTATCAAGACATGAAGCAGACCTACTACTGGGAAGGGATGAAAAGAGACGTTGGGAAGTTTATACCCAAATGCATGAATTGCCAACTAGTCAAAGCTGAATAAAAGAAGCCTAGTGGCTTGTTACAACCATTAGAAATTCCAGGATGGAAATGGGAACAAGTCTCAATGGATTTCATTGATGGGTTACCAAGGACCAGATCGGGCCATGATAGCATTTGGGTGATTGTGGACCGACTGACCAAGAGTGCAAGGTTTATACCCGTCAAGTCGAACAGAACAGCAGCTAAGTTAGCGGAACTGTATATGAAGTGGGTAGTGAGATTTCATGGAGTACCAAAAGGCATTGTGAGTGCTTAAGATCCGTTGTTCACTAGTGGATTTTGGAAGAGCTTACAAGAGGCTTTAGGATCAAAACTACATCTCAGTACCGCATATCATCCTCAAACCGACGATCAGACAGAGAGGGTGAATCATGTATTAGAAGATCTCTTAAGAGCTTGTGTATTGGATTTTGGAAGTTCATGGGATGACCATTTGCATCTAGTGGAGTTCGCATATAATAATAGTTATCAATCCAGTATTGGTATGGCTCCATTTGAAGCTTTGTACGGAAGACCGTGCAACTCACCGTCATGTTGGTTAGAGACCGGTGAGAAATATGTGCTTGGACCAGAAGTAATAAGAGAAACATCAGAAAAGATCAAGGTTATCCAACAGCGAATGAAGACTGCTCAAGGTAGGAAGAAAAGTTATATTGATAGGAGGAGAAGAGATTTAAGATTCTCCATTAGAGACTTAGTATTTGTTAAGATTTCTTTGTTAAAGAGCGTGATTCGATTTGGCAGGAGAGACAAGTTAACACCAAGATTTGTTGTTCCATTCCCAGTTCTTGAACAAGTTGGGAATTTAGCATATAAAGTTGAGTTACCTGACAAGATGGCGGGAGTTCACAATATAGTTCATGTTTCCCAGTTATGGAAGTTTATGCACGACCCTAGTGTGGCTATTTCACCTAATCAGTTGGATGATATCGAGGTTGAACCCGAAGCGGTCGGGAACCGCAGGCCTATGCGTATTATTAGGAACGATACGAAGTAGCTTCGAAGGAAAACAGTGAAACTAGTCAAAGTTCAGTGGGGTGATGATGAGGAAGTCTGTACTTGGGAAACAGAGGGGAACATAAGGAAGAAGTGTCCAAAACTCTTTGCCTGGTAAGGTTTTTATATCGATATAGTACTCCCTTGTTAGTAAACCACATGCTAGGATAGGCTTGTTGTGTTGTTTGTATGCTTTATTGTTTTGTTAATGGTAGGCATGCGGGATCCTTTGTATGTTTTGGGTTAAGGAATTTCGGGGACGAAATTTCTTAAGGAGGGAGAATGTAACGACCCGCATTCTACGCATCGGAGGATCGTAGAATATTTATTTCTTTTTCGTAAGGGGTCGTATGGTCGTGTGACATTGGGGGATGACTATTGGGGTCATTTCCCATGTTCATGATTTTTTCCGATTTTTAAATGACCATTTTGCACCTAGCTGATATTGTTTCGGCCATAACTTTGCATTGGAAAGGAGTTTTGACCTGAAACTACTTCCATTAGATCCGAATGATAATTTACTTTTCCGAAGAGTGGTCACATGTGAAAAACGGACTTACCGTTTCGGAGATATGGCTGAAATAAGGTTTGGAAGGTGAAAAACAACTTAACCGGGCTTAATTGGGTAATTAACAGCTAGGCCCAGTGGGGGATTTCGGGATTTGGTGTATTTAAAGGTTGTTAGGGTTAGGGATTTCGGTTTTTACTCATTTTCCAACTGTCACATACATCATAAAAACCCTAACAATGGTCTCCAACATCTAGAATCACCACTAATCACTTTCTTATCAAGTATTAGCCTAATCTTCACCAAATTGTGGAGAAATAACACCAAAGCAAGGTGGAGCTGCTGTTAGACATTGGTATTCGGCCAAATCAGAGGAGTTTCAGTTCTGAAAGTTTTAATTGTGGCCAAGGTGAGTGATTAGCAATGTTTTTACACTAATTACAGTTAATTAGGGTGCTTAGTATTAATTAACGAAATTATGCATGCTAAAAATATGAAAATATCTATAAATTTCGAAATATTGTTTTAGGCCTCGGTTAGAAAATTTTGTTAATTTGGTTAAGTTTTGTTAATCCTATCATTAGTTATGCTTAAATATGATTAAAGGGAAAATATGGGTTTTTGGCTATGTTTGATCCATTTCAACACAATAGATTGTTATTTTGGTGTTTATCGTTGACTATATATGTTTCTATGACTGTATGGCATGCTTTGTGATCGATTAGAAGAGTTAGAATGGTCGAAAATGCCGTCGTATAGCGTAAAACAGTCATTGGAAAATTTGCAGGAAATGTGCAGAGTTTCGGACCAGATCGGATCGGGTATGGGGCTCGGATCGGATAAGGGAACTAAGAAAGGGGATTCGATTTGGATCGGAACTTTGCACAAGAGGCTTGGCAAGAAAGAAGACCATTTTAGTTAGAGTTAGAGTTGGGTTTGGATCGAAAGCAAGGGCATGGTGATCGGATCGGAAGCAAGGGCGTGGAGATCGGATCGAAAGCAGGGGCATAGAGATCGGATCGGACTGAAGCTAGGGAGCGGGATCGGATCAACGTAAGTGGAGTTGGAAATGAAGGAGTTGAGACAAACCACGATGGAGAATCCGAACTGAACCAGATGGGGAGACCCGAGCCGAACAAGAAGACCCGAACCGAACGAGAAATCTGAAGATGATGTATTCAAACCGAACCGGACAGGGGCGCTGGAGCACAGTATAGCCGAACCGAACCAGACTTAAGCTACTTCTACACGACGACTCTTCTGAAGACTAACTCCAATTCGACCAAAACCCAAGAAGTAAAGGAAGTCCAAATAGGAAGTAGAACTCAGGCTCCAGTTGGGAACCAACGAGTTAACTTCATGAGTTGGGCTTTGCTGCGGGACGTGTGCTAAGGGGGTTATCGACGTCTATAGCTTCGACTCACCACGGAAAGATAGATATTGGCTACAAATCAGTGCAGTGAAGTTGTTATAACTTCATGGGGGCAGAGTGATCATAGCAAGGCTACGAGCCAGTGCAGTGGAGCCATCATGACTCCATGGGGCAGTGTGGACATAGCAAAGTATTAGTGGCTATGGATCAGTGCAGTGGTGTCGTTACGACTCCATGTGGTAGAGTGATCGTAGTAAGGAATTGGGTGGTCAAAGTGGTAGATATCGTATACTTTATGCACTGAGTGAGAGATGTGAGGATGGTTGCTATGCTTGATTGTTTGACATCGTTATGACATGCATACCCCACCCCCATATTCCTTACACCATATATTAAAGGCACCTTAGTGTATTGTACGGTATGTTGTGCTAACTCTTTGGTTGCAGGTCCAGGTTCAGATATGGATTAGTATACCTATTGTTATTCTGTTTTGCTACTTATCGCTCATACCAGAATTTTGTCTGACCTAGAGTTTTATGTCCATTCTTATTACTCTGGGTGCTCTTAAATGGGCAGACTAGAGACAGGTTAGGTGGTATGCACGAGTAGTTGTACCGGAGACGAGCAGGAGGCTCCCACTTATGAAATATATATATATATATATATTCTCCCTGTGTCGCTGCTGGTCACTACTTTGGGAATTAGTAGTGTACCTTCCTTATTTGCTTTAGAGACAGTTTTCAAAAGTTGTAATAATGATGATATGGATAATAAGCTGTATATGGATTTTCCGCTGCTATGATGTTTAGTTTTCAGCTTATGCACTGTCTCGCCTGTTTTATGTCAAAGCATGTTATTATTATATTTTATTCCATGCGCTATGTGAAATTCTATAGATTCTTTGTTAGTCCACTGTTAAGTTTCCTTTCCTTCCCTTTCTTTAGCGACCGTCCCGTACTGTTTGGACATCGGCACAACGTACTTTCATTGGAAATGTTGGTTGGTGCGGGGCGGGCCGTCATAGTCTCACGGAAGAATAGTGTTTTCGAAAAACTTGGGATGCCTGAACTAGTCACTGGAATGAGAAATGAATTTGAAAAAAATAAAGAAAAATCAAAGATGCCTGCTGAGGATAGCGAAGATTATGTTGCAGAATTTGATGAACTTAGTGAAGATGATACTTTAAAAAATCAGGCAAAGGTGCTTTATAGATGAAGATTTAATTTTATGTTGGTAATTATAAACTAGCATCATTATTATTTTTTCATTGTTTTTGTGTGCGTATTTTAGAGAACCAAAAACGTTACAGTTACAAAGCCTCGGTCTGGACCAACAACTCGTTCACGACCCAATGTTGAATCAACAACTAATAAGAATGCAACTCTGAAGGTAGGGGAAAATCCAGTTTGTACACAAACTGATGATACACTATATACCGTTGAGTTACCACATAATGATAGAATAGGCACAATGGCTGCTTATTTGGCTATGCGAGAACGTCAGAAGAATAACAATAGTGGAAGTGCAAGTGTAAGTGTAAGGAATAAGGGAAGGGATAAGGTTGTTTTCGGAAATATCTCGACAAATATTGAAAACGAAGAAGACGAAGTAGAAGAAGCTGAAGGTACTATCTAATTGAGTTCTGATTTTAGTAGTTTAAGTTCTCATTTATGTTATGTATTGCCTTCTCATTACTATTGTATGTACTTTGTAACCGTAGTCAGAGCTTCCAGAAGGTTCAGGGGGAAAACAAAGATGGACGAAGTTCATTCAAGGCCATATGACAAAAGAGTTATAATCCAAATGGATAATCGGGGCCAACTTATTTCAGACGATGACCAAGTAATGTATGAACTGAGTTATTTTTTAGGAACACTGAAGAGGAGTGCTCCACTTACTTACAAGTCTTGGTTTGATGTTCCTTCAAATTTGAAAGGCATGTTGTGGAACTAAGTCAAGGAAATTTGAAAACTTAGCTGAATTTTACTTAAATATATGAAACTTGTCACATAAGTAGCATGAATGTTCTTTTTAATGTTTGATTTGTATTTAAGCAACGGTATATTATTCCAGTTGAATGTGAATTTTGGGCTTTGAGGTCAATTCGTAACGCTTGGAGGGATACAATAGTCGTATTAAAAAGGCACATTATACGGCTAATGAAACTGATGAAGAGAGGCTTGAAAATAGCCTGGACAAAATTCCGCTTGAGGATTTTAAAGTATTCTTGATATTTTGGGGAGATGAAAAAATTTAGGTATAATTTTAAGTTTTATCATAGAATTTTTCCCTTTATATTCATTCAAATCACACAGATAAGCATCTTTATTTCATATGTTTGTAGTCCAAGGCCCTTACATATTCTACAAATTGGAAATCATATACTGACACACACACTACTGGTCCAAAACTTCTTTCCCAAATTCGGCATAAGATGGTATATATTTTGCTTATTTTTATGGTTGGCTTGTTTAACATTATAGGTGATATGGAGGTATGCTTGTTTAAATCGAATGTTGTATCCTTGTTTAACTTATGAATAAATTACATATACCAATGAAGATTCAGATGGAGATGTTTTTTATTGTCTAACATTTTTAATATTAGTGATATATGTTTTGGAACAATTGGTTTGATATCCTTTTACTGTATTATTTTTTTGTATCAGTCCAAGGAATCAAATGGGGAGCTTTTTGTTAAAACTCGCAAACGGAAAAAAGGAAAGGTGTACAAGACTGATGCTTCAGTAAAGAACTACATAATTGTAAGAATTTTATTTTCTCTTCAACCAGATGTAAAAAAATGTTTCATTTTTCACATGATCAACATTATTGTAGAATTAGATCCTGTTTTGTTGAACGAGTTATGGCATAGTTGTGCTATGGCATAAATTTGCAACTGAAATGCAACTGAGGCATGCATGCCTACCATTTTGTGTTGAAAATGTAAATGAGGCATTGCCTCAGTTTGTAATCGTGGCATGCATGACTTTGGTTGTGCTGAAATAGTGCATTCACTGTGAAAACATTAGTTGTACTAAAGAGTTCATTGACGATGTCATTAAGCAAACCCCGACATGCACGTTTATATTGGGGATCTTTGTGTAACAATTGGTACTGAAGGCACTGAAACTGAACGCACACTTAGTCATTGATATTAGGGATCTTTGTGCAACAATTTGTAGTGAACATGAATTGATGTTTTTGTAAGTACGGTCTGTAAACATGAATTTACTGGCCATGCTTGTAAGTACTATTTGTGTTGCTTGTTAATCTGAGATGAGAAGTTCTTTGTTTAATTCAATGTGATATTAAATTTTGTAATGTTGCAGTATTTGATATCATGTTGCCATATCTATGATATATTGTTGTAGTTTGTGATTTTAAATGTTGCCATAGCTATGATATAGTGTTGCCATTGGATGGTTAAAATGTTGCCATAGATTAATGCATATGGGCCCCACAACAAGATTCCATGATCCTGTATTATAGCTACAACAGGATTCCATGAACTCGGGCTACAGATTTTGGTGGGCACCACATTTTTGTAAATTTATCACATGTTGAAACACCTGTATCGATGTTGCCTTTGGGTCACAAAGATGTTGCCTTCAAATCCAAGGCAACGCAACAAAAGGAAACACCGAGAAATAGTTGCCATAAATCATTTTTGGCCTATAGCAACATTTTTTGGCATACACTGCGTCACTTCTCTTATGTTGCAATAGGCAATTTGTGGCGTAGTGTTATGAGGTGTGATATGAAATAATTTGTGTAATGATGTGATAATAATAATTTGATGATGTATTTCTGTAAAAGATATTTAAGGTAATATCTAACTATTATGCATATACCTATACATTACAAATTATTTGAATCATACAAAGATAATGTTAATTTCTAGACTTTGATTAATTATACCAATGAAAGTGATTGAAAGAATAATAAAGATAAGAGTTAAATTAAAAATATTCATGTGAGGGAGTAAAATACTCAAAATAATTCTATGAGAAATATGGAGTTAAAAAATCTTAGTAGGGTACTTCTTATAGTAGAAATTGAAGATATTTTTAAAGATAATATACAAATTATATCATATAATGTAAACTATAAACATATATTCATAATAGTGTACATAAAAATTGATTTTAAAAATTTAAAATTCAGTTTATTATGAGATATACATTAATATTTATTATACAAATCAATATTAAATTTAAACTTTAGAAATCCAAACATATCAATTTTTTCTAAAGAACCATTTATATGTTAAAACTTTAAAAGAAACCTATAATTATAACAAAATTATTTTAATGAAATCTGGTAATATAAAGTAACATACAAATCTATAACTTCTTATATTAAACTACATATTTAAGACATAAAAATCATATATATATATATATCAAAATATTGAGTTAAATATACAAGTTTTATAAATTTTAGGAAATCAAAAATTAATATGAAGTTACAAATAATGTTTATGATAAAAAACCTAAAATTGTTATTATATGTGAAAAATATATAAGTTAAACTATTTATGTTTAAACTACATATGAAAGATATATAAATTTATATTTTATAATAGTATCAAATGTATGAATATTTTAAATTATCTATATTTTCATATCTATGAATTATATACTTTCAATGAACATAAGTAGATAATCAAAATTGATAACTAGAGTTTGAACTAATTTTCATACTTGAAAAGATGTCCTTTCAAACCAAATCAAAGAATAGTGATATTTAAAATTAAAATAAGAAAAGAGATAATTTTAATTAGATTGATATACATATGTATACTGTGGTGTATTAACATATGAACCAAAGTATCTTAGAATTATAAAAGGGATGAATTTCTATACCTAACTATGTGCATAGACTTATACATTCCTAAATTCTATGATAATTATGAAATAATTGTAAGGCGTACCTATTTTTGCAATCCTTCTGTAACAACCCGGAAAATCAGAACCAATTTAAAATTTTTATTTTGGCAATTTTAATGAATTTTGAATATTTAAAATGAATTATATTAAATAATAATGACTAGAAATTTATTTTGAATAGAATTAGAATGTATATATTTATTTAAATCAAAGTTAGAATATAAACATTTATTTTAATTATAAAAGCAATTGAAAATGGCGCGATAGTTTGAAAATTCGATTTCAAATTTCAAATGGATGTACAAGATTCAAAATAAACCAGATTTTAGTGAAACCCGAAATATTTGAATCTGTTTGAAAATATCTTTGCAACGAATCTGAAAAATCCAAATTTCATAGCGAGAATAAAAAGTTACGTCTAGTTGAAAATTCAGAATAGTCGCTATGGAATTTAGCCCTTAAAAATAGCGATTTTTCAAACGAGCTTCATTTTTGACGAGACCACTTTTGTTGGATTTGGAATGTCAAATTATTGCTGGATTCCAATTTTCATAATTTTTGGAATCAACATGTGAGCGTGGCAGATTTAAACGTGTTTGGTCAATTCAGTTCGAATTTAATTGACTGGAAAATGACCGCTTTTCAAACGGTCTCCAAATTCGACGAAGTTAGTTTTGTTGGGACCATATCATCAAAACATAGCTAGATTTATTTTTCTGTAATTTTTGGAGTCCGTATGTGGCCCCGGTAAATTAAAATGTACGTTAAAATCGAATTTGAAGGTTATATTAATTTATATTTTAATTTCAACAAAAACTGAACGAAACAGCCGAATTGGCTCGCGAAACATATCCCACATTGTTCGGAATGGGGGTAATTTGCTAGGGGCGACAGTCGTTGGGTTCGATTTGGAGTTCAAAAGAAAAATAACTTTTTGAAATTAAATTATAATAAATATATATATTTATTAATCTTAGTCAACCCCTTTTACTCTTTCTCCCTCCCCTGTCATTCGTTCCTGATCGAAGAAAAAAAAACGAAGGCCGCGATCCACGCTGCCTCACCGGAGCTCACAGCCGCCGCCTCGGCCGGAACCCCCTCCCCCTCCGCCTCTCTGGCCACCTCCCTCCACCTTAAAACCCCCAAATTGGTTTAAGCCTCCAAACCGCCTACTCCACGTCTGAAACCGCCTCCGGCCACCTCTGGCTCCTCCTCCGACCAACTGCCGCGTTCCTCCCTCCCCGCGCCGACTCGGGCCCGCCTTAGCACCACCTCCTCCTCCACTTAAAACCAAAACCCTAAAAACTCTGTCAGCCCTCACCCCCTCAAAAAACCAAAGAAGAAAGTGAGTTTTTTCTTTATTTATTTATTATGAAGTAATTAGTTTTTTTATGTTAATTATAAAAAAAATGTAAAGATACGATTTTTATATGAGTGAAATCAATGTAAAGATGCGATTTTTATATGAGTGAAATCAATGTAAAGATGCGATTTTTATATGAATGAAATCATTTTAAAGATTTGATTTTTATATATTAAAACATTGGTTTTAAAAATCTGATTTGAATAGAATAGAGTAAAAAAAGATTAGATTTTTAGAAATATAAAGATTAGATTTTTAAATTATAAAAGATAAGATTTTTAAAATATAAAATTTGATTTTTAAATATGAATAGCGAAATAAAAATATTATTTTTAGAAGACAAAAATATTATTTTTAGTTTGATAAAAATATAATTTTTATCATAGGTATGAAATATTATTTTGAGTAGGATAAAAATAGAATATTTACATATGTAGCAGAAATAAAAATTCGATTTTTATATATGAACTAGCGATATAAAAATATAATTTTTATATAGAAAGTAGCACTGTAAAAATTTGATTTTTATAATGTAGATTTGAAATAAAAATATGATTTTTATTATATATATAACGATATAAAAATATGATTTTTAATGTAAAACATCATATTAAAAATGTGATTTTTACTATGAACAGCGTGAAAAAGGAATGCTTTGACATTACGGGAAAATCCAAATGGTTTATAAATTCAGAAAAGCATGGTGGAGTGGATCTCAAAGGTGAGAACTTCTTAATTTAATATATTTTCTAGTTAAATATATATACTAGGATGCAGATGGTGCTTAGTAGCACCCGACACCTTTTTTTGAAACAATGTTTGTTTGGTTGTTTGGTTGATGGGATTATTTGTTTGGATTTGGTTGTTTAGTTGAATGAATTGATTAGAATTTGGTATGTACATGGCGTGAGCCATTAGTAGGCGAGGGATAAGGCTAGATCTTATTTCAGTTCTAGTATCGCGCCGTTGTGTTGCCGAAATTTTCTAAAAATGTTAGAAAAATAAAAATATCATTTTTATTGTATAAATGAACTGAATAAAATATTCATGTGTTTAAATAAATATTTTATAGTTAAAAATATAATTTTTAATGTGCATATGAATAAAATAAATATACATTTACAAATCGAATGATTTGTTTACGTACACACATTTGACTAATAGTGATTAGGACAATATATTTTACACATCGCCCAACTGCACAAATAATAATCAGTGTTTGTTGTTTGAAAACACCACACGGGTATTAGGATGATATTGGACATACACTAATCCCAATATTTAGTTTTATGTCAATCGATGGGTTGACAAACTATTGTAAGCGTTAATTATTTATATTTAATGCTTATGCAGTTGTGTAATGCACTCTGGATGATGGTTGACAGTGTTTGATGATTGTTGTGTACATGTGTGTATGAAATCCATATAAATAAAATTATATGATAATTGACTGTGTTTGATTCCAATTCGGAAAGAACGAATATTTTAAATTAAAGAATATTTTAAAATGACAAGTAATAAATATTTTAAAATAACTAATATTTTAAAATAATATTCAGAAATGGATCAAAATATGATTTCATGTCTGATTTAGGATGGACACGAATATATTTAAATATATAAAGCCGTGTTGATTAAATTAACGTTATTTTTACTTGAACGATATTTATATCAATTTTATTCATTTTTATCATGAATATCGAAAAGGAAGTGATTTCAAAATCTAATGTTTTGAAAATACTATCATTTATATATTAATGATATGGAATATTCAATTTTGATTTAAAATTGAATATGAAGTTGAAATCGTTTTGAAACCGAATTTAAAACAATTTATAAAATACATTTTAAATGAAAATCAACGAAGTATATATTATATATATTTAATCGCCTGAATAGAACGCGTCGCGCCATGGCAATTCACGAATTTCTACCATTGACTTCGAATGGACATTACGGGAGATCCGACCGTCGTATTCTCCTAAAACCGGAACCGTTGGGTTCGTATCGAAAAGGGCTTTCCAAGAAAATAAGGAATTTGAAATCAAACGGATGGATTTGGAATTATGCCCAAATCAAATTTGGAAAAGGTCGTTGTAAGTGCAGTTCGATGACCGTTTATGGAAATTCAATGTACAGGCCTTGATAAATTTATTAAAAATATCAATAATTTGTGTAAAATCATAAAAAATGATTTGGAAAGAATTTGGGTGAAAAATTTCATCTTTGTAAAGATAAAATATATTTTTATCAAAATGAACTAGTTATGAACTAGATGTATAATCCAATTTTTTGAAATAAATAAACTGGATTTGAAATAGTTTTAAAATAACCAGAATTTCCAACATATGAATTGGTATAGATTTGAATCGAAATTATCTTCAGAATATTTCGATATTGGATTCCGTGATTATACAGATATTGTAGAGGAATTTGGAAGATATATATATCGTTATTCCCAATACGATATTTGTTGATTTCAGAATTTGATATTGAATATAAGCCGATATAATTTCTATTCAGAGCCTTGTATTTTAGATCAAATGGGATATTGTGTTCTTCATGAATGGTGTCTTCATTAACACTGTTCTTAAACCGAGTTGAGAAAAGAATAAATCTTTTCAGTAAGATTTAGTGAAAATTTTCCAATTGTTTAATATTTAATTGGAATTGAATGAAAAAATTGGATTTTGGGTTTGTAGTGAATGGTATCTTCATTAACACTGTTCTTAAACCCCGTGTGAAAAGAATAAATCTTTTAAATAAGATTATTGGAGTTTCCAGTTATATTTAGTAACTGGAATAAAATGGAATGTAAATTGGGTTTATTGTGAACCGTGTTTTAATGACATTCGTTCTTTAACCCGATTTATAGTAAAATGTGATTTGGAATTTATAAATATTTTAATTAAGATTTAGGGAAAATTTTCCAAAGGGAAGTTTTCCAATTTAATACAATAAATTGGAATGGAATGGAATTTGATTGGATAATAATCAAAGTGAACTTCTGTGGAGGAAACTGTTAATATTTATGGAATTTAAAAGGCTTTGCCATTATTCCATTTATATTATTGGTTAGATTAGGAAGTTTATATCGATTATGTATATTGATCTATTTTCCGTGAAGATTCCATAATTAATGGAATGGGATTTCTGGTTTATCATGAACTGTGTTTTAAATGACATTAGTTCTTTAACATAGTTAAAGATAAGATTAATTTCTTAACTTTGAATAATCATTAGGTAATATTTTTGAGATGAAAACTGAAGGGGAGTTTTAATGAATCTTTCACTAGATTGAAATGGGAATTGATAATTTAAATTATCAAATTTGTTAAATGATCGAGAATGGAGTATCACCAGTTTTGCTCCTAGCGGTAGTTAAATCTTTAATTAGATTTGAACATGAAATGGTAATTAAATTTACCGATAAAACTGTGGTGTTAGATATGGATTATTACCAGTTTTTCTCTAGGGGATGAATAGGTTGGGATTGGGAAATTGAACAAATGATTACTTCGGTAAAGTGCGCTAATCCCGACTAGTTTGGATAAACCATAATTTGGTTTGAATTGATATCCAAAGGAAGATTAAATAATAAATTTAAAGAATTTATCTTTGATAAAATTAACGGGTACCTTTCCCAAAGTAAAAAATATTTGAATAAAGGAATATTCTGAATTGGAATGAGGCGTATGTTGTGTTTTTATAGCAATTATTTATTATATACGCGAGTTACTTAGAAAGACTGGGTTTATCCCATTCTGAATTACTGGATCGACGATGAAGACGGTGGTTGAAGACCGGAGGTCTTCACGTCGTTTGGATGATTACTGATGTCTTCATTGGGCTGTACACCCAGGACAAGGTAATAAGTGGTGATGGTCCATACGTACTTGGAGATCGAGCGGATATGCGAGAACCTCTCTCCTGTATTGGACATATGGGACGAGGAATAAGGTGCCTCCGGTTTCATTCAGATCTAGATAAATGGATGTGTGTCTGATATCGGATTTCATTTTGTGTGATTGATAGACATCAGTCGCATGGTGTGAATTTATTGTGTGGCATGCTGAGATGCAAAGGATCAAGGCTTTTGTTGAAAAGCAGAGTCTTGTGGTTTATGACCAAAGCATGACTTTAATATTGCATAGCGTTAATTCGCGAGCCTCATACCCCGGTGTAAACCAGAAACGGGAGGGCACTTCAGGTAGCGCATGTGTTTTGTAACACCCCGGATTTCCTGTTAACTGTAAATTAACAAATTAAAGTATAATTAATTCTAAATGAAAGAATTAAGGGAAACGGGTTACGCCATTGCGTTCGTCTCATAATTCTTCTTGAGATAGAGTTCGAGTTTGCGTAAATCGGACTCCGTATGAAGGAGTTATGACCTCCGGAAGTTTCAGAATTCGATTTAAAATTCAAACAGCTCAAAAACGGGGCCAAATTCGAATTTCAAAGGCACAGGCAGGCTGGGCGGGAAAATTCCCGCCTAGGCTAGGAGGTCGACTATGTAGTCGACCCCCCCAACCAGGTCGACACTATAGTCGACCTACTCAGGTCGACTATGTAGTCGACCTGCTTGGCCGACCTGACCTGCCTGGTCTGGTCCTGGCTCAATTTTTGGGGCTTGGCTGTGTCACTAGGGCTTGCGTGTCGCTTTCTGATTGGCTTCTCTTGAGATGGATGGCCTTGATTAACTCTAGCTTCATCGACGGGTCTAATCAATTTGAAATTCTATATAAACAACTCTAGTCTCAACCTAATTCACACAAACAATAGAGAACTAAAGCCGTCATGCTGCTGGGAAGAAACTAGGAGTGGCCGTCAGTTAGAGAAAGCTTAGAGACAAGCAAAAATTAAAGTTAGAACACAAATCAAACAACTTTAGTCTACCCAAAGGAAAGCATTTCAAATTCAGAACTCAGAATCCAAAATTCAAGTTCGTCGTTTGTTGTAAGTATAGTGATTTTTCGGATGTGAATAAAAGTTAGGATTTGATTCGATGTAAAATGGAAATGGAATTGTGCTATTGTATAACGACGATGTAAATTCATATCTATGTGTTGTAATGATTGTGGTATTGTGACGTTTGTGGTATAATTGACTTGATATTGGATCCGTTAGAATGTTTGTGGATTAATCTAGTTGATGTTGGATCTATTCAAATTCACATACAAGTTATTTGGCTCATATCTATACCTATATGTTTAGGCGATTATGACTAGTTATATGTTGTACAATGGAACCTTTATGCCTAAATGATTATGTTCATATGCATGCCCATATGTTTATACAAAAGTTGCAAGTTTATATATGTTTATAATTGGATCCATGTCAAGATCCACTTTAATACATGTTTCATGTTGTAATTAGACATATGATTGGATCTAGTTTACATCCTTGCGATGAAATTATACATACTTTATGGACTTGTCATATGCTAGTTATGTTCAATGTTATGCCTAGATCTAAACATGTTTAGGCTTATGTTGTCTAAATCATATGCTAATTTATGTGACACCTATTTGGTTAGATCCCTATTTCAATGCAAGTTCACATATATGTAAGTTGATTTAGGCTATGTTGCAAATTCACATGTATGTTGATTTAGTCTGCGTTGCAAGTTCACACCTATGACATTCATGTTGACTATTTTGCAAGTTCACACCTATGATGTTCATATTGACTATGCCAAAAATGCTAAGTTTACACATATGTCATGTCTATGTTTATGAATCCCTTATGCCAATTTTGTGTACGCTAAACTAGGCTAAGTTTTTTGCCTAATATTATATGTTAAAAATCATGCAAACATAAAATTAGGCTAAGATTGTTAGCCGAATATTTAGACGGGGTAAAGTTGGGAAAATCTGGAAATTATATGAATTGGCATGTTTGTCACATGCCGAAATTGGTGGCATTTAAACGGTATAAATCCTTATAACAAAAATGTTAAACTTGGAAAGTGGGCCATGACATTTAATTTACATATAACAAGTAATAAAGACAAATATGTAAATTTAGAAAATATGAATATGCTTAACACGAGGTTGGATTGAGTTGTGATGTAAACCTGCCCGGACCCGCCCGACTGTCCAGTAGTCACAACAATACCTATCCATTGTGAGAGGTTAAGCATTGAGCCCAATAAGGACCCGAGGTTAGACTGAGTTACGGTGTAAATCTGCCGGGAACCGACCGGGACATCCAGTAAACGTAACAATACTTGTCTAATGTCAGTGGTCGATGCTTTAAAAAGCTAAGGACAGACAGTCAGGATGGTAGGGTTAAGTTAACTAAAACACTTAACCAATTCAACATGTTAATTAAACTGATGGTTGGGGTTAGTTAAATACAAATACTTAACCACTTAACATGTTTGACTAGAAAACCCAAGTAACGGGGACGTATTTCAGTAGTAATCCAATTAGGTATCATGGCACCCTGAAACTAGGCAGGGTGGGGCACGATTACTGGGCTGATTGTAAGCGGTCAAAGCAATGGCGGTGGGTGAAACAGTGTGGGTTCTAATGGAGTGCGGGCGTGCACACACTTCGGAGCAGACAAACAGGGCACTGGGGGCACCAGTAGTATACCCTATGCATTCTAGGATTATGTCGGGCCACCACCATGGGACCTGATACACCCTATGGTGGGACCAGCATAGGTATCTACACTCACTGGGGGACGGCCGAACACAGATGATTATGCGAGTAGGAGCCGATCTTTAAAAAGGGGATCACTTCACCCTGACCATGGGGTGCCAGTTGGGACAGTACAAGTAGGTGTAGAGATATAGTGTGTGGTGCGATAGTATATTCGATTCAAACTGCTTTATCTTAGTCTATGATACTTTCCTATTTCCAGTTTATACTTATCATTCCCATTTTCTTATTCTCATACCGAAGAGTCACTAGACTTAGCAGGCTTTATGTCTAACCCTATTTTCTTTCGTCTTCTTTTCTTCCGCCCCCCCCCCCCCCCCCCAGGTCCATAGGGAGGAAACAACCAAGCTTAGTCAGACTCTTTGCAAGCTTCAAGATAGTAGATGTACGGTTTGGACTCTCTTTCCTTGGCTATGGCTATTGGACACAATCATGGGGATTTATGCAGTTTTTAGTTATGTTTTATGCTTCTTTATTTAATAACCAAGACAGAAATGATGATGTAATGTTTTGGAAGTTGTTATGTGATAGTTATGGAAATGTTTTGTATGAACACGTATTTATGAAATAAAAGTCCGTTTGTTTTCCACTGCTTAAATATATGTGTTTATATATCTGTCTTGTGTTTATCTGTGACTTTTACTTACAAACCTCCACCAAAGTTAATGCATTCCCTTTGTGAGTGACCTTAATGGAGGGTGGGGTGTTTCATGTTTCCTTCTAGCTAGGAGTGGTGTCAGGGTTTTGCAAGCCCACACATTTTACTTATGTGGATTATGGATAGCGAGGCACCTCGGTTATATCGGTCGCTGCGGTGCCGATGGATGGTTTGGTCAATATATGACCAGTTTACGCCCCATAGGGCGGGGAAACGTATTGATCATGCATTTTAATCCACTCCGTGTGGACCCACCCTGAAGATCCAAGGGCCCACCTAAGTTTGGGTCCTGATACACGGGCTAGAGCGTCTTGAAGTGATAAGGTTGATCCCTTGCCTTGGTTCACAGATGGAAATCCAACTTCCAATACGTGACATTTCAGTTTGATTGTAGAGCCTCGTATTGGCGACATGATATATAGCACTCATGCCGTCTATAATTGATACATTTATATTTGAAGTTGTTTTATACACTATGCACTTATAATAGTATCAAATTATTTGGTTTAAACGTACCAAGCATGCTTGGCTATCATAAGGGAAAACCCTATCCTCCGGCTTGCGTTGCATTGTGTGATGGGACCTGGGTCTTATAATAGCTTCTTTTTTCCAAAAAAGCATTGTGCTATTTGTTTTATGCACTGGTATTCTCGTGAGGAAACCCGTTCCGTGCTATACTGCATGGTCCCTTGATTTACTTTATTTTAAAGTAAAGAATAAATAACTGTTTTAGTTCTCACACTAGTCACATGACTGACCTGGAGTTTATTGTTTTAACCTAAACTCTGGTTGCCACTATTTTCCATATGGGAAGCTAGTAGTTTTGGTTTTGCAGATTTATATTCACAGGATACTCGTTTACAGCTGGAATGATATTCGGAAAGCTCTGTATTTATGTATCTCTTTCGGTTGTGTTTTGTATTATTTTCCGCTGCATTGTAATTTGTAAATCTCTGATATTTATTTGATGTATAATATTAATTCATATTCTGTATATTCTTGTACTCTGATGTAAATTGTTTTAATAAGTAATGTAATGCTCTTCTGTTTCTGTTCTGATTTGTCACGTTTTCAACTCAACCCGGGCTTTCCTTTACAGGGAAGTTCGGGTCGTTTCAACTGGTATCAGAGCTTTGGTTTACAGAGCTTGAGAACAAGACACACTAGAACCAAACGAAAGAATTCATCAGAGATTGGATAGGTAATATCCAATAAGAATGACTTGTTAGAGATAGGATCAGTAGTATCCTAGAACGAGTGTGAAGAGTAATGTTTTTAAAATAAAAGAAAAAACAAATTTTGTTTTGAAAATCTTAACTGTTTTATACGTATTTGAATATTTATTTTATATTGAATTTGGACAATCGAGTATATAAAGATTTTGCATATACGGCTTGCAAACGTATATTCGAAGTTTTAATAACTAGATAGATACAAAATCACACTCTAGTCGCCTATAGATGGTTCTGATGATCGCTATAGCATCATCAGATTCTATATTCGAGTTTCGAAAGTGGGATATCTATGTATTTCCAATTGACTAGTGTGAGAACCAAAACTAGATAGAATATATTGTTGTGACTTAGCATCAAAAATGGATTTATATATATATATATATATATATATATATACATACATACATATAAGTTATGTTTTTGAAACAATAATCAACTAATTGATTGTTGATTGTGTTGTTTGATTATTGGTTTTATTAATTAAAATTTTGAACCAATAAGCCAAATCAATTCAAATATTGAACTGAGTTGCAAATTGTTTGGAAAAATTCCATGCATGTACATATATATGTGTGAACATGTCATTGCAAGGAGGCTAGAGAAGAGGAATAAATTTGTATGCCCGACAAATAGGTACATGTTTACAAATTTATTGGGTTTGGATGATTTTATGAGCCGATTGTCTAGCCACTTGGCTTTTTTTTTCTTATTTCTGGATGATGAGGGCCCTGCGTGGCTAATTGGGGTTTTAAATGTCTCCCCGTACAAATGAGGTTATGGCGAAATTTCTCAATAATTTAGGTTGTTAGCCAAAATTTTGAAGTATTGAAAATTCTTAGAAACTGAAAATTTGAAGAATGAATGCCAGAATGGAAGTTCATTTAATTAATTAAACAACTTTCAACTACGTTCCTTTTTTAGGCCGAAAAGATTTAAGTGGGGGAGATTGTAACAACCTGAAAAATCAGAACCAATTTAAAATTTTTATTTTGGCAATTTAAATGAATTTTGAATATTTAAAATGAATTATTTTAAATAATAACAACTAGAAATATATTTTGAATAGAATTAGAATGTATATATTAATTTAAATCGAAGTTAGAATATAAATATTTATTTTAACTATAAAAGGAATTGTAAATGGCGTGGTAGTTTGAAAATTCGATTTCAAATTTCAAATGGATGTACAGGATTCAAAATAAACCGAATTTTAGTGAAACAGTAATATTTGAATCTGTTTGAAAATATCTTTCCAAAGAATATGAAAAATCTAAATTTCATAGTGGGAATAAAAAGTTATGTTCAATTGAAAATTCTGAATAGTCGCTATGGAATTTAGCCCTTAAAAATAGCGATTTTTCAAACAACCTCCGTTTTCGACGAGACCACTTTTGAAGGATCCGGAATGTCAAATTATAGCTGGATTCCAATTTTCATAATTTTTTGAATCAATATGTGAGCATGGCAGATTTAAACGTGTTTGGTCAATTTAGTTTGAATATAATCGACTGGAAAATGACCATTTTTCAAACGGTCTCCAAATTCGACGAAATTAGTTTTTTTAGGACCGTATCATCAAAACATAGCTAGATTTATTTTTCTGGAATTTTTGGAGTCTGTATGTCGCCCTGGTAAATTAAAATGTTCGTTAAAATCAAATTTGAGCGTTATATTAATTTATATTTTAATTTCAACCAGAACTGAACTAAACGGCCGAATTGGCTTGCGAAACGTATCTCATTGTGTTTAGAATGCGGATAGTTAGCTAGGGGCGATAGTCGTTGGGTTCGATTTGGAGTTCAAAAGAAAACGTAGCTTTTTGAAATTAAATTATAATATATATATATATATATATATATATATATATATTTATTAGTCTTAGTCAACCCCCTTTTTACTCTTTCTCCCTCCCCCATCATTCGTTCCTGATTGAAGAAAAAAAAATGGAGGCAGCGATCCATGCCGCCTCGCCGTAGCTCGCCGCCGCCGCCTCGGCCGGACCCCCCTCCCCCGCCTGCGCTTGACCCCTTCCCCTCACTCTGCCTCTCTGGCCACCACCCTCCACCTTAAAAACCCAAATTGGTTTAAGCCTCCAAACCGTCCATGCTATGCCTGAAACCGCCTCCGGCCACCTATGGCTCCTCCTCCGACCAACTGTTGCGTTCCTCCCTCCCCGCGCCGCCTCTGGCCCGCCTCAGCACCACCTCCTCCTCCACTTAAAACCAAAACCCTAAAAACTCCGCCAGCCCCCCCCCCCCCCCCTCCTTAGAAAACCGAAGAAGAAAGTGAGCTTTTCCTTTATTATGAAGTAATTAGTTTTTTATGTTGATTATAAAAAAAATGTAAAGATGCGATTTTTATATAAGTGAAATCAATGTAAAGTTGTTATTTTTATATGAGTGAAATCAATGTAAAGATGCAATTTTTATATGAATATAATTATTTTAAAGATTCGATTTTTATATATTAAAACATTGGTTTTAAAAATCTTATTTGAATAAAATAGAATAAAAAGATTAGATTTTTATAAATATAAAGATTAGATTTTTAAAATAGAAAAGATAAGATTTTTAAAATATAAAAATTTTATTTTTAAATATAAATAGTGAAATAAAAATATTATTTTATTAGACAAAAATATTATTTTTAGTTTGATAAAAATATAATTTTTATCATAGGTATGAAATATTATTTTGAGTAGGATAAAAATAGAATTTTTATATATGTAGTAGAAATAAAAATTCGATTTTTATACGTGAACTAGCGATATAACAATATAATTTTTATATGGAAAGTTGCGTTGTAAAAATCTGATTTTTATAATGTAGATTTGAAATAAAAATATGATTTTTATTACATATATATAACGATATAAAAATATGATTTTTAATGTATAAACATCATATTAATAATGTGATTTTTACTATGAACAACGTGAAAAAGGATTGTGTTGGCATTACGGGAAAATCCAAAAGCTTCAGAAATTCAGAAAAGAATGGTGGAGTGGATCCCAAAGGTGAGAACTTCTCACTTTAATTTATTTTCTAGTTAAATATATATACTAGGATGTGGACGATGCTTAGTAGCACCCGACACCTTTGTTTGAAACCATGTTTGTTTGGTTGTTTGGTTGATGGGATTATTTGTTTGGATTTGGTTGTTTGGTTGAATGAATTGATTAGAATTTGATAAGTACATGGCGCGAGCCATTAGTTGGCGAGGGATAAGGCTAGACCTTATTTCAGTTCTAGTATCGCGCCGTTGTGCTGCCGAAATATTCTAAAAATGTTAGAAAAATAAAAATATCATTTTTATTGTATAAATGAACCAAATAAATATTTATGTGTTGAAATAAATATTTTATAGTTAAAAATATAATTTTTAATGTGTTTATGAATAAAATAAATATTCATTTACAAATCAGACATTTTGTTTATGTACACACATTTGACTAATATTGATTGGGACGATATATTTTACACATCGCCCAACTGCCCAAATAATAATCAGTGTTTGTTGTTTGAAAACCTCACACGGGTATTGGGATGACATTGCACATACACTAATCCCAATATTTTGTTGTATGTCAATCGATCGGTTGACAGATTGTTGTAAGCGTCAATTATTTATATTTAACGCTTATGTAGATGTGTAATGCATTCTGGATGATGGTTGACAGTGTTTGATGATTGTTGTATACATGTGTGTATGAAATCCATATAAATAAAATTATATGGTAATTGACTGTGTCTGATTCCAATTTGGAAAGAATGAATATTTTAAATTAAAGAATATTTTAAAATGACGAGTAATAAATATTTTAAAGTAACAAATATTTAAAATAATATTCAGAAATGGATCAAAATATGATTTTGATGTCCGATTTGGGATGGACACGAATATATTTAAATATATAAAGCCGTGTTGATTAAATTAACGTCATTATGATGCAAACAATATTTATATCGATTTTATTCATTTTTATAATGAATATCAAAAAGGAAGTGATTTCAAAATCTAATGGTTTGAAAATATTATCATTTGTATATTAATGATATGGAATATTCAATTTAGATTTAAAATTGAATACGAAGTTGAAATCATTTTGAAACCGAATTTAAAATGATTTATAAAATACGTTTTAAACGAAAATCGATGAAATATATATAATGTATATATTTTATATATATTTATTGGCCTGAATATAACGCACCGCGCCGCTGCAGTTCGCGAATTTCGACCATGGACTTCGAATGGACATTACGGGAGATCCGACCATCGAATTCTCCTAAAACCGGAACCGTTGGATTTGTATCGATAAGGGATTTCCAATGAAAATAAGGAATTTGAAATCAAACGGTTGGATTTGGAATTATGTCCAAATCAAATTTGGAAAAGGTCATTGTAAGTGCAGTTCGATGACCGTTAATGGAAATCAAATGTACGGGCCTTGATAAAATTATTAAAAATATCAATAATTTGTGTAAAATCATAATAAATGATTTAGAAAGAATTTGGGTGAAAAATTCCACATTTGTAAAGATAAAATATATTTTTATCAAAATGAACTAGTTATAAACTAGAATTGTAATCAAATATTTTTAAATAAATAAATTGGATTTGAAATGGTTTTAAAAATAACCAGAATTTCCAATACATGAATTGGAATAGATTTGAATCGAAATTATCTTCAAAATATTGCGATATTGGATTTCACGATTATACAGATATTGTGGAGGAATTTGGAAGATATATATCGTTATTCCCAATATGATATTTGTTGATTTCAGAATTTGATATTGAATATAAGTCGATATAATTTCTATTCAGAGCCTTGTATTTGATATCAAATGGGATACTGGGTTTTTTGTGAATGGTGTCTTCATTAACACTATTCTTAAACCCAGTTGAGAAAAGAATAAAAAAATTCAGTAAGATTTAGTGAAAATTTTCCAATTGATTAATATTTAATTGGAATTGAATGAAAGAATTGGATTTTGGGTTTGTCGTGAATGGTGTCTTCATTAACACTGTTCTTAAACCCTGTGTGAAAAGAATAAATCTTTTAAATAAGATTATTGGATTTTCCAGTTAGATTTAGTAACTGGAATAAAATGGAATGTGAATTTGGTTTATTGTGAACTATGTTTTAGTGACATTCATTCTTTAACTGATTTACAATGAAATGCGATTTGGAATTTATAAATCTTTTAATTAAGATTTAAGGAAAATTTCCAAAGTGAAGTTTTCCAATTTAATGTAATAAATTGGAATGAAATGGAATTCGATTGGATAATAATCGAAGTGAGCTTCTGTGGAGGAAGACTGTTAATATATATGGAATTTAAAAGGCATTGTCGTTATTCCATTTATATTATCGGTTGGATACGGAAGTTTATATCGATTATATATATTGATTTGTTTTCCATGAAGATTCCATAATTAATGGAATGGGATTTTGGATTTACCATGAACTGTGTTTTAAATGACGTTAGTACTTTAACTTAGTTAAAGATAAGATTAATTTCTTAACTTTGAATAATCATTAGGTAATGATTTTTGAGATTAAAACTGAAGGGGAGTTTTAATGAATCTTTAATTAGATTGAAATGGAAACTGATAATTTAAATTATCAAATTTAGGAAATGATCGAAAATGGAGTATCACCAATTTTGCTCCTAGCGATAGTTAAATCTTTAATTAGATTTGAATGTGAAATGGTAATTAAATTTACAGATAACGCCGTGGTGTTAGATATGGAGTATTACCATTTTTGCTCTAGGGGATGAATAGGTTGTGATTGGGAAATTAAACAAATGATTACTTTGGTATGGTCGCTAATCCCGACTAGTTTGGATAAACCCTAATTTGGTTTGAATTGATATCCTAAGGAAGATTAAAGAATAAATTTAAAGAATTTATCTTTGATAAAATTAATGTGACCCTTTCCCAAAGTATAAGAATATTTGAATAAAGGAATATTCTGGATTGGAATAAGGAATATGTTGTGTTTATATAGCACTTGTTTATTATATACGCGAGTTATTCAGAAAGACAGGGTTTATCCCATTCTGAATAAATGGATCGACGATTAGTAGACGATGAAGATGGTGGTTGAAGACCGGAGGTCTTCACATCGTTTGGATGATTACTGATGTTTTAACTGGGCTATACACCCAAGACGAGGTAATAAGTGGTGATCGTCCAGACGTACTTGGAGAACAACTGGATATGCGAGAACCTCTCTCCTGTATTGGACATATGGCGTGAATTGCCTGTTTTTCATGATGAGATGCAAAGGATCAAGGCATCTATTGAAAAGAAGAGTCTTGTGGTTGATGATCAAAGAACGGCTTCAATATAGCATAGCTTTGTGTATAGCGTTAATTTGCGAGCCTCACACCCCAGTGTGAACCATAAATGGGAGAGGACTTCAGGGAGGGAATGTGTTTCCTTCTAGCTAGGAGTGGTTTCAGGGTTTTGCAAGCCCAGACGTTTTACTTATATGGATGATGGATTGCGAGTTGCCTCGGTTATATCGGTCACTACGGGGCCAATGGATGGTTTGGTCGATATATGACCAGTTTACGCCCCATAGGGTGAGGAAACGTATTGTTCATGCGTTTTAATCCACTCCGTGTGAACCGGCCCAGATGATCTAAAGGCCCACCTGAGTCTAGGTCCTAAGACACGGGCTAGAGGATCTCAAAGTGGTAAGGACGATCCCTTGCCTTGGTTCACAAATGGAAATCCAACTTCCAATACGTGTCATTTCGGTTTTGATTGTAGAGCCTAGTATTAGCGACATGATATATGGTACCCATACCGTCTATGATTGATACATTTACATTTGAAGTTGTTTTATACACTATGCACTTATAATAGTATCAAATGATTTGTTTTAAACGTACCAAGCATGTTTGGCTACTATAAGGGAAAACCCTATCCTCCGGCTTGCGTTGCATTGTGTGATGGGACCTAGGTCTTATAATAGCTCCATTTTTCTAAAAAGCATTGCACTGTATGTTTTATGCACTGGTATTCTTGGGAGGAAACCCGTTCCGTGCTGTAGGCGTGGTCCCTTGATTTACTTTATTTTAAATTAAAGATTAAATCACTGTTTTCGTTCTCACACCACTCACATGACTGACCTGGAGTTTATTGTTTTAACCTAAACTCTGGGTGCCTCTATTTTCCACACGGGCTGCTAGTAGTTATGGTTTTGCAAATTTATATTCACATGATCCTGGTTAACAGCTGGAATGACATTCGGAAAGCTCTGTATCCGCGTAACTCTTTCAGTTGTGTTTTGTATTATTTTCCGCTTCGTTGTAATTTGTAAATCTTTGTTATTTATCCGATGTATAATATTTATTCATACTCTGTATATTCTTGTACTCTGGGGTAAATTATTGTAATAAGCAATCAAATGTTCTTCTGTTTGATTTCTGATTTGTCATGTTCTCAACTCAATCCGGCCTTTCCTTTACAAGGAAGTTCGGGTCGTTTCAGCTGGTATTAGAGCTTTGGTTTACAGAGCTAGAGAACAAGATACACTAGAACCAAATGAAAGAATTCATCTGAGATTGGATTAGTAATATCCAATAAGAATTAATCATTAGAGATTGGATAGGTAGTATCCTAGAACGAGTGTGAAGAGTAGTGTTTTTAAAATAAAAGTGAAAACAAATTTTGTTTTGAAAATTTTAACCGTTTTATACGTATTTGAATATTTATTTTATATTGAATTTGGACAATCGAGTATATAAAGATTTTGCATATACGCCTTGCAAATGTATATTCGAAATTTTAATATAGTTAGATATAGAATCACATCTAGTCGCCCGGAGATGGTTCTGATTATCACTATAGCATCATCAGATTCTATATTCGAGTTTTGAAAGTGGGATTTCTATATATTTCTATTTGACCGGTGTGAGAACCAAAACTAGATAGAATATAGTGTTGTGACTTGGCATCAAAAATGGATTTTTATATATAAAAAACTTATGTGTTTGAAACAATAATCAACTAATTGATTGTTGATTGTGTAGTTTGATTATTGGTTTTGTTAATTAAAATTTTGAACCATTAAGCCAAATCAAGTCAAATATTGAATTGAGTTTGTTATCCATGAATTTTGGTACAATATGGATCAGTCAAGTTGCTCAAGAATGGATCGGTCTGCTTCGTCTAGATTGGATCAACCTAATCGAAAAAGATTGATCGGTCTGCTTGTGTAATGGTGGATTGGTCTACTTCGTGATAGAGTGGATTGGCCTCAGCTGACTTGGATTGGACCGGACTGTTGCATTATGATTTGAATCGGCTCATTAAGATTTGGACCGGGTATAAGTACATTACAACTGGCCTGGCAGTTTCTGAATCGGGTAGGAATGTGTTGTATTGGCTCGAGAGGTTCTGGATCGGGCTGAAACGTGTTGCATTGGCTCGAGAGGTTCTGGATTGGGTTGAAGCGGAGTGCACTAAATTGAGAGGATCTGGATCGGATGGGAACGTTGAATCGGCTCGAGGGGCTTTGGATCGGGCAGAAGCTTGGAAATAAGCAATTAGCTGCAGTGGCATTATCATAAATACTCAACACCCCGATCAAGATCCTGAAAGCTATATTACACTCATTCCTCAGTTCTATAAATAGACGTACCACACCACTTTAATGGAGGAGGCTTCTTGGTGATCCCGAAGGGCTGTTAAACTTTATTCTCAACTTCTTCTAAGCAATTTGATCATCTCAAACACTTCAATTCAAAGACTCATTTTCAGATTCGTTGTGAAGACATGAAGGTTCGTCAAGACTTGTGAGAGAGCTTGGATTGATTCTATTAACATCCATACTTGGAGATTCTCATTTATTCTTCATAGGAACTTTACTAAGACAAAGAGTGAGAAAAGTGAGGTGAATCATGAATGTATGGAGAGAATATGTTTGCTTTGTAATCCTAAGTGCAATAATGGAATCGCTTGGCAAAGTGGATGTAGATCACACTTGATCGAATCACTATAAAAACTTTACGTCCCTCGTTACCTGCATTTATCTGGTTTTTTAGCTCCATTTTTTTTATTCTAGAGGATATTGTGAAGTGCATCTTGCATCCTTGGTGTTGATTCAAATTTTGAGATCAATAATTGGCGCCTACCATGGAGCCGATTCAGTCCTCCGTCTTCTCTCATTCTCCTACAAGTTTTGAAGCCTTGCGTTAAAAAGATCCAATACTATTTCTCCACGATCTACTCCAAGCCTTTGCCTAAGCTATGGATAAACCGGGTAGACCGCCAAAGAGGCTCATGGATCAAAATGCCGAGAATGGTGATAATATCACCGATCGTGAAACTACTCCTCCTATCACTCGATTTGAGGTTGGAGAAGGTTCCAGGGCCGGAGCCGCCATACCAAGATGAAAGTTAAATGAAGTGGCAGCTACTTTAACTAACCAATCGAATATTGCAAATGAGGCCATCATGAAGAGACTCGAAACGATGTTCGCCATGCAAGCCACTATGGCAAAAGTCACCATGAGGACCGCTCGTGATAAATCCATACAGACTGTACATATAGAAAACACCGATTCCTCTTCCTCAAGCCCAATCCGAGAAAATTTTGTCCAAGAGATGACAAATCCTAACCATAAGGAGGCAAAGCTACACGCTCGCGACCACCCTCATAAAGCGACTTGTCAATAAGTGCTTGGTTCCGCAAAAGGGGCACCTCTCCAAGCGGGAGATTCAGGGCCCCGAAATCCGAACCGTGACCTTCTTCTCAGGCAGACATCTGGTAAGGAAGACGGCGTCTGCCCCGCGGACCAACACAATGAGGAGGAGCGAAAATCAGAAATGATCCATAAAATCAAGGAGAGAAATCAGAAGTAGCAGGATCATGAAAAAGAATGGGAATTTCTCCCACAAAAACACCGCTTACCGAAAGAATCAAAATGGCACCATATCCGACAAAAATTCAAGCCTCAAGTAGTGCAAGCTTATAATGGGGCGACCGATCCAAATGTGTTTCTATTCATGTACGACCAACACATGGATGGGGCTCGTGCCAGTGATGAGTTGAAGTGTTTGTACTTTCCGACTTACCTTGAGGGGGTGGCGTCGCTTTGGTTCACCAAATTGCCACCCAGGTCAGTTGACGATTTCGCTACCCTGGCCAAGTTGTTCATGGAGCAATTCAGACTTCAAGCTACAAAAGCGCGAGATGTTATGGAATTGAATGAACTAGAGAAAAGACAAGGAGAATCCATTAGGGCCTTCCTTACTCGCTTTAATACCGCTGCGGCAGAAGTGGAAAACTATGAGCCTCGTCGGGCTTTGATGGCCTTAAAGGGGGCTATAAGTAAGAAAACTAAGCTCGGGCGGTGGATTAAAAAAAAGAAGCCAAGTACTCTAGAAGGCTAAGGAATACATAGGTGTGGATGAGGATCCTGCCGATACTATGGATATCTCGGAAAGAGGCGTACAATCTGAAAAGAAGAATAATGATGAAGAAAGCAATCAGAAAAAACTTAGAGGTCAGAAATGGGGTAATGATAGGAAAGACAATCGAGTTAGCCAAAAGTTCTGCTTCTTTAAGAACTTAGAGTTGACTCCATTAAACGAAACGGTGGAAAATATTTTCATGGCCACCAAAGAGACTGAAGAGTACCCAATACCAAAGCAGATAAAGGTTAGCGATGCCGCCATCAAATCCGGGAGATTTTTCCAGTTTCACAACCAGCCAGGTCATAGCACGAATGAGTGTAGGCACCTAAAGAGCCTAATCGAGGAACTAATAAGGAAGAATAGACTTCAACAGTACATGAAAAATCCGTAAAGTATTCAAGCTCCCCAAAGTCAAGGAACATCCACGGGACAACCAAAGCAAAGCGAGAATGCTGCAAATGCTGTCATGCTAATGTCGATTATTAACACCATTTCAGGAGGTCCACATCCTGCCAGGAAAATCTAGAGGGACATTGTGAAATATGCTAATGAGATGAAAAACCTCTCGAGGGAAGAAGAACTCATGATTATGGATAAGGCTTTTTCCAACAAAGATAACAAGGTCACCCTGGGACGACATTGTGTTTAAGGATCGAGACTCAGAGGGATTGATAACTTCAACTGAAAATTCAATTGTGATAACCATATGCTTGGGTTCTGCCATGGTTAGAAGATTTCTAGTTGACAGTGGAGCATCCTTCAATGTCCTTATCGTCAGTGCTTTCCAAAGGATGAAGCTTTCCATAGAGGATGTGAAAGCTTGTCAAAGAAAAACTCATGGATTCACTGGTCAAACAGTTCAGCCAATCGGAGTCATCAATCTACTTGTTGAGCTCGGAGAAGGGGAAAACAAGGCGGCACAGAAGCAATATTTCGTCATAATCGATGAGTGGTTCGCTTATAATGCTTTCCTTGGAAGACCAACTCTCGCAGCTTTCAGAATAACAATGGCGCCATGGTGCCTAACGATGAAATTTCTCACTGAAAACGGGTTGGGGTGGTCAAAGGCGATCAGCAAATAGCGAGGGAGTGCTACCTGATGGAACATGCCAAGGCAAGGAAGAAAGAAGTGAAAAAGAATGCGGAGGTTCCACCCTGCATTCATGAATTCCCCTTATAGCAATTAAGGCGGGGCCCTCATACTGGTGAACATAGTGGGGCTCAGAAGGAAATCAATCCGAGAAAAGCCAGTACGGGGAAAGACAGAGCGGCCCCGGCTGAAGATACCATTTCTATTTCAATACATGATAAGGATCCTGACCGAGTCTTAAAAAGATAGGATCTCAGTTGGGCCAAAAGCTACAAAGGGATTTGATATTGTTTCTAAAAGCAAACCAAGATGTCTTTTCTTGGACGCATTCAGACATGTGTGGAATATCAATAGATGTTATTGTTCATAAATTGAATGTTAATCCCAATTTAACTCCTGTAAATCAGAAACGATGAACTCAGGGACCTGAAAGATCGATGTCATTAAAAGAAGAAGTAGATAGACTTTTAAGAATGATTTCATACGAGCATCTACATATCCCGACTGGGTCTCAAATCCGGTCCGTGTCAAGAAGTCTAATGGAAAGTGGAGAGTATGTATAGACTACTCAAACCTTAACAAAGCGTGTCCCAAGGACAATTTCCCTCTACCTAGAATCGACCAGCTTGTCGATACAACCGCGGGGCATGCACTATTATCTTTCATGGATGCATATTCTAGATACAATCAAATTATGATGCAAGAACCGGATAAGGAGAACACAAGTTTTATAACTGACAAAGGCTTGTACTGTTATATGGTTATGCCATTCAGACTAAAGAATGCAGGAGCAACATAGCAGCGTCTTGTGAACTCCATTTTCAAATCCCAAATTGGGAACACTATGGAGTTTTACATCGATGACATGTTAGTAAAGTCCAAAAAGGCTGAAGATCACCGAGAGGATCTAGCAGAGATGTTCCATATCCTTAGAAAATTCGGCATGAGGTTAAATCCTCTTAAATGGTCATTCGGGGTCTCTTCAGGGAAATTTCTCGGATTCATAGTCAATGCCAGGGGCATTGAGGCAAAATCCTTCCCAGATCACGGCACTACGAGAAATGCGAGCACCAAAAACAATAAAGGAGCTTCAAAGCTTGAATGGGAAAATTGCTGCCCTTAACCTCTTCATCTTTAAAGCAACGGAACGATGCACCCCATTTTTTGATGCTTTAAGTAAAGGAAAGAAAGGTTTCCAATGGACCCCAGAATGTCAAATGGCTTTCGAACAGTTAATTCAACATTTGGAGTCTCCACCGATGCTTTCTAAACCTAAAAATTGAGAAGAGCTATTCCTATACTTAGCTATATCACCCCATGCCCTTTGCGCCGCACTCATCCGCGAGGATGCTAAGATCCAACAACCGGTTTACTATATTAGTAAGCGGCTTACTGGGGCGGAATTGAATTACCCAAAGCTGGAAAAGCTTGCATATTGTCTACTCGTTGCCTCAAAGAAACTGAGACCATATTTTCAGTCCTATCCAATAAAAGTCCTCACTGATCAGCCGATAAGGCAAATTCTCTTCTGTCCGAAAACCTCTAGAAGGCTATTGAAGTGGAATATTGAGCTCAGCCAATATGACATCACTTATCACACCTGAAGAGCTATCAATGGCCAAGCTTTAGCAGATTTCATTGCCAAATTCACGGACATATGAGATGGAGTTGAGGAACCAACAAGAACAGTCGCTATTTGGAAGCTATACATTGATGGCTCAAAGAATGATTACTGTTCTAGAGCCGAAATTGTCTTAGAAACTCTAGGAGGCCATTCCTTGTGTTATGCATTAAGGTTGGAATTTCCGTCAACCAATAATGAGGCCGAATACAAAGCATTAATAAACGGATTAAAACTAGCAAAAGAGCTGAATTTAAAAACCATGCAGATACTCAGTAATTCCCAATTGGTAGTGAGTCAGGTCCTTGGGGAGTTCTAGACCAAAGTTGGAAATCTTCCTTCTTATCTTATTAAAGCTATGGAACTTCTCAACAACCTCGATCACTACACCATATCCCAATTCCAAGAGAAGAAAATGCAAAGGCGGACTCTCTCGCTAAATATGCTTGTTCTTCTGATGCACACTTGCTTGGGCTAATACCTATTGAAGTCCTTACAACCCCTACAATTGAAGAGGAAGATGTTGACTAGATCATGGAAACATTTAAAGAACCTATGTCCTGGATGACATCGATTAAGGAATATATCCTCAACGGAACGCTTCCTAAGGAACCAAAAAAGCGGAGGAAAATACTGCGTAAGGCTTCGTTATATCTTGTTCAGGATGGGAGGTTGTATAGACGAGGATTCTCTATGCCATTACTACGATGTGTGTCCAAGGAAGAGTCAAAAGCAATCTTGTCAGAACTGCATGAGGGAGACTGCCGAGGTCACATTGGTAGTCAGACGTTAGCCAAGAAAGTTCTGCGATACGACTATTTTTGGCCTATTGTAAACTAGGATGCGATGACTTATACCAAAAGATGTGATAATTGTCAAAGATTCGCAAAAATTCGGAGACCACCACCATCCAAGTTGACCCAGATGGTCAGTCCATGGCCATTTGTTGTCTCGGGCATAGATTTGATTAGGGCACTACCCACTGCAAAATCAAATATCAAGTATGCATGTAACACCACGTATTTTCTGAGAATATTGAACTAACAAATTAAAGTATACTTAATTTTTAAGAGAATAATTAAGGAAAATGGGTTATGCCATTGCGTTTGTCTCGGAATTCTGCTTGAGATAGAGTCAGAGTTTGCGTAAATCGGGCTCCGTATGAAGAAGTTATGACCTTCATAATTTTTAGGAATTTAAAATAAATTAAAACAACTCAGATTCAAAATTTGAATTCAAATCACACACCCGGGCTGGGCGGGAAATTTCCGCCTAGGACCCAGGTCGACCTGGGGGTCGGCCTGGGTCACATAGGTCGACCATGGGGTCAACCTCCCCCCTATTTCCAGATCCGAGGGCAGATTCGTTTTTCTGCATTTAGACGCCCGTTCTGACCAGATTCGTTGATCACTATGCTATATAAACACCCCTAAGGCCACAGTTTTCTCTACACAACTTCATTACACCTATACTCTACACTAATTCATATCAAAATAAATCAAAGACAGAGTTATGCTGCTCAAGTCCTTCGTTGAATCAAGTTAGAATTCTAGTAGAGATTCAAAGGCTAATTCAATGGCTTCAACAACTATTTTCTAAATCTAAATTAGAGAATTGATAATCTACGTCAAGGGATATCTTTTCAGTTTCAGAAAACAGATCCTAGAAAACAAGACCGTTCTTTTGTTTGTAAGTTCACGTTACTTTTAGAAATAAAAGTCAATTGTGATTCTAACATTGTAATAAATCTGGATCTGAGATTATGCCTATTTCTATCTGTCTTTCTAGATCTATCTCATTGATAATATTATGTTAATTCTTTGTCTCTTCTTTCCTTCTTCGCTTTTTGTTTTATAGCCAGGCTACTGCGAGCCTAAGCCAGATCTCATAAGAGATGATCGTACGTTGGAAATAAAACTGGGAAAAAAAATGATTTGGACATGACCAGCGCTAAAATTTGGAAAAAGTATTAAATTGTGTATAATTGGGCATAATTGAGTTGTAACTGATTTGAGGACATAACACATGTTGTATTCAAAACATAAAGTGTATCGAACATATGACTTGGGATTTGAGGCATAAAGTATTGGACATGTGACTTGAGATTTGAGGCATAAAGTATTGGACATATGACTTGAGATTTGAGGCATAAAATACTGGACATATAACTTGAGATTTGAGGCATAAAGTACTGGACATATGACTTGAGATTTGAGGCATAAAGTATATTGGACATATAACTTGGGATTTGGGGTGTAAATTGAACTGTAAACATGTTACTTTCAGATTTAAACACCTAATAGTGATTTTGGCATGTAATGAAATGGATCTAAGTCCATGCTTAATGATAAGACAAATCTTTCAGATTAATTCCTATCTTCCTATTGAATCAATGATTTACATGCCTAGGAAGTTATTATTCAATCGTGCCTATCTTTGTTGGACATCTGATATATAATCCTTTTAGGTTCATATTTATATCAGATCTATATGTCTATGAGGTTATTTCTGTCAGTTTGTTTCAGATCTATCTTTGTTATTCCTCAGCTTAATAGATCTGTAATCCTCTTAGGTCCATAATACTATATTTGATAGATCTACCATTTTAATGTCTGTTTGATGCCTACTCTCGTTTTTGTTCCTCTTTCTTCCCCTTTATATTATGAATCTAGATTAACCTCGAATCTAGACTGACACTTATTGTACTTGCGATTGGAATGCGGGGGTATTGGGGATAGTCTATTTGATAATGGTGGAACATAATTTTGTAACTTATGAATTGGGGCATAATTGTCTTTGTTGCGAACTTGGGTAAATTGAAATATTAAATCTAGATTTGGCGCAAACTATAAATTGGAATATTAATCTAGATTGGGCATAACCATTGGTTAAGACGCCAAGCATAGTGTATATTGGGATATTGGGGCATGACTGATATTACAAACTTGGGAAGATTAGGTGTAGCCTATTTTGAGTAATAACTTGAAATTAAATTTAGGGGCCATAACTTGCAATTAGCTTTGTTGGGCATAACTTGAGAATTGGAACATGACTGGTTGGGATAATTGGCATATAAATCAAGACTTGGACATTTATGGAAAATGTTTCATAATCTGAAATTGACAACAATTGTGGGTAATTTACATATAAACTGTAAATATGTAAATAAGTGAAAAGATGAATGTGCTAACCCGAGGTTAGATTGAGTTGTGGTGTAAAACTGCCCGGAACCGCCCGGCACGTCCAGTAACCACAACAATACCTATCTAATGTGAGAGGATAGTGCATCATGCCCAAGAAAAACCCGAGGTTAAATTGAGTTGTGTTGTAAAACTGCCCGGAACCACCCGGCACATCAAGTAACCGCAACAACACATATCTAATGTGAGAGGTTGGTGTATTAATAAATAAATTAATGCTAATGAACAAGACATGCTAAGAAATGACTAGGGTTAAGTTAATGAGAAACACTTAACCAATATAACAAGATGAATGACTAGGGTTAAGTTAATAGGAACACTTAACCAACATGACATGATAAATGGGTAAATTAAGTTAACATGAATGGACAACACTTAACCGATATGACATAATGTGCGGGAGGGTTAGGCACATATCGGGCTGGTGGGTAATATTAGTAAATATAGGCCCACAAACTTAACCGTTAAATAAAAATTCTTGAATCGATTGGAGGTTTAAGTACATCTCGGGTAGGTGGGTAATATTAGTACATATAGGCCCACAAACTTAACCGTTAAGTAAACATGCTAGAATCGGTGGGAGGGTTAAGTACATCTCGTGTAGGTGGGTAGTATTTGTATATATAGGCACACAAGCTTAACCAAAAGGAAACCCTAGTAACGGGGACCCATTTCAGCAGCAACCCACATAGATGTATCATGGTACCCATAACAAGGCAGGGTGGAGCACGATTACTGGGCTGATTATAAGTGGTCAAAACAGCGGCAGGGGGTACGTCAGTGTAGGTTCCGACGGTTTACGGGCGTGCACGTACTCCAGAGTGGGAAAAAGCAGGCACTGGGTACCAGTAGTTATACACTGTGCATGTTGAATCGTGTCGGGTCGCTATCATAAGGACTGATACACCTTATTGCGGGACTAGCACAGAGTATCTACACACAAGAGAGGGCCGATTAACACAGACACAAGAGAAATTAATACAAGTAGGGAGCCGATCAATAGGGTAGTAAGGATACATCTTGCATGTTCATGGCAATTAGGCAGATTGAAGTGGAATCCTCACGATATATGTACACCTGAAGGCTGCCACAATTAAGGGGATTGGGATCACATTACAATATCATCATTTTATACAGATTACTAGTTGGGACACTAGTTAGGTGGTGTAGCGATATAGAAAACCAAAATAATAGGGTAGTAGGGAAGCAGAGAAAGAGTCGAAGCGCATTCATTTTATCTTGCCTTATCATACGTTATGCTTATGTTATGCTATCATGTTTTCCCTGTTATCACGGTATTGTTTCATATTCAGTTTATTCCTGTCATAATGCTTTTGCCTGTTTATATGCTGAAAGTCACTGGACTTACCAGACTTCTGTCTGACCTAGTTTTGTTTCTCCTCTTTTCTTCCATTCCCCCCCTAGGTTCCCAGGGAGGAAATGTTACCACTTAGCTCAGTTTTCTTTTCAAGCTCGAAGATAGTCGATGTTTTGCTTTGGACCTTCTCTTCCACTGTTATGGCTAGTTTATGTTTTATTGGGGAATATCATTGTTATTTTTATGCTTCTTTTATACTTGGAAGTTTTTAAATCAGGACAAAAGTTCTATGTATTACTTTTAAGTATGATTGAGACAGTTGTTGTAAAAGCTTGACTGAACCACATTGTTAATAAAATGACTTTATTTTCCGCTGCTTTATTCGTCTATCTCTTAATTTATCTGCAACTTTTACCTATAATGCTCCACCGAAGTTAAGGCATTCCCTTTGTAGTGACCTTAATGGAGACGAGACTTTTCAACGCAATAGTGGAAGTTGACTATTTTACTAAATGGGCTGAAGCAGAGCCACTAGCCACTATTACTTCGAAGAAGGTGATCAACTTTGTTTTACAAAACATCATCTGTAGGTTTGGCATACCACAGAAAATAATCACTGATAATGGGAGTCAGTTTGAGAGCGTCGAGTTCCTAGACTTTTGTGCCAAATACAAGATCAAGAAATGTTTTTCAGCCGTCGCCCATCCGCAAGCTAAAGGGCAAGTTGAAGCAATCAACAAGATCCGGAAATCAACCATCAAAAAACGACTTGAGAAAGCCAAGGGTGGTTGGGTTAATAAGCTTCCGCTTGCACTATGGGCATATCGAACTACCTATAAAACTGCAACAGGGCACACTCCGTTTTCCCTCGCATTTGGATCCGAATCAATGATCCGATTGAGTTAGAAGTTCCGACTCATAGAAGGATCTACTTCAACCAAGCGAAGAATGAGAAACTTCAACTCGAAGCGCTTGACTTACTCGAGGAAAGAAGAAAAGAATCAGAACTCAAAATTATGGCACATCAGAGAAGAATAGCTCGTCATTTTAATGCTCGAGTTAAGCGAAGGACCTTCCAAGTTGGGGATCTTTTTCTTAAGAAAATCATGATAGGAACCGAACTACTAGGACCCAATTGGGAGGGGCCATATGTGATAAGCCAAAAATTCTCAGATGGTACATTTGAACTGAGGACAACAGACGGAGTCCAACTCCCAAGAGCATGGAATGCTATACATCTCCGATGCTACTTCTTTTAATGTTCCTTTCGTATTGTTTGTAAATAACATGCATTGTACATACTATGAAACGCTATTACAAGTTTTTAAAATACAAAACGAAAGGAATCGAATTACTTGCCTAAATCATACGTTTGCAAGTTACTCACTAAAGTTCGATTTTAATTGCAGAACTTCTGAAAGATACGCTGATATCACTATGACCAAACTAGTCCTTGAGGCTGTTATAACATAACCTGGGTAAAATAGCTTTGATACCCACCACTTAATGTTCAAAAACACCATTTGCAATTAGCTCAATGATAGAGACATAGCAGTGAAATTACAAGACACGAAGGACTGGTCCGTCAAATGATAGGAAGCATAAATCACAATTAAAGCTGTAAGTTTCGACGAAGTGGCACCTTCTTAATTGTAAGGATGATGGCCCTAGCTCTAACAAGTCATAATAGAAACCGACAAATGAGCTAGCATTTGACCCAAGAAATTGCACAATAATAAACCAATTACCTCCCCGAGGGGCACCCAATCAATCGCCAACGCCGTTAATGTTGGATCTAGAATAACCCTAGAGGGGGGGTGAATAGGGTTTTTCACAGTTTTTAAACAGAATTGAAAAACTGACAGGATATTAAAATAATAAACAGATCACAGAATATAGCAGAAACAGAAATACAGAAAACAAATCACACACAAATATACCCAGCTTCGGCAAAACCCTGCCTACTGCTGCATTTCTAAGGTTTCTACTAGGTGATAGAACAGATCCCGCATACAAGACCATGTACACTCGCAAACCCTGCTCCTATTCTAACCCTACGCTCAAAACCGTAGACTGATCGATGTCCCCACGATAAGATTTCCCCGAATTACAAACCTGTAGTCCGTAACCCAGATTTTACAGACTTTGAAACTGACAGTCAATACACTGACTGAATCCCCTAGATTTTACAGACCTAGAACTGTTCAGAACTGATTTTACAACACGATTAAAAAAAAAAAATGAAAACCCTAGTAAATAAAAAAGGTGAAGGAGTTAAAACATTAAAGGGTCATCCCCTTTTCTTTTGACAATGCGCCGGCCACATTTCAAAGTGGTGCACCCATATTTCATTTGTCCCGTCCTCTTCTCTTTTGCTCTGGAAATTAAAAATGGCGGCGGCTTGTAAAATTGGGCTAGGGTTTTCAGGAAATTTTCCCAAATCAATCTGCGATGGTTCTTCAACTCTGGATAATCTTCTGATGCTCGAATCTTGGTTAATCTCTGAAGCCTTGAATTGAGATGCGGCGTGAGAAATAGATGATCGAAACTCTGATTTTAATTTGTGAGTTTTCTGATTTAAAAAATTTATTTGGAATTGTGATGCTTGTTGTTTTCGATCCCTTGCCTGTGATGTAAAAGGTGTGTACATATAGGGTTAAAAGGAAACCCTAAAAACTCTGATTTCGTAATTGATGACTTGGTCAAATTGATTGTGTTGGCTTCCCCTTTTTGATTAATTTGATTGGAAAAGAATTGCTTGATTGCTGTTTCCATGGTTTCCTCTTTTGGTCCCTCGATTGAATGAATCTGGACATGATTACGGTCTTGAATAAATTCATATACTCTGGCCCTTGATTTAATTTGAAATTTGTTGCCTTATAAATGAAATTACTTCGGCCCCATGTAATTCATTTCTAGAAACCATTAATAATGATTTGCTAGCCATTAATCATTCCATATACTTCGAATTAGCTGGTCAATAACTTCCCATGCTTGATTTGTTTTTTTAAATACTTGTCAAAAGTGTTCTTCACGATTTGCTGAAAACTTGAAACATTTTCTTGGCATAAAAACTGTTATGTATTCTGGAAATAAATGGAATTTTCCAAAATAACATTTGATCAAAACTGGAATCCAGTAAAGCATGTTGTAAGAGACTTGCCAAACACTTGATTGCACCATTAACTTCTTTCCACAAATTCAGATAGAATTACTGGAATTGTAACATGCCATTTACGCCTTGCTTGGATCATGTTGTTTCATTTGTACTGGAAAAATAAACTTGCCTTTACCATTAAGTATTTGCCAAACGAATATACGTCCAAAACTGGAAACAAGATTAACTTTTTCTGCTTGTATCCCACTAATTTTGCCCAATAACATATTCTGAAACCTGGAAACATATAAATGTTGCTCCATATCCATTTTGAACATGCTGTTCTATGCTGAAGTGTCCACTATGTTCACTTGCCATGCACCCTGTCCATTTGCTTCTTACATGCCATCCATACTTGAAAGATTTTGCACATGAAAAGTTGTTACTGCCTTGATCATTTTGTAGCTGTATTGTCTATGTTGTTGACCTTGTGTATTTGAGCATGGCTCGACTATATTCTCCTGTACATTTTGGCTCGTATTTGGGCTAGTCCACTTAACTTGGCTGTGCCACCATGCTTGTATCCAGACTCATGAATGCATGCTTCTAGTATTTGTCTTGCATTTGTTTGCTGCACCATGTTAGCTTTGCCATGCAATGTTGTCTTTGTGTTGGCACTTGTATTATGATGTTTCCATTGTTCATGCTTGACTGTAGCACGACACATGGGCTGCGTGCTTCACTAGTAGATGCTGCTACTTCATCCATGTTACCTTGACTTTTATCATGTGTTGCTGTTTGAATTTCGTTATACTCATGCATGCACACTGTTTGTGGATGATGCTCCACTTTGTAGTTGCTTTTGCACTTTGTAGTTGCTGATTTTCACTTTTGCCACATTGCTTTGATCCTTGTATGCTGAGCACTATGTAATGCATGCTTGATCACTATGTTTATGTTGACTTGTCTCATCATTGATTCACTATGTACACATTTCCTTGTGCACAATAACTTGCACTACTCTGCTGAAATGAATATGATGTTTCATGTATTCCTTTGCGGCTACCTGTTTGTTCAATGTAGTTTGTTCATGCATGCTTCATCCAGTCTGCACAATTATGCTTGATCTTGCTGTTTTGAACTTGCTGAATTCTTCACCTTTGACATTTCTGACTTGGCTTTGTAGTTCAACCATTTATTTATTCTTGTTTCACTGAGTCAAGACGGCCATTATGGCTGCTCCTCAGTTGCGCGCTGATTGGCGAGGCAGTGCACACGTATATATATATACACGTGTGTATATGCAGCCATTCAGAAGAGTTTTCCCTGACCCTGCACTGTATATACATACTGTCTACCTTGTGGTATTTACAGTGTATCACTGTGAATATCACAAGTTGTCTAGACACAGATTGATGGTTTTTATAAATCAGATCAGGTCATGAAAAATGATGAGAAACACACCAGAAATCTGAGGCAAATAAAAATTTTTAAAAAAATTTATATTTGCATGAATTCTGTTTTATTTCTATAGCAGTGTACTGTGTGTGTTTCTGTTTCATGTGACAGGTATAACTGTGATGACTGGACTGACTGTGATGACTGGACTGGACAAGGAGCAGTGAAGACTAAAGATAAACAACTGTGTCAGTACAAGTGCATATGAGTCTGTATATTGAGATGTAAACTGAGTGTGAAATGAACTTGTACAGAGTAGAGTGAAACTGTATATGAGTCAGACAGTGAAAAAGTATGTATATATGAGTTGTACTGTTATTTGTAATAAACAAGTTCGTTTGAAATAAAATATCATTTTATTGTTGTCAAACAGACTTGTGTATCGTATTCAGTTTATTTACAAGTACAATCTCATGTGTAATCGTATATGAATTGTGAATATTAGTGAATATAGAAGAAATGTATAAACAGTGGAGTTTATAAATTTGTACTGTTTTGATAGTGAAATTATATTTAAATAAAATACTGTGTGAATATTTATATTTCTGTACAGTCGTATTTTATTTAAATATAAATATTATATTCCAGACTGTGATGTATAATAACAGTACAATGTCAAACACATTAAAATAATATTTATTTGGTTGTTATCATCAAACAAAAAATCATATAATTGTGTATACACCACCGTTATATACAACAATCTCCCCCTTTTGATGATGACAAACAAATAAAGATTTTGAGCACAGTAAATGTGTTTGACAGTGAATATTGAACTCCCCCTATTTATTAGCTCCCCCTACAACAAACAACTCCCCCTATAACTGTGCATGAGTGAAATGTATGAATAATAATAAATTTTCAAAATTAAAAATATTTATAAAATATTCACTCATAAAGCAAAATCTCAACCCATTCTCCCCCTTTTGTTATCATCAAAAAAGATTCAGAATTCAAAATATAGATGAAAAATGACTTAATAATATAATTTCAGCTTAAGAGGAAGAACAGTCATCATAAATCTCAATCAGTCAAACAAAAATCATAATAAACTGAGAACTAGTGGCATATTTCACATTGCAGAAAATGACTGATTTACGATGAAATTTATATAAATGAGGAAAGTTATATAAAAATGAATTTCAATTAATTTTCAAACGAATTTTTATATAAAAATAAGGCTAAAAAAAACAGTGATAGATTTGGATTATAATTATAATTCAATTTAAGTGATAAAATCGAATTATCTCAAATCCCAATATCTATTAATCAACAAATCATAATACGTCATAAAATTTCAATACATTTCACAGATTAGAAAGTGGATTGATAGGCTGGTTATTATACACCAAGGAGAATTTTATATTAATTTCAATTTTTTTTTTTTAATTTAAGAGCACACTGACCACGCATAACCAGATCTTGGATTTTTAAATGAGATCAGTTGCAGCTTAAATATAAGTAATCTCGTAACCATGCATAACCAGAGCTTGGATTTTTAAATGAGGTTAGAGAAATACTTATTATATTATTATCTTTTTCTGTTTCAAAAAGAAAAACTCCTCGATATATAAAGTCAATATGGATGATAGAAAAGTGGTAGGTACAGAAATGGACTGTGAAATAAATTTCTAAATTAATTATATTATGAAATATGCTCTACTGTACTGGGATTATTGAAAATTTTCAGTTGACACTAATTCTAAAAAATAACATAACCACAATTCCATCACAAATATTTTCACTGTTTATTCAAGATGATTTTAAAAAAAAATTAAACTCTCCACATTTATAAAAATTATCATGGATGGCAGAATGATGATAGATAATGAGGATGGTCCTGAAATAATTGCCAGTTCAAAGATATTATAATAAATATTCAACCATCATGAAAATCCACATAAAATCTCCTCTTATTATGAAATATATTACAGTCATAATTCATCACAATTTCAAAATCTGATACTAATTTTGATGAATTATAAATACAGTTCAATTGGATATTGATTTCAATTTCTGAATGAATAATTAGTAAATAATTCTAAAATTGAAAATCAAATACAAGAGGAATATGCTGATCTATACACGACAAGAGGAAAAAAAATGTGTACAAGACAAAAGGAGTGTGTGGATATATACATGGTGAAGATTTGAATCTATGTACAGATGGGTGAGACAAAAATAAGGCGCTTCTGATATCACTTGGTGTCACTATTTACGAGGAATTTTAACATGATACTGAACAAGAATGTCATAGACAAAAGAATTATAAATACAAAGCCCAATCAGACAAGATAACAGATTATGCACATGTATCAGAGCAGCGGTCAGATTAAAGCAGGCAGTTATTTGAAAACAGTATCAGAGCAACACCGAACATAAAATCACGTCAGACTTGTCAGCGGATGGTCACATAAGATCATTCATGATCCAAGATTAGAAATAATGTTTATTTGAAATCATTTGAGGAATATGAAAATATCAGGATTTAATAAATCAATCACACCAATTTATAAATTTTTGAATTGAGATATGTGTGAGATTTAATAAATCAACAATTTCAAATGATTTTCAACAAACAAATATTTAAATCATATAACCATGAAATAACAGAGAAATTCAAGACCAGATTTTCAAAGAATTTTCACAAGAATTTTCTGACAAGTCCTCAAGAAATTTCAGATCATCTACATTAATTTTGTGAGATATTCATGATCCAAAGAAAATAATTTATTTGAAATCATTTGAATCAATGTCAAATTTTGAGATATAATGAATCAGTCACACAAGGTTAATAATTTCAGATTTAAGTGGTGTGTGAGATTCAAAATATCAGGAATTTCAGATGATTTCAAACTAAACTAATTTCAATCATAATAATCCTGAATAAGGATGAAATTCAAGATGTATCACTGATTCAACCCAAATATTTTTCAAGTCAGAAATAATCAAGCCAATCTAAAAAAAATTAATGAGATTATCACAACTGAGAAGTAACAGTGCTGTAATGAGTATAATACTTTAAGCGTTTCCAAAATGAATTGGAAGGAACTCAAAACAGCATAAGTGTGTGAAATTTCATTAATTATTCAGATCTTCAAAAATTTAGAATTCTAGTTAACAGTGTTCAAGATATGATATGAATGCATCAACACTGTTATGAATTCAACAATCAGAAAATAAACTTCAAAACAATTGCAGATATATACAAGTTCAAATTCAGGATATGGAAATGATTAACACATGATGATTTTATATAAGTAAGGCAAATTTCCAGAAAATCATTAATTCTGCAACTGGAAGATTAAGAAGTACAGATAAAGAAGAATATGGCAGTGTCAAATAAAAAACAAAAAAGAAGGAGATAGAGGAAGGAATAAAAACAGAAGATAAAAAACAAACAAAGAGAATATACAAAGGTGAGTTTAGAGATCATACCAGAATCCAATGTAAAGCAGAATCTCTAACTCAACAGATGTGGCTAAGGAACTATGAATGATTCTGTGATATGAAGCAGTTTGAATCCGTTTCTCTTTTCAGCACAGTTGTTCCTCAGCCTCCTTTGGTACCTAATGATTGAGATGATCAAGTGGTCGAACAAAATTAGTAAAACCACTCACAGTTGTATTCATTTGTTTTGGTACCCAAACCTGTTTATATAATAAACCATCAGAATAAACCTTTGTACCCTTAGGAACCCAAATCTGTTTGAATTTCACGAGGTTTGGTTTATTTCTTTTTGGGATCCAGGATTGTTTAGAAGGATTATTATAAAACAATTTCTCATTTTGATTTTGACTCAAAAAACCTTTGAAATTATAGGAGTTCAAATTTTCAAATTGATTCTTTTCAAGGTTGTTTGAAGAATTTTTCAAATCATTCGAAATTCGTCTTTCAAAAACATTATTTTTCTCAAACCCAAGTCCACGTTTATTTTGAACAGAGAATTGGTTTTTCAACAACATATTCAAAGATTTTTCACCGTTTGAAAAATTAGACAAGATTGTTTCAAGTTGTTGAATTTCAGTTTTAAGATCACCATTTTCTTTCAATAAATCTGAACAACGATTTTTAGTGATCTCACATCTTTCAAAATCAGATTTCAAAACCAAATTTTCATCATTGAGTAACTTTATTTTGGTTTGGGACTCAGCAATCTCAGTCTCTAAATGTTTTCCACTTTCAGACTCAAATTTCTTGAAATTTTCAATCTCGTTTTCAAGTTCTTTCAAAATCGAATTCGATTTCAACAAATTTTCCTTTTCTCCAATTTCAAGTTTGGAATGAATATTAGTTTTAAAAATTTCAAATTCCTTTTGTAGATGATTGTTCAAATTTGATAACTCAATCTTGTTTGCTTTTAAGATCAAAATTTCATCTTCAAACTTTTGAATACTTTTATTGAGATGAACAAGACTAGTTTTCAATTTCAAACAATTTTTACAATCTGAATCTGAAAGGTTTTTAAAATATTCAAGCTGTGATTCCAAATCATCAATTTTGTTGGTCAACTCAGAATTCCTAAATTTTAGAGTTTTGTTTTTAGATTTGAGTTCATCAACAGATTTAGTTAAATCAACACACATATAGACCAAATCTTCGTATGAGAAATTTTCAACTTCAGCATCCGTTGATTCTCCATCATCTGATCCTTCTGAATTCTTATTTGTAAATCCTGTTAAACAGAATTCTAAATCTGAGTTGACAATCTGGGGTTTTGAACTGGAGTTGTCACTTTGACCATACTTCGTATTGAGAGCTGTCCAAATTTCCTGCGCAGTTAAGCAATGGGAAATCAGACTGTATTGATTATCATCAAGATGAGAATAAAGAATATGTGTAGCATGAGAATTAAAAACTTTATCTACCATGTCGTACCCATTGATAACTACATCCCAACAATTAATATTAACAGATTTTAAATATAATTCCATTTTGGATTTCCAGTTTAAAAAATCTGTTCCAGTGAAAATAGTTGGAATGTGACTGGACTGACTCTCAACGATCTGACAACAAGGATTACCCATTACTCTAGAGCTAAACAAAAATACCTGGCTCTGATACCACTGTTGGATCTAGAATAACCCTAGAGGGGGGGTGAATAGGGTTTTTCACAGTTTTTAAATAGAATTGAAAAACTGACAGGATATTAAAATAATAAACAGATCACAGAATATAGCAGAAACAGAAATACAGAAAACAAATCACACACAGATATACCCAGCTTCGGCAAAACCCTGCCTACTGCTGCATTTCTAAGGTTTCTACTAGGTGATAGAACAGATCCCGCATACAAGACCATGTACACTCGCAAACCCTGCTCCTATTCTAACCCTACGCTCAAAACCGTAGACTGATCGATGTCCCCTCGATCAGATTTCCCTGAATTACAACCCTGTAGTCCGTAACCCAGATTTTACAGACTCTGAAACTGACAGTCAATACACTGACTGAATCCCCCTAGATTTTACAGACCTAGAACTGTTCAGAACTGATTTTACAACACGATTAAAAAAAAAAAAAATGAAAACCCTAGTAAATAAAAAAGGTGAAGGAGTTAAAACATTAAAGGGTCATCCCCTTTTCTCTTGACAATGCGCCGGCCACATTTTAAAGTGGTGCACCCATATTTCATTTGTCCCGTCCTCTTCTCTTTTGCTCTGGAAATTAAAAATGGCGGCGGCTTGTAAAATCGGGCTAGGGTTTTCAGGAAATTTTCCCAAATCAATCTGCGATGGTTCTTCAACTCTGGATAATCTTCTGATGCTCGAATCTTGGTTAATCTCTGAAGCCTTGATTTGAGATGCGGCGTGAGAAATAGATGATCGAAACTCTGATTTTAATTTGTGAGTTTTCTGATTTAAAAAATTTCTTGGAATTGTGATGCTTGTTGTTTTCGATCCCTTGCGTGTGATGTAAAAGGTGTGTACATATAGGGTTAAAAGGAAACCCTAAAAACTCTGATTTCGTAATTGATGACTTGGTCAAATTGATTGTGTTGGCTTCCCCTTTTTGATTAATTTGATTGGAAAAGAATTACTTGATTGATGTTTCCATGGTTTCCTCTTTTGGTCCCTCGATTGAATGAATCTGGACATGATTACGGTCTTGAATAAATTCATATACTCTGGCCCTTGATTTAATTTGAAATTTGTTGCCTTATAAATGAAATTACTTCGGCCCCATGTAATTCATTTCTGGAAACCATTAATAATGATTTGCTAGCCATTAATCATTCCATATACTTCGAATTAGCTGGTAACTTCCCATGCTTGATTTGTTTTTTTAAATACTTGTCAAAAGTGTTCTTCACGATTTGCTGAAAACTTGAAACATTTTCTTGGCATAAAAACTGTTATGTATTCTGGAAATAAATGGAATTTTCCAAAATAACATTTGATCAAAACTGGAATCCAATAAAGCATGTTGTAAGAGACTTGCCAAACACTTGATTGCACCATTAACTTCTTTCCACAAATTCAGATAGAATTACTGGAATTGTAACATTCCATTTACGCCTTGCTTGGATCATGTTGTTTCATTTGTACTGGAAAAATAAACTTGCCTTTACCATTAAGTATTTGCCAAACGAATATATGTCCAAAACTGGAAACAAGATTAACTTTTTCTGCTTGTATCCCACTAATTTTGCCCAATAACATATTCTGAAACCTGGAAACATATAAATGTTGCTCCATATCCATTTTGAACATGCTGTTCTATGCTGAAGTGTCCACTATGTTCACTTGCCATGCACCCTGTCCATTTGCTTCTTACATGCCATCCATACTTGAAAGATTTTGCACATGAAAAGTTGCTACTGCCTTGATCATTTTGTAGCTGTATTGTCTATGTTGTTGACCTTGTGTATTTGAGCATGGCTCGACTATATTCTCCTGTACATTTTGGCTCGTATTTGGGCTAGTCCACTTAACTTGGCTGTGCCACCATGCTTGTATCCAGACTCATGAATGCATGCTTCTAGTATTTGTCTTGCATTTGTTTGCTGCACCATGTTAGCTTTGCCATGCAATGTTGTCTTTGTGTTGGCACTTGTATTATGATGTTTCCATTGTTCATGCTTGACTGTAGCACGACACATGGGCTGCGTGCTTCACTAGTAGATGCTGCTACTTCATCCATGTTACCTTGACTTTTATCATGTGTTGCTGTTTGAATTTCGTTATACTCATGCATGCACACTGTTTGTGGATGATGCTCCACTTTGTAGTTGCTTTTGCACTTTGTAGTTGCTGATTTTCACTTTTGCCACATTGCTTTGATCCTTGTATGCTGAGCACTATGTAATGCATGCTTGATCACTATGTTTATGTTGACTTGTCTCATCATTGATTCACTATGTACACATTTCCTTGTGCACAATAACTTGCACTACTCTGCTGAAATGAATATGATGTTTCATGTATTCCTTTGCGGCTACCTGTTTGTTCAATGTAGTTTGTTCATGCATGCTTCATCCAGTCTGCACAATTATGCTTGATCTTGCTGTTATGAACTTGCTGAATTCTTCACCTTTGACATTTCTGACTTGGCTTTGTAGTTCAACCATTTATTTATTCTTGTTTCACTGAGTCGAGACGGCCATTATGGCTACTCCTCAGTTGCGCGCTGATTGGCGAGGCAGCGCACACGTATATATATATATATACACGTGTGTATATGCAGCCATTCAGAAGAGTTTTCCCTGACCCTGCACTGTATATACATACTGTCTACCTTGTGGTATTTACAGTGTATCACTGTGAATATCACAAGCTGTCTAGACACAGATTGATGGTTTTTATAAATCAGATCAGGTCATGAAAAATGATGAGAAACACACCAGAAATCTGAGGCAAATAAAATTTTAAAAAAAAATTTATATTTGCATGAATTCTGTTTTATTTCTATAGCAGTGTACTGTGTGTGTTTCTGTTTCATGTGACAGGTATGACTGTGATGACTGGACTGACTGTGATGACTGGACTGGACTAGGAGCAGTGAAGACTAAAGATAAACAACTGTGTCAGTACAAGTGCATATGAGTCTGTATATTGAGATGTAAACTGAGTGTGAAATGAACTTGTACAGAGTGGAGTGAAACTGTATATGAGTCAGACAGTGAAAAAGTATGTATATATGAGTTGTACTGTTATTTGTAATAAACAAGTTCGTTTGAAATAAAATATCATTTTATTGTTGTCAAACAGACTTGTGTATCGTATTCAGTTTATTTACAAGTACAATCTCATGTGTAATCGTATATGAATTGTGAATATTAGTGAATATAGAAGAAATGTATAAACAGTGGAGTTTATAAATTTGTACTGTTTTGATAGTGAAATTATATTTAAATAAAATACTGTGTGAATATTTATATTTCTGTACAGTCGTATTTTATTTAAATATAAATATTATATTCCAGACTGTGATGTATAATAACAGTACAATGTCAAACACATTAAAATAATATTTATTTGGTTGTTATCATCAAACAAAAAATCATATAATTGTGTATACACCATCGTTATATACAACAGTTAATACATGGCCGGATTGCGATAAACATTGGATTTTAAAACCAAAGACCTCCCCAATGGGCACTCAGTTAGTTTTCCGAACCATTTATACATGGTCCGACCGCAACAAATATTGAGTTCATAAACCAAAGACCTCCCCGAGGGGCACTCGGTTCATCGTCAATGCCATTAATACATGGCTAGATAGCGATATAAATACTGGGCTTATAAGACCTCTTTGGGGGCATCTGATCAGTTATTGGGCCAAAGAGGCTCATTGTTCATGGGAGAGAAATCTCAGGAGTTGCTTCAGCCAAAATCGATAAGGGGCAGCGGAAAAATCGGTTGAGCAAGACCAACTAGTGATAACTCATGGCCATGATTTTAAAATTAGAGGAGACACGATCCAATTTTAATCGACTAAAGCCAATTCCAATTGAATCGGCCAAGACCGATCCAAATTGAATCGGCCAAAGCCAATTCAATCTTGGATCGGCCAAGACCGATCCAACTTGGATCATCTAAAGACAATTCCAATTGAATCGGCCAAGACCGATCCAAATTGAATCGGCCAAAGCTAATTCTATCTGAATCGGCCAAGACTGATCCAACTTGGATCAGCTAAAGCCAATTCCAATGAGCCGATTCAATCTAAATCGGCCAAGACCGATCCAACTTGGATCGGCTAAAGCCACAAAATTGATAACCATATTATTGTAGTAAGCATAAAAATGGTTATTTGTAAAATCTCAAAACTGCCTTAGTCAGAATTGGAGAAACCTATCAAATGGCTGATCCGTTGGTCAAACCAGATGGAATCAATCACGACCGATCCAGGTTAGATTAGCCATGACCGATCCACTCGGATCGGTTAAGGCTGATCCAAAGTGGATCAGGCATGACCAATCCATATTGGATCAGTCGAGGCCGATTCACACGAGTCAGTGTGTCAATCAAAGGTAGTATCAATATATAGGTAATGGACAGTGACACCGGCTGAATGGTTCCCAGATATCAACAGACCAAGTTCAAATGCAAAGTGCAAAACACATAAGAGAAAATGAGCTGTGAGCTAAGTAAACTAGTTAACCAAGCCTTGACTAACATACCCATACTAGCAAAATGGGATAACAAATACAGCCACAGCAGTCATAAAGTATCAACATAAACTAGCTTAAAAGTCAAAGGTGAGGACTGGAACTCGCTTAATTACAGCCGGTATAAGGGTAGAATTCATAAAGCCAAAAACTATCAAGCACCAGGAGAGGAGAGCAATGCATTCTGATTCTTTCGAGGCCTTCCTACCTTCCTCTTCATCGGAGTAGAACCCGATGGGGAAGCACAGAAGCTGACCTCTTGCCAGAAGAACCCACCAGCTCAACACCTCCCTTGGGGAAAGCAGCAACGAGAGCATCTCGGTTCCTCAAAGTACGAATCAACTTCACATTGTCATCTTCCAGAACTGCGACGCGCTTAAGATTCTCTCGATGACTTCATTGTAGATCCCCAGCCAATTTGTGCCAGTCCTGAAGCTTCTTGGCAGTCTGATCTTTAAGCATGTACGTCTGTCTCTCGAACTGTTGCAGAGTATCCTCCATGCGACTGAGAAATCTAGACATAGCGACAACTATGTTGTTGGATGTCACTTGACGATTAGAAGAAGACACGTCCAAATTGAGGGAGACCCCCTGCAAGTTCCAGCCCGGAAGTTGTCTGGCAAGTTTGGCATTGCTGGCTCACGAGTGTAGCGAGGCATGTTCACAATCATTTGAATCCCTGGATAGGAAGGGCTAACGAGTGTAGGGGTATTCACCGAAGGTTGACCGGTTGTCTGACTGTCCAGTCAAAAAACCTCTTTATCTTGAATTCTTCAGAAGATGGACCCATCCTGCATAAGAATGGGAAGTGCTTAAATACTTTTTTATTTGTTAACTTCCTAAAAATCAAGGAAAAGGAAGTAGCTGGATGGCATCAAAAAGTAACCAATCCAAAGTGGATCAGTCATAACTGATCCATATTGAATCGGGCAGAACCGATCCAAAATGGGTTGGTTATGACCGATTCTGTAACACCCCGCATTTTTAAGTATAATTAAATATGAAATAAAATATATGAAAATATGCTTATGATAGGTAAATAATGGTGATGCATAAGAAGAATTAATTAATACATGAAAGAGAAGAAAAATTAGTTCGATAACGGTGTGTGTAACGGAAAAGATAGTAAAATGAGGATAATTAATTCAAGAATAAGGAATTAGGTAAAATGGACATCACCATTGCGTTCCTCTTGAAATTTTACATGAAATAGAGATCGAGTTTTCGAAAATCGGAGTCCGGATGAAGAAGTTATGGCCTGTAGAAGATTCAGAAGGTTTCAGTCAGTACTGAACTGGGCAGGTCGACCTGGGGGTCGACATGGGAGTCGACCTCCCCTATGGGAGTCGACTATAGTGTCGACCTCACCCCCACAGGTCGACCAGGTCGGCCTGTTTCGGTCTAGAACATGTTTTTGAAGCCCAGGGACGATTTTTGATGGTCCGGATTGGTTTTAGGGTTAATCTGATGGCTGAAATGAATTGCTACACCTATAAAAACAACCTAAGACCTAGCCTTCTCTACACACAATTCTATTCTGCTTCTTCTCTGCCTCTGTTCTAAATAAAAATAATAATGGCGTCGCTACTCTGCTGGAATCAAAACTAGAAGCTAATCAACATTAACCTAAGCAACTCAATTCAAATTAGAGATTAAAGCTTCTGCAACGATTCTACAACAATTAAAGTTCTTTCTTTAATCCAACCAAGGCAAGTGCTGTTATTTTCCGATATAAACTTTAATCATAATTGTGACATGATTGTAAATCTGAATTTGAGATTGTGTATGTTCTGTTCTGATATATTTTATTATGTATCTCTTCTTCTTTCTTTTCTATAGCCAGGCTACTACGAGCCTGCACCAATCTCCTAAGAGAATACCGCACGAACGCTAAAATGTTTGGGACAAATAATGAATGTGGAATAATTGGACATGGTTAATCTGTTACTGATTTAAGAAAAAGGACATAGGATGTAAACTAGATTTAGATCTATGCATATTCTGTGAATCGGAAGAAGAGGAACCATGGTCTGTTAACATATGACTTGAGACAAAGAAAATATGGCTTAGGAATAAAGATTTACATTAAGGGAGGACTTCTATTAAATGTAAATAAACACCTAAGTAAGGGATCTTTGGGATATATGACATGCATAGTAATTGATGGTTATATTTGGTATATGATCATAGTGTGAATCATGACAATTATTTAGGCATGCTTAGGCCAAATTTAAAATTAGGTAAGATATGTTTGTGAAACTTTAAGGAATGATTAAATCTATTATATTTGCCTAATCTGTTAGTTCTGCTATATTGCTTAATCTGCTAGTTCTGTTATATTGCTTAATCTGCTAGTTCTGCTCTACTGCCTAGTCTGCTAGATTTGTTCATCTGCCAAATCTGTCATCTGCTAAGTCTGATGAAAATGCTAGATCTACTAGTTTGCTTAATCTGCTAAATCCGTTAAGTCGCCTAATCTGATAAATCTGTTATCTGCAATATCTGTTGAGTTGATATAATTAGTCCGCTATTGATGTAATCTGAAATGGCTATAGTTATGAATAATTGACATGTATATTAGTTGTGGTTATAAATGGTAAATCATTAATTAATTGGCCGCAAAGAAAAACATGGCTAACTCGAGGTTAGAATGAGTTTGCGTCGTAATTCTACCCGGAACCGCCTGGCATATTCCAGTGTTCGCAAACAATAGGTCCTAATGTGAGAAGTTAGTCATAACGTGCTTGAAACCTGATGTTAGACTCAGTTTGCGACAGAAACCTGCCCGGAACCAACCGGCCTAACCAGTAGCCGCAAACTGTCAGTCTAATGTGAGAGGTTTGGGCATTAATATTTAATTAATGAAAATCTGAGATAATTATGATGTCTAAAACGTGTAAGGTAAGGTTAAACCAATTGGACCAATGAATCTGATAAACCCATTTCGTAAATCTGTAGGCCCAATACAAAGTTATATAATCTGTAACTAGTTAATCTGTAAGTCTGTTAATCTGTAACCAGTTAATCTGTAAGCCTGTTAATCCGAACATCTGATCCCTTAGTCTGAAAACCTGTTACTTGATTGTCTGATGAATTAGTTAATCTAAATTTTGTATGTCTGAAACTTGTAGACAAGTTAATCTGAAATCTGTTAGTCTGGGGACACAAGGTTAGGAGGGGAATTACTTGTGTCATCTGTTGTTTGGGACCCATATTAGTCTGTAACCCTTTCTGGTATCAAAACTTTGACCCAACAGTAAGTAGGGTCCGGGCATGCTTACTGAACTAATTATAAGCGGTTCATTCTGATAATGGCGAGGGGTGTTGATTGTGCGTTCCAATTGGGTCATGTGCGTGCATGGATCCCGGTCTGCCTCTGAGGATGTAAGACGCCGTGACATCTATAAATAGGCCTGTGCCAAAGTGTTGTCACTTTAGGGAGTGATACACCCTACTATGGGGCCGACACAGGATATTTATGTATTAGGGAGCCGATCGCTTGGGTATGGTTTTAGGGTACACTTAGTTCTGTCTATTTCTTTTGGTACCGTCAGGTTCGGTTGGGTGGTAACACCTGTCTGTTTCTGCGTGGTACCGTCTGTTCGGGTGGTAAAGGCCCATTACTAGTGTACATCTGATTCTACATTCTGTTTCCGTAGGGATTAATCTGTTTCTGCTTCTATCTGTTTCTGATCGGGTAGTAAAGGCCCATTATTAGCATTCTGTTTCTGTTAAATTATACTGTACCCGTTTCTGTTTCAGTTTAGACATTAGGGTGACACCTAATTCTGTTATACTAGTATTAGTGCAGAGAAGTGTAAAACAACAGCTTATATCATTCTGTCCTTCTGTTATATCTGTTACACCTGTTACAGTTATCTCTCATCCAGTTTTATTTTCATGTCATGTTATTATTATCTATTCATAACTGAAAATCACTGGACTTGTAAGACTTTTTGTCTGACCATTGTTGTTTCGCCTCCTTTCTTCCGTTTCTCCCCAGGTTATCCAAGGAGGGAATACTTTAGCTTGATCCGGATTTCTTGTGCTTGAAGTGCTTAAAGTATGGCTTGGCTCTGTATAGCTTCCGTTCTATGGGGATTATGATTTTAAACTATGCATTCTGAAGGCTTTTGTACAAGACTGATATTTTGTACTTGAATTCTGATAATGTGATTTGAAAGGATATAATCAAGTTAATTTCGGTTTCTATTGAAATAAAATTATAAAGTTTTCAAGTACTATTTTATCTGTCTTGTAAGTTTCTGTTCTGTTTACTAAAATGCTCCACCAAAGTTAAGGCATTCCCTTTGTAAGTGACCTTAACAGAGGTGGGGTGTTTCACTTGGTATCAGAGCTAAAGGTTACCGGATTAGATAAAAGTTTTTGAAAACTATTTTCAAAAAGGTTTTGAAAGGAAGTATTTTCAAAAATAAAGCTTATTTTGAAGAACATGATCCCCAAGAGCCATATCTTTACTTCAGCCCTTTTTGTATTGAATCTTTCCTTTTTCGTTTCAGCATGTCTGGAGCATCTGAGATAACAGAGGGTGTTCATGTACCCGGTTGGTTTCGTCAATATCTTGAGGCTAGGACCGCCGCCGCAGGTCCAGCCAATGATCCCCCTCCTCCTCCGCCCCCTCCTCGTGCAATTTCTTTCTCAAAGATCTGTAGAGATTTTAGGGCCATGGGAGGAAAGGATTTCAAGGGAACTGAATCATTCGTCGAAGCGAGGAACTGGCTCAAAGAAACTGAGGATCTATTCGTTATCTTCGAGGTGGACAATAGGCAGAAGATACAGTTGGCGGTATGGTTGCTCAAAGACGAAGCTTCCTACTGGTGGGAAGTCACTAACGCCGAGAGGCCGGTTGAGACATGGATGGATTTCAGAACAAGGTTTGAGACAAAATTTCTCTCGCAAGCTGAACGGAGTTTACAACTGGAAAAGTTCTTATCTCTTAAGCAAGGAAGTATAACGGTCAAGGAATACGTCAACCAGTTCAACCAACTAGCTAGGTTCGGATAGGATTTAGTCAACACTCAGCATAAAAAGGCTCTCCGCTTTGTTAATGGATTGAACGAGCCACTGCACAGCGTAGCCATGACCAACGTACCCATGGGAGCGACTTACGAGAAATTGGTGGACATGGCACTACTGCATGAGGAAGACAAGGGCCAGAAAGAAACAAAGAAGGAAGAACTACAGAATAAGAAAGCATGGCCCAAAAAGTAAACACAAAAGAAGGATGAGAAGTCTGAAGATAAGAAGGGGAAAAAGAGCTTTATTTGTGGGAGCTCGACTCATCTGAACAAGGATTGTAGAAAAAGAAAAGGCACTTGCTTCAACTGTGGAGAGATGGGACACTTCACTAGGGACTGCCCGAAGAGACGAGGGCAAGGAGGGCAGGCGAACACTCTTGAGGCTAGTGGCTAGGATAGAAATAGGAAAATTTCTATAGTAGGTTTAATTTCTTTATCTGATTATGGAGTTAAGACTTTTTCTGATTCTGGTATTTTGATTTTGTAATCGATACTCTACACTTTAATACTAGTATTATTTCTGAATTCCGCTGTAGACTCAGAACCACAAGGGTTATGACTCATCCGTTTGAGATTGGGGTTTGAGGGATATCTGTGTAAGGCGTCAAGTATGACGCATACATTCTGAGTTTTCGTGGGGTATGATTTTATCATGCTTAACTACCTAAGAGCCATTAGGGAACCTGATCTGTACCAGTAGTTTTTAAATATCTGAATACTTCTGATAAGATTTCCATTTTTGACATTGTCTAAAGAAGATAATCCTCTGGGTGTCAATTTGATGTTGGTTTCGGTCTTCGGGGCCGATACTTAGGACCCATGCCTAATGGGAACCAAGATTTTGTTCTATCTTTACTCGCTTCCATCATTCGACTGTATCCTATCAATCGAATCTTCGAACTTTAGGTAGAAACTAATGGGTGTAAACATGTGCTTGAGACATGTTATGTTTGATGGTTGCAAGTGGATGCAAGTGGTTGCTAGCGGTTGCTCGTGGATGCATATACACACACTAGGCACAAGATCGGCTCGAAAACACTCTCATACTGCATATGGATGTGTGAGCATTTTAAATTTTTGTGGATGCAAAATGATTGACTCAGCACATGGATGTTGCATATGATTGAATGGTTGTGCACTCATATAGAAATGACATGTATCAAATAGGAAAATTTCCATACAAGTTGGACTCATGGCACTGGCATAAGTCGCATTAAGGAGGTCAACTGAACTAGTGGACCGCCTGATCTTTGCATTAGACAAGGAACATATACACACACTTCTTGCATATGTTCATACAACATTAGAAATCTCTTAAGGACAATGAATGCCTGTGATTGGTGATTGAGTAGATGGATGATTGGATGGTAGGACACATTCTTCTTAACTCGAAGATTTCGGGGACGAAATCCTTTAAGGAGGGGAAAATGTAACACCCCGCATTTTTAAGTATAATTAAAAATGAAATAAAATATATGAAAATATGCTTATGATAGGTAAATAATGGTGATGCATAAGAAGAATTATTTAATACATGAAAGAGAAGAAAAATTAGTTCGATAACGGTGTGTGTAACAGAAAAGATAGTAAAATGAGGATAATTAATTCAAGAAACATGAATTAGGTAAAATGGACATCACTATTGCATTCCTCTCGAAATTTTACATGAAATAGAGTACGAGCTTCCGAAAATCGGAGTCCGGATGAAGAAGTTATGGCCTGTTGAAGATTCAGAAGGTTTCGGTCAGCACAGAACTGGGCAGATCGACCTAGGGGCCGACCAGGGGGTCGACCTGGGAGTCGACCTCCCCCATGGGGGGTCGACTATAGTGTTGACCTCCCCACCTACAGGTCGACCTGGTCAGCCTATTTCGGTCCAGAACACGTTTTTGAAGCCCAGGGACGATTTTTGATGGTCCGGATTGGTTTTAGGGTTAATCTGATGGCTGAAAACAATTGCTACACCTATAAAAACAACCTAAGACCTAGCCTTCTCTACACACAATTCTATTCTGCTTCTTCTCTGCCTCTGTTCTAAATAAAAATAAAAATGGCGTCGCTACTCTGCTGGAATCAAAACTAGAAGCTAATCAACATCAACCTAAGCAACTCAATTCAAATTAGAGATTAAAGCTTCTGCAACGATTCTACAACAATTAAAGTTCTTTCTTTAATCCAACCAAGGCAAGTGCAGTTATTTTCCGATGTACACTTTAATCATAATTGTGACATGATTGTAAATCTGAATTTGAGATTGTGTATGTTCTGTTCTGATCTATTTTATTCTGTATCTCTTCTTCTTTCTGTTCTATAGCCAGGCCACTATGAGCCTGCACCAATCTCCAAAGACAATAACGCACGAACGCTAAAATGTTTGGGACAAATAATGAATGTGGAATAATTGGACATAGTTAATCTGTGACTGATTTAAGAAAAAGGACATAGGTTGTAAACTAGATTTAGATCTATGCATATTCTGTGAATTGGAAGAAGAGGAACCATGGTCTGTTAACATATGACTTGAGACAAAGAAAATATGGCTTAGGTATAAAGATTTATATTAAGGTAGGACATCTATTAAATGTAAATAAACACCAAAGTAAGGGATCTTTGGGATATATGACATGCATAGTAATCGATGGTTATATTTGGTATATGATCATAGTGTGAATCATGGAAATTATTTAGGCATGCTTAGGCCAAATTTAAAGTTAGGCAAGATATGTTTGTGAAACTTTAAGGAATGATTAAATCGGTTATATTTTCTTAAACTGTTAGTTCTGCTAAATTGCTTAATCTGTTAGTTCTGTTATATTGCTTAATCTGCTAGTGCTGCTCTACTGCCTAGTCTGCTAGATTTGTTCATCTACCAAATCTGTCATCTGCTAAGTCTGTTGAAAATGCTAGATCTTCTAGTTTGCTTAATCTGCTAAATCCGTTAAGTCGCCTAATCTGAAAAATCTGTTATCTGCAATATCTGTTGAGTTGATATAATTAGTCCGCTATTGACATAATCTGAATTGGCTATAGTTATGAATAATTGACATGTATATTAGGTGTGGGTATAATTGGTAAACAATTAATTAATTGGCCGCAAAGAAAAACATGGCTAACTCGGGGTTAAAATGAGTTTGCGGCGTAATTCTGCCCGGAACCGCCCGGCATATTCCAGTGGTCGCAAACAATAGGTTCAAATGTGAGAAGTTAGTCATAACGTGCTTGAAACCCGAGGTTAGACTCAGTTTGCGACAGAAACCTGCCCGGAACCAACCGGCCTAACCAGTAGCCGCAAACTGTCAGTCTAATGCGAGAGGTTTGGGCATTAATATTTAATTAATGAAAATCTGAGATAATTATGATGTCTAAAACGTGTTGGGTAAGGTTAAACCAATTGGACCAATGAATCTGATAAACCCGTTTCATGAATCCGTAGGCCCAATACAAAGTTAGATTATATGTAACCAGTTAGTCTATAAGTCTGTTAATCTGTAACCAGTTAATCTGTAAGCCTGTTAATCCGAACATATGATCCCTTAGTCTGAAAACCTGTTAACTTGATTGTCCGATCAGTGAACTAGTTAATCTAAATTTTGTATGTCTGAAACTTGTAGACAAGTTAAGCTGAAATCTGTTAGTCTGGGGACACAAGGTTAGGAGGGGAATTACTTGTGTCATCTGTTGTTTGGGACCCATATTAGTCAGTAACCCTTTCTGGTATCAAAACTTTGACCCAACAGTAAGTAGGGTCCGGGCACGCTTACTGAACTAATTATAAGCGGTTCATTCTGATAATGGCGAGGGGTGTTGATGGTGCGTTACAACCGGGTCATGTGCGTGCATGGATCCCGGTCTGCCTCTGAGGATGTAAGACGCCGTGACATCTGTAAATAGGTCTGTGCCAATTGGTTGTCACTTTAGGGAGTGATACACCCTACTGTGGGGCCGACACAGGATATTTATGCAATAGGGAGCCGATCGCTTGGGGTAGGATTTTAGGGTACACTTAGTTCTGTCTGTTTCTGTTGGTACCGTCTGTTTCTGTTGGGTGGTAACACCAGTCTGTTTCTGCGTGGTATCGTCTGTTCGGGTGGTAAAGGCCCATTACTAGTGTACACCTGATTCTACATTCTGTTTCCGTAGGGATTAATCTGTTTCAGCTTCTGCCTGTTTCTGTTCGGGTGGTAAAGGCCCATTACTAGCACTCTCTTCTGTGGAAATTATTCTGTACCCGTTTCTGTTTCAGTTTAGACATTAGGGTGACACCTAATTCTATTATACTAGTATTAGTGCAGAGAAGTGCAAAGAAGTAGCTTATGTCATTCTGTTCTTCTGTAATATCAGAATTCGATCTCTGTATGTCTGAACTTGTAAATAAGTTAATCTGAAATCTGTTAGTCCGGGGACACAAAGTTAGGAGGGAATTTACTTGTGTCATCTGTTGTTTGGGACCCTTATTAGTCAGTAACCCTTTCTGGTATCAAAACTTTGACCCAACAGTAGGTAGGGTCCGGGCATGCTTACAGAACTAATTATAAGCGGTTCATTCTGATAATGGCGAGGGGTGTTGATGGTGCGTTCCAACTAGGTCATGTCTGTGCATGGATCCCGGTCTGCCTCTGAGGATGTAAGACGCCGTGACATCTTTAAATAGGTCTGTGCCAATTGGTTATCACTTTAGGGAGTGATACACCCTACTGTGGGGCCGACACAGGGTATTTATGTATTAGGGAGCCGATCGCTTGGGGTAGGGTTTTAGGGTACACTTAGTTCTATCTGTTTCTGTTGGTACCGTCTGTTTATGTTGGGTGGTAACACCTGTCTGTTTCTGCGTGGTACCATCTGTTGGGGTGGTAAAGGCCTATTACTAGTGTACACCTAATTCTACATTCTGTTTCCGTAGGGATTAATCTGTTTCAGCTTCTGCCTGTTTCTGTTCGGGTGGTAAAGGCCCATTACTAGCACTCGCTTCTGTGGAAATTATTCTGTACCCGTTTCTGTTTCAGTTTAGACATTAGGGTGACACCTAATTCTATTATACTAGTAATAGTGCAGAGAAGTGTAAAGAAGTAGCTTATGTCATTCTGTTCTACTGTAATATCCGCTACACCTGTTACTGTTACTCCCTTGCAGTTTTATTTTCATGTCATGTTATTATTATCTGTTCACAACTGAAAATCACTGGACTTGCCATACTTTTTGTCTGACCCTTGCTGTTTCGCCTCCTTTCTTCCGTCTCCCCCCAGGTTTTGTAGAAGGGAGTACTCTAGCTTGATCCAGATTTCTTCCGCTTGAAGTGCTTAAAATATGGCTTGTCTTCTTTTGTGGGGATTATTATTTTAAACTATGCATTCTGAAGGCTTTTGTACAAGACTGATATTTTGTACTTGAATTCTGGTAATATGATTTGAAAGGATGTAACCAAGTTTATTTCGGTTTCTGTTGAAATAAAGTTATAAAGTTTTCAAGTACTATTTTATCTGTCTTGTGAGTTTCTATTCTGTTTACTAAAATGCTCCACCAAAGTTAAGGCATTCCCTTTGTGAGTGACCTTAACAGAGGTGGGGTGTTACACTTGGTATCAGAACTAAAGGTTACCAGATTAGATAAAAGTTTTTGAAAACTATTTTCAAAAAGGTTTTGAAAGGAAGTATTTTCAAAAATAAAGCTTATTTTGAAGAACATGATCCCTAAGAGCCATATATCTTTCCTTCAGCCCTTTTTGTGTTGAATCTTTCCCTTTTCGTTTCAGCATGTCTGAAGCATCTGAGATACCAGAGGGTGTTCATGTACCTGGTTTGTTTCGTCAATATCTTGAGGCTAGGACCGCCGCCGCAGGTCCAGCAAATGATCCCCCTCCTCCTACGCCCCCTCCTCGTGCAATTGCTTTCTCAAAGATCTGTAGAGATTTTAGGGCCATGGGTGGAAAGGATTTCAAGGGAACTGAATCATTCGTCTAAGCGAGGAACTGGCTCAAAGAAACTGAGGATCTATTCGTTATCTTCGAGGTGGACGATAGGCAGAAGGTACAGTTGGCGGTATGGCTGCTCAAAGACGAAGCTTCCTACTGGTGGGAAGTCACTAACGCCAAGAGGCCGGTTGAGACATGGATGGATTTCAGAACAAGGTTTGAGACAAAATTTCTCTCGCAAGCTGAACGGAGTTTACAACTGGAAAAGTTCTTATCTCTTAAGCAAGGAATTATGACGGTCAAGGAGTACGTCAACCAGTTCAACCAACTAGCTAGGTTCGGATTGGATTTAGTCAACACTCAGCATAAAAAGGCTCTCCGGTTTGTTAAAGGATTGAACGAGCCACTGCACAGCGTAGCCATGACCCATGTACCCATGGGAGCGACTTACGAGAAATTGGTGGACATGGCACTACTGCATGAGGAAGACAAGGGCCCGAAAGAAACAAAGAAGGAAGAACCACAGAATAAGAAAGCATGGCCCAAAAAGGAAACACAAAAGAAGGATGAGAAGTCTGAAGATAAGAAGGGGAAAAAGTGTTGTACTTGTGGGAGCTCGACTCATCTGAATAAGGATTGCAGAAAAAGGAAAGGCACTTGCTTCAACTGTGGAGAGATGGGACACTTCACTAGGGACTGCCCGAAGAGACGAGGGCAAGGATGGTAGACAAACAATCTTGAGGCTAGTGGCTAGGATAGAAATAGGAAAATTTCTATAGTAGGTTTATTTTCTTTATCTGATTATGGAGTTAAGACTTTTTCTGATTCTGGTATTTTGATTTTGTAATCGATACTCCGCACTTTAATACTAGTATTATTTCTGAATTCCGCTGTAGACTCAGAACCACAAGGGTTATGACTCATCCGTTTGAGATTGGGGTTTGAGGGATATCTGTGTAAGGCGTCAAGTATGACGCATACATTCTGAGTTTTCGTGGGGTATGATTTTATCATGCTTAACTACCTAAGAGCCATTAGGGAACCTGATCTGTACCAGTAGTATTTAAATATCTGAATACTTCTGATAAGATTTCCATTTTTGACATTGTCTAAAGAAGATAATCCTCTGGGTGTCAATTTGATGTTGGTTTCGGTCTTCGGGGCCGATACTTAGGACCCATGCCTAATGGGAACCAAGATTTTGTTCTATCTTTACTCGCTTCCATCATTCGACTGTATCCTATCGATCAAATCTTCGAACTTTAGGTAGAAACTAATGGCAGTAAACATGTGTTTGAGACATGTTATGTTTGATGGTTGCAAGTGGATGCAAGTGGTTGCTAGTGGTTGCATATACACTCACTAGGCACAAGATCGGCTAGAAAACACTCTTATACCGCATATGGATGTGTGAGCATTTTAAATTTTTGTGGATGCAAAATGATTGACTCGGCACATGGATGTTGCATATGACTGAATGCTTGTGCACTCATATAGAAATGATATGTATCAAATAGGAAAATTTGCATACAAGTTGGACTCATGGCACTGGCATAATTCGCATTAAGGAGGTCAACTGAATCAGTGGACCGCCTGATCTTTGCATTAGACAAGGAACATATACACACACTTCTTGCATATGTTCATACAGCATTAGAAATCTCTTAAGGACAATGAAAGCCTGTGATTGGTGATTGAGTAGATGGATGGTAGGACACATTCTTCTTAACTTGAAGATTTCGGGGACGAAATCCTTTTAGGAGGGGAGAATGTAACACCCCACATTTTTAAGTATAATTAAAAATGAAATAAAATATTTCAAAATATGCTTATGATAGGTAAATAATGGTGATGCATAAGAAGAATTAATTAATACATGAAAGAGAAGAAAAATTAGTTCGATAACGGTGTGTGTAACGGAAAAGATAGTAAAATGAGGATAATTAATTCAAGAATCAGGAATTAGGTAAAATGGACATCCCCATTGCGTTCCTATCGAAATTTTACATGAAATAGAGTCCGAGATTTCAAAAATCGAAGTCCGGATGAAGAAGTTATGGTCTGTAGAAGATTCAGAAGGTTTCGGTCAGCACAGAACTAGGCAGGTCGACCTGGGGGTCGACCTGGGGGCCAGGTCGACCAGGGGGTCGACCTGGAAGTCGACCTCCCCCATGGGGGTCGACTATAGTGTCGACGTCCCCCCTACAGGTCGACCTGGTCGGCCTATTTCGGTCCAGAACACGTTTTTGAAGCCCAGGGACGATTTTTGATGGTCCGGATCGGTTTAGGGTTAATTTGATGGCTGAAATGAATTGCTACACCTATAAAAGCAACCTAAGACCTAGCCTTCTCTACACACAATTCTATTCTACTTCTTCTCTGCATCTGTTCTAAATAAAAATAAAAATGGCGTCGCTACTCTGCTGGAATCAAAACTAGAAGCTAATCAACACCAACCTAAGCAACTCAATTCAAATTAGAGATTAAAGCTTCTGCAATGATTCTACAACAATTAAATTTCTTTCTATAATCCAACCAAGGCAAGTGCTGTTATTTTCCGATATAAACTTTAATCATAATTTTGACATGATTGTAAATCTGAATTTGAGATTGTGTATGTTCTGTTCTGATCTATTTTATTCTGTATCTCTTCTTCTTTCTGTTCTATAGCCAGGCTACTACGAGCCTGCGCCAATCTCCTAAGAGAATAACACACGAGCGCTAAAATGTTTGGGACAAATAATGAATGTGGAATAATTGGACATGGTTAATCTTTGACTGATTTAAGAAAAAGGACATAGGTTGTAAACTAGATTTAGATCTATGCATATTCTGTGAATTGGAAGAAGAGGAAACATGGCCTGTTAACATACGACTTGAGACAAAGAAAATATGGCTTAGGTATAAAGATTTACATTAAGGTAGGACATCTATTAAATGTAAATAAACACCTAAGTAAGGGATCTTTGGGATATATGACATGCATAGTGATTGATGGTTATATTTGGTATATGATCATAGTGTGAATCATGACAATTATTTAGGCATGCTTAGGCCAAATTTAAAATTAGGCAAGATATGTTTGTGAAACTTTAAGGAATGATTAAATCTGTTATATTTGCCTAATCTGTTAGTTCTGCTATATTGCTTAATCTGCTAGTTCTGTTATATTGCTTAATCTGCTAGTTCTGCTCTACTGCCTAGTCTGCTAGGTTTGTTCATCTACCAAATCTGTCATCTGCTAAGTCTGTTGAAAATGCTAGATCTGCTTGTAGGCTTAATCTGCTAAATCCGTTAAGTCGCCTAGTCTGAAAAATCTGTTATCTACAATATATGTTGAGTTGATATAATTAGTCCGCTATTGACATAATCTGAATTGGCTATAGTTATGAATAATTGACATGTATATTAGGTGTGGGTATAAATGGTAAATCATTAATTAATTGGCCGCAAAGAAAAACATGGCTAACTCGAGGTTAGAATGAGTTTGCGGCGTAATTCTGCCCGGAACCGCCCGACATATTCCAGTGGTCGTAAACTATAGGTTCTAATTTGAGAAGTTAGGCATAACGTGCTTGAAACCCGAGGTTAGACTCAGTTTGCGATAGAAACCTGCCCGGAACCAACCGGCCTAACCTGTAGCCGCAAACTGTCAGTCTAATGTGAGAGGTTTGGGCATTAATATTTAATTCATGAAAATCTGAGATAATTATGATGTCTAAAACGTGTTGGGTAAGGTTAAACCAATTAGACCAATGAATCTGATAAACCCGTTTCGTGAATCCGTAGGCCCAATACAAAGTTAGATAATCTGTAACCAGTTAATCTGTAACCAGTTAATCTGTAAGCCTGTTAATCCAAACATCTGATCCCTTAGTCTAAAGACCTGTTAACTTGATTGTTTGATCTGTGAACTAGTTAATCTAAATTTTGCATGTCTGAAACTTGTAGACAAGTTAAGCTGAAATCTGTTAGTCTGCGGACACAAGGTTAGGAGGGGAATTACTTGTATCATCTGTTGTTTGGGACCCATATTAGTCAGTAACCCTTTCTGGTATCAAAACTTTGACCCAACAGTAAGCAGGATCCGGGCACGCTTACTGAACTAATTATAAGTGCTTCATTCTGATAATGGCGAGGGGTGTTTATGGTGCGTTCCAACCGGGTCATGTGCGTGCATGGATCCCGGTCTGCCTCTGAGGATGTAAGACGTCGTGACATCTGTAAATAGGTCTGTGCCAATTGGTTGTCACTTTAGGGAGTGATACACCCTACTGTGGGACCGACACAGGATATTTATGTATTAGGGAGCCGATCGCTTGGGGTAGGGTTTTAGGGTACACTTAGTTCTATCTGTTTCTGTTGGTACCGTCTGTTTCTGGTTGGTGGTAACACCTGTCTATTTCTGCGTGGTACCGTCTGTTCGGGTGGTAAAGGCCCATTACTAGTGTACACCTAATTCTACATTCTGTTTCCGTAGGGATTAATCTGTTTCTGCTTCTGTCTATTTCTGATCGGGTAGTAAAGGCCCATTATTAGCATTCTGTTTTTGTTAAATTATTCTGTACCCGTTTCTGTTTCAGTTTAGACATTAGGGTGACACCTAATTCTGTTATACTAGTATTAGTGCAGAGAAGTGTAAAACAATAGCTTATATTATTCTGTCCTTCTGTTAAATCTGTTACACCTGTTACAGTTATCTCTCATCCAGTTTTATTTTCATGTCATGTTATTATTATCTGTTCGTAACTGAAAATCACTGGACTTGCCAGACTTTTTGTCTGACCCTTGTTGTTTCGCCTCCTTTTTTCCGTTTCCCCCAAGGTTATCCAAGGAGGGAATACTTTAGCTTGATCCGGATTTCTTCTGCTTGAAGTGCTTAAAGTATGGCTTGGCTCTGTATAGCTTCCGTTCTATGGGGATTATGATTTTAAACTATGCATTCTGAAGGCTTTTGTACAAGACTGATATTTTGTACTTGAATTCTGATAATGTGATTTGAAAGGATGTAGCCAAGTTTATTTCGGTTTCTGTTGAAATAAAGTTATAAAGTTTTCAAGTACTATTTTATCTATCTTGTAAGTTTCTGTTCTGCTTACTAAAATGCTCCACCAAAGTTAAGGCATTCCCTTTGTGAGTGACCTTAACGGAGGTGGGGTGTTACAGATTCACTTTAGACCTGTCAGGACCGATCCATATTGGATCAGACAGAACCAGTCCAAAATGGGTTGGTTATGACCGATTCACTTTGGATCGGCCAGAGCCGATCCAAAATGAGTCAGTCATAACCATCAAGCCAGATCGGCCCAGATCAATTCATTTTGAATCAGCCAAAACCGATTCAAACTGAATTGGTCAGACCAACATGGATCAGATCGAACACAGCTATTCCAGATTTAATCTGTCGTGAAATTTGATTGATCAGTTGCCTAAGCTACCTCCACCCAGTTATTCACTTCCTAAGCACTTAATATACAAGTGGTGATGGTGTGCAACTTAAGATCATTATTTTCCAGGAAATAAACGAACCTTGCACTGCATATTATGTGTCGATTTTAAACAAAATTGGGGTTTCTAAAAAAATTCAACCTACTAACGAATTTTTCAGTTAATCAAACATGTAGAATCAAGTATTTATCAAAACTTTGGGAGAAACAGAAGGTTAGACATACAAGACTCGGCAGAATACAAAAGCAAATCAAAGCAAATTTTTAGCTTAGAAAGTAACGTGACTAAATCATTCCCCTATGTTTCGAGTCTACACTAAATGGCAGTTCTACGATTGGTGTTACAAATTTAAAATAGTGAAAACCTTTCAAGTTTAATTGATGAAGAATAAAACGAAAGTAAGAAAGAACCTGACGGTTGATAATTCGATGAAGAATTTGAGGGAAAAGCTTTGTTCTTGATTTTCTTCGATTAAAGTTGGTCTACCATGGATTTTCTCTGGAGAAAGAAAACAAAACAATGTGTAAATGACCTTTCAAAGGGCTGCAATATATAATGGTGCATTGGGAAACTCAACAGCCATGAGAGATAGAAGAGTCACATCGGTCAAATCAATCTAGCCGATCCAATTCGAATCGGCCAAGACCGATCCAACTCGAATAGGCCAAGACCGATCAAACTTGAATCGGCTATGACCGATTCAAGTTGAACCGGCCACGACCAATTCAAGTTGAACAGGCCAAGACTGTTCCATGATTAAATAATTAGACCGACCCAGATTGATTTGAAAACAAGAATTAGGTAATTTGTTTTAGAAAGAGGTTGTGATAGAGTACAAATGGAAGGGTGATAGTTCAAATGGATTATGTAGCCTTCATGAGCCGAGTCAATCTAGGCACTATTAAGACCGATCCAAGCTGCGAAAATAATGCATCCGATCCGAAGTCAAGATTCACAATCTGTTACTGTTAGCCCAACGAGGTTTCATGGATTTAAAATGTTTCGAAGCCCACAATTTTCATGAATAAAATTGTGAACTCCGAGGGGAAAAATATTATCCATGAATTTTGGTACAATATGGATCGGTCAAGTTGCTCAAGGATGGATCGGTCTGCTTCGTCTAGATTGGATCAACCTAATCGGAAAAGATGGATTGGTCTGCTTGTGTAATGGTGGATCGGTCTACTTCGTGATAGAGTGGATCGGCCTCAATTGAAACGACCCGAACTTCCCTGTGAAGGAAAGAACGAATTGTACTGAGGACAAGACGAATCAGAACACAAATAGAAGAACATTTCATTGTTTATTACAACAATTTCATCAGAATACAAGAATATACAGAGTATAAACAAATAATATACATTTGATAAATATCAAAGATTACAATACATTACATAGCAACGGAAAAATAATACAAAACACAACTAAAAGTAATAAACAGATACAGAGCTTTCCGAGTATCGTTCCTGCTGTAAACTAGGATCCTATGAATATAAATCTGCAAAACTAAAAGTACTAGCTGCCCGTGTGGAAAATAGGGGCACCCAGAGTTTATGTTAAAACAATAAACTCTAGGTCAGTCATGTGACTGGTGTGAGAACTAAAATAGTTATTAATCTTTATTAAGTCAGGTAAATCCAGGGACTACGCCGTATAACACGGATCGGGTTTCCTCCCAAGAATACTAGTGCATAAGACAATAGCGCAATGCTAAATAAAGAACAATGAAGCTATTATAAGACTTAGGTCCCATCACACAATGCAACGCAAGCCGGAGGATAGAGTTTTTACCTTATAACATCCAAGAATGCTTAGTACGTAAAATTTCATGTTTTATTATTACTATAAGTGTATAGTGTCAATACAATTTCAATCATAAGTATCAATCATAGATGGTACAAGTGCCCCATACCACTATGTCGCCATATATTGGTTTACAATTAAAATCGCAAATGTCACATATTGGAAGTTGGATTTCCATCTGTGAACCAAGGCAAGGGATCGTCCTTACCGCTTCGAGATGCTCTAGCCTGCCCCTCAGGCAAGTACTCTGTCAAGCCTTTAGATCATCAGGGCTGGTCCACTCGATGTGGATTAAAATGCCTGAACACTACGTTTCCCCGCCCTATGGGGCGTATTTGAGCCAAATGACTCCATCGGTCCCGGATCGACAGATATAACCGAGGCGCCTCGCAATCCATCATCCACATAAGTAAAATGTCTGGGCGTGTAAAACCCAAAACACCACTCCTAGCTAGAAGGAAACGCAAGACCTCCCTGAGGTCCTTCTCCCGTTTCTGGTTCACACTAGGGTGTGAGGCTCGCGAATTAACGCTATACAAAGCTACGCCATAAAGGCCGTGCTTTGATCGTCAACCACAAGACTTTGCTTTTCAACAAAAGCCTTGATCATTTGCATCTCAGCATGCCACACACGCAATTCACGCTATGCAACCGATGTATATCAATCACACAGAATGAAACTCAATGTCAGACACACATTCATTTACAAGTCCGTTCTGGGTCTGAACGAAACTGGAGGAACCTTATTCCTCGCATATCCATCGATCTACAAATACGTATGGACGATCACCAACTGATTCCCTCCTCTTGGGTGTACAGCCCAATCAAGATCATCAGTAATTATCCAAACGATGTGAAGACCTCCGGTCTTCAACCACCGTCTTCGTCGTCGACTTATCGTCGATTCAGTTTTTCAGAATGGGTATAAACCCGGCCTTTCCGAATAACTCGCGTATATAATAAACAAGTGTTATAAAACACAACTTACGCCTCATTCCAATCCAGAATATTCCATTATTCAAATATTCTTATACTTTGGGAAAGGTTCCCATTAATTTTATCAAAGATAAATTCTTTACATTTATTCTTTAATCTTCCTTTGAATATCAATTCAAACCAAATAATGGTTTATCCAAACTAGTCGGGATTAACGAACCTTACAGAAGTAATCATTTGTTTTAAATTTCCCAATACCAACCTATTCATCCCATGAAGCAAAACTGGTAATACTTCATATCTAACACCACGGTGTTATTGGTAAATTCAATTACCATTTCATGTTCAAATAAAATTAAAGATTTAACTATCGCCTGGAGTAAAACTGGTGATACACCAATCTCAATCATTTCAATCTAATTAAAGATTCATTAAAACTCCACTTGGTTTTAATCTTCCCAAAAATCAATATTAATGATTGTTTAACTTGGTAAACCATATCCTGTCTTTAACTGGGTTAAAGAACCAATGTCATTTAAAACACGGTTCACGATAAACCCAAAATCACATTCTATTCCATCAGCCTTTAACCGTAAATTAGCAAGTGAACAATTCCCTAAGTAATAATCCCAAAGGCTGAAACCAACATCAGATCAATACCCAGGAAACCATTCAACTTAACTAATCTCCTGTCAGTTTCTGATTTTCTTAACTCCGTTGGGTCTAAGAACAATATTATTAAAGATACCATTCACGACGACCCAAAATCACATTCCGTTAACGATGGAATCATCCTGATAATATAAATGGAAAACGGCAACACCTCTTAAATTCCATCTGTATTAACAGCCTTCCTCCACAGAATTTCATTTCGATTATTATCAAATCGAATTCCATTCATTTCCATTTCAATATATATTAAATTGGAAAACTTTACTTTGGAAAATTCGTGTTAAGTCATAATAAAAAGATTTATAAATTCCAAATCACATTTCACTAGCAAATCGGGTTAAAGAACGAATGTCGTTAAAAACATAGTTCACAATAAACCCAATTCACATTAGCCCCCAACCGTAAATTAGTAAGAGAACAATCCCCTAAGTATTAACCCCGAAGGCCGAGACCAACATCAGATCAATACCCCGGAAACCATTCAACTTAACTAATCTCTAGTCAGTTTTTAATTTTCTTAACTCCATTGGATTTAAGAATAGTATTATTAAAGATACCATTCCCGACAAACCCAAATTCCAATTTGATATTAAATACAAGGCTTTGAATAGAAAATATATCAGCTTATATTCAATATCAAATTCTGAAATCAACAAATATCGTATTGGAAATAACGATACATATATCTTTCAAATTTCCATAACAATATCTGTATTATCACGAAATCCAACATCGAAATATTCCAAAAACAATTTCAATTCAAATCCATTCCAATTTATATAGTGGGAATTCTGGTTATCTTTAAAACCATTTCAAATCCAATTTATTTATTTTAAAAATAATTGAATTATAATTCTAGTTCAAAACTAGTTCATTTCGATAAAAATCTATATTTATCTTTTTAAATATTGAATTTTTCATCCCATTCTTTCCAAATCATTTCTTATGATTTTACAATAATTATTGATATTTTTAATAATTTTATCAAGGCCCGTACAGTCGATTTCCATAAACGGCCATCGAACTGCACTTACATCGATCTTTTCCAAATTTGATTTGGACATAAATCCAAATCCAACCGTTAGATTTCTAATTTCTTGTATTCATCAGAAAGCTCTTTTCGATACGAACCCAACGGTTCAAATTTTAGGAGAATCCGACGGTCGGATCTCCCGTAATGTCCATTCGAAGTCAATGGTCGAAATTCGCGAACTGCCGCAGCATGGCGCGTTCTATTCAGGCCATTATATATATAATGTACATATTATATATATTTCGTTGATTTCCTTTTAAAACGTATTTTATAAATCGTTTTAAATTTGTTTTCAAAACGATTTCAACTACCAATTCAATTTCTAATCAAAGTTGAATATTCCATATCATCGATATATAAATGATAATATTTTCTAAACATTATATTTTGAAATCAATTCCTTTTCGATATTCATTATAAAATTGTATAAAAGCAAAAAATATCATTCATGTCAAAATGACGTTAACCTAATCAACATGGCTTTATATTTTTAAATATATTCGTGTCCATCCCAAATCGGACATCAAAATCAAATTTTGATTCTTCTACTGAATATTATTTGAAAATGTTCGTTATTTTAAAATAATCGTTATTTTAAAATATTCATTCTTTCTAAACTGGAATCAGACACAGTCAATTACCATATAATTTGATTCATATGGATTTCATACAACAAATGTGTATAACAACATTGCAAACAACAATCCATCATCCAGAGTGCATTCTACACTGTATAAGCATTAAATATAAATATTCGACGCTTATACAGCCTGTCAACCAATCGACTGACATACAACTAATTATTGGGATTAGTGTATGTCCAATATCATCCCAATACCCATGTGGGGTTTCAAACAATCAAACACAGGTTTTATTTTTGCAGTTGGGCGATGTGTAAAATTTATCGTCCCAATCAATATCAGTCAAATGTGTGTACATAAACAAATTGTCCGATTTGTTTATAAATATTTATTTTATATACACTTTAAAAATTATATCTTTAACTATAAAATATTTATTCATTCCACATCACACAACCAATTTTCACAACACACCAATCAAACAAACAAGTCATTCATGGTCTGTGGACGACGGGTGTCGGGTCGTGCTAAACACCGTCTGCATCCTAGTATATATTTCAACTAGAAAATAAATTAAAAGTGAGGAGTTCTCACCTTTGGGTTCCAATCCGCCGTGCTTTGATTGACAATCTATGTTGTATACCTACGTTAAAAATTATATTTTTAACCAATCAATACTTATTACTTTGTATGATTATTTTATAAATAACATACATAGGCTAAAATTTATATTTTTACCTTTCTAAAAATAATCTCATATTTCTTTAACAAAGCTACATAGATAAAAATCACATTTTCTATCGCTAATGAATATATAAAAATCAAATCTTTACTTCGCTATCTATATAGAAATAACATTTTTATTATCTCTATAATATAAAAATCATATTTTTATTATCTCTATAATATAAAAATCATATTTTCAGTCTATGTAATTTACATAAAAATCTAAAATGTGATTTCCTTTCAAAAAAATTTAATTAAACCGAATTATATAATTAAAATCACATTCCTATAAATTGTTCAATAATCTATGTATTTATATTTTTAAAACTAAATTTTAAACTACATTTTTATATTTAAATTTGCTGAACCAAAATAAATAATAATAAAAAGAAGAGAACTCACTGTAATTCGGTTTTTTTCCAGAGAAGGGACCCACAAAGTCGGAGCGGCTGCTAGAGGGAGGTCGCATGGGGGTGGTCGACGTGGTTGAGGTGCAGAAGTTGGTGGCGTTGGGCCCTTGATGGCTGCAGTTGAGGGTTTGGGGTCTTTGGGTTTCAACAGGGGAAGGAGGAGCAAGGGGAGAGGGGGGAGAAGGTCGGAGATGAGGAAGAGGGTGCGAAGCGGCGGTGGCAGTGGCCACCCGCGATGGTGGTGGTTGGCGCAAGGCCGCTCCTTTTTTCTCGAATCGATTTTCAGAAGGTTGGGGCTTGTGAGTTAAGAGAGAAAGAAAAGGAGGGGGATATATAAATATTTATATATTTTATTATTATTATTTTCAAAAAGCAACTTTTTCTTTAACTCGAAACCGAACCCACCGACTATCATCCCTAGCTAATTACCCCCATTCCGAACACAATGGGATATGTATCATAAGCTGATTCGATCGTTTCGATCAGTTTCCGTCAAAATCAAAATATAATTCTATATATCGAATTTGAACGCGCATTTCAATTTACCGGGGCCACATACAGACTCTAAAAATTCCCAAAAAATATTTTCTAGCTTTGTATTGACGATACGGTCCTAACAAAACTAATTTCGTCAAATTCTGAGATCGTTTGAAAAATGGCCATTTACTGGTCGATCGAAATTGACAAAAACTGTCAAAACACGTTTTCTTTCGCCACGCTCACATATTGCATTCCAAAATCACGAATTTTGGAATCTAGCAATAACTTGACATTCCAGATCCAACGAAAGTGGTTTCGTCGAAAATGGAGGTCGTTTGCAAAATTTCCATTTTTAAGGGCCAGAATTTCACAATGACTATTCTGAATTTTCAACTGGGCATAACTTTTTATCCTCGCTATGAAATTTCAATTTTTCGGATTCATTGGAAAGATATTTCCAATTAGATAGTAATATTTTCAGTTTTGCTAAAATCCGGTTTATTTTGAATTCTGTACATTCATTTGAAATTTGAAATCGAATTTTCAAACTACCGCGCCATTTTCAATTCCTTTTATAATTAAAATAAATATTTATATTCTAATGACGATCTATATAAATATATATGTTCTAATTCTATTCAAATTAAATTTCTCATTGTCATTATTTAAAATAATTCATTTTAAATATTCAAAATTCGCTAAAATTGCCAAAATAAAAATTTTAAATTGGTTCGGATTTTCCGGGTTATTACATTCTCCCCCACTTAAAACATTTCGTCCCCGAAAAGGAACGAAGCTGAAAGTTGTTTAACTAATCAACTCAACTTTCATTATTTTCATTATGGCTTAAGTTCTTCAACTTTTCAGATTCTAAGAACTTTTCAAATTCTTCAAAAATTTGGCTAACACAGTAAATTTTCGAGAAATTTCGCCATAACCTCCCCTGTACAGGAGCACTGGGAAAATCCCGAAATTGGCATACAGGCCTTTTCAATCCAAAAAGAAAATGAAATAGCTAAGCGGCTAGACAATCGGCTCATAAAATCATCAAAAACCCCAAGAAATACAATAAACATGTACCTATTTGTCGGGCAGACAATTTTATTCTTCTGCTCTAGCCTCCCAGCTATGACCGGTTCACACATGTATATGTACATGCATGTTGTTTCAAACAATTTTCAGTTCAGTTCAATATGCTATACTATTTGGCTAAATGGTTCAAATTTTAATTAATCAACAAATATCGTATTGGAAATAACGATATATATATCTTTCAATTTTCCGTAGCAATATCTGTATAATCACGAAATCCAACATCGAAATATTTCGAAAACAATTTCGATTCAAATCCATTCCAATTTATATATTTGAAATTCTAGTTATCTTTAAAACCATTTCAAATCCAATTTATTTATTTTAAAAATAATTGAATTATAATTCTAGTTCAAAACTAGTTCATTTCAATAAAAATCTATATTTATCTTTTTAAATATGGAATTTTTCATCCCCATTCTTTCCAAATCATTTCTTATGATTTTACAATAATTATTGATATTTTTAATAATTTTATCAAGGCCCGTACAGTCGATTTCCATAAACGGCCATCGAACTGCACTTACAGTGAGCTTTTCCAAATTTGATTTGGACATAATTCAAAATCCAACCGTTAAATTTCTAATTTCTTGTATTCATTAGAAAGCTCTTTTCGATATGTATCCAACGGTTCCGGTTTTTAGGAGAATCCGACGAGCGTATCTCCCGTAATATCCATTCGAAGTCAATTGTCGAAATTTGCGAACTGCTGCAGCGTGGCGCGTTCAATTCAGGCCATTATATATATAATATATATATATATTATATTTCATCGATTTCTTTTTAAAACATATTTTATGAATTGTTTTAAATTCGTTTTCAAAACGATTTCAACTTCCTATTCAATTTCTAATCAAAATTGAATATTCCATATCATCGATATATAAATGATAATATTTTCAAAACATTATATTTTGAAATCAATTCCTTATCGATATTCATTATAAAAATGAATAAAATCGAAATAAATATCGTTCACATCAAAATGGCGTTAACCTAATCAACACGACTTTAAATTTTTAAATATATTCGTGTCCATCCCAAATCGGGCATCAAAATCAATTTTTGATTCCTCTACGGAATATTATTTGAAAATATTCGTTATTTTAAAATAATCATTATTTTAAAATATTCATTCTTTCTGAACTGGAATCTTATACAGTCAATTACCATATAATTTTATTCATATGGATTTCATACAACAAATGTGTATAACAACAATGAAAACACCAATCCATCATCCAGAGTGCATTCTACACTGTATAAGAATTAAATATAAATATTCGACGCTTATACAGCCTGTCAACCAATCGATTGACATACAACTAATTATTGGGATTAGTGTATGTCCAATATCATCCCAATACCCATGTGGGGTTTCAAACAATCAAACATAGGTTTTATTTGTGCAGTTGGGCGATGTGTAAAATTTATCGTCCCAATCAATATCAGTCAAATGTGTGTACATAATCAAATCGTCCGATTTGTTTATAAATATTTATTTTATATACAATTTAAAAATTATATCTTTAACTATAAAATATTTATTCATTCCACATCACACAACCAATTTTCACAACACATCAATCAAACAAACAAGTCATCCATGGTCTGTGGACGACGGGTGTCGGGTGGTGCTAAACACCGTCTGCATCCTAGTATATATTTCAACTAGAAAATAAATTAAAAGTGAGGAATTCTCACCTTTGGGTTCCACTCCTCCGTGCTTTGATTGACAATCTATGTAGTATACCTACGTTAAAAATTATATTTTTAACCAATCAATACTTATTTCTTTGTATGGTTATTTTATAAATAACATACACAGGCTAAAATTTATATTTTTACCTTTCTAAAAATAATTTCATATTTCTTTTACAACGCTACATAGATAAAAATCACAATTTTCTATCGCTAATGAATATACAAAAATCACATCTTTACTTCGCTACCTATATAGAAATCACATTTTTATTATCTCTATAATATAAAAATCATATTTTTATTATCTCTATAATATAAAAATCGTATTTTTAGTCTATGAAATTTACATAAAAATCTACAATGTGATTTTCTTTCAAAAAAATTAATTAAACCGAATTATATAATTAAAATCACATTCCTATAAACTGTTCTATAATCTATTTATTTATATTTTTTAAACTAAATTTTAAACTATGTTTTTATATTTAAATTTTATAAATCGAAATAAATAATAATAAAAAAGAAGAGAACTCACTGTAATTCGGATTTTTTCCAGAGGAGGGACCTCCAAAGTCAGAGCGGCTGCCGGAGGGAGGTCGTAGGGGGGTGGTCGACGTGGCTTAGGTGCGGCGGTTGGTGGCGTTGGGCCCTCGGCGGCTGTGGTTGAGGGTTTGGGTTCTTTGGGTTTCAACTGGGGAAGGAGGAGCAAGGGGAGAGGGGGGAGAAGGTCGAAGATGAGGAAGTGGGGGGCGAAGCGGCGGTGGAAGTGGCCACCCGCGATGGTGGTGGCTATTGCAAGGCCGCCCCTTTTTTCTCGAATCGATTTCCAGAAGGTTGGGGCTCGTGAGTTAAGACAGAAAGAAAAGGAGGGGGGAGGGACTATATATATTTATATTCAAAAAGCAACTTTTCTTTTGAACTCTAAATCGAACCCATCAACTATCGTCTCTAGCTAATTACCCCCATTCCGAACACAAAGGGATATGTATCGTGTGCTGATTCGATCATTTCGATCAGTTTCCGTCAAAATCAAAATATAATTCTATATATTGAATTTGAATGCGCATTTCAATTTATCAGGGCAACATACGGACTATAAAAATTCCCGAAAAATATTTTCTAGTTTTGTATTGACGATACGGTCCTAACAAAATGAATTTCATCAAATTCTGAGATCGTTTGAAAAATGGTCATTTTCTGGTCGATCGAAATTGACAAAAACTGTCAAAACACGTTTTCTGTCGCCACGCTCACATATTGCTTTCCAAAATTATGAAATTTGGAATCTAGCAATAACTTGACATACCGGATCCAACAAAATTGGTTTCGATGAAAACGGAGGTCGTTTGCAAAATTTCCATTTTTAAGGGCTAGAATTTCACACCGACTATTCTGAATTTTCAGCTGGGCATAAATTTTTATCCCCGCTATGAAAATTCAATTTTCCGAATTCGTTGGAAATATATTTCCATTTAGATCCTAATATTTTTGTTTTCGCTAAAATCCGGTTTATTTTTAATTCTGTACATTCATTTGAAATTTGAAATCGAATTTTCAAACCATCGTGCCATTTTCAATTCCTTTCAAATTAAAATAAATATTCATATTCTAAGGACGATCTATATAAATATATACTTTCTAATTCTATTCAAATTAAATTTCTCGTCGTCATTATTTAAAATAATTCATTTTAAATATTCAAAATTCGCTAAAATTGCCAAAATAAAAATTTTAAATTGGTTCAGATTTTTCGGGATACTACATCAACTAACTCGGATCGGACAAAACTGTTGCATTATGATTTGAATCGGCTCATTAAAATCTAGACCGGGTAGAAGTACATTACAATTGGCCCGGAAGGTTCTGATTCGGGTAGGAATGTGTTGCATTGGCTCGAGAGGTTCTGGATCGGGCTGAAGCGTGTTGCATTGGCTCGAGAGGTTCTGGACCGGGTTGAAGCGCATTGCACTGACTCAAGAGGTTCTGAATCGGATGGGAATATGTTGAATCAACTTGAGGGGCTTTGGATTGGGCAGAAGCTTGGAAACAGGCAATTAGCTGCAGTGGCATTGTCGTAAATACTCAACACCCCGATCCAGATCCTGAAAGCTATATTACCCTCATTCCTCACTTCTATAAATAGAGGTACAACTCCACTTTAATGGAGGAGGCTTCTTGGTGATCCCGAAGGGCTGTTAAACTCTATTCTCAACTTCTTCTAAGCAATTTGATCATCTCAAACACTTCAATTCAAAGATTCATTTCCGGATTCATTGTGAAGACATGAAGATTCATCAAGACTTGTGAGAGAGCTTGGATTGATTCTATAAACATCCATACTTGGAGGATCACATTTATTTCTCGTAGGAACTTTACTAAGACAGAGAGTGAGAAAAGTGAGGTGAATCATGAATGTATGGAGAGAATATGTTTGCTTTGTAATCCTAAGTCAAATAGTGGAATCACTTGGCAAAGTGGATGTAGATCAGACTTGATCGAACCACTATAAAAACTTTGTGTCTCTCCTTACTTCCATTTTTCTGGGTTTTTGGCTCCATTTTTACTATTCTAGAGGATATTGTGAAGTGCATCTTGCATCCTCGGTGTTGATTCAAATTTTGAGATCAACAGAGTTGCAAATTGTTTGGAAAAATTCCATGCATGTACATATATATGTGTGAACGGGTCATTGCAAGGAGGCTAGAGAAGAGGAATAAAATTGTATGCTTGACAAATAGGTACATGTTTACAAATTTATTAGGTTTGGATGATCTTATGAGCCGATTGGCTAGCCGCGTTGCTTTTTCTTCTACTTTTTGGATGATGAGAACCATGCGTGGCTCGTTGAGGTCTTACATGTCTCCCCGTACAAAGGAGGTTGTGGCGAAATTTTTCAAAATTTTAGGGTGTTAACCAAATTTTTGAAGAATTGGTAAATTCTTAGAAATTGAAAAGTTGAAGAATGAATGAATTTTGAATATTTCGAATGAATTATTTTAAAAAATAATGGCTAGAAATTTATTTTGAACAGAATTAGAAGGTATATACTTATTTAAATCTAAGTTATAAAATAAATATTTATTTTAATTATAAAAGGAATTGAAAATGGCGCGGTCGTTTGAAAATTCGATTTTAAATTTAAAATGGATGTACAGGAACCAAAATAAACTGGATTTTAGTGAAACCAGAAATATTTGAATCTGTTTGAAAATATCTTTCTAACGAATCTTAAAAATCCAAATTTCATAGCGGGAATAAAAAGTTATGTCCAGTTGAAAATTCAGAATAGTCGCTATGGAATTTAGCCCTTAAAAATAGCGATTTTGCAAATGACCTCCGTTTTTGACGAGACCACTTTTGTTGGATCTAGAATGTCAAATTATTGATGGATTCCAATTTTCATAATTTTTGGAATCAATATGTGATTGTGGCAGATTTAAACGTGTTTGGTCAATTTAGTTTAATTTAATCGACTGGAAAATGACCGTTTTTCAAATGGTCTCCAAATTCAATGAAATTAGTTTTGTTAGGACCGTATCATCAAAACATAGCTAGATTTATTTTGCTGGGATTTTGGGAGTCCGTATGTGGCCCCGATAAATTAAAATGTACGTTAAAATCAATTTTGAACGTTATATTAATTTATATTTTAATTTCAACAAAAACTGAACGAAACAGGCGAATTGGCTTGCGAAACATATCCCATTGTGTTCGGAATGGGGGTAATTAGCTAAGGGCGACAGTCATTGGGTTCGATTTGGAGTTCAAAAGAAAAACTAACCTTTTGAAATTAAATTATAATATATATATATATATATATATATATATTAATCTTAGTCAACGCCCTTTTTACTCTTTTTCCCTTCCCGTCATTCGTTCCTGATCAAAGAAAATAAAGAACGGAGGCTGCGATCCACGCCTCCTCACCGGAGCTCGCAGCCGCCACCTCGACTGAACCCCCCCTCCACCTCTCTGGCCACCGCCCTCCACCTTAAAACCCCCAAATTGGTTTAAGCCTTCAAACCGCCCATGCCATGCCTGAAACCGCCTTCGGCCACCTCTGGCTCCTCCTCCGACCAACTGCCGCATTCCTCCGTCCCCGCGCTGACTCTGGCCCGTCTCAGCACCACCTCCTCCTCCTCTTAAAACCAAAACCCTAAAAACTCCGCCAGCCCTCCCCCTTAGAAAACCGAAGAAGAAAGTGAGTTTTTCCTTTATTTATTTATTATGAAGTAATTAGATTTTTATGTTGATTATAAAAAAATATGGAAAGATGCGATTTTTATTTGAGTGAAATCAATGTTAAGATGCGATTTTTAAATGAGTGAAATCAATGTAAGATGCAATTTTTATATAATTGAAATCATTTTAAAGATTTGATTTTTATATATTAAAACATTAGTTTTAAAAATCTGATTTGAATAGAATAGAATAAAAAGATTATATTTTTATAAATATAAAGATTAGATTTTTAAAATAGAAAAGATAAGATTTTTAAAATACAAAAATTTGATTTTTAAATATGAATAGCGAAACAAAAATATTATTTTTAGTAGACAAAAATATTATTTTTAGTTAGATAAAAATATTATTTTTATCGTAGGTATGAAATATTATTTTGAGTAGGATAAAAATTGAATTTTTACATATGTAGTAGAGATAAAAATTCGATTTTTATATATGAACTAGCGATATAAAAATATAATTTTTATACTGAAAGTAGCGTTGTTAAAATCTGATTTTTATAATGTAGATTTGAAATAAAAATATGATTTTTATTATATATAATGATATAAAAATATGATTTTTAATGTATAAAAATCATATTAAAAATGTGATTTTTACTATGAACATCGTGAAAAAGGATTGCATTGACATTACGGGAGAATCCAAACGGTTCAGATATTCAGAAAAGCATGGCGGAGTGATCCCAAAGGTGAGAACTTCTCAATTTAATTTATTTTCTAGTTAAATATATATACTAGGATGTAGACGGTGCTTAGTAGCACCCGACACCTTTGTTTGAAACCATGTTTGTTTGGTTATTTGGTTGATGGGATTATTTGTTTGGATTTGGTTGTTTGGTTGAATGAATTGATTAGAATTTGGTAAGTACATGGCGCGAGCCATTAGTAGGCGAGGGATAAGACTAGACCTTATTCCGGTTCTAGTATCGCGCCGTTGTGCTGCTGAAATTTTCTAAAAATGTTAGAAAAATAAAAATATCATTTTTATTGTATAAATGAACCGAATAAAATATTCATGTGTTGAAATAAATATTTTATAGTCAAAGATATAATTTTTTAACGTGTATATGAATAAAATAAATATTCATTTACAAATCTAACGATTTGTTTATATACATACGTTTGACTAATATTGATTGGGACGATATATTTTACATATTGCCCAACTGCCCGAATAATAACCAGTGTTTGTTGTTTGAAAACCCTACATGTGTATTAGGATGATATGGGATATACACTAATCCCAATATTTAGTTGTATGTCAATCGATGGGTTGACAGATTGTTGTAAGCATTAATTATTTATATTTAACGTTTATGCGGTTGTGTAATGCACTCTTGATGATGGTTGACATTGTTTGATGATTGTTATGTACATGTGTGTAAGAAATCCATATAAATAAAATTATATGATAATTGACTGTGTCTGATTCCAATTCGGAAAGAACGAATATTTTAAATTAAAGAATATTTTAAAATGACGAGTCATAAATATTTTAAAATAACTAATATTTTAAAATACTATTCAGAAATGGATCAAAATATGATTTTGATGTCTGATTTGGGATGGACAAGAATATATTTAAATATATAAAGCCATGTTGATTAAATTAACGTCATTTTGACCTGAACGATATTTATATCGATTTTATTCATTATTATAATGAATATCTAAAAGGAAGTGATTTCAAAATCTAATGTTTGAAAATATTATCATTTATATATTAATGATATGGAATATTCAATTTTGATTTAAAATTGAATATGAAGTTGAAATCGTTTTAAAACCGAATTTAAAATGATTTACAAAATACGTTTTAAATGGAAATCGACGAAATATATATATATATATATATATATATATATATATATATATATATTATATATATCTAATGGCCTGAATAGAACGCGCTGCGCCGCGGTAGTTTGTGAATTTCGAACATTGACTTCGAATGGACATTATGGGAGATCCGACCATCGGATTCTCCTAAAACCAGAACCGTTGGGTTCGTATTGATAAGGTTTCCCAATGAAAATAAGGAATTTGAAATCAAATGGTTGGATGTGTAATTATGTCCAAATCAAATTTGGAAAAGATCGATGTAAGTGCAGTTCGATGACCGTTTATGGAAATCGAACGTACGGGCCTTGATAAAATTATTAAAAATATCAATAATTTGTGTAAAATCATAATAAATGATTTGGAAAGAATTTGGGTGAAAAATTCCATGTTTGTAAAGATAAAATATATTTTTATCAAAATGAACTAGTTATGAACTAGCATTATAATCCAATATTTTTAAATAAATAAATTGGACTTGAAATGGTTTTAAAAATAACCAGAATTTCTAATAAATGAATTGGAATAGATTTGAATTGAAATTATTTTCAGAATATTTCGATATTGGATTCCGTGATTATATAGATATTGTGGAGGAATTTGGAAGATATATATATCGTTATTCCCAATACGATATTTGTTGATTTCAAAATTTGATATTGAATATAAGCCGATATAATTTCTATTTGGAGCCTTGTATTTGATATCAAATGGGATATTGGGTTTGTCGTGAATGGTGTCTTCATTAACACTGTTCTTAAACCCAATTGAGAAAAGAATAAATCTTTTCAGTAAGATTTAGTGAAAATTTTCCAATTGATTAATATTTAATTGGAATTGAATGAAAGAATTGGATTTTGGGTTTGTCGTGAATGGTGTCTTCATTAACACTGTTCTTAAACCAAATGTGAAAAGAATAAATCTTTTAAATAAGATTATTGGAGTTTCTAGTTATATTTAGTAACTGGAATAAAATGGAATGTGAATTTGGTTTATTGTGAACTGTGTTTTAATGACATTTGTTCTTTAACCAGATTTACAGTGAAATGTGATTTGGAATTTATAAATCTTTTAATTAAGATTTAGTGAAAATTTCCAAAGTAAAGTTTTCCAATTTAATACAATAAATTGGAATGGAATGGAATACGATTGGATAATAATCGAAGTGAGCTTCTATTGAGGAAGACTGTTAATATATATGGAATTTAAAAGGCTTTGCTGTTATTCCATTTATATTATTGGTTGATACGGAAGTTTATATCGATTATATATATCGATCCGTTTTCCGTGAAGATTCCATAATTAATGGAATGGGATTTTGGGTTTATCGTAATCTGTGTTTTAAATGACATTAGTTATTTAACCCAGTTAAAGATAAGATTAATTTCTAAACTTTGAATAATTAGTAGGTAATGATTTTTGAGATTAAAACTAAAGGGGAGTTTCAATGAATCTTTAATTAGATTGAAATGGGAATTGATAATTTAAATTATCAAATTCGAAAAATGATCGAGAATGGAGTATCATTAGTTTTGCTCCTACGATAGTAAAATCTTTAATTAGATTTGAACATGAAATAGTAATTAAATTTACAAATAACACCGTGTTGTTAAATATGGAGTATTACCAGTTTTGCTCCAGGGGATGAATAGGTTCAGATTGGGAAACTAAGCAAATGTTTACTTCGGTAAGGTGCGCTTATCCTGACTAGTTTGGATAAACCATAATTTGGTTTGAATTGATATCCAAAGGAAGATTAAAGAACAAATTTAAAGAATTTATCTTTGATAAAATTAATGGGAACCTTTCCCAAAGTATAAGAACATTTGAATAAAGGAATGTTCTCGATTGGAATGAGGTGTATGTTGTGTTTTTATAGTACTTGTTTATTATATGCGCGAGTTATTCGGAAAGACCGGGTTTTTCCCATTCTGAATAACTGGATCGATGATTGGTCGACGATGAAGACGGTGGTTGAATACCGAAGGTCTTCACATCGTTTGGATGATTACTGATGTTTTGATTGGGCTGTAGACCCAAGACGAGGTAATAAGTGGTGATCGTCTAGACGTACTTGGAGATCGACCGGATATGCGAGAACTGTAACACCCCACATCTATTAATGTCACTCACAAAGGGAATGCATTAACTTCCATGGAGCGTATTTGGTGTATAGAACATAATATAACAAGACAGATATAAATAATGGTGCCTGAAAAATTTAAAACACTTTTATTGCAGCGGAGAAATAGTTTGATTACAACAACTTCATAAACCAAATACACTTAATATCCATCTTGATAAATTGTTTCAGAGTACATAAAATAAAAAGCATAAACCCCAACACAAGTAGCCATAAAAGAGATGAGCTGAACTTTACTTTTAGTAATCCAAGCACTTCCAAAAGAGAGAGAAAGAGATCCAAGATCAAGCTCCATGAGTACTAGTCCCGCCCTGAGAACCATGGGGGGGGGGGGAGGAAGAAAAGATGCAAAAACAAGGGGGTCAGACTTAAAGTCTGGCGAGTATAATAACTTTAACAATATAATTATTGAAGTAACTAGGATAAGGCATAAACTGGTAAGACAAGATATGACCATGAACCAAGTGGGCATGACAAAGAAAATAAGAGGAATATTCTGGCGTTAATGTCGTTCCTAATCACTATAGGATAATTACTATACTTCGCCACCAATAGTCACCCTAAAAGTTGATCCCGCCTACAAAACTTAATAATGATAATGGTAGTTCGTGTACCCCCAGCTGCCTTCATAGGTGTCGTCTGCCCCTATCTCCACTAGTTGTACCCACTACCCCCATTCGATCGGCTCCCTAACTCGTTGATACCTGTGTTGGTCCCACAGTTGGGTGTATCACTCCCCAAAGTGGCAACCCAATACCACTAAAGATGCATGGCTTATATCTACACGATGCAACAACGTCTTACCTACCAGCCCAGGCCTAAACGCACATGACCCCGTTGGACTTGCGTTGCTACCGCTAACCCGTTTTGACCTCTTACAATCAAATCCGGTAAGCGTGTCCCGTCCACGACTTGGGTCGGGCTCACAAAGATACTTAATGGGTTACTGGTATGAAAAGGGCACCCCCCCATGCACGACACAAGCTTTACACCTATGCTTAGTCCCCACTACGGTTTCCCACTTAACCCCATTTTTATTCATGTCTTTTTACATGTTTCAACTTGGTTAAGTGCGTCTAATCGTATTTCACATGCCACCCAAGGCACCCACTTAACCCCCCATCTCCCACCACATGTTTATCTGGTTAAGTGTTACTTAATTCATTAGAACCGTAACCTTGTAAAGACCTCCAACGTTAGACTAGCATTTGCGGTTGCTGGATTTGCCGGGCAGGTCCGGGCAGTCTTATATCGCAAACGATGCTACCTCGTGCCTTTACAACTGTTACGCATTTAATTCATGCCTTTGACCTCTCACATTGGACTGGCATTTGTGGCTCCTGGATTTTCCGGGCAGGTCCGGGCAGTCTTACACCACGAAAGTGTCTAACCTTGTGTCTTAGGCGGTTTATTATTACACATCTTTATTTAACCCCAAAATGGATTAATATCCCTATTCAAATATGTAAATAAATTCCAAATTTATTTATGCCCATAATTGTCTCTTAAAATTATGTCCATAAATACCAATTATGCCAATTAATGTTTCAAATTAATTATATGCCTTTTAAGGCCATTTATGCCAATTCACAATTTTAGGTATATTCAATATTATCCCATCATCCCCACGCTATTCGTACATTTTCATATGACATATGCTAGACTCCCAAATAGTCTAACTCATAGCAAAAAAAAAAAAACATCACATAACACATAAAATACATCTAAGGATCATGACATAAGATTACATAGCCAATAACTTGCATATGAATTTCATTCAAACTAGCATATGATACAAAACTAGCATAGGTGATGGACATAAACTTGCATAACTTATGTACTGTTATAGATCCAAACATAAAGGTGTGAACTTGCATATGGATCTAAACATAAAGACGTAATCTTTCATATAGATCTAAACATAAAGATATAATCTTGCTTTTGGATCTAGACATAAAGGTGTGAACTTACATATGGATCTAAACATATAGATTGATGTCACATAAACTAGCATATGCGTATACATGTTTCACATATATTTTAACAACCCAAACTTGCCTAAGATTCATATAAGAATATATGATCCAATCACCACAAACTTGCATAAGATATATGATTCAACTTGCATGGGATTCACATAAGGACTAACATATAATCCAACTTGCATAAAATTCACATTTGAACTAACATATGATTCAACACCACAAACATACATATAATTTACATTGCATGATTCATAAACATATTATTATGATCCCAATTATATTTTATCATAATTAAATTAACGAATTATTTTGTGAAAGCTATCATACTCACAATCAAAAAGAATAGTTTTGTCTTTCTGGGATCTGTATTCTGAAACTGAATTACTCGCCTTTGATGTAGACTTAGTTGTTATTTAGATTTGATTTGATTTTTGATTCAGGCCTCTATCTTACTTTAGGGTTGAAAGTGTATGGCGGCTACTCAAGGTTCTCCATTGACGGCATGGCAGCACTTGATATGAATTTGTGTGATTAGGGTTAGGGGTTTAGGGTGTTTTTATAGAAGATTAATTAATTAAGAGCCGTCGTAGTAACCTAGGAGTAACCAGAACCATTCAGATAGCCACCTAAGCCCTAGTGACTCAGCAATGACTCACTGTTCGGATAAGAACACTCCAGAAATCTGTGCAGGCTTTTAGCCCGACCTGGGCGCACTTGGCAGATGCGCCAGTGCATTTTTTTACTGGAGCACTTCACAAGTACGCCAGTGCATTTTTTTTCCCGGTTTTTCTGCCTAACTTCGTTCGTCCATATCTCCTTCATACGGTGTCCGTTTTATGCAAACTCGGACTCTATCTCAAGCAGAATTTCAAGACGAATGCAATGGAGCAACCTGTTTCCCTTAATTCCAACATTTGAAATTAAGTATTCTTTAATTTGTTAACTTTAATATTTAAAATTACGGGGTGTTACATTCTACCCTCCTTAAAGGATTTCGCCCACGAAATCTCCAAGTTAAGGAGAATGCATATCCTAACATCCAATCATCCATCTACTCAACCATCAAACACAGGCATCCATTGTCCTTACAAGGTTTCTGATGCTATATGAACATATGCAAGAAATGTGTGTATATGTTCCTTATCTAATGCAAAATCAGGCGGTCTACTAATTCAGTTGAACTTCTTAATGCAAACCATGATAGTGCCATGCGTCCATTATGTATGCGGAAGAATCCTATCGATACACATTATTTCTACATGTGTGCACAACCATTCATCAAAATGCAGCATCCATATGATAACACAACCATTATACATCCATTAATTTAAATATGCACATATATATATACACAATATGAAGGTGACTGAACCGATCTAGTGCCTAAGGTGTGTGTACATGCATCCACGAGCCACCACTAGCAACCACTTGCATCCATTAAACATAACATGTCTCAAACACATTTTTGCAACCACTGGGTTCTTCCTAACTAAAGATCGAAGATGTCATCGCAAAGATAGTACTAAAAGTTAGGACAAGTATCAACAAAGCGGTAGAAAAAGGAGAAAATAAAACATACCCTCAAAAAGGAAAGGGTACAGCATACGCATCATATCTTCCATCTCCCAAGTCGCGTCTCTTTGATCATCTCCCCATTGCACTTTGACCAACTTGACCTCTTTGTTGCGAAGCTTTTTGACCTCCGATCCGGGAATGCGTGTAGGAGCTCGTCTGATTGTGGCATTACGCTCTACTTCCACTTCTTCGAGCGTGCTCGGCTCTACCACTTCCGCCGTATCGTGCAAACACTTACGCAAATGCGAAACGTGAAACACGTTATGAACTCCGCTGAGCATCTCTGGTAACTTTACTCTATACGCCATCTGCCCAATCCTCTCTGTAATTGGAAAGGGTCCTACGAACCTTGGTGCCAACTTTTCTACTGATCCAAAGCGGATTACATTTCTCAACGGTGACACCTTAACAAAAACCATGTCCCCAACATTGAACTCAAGATTGGTTCATCTCCTATCAACATATGACTTCTGTCAGTCCTGCGCCGTCTTCATTCGCCATCGAATCAAGTCTATCTTCTCTGAAGTCTCCCTAATCAAGTCGGGTCCAAGTAAAACCTTGTTCGTGGATTCCCACCAATAAGTAGGTGATCGACACGGTCATCCATAATGTAACACCCCACACCCGCTAAGGTCACTCACTACGGGAATGCCTTAACTTCGGTGGAGTATTTTAAGTGAATATAGAACAGAAAAATTACAACAAGACAGACATAAATAATACTTGAAAATCTAAAACATCATTTCATTGCAGCAGAAGATAAACATGTTTGGTTACAATACCAAAACCAACTAAAACAAGAGTCAAGTACTAAATATCCATCCTGATAAAAACATAAGTACATAATCCCACTACATAACTAATAGCCATAATAGAAAAGATAAGCTGAGCTTTACATCAACGGTCGAAGCTCCAAAAGATAGATAAAGCAATCTAATCAAAGCCCACTAGTGCTAGGCCCACTCTGAGAACCTGGGGGTTGGAAAAAAAAACAACGGGGTCAGACATAAGTCTAAGCGAGTCCTATAACTTTAACAATACAATCTTTAAAGTAATTAGGGAATGATATAAACTTGGTACGATAATGACTGGGGATAAATGACTACACTAAGCAGCCAACTAGACATAGGATGAACTAAGATATCGGTAAAGACGCATCTACCCACCCAAGGGTAATTACTAAACTGCACCACACCAGTCATTCCTACTTAAAGCTTGATCCCACCCAAGGACTTAGAAAATTTAACTAGTAGTTTTGTGTACCCCTAGCTGACCACATAGGTGCCGTCTGCCCCTATCTCCACTAGGTGTACCCACTACTCCCCAAGCGATCGGCTCCCTAACGTAGATACCCGTGCTGGCCCCACAGTGGGGTGTATCACTCCCCAAAGTGGCAACCCGATACAACCAACGGTGCACGGCTTATAACTACACGATGCAACAACGTCTTACCTACCAGCCCGGGTCCACACACGCATATGAAACCCGTTGGACTCGCGTTGCCACCGCTAACCCATTTTGGCCTCTTATAGTCAAACCCAGTACGCGTGTCCCGTCCTCGACATGGGTCGAGCCCACAAAGATACGTTTTGGGTTACTGGTTGAAATGGGCCCCAACAAGTTACCCACCTAAGCTTGTCCCTTTCTAGTGCATCCCACTTAACCTTTAATCATGTTTAATTACATGTTTCCACTTGGTTAAGTATTCTAATCGTATTTTCTATTGCCACCCAAGGCAACCCACTAGATTTCCACATGCCACCCAAGGCACCCACTTAACCCCTCATGCCCCACTACATGCTTATCTGGTTAAGTGTTTCTTAATTGATTAAGAACGTAACCTTTTGTAAGGACATCTCACATTAGACTGTCTTTTATGGCAGCTGGATTTGCCAGTCGGGTCCGGGCAGCCTTACGCCATAACAGAGTCTAACCTCGTGTCTTTACACTTGTCACGTATTTAGTTTATGCCTAAGACCTCTCACGTTGGGCCAATCATTTGTAGCCGCTGGATTTGCCGGTTGGGTCCGGGCAGTCTTATGCTACAATAGGTTCCAACCTCGTGTCTTAGTCGATTAATTACACCTAATTAATCACACCCATATTTTGAATTAATTTTCCCTAATTAATTCCAATTTAATGATGTACATAATTGACTCAATTATGTCCATTCACTTATGGTATGCAACATCATAACAATATCATCACAATTTTGTTAACATGAATATTAACCCCATCGTTCCCCACGTAATACGCTAACATGACATACTTAAAATGGAAGATTCATCACAAATACAATAGGTTCAACTTAGCATAACATTAGCGTCAACATGGGTTTTAAAGGTGTCAACTTGCATATATGACCATAGCATCAAACCCAACTAGCATAAATAATCAACCCAAACTTGCATGAATCACATATGTCATAAAGAGGGTAACTTGCATAAGTTACTTATGTCATACAAAGGGGTAAACTTGCATATGTATGTATGACATACAAAGGGGTTAACTTGCATATGTATGCATATCATACAAAGGTGTAAACTTGCACATGTTATTTGCATATAATCAAACACCAAACTTGCATAACATGTCATATATGAACTTGCATATAATCAAACACCAAACTTACCAAACTTGCATAACATGTCATATATGAACTTGCATATAATCAAACACCAAACTTGCATAACATGTCATATATGAATCTGCATATAAGCAAACACCAAACTTGCATAACATGTCATATATGAACTTGCATATAATCAAACACCAAACTTGCATAACATGTCATATATGAACTTGCATATAATCAAACACCAAACTTACCAAACTTGCATAACATGTCATATATGAACTTGCATATAATCAAACACCAAACTTGCATAACATGTCATATATGAATCTGCATATAAGCAAACACCAAACTTGCATAACATGTCATATATGAACTTGCATATAATCAAACACCAAACTTGCATAACATGTCATATATGAACTTGCATATAATCAAACACCAAACTTGCATAACATGGTGTCATAATGGATCAATGTTTATCATAGTGATTTGCATAACTAGCATCATGAACACATAGCATAAAACGTGCATAACTAGCATCATGAACATATAGCATAAAACTTGCATAACTAGAATCATGAACACATAGCATAAAACTTGCATAACTAGCATCATGAACACATAGCATAAAACTTGCATAACTAGCATCATGAACACATAGCATATGATAACATAACTTGCATTGATCCACATTCACAACCATAACCTCATTACATCCTATCATAATTAGTTTAGCAATTGCTTGCTAAAGGCATCGAAACTCACAACTTGTTGATTAGCACTCCTATGAAGAAGATTAAGTTGCTAGAGTTGATTAGAAGTTGATTTGAGAAGCTATCTTCTTCTACAATTTGATGGAGGCTCCTTCTAGTTGCATTTTGACGGCATGACGACGTTGTAACTATTTTTAGTATGAATTAGGGTAGTCTTAGGGTGTATTTATAGATTTAGGATGTAGTTTAGGCCCTTAGATTAACCCTAGATTAATTTAGAGCCATCAGGTTTCGTCCCAAGCCCCAAACACAGCCCAACAGCCAAAATAATGCACCCAGGCCAAACCTGGTCGAGTCCCCAGGTTGTAGTAACCCGGATTTTGAGCGACTTTGGTTATCGACGTAAGCCCGACGTCGATAACCAAAACATCGAAAAATCCCGGTAATTAATGAAAGAAATTAGAAGGTGAGGATATATAAGATAGAAACTTAGAATAGAAGAAGAAGAAGAACACAACATCAGAGTAACACGAACCTCACAGTGGAACGAATAACATATAATAGATAACATAACTTTGAAATATAACAGTTATGTATACAATAGCACTTATCAGAGTACAACACTTACAACACAGCGGAAATAACTATAGCTATATGATCCAGAAGCCTCCTGCTCCAGCTCTTCAAGTTTACCTGTAAATCCTGACTACTTGACTGCCCGTACAAATTTAGGCACCCAAGAGTTTAGGGAAAACAAAATAAACTCCGGGTCAGTCATGTGACTGGTGTGAATAAACTCAAATCATTTAAACAGGTATATGATATCTCATAAGACCACGCCGCATAACGGAATGGGTTTTTCCCTTATGAGAATCCAAATAACTTTTCAAAGCAATATCATTCTGATATTATAATAATGTCTAAGTACAAATAAATATCAATCTAGCACAAACGCTTGCATCTCACGTTACTACATATATAGTATACAATCAAAATCACAAGCACGTATTGGATGATTGGATTTCCAACTATGACAAGGTATGGAACCACCTTCCGATCAGTGTACTCTAGGAACGATACACTGGAGTTCAACAAGAACATCTTGCAACTCTGCCACACATGACCGACCACTCATTTCGCTTGAGTGTATCGAATGTACATCACCAACGGTTTGGATCAGCAACCGTTCCCGTATATATATGGGACAACATTGATAGATTTAAGAAACAAATGAATATTCTCTAGATAGGTGATTATACACCCTACTTCGGTGCGACCGACTTAGCCATGCTGCCTGCCCGATTTCTGTCATTTACCGGGGTATGAGGCTAGAAGCTACGCTTTATCATTACATCAGATTCACTTCGAATGCTACATTGTCAGATCCATCGAAAATCACTAATTGACGTCTACAACAGTACATTACGTGGTAGCTAAAGAAGTTTCCTTCTCCGCTTCCACTCTTGGTACAGTTGAAGAAATCAATGTACGTGACCGTCTGGAAATACTATGTCAGACATCCATCTTCATTTACTTAAAATGTCACATCGTCATACCCGCCAAATCACAAATTGACTTATCCAAAAATAACACGGGTATACAGCTAAGAGAAACGAATTCCTCCGCCACCAAACGTGAATACGTTTGAACAGATCAAATTACGCGATCCATTGGATATACTCTGTCAGACCTTCGTCCATACAAGTTGTCCTGGGACTGGACAAACCGAAGGCACTATTCTGTAAACAGGATAGCCCTTGCATTTTACTCCGTCTTCAATTATCTTTGGCATATATGATTCGCGACGCTTATGCCAATACAGAGTGGTTCTTTGGATAAAAATCCAACCGGTCTCTCCATATTAACAACGTTAAAATGGTCAAAACTTCGAAAGTCTGTGATTTAACCATCAAAGAAAAACAAGTGTGCAAACAACGATATTATTCCCAGATGGAAATTATATCGAACAAACATCATTTAACATTAATCTCTTTAGTTCATTTATTTACTTATCTCCTATTTCCTATATTCTAAATTCTTATTTTTCTTTTATTAGAAAACATTTCTGATTCTCGTTTGGAAAACATTTCCAAAACTCCTTTACGATCAAACCTTACCATTTCTTAGTTAAGAAGGAAGTCACTCAAGTTGGGGTATAATTACCTCTCAGACCTTAACTGAACAACGTTATAACTTCAAAATGGTCAAAGTTTATCTTTTAATCTTTAACAACCTCTTTACGCCTTTCTCGGATTCAATTTTACTAGTCCACTTCTATGTTTAAAACATTGGTTATAACGATAACGCTATAATCCCTACTTTCGAATTATCTAACTTTAATTATAACATCTATTCTTATTAGTGAATAATTAACCTAACATTTATTTATAAATAAATAAATCTCTATTTAAACACTGGAAAGTATAAGTACTTTCCCGAATTCGATATAATCGAATTTGCCGATTAATTCTCTTCGAGAAATCTCTATTTGATTAACTCTTCTTCGAATAACCTATATTCGATTAACTCCTCGAATAAACGATATTCGATAGTCTCTCTTCGAATAACTAATATTCGATAACTCTTCCTTTCAAATATCCCATATTTGAAAATCTCACTTCGATTAAACTATAATCGATAACCCCCTTCGATGAAACTAACATCGATAACTCCTTTCGATAAAACTAACATCGATAACTCCTTTCGATGAAACTAACATCGATAACTTTAACTCGACGAACTTAACTCGACTAACTTAACTTGACTCGACTAACTCGACTTACTTGGTTCGACCAATTCGATTCGATTAACTAGGCTCGACTAACTTAACTCGACTTACTTGGTTCGACCAATTCGATTCGATTAACTAGGCTCGACTAACTTAACTCGACTTACTTGGTTTGACCAATTCGATTCGATTAACTAGGCTCGACTAACTTGACTAACTTAACTCGACTTACTTGGTTCGACCAATTCGATTCGATTAACTAGGCTCGACTAACTTCACTAACTTAACTCGACTTACTTGGTTCGACCAATTCGTTTGACCATTTGGTTCGAATACCATATTCGACTAACTCCTCTCGATTCATTAAAACCGATTAACTCATCTCGATTGACTAAATCAATTAACTCCTATCGATTAACTTAATCAATAAACTCCTTTCGATTAACTAAGTTTGATTTACTCGACTCGACTGACCAGGTTCGACTAACTTGACCAGCTTGGTTGTACTGACCAGGTTCGACAAACTTGACCAGCTTGACTCGATTTGTTCGACTCGACCAGCTCGACTGGGTTGGTTTGACTCGACCAGCTCGACTCGGTTGGTTTGACTCGACCATCTGCACTCGATTGGTTCGACTCGACCATTTGGCTCGATTTGGTTCGACTCGACCATTTGGCTCGATTGGTTCGACTCGACCATTTTGACTCGGTTGGGTTCGACTAGCTTGACTAGTTTGGTTCGACTAGCTTGGTTTGACCACTTAACTAACTTGATTCGAATATTTATATCCGACTAACTAACTTTTCTTTTATTTCTATTTATTTTAACTTCTATTTATTTCCTAAATAGATTTCCTTTTGTATAATCTATTTATTTTCCTAAATAGATTTTCCTTTATAACTCTAATTATTTAATCCCTAATTAAATATCCTTTATTCTATTTATTTAATCTAAATAAACATTCCTTTATTTTATTTATTTATTTCTAAATAAATATCCTTTTATAAAATCCTTCGATTTTATAAATAGATTCATTTTCAATATAAATATTGAAAATCCCCTTTTCTACATTTTTCAGTGTTTTCGATTGTTTTTAAATAACCTAATGTCAATGATCAATATCATCCAAACATATACAATCAACAACAGATTATATATCACAATATATATCACAATATACAAATAACAGTAAAATAAATGTTGAGGAATCCAGTCGGATTCCTCCAACCTGTTTCCCTGCATCCACCGATGTTAAACAACGTATATAACATCACTTGCATTTCTAATGAAATACACTGATAACAAAATCACCGTTTAATAACGATATATATATATATGTATATATATATATATATATATCCATACTGTTTTCAATCAATTATTTAACAGTCCAATCTACAGTCCAATTTAACAATACAACTTAACAGTCCAAATTAACAGTACATAACTAGCAGTCAAATACAGAAATAAAATACAATTTATATTAAAATATAAATTGAGGAGAGTCAGTGAGTTTTTACTCACATTTGTTGTTTTTCGTTAAATAACGATTAACGATACTTGATTCAGTTCAGTCGTTCTTATTCTGTCGTAAATCCAGACGAACTCCGAATCACTCCCACCCTGTTCCAGTGTGTACTTTCCGCCCATACGATTCCGTCGGATCGGACCATTCTAAAATATGATACAGTATGTACATGTTATGATACTTACAAGTTATCATAGCATACAAGCATTAACATTTAATTTAAACACTTAATTACTTTAATAGACTTCTTAATTCCCATGTTGTCCATGGTTTATTCAGCTCACTATTCTTCTCCTACATGCCCAGTCCGACCTTCTTCCCCGCATCATCAAGAACCCGTGCTCCACTTTCAAGCCATTCAGCAAAACGTACTCCTTTCCTCTTGGGCCTTAACCATTTTTTTGCAAAGCCCACTACCATACTCCAAGTACCTAGACCCGTGAACTCCATCTTCCCAAATCAATCCCGTAAGCTCCAGTACCAACACCTCGTTTAACCTCCTCCTTTGACCGACCACCCACCATCACTCCAACCACCGAGCTCGATGCGAATGCCACCGTTTTCTTCCTCGTTCGAAACCGCACCTTACCCTACCTATTTCACCCCACTCGATCGCCATCTGATTTTCGCGACCTGGAGCTCGATGCAGCGACTTGCGACATGGATGATCACCGAACCACCCCAAATTATTCACACAAACTCGGTTCTACACCATGACCTCAAATCCATTATCAATTCGAGTTGAAACCCCTCCTATCTCGCTGGAACTTCAACCCTAGAAAGCGCTGTTAAAACCAACAGCGAACGAAACAACGTCGATCCCTTCGAGAAGCACATAGGATCGAAGCATACGAGATGGAGATTCCATATATATATATCTGCAGATGTATAGAAATTTGTGTGATTTGTTTTTGATTTTAGAGGAAGAAGATCACTCACGTTTTACATTTCCTGAGGAAGATGACGGCACAACTGAGATGAAATTAGGTTTAGAGGAATGAGGGATATTTATAGTAATAGTTTTATATTTTTTTATTGATTATTTTATTCGATTTTAATCAACTGTTACATTTGCTTGTTCTTTAAAAATTTCCATGATCACCTATGATACCCAAAAATCACCAAACTGGACATACACCTTCAGCTCGACATTACGGTCCCAACGAAACTGGTTTCGTCGAATTCCGACTTCGTATGCTCACACAGCGTATTTTTAACTGTCAAAATACTAACTGTTTTTCACTCTAAAAATCCATACGGCCACACAGTGACTCTAAAAATCACGAAACTGGAAATCTAACAACTATTTGATATTGCGGATCCAACAAAACTGGTTTCGTCGAATTCCGACTTCGTTTGCAAAACCGGCTATTTTTAAAGCTCTAGATGACCCATTTAAATATATAAATATATTTAAATATATTTAAATATTATTAAATATAAATAAATTTATATTATCGTATATCTTCACATATGACATCGTACAACTCCAGAATATCATATCAGAATTTACAGCTTGATATTTCAGATTCAGATTATCTCGATATTCAGTTTATATTGAAAATCTCTTTTATAACGCATATAAAGCATTGCAAAAAAAAAAAAGGAATTCTACAGCGACTTTTCTGAAATTTGATTTGGACGTAAATCAAAATCTACACGACGAAATCCCGATTTTTCTCTTCCACTAGAAAGTTATACTCCACCAGCTCCACATGTTTCTTGTTTCACAGAATCCTGCTTAAAATGAATGATATACCTTCAGTTGAAGTCTAAATCGCCAAATAGCGAACTGCCGCGTCGTTACGCGCTCTATTTCAATTATATTATAATTATATGTTCAAACTGATGTCGACTGAATATATTCATCAATATAATTCAACTCTAAGCTGAATTACATCTTAGGGATGACCCCGTTCATAGAATATTGTGATTTCCAATATTTTTGATTATTTCGACATTATAATATATTTTATTATATTATAATTATTAATTAAATATTCAATATTATTTAAATCACGTTCTCGATATCGATAAATCGATATTTAATAATTAAATAAATAAATTGTTCAACAGCTAAAAATGCGGGTTACTACAATCTTCCCCCCTTAATAAAATTTCGTCCTCGAAATTGCTAAGCTAGGGGATGACCCTATCTTCTGGGTAAAAATTTATCTGTTTACCTCTTGTCTCCAGTTTCAACTGAACCAATTAATATCGACTAAAATATTAATTTATTCCGAATAACTAAATTTTCAAAAATTCTGAAAATTTTTCTAACACCTTAACTTTTCAAAAAAATTTTGCCAGCACCTCCTTTGTACTGGTCAATATCTCAAACTCCAACTCGCCTCTCTGGGCCTTCTTTAACCCAAAAGAAAATCAGCAGCCAAGCGGCTTGCCAATTCGGCTCATAAATCTCATATCCATATATAATATAAACTGGTACCTTTTTGTCGGGAATATCAACTCTATCACTTCCATATGTTATCAACTCAGCATATACTAGTGTTATTTCCATCAAATTCCAATCAGTTCATATCCTCAAAACCAAATCGAATTTCATTCGAACCCGAATATCAAATTTCAAATTCTTAACTCATCAACCCAATTCCATAACAGATTATTCTCTAATCCAATTCAATTCTATTTAAATCAGTTCAAGCTAATATTTAAATTTATTTCTACTATCTTATTCTATTTAACTTCATAAGTTAAAATGAAATTCCGAAACTTAATTTCCTGGGTCTATTTCAAATCAATTTGAAATTACAATGCCAATTCAAAACCTTTGAATTTCCAAACAACTTGTTTTCTCAAAACAATTCAAAAACAAAACCTTTGGTAGTAGTCCGTCACTTAGAATTCGAAAATGAACACTGATGATGTCGCGATTCATCATCAGTATCTATTTTCCAGCTATCGAAGTGAGTTCAATACTATATCACCTTCAGTTTGAAAAACGTTTTCAAAATCTCCCAGGAACTTAAAATTTCCTTATTTTAATTCCAATCTGATTTAAATTCAGATTTTTCTTCATTTCATTTCACATACTTTACTTATATGAATTCTGATTAGTTATTTATAATTATTTCACCTTTTTATAATCTTACTCGATTATAATAACAACCAACACAACCAATATACTATATCAAATATATTCGGGTAAAATTATTCCATTTACCCTCTTTCAAAACATACCATGACGGTTCATCGTATTCGAGTGTTTAGTAAACCTTATCGATACAGTGGATCAAACCGATCGACTATAATTGACAAACAACTCAACCAAAAAAACACCACAATATAAAATCATTTTATATTAACTAACAAGTACGTTCACTCGTATATATACACTCAAACTCAATCTTGGGTATTACTAACCCTATCTCTATCGAGTCACGCCACAGAGCCAAGGTAATTACTTAACTTAAGCTCTGATACCAACTGTAGTAACCCGGATTTTGAGCGACTTTGGTTATCGACGTAAGCCCGACGTCGATAACCAAAACATCGAAAAATCCCGGTAATTAATGAAAGAAATTAGAAGGTGAGGATAGATAAGATAGAAACTTAGAATAGAAGAAGAAGAAGAAGAACCAAACATCAGAGTAACACGAACCTCACAGCGGAACGAATAACATATAATAGATAACATAACTTTGAAATATAACAGTTATGTATACAATAGCACTTATCAGAGTACAACACTTACAACACAGCGGAAATAACTATAGCTATATGATCCAGAAGCCTCCTGCTCCAGCTCTTCAAGTGTACCTGTAAATCCTGACAACTTGACTGCCCGTACAAATTTAGGTACCCAAGAGTTTAGGGAAAACAAAATAAACTCCGGGTCAGTCATGTGACTGGTGTGAATAAACTCAAATCATTTAAACAGGTATAAGATATATCATAAGACCACGCCGCATAACGGAACGGGTTTTTCCCTTATGAGAATCCAAATAACTTTTCAAAGCAATATCATTCTGATATTATAATAATGTCTAAGTACAAATAAATATCAATCTAGCAGAAACGCTTGCATCTCACGTTACTACATATATAGTATACAATCAAAATCGCAAGCACGTATTGGATGATTGGATTTCCAACTATGACAAGGTATGGAACCACCTTCCGATCAGTGTACTCTAGGAACGATACACTGGAGTTCAACAAGAACATCTTGCAACTCAGCCACACATGACCGACAACTCATTTCGCTTAAGTGTATCGAATGTACATCAGCAACGGTTGGGATCAGCAACCGTTCCCGTATATATGTGGGATAGCATTGATAGATTTAAGAAACAAATGAATATTCTCTAGATAGGTGATTATACACCCTACTTCGGTGCGACCGACTTAGCCATGCTACCTGCCCGATTTCTGTCATTTACCGGTTGATGAGGCTAGAAGCTACGCTTTATCATTACATCAGATTCACTTCGAATGCTACATTGTCAGATCCATCGAAAATCACTAATTGACGTCTACAACAGTACATTATGTGTTAGCTAAAGAAGTTTCCTTCTCCGCTTCCACTCTTGGTACAGGTGAAGAAATCAATGTACGTGACCGTCTGGAAATACTATGTCAGACATCCATCTTCATTTACTTAAAATGTCACATCGTCATACCCGCCAAATCACAAATTGACTTATCCAAAAATAACACGGGTATACAGCTAAGAGAAACGAGTTCCTCCGCCACCAAACGTGAATAAGTTTGAACAGATCAACTTACGCGATCCATTGGATATACTCTGTCAGACCTTCGTTCATACAAGTTGTCCTAGGACTGGACAAACCAAAGGCACTATTCTGTAAACAGGATAGCCCTTGCATTTTACTCCGTCTTCAATTATCTTTGGCATATATGATTCGCGATGCTTATGCCAATACAGAGTGGTTCTTTGGATAAAAATCCAACCGGTCTCTCCATATTAACAACGTTAAAATGGTCAAAACTTCGATAGTCTGTGATTTAACCATCAAAGAAAAACAAGTGTGCAAACAACGATATTATTCCCAGATGGAAATTATATCGAACAAACATCATTTAACATTAATCTCTTTAGTTCATTTATTTACTTATCTCCTGTTTCCCTATATTCTAAATTCTTATTTTTCTTTTATCAGAAAACATTTCTGATTCTCGTTTGGAAAACATTTCCAAAACTCCTTTACGATCAAACCTTACCATTTCTTAGTTAAGAAGGAAGTCACTCAAGTTGGGGTATAATTACCTCTCAGACCTTAACTGAACAACGTTATAACTTCGAAATGGTCAAAGTTTATCTTTTAATCTTTAACAACCTCTTTACGCCTTTCTCGGATTCAATTTTACTAGTCCACTTCTATATTTAAAACATTGGTTATAACGATAACGCTATAATCCCTACTTTCGAATTATCTAACTTTAATTATAACATCTATTCTTATTAGTGAATAATTAACCTAACATTTATTTATTTATAAATAAATAAATCTCTATTTAAACACTGGAAAGTATAAGTACTTTCCCGAATTCGATATAATCGAATTTGCCGATTAACTCTCTTCGAGAAATCTCTACTTGATTAACTCTTCTTCGAATAACCTATATTCGATTAACTCCTCGAATAAACGATATTAGATAGTCTCTCTTCGAATAACTAATATTCGATAACTCTTCCTTTCAAATATCCCATATTTGAAAATCTCACTTCGATTAAACTATAATCGATAACTCCCTTCGATGAAACTAACATCGATAACTCCTTTCGATGAAACTAACATCGATAACTCCTTTCGATGAAACTAACATCGATAACTCCTTTCGATGAAACTAACATCGATAACTTTAACTCGACGAACTTAACTCGACTAACTTAACTTGACTCGACTAACTCGACTTACTTGGTTCGAACAATTCGATTCGATTAACTAGGCTCGACTAACTTATATCGACTTACTTGGTTCGACCAATTCGATTCGATTAACTAGGCTCGACTAACTTAACTCGACTTACTTGGTTCGACCAATTCGATTCGATTAACTAGGCTCGACTAACTTGACTAACTTAACTCGACTTACTTGGTTCGAACAATTCGATTCGATTAACTAGGCTCGACTAACTTCACTAACTTAACTCGACTTACTTGGTTCGACCAATTCGTTTGACCATTTGGTTCGAATACCATATTCGACTAACTCCTCTCGATTCATTAAAACCGATTCACTCATCTCGATTGACTAAATCAATTAACTCCTATCGATTAACTAAATCGATAAACTCCTTTCGATTAACTATGTTTGATTTACTCGACTTGACTGACGAGGTTCGACTAACTTGACCAGCTTGGTTGTACTGACCAGGTTCGACTAACTTGACCAGCTTGACTCGATTGGTTCGACTCGACCAGCTCGACTCGGTTGGTTTGACTCGACCAGCTCGACTCGGTTGGTTTGACTCGACCATCTTGACTCGATTGGTTCGACTCGACCAGCTCAACTCGGTTGGTTTGACTCTACCATCTTGACTCGATTGGTTCGACTCGACCATTTGGCTCGATTTGGTTCGACTCAACCATTTGGCTCGATTGGTTCGACTCGACCATTTCGACTCGGTTGGGTTCGACTAGCTTGACTAGTTTGGTTCGACTAGCTTGGTTTGACAACTTAACTAACTTGATTCGAATATTTATATCCGACTAACTAACTTTTCTTTTATTTCTATTTATTTTAACTTCTATTTATTTCCTAAATAGATTTCCTTTTGTATAATCTATTTATTTTCCTAAATAGATTTTCCTTTATAACTCTAATTATTTAATCGCTAATTAAATATCCTTTATTCTATCTATTTAATCTAAATAAACATTCCTTTATTTTATTTATTTATTTCTAAATAAATATCCTTTTATGAAATCCTTCGATTTTATAAATAGATTCATTTTCAATATAAATATTGAAAATCCCCTTTTCTACATTTTTCAGTGTTTTCTATTGTTTTTAAACAGCCGACTGTCAATGATCAATATCATCCAAACGTATACAATCAACAACAGATTATATATCACAGTATACATCACAATATACAAATAACAGTAAAATAAATGTTGAGGAATCCAGTCGGATTCCTCCAACCTGTTTCCCTGCATCCACCGATGTTAAACAACGTATATAACATCACTTGCATTTCTAATGAAATACACTGATAACAAAATCACCGTTTAATAACGATATATATATATATATATATATATATATATATGTAGATATATATATATATCCATACTGTTTTCAATCAATTATTTAACAGTCCAATCTACAGTCCAATTTAACAATACAACTTAACAGTCCAAATTAACAGTACATAACTAGCAGTCAAATACAGAAATAAAATACAATTTATATTAAAATATAAATTGAGGAGAGTTAGTGAGTTTTTACTCACATTTGTTGTTTTTCGTTAAATAACGATTAACGATACTTGATTCAGTTCAGCCGTTCTTATTCTGTCGTAAATCCAGACAAACTCCGAATCACTCCCACCCTGTTCCAGTGTGTACTTTCCGCCCATACGATTCCGTCGGATCGGACCATTCTAAAATACGATACAGTATGTACATGTTATGATACTTACAAGTTATCATAGCATACAAGCATTAACATTTAATTTAAACACTTAATTACTTTAATAGACTTCGTAATTACCACGTTGTCCACGGTTTATTCAGCTCACTATTCTTCTCCTACAGGCCCAGTCCGACTTTCTTCCCTGCATCATCAAGAACCCGTGCTCCCCTTTCAAGCCATTCAGCAAAACATACTCCTTTCCTCTTGGGCCTTAACCATTTTTTTGCAAAGCCCACTACCATACTCCAAGTACCCATACCCGTGAACTCCATCTTCCCAAATCAATCCCGTAAGCTCCAGTACCAACACCTCGTTTGACCTCCTCCTTTGACCGACCACCCACCATCACTCCAACCACCGAGCTCGACGCAAATGCCACCGTTTTCTTCCTCGTTCCAAACCGCACCTTACCCTACCTATTTCACCCCACTCGATCGCCATCTGATTTTCGCGACCTGGAGCTCGACGCAGCGACTTGCGACATGAATGATCACCGAACCACCCCAAATTATTCACACAAACTCGGTTCTACACCATGACCTCAAATCCATTATCAATTCGAGTTGAAATCCCTCCTATCTCACTGGAACTTCAACCCTAGGAAACGCTGTTAAAACCAACAGCGAACGAAACAACGTCGATCCCTTCGAGAAGCACATAGGATCGAAGCGTACGAGATGGAGATTCCATATATATATATATCTGCAGATGTATAGAAATTTGTGTGATTTGTTTTTGATTTTAGAGGAAGAAGATCACTCACGTTTTACATTTCCTGAGGAAGATGACGGTGCAAATGAGATGAAATTAGGTTTAGAGGAATGAGGGATATTTATAGTAATAGTTTTATATTTTTTTATTGATTATTTTACTCGATTTTAATCAACTGTTACATTTTCTTGTTCTTTAAAAATTTCCATGATCACCTATGATACCCAAAAATCACCAAACTGGACATACACCTTCAGCTCGACATTACGGTCCCAACGAAACTGGTTTCGTCGAATTCCGACTTCGTATGCTCACACAGCGTATTTTTAACTGTCAAAATACTGACTGTTTTTCACTCTAAAAATCCGTACAGCCACACAGTGACTCTAAAAATCACGAAACTTGAAATCTAACAACTATTTGATATTGCGGATCCAACAAAACTGGTTTCGTCGAATTCCGACTTCGTTTGCAAAACCGGCTAATTTTAAAGCTCTAGATGACCCATTTAAATATATAAATATATTTAAATATTATTAAATATAAATAAATTTATATTATCGTATATCTTCACATATGACATCGTACAGCTCTAGAATATCATATCAGAATTTACAGCTTGATATTTCAGATTCAGATTATCTCGATATTCAGTTTATATTGAAAATCTCTTTTATAACGCATACAAAGCGTTGCAAAATATAAAGGAATTCTACAGCGACATTTCTGAAATTTGATTTGGACGTAAATCAAAATCTACCCGACGAAATCCCGATTTTTCTCTTCCACTAGAAAGATATACTCCACCAGCTCCACACGTTTCTTGTTTCACAGAAATCCGGCTTCAAATGAATCATGTACCTTCAGTTGAAGTCTAAATCGCCAAATAGCGAACTGCCGCGTCGTTACGCGCTCTATTTCAATTATATTATAATTATACGTTCAAACTGATGTCGATTGAATATATTCATCAATATAATTCAACTCTAAGCTGAATTACATCTTAGGGATGACCCCGTTCATAGAATATTGTGATTTCCAATATTTTTGATTATTTCGACATTATAATATATTTTATTATATTATAATTATTAATTAAATATTCAATATTATTTAAATCACGTTCTCGATATCGATAAATCGATATTTAATAATTAAATAAATAAATTTTTCAGCAGCTAAAAATGCGGGTTACTACACAGTTTGACACCCGTGTCGACTGGGCAGTCGACATGGGTTAGGGTGGTGTTGACTGGTCAGTCGACACCCCTGTCGACCTGGCCTGCGCGGGAGTTTTCCCGCCTTCCCCCTGTGTGTTGAATTTCGAATTTGAACCTGAAATTTAAATCTGTTTTGAACTTAGAATTTTCTGAAAACTTCATTGGGCCCTAACTTGGTCATAAGGACTCCGATTTTCGAAAACTCGGACTCTATTTCGCGTATTTTTCCGAGACGAACACAATGGCGCAACCCATTTCCCATAATTCAGATCTTAAATTTAATTCTTCCCTGATTTATAGTATAACAAGTTATTCAACATACGGGGTGTTACACATAAAGGGCCTCAAAAGGTGCCATGCCAATGCTAGCCTAAAAACTATTGTTATAGGCAAACTCCACTAGTGGAAGATGTTCTTCCCATATTCCTCCAAAGTCTAGGATGCACATCCTTAGAAGGTCTTCTAAAATATGATTTACTCTCTCGGCCTGGCCATCTGTCTGAGGATGATAAGCGGTACTTAAGCATAATTGCGTTCCAACAGCCTCTTGTAAGCTTTTCCCAAATTCTCTCGTGAAAATGAGATCTCTATCGCTCACAATGCTGTAGGGTATATCGTGCCAACAGACTATCTCTCGAAGGTAAACGAATGCTAACGATGCGGCAGTCCTTCTACTTTTAACGGGAATAAAATGGGCACTTTTAGCAAGTCAGTCTACAATTACCCAAATCCCCGTACTACCCTTCCTTGATCTTGGTAACCTATCTACAAAATCCATGGAAACGCTTTCCCATTTCCAAAGCAGAATCTCTAAAGGATGGAGCAAACCTCCGGGCTTCTTTTGCTCCGCCTTGACTTGCTGGCACACTAAACATCTAGCAACGAACTCGGCCACGTACTTCTTCATTCCGGCCCAAAAGAAAACTCGCTTCATATCCCTATACATCTTATCACCACCGGGATGTATGGTCATCTTAGAGCGATGTGAGTCTTCAAGAATTGCCTTCTTCAAACTCTCATCTTGTGGTACGCAAAGTCTTCCATCTCTACGTAGCCAACCTGTCTCATCTATAGCATATATATTCAGATGACTCGAGGACTCTCCTCTTTTAAGCTTGCCTACTATCTCAACCAATTGTGGGTCGTTTCGCTTTGCCTCTCCAACTCGACCCACAAGTGTAGGTTGTACCTCTAACGATGCCAATAATCCGGGTACATAATCGACAGAGGGTCTGAAGTCAAAGGAAAATATATACTCCAAACTCTTCCATTCTACGAACAAAGGACATAAAGTTAACTTCTTTCTACTAAAGTCGTCAGCTACAACGTTACCCTTGCTAGGGGTATATGCGATCTCAAAATCCTAGGATGCCAAAAACTCTATCCATCTCTGTTGCCTCAAGTTTAGGTCCTTCTGAGAGAATAAGTACTTTAGTGACTTATTGTCTATATACAACTCAAACCTCTCGCCAAGCAAATAATGACGCCATGACATAAGCGCAAAAACTATGGCTACCAACTCTAAGTCATGGGTAGGGTAATTTTTCTCGTGGGCTTTCAATTACCTTCCACCATAGCATATCACCCTTCCCTCTTGCATTAAAACTGCGCCAATCCCGGTCCCGCAAGCATCGGTATATACAGTGAATGTCTTACTCGCGTCTGGCAAAACTAAAACTAGAGCGGTCGTCAAAGCCCTCTTCAGACGTTGGAAAGCATCGTCACAGTCAACGCCTCAAGAAAAAGTCAAGTTCTTCTTCGTTAATCGAGTGAGAGAGGCTGTTATCTTCGTGAAGTCCTTAATGAACTCCCTATAATAGCCAGCCGGCCCAAAAAAGCTTCTTACTTCTATTGCGTTCTTAGGAGTTTTCCAATCTTGGATTGCCACTACCTTGGCAGGATCCACAGCTATCCCTTCTTTAGAGACCATGTGTCCTAAGAACCTCACTTCTTTTCTCCAAAAATGGCACTTGGAGAACTTAGCTTTTAGCTGATGCGCTCGTAGGGTCTCTAAGACTTCTCTAAGATGTAGGGTATGCTCTTCTTCATTTTTAGAGAAAACCAGAATATCGTCTACAAAGACTACCACAAACTTGTTTAGAAACTCCCTAAACACCCTACTCATTAAGTCAACAAAGTATGAGGGTGCATTCATCAAACCAAAAGGCACGACGAGCCACTCAAAGAAACCGTCAGGAGTTCTAAAGGCAGTCTTATCGATACTATCCTCAGCCACCCTTAGCTGATGAAACCCTATAGCTAAATCCAGTTGCGAGAAAACTGAGGCACCCACTAGCTGATCGAATAAATCGTTTATCCTTGGCAATGGATGTCTGTTCTTCTTTGTTAGCTTATTTAGCTCTCTATAGTCCACGCACAATCTAAGTGAACCATCATCTTTTGTAGAAAAAATGACTGGAGCACCCCACTCCGAAATACTTCTTCTTATGAACCCCTTCTCAAGCAATTCTTTCACTTGCTTACTGAGTTCTCTTCTCTCTCTCGGAGCCATGTGGCGCACTGGTAATGCAACTGGCTTTGCATTATCTACTAGATATATTCGAAAGTCTATCTCATGCCTCGGGGGTAAACCTCGAACCTCGTCGAAGACGTCATTATATTCACGGACCACACGAACAGATTTCAAACCTTCATTGGATGTGTCAAGGGATTCTAGGTAGCTAAGCATTACCGGACCTCTAGGGTCACAAGAAATATCAAGGGTTTTTCCACAATGAGTCAACAATCTAACTACCTTCTTTCACAATCTAGCATGGCACCGTATCTAGTTAGACAAACCATACCTAGAATCAAGCTGTAGCCCATGAAGCCAAGAACAAAGGCGTTGCATTCAAACCCAACGCCCAAGATAGACACTCTCAAATCCCGACAAATCATAGAAAGATGAGCCGAACCACCAATAGGATTTGAGGCTACTACGGGATCCGTAACTAGACTAGTATCTAGGTGCAGTGTTTCAACTAACGAAGCATATACAAACGAGTGTAAAGCGCCAGAGTCAAACAAAGTACGAACAGGATGATCAAACAGAAAAACTAAACTTTCAATGGAAATGTTTCTACCTCTCTCCTGTCCTGGTGCCACAAGAGCCTGAATCTGGCCCCTCGCCTGCCCTGGTGCCATGAGAGCCTAAAGCTGCCCTCTACAAGTTCTTTCCCCTTGCCCCTGTTTCCTTGGGTAGTCCTTATCTAGGTGACCTTCCTCTCCATAGTGGAAACAAACAGTCTTCTTATTTTTCCTACAGTCTTTACTTAGATGGCCTGGTGTCCGACAATTAAAGCACTTCTTCTTTCCTTTGCCATTATTGTTCTTCCCGCCTTTCTTGTTTTGTTGTTGTGGTTTCTTTTGGTCCCCTTTCTTCTCCGGTGCCTTATTAGCATTAGCGCCTTTCTCTTCCTCATGCATAAGCGCCATGTCAACCAATTTCTCAAAGGTAGCCCCCATAGGAATGTGGGTTATAGCTAACCCATGTAGTGGCTCATTCAAACCCTTAATGAACATTAAGGCCTTCTTCTCATGTGTGTTTACCAAGTCCAAGCCAAATCTCGCCAACTGATTGAACTCGTTGACGTACTCCTTTACTGATAAATACCCTTGCTTCAACGCTAAAAATCTTTCCATATATAAATTCTCTTCTGCTCGTGAGAGAAACTTCATTTCAAACCTACGCTTGAAATCCTTCCATGTCTCCACCGGACGCTCTCTGTTCGTGACCTCCCACCAAAACAAGGCTTCGTCTTTCATTAACCAAGTAGCCAATTGGACCTTCCTTCCATCTTCTACTTCGAAAATACCAAATAGATCTTCCACCTCCTTAAGCCAATTTCAAGCTTCAACAAACATCTCTAATCCGTGAAAAGATTTCCCGCCCATTGCTCTAAAATCTTTGCATATCTTTGCAAAAGTATCAACATGGGGAGGAGGAGGAGGAGCATTTGCTGGGCCTGCGACATTGGCCCTAGCTTCCAGATACCTTATAAACCATCCTGGTATTGGTGTCCCCTCGGGTATCTCAGGAATTCCAGACATGCCGAAAAGAAAATGAAGAGGTTCAAAATGGAGAATTCGAAAGAAAGATATATGGCTCTTGGGGGTTATGTTTTTAAAATAAACTTTTCTCTTGAAAATACATTCCTTAAAACATACTTTTTAAAGTATTTCTTTATAAAATGCTTTTTGAAAAATACTTTTTCAAAATTCATATTTGTTCTGGTAACCTTTAGCTCTGATACCAAGTGTAACACCCCATGTCCATTAATGTCGCTCACAAAGGGAATGGATTAACTTCCATGGAGCGTATTTAGTGTATAGAACAAAATAAAACAAGACAGATATAAATAATGGTACTTGAAAATTTTAGAACAACTTTTATTGCAGCAGAGAAATAGTTTGACTACAATAACTTCATAAACCAAATACACTTAATATCCATCTTGATAAATTGTTTCGGAGTACATAAAATAAAAAGCGTAAACCCCAACACAAGTAGCGATAAAATAGACGAGCTAAACTTTACTTTCAGCAATCCAAGCACTTCCTAAAGAGAGAGAAAGAGATCCAAGATCAAGCTCCACTATTACTAGTCCCACCCTGAGAACCTGGGGGAGGGAGGAAGAAAACAGGAGAAAACATGGGGTTAGACATAAAGTCTGGTAAGTATAATAAATTTAACAATATAATTATTAAAGTAACTAGGATGAGGCATAAACTGGTAAGATAAGATATGACCATGAACCAAGTGGGCATGACAAAGCAAATAAGAGGAATATTCTGGTGTTAATCTCGTTCCTAGTCACTATAGGATAATTACTATACTGCACCACCACTAGTCACCCTAAAAATTTATCCCGCCTACAAAACTTAATAATGATAATGGTAGTTTGTGTACCCCTAGCTTCCTTTATAGGTGTCGTCTGCCACTATCTCCACTAGTTGTACCCACTACCCCCATTCGATCGGCTCTCTAACTCGTAGATACCCGTGCTGGTCCCCAAGTAGGGTGTATTATTTCCCAAAGTGGCAATCCGATACCTCTAAAGATGCTCGGCTTATATCTACATGATGCAACAATGTCTTACCTACTAGCCCGGGCCTACGCACGCACATGACCCCGTTGAACTTTCGTTGCCACTGCTAACTCGTTTGACCTCTTACAATCAAATCTAGTAAGCGTGTCCCGTCCTTGACTTGGGTCAAGCCCACAAAGATACTTAATGGATTATTGGTTTGAAAAGGGCTCCCCCATGCACGACACAAGCTTTCCACCTATGCTTGGTCCCCTCTAAGGTTTCCCACTTTACCCCATTTTTATTCATGTCTTCTTACATGTTTCAACTTGGTTAAGTGCTTCTAATCGTATTTCACATGCCACCCAAGTCACCCACTTAATTTCACATGCCACCCAAGGTACCCACTTAACCCCACATGTCCCACCACATATTTATCCGGTTAAGTGTTAGTTAATTCATTAGAACCGTAACCTTGTAATGACCTCCCACATTAGACTAGCATTTGCGTTTGCTGGTTTTTCTTGGTGGGTCCGGGCAGTTTTATACCGCAAACGAGCCTAACCTCGTGTCTTTACAACTGTTACGCATTTAATTCATGCCTTTGACCTCTCACATTAGACTGGCATTTGTGGCTGCTGGATTTGTCGGGTAGGTCCGGGCAGTCTTAGACCACAAAAGAGTCTAACCTTGTATCTTAGGCGGTTTATCATTACACATCTTTATTTAACCCCAAATTGGATTAATATCCCTATTCAAATTTGTAAATAAATTCGAAATTTATTTATTTCCATAATTGTCTCTTAAAATTATGTCCATAAATACCAATTAATGTCTCAAATTAATTATATGCCTTTTTAAGGCCATTTATGGCAATTCACAATTTTATGTATATTCAATATTATCCCATTATCCCCACGCTATTCGTACGTTTTCATATGACATATGTTAGACTCGCAAATATTCTAACTCATAACAAGAAAAACAACATCACATAACACATAAAATAGATCTAAGGATCATGACATAAGATTACATAGCCAATAACTTACATATGAATTTCATTCAAACTAGCATATGATACAAAACTAGCATAGGTGATGGACATAAACTTGCATAACTTATGTACTGTTATAGATCCAAACATAAACGTGTGAACTTGCATATGGATCTAAACATAAAGATGTAATCTTGCATATAGTTCTAAACATAAAGATATAATCTTGCTTACGGATCTAGACATAAAGGTGTGAACTTGCATATGGATCTAAACATATAGATTGTAACACCCTGTATATTCTATAACAGTGATATTCATAAATTAAAGTATAATTAATTTCAAATCAAAGAATTAAGGGAAATGGAATACGTCATTGCGGTCGTCTCGAAATTCTGCTTGAGATAGAGTTTGAGTTTGCGTAAAACGCACTCCGTATGAGGGAGATATGACCTCTGGAAGTTTTAGAATTCAGTTTATAATTCAAACAGACAGAAACAGTTCAGAAACAAGTTCAAAATTCAAAAATCAGACCCAGATTGGGCTGGGCGGGAATTTTCCCAACCAAGACCCTGGTCGACTGGGTAGTCGACCTGGGGCACCCAGGTCGACTTGGTAGTCGACCTGGGGGCTGACAGGGTTGTTGATCTGGCCCCTGAGCCAGGTCGAACCCAGCCCCTCCTGGCTGGCCTGGTATGTGCTTGGCCAAATTTCTGAGCTTTGTCTTGTCACTAGGGCTTATGTGTCCACTCCTGATTGGTTTCTCTTTAAAACGAACGGCTTATATTAATCTAAGCTCCATCGACGGCTCTAATCAATTCACAAACTCTATAAAAAGGACCTAAGACTCCACCTAATTCACACAAATAAAAATGAGAATGAGACCGTCATGCTGCTGAAGAAAAACTAGGAGTAGCCGTCAAAATTGAAAGACGATTAGGAGTTGATTCAAAAGCTTAAAGCAACGACAATTAAATCAAAACAACGCCTACAACAAAGGATAGCATCTCCAAATTCAGAATTCAGAATCTTGAATTGAAGATTCGTCATACGTTGTAAGTAGAGTGCTATTCCGATGTGAATGGATAATTGGGATTTGATTTGTGTGAAATGAGAAATGGAATTGTACTTAATTTGTGGTGATGATAATTCATAATTGTATCTTGCTATGATTCTAATTAAGAATAGATTTGTGATGTTGTGGTATAATGATGTTAGACCTATTGGATAGCAAGTATGGGGACTTATGCAGTTTACTCATGTTTTTATGCTTCTTTAATTTATGAAATCAAGACAGTTATGAAAATGTAATGTATTTTTTTTGAAGTATTGTAAGACAATAATGGCATGGTTTGTGTAACACGTATTTTGATGGAATAAAAGTTGCTGTTGTTTTCCGCTGTTCAAAAATATGTGTATTTATATATGTCTTGTTTATCTGTGACTTATACTTATAAACCTCCACCAAAATTAGGGCATTCCCGTTGAGAGTGACCCTAACGGAGGTGGGGTGTTTCATAGATTGATGTCACATAAACTAGCATATGCATATATATGTTTCGCATATATTTTAACAACCCAAACTTGCCTAATATTCATATAAGAATATATGATCCAATCACCACAAACTTGCATAAGATACATGATTCAACTTGCATAGGATTCACATAAGAACTAACATATGATCCAACTTGCATAAAATTCACATAAGAACTAACATATGATTCAACACCACAAACATACATATAATTTACATCACATGATTCAAAATCATTTTCTTATGATCCCAATTATATATTATCATAATTGAATTAACGAATTATTTTGTGAAAGCTATCATACTGAAAATCAAAAAGAATAGTCTTGTCTTTCTGGGATCTGTATTCTAAAACTGAATTGCTCGCCTTTGATGTAGACTTAGTTGTTATTTAGATTTGATTTGATTTTTGATTCAGGCCTCTATCTTACTTTTGGGTTGAAAGTGTATGGCGGCTACTCTAGGTTCTCTATTAATAGCATGGCGGCTCTTGATATGAATTTTTGTTATTAGGGTTAGGGGTTTAGGGTGTTTTTATAAAAGATTAATTAATTAAAAGTCGTCGGATTAACCTAGGAATAACCAGAACCATTCAAATAGCCACCTAAGCCATAGTGACTCAGCAATGACTCACTGTTCGGATCAGAACACTCCAGAAATCTGTGTAGGCTTTTCGCCCGACCTGGGCACACTTAGCAGGTGCGCCAATGCATTTTTGTACTGGCGCACTTCACAAGTGCACCAGTGCATTTCTGTTTTTTTTCTGGTTTTTCCGCCTAACTTCGTTTGTCCATATCTCCTTCATACGATGTCCGTTTTACGCAAACTCAGACTCTATCTCAAGCAGAATTTCGCGATGAACGCAATGGCTCAACCCGCTTCCCTTGATTCCCACATTTGAATTTAAGTATTCTTTAATTTGCTAACTTTAATATTTAAAATTACGGGGAGTTACAAGAACCTCTCTCCTATATTGGACATATGGGATGAGGAATTAGGTGCCTCCGGTTTCGTTCAGACCCATAACGAACTTGTAAATGGATGTGTATCTGACATCAGATTTCATTCTTTGTGATTGATAGCCATCAATCGGATGGCGTGAATTGCCTATGTGGCAACCTGAGATGTAAAGTACCAAGGCATCTATTGAAAAGCAGAGTCTTGTGGTTGATGATCAAAGCACAACTTTAATATAGCATAGCGTTGTGTATAGCGTTAATTCGCGAGCCTCACACCCCATTGTGAACCAGAAAAGGGAGAGGACTTCAGGGATGGCATGCGTTTCCTTCTAGCTAGGAGTGGTGTCAGGGTTTTTCAAGCCCGGACGTTTTACTTATATGGATGATGGATAGCGAGGCGCCTCGTTTATATCGGTCACTGCAGTGCTGATGGATGGTTTGGTCGATATATGACCAGTTTATGCCCCATAGGGAGGGGAAACGTATTGTTCAGGCATTTTAATCCACTCCGTGTAGATTGACTCTAACGATCCTAGGGCCCACCTGAGTTTGGGTCCTGAGACACTGGCTAGAGCGTCTCGAAGCGGTAAGGACGATCTCTTGCCTTGTTTCACAAATGGAAATCCAACTTCTAATAAGTGAAATTTCGGTTTTGATTGTAGAGCTTAGTATTGGCGACATGATATATGGTACCCATGCCGTCTATGATTGATACATTTATATTTGAAGTTGTTTTATACATTATGCACTTATAATAGTATCAAATGATTTGTTTTAAATGTACAAGCATGTTTGACTATTATAAGGGAAAACCCTATCCTCTGGCTTGCGTTGCATTGTGTGATGGGACCTGGGCCTTTTTATAGCTTCATTTTTCCAAAAAGCATTGCGCTGTTTGTTTTATGCACTGGTATTCATGGGAGGAAACCTGTTCCGTGCTATACGGCGTGGTCCCTTGATTTACTTTAATTTAAAGTAAAGATTAAATAACTGTTTTAGTTCTCACACCAGTTACATGACTGACTTGGAGTTTATTGTTTTAACTTAAACTCTGGGTGCCCCTATTTTCCACACGGGCAGCTAGTAGTTATGGTTTTGCAGATTTATATTCATAGGATCCTGGTTTACAGCTGGAATGATATTCGAAAAGCTTTGTATCCGTGTAACTCTTTAAGTTGTGTTTTGTATTATTTTCCGCTGCATTGTAATTTGTAAATCTCTGATATTTATCAGATGTATAATATTAATTCATACTCTGTATATTCTTGTACACTGATGTAAATTGTTGTAATAAGCAATGAAATTTTCTTCTGTTTGCATTCTGATTTGTCGTGTTCTCAACTCAATCTGGCCTTTCCTTTATAGGGAAGTTCAGGTCGTTTCACCTTCTTTTTGTTGTTCTACCATTGTTTTGAACCACACATTCCCATCTTTCAGAAGTTGATGATGAGAACTGCTCTATTGCGACAGTCTTATTTTTTTTATCAGGATAGTACATTCATTTACTGAATTTGTACAGCGTATGAGAAGGATATTGAAGATTTGGTAATTCAACCAACTTGGCAACAAAATTTTGAATTTGAATTTTGAATTCGAATGAAATGACACTTCATCCATTATAAATACGCCCAAAAGTCATGTCTCTTCACAATCTTTTCTCTTTTTCCTCTTCTTCTCGTTTTTCACTTTCAATTTAACTTTCAAGAGGCATAACTTCTTCGTTTCATAATGGAATTAGACGAAATCAGCAGAAAATTAAAGAGAAATGCAAGGAATACGATCTAGTAATAGTCTGGGGATGAATTTGGACGGTATTATGGTGCAGCAAGTCGAAACAGTAGGAAAGATGTAAGAAATTCCGTATATAAATTTCAGTTTCGCATAGCCAACATCAAATAGTAATATATCACTCCATTTTGATTAGAATTCGATGATCAACCCATCAAAACAACTGCAAGAACGAGAACTACAATTTGGAAAAGAATTTGGGATAAACAGTCTAACCTGTGGATGTAAACAGAAGATATTCGTCGATAGTTTTTGTTTCCTTCTCTCTTTATCCACCAAAACTTGATTTGACCATTACTTGGTCAATTCTTGATGAATTCTGATGAGACCAACGACATTACAAAGAAAATGAAGAGAATTACAGTATGAATACAAATTGTAGACGAAAATCCAAAGTTGTGAATTGATCTGGTACCCATTTCTTTGTTGATTTACATTATATATATATATATATCCATTTCTACTAAGCGTCATTATTCTTTCCCTCATTTTGATTTCTACCATGTGTTCAAAAGAATTTTTAATGCTCAACAGGCATGTAACACACCATTTCGGTATTTGAATTTTCAACAGCCGTCGTTTCAGAATTTAAATTTCCAACAGCCACTACACCCATTTTTTCAAATTTTGAATTTTTAAAAGCGATGTAATACATCTTTTCCTGTATTGGATAACATTTCAGTAGATCACTTGACTTTTCAATATGAGTATATGCAGACTGTTTATAAATTTGTACAAAGCATGACTTGACATTAGTGTCAACAATTATTTCAAAATTTGCCATTTAAAATTTTCAAAATTCAGATATAAACCTTTTGAAAGATCTTGCTCTGATACCAATTATTAGGGAATGTAGAACCGATAATTAAGGCAAGACTAACACTAGAGGGGGTGAATAGTGTTTTAAGGAATTTAAGAAAATCTAAAACTAATATGATCTACTATATTAATAACACACCACAAAGTTGATCTCAGACACATAATCGAACTCAAATACAAAAATAAATAGAAACAAAATGCAAAAAAGGAAAGAACACACCGAATTTTATACCGGTTCAGATTATTCCTATATCCAGTACCATACAACACTGGATTGCGCATAGTTTTATTACTATATCAATACCCAAGTACTACACCCTTGATTTCATGACCACAAGGTTACCACCGATTCCAAACACCCTTGGTCAAGTATAATCCCCTTGATTTCCCCACTTACAAGGTTACCACCAATTCCTTGATTTCATAGCTACAAGGAACACACTGTTTTCAAAACTATCCCAAAACAATCCCAATTGATTACAACATGCTTATAATTCTTCAATAGCACTTCGATTCAGAGAGTAATGAGCAGAGAGCGAGAAGAGAATAATTTTTAATTAATTATACTTGAAATCGGTAGAGTACAAGTGTAGAAATCATAAAAATATGATACAATAACGGTGTAATGAAAGGAGATGAAGATGCAGAAGAAGAATGATAAAAAAATTCAAAATCAACCCTTATTTATAATATTTGAAAGGTTGCAACGCTTCTGCAACATTACAAATGGTGAAAAGGCACTTCCTTTCAAAATTGAAAATATGACAATTATATGTCGACATGCCAACATATATATGTCGACATATGTATTTTAAAATTTAAAATTTGATTGATTTTTAAAGTGTTCTACTGTAAATAATTCTGGAAATTCTTGAGTTAACTCATAGTGATATATATAAGTATTATAAAGTAGAAAATTATATAAAATATAAATATAAATTATATGAACATATTTATATAATTATAATGTTTAAAACTATATAAATATAAAGTATATAAAAGTATATAACCATGTAAATATGTATAAACTTATTAACTTTAAAACTTAAGTTTAAAATCAAAAGTAAAATAAAAAAACTTAATTAAAATTTGAAATAGAATTTGAAAATGGAATTTGAAATCAGAATTTGAAAACACAATTTGAATTTGAATTTGAATTTGAACCTGGAGTGTTATTCAGAGTCTTACATAAACTAGACTATATTACTATATCTATTATAAACTCTTTAACTCTTGAAATCTTGATTAAACATGAGTCTTGAATCTTCTCTGAATTCTGAATCTCTAAAACTCTAGAACTGTACAGTCTTTAGTATCAATTCATGTATACAAATCCTGCATATGTGTGTGTGTATATATATATATATATATATATATATATTCTAGATAGAGATGTTAGTTATACTTTATAAGCAATTAATACTGAAATAAGGTTTTTGTCATCAAAACTCCATTCTCCATCACATGGGACCACGTCGTATGACACAGAACGGGTTTCCTCTACACGTATGCGGTGCATAAAATAAAATAAAAAATCGCAATGCTTTTTAGAAAAATGAGGCCATTATAAGACTCAGATCCCATCACACATTGTAAGCGCAAGTTGGAGGATACAGTTTTAACTTACAATGGCCAAACGTGTTTGATACATAAAAATATAAATCATTTGATATTATTATTGTTGTCTAAGTGTTTTAAAACAATTTCGAAAATAAATGTATCAATCTTAGAAGGCATAATACCCTATCCTATTATGTCTCCGTAGGTATACAACTAAAACCGTAAAATCACGTATTGGAATTCGGATTTCCATCATAAGCTGAAGCAAAGGATCTTCCTTAATCTTCTTCAGATCATCTCTAGCAAGATGTCCAGGGCTCGGACTCTAGTGAGCCCTTGGAGCTATAGAGCCGGTCAACAGTACGTCGCTGATCAGCAATATCTGAACACTACGTTTCCCAGTCCTATCAGACCTCTTGGTCAGTCTATCGACCCTTTTGGCCTTGTTCGGCCAAATCCGAGGTGCCTCGATTCTAACATACATATAAGTAAATTTCTTGGGCTCCATTCCATGGCATCAATCTTAGCTAGGAAAAAAATGCATGTCGTCCCTACGGTCCTTTACCCGTTTTTGACTCATAATAGGTTGTGAAGCTCGCAAATTAACGCACCACAAAGACTTGCTTTTCAACACAAGCTTTGATCTATCTTACTGCAGCACTCAGCATGTCACACAGTCATTCCTAGCCGTATAGCTGATATCCACCAATATATAACCTCTAAGCTCATACTTCTTAGAGAAGGTTGTTATACTAAAAGAATAAATTCTCCGCCACCAAACATATATATATATATATATATATTCAGCAGAAATCAATAAATATAGCATAAAATAATACCATGTCAGGCACACAATCGATTAACAAGTTTGTTTTGGGTCTAAATGAAACCAGAAACACCTTATTCCTCATCCCGTATGCCCAATACAGGAGAGAGGCCCTCGTACATCCAGACAATCAGCAAGTACGTCCGGAGAACTGCCACTTTAACCCCTTCAAAGGAGCTAGCTATATCCATGGCATCACCGGTTATCCATTTGATGTGAAGATTCTCGATCTTGCACTGTCTTCAATATCTTCAACTTTTAATCGTCGTTCAATCGTCCAAAATGGGTTAACCCCAGTCTTTTCGAATAATTTGCGTTGAAACGAATCCAATCTAACCAAATTCGTATTTGGATTATTAATCCACCAATTAAGTCTCCTCTAAGTGGTTCTGTTACACATGATTTAAAATCTTATTCTCAAACCTGGTTAAGTTATTTGGCTTTCCAAAAATTTATTTACATAACCTCCGTTAAAGGTTTTCTCAAGAATTCAATTCAATTCAAGAATCAAAATTCTTATTTCCGGATTCTTTCTCAAATAAATTAAATAAGCTTTTATTCAAAAATCGCTAGATCTCACTTAACCACTTTTATCATTTACAAATCAAGTAAACTTGACTTATATCCACGCTAAATCATTCATAACATTTTATAATGATTTTCTCCTATTTCTATTCCTATAAAAACAGTACATACTTGTAATTTTCAATTACATGCCAGTACGGGTTATTGCGCTGATTTCATTCAAAATTGAATTAAACATTTCTCAAAATATAGCTATTAGATTTTGAAAATCTTATTATCATTTGCAAGATCTTTTCAAAATGAATCCAACGGTTCAAATCTCGGCAAAATCCGACGGCTGGATCTTCCGTTATATTCATTTAAAGTTATGAGTCAAAATCGCGAACAACCGCTTTGCGATGAGTTCGATATTCGACGTGTATGTATGTATATATATAATATGTCTAATTACTCCAAAACCATTTTATATATTATTTAAAATATATATGATAATTTTCCAAAGTCATATTTTAATAATTCACTAGAAAATCACGTATTTTCAACATTGTCATATTGTAATAATTTTATAATGACTAGAATAATACTATTTTTTGAATTTTCATATTTTTATTCCAAATCTTTCTGTCATTCGTTATAAACATAAATATGAAAGCTACGAAAATAAACTTCTTTTAAAACATCGTCTAAATAGCCCAAGTGAACTTCAGTTTTGAAAGTTATTATTCATTTCAAATTGAGAACTTCGTCAAGCCAAAATCGAATGAAAAATAATTCAAAATCACTTATTATAGTTAGGGAAATTCATCGATATTTTATTATCTTTACGTCCATCCAAAATCGGGCGTATAAATCAAACCTAGATTATTTTTCAGCTATTATTATATTAATAAAATATTCGTTGAAAAACCATTTTACTTGATAGAGACTTAACCAATGAACCAATAACAACTTTAATTGTTCATTCAATCACAATGAATATTATAACATCCAGTCGTCCATCACTCCACGTCTAATTCACACACAAAGTGTACTAAACCATATAAGCCTTAAACAAAATAAATCCCACTTACACAGTTCTGTCAATTCCACAGATTGACATTCTACACACTTGGGCTTCAGATTAGTGTTTATCATTACCCCAATACCTGTGTGGGGTTTAGAATATCATCAGAAACAATCATGACTTATCTACACTGTAACGACCCGGGTTTTCGGCGACTTTGGTTATCGACATAAGCACGATGTCGATAACAAAAACATCGAAAAATCCTGGTAATTAATGAAAGAAACTAGAGGGTGAGGAAAGATGAGATAGAAAATTAGAATAGAAGAAGAAGAACACAACATCAGAGTAACACGAATCTCACAGCGGAACGAATAAATATATTTCATAACATAACTTTGAAATACAAATCTATACTTGAATATACATATCATTATCAAAGTACAGCACTTACAACACAGCGGAAATAACTATAGCTATATGATCCTGAAGCCTCCTGCTCCAGCTCTTCCAGTATATCTGTAAAATCCTGACTACTTGACTGCCCGTACAAATTTAGGCACCCAAGAGTTTAGGGAAAACAACAAAGTAAACTCCGGATCAGTCATGGGACTGGTATGAGTAAAACAGTTTAAAAACAGTTGAACAAGTAAATGATAACTCATAAGACCACGCCGCATAACGGAACGGGTTTTTCCCTTATGAGAATCCAAAATATCTTTATATCAAAAACCTTTTGATATTATAATAATGTCTATCAACCACAATATATATAATCATCTAGTAGAAACGCTTTCATCTCACGTTCTACATATATAGTATACAATCAAAACCGCAAGCACGTATTGGCTAATGGATTTCCAACTATGACAAGGTATGGAATCACCTTCCGCTTGTGTACCTCTAGAGAGGAATACACTGGGTTCAACAAGAACATCTTGCAACCCGACCACACATGACCGACCACTCATTTCGCTTGAGTGTATCGAATGTATATCACCAACAGTTGGGATCAGCAACCGTTTCCTAAATGGGACAACATCAACAATAGATTTTTAGAAGTAAATGAAACTCTAGATCAGGTGATTATACACCCTACTTCGGTGCGACCGACTTAGCCATGCTGCCTGCCCGATTTCTGTCATTTACCGGATGATGAGGCTAGAAGCTACGCTTTAACATCACATCAGATTCACTTTGAATGCCACATTGTCAAATCCATCAAATCACCGATTGACGTCCTCAACCATCATTATGTGTTAGCTAAAAGAAGTTTCCTTCTCCACTTCCACTCTTGGTACAGTTGGGAAATCAATATACGTGATCGTCTGGAAATACTCTGTCAGACATCCATCCATACAAGTCATCCAGGAACAGGATGAACCGAAGGCACTATTCTGTAAACAGGATAGCCCTTGCATAACTCCGTCTTCAATTTCCTTTGGCATATATGATTCGTAACGCTTATGCCAATATAGAGTGGTTCTTTGGATAATAATCCAACCGGTCTCTCCATATTAACAACGTTAAAATGGTCAAAACTTCGATAGTCTGTGATTTAACTATCGAATAAAAACAGGTGTGCAAACAACGATATTATTTCCAAATGGAAATTTATATCGATCAAACATCATTCAACATTTATCTCTTTATTTCATTAATCTACTTATCTCTTGTTCCCTATGTTCAATATTTCTTATTTTCTAGATTTAGAAAATATACGTTATTAACAATGGAAAACATTTCCATTTTTCGTTTTCTTTATTAGAAAACATTTCTGGTTTCTTATTTGGAAAACATTTCCAAAGCTTCTTCATTGGACTTAGACAGATGTTTAGACAAACCATCGCGATGCCAACTCAAACCATTTCCTTTACTGTCGAATCCTTAACTATTCCTTAGTTAAAAATGAAGTCAATCAAGTTGGGGTAGAACTACCTCTCAGACCTTAACTGAACAACATTTCTAACTTTGAAATAGGCAAAGTTCACTTTTATATTTCTTTAACAAACTTCCTTACTTAACCCTCCTTCGAATAGCCATATTCGATTGACTCTTTTCACTTAACTCTATTCGATTTACCCATATCAATTAACTCTATTGGACTAATACTATTGGATTAACTCTATTTGACTAACGCTATTTATTTACTCATTTTTCTTAACTCCTTTCGAATAAACTATATTCGATAACTCCTTTTACTTTCTTCGAATAAACTATATTCGATTAACTCCCTTTACTCTCTATTTGAATAACTATATTCGATTTAACTCATTTGCTTCTATTCTAATCGATTAAACTAACATAGATTATCTCCTTTCAACTTTATTCTCTAATCGATTAACTAACTTCGATTAACTCCTTTTTAACTTTATTCTCTAATCGATTAACTAACATCGATTAACTCCTTTTTAACTTTATTCTCTAATCGATTAACTAACATCGATTAACTCCTTTTTAACTTTAACACTAATCGATTAACTAACATCGATTAACTCCTTTGCTTTCTATTCGAATAACTATATTCGATTAACTAACATCGATTAACTCCTTTGCTTTCTATTCGAATAAACTATATTCGATTAACTCATTTGCTTTAACTCTAATCGATTAACTAACATCGATTAACTCCTTTTAATAAACTACGTTTTCCGTTACAACTATTTCCTTTTTATAACGTTTACTTACCGTTACAAATATTTCCTATTTATAACTTCTATTTACCGTTACAAATATTTCCTATTTAAAACTTCTATTTACCGTTACAAATATTTCCTATTTAAAACTTCTATTTACCGTTACAAATATTTCATATTTATAACTTCTATTTATTTTCTAAATAAATATTCCTTTTCTATTTCTATTTATTTTCTAAATAAATACCCCTTTTATAAAACAGTTTTCGTTTTATAAATAATTCCTTTTATAAAATCCTGTGATTTTATAAAATTTCTTTATTTCAATATACATTGAAATACTTCTTTTTACATCCTAGGGTCTTTTATGATATTTACAATATCGAATAAAAATGATCAACATCATTCCAACACCCATAATCCATAACAGATTATATAACACATCATATATCACAATATATGAAAACAGTAAAATAAATGTTGAGGAATCCAGTTGGATTCCTCCAACCTGTTTCCCTGCATCACAGATGTCAAACAATATAGATAACATCACTTTCAGTTCTATATGATATATTCTGTTAAACAGAATCAATATAGAAAATTTAACTAACTGACTATCAGTTCAATCAAACAGTCAACATACAGTCAATCAGCCAATATCTAACAGTTCTAAAAATACAACATGAAATTATAAACTGTTCAGAGTTAGTGAGATTTACTCACATTTGCGCGTTAACCGTTAAATATCGGTTTGCGTTCATTGATTCAGTCGAACAATTTATTTCGCCATAAATTGTAACGAGCTCGGATTGACTCGCGGTCAGTCCCATTGTGTTGCTCCCGTCCCTACGATTCCAACGGATCTTGTTTTGCTGAATTTCGATAACATATGACGAAGATACAATTTATATAAGTTAATACGTATTTTAAATTTAAACTAAACTAAATTTTATTTTTATAGTTGGGCTTACTTTCTTTTTTTCCGGCCCATCACCCAATTCTAACAACCCGCTCCAAACAGATCCACTTCCCCTTCTTCTTCTATCGCTTAGAAAGAAAACGTTGGTTTTCATGGCCATTTCAACTCCATCGAGCTCCCATCCCTCCCCAGATTTCTTCACGGAAATACAAACTAAAACCTTCAAAAATCTAGCACCCCAAAATCTCTTCACACTGTATAATTCTATTTGCATTTAACGGTCCCTTATAGGATGCGATTTTCTGTTTTTCACATTATTAGTACTGTGTGACCACCGAACAAAAGTATCCCAGAATTCACCCATCAGATCACATAACGAACGCCTTACCTCCCTGATTACCCCGCTACCCTCCATCTTGCTCCTCGTCGCCTCCATTTCTCGCGACGGCCAACCCTAGCTGCACGGTGTATTTACCAGCGCGCCAAAAGTGTGTTCGAACCCATCATCAAGCACCCCAGCATGAAGCTCCAGCTTCCACGAGTCCAACCGTAATCATTTGAACATGCATTGATGCTTCCTTTTATCCAGATTCGAGGATTCCATCCAAGAAAACTCCCTGTTCGTATGATTCCAGCGACCAAAGAGTTGTCGAATCCTTCTGAAATGCATACCCCTTGTAGAGAACACTTGTTTTGAGATTAATAAGAATTTATATGAATTTGCTATGATTTTCAAAAGGGGATTTCTACTGTTGCTCACGTTTGGGTTTGAGAGGAGCAGTGCGTCGGCGGAAATCAAGTTGACCAGAGGATTGGAACTTTTTGGTTATAAGAAAATGAACGGGAATATTTATAGTTTTTAGTTTGTCAGAATTATCTTCTTCCACGTTTTTTTCTTTGAAGCCACAAAGAAATGGTGGCTGGGAACAAAGAAGATGTGGCTTTGTTTTGATCAGAGAAAAATGGTTTATGTTTAAAAAGTTCGTCTCACCCTGTTACGTAAGGTTCTACTTACGTACGGACAGAAATAAAAATACCGTTGTGTCGAGCTCAGTGCCCCGATTCCAAAAGTATAATAATATCGGTAGGTTGACTCATATTGTGAAACCCCTTATGTATTGGTTAAGGGTGCAAAATACTCCAAATAATAGTTGCGTATTTAATTAATTAAAAGTTACAGTAAAATTCTAAAAATTAAATTATCACTACATCCCAAAAGAACCTTGTTCAAATTCGAATCTGATAACTAATTATATCGAATAAACCGTTACAGTCGATAAACGATTCCATAGCGACTATTTTTAAATTTGATTTGGACATATCTCAAAATCTATATGACGAAATCCCGATTTTTCTCTTCCACTAGAAAAATATACTCCATTAGCTCCACACGTTTCTTGTTTCACAGAAATCCGGCTTAAAACGAATCCTGTACATTCAGTTGAAGTTCGAATCGCCAATTTACGAACTACAGCGCCATTTCAAGCTCGATTATAATTATATTATAATTATACGTTCAAACTGTCGTTCAAATAATATATTCGTTATTCTAATTCAATTCTAAACTGAATTAAATATCACAGATGATCCAGTTCACACCATATCGCCATTTCGGCCAATTCTGATTATTTCAGAATTAAATATATTATTTTTGATTTATTATTATAATTGAATATTCATCATTATTTAATTCCATGATCATTAAATTCTCTAAACCACCATTTCAACAATTAAATAAATTAATTATAATACCCCTGCCAATGCGGGTCATTACAATCTTCCCCACTTAAAATAATTTCGTCCTCGAAATTGCTAAAAAGTAGGGGACGACCCTATCGACTGGTTAGAACATACTTGTTCACTTCTTAACTTCAGTTTCAACTGAACCAATTTAATTTCAATTAAATTATTAATTCATTCTTATCAACGAAAATTTTCAAAAATCTTGAAAATTTTCTAACTCCGTACCAAAAAGAAAATCAAACAGCCAAGCGGCTTGCCAAATCGGCTCATAAATCTTATATCCAATAGAAATATAAACTTGTACCTTTTTGTCGGGCATATCTACTCTGCCACTTCCATATGCTATCAACTCAGCATATACCAATGTTATCCCAATCAAATTCTGAAATCACTTTCATTTCCAACACAACCATTCGCCTTTTTACCAAGCCCAATTTTCATTTCAACTCGAGTTTTTCTTCTCGATTCCCAACTCTTAACTTGATTATCATATTACACTTCAAATCTGAATCTCACCATCCAATTCGTCTTGATATCATTCTAATTAAAACTCAGTTACCACTTTACTGGCTTTACTTTAATTCAAATTTTTCTTTCACAAATTTCTGTTAAATTTGTTTTTAATTCAAACAGTCTTTCCCAGGGAATTTTCAAACAGTTTACTCTTTACCAAAAAATTAAAATTTCCTTTTTGAAATTCAACTGAGCCCATAATCAATATTCCATTAGTTAAATCACTTCTCTATTTCTTTATCAATATTTGTTAACCAAATATTTTCAATAACCATATTGGCCTTTTATGTTAATTGGAAAACATTTCCGAATATCGCCATCCTACATTTTCTAAACTTTAGAAAGTATATGCTATTTAAAATTGGAAAATATTCCGATTATTTATCTCTTTTCCGATCTCGTTTATTTCTATACTTAGGAAATATTCTATTATTCTATTTCCAAGTTTACACTTATTTGGGTTAAAACGGATGTTGTGTAATACATCGTTACGACAACCCAAATACTATATTCAACTAATTCTTATTCAACATTGATTTTCGAGCCTGAAATCTTACTACTTATTTGTTAATAATGAAATCAATCAAGTTGCGGTATAACTACCTCTCAGACCTTGACTGAATAACATTTATAACGTCAAAACAGATATGACTACTTACTCGAATAATCAATACCATACAACTACTGATTCTCTTTTAAACACGTACGCTTCCTCTTTCTATCCAGACTAGATTTTATTCATAGTCTTCCTTTTTTTTATTTTACTATTCTATTTCTAAGTTTGTTTCCTGGTCGACTTCTATATATATTGATATATAGATTTCTAGTTATCAAACTTCTTAAAAATATCCTAACTCCTTAAATTCCCGGAAAAATTCGCCATAACCTCCTTTGTATCGGGAGCTTCGGGATATTTCAAATTGCCTCCCATGGCCCTCACCAATCCAAAAGAAAAAGAAAAAGCCAAGCGGCTAGCCGATACGGCGCATAAAATCTCATATATGAATTGAACACATACCTTTCATCGAGCATTCTATTTATATACCTTCGTACCTTTTCCATACCTATCTCATGTATATTTATACATTTCTAATTCATTTCTACTTAATCCAATCATTTTAACTTAGTTTGTTAAGTGATTTTCAAATTACTGGTTTGCCCATTTCACCTTTTTATTTGAATATACATGTTCAAATATAGGTTTAACTTATTTATCAACTAATTGAATTCCATTTCAATTTTATTTGAATTTCCTGTATTCAAATTCCATTTCGATTCTCTTATTCAAATTCCATACTTGAATTTTGTTTCAATTTTCTTATTCAAATTCCATACTTGAATTTTGTTTCAATTCTATTATTCAAATTCCATACTTGAATTTCTAAATTCAAATCTATTTGAATTCTCTTTATTTCATTTCAATTCCCTTTGAATCTTCTATATTCAAATTTCAATTTCAATTCTATTTGAATCCTCTACATTCAAATTTCATTTTCAATTCTATTTGAATCCTCTACATTCAAATTTCATTTCACTTTTGATATTCAAATCCTATATTTGAAATCTCTTATATTTTCTATATACAAACGCCATTTGAATTTCTATATTCAAATTCTATATCTGAACTTCCTTTATTTAAATTCCTTTAAATAAGTCTCGGTTTCAATTCCTTTTGAAATCGATATTTCTACCTTTGGAAAATATAATTTCCCTTTCAATTTCATACTTGTATTTTTTTTTCTGAATTATCCAATAATAATTATTTTCACTTCATTTTATAAACTTCGTTTATAAAAGAACTTTTTATAAACTTCGTTTATAAAGGACTTCTCGTTTTATTTCCTCTAAAACAAGTTAATATTTCAAATCTATTTCAAAATTCAAATTCTATATATTCAAATTCTATTTTGAAATTCAACACCACTTGTCTTTCTCAAAACAAATTCAAAACAGTATCTTTGGTAGTAATTCGTCACTTACAACTCGAAAATGAATACTGATGATGCAGCTGTCATTATCAGAATCTATTTTCCAGCGATCGAAGTGAGTTCAATACTATAAAACCATTTCTAAACATTTCAACTTTGAAATTCATTTCAAAATATAATTCATACCGCTTGTAAAACAATTTAAAATCTCCCAGGATCTTAAATTTTTCTTATTTTTAATCCCAATCTATTTACAAACACTTATCCAATTTTCCAGAGTTTTAACCTCAATTTCTGGTTTAAATTTCAGATTTAACTCATCTGATTTCACGTCTTTCGCTTATATGAATTCTGATTGGTTATTTACATAACCATTTCACTTTATAATCTTACTCGAATATAATAACAACCAATATATCCAATATATATCAAAATATATTTTGGGTAAAATTATTTTTATTTACCCTCTTTCCAAAACATACAATGATGGTTCATCGTATTCAAGTGTTTACAAAATTCCTACCGATACAGTGGATCAAACTGATCGACCAGAACTTATAAACAACTCAATCAATGAATCTCCACAATATAAAACAAATTTTTATATCAATAACAAATACGTCCACTCGTATATATACACTCAATCTCAGTCTAGGGTATTACTAACCCTATCTCTACCGAGTCACGCCACAGAGCCAAGTAATTCTCAACTTAAACTCTGATACCAACTATAACGTCTCGGAAATTCAAGTAGGCTTTGAAACCATCCTCTCCTCCCCAGAGCAGCAAGGTAATACCCCACTGTGGCTTACATTGGTACCCCAACACCACATTTTACGGCCAGCCTTTCGACTTCGCACTAAGCAACCAACCCTTATTTTCGGGACATGTAGGGGTAAGAGTCTCCCGTTCGCCACCTAACGAAAAGCGAGAACCCCCTATCATGCGCACACATGCCTCAAGCACGCAACATAGACTGGTATGAGTAAAACAGTTTAAAAATAGTTGAACAAGTAAATGATATCTCATAAGACCACGCCGCATAACGGAACGGGTTTTTCTCTTATGAGAATCCAAAATATCTTTATATCAAAAACCTTTTGATATTATAATAATGTCTATCAACCACAATATATATAATCATCTAGTAGAAACGCTTTCATCTCACGTTCTACATATATAGTATACAATCAAAACCGCAAGCACGTATTGGGTAATGGATTTACAACTATGACAAGGTATGGAATCACCTTCCGCTTGTGTACCTCTAGAGAGGAATACACTGGGTTCAACAAGAACATCTTGCAACCCGACCACACATAACCGACCACTCATTTCGCTTGAGTGTATCGAATGTATATCACCAACAGTTGGGATCAGCAACCGTTTCCCGAATGGGACAGCATCAACAATAGATTTTTAGAAGTAAATGAAACTCTAGATCAGGTGATTATACACCCTACTTCGGTGCGACCGACTTAGCCATGCTGCCTGCCCGATTTCTGTCATTTACCGGATGATGAGGCTAGAAGCTACGCTTTAACATCACATCAGATTCACTTTGAATGCCACATTGTCAAATCCATCAATTCACCGATTGACATCCTCAACCATACATTATGTGTTAGCTAAAAGAAGTTTCCTTCTCCGCTTCCACTCTTGGTACAGTTGGGAAATCAATATACGTGATCGTCTGGAAATACTCTGTCAGACATCCATCCATACAAGTCATCCAGGAACAGGATGAACCGAAGGCACTATTCTGTAAACAGGATAGCCCTTGCATAACTCCGTCTTCAATTTCCTTTGGCATATATGATTCGTAACGCTTATGCCAATACAGAGTGGTTCTTTGGATAATAATCCAACCGGTCTCTCCATATTAACAACGTTAAAATGGTCAAAACTTCGATAGTCTGTGATTTAACTATCGAATAAAAACAGGTGTGCAAACAACGATATTATTTCCAAATGGAAATTTATATCGATCAATCATCATTCAACATTTGTCTCTTTATTTCATTAATCTACTTATCTCTTGTTCCCTATGTTCAATATTTCTTATTTTCTAGATTTAGAAAATATACGTTATTAACAATGGAAAACATTTCCATTTTTCGTTTTCTTTATTAGAAAACATTTCTGGTTTCTTATTTGGAAAACATTTCCAAAGCTTCTTCATTGGACTTAGACAGATGTTTAGACAAACCATCGCGATGCCAACTCAAACCATTTCCTTTACTGTCGAATCCTTAACTATTCCTTAGTTAAAAATGAAGTCAATCAAGTTGGGGTAGAACTACCTCTCAGACCTTAACTGAACAACATTTCTAACTTTGAAATAGGCAAAGTTCACTTTTATATTTCTTTAACAAACTTCCTTACTTAACCCTCCTTCGAATAGCCATATTCGATCGACTCTTTTCACTTAACTCTATTCGATTTACCCATATCAATTAACTCTATTGGACTAACACTATTGGATTAACTCTATTTGACTAACGCTATTTATTTACTCATTTTTCTTAACTCCTTTCGAATAAACTATATTCGATAACTCCTTTTACTTTCTTCGAATAAACTATATTCGATTAACTCCCTTTACTCTCTATTTGAATAACTATATTCGATTTAACTCATTTGCTTCTATTCTAATCGATTAAACTAACATCGATTATCTCCTTTCAACTTTATTCTCTAATCGATTAACTAACATCGATTAACTCCTTTTTAACTTTATTCTCTAATCGATTAACTAACATCGATTAACTCCTTTTTAACTTTATTCTCTAATCGATTAACTAACATCGATTAACTCCTTTTTAACTTTAACACTAATCGATTAACTAACATCGATTAACTCCTTTGCTTTCTATTCGAATAACTATATTCGATTAACTAACATCGATTGACTCCTTTGCTTTCTATTCGAATAAACTATATTCGATTAACTCATTTGCTTTAACTCTAATCGATTAACTAACATCGATTAACTCCTTTTAATAAACTACGTTTTCCGTTACAACTATTTCCTTTTTATAACGTTTACTTACCGTTACAAATATTTCCCATTTATAACTTCTATTTACCGTTACAAATATTTCCTATTTAAAACTTCTATTTACCGTTACAAATATTTCCTATTTAAAACTTCTATTTACCGTTACAAATATTTCCTATTTATAACTTCTATTTATTTTCTAAATAAATATTCCTTTTCTATTTCTATTTATTTTCTAAATAAATATCCCTTTTATAAAACCGTTTTCGTTTTATAAATAATACCTTTTATAAAATCCTGTGATTTTATAAAATTTCTTTATTTCAATATACATTGAAATACTTCTTTTTACATCCTAGGGTCTTTTATGATATTTACAACATCGAATAAAAACGATCAACATCATTCCAACACCCATAATCCATAACATATTATATAACACATCATATATCACAATATATGAAAACAGTAAAATAAATGTTGAGGAATCCAGTTGGATTCCTCCAACCTGTTTCCCTGCATCACAGATGTTAAACAATATAGATAACATCACTTTCAGTTCTATATGATATATTCTGTTAAACAGAATCAATATAGAAAATTTAACTAACTGACTAGCAGTTCAATCAAACAGTCAACATACAGTCAATCAACCAATATCTAACAGTTCTAAAAATACAACATGAAATTATAAACTGTTCAGAGTTAGTGAGATTTACTCACATTTGCGCGTTAACCGTTAAATATCGGTTTGCGTTCATTGATTCAGTCGAACAATTTATTTCGCCATAAATTGTAACGAGCTCGGATTGACTCGCGGTCAGTCCCATTGTGTTGCTCCCGTCCCTACGATTCCAACGGATCTTGTTTTGCTGAATTTCGATAACATATGGCGAAGATACAATTTATATAAGTTAATACGTATTTTAAATTTAAACTAAACTAAATTTTATTTTTATAGTTGGGCTTACTTTCTTTTTTTCCGGCCCATCACCCAATTCTAACAACCCGCTCCAAACAGATCCACTTCCCCTTCTTCTTCTATCGCTTAGAAAGAAACCGTTGGTTTTCATGGCCATTTCAACTCCATCGAGCTCCCATCCCTCCCCAGATTTCTTCACGGAAATACAAACTAAAACCTTCAAAAATCTAGCACCCCAAAATCTGTTCACACTGTATAATTCTATTTGCATTTAACGGTCCCTTATAGGATGCGATTTTCTGTTTTTCACATTATTAGTACTGTGTGACCACCGAACAAAAGTATCCCAGAATTCACCCATCAGATCACATAACGAACGCCTTACCTCCCTGATTACCCCGCTACCCTCCATCTTGCTCCTCGTCGCCTCCATTTCTCGCGACGGCCAACCCTAGCTGCACGGTGTATTTCCCAGCGCGCCAAAAGTGTGTTCGAACCCGTCATCAAGCACCCCAGCGTGAAGCTCCAGCTTCCACGAGTCCAACCGTAATCATTTGAACATGCATTGATGCTTCCTTTTATCCAGATTCGAGGATTCCATCCAAGAAAACTCCCTGTTCGTATGATTCCAGCGACCAAAGAGTTGTCGAATCCTTCTGAAATGCATACCCCTTGTAGAGAACACTTGTTTTGAGATTAATAAGAATTTATATGAATTTGCTATGATTTTCAAAAGGGGATTTCTACTGTTGCTCACGTTTGGGTTTGAGAGGAGCAGTGCGTCGGCGGAAATCAAGTTGACCAGAGGATTGGAACTTTTTGGTTATAAGAAAATGAACGGGAATATTTATAGTTTTTAGTTTGTCAGAATTATCTTCTTCCACGTTTTTTTCTTTGAAGCCACAAAGAAATGGTGGCTGGGAAGAAAGAAGATGTGGCTTTGTTTTGATCAGAGAAAAATGGTTTATGTTTAAAAAGTTCGTCTCACCCTGTTACGTAAGGTTCTACTTACGTACGGACATAAATAAAAATACCGTTGTGTCGAGCTCAGTGCCCCGATTCCAAAAGTATAATAATATCGGTAGGTTGACTCATATTGTGAAACCCCTTATGTATTGGTTAAGGGTGTAAAATACTCCAAATAAAAGTTGCGTATTTAATTAATTAAAAGTTACAGTAAAATTCTAAAAATTAAATTATCACTACATCCCAAAAGAACCTTGTTCAAATTCGAATCTGATAACTAATTATATCGAATAAACCGTTACAGTCGATAAACGATTCCATAGCGACTATTTTTAAATTTGATTTGGACATATCTCAAAATCTATATGACGAAATCCTGATTTTTCTCTTCCACTAGAAAAATATACTCCACTAGCTCCACACGTTTCTTGTTTCACAGAAATCCGTCTTAAAACGAATCCTGTACATTCAGTTGAAGTTCGAATCGCCAATTTACGAACTACAGCGCCATTTCAAGCTCGATTATAATTATAATATAATTATAAGTTCAAACTGTCGTTCAAATAATATATTCGTTATTTTAATTCAATTCTAAACTGAATTAAATATCAAAGATGATCCAGTTCACACCATATCGCCATTTCGGCCAATTCTGATTATTTCAGAATTAAATATATTATTTTTGATTTATTATTATAATTAAATATTCATCATTATTTAATTCCATGATCATTAAATTCTCTAAACCACCATTTCAACAATTAAATAAATTAATTATAATACCCCTGCCAATGCGGGTCATTACAATCTTCCCCACTTAAAATAATTTCATCCTCGAAATTGCTAAAAAGTAGGGGACGACCCTATCGACTGGTTAGAACATACTTGTTCACTTCTTAACTTCAGTTTCAACTGAACCAATTTAATTTCAATTAAATTATTAATTCATTCTTATCAACGAAAATTTTCAAAAATCTTGAAAATTTTCTAACTCCGTACCAAAAAGAAAATCAAACAGCCAAGCGGCTTGCCAAATCGGCTCATAAATCTTATATCCAATAGAAATATAAACTTGTACCTTTTTGTCGGGCATATCTACTCTGCCACTTCCATATGCTATCAACTCAGCATATACCAATGTTATCCCAATCAAATTCTGAAATCACTTTCATTTCCAACACAACCATTCGCCTTTTTACCAAGCCCAATTTTCATTTCAACTCGAGTTTTTCTTCTCGATTCCCAACTCTTAACTTGATTATCATATTACACTTCAAATCTGAATCTCACCATCCAATTCGTCTTGATATCATTCTAATTCAAACTCAGTTACCACTTTACTGGCTTTACTTTAATTCAAATTTTTCTTTCACAAATTTCTGTTAAATTTGTTTTTAATTCAAACAGTCTTTCCCAGGGAATTTTCAAACAGTTTACTCTTTTCCAAAAAATTAAAATTTCCTTTTTGAAATTCAACTGAGCCCATAATCAATATTCCATTAGTTAAATCACTTCTCTATTTCTTTATCAATATTTGTTAACCAAATATTTTCAATAACCATATTGGCCTTTTATGTTAATTGGAAAACATTTCCGAATATCGCCTTCCTTCATTTTCTAAACTTTAGAAAGTATATGCTATTTAAAATTGGAAAATATTCCGATTATTTATCTCTTTTCCGATCTCGTTTATTTCTATACTTAGGAAATATTCTATTATTCTATTTCCAAGTTTACACTTATTTGGGTTAAAACGGATGTTGTGTAATACATCGTTACGACAACCCAAATACTATATTCAACTAATTCTTATTCAACATTGATTTTCGAGCCTGAAATCTTACTACTTATTTGTTAATAATGAAATCAATCAAGTTGGGGTATAACTACCTCTCAGACCTTGACTGAATAACATTTATAACGTCAAAACAGATATGACTACTTACTCGAATAATCAATACCATACAACTACTGATTCTCTTTTAAACTCGTACGCTTCCTCTTTCTATCCTGACTAGATTTTATTCATAGTCTTCCTTTTTTTTATTTTACTATTCTATTTCTAAGTTTGTTTCCTGGTCGACTTCTATATATATTGATATATAGATTTCTAGTTATCAAACTTCTTAAAAATATCCTAACTCCTTAAATTCCCGGAAAAATTCGCCATAACCTCCTTTGTATCGGGAGCTTCGGGATATTTCAAATTGCCTCCCATGGCCCTCACCAATCCAAAAGAAAAAGAAAAAGCCAAGCGGCTAGCCGATACGGCGCATAAAATCTCATATATGAATTGAACACATACCTTTCATCGAGCATTCTATTTATATACCTTCGTACCTTTTCCATACCTATCTCATGTATATTTATACATTTCTAATTCATTTCTACTTAATCCAATCATTTTAACTAAGTTTGTTAAGTGATTTTCAAATTACTGGTTTGCCCATTTCACCTTTTTATTTGAATATACATGTTCAAATATAGGTTTAACTTATTTATCAACTAATTGAATTCCATTTCAATTTTATTTGAATTTCCTGTATTCAAATTCCATTTCGATTCTCTTATTCAAATTCCATACTTGAATTTTGTTTCAATTTTCTTATTCAAATTCCATACTTGAATTTTGTTTCAATTCTATTATTCAAATTCCATACTTGAATTTCTAAATTCAAATCTATTTGAATTCTCTTTATTTCATTTCAATTCCCTTTGAATCTTCTATATTCAAATTTCAATTTCAATTCTATTTGAATCCTCTACATTCAAATTTCATTTTCAATTCTATTTGAATCCTCTACATTCAAATTTCATTTCACTTTTGATATTCAAATCCTATATTTGAAATCTCTTATATTTTCTATATACAAACGCCATTTGAATTTCTATATTCAAATTCTATATCTGAACTTCCTTTATTTAAATTCCTTTAAATAAGTCTCGGTTTCAATTCCTTTTGAAATCGATATTTCTACCTTTGGAAAATATAATTTCCCTTTCAATTTCATACTTGTATTTTTTTTATTTCTGAATTATCCAATAATAATTATTTTCACTTCATTTTATAAACTTCGTTTATAAAAGAACTTTTTATAAACTTCGTTTATAAAGGACTTCTCGTTTTATTTCCTCTAAAACAAGTTAATATTTCAAATCTATTTCAAAATTCAAATTCTATATATTCAAATTCTATTTTGAAATTCAACACCACTTGTCTTTCTCAAAACAAATTAAAAATAGTATCTTTGGTAGTAATTCGTCACTTACAACTCGAAAATGAATACTGATGATGCAGCTGTCATTATCAGAATCTATTTTCCAGCGATCGAAGTGAGTTCGATACTATAAAACCATTTCTAAACATTTCAACTTTGAAATTCATTTCAAAATATAATTCATACTGCTTGTAAAACAATTTAAAATCTCCCAGGATCTTAAATTTTTCTTATTTTTAATCCCAATCTATTTACAAACACTTATCCAATTTTCCAGAGTTTTAACCTCAATTTCTGGTTTAAATTTCAGATTTAACTCATATGATTTCACGTCTTTCGCTTATATGAATTCTGATTGGTTATTTACATAACCATTTCACTTTATAATCTTACTCGAATATAATAACAACCAATATATCCAATATGTATCAAAATATATTTTGGGTAAAATTATTTTTATTTACCCTCTTTCCAAAACATACAATGATGGTTCATCGTATTCAAGTGTTTACAAAATTCCTACCGATACAGTGGATCAAACTGATCGACCAGAACTCATAAACAACTCAATCAATGAATCTCCACAATATAAAACAAATTTTTATATCAATAACAAATACGTCCACTCGTATATATACACTCAATCTCAGTCTAGGGTATTACTAACCCTATCTCTACCGAGTCACGCCACAGAGCCAAGTAATTCTCAACTTAAGCTCTGATACCAACTATAACGTCTCGGAAATTCAAGTAGGCTTTGCAACCATCCTCTCCTCCCCAGAGCAGCAAGGTAATACCCCACTGTGGCTTACATTGGTACCCCAACACCACATTTTACGGCCAGCCTTTCGACTTCGCACTAAGCAACCAACCCTTATTTTCGGGACATGTAGGGGTAAGAGTCTCCCGTTCGCCACCTAACGAAAAGCGAGAACCCCCTATCATGCGCACACATGCCTCAAGCACGCAACATGGACTGGTATGAGTAAAACAGTTTAAAAATAGTTGAACAAGTAAATGATATCTCATAAGACCACGCCGCATAACGGAACGGGTTTTTCCTTTATGAGAATCCAAAATATCTTTATATCAAAAACCTTTTGATATTATAATAATGTCTATCAACCACAATATATATAATCATCTAGTAGAAACGCTTTCATCTCACGTTCTACATATATAGTATACAATCAAAACCGCAAGCACGTATTGGGTAATGGATTTCCAACTATGACAAGGTATGGAATCACCTTCCGCTTGTGTACCTCTAGAGAGGAATACACTAGGTTCAACAAGAACATCTTGCAACCCGACCACACATGACCGACCACTCATTTCGCTTGAGTGTATCGAATGTATATCACCAACAGTTGGGATCAGCAACCGTTTCCCGATTGGGACAGCATCAACAATAGATTTTTAGAAGTAAATGAAACTCTAGATCAGGTGATTATACACCCTACTTCGGTGCGACCGACTTAGCCATGCTGCCTGCCCGATTTCTGTCATTTACCGGATGATGAGGCTAGAAGCTACGCTTTAACATCACATCAGATTCACTTTGAATGCCACATTGTCAAATCCATCAATTCACCGATTGACATCCTCAACCATACATTATGTGTTAGCTAAAAGAAGTTTCCTTCTCCGCTTCCACTCTTGGTACAGTTGGGAAATCAATATACGTGATCGTCTGGAAATACTCTGTCAGACATCCATCCATACAAGTCATCCAGGAACAGGATGAACCGAAGGCACTATTCTGTAAACAGGATAGCCCTTGCATAACTCCGTCTTCAATTTCCTTTGGCATATATGATTCGTAACGCTTATGCCAATACAGAGTGGTTCTTTGGATAATAATCCAACCGGTCTCTCCATATTAACAACGTTAAAATGGTCAAAACTTCGATAGTCTGTGATTTAACTATCGAATAAAAACAGGTGTGCAAACAACGATATTATTTCCAAATGGAAATTTATATCGATCAAACATCATTCAACATTTATCTCTTTATTTCATTAATCTACTTATCTCTTGTTCCCTATGTTCAATATTTCTTATTTTCTAGATTTAGAAAATATACGTTATTAACAATGGAAAACATTTCCATTTTTCGTTTTCTTTATTAGAAAACATTTCTGGTTTCTTATTTGGAAAACATTTCCAAAGCTTCTTCATTGGACTTAGACAGATGTTTAGACAAACCATCGCGATGCCAACTCAAACCATTTCCTTTACTGTCGAATCCTTAACTATTCCTTAGTTAAAAATGAAGTCAATCAAGTTGGGGTAGAACTACCTCTCAGACCTTAACTGAACAACATTTCTAACTTTGAAATAGGCAAAGTTCACTTTTATATTTCTTTAACAAACTTCCTTACTTAACCCTCCTTCCAATAGCCATATTCGATTGACTCTTTTCACTTAACTATTCGATTTACCCATATCAATTAACTCTATTGGACTAACACTATTGGATTAACTCTATTTGACTAACGCTATTTATTTACTCATTTTTCTTAACTCCTTTCGAATAAACTATATTCGATAACTCCTTTTACTTTCTTCGAATAAACTATATTCGATTAACTCCCTTTACTCTCTATTTGAATAACTATATTCGATTTAACTCATTTGCTTCTATTCTAATCGATTAAACTAACATCGATTATCTCCTTTCAACTTTATTCTCTAATCGATTAACTAACATCGATTAACTCCTTTTTAACTTTATTCTCTAATCGATTAACTAACATCGATTAACTCCTTTTTAACTTTATTCTCTAATCGATTAACTAACATCGATTAACTCCTTTTTAACTTTAACACTAATCGATTAACTAACATCGATTAACTCCTTTGCTTTCTATTCGAATAACTATATTCGATTAACTAACATCGATTGACTCCTTTGCTTTCTATTCGAATAAACTATATTCGATTAACTCATTTGCTTTAACTCTAATCGATTAACTAACATCGATTAACTCCTTTTAGTAAACTACGTTTTCCGTTACAACTATTTCCTTTTTATAACGTTTACTTACCGTTACAAATATTTCCCATTTATAACTTCTATTTACCGTTACAAATATTTCCTATTTAAAACTTCTATTTACCGTTACAAATATTTCCTATTTAAAACTTCTATTTACCGTTACAAATATTTCCTATTTATAACTTCTATTTATTTTCTAAATAAATATTCCTTTTCTATTTCTATTTATTTTCTAAATAAATATCCCTTTTATAAAACCGTTTTCGTTTTATAAATAATACCTTTTATAAAATCCTGTGATTTTATAAAATTTCTTTATTTCAATATACATTGAAATACTTCTTTTTACATCCTAGGGTCTTTTATGATATTTACAATATCGAATAAAAATGATCAACATCATTCCAACACCCATAATCCATAACATATTATATAACACATCATATATCACAATATATGAAAACAATAAAATAAATGTTGAGGAATCCAGTTGGATTCCTCCAACCTGTTTCCCTGCATCACAGATGTTAAACAATATAGATAACATCACTTTCAGTTCTATATGATATATTCTGTTAAACGGAATCAATATAGAAAATTTAACTAACTGACTAGCAGTTCAATCAAACAGTCAACATACAGTCAATCAGCCAATATCTAACAGTTCTAAAAATACAACATGAAATTATAAACTGTTCAGAGTTAGTGAGATTTACTCACATTTGCGCGTTAACCGTTAAATATCGGTTTGCGTTCATTGATTCAGTCGAACAATTTATTTCGCCATAAATTGTAACGAGCTCGGATTGACTCGCGGTCAGTCCCATTGTGTTGCTCCCGTCCCTACGATTCCAATGGATCTTGTTTTGCTGAATTTCGATAACATATGACGAAGATACAATTTATATAAGTTAATACGTATTTTAAATTTAAACTAAACTAAATTTTATTTTTATAGTTGGGCTTACTTTCTTTTTTTCCGGCCCATCACCCAATTCTAACAACCCGCTCCAAACAGATCCACTTCCCCTTCTTCTTCTTCTATCGCTTAGAAAGAAAACCGTTGGTTTTCATGGCCATTTCAACTCCATCGAGCTCCCATCCCTCCCCAGATTTCTTCATGGAAATACAGACTAAAACCTTCAAAAATCTAGCACCCCAAAATCTCTTCACACTGTATAATTCTATTTGCATTTAACGGTCCCTTATAGAATGCGATTTTCTGTTTTTCACATTATTAGTACTGTGTGACCACCGAACAAAAGTATCCCAGAATTCACCCATCAGATCACATAACGAACGCCTTACCTCCCTGATTACCCCGCTACCCTCCATCTTGCTCCTCGTCGCCTCCATTTCTCGCGACGGCCAACCCTAGCTGCGCGGTGTATTTCCCAGCGCGCCAAAAGTGTGTTCGAACCCATCATCAAGCACCCCAGCGTGAAGCTCCAGCTTCCACGAGTCCAACCGTAATCATTTGAACATGCATTGATGCTTCCTTTTATCCAGATTCGAGGATTCCATCCAAGAAAACTCCCTGTTCGTATGATTCCAGCGACCAAAGAGTTGTCGAATCCTTCTGAAATGCATACCCCTTGTAGAGAACACTTGTTTTGAGATTAATAAGAATTTATATGATTTTGCTATGATTTTCAAAAGGGGATTTCTACTGTTGCTCACGTTTGGGTTTGAGAGGAGCAATGCGTCGGCGGAAATCAAGTTGACCAGAGGATTGGAACTTTTTGGTTATAAGAAAATGAACGGGAATATTTATAGTTTTTAGTTTGTCAGAATTATCTTCTTCCACGTTTTTTTCTTTGAAGCCACAAAGAAATGGTGGCTGGGAACAAAGAAGATGTGGCTTTGTTTTGATCAGAGAAAAATGGTTTATGTTTAAAAAGTTCGTCTCACCCTGTTACGTAAGGTTCTACTTACGTACGGACAAAAATAAAAATACCGTTGTGTCGAGCTCAGTGCCCCGATTCCAAAAGTATAATAATATCGGTAGGTTAACTCATATTGTGAAACCCCTTATGTATTGGTTAAGGGTGCAAAATACTCCAAATAAAAGTTGCGTATTTAATTAATTAAAAATTACAGTAAAATTATAAAAATTAAATTATCACTACATCCCAAAAGAACCTTGTTCAAATTCGAATCTGATAACTAGTTATATCGAATAAACCGTTACAGTCGATAAACGATTCCATAGCGACTATTTTTAAATTTGATTTGGACATATCTCAAAATCTATATGACGAAATCCCGATTTTTCTCTTCCACTAGAAAAATATACTCCACTAGCTCCACACGTTTCTTGTTTCACAGAAATCCGGCTTAAAACGAATCCTGTACATTCAGTTGAAGTTCGAATCGCCAATTTACGAACTGCAGCGCCATTTCAAGCTCGATTGTAATTATAATATAATTATACGTTCAAACTGTCGTTCAAATAATATATTCGTTATTCTAATTCAATTCTAAACTATATTAAATATCACAGATGATCCAGTTCACACCATATCGCCATTTCGGCCAATTCTGATTATTTCAAAATTAAATATATTATTTAATTTATTATTTCAATTAAATATTCATCATTATTTAATTCCACGATCATTAAATTCTCTAAACCACCATTTCAACAATTAAATAAATTAATTATAATACCCCTGCCAATGCGGGTCATTACATACACACTTGGGAGATGTGTAAAAATATCATCTCAATAACTAGGGGGTTTACGTTGTAATCCATGTAGCTTATATATACACAAGGGAGACGTATGAACTACTGTAATCCCAAGACCCATGAGGGGTTTTGTTATACAATTAATTGGCTTATATACAAACTTAAGAGATGTGTTAAAATATCATCCCAATACCCATGCGGGGATAACATCAAAATCCATGTAGCTTATCTACACACATAAGAGACGTCTAGGCGTATTTCATCTCAAGACCAATGCAGGGTTTGCGTTATATTCACATACAATCGATAAACAATCGTTAACAAAGTGCACATCCAAAATCATTTAAGGTCTAACGAATTTTCAATCAACATTGTTTGAAATACGGGTGTCGTATATTCAAACAACATTACAAGTAAAAGATAAAAATCACATTTGTATCCAACTAATCAATGTTTAACATAAAATAGAATCTGCGTAATTAGTGTTAAACATTTCCAAATATTTTTACGCAACAATTTGCAGTTAATTAAATTTAATCCCTACCTACATTAGTTTTGGTTTCTCACTAGCTGTTTCCACTCCACCAAACTTTGGTTTGAAGGACTGCGAACTCACCGACACTGCAATAACACACGCACAACACCAACTTCAGTTATCGAGCTCCTACGCAACTTTTTGACAGCTTAGGGGGCTCGAACAACTTGCTAACACACTCTAACCCGCGAATACTATTAGATCTGGAAGTTTAAAGAAAAACGGAGTGTGTACGAGGTTTTAAGGGGGCATGACAGCAAGCAGAAGGGCAATGGGGTCCATGCGGGTTGCTGCATCGATCGAAGTAGGGGTAGGTGTGGGGTACTAGGTTGTTGGAGGTGTAAAAATTGGATATTGGAAGGGGAAATGCAAAAAGAAGTAAAAGTGGAAGTTTGGCGGTGTTGTGGTGGAAGGGGCCCACGAATGGCGGTGGTGGGGTTTCAGGCGGCGGCACAGCGGAGGGAGGTATGAGGGTAAGACAGCAGCAGTCAGGGGGCTGGGACGTGGGTTGTGGAGGCCATTGTCAGTGGAAGAAAGAAGAAGAAGCAAAGTGAAAAAGGAGAAGGAAGAAAGGAAACGAAGGAAGAAACAGAAGGGGCTTTTATGTAAATTTACCAAGCCATCACACGGATTGATGACGTGGCGCAAAGTGGGAGAAGGTAAGAAAAACACCTAGGCCCGCTAGAGTATTGACACCTCGTTTCGTGCTTTTGGAGCAAGTTTTATCGACAAACGCAAAAGTGTGCTTGTTCGCCTTCACTTCTTCTGATCGCACGACCACACAATAACTTCGTTTGTCACGAAATTCTGGATTCTAACAATAAACGTAATTCTGGATCCACAGAACAGGTTTTGTCGAATTCCGAGTTCATTTGACCTTTCATTTTATTTTCGAATGCATTTTCATAACATACTTTTAAATGAAGCACATCCATTCGCTAGCTCCAAAAATTATGAAATTAGGAACCTGATCATTATTCGATGCTACGTATCCAATAAAATTAGTTTCGTCGAAATCCGAGGTATTCTCAATAATGTTCCTTTGAAAACTACTAAAATCAGCGTTAAATAATAAAATTTTGAAATTTGATTGTATTTTCATATAAAATTAAATTAAAAATAATTTTTAAATTTGTTCCAAAATTCCAGGTAGTTATAGTCTCCCGCACTTAAAACTTTTCATCCTTGAATAGGAAGATAAAAGCAAAGTGAAAACAAAAATCATATAATAAATATAGGTTTACCTCTCATAGAAGAGTTACTCAGAGATATCCACTCTGCACCTGGGATAAGCCTATTTAATGTTATCCTCTGTATCCCATGTACGGTCCGTAGGATCTCCACTCCACTATACTTTGACCAAGTTCGCTTTCTTGTTCCTTAACTCTCTTGTTTCTCAGCCAATTATCTTCATCGACTCTTTACAACAGTTAGACTTAGAGTAGTTACCAAATCCTCTCGTGATGCTTCCTCAACAATCAAGAATGGATCATGCACGTGCTTCCGGGGATGAGAAACGTGAAATACATCATGTACTATAGGCAACCAATTTGGCAACTGAACCTTGTAAGCTAGAGTTCTACTCCTTTCCAATATCGAGAAAGGACTAATATATTTAGGTGCTAACATTCTTGTTTTCTAGTAATGGATCAGTCCTCTCAATGGAGAAACTTTCAAATATACTCGATCGCCAATAGCAAATACTAGATCTCTTCTTCTAGAATCCACTTAAATTTTTTATCGGCTCTATGCTACCTTTAAACGCTTCTTTATGAAGTCTATTTTTCTGAAGTTGTTTGGATCATATCTGGATCCAATACCAGCCGATTACCAGGCTTAATCCAACAAGCAGGAGATCTACATGGTCTACCATATAATGCCTCAAACGGTGAAATCTTCAAACTATCTTAGAAGTTGTTATTATACGAGAACTCTATCATATATAAATGATTTTCTCATGGTCCTCTGAAATCAAGGATGCATGCTTGCAATAGACCTTCCAAAATATAATACACCCTTTCAGTCTGACCATCTGTCTGGGTATGGTGTGTAGTGCTTAGATTTAACTTTTCCACAATTCACATTGAAATGTCTCCAGAACTTACTGGTAAAGATCAGATATCGATCAATGACAATGCTGCTGGGTACTCCATCCAGTTTAACAATCTATTTAACATATATCCAAGCAAGACTCTGAGCTATTCTACTTGCTTTCATTGGAAGAAAATGGGCACTCTTCGTTGAACAATCAATAAAAACCCAAATGCCCTCATTACCCTTCTTGGTTCTAGGTAGAACTTCAATGAAATCCATAGATATCTGGTCCCACTTCCATTTCGGAATCTCTAATGGTTGCAACAACCCAATGACCTTCTAATGATTACACATAACATATATCGAGATATCTCTTTTAATAGACTTCCACCAGAATGCGCATTTTAAATCTTGATACATCTTTTGAACTCCTGGATGAATACTGAGCTTGGACTTGTGACATTCATCCAATACTTCTCCACTGAGCTCTGGAATATCTGAAACGTAAATCCATCCATTCAACCTCAAAAATCCTTTTCTATCAATTTGGAAATTCAAGAATTTTCCTTCTTGGATCCTTTTCACTACACCAAAAATGCCAATTTGGCAGTGCTCATGACCATATCAAAATAGACTTGGCAGTGCCCTGGACCATATCAAAAAATGGCGTCTTTGTTACTTTGATACAGTTTAAAATTGTATCAAATTAATAAATTGATATGGTTTTAAACCGTATCAAATTGATAAATAGATATGGTTTTAAGCCGTATCAATTGAGAAATTTGATATGGTTTTAAGCCTCGCCTCAATTTCCTCAACGCTTCTAGAAGGAGGTGTAATATCCTGAAATTAGATATACTATACCGTAAAGATAATTAATTAAAGGATTAATTAAATAATGAAGAAAAATAAAAAAAATGAATATATATATATATATGCAATTATGTTAAGAAGGCACAAGTTTAAAAATGTGCATTGAAAAAAATGCATGCGAATTAATTAGGCTATAGTAAAAGAAAAATTAATGCAATTAACACAAAAAGCGGAAGGAAATGTGTGGGTGCATGCAGTAAAAAGAAAGAAAAGAAGAAGATGATAAATACAATCAATTTATTTGGGAAGGAAAGATTTATGCATGTATAAATAGATATATATATATGTATGTATGTATGTATGTATGTATGTATGTATGTATGTATGTATGTATGTAGGTAACTTCATTATGCATTGACTTTGTATGTTACGAGGAAAGTAGAAAAAAAGGGGAATTAAATTATACACTCGATTTCCACTTTTTAAAATAGGTAAGCAATCAATTTGTATTCGTTGTCAATATTAGAATTTATGAATAGGTGCGTGTGTGTGTGTGTGTATATATATATATATATATGTATGTATATATATATATATATATGTATGTATGTATGTATGGACAATTAATGTATATAGTAAAGGAAGAATATGTAAACATGAATAGATTGAAATTAATTTATAGATGTGTGTTAATATAGCATCGATTGAAAAACATGTAATTGGACTTAGTTTATATATGTGTTGTGCTAAATTTTCATTCATATTAATTGATATTAATTAAAGAAAATATGTTAATTGGGCATTTATGTTCATTTGTAAAAGCATGTTATTTGACATCAAATTGTAAACATGTTAATAGGGTATTGTTAGGAAACCATGTAATTATCTTAATTTGTATAAAGGCTTACGCTAATTTGTCACTTATGTCAATTAACATTAAGTAGAATATGTTAATTTGAGGAATATAGTAAAACTGTTATTCAATGTTAATTGACATCAATTAACAAGCATACGCTAATCGAAGAAAACATGCAATTAGATGTTTAAGTTCAATTCATATTAATTTAAGGGAAGAAAAATAGAAGGTTATTAATATATATAAAATACATTTACCGACTCAACACTAGGTGTACGATGTGGATTAAAAATCTAATATCTAAAGGCTAGAATTAATCTAAATTTCTATATGAGTATACATAGACTCAAGCTCTAAACCTAAACTATATTAGTCTCTTAGCCACTATAACAACCCGAATTTTAATAGCATGTTGAAACTAGAAATCAGGGTATAATTAATTTTAAAATTAAGAATCAAGGGAAACGGGTTACGCTATTGCGTTCGCCTCGAAATTTTACATGAAATAGAGTCCAAGTTTTCGAAAATCGGAGTCCGGATGAAGAATTTATGGCCTTCAAAAGATTCCGCAGATTTCAGGCAGCACTGGACCAGGGGGTCGACCTACCACCCCCCCCCCCCCCCACCCCAGGTTGACCATAGGGTCGACCTACCCCCCCCCCCCCCTAAGGTTGACCATAGGGTCGACCTACCCCCCAGGTCGACCATAGTGTCGACCTCCCCCCTTACAGGTTGACCTGGTCGGCCTGGTTTGACCCGAAACTCATTTTTGAAGCCTGAGACGTGTTTTGATGGTCCAGATTGATTCTAGGGTTAATCTAAGGGCCCAAAATAGTTGCTATACCTATAAAAACACCCTTAGACCTAACCTAATTCATATCAAATCATTCTTACACCATTATGCTGCTAAAATATCTCTTCAACCATGGCCGTCGTCTTCAAATCGAAGTACAAACATTCAAACTCAAATCATTTCGAAGAACAAAGCTTCAACAATGGTTCAAACAATAAATCAACACTACTACAATGTTCTATGAAAAATTCAGTTCATAATTCGTTAGCTTTGCCCTGTAAGTTCTAGTTATTTTCAGATTAAAATATTTAAATATAGTATGGGCATGTGATGAAGTGAAATTGGATTTAAGCATGTTTATCGATCTATATCTGTTGCTTCTTGAATCTTGAGTTTTGGGACTTATCTATTTTCATTCTCATGTCAAGCATATGACCTATTCATTTGTTGTAAATCATTTTTTCTTGATTCATGTTGATATTATTATCAAGATCTATCTTTTATGCCTGAGATGACGCTTTTATGCCAGTTTTCTCTCTGTACTTATTGTTATATAACTTCTACCTTCCCCTATTTATATTTCTTTTGATGAACCTAGGTCAATTTCGGACCTACGCCTAAACTACGATATACGTGCGATCGTATATAGGGGAAATATTGGAATATGTCCTAGTGGAATATATGTGCTTGGTGGAATTGATGGCGTAACATAAAAATTGGATATTTGGGCTGTAACGACCCAGATTTTTGACCGTTTAAATCGACAATGAACCACACCTGTCGACCCAATCAAATCACTAATCCGGATAGTTATTGGGAAAAAGAAGAAAAGAAGACAGAAAAGAAAACAATCACAGAATCTCACAGCGGAAGGATCACACATAATAGACAAATAAATATTCAAAAGCATTTTTAAACGTATACATTCGAGTTACAACATTTAAATCATCAGAGTTATACACTTACATACAGTAATGCAGCGGAAATAAAATGTAGTGGATACATATACCAAACTCCGTCTTCGATCTCCAAGGCCAAATAATCTTCATTAACTACAACGACTGCTGACCCGAGCATATTGCATAAAAGAAAACACAACAAACACTTGGATCAGCACTAAACCATCTCATATTAGTCAAATTAAAATATGAAATAATATCGGTGTCATGGTGCAGTAACTCAAGAGATGTTACGGGATTTTCCATCTCTCAAGGATCCGTTAAACTAATACATACATAGTATAATACGCTATTACAATAGTGTTTATTCAGTAAAGTATAATATCGAAAATAGCGTAAGCGGGATTACCATGTTACCCTTACGCCGTTTATACCATTTCCGTACAGTTTGCATATAACACACCAGTACGTCGGTGGATAGGGATGCGCCGTGATACGACAACGTTAAATCAAAATCGTAGGGGCTCGATCAGGATAATATGACAAGGCACTGAGGAAATACCCCGGTAGGATTCTACCGAATTTGCGGCCCCCAGGCCGGTGGTAACGCATAGCCGCAACTACCGCCCACCTCGAACGACATTCCCATATTCAAAAGGTGCACCCAAATCAATCACAACAGTAATAGAGATGGTATCGAAGGAGTGCGTTCGATCAGAGATGCGATCTCATTAACCCGGGTATGGCTCCTGTTTTAGTCATTTCAATTATGACCCGAAGGTCAAGGCTAATCCATCATCGTTTTCTTTCTTCAAATCCCGTAATCGCCTCCATACCATCCTACTCCGGTCATGGAACTTCCACCGCGTACACAGTTGTCAAAGTGGTATCGACACTGACAGAGAGTATGCCTTATGTCGACTCCGGTCTCCTTAACAACCAAACGTTTACATTTTACACATCGGTCGGTTCTTTTACATTTCACAAAAGTTCGCTTTCATACCAAAATATCATATTTTGATTCGAGTCCAGTTTATATTCAAATAGAATAAAATTTTCATATCAAAATATTTCGATCATTCCCAAACCGATTATATTCCAAACCAGGATTTATTTCCATACCATTATATTATGTTCATATATAATATTTCAAATCGACATATGTATTCATACAGAATATACTTCATTCCAAACGATTTCAGTTATTCCAAATCAAATTACATTTGAACCCATTCATATTCAAATAGGGTATATATATTTCCATATCTATTCATTTCAATTCTTGAAATCACCTTTCATATTCACATAGAATAAAATCTACCTTTTCCGTATAAAATCGATTTAAAATCAATTTATATTCAAAAAGAAAATATAACATTCTCTCGACTCCATTTGAACCAACGATTTAAAAACCAAACACTTTCCATTCGGAAGGAGAATAGAATTTATATAAAAATTTATAAAATATATATACTTAAGAATAAACCATATATAAAAACTTACTGATATAAATTATTAGAGTATACTGAGGAAATTCAAATTGCTATATATATATAAAACAAGGTTTTACTAAATGATTTCAAAATAATAATGTAAAAAAAACTTACTTGAAATAAGGTAGATATATATAGTTTAAAATAAAATAAAATAAAATAAAATGAAACAAATTAAAAATAGAATTTAAATCTAAATTATTTCTCCTTCCTAATTTCAGCACTCGAATCTAAATCTCAACCTCAAATGGAGTTACCCCATTTCAAAGTCTTGTTTCAAACCCCTTCAACCAATTTACGTTTCGAGAATTCAAACCATACTCGTGTATAGTTTTTAAACAATTCAAATATCCACGATTACTTTTTTATTCCAAAATTTTAATTCAAAAGAATTATTTACACTTGAGTCCAACTATTGGAATAGATCCCAAATTTTATTTAAATCCGAATTTCAAATTCCAAATTAATTTGGAGATTTTCCTTAATCATTTCAAATGTCATCGAGAATCCATAATTTAAAAGAAAATAATAATTTATCGAAAATCGATACATTTCCTTTAAATGAAATTTCACATCGAATATATTTCAAATAATTTTAAAAATTATTTAACCAACCGATGTCCGTATATAATTTGCTATCCTATGGCCAAGTGATTTAATTTTTATTTCTCGATATTCAGGGATGGATCTATCATTTCAATCCAAATCAGGGTCACAGAGATTTATCATTTCACTCTGTGTTCTTAATTCATTTTATCGATAAATCCCGGGTTTATTTGATGCTCGTAACATCAAGGGGTACATAGGATTTATCGTCACATGGGCGCACAACATCATGTACTGAATATCAGAATAATTCAATAGTATAAATTCGGAAATCAAGTAAACCAAGGCATCCATCACAAACATTCATTCGAATAGTAAATCGAATCATATACGGATTTGACTGGTGTCGGTGTTTCCTAATTGGAAATTTAAATTAAATTTAAATAACCAATTATCGATTATTACTGCATGTAACACACTGGCATGTCAAATTCAAGCAATCATTCACCAAATCAAACACAACCATGCAACCAATTCATTTCATACTTAAATTCGATAAATATGGGATTAATTTAGTATTTCGTGAGCGAAGAAACACTCACCTTCGGTTTCAATTTGAATCGAACATCTAGAAAAGGCCCAAAATTTGACAGTCTCCAGATGCAGCCAGGTTAGTGTCAAAACGTCCGCAACTCTGCCACGATCCCAACGCAACAAACCGTTCATCCATCCGAGTCCGTATGAAGAAGTTATCAGTGATTTTCCATTTGAACTTTGAAATATATAATTAAATATAAAAATCAACTCACCCAACCCCACAATGACACGTCAGCTTCTCCCCTCACAAATCACGCTTCTCTCTCGCTACAGGAAACCGCGGCGAACCGAACCCATAACCCTGAACTTTGACTGCCAAATTCACCCAACTCCGGCCAAATTGCAACCAACAACCACCACCAATACGACCCTTGCCTCGAGCCGCATCCTCCAGTGTTGGAGCTGTCACCTCCGGTGGCTCCTACGATCTCCGACGGTGGCCAAAACATGACGGGTTTTAACCCTTCTTCGACCAATTTCCGACGATTTACACAACTATAAATCAAACGAACATCACCTACAAACTCGTATGGACAAGAGCTGCAGTACCCAAAAGCCCGATTACTCGATTGACCCTTAAATCAAAAAGCCCCAAATTTAAAGTTAGGGTTCCGAAATCTGAGAGCTTTGACCATGATTTCTGGCGAAACCATCCACTGCATGTCGAATCTGAGAGCACCCATAGCTTCGTATCGTCGAGAGCTTCAGTTTGACATATAATACGCTAGGGTTTGGAGAGATTTTATTTTGAAGTTGAAATTTTTGTTTCTAGGGTTTTGAAACTTATTATCAGCCATGAAAAATAAAGTTTTGATGAGGGAGGTGAATGTATAGTGTTAATGGGCTGATAAGTGAAGGAAGGGATTTATTTATATAATTTATAGAAGGCCCAAATGTTAAAACACCCAGTTATCAGCTTACAAGGATCTCGTTCACATTTTCTCTCGTACGATCAGACGGTGAGTCGGATTGTCACGCAAATAAAAATCCTGTAATAATTCATCGTTCCGGTTCTAATGGCGCCAGTTTCGTCGAATTCCGAGACAGTCGCCAAAACAGTCAAATTTCGCAGTTAAATAAATTAATAAAATATTCAAATTCAATTAACTGTTTAAATTCAAATTTAAATATTTATAAATTCATATTTAAACCAAATTACAATTTAGATAAATTTACAAATTTATTTCACATATATTTTAAATTCCACATTTAATTATTTTCAAATTTCAAACTTGAATATCAAATTAAATATAAACAAATAAAATTCCAACTTTAACTTAACTTTCAAATTAAATGTCCTAAAAATTCAATTTAAATCAATTTATAACTTAAATGAAATTTTATAAATCAATTTCACATATTTTATATTCCCATATATATATATATATATTTATTTAAAATTTAACAAATCCGGAATTCAAATTTTAATCTCAAACGCTTATAATTTCTTTATATATATTCCATAGCGACCTTTCGAAATTTTGATTTAGTTATAACTTGCAATTTATCCGGCGAAATTTCAATTTCTTACATTCTCTGGAAAGATATGATTAATTCGATTCTAATGTTTCCAGTTTTACCCAATTCTAATTTAACATGAATTATATATATTTTTCCAAAGTTTAAAATCGAATTTTCAAACTACCGCGCCATTTCAGGCTCGTAATATAAATAAATATAAATTTAACCAATAGTATACAATTTATTTAATTAAAATTTAAATTTTAAATATACAGAAATTATGGTTCGTTACATTCTCCCCCACTTAAAATCTTTTCGTCCTCGAAAAGAGAACGAACCGATATTAAGCGCATATAATTTCAAATCTATACTTAAAAATAATATTTCCAAAACAAGTATAGTTGTAAAATCCGTAAATTTTTCTAACTCCCGAAATCACGGAAAATTTCGGCAGCATCTCCTTTGCACGGAGAGGTCCGGGAAAAATCCCAATACATATACGACTCAATATACATCTCATCCAACGATGAGGCATCCCAAAAGTGGGGAAAAACAAAATATAAAACCCTCAAAACCATATATCACAAGTACGTACCTCTTTTAGCGTTATATTGCATTTTTATTTACCTTGGCATTTAGCATTTTAGTGCAAACGAGCTTCAAAGTCGTAGCGCACACTCCGTACACCTGCCAAATACTTACCCATACATGAAAATCAAACATATATACAATATATAGCAAATGCATTCAACATACATATCAAAATTTCATCGTTTCAACTACAAAACCAAATATCCGTAACAGGCCAGCGAACAAATCGTTGATTATCACGCATCAAAGTTGGAATTTGACTAAAGCATACTAGGTAAAAGTTGTTGCTCTCGTTTCAGGCTTTCCGAAATGTCCGGACTCATCGAATTCGGATAATCGGTTTAAAAGTTATGGCAGTTTTACTGGAGGTGAACGCCTCAGCCCGGGCACTGAAAATGCAGGCCTGAATTGTTCAGGTCAGTTTTCAGCCCTCTAAATCTCAAAATTTTACTTAGCACATTAAGGAAAAGTTTTAGCTTACACTCTGGCCTTTCCGAATTGTATCGCACACTAAAATCCGACGTTTCGTTTGGGAGTTATGATCAAAACAATATCGATGTACACCTCTGTTTTTAATTTCCTGTACATACAACTATGTCTAAAACATGAATTTCAGCATAGTAAACTTGAGAATTTCAATGGGCGCTATTAACGAAAGTTTTAACTCAATTTCTAAGGTTTCCATAAAGTCCGGAGTTGTCAGATTCCGATCAGCCCATCAAAAGTTATAGTCATTTTAATTTCAGCTTATCGACTATTTTGGATTTTCTCATAACGTTGGTTTATTTCTATTTGAAATTTCAACCTTTCGATTCCAATACTTTGTAAATCCTTAGCACTTAACGTTGTTATCACCTCATTTTCAATAATTGGATCTACATTCAATTGCTTACTTTATATTCGATATTCTTTCTATTCAATTTCCAGTTTTGTTTCAAGTATTATATTCCGATTAAACTTGAATTCACTTTAAAATTTTCGACGAATTGGATTCACTTGACCCTTATTCCGTTAAACAAATTTATTTATTCAACGTACAAGTCATGATTTGAATTAACGACTGTTCACGACTCAAATTCATACTTAATTCTCAAACTATCATTATTCGATTCCCTCTACTTAAATAAAGCTATACTTTATCTGATAAAATATTTTTACAATCCAAATTCAAGAGTTCTGTGACGACCCCTCAGTTCTTAAGTCCATTCCAAAATTTCAAAGTCTAAATTTTCAAGGAACCGAGAGTATTAACCTTGAATCGATGTCGCAAATTAGGACGAACTTAAATTGCTTGATTCTGGGTTTTGTAACCTAAGTTCAAAATACATACGTATTTATAAAATCTATAGAACACACTCTAAATTAAAATTCAACTTTAATTAATAAACAAAGAAATTTCAATCCTGTAAAAATTTGAAAATACACTTTACATACCCATGGAAATTTAGATCCAAAATTCTTTTCAAACAGGTTATGAAAGTACGGAGTGGTCTCTCCCACTTAGACACTTCATAATAAACGTCGATAATGTGTGCACTCATTATCGAAGTCAATTTCTGATGTCCGAGAGGGGATTACACACTTAGTTCTTTTAAAATCCTTTAAACCATTTCTTTCGTAAAGACATATAATACGATATAATTTCAAATTTTGACAAAACTATCTCAAAAGCACCAGAATCAAACCCTCAAGTCCATTTCATTTAAATCGCAATTTGTTTTGCCCCCCAATTGTATTCAACAGATTTTATTTCCAAATTCATTAAATTTCCGTATTATATTTATAATTTAATCAACCATAATGGGTAATAACTTTATATTATCACCCATTAAGACAAATACATACATAATTGAACCATAATATATATATTTGATATATTTTAAAATATAATCGAAAACCATATTATGTCAAGTCATTCTGTCCGATCATTTGGAAATTCCTATCGATTCTAGGGCGTCCCATATATCGACCAGAATCTATAAATATTCAACAGAACAATTAACACAACATAAAATCATTTTATATTCAAAATACAAATACGCTCTCTCATATATTCACCCGAACTCATTCTAGGGCGTTACTAACCCCATCTCTAATGAGTTAATTCCCAAACAGAGCCAAGGTTATCGCTAACCATCGCTCTGATACCAACTGTAACGACCCAGATTTTTGACCGTTTAAATCGACAATGAACCACACCTGTCGACACAAACAAATCACTAATCCGGATAGTTATTGGGAAAAAGAAGAAAAGAAGACAGAAAAGAAAACAATCACAGAATCTCACAGCGGAAGGATCACACATAATAGACAAATAAATATTTAAAAGCATTTTTAAACGTATACATTCGAGTTACAACATTTAAATCATCAGAGTTATACACTTACATACAGTAATGCAGCGGAAATAAAATGTAGTGGATACATATACCAAACTCCGTCTTCGATCTCCAAGGCCAAATAATCTTCATTAACTGCAACGACTGCTGACCCGAGCATATTGCATAAAATAAAACTCAACAAACACTCGGATCAGCACTAAACCATCTCATATTAGTCAAATTAAAATACGAAATAATATCGGTGTCATGGTGCAGTAACTCAAGAGATGTTACGGGATTTTCCATCTCTCAAGGATCCGTTAAACTAATACATACATAGTATAATATGCTATTACAATAGTGTTTATTCAGTAAAGTATAATATCGAAAATAGCGTAAGCGGGATTACCATGTTACCCTTACGCCGTTTATACCATTTCCGTACAGTTTGCATATAACACACCAGTATGTCGGTGGATAGAGACGCGCCGTGATATGACAACGTTAAATCAAAATCGTAGGGGCTCGATCAGGATAATATGACAAGGCACTGAGGAAATACCCCTGTAGGATTCTACCGAATTTGCGGCCCCCAGGCCGGTGGTAACGCATAGCCGCAACTACCGCCCACCTCGAACGACATTCCCATATTCAAAAGGTGCACCCAAATCAATCACAACAGTAATAGAGATGGTATCGAAGGAGTGCATTCGATCAGAGATGCGATCTCATTAACCCGGGTATGGCTCCTGTTTTAGTCATTTCAATTATGACCCGAAGGTCAAGGCTAATCCATCATCGTTCTCTTTCTTCAAATCCCGTAATCGCCTCCATACCATCCTACTCCGGTCCTGGAACTTCCACCGCGTACACAGTTGTCAAAGTGGTATCGACACTGACAGAGAGTATGCCTTGTGTCGACTCCGGTCTCCTTAACAACCAAACGTTTACATTTTTCACATCGGTCGTTTCTTTTACATTTCACAAAAGTTCGCTTTCATACCAAAATATTATATTTTGATTCGAGTCCAGTTTATATTCAAATAGAATAAAATTTTCATATCAAAATATTTCGATCATTCCCAAACCGATTATATTCCAAACCAGGATTTATTTCCATACCATTATATTATATTCAAATATAATATTACAAATCAACCTATGTATTCATATAGAATATACTTCATTCCAAACGATTTCAGTTATTCCAAATCAAATTACATTTGAACCCATTCATATTCAAATAGGGTATATATATTTCCATATCTATTCATTTCAATTCTTGAAATCACCTTTCATATTCACATAGAATAAAATCTACCTTTTCTATATAAAATCGATTTAAAATCAATTTATATTCAAAAAGAAAATATAGCATTCTCTCGACTCCATTTGAACCAACGATTTAAAAACCAAACACTTTCCATTCGGAAGGAGAATAGAATTTATATAAAAATTTATAAAATATATATACTTAAGAATAAACCATATATAAAAACTTACTGATATAAATTATTAGAGTATACTGAGGAAATTCAAATTGCTATATATACATATAAAACAAGGTTTTACTAAATGATTTCAAAATAATAATGTAAAAAAAAAAACTTACTTGAAATAAGGTAGATATATATAGTTTAAAATAAAATAAAATAAAATAAAATGAAACAAATTAAAAATAGAATTTAAATCTAAATTATTTCTCCTTCCTAATTTCAGCACTCGAATCTAAATCTCAACCTCAAATGGAGTTATCCCATTTCAAAGTCTTGTTTCAAACCCCTTCAACCAATTCACGTTTCGAGAATTCAAACCATACTCGTATATAGTTTTTAAACAATTCAAATATCCACGATTACTTTTTTATTCCAAAATTTTAATTCAAAAGAATTATTTACACTTGAGTCCAACTATTGGAATAGATCCCAAATTTTATTTAAATCCGAATTTCAAATTCCAAATTAATTTGGAGAATTTCCTTAATCATTTCAAATGTCATCGAGAATCCATAATTTAAAAGAAAATAATAATTTATCGAAAATCGAAACATTTCCTTTAAATGAAATTTCACATCGAATATATTTCAAATAATTTTAAAAATTATTTAACCAACCGATGTCCGTATATAATTTGCTATCCGATGGCCAAGTGATTTAATTTTTATTTCTCGATATTCAGGGATGGATCTATCATTTCAATCCAAATCAGGGTCACAGAGATTTATCATTTCACTCTGTGTTCTTAATTCATTTTATCGATAAATCCCGGGTTTATTCGATGCCCGTAACATCAAGGGGTACATAGGATTTATCGTCACATGGGCGCACAACATCATGTACTGAATATCAGAATAATTCAATAGTATAAATTCGGAAATCAAGTAAACCAAGGCATCCATCACAAACATTCATTCGAATAGTAAATCGAATCATATACGGATTTGACTGGTGTTGGTGTTTCCTAATTGGAAATTTAAATTAAATTTAAATAACCAATTATCGATTATTATTGCATGTAACACACTGGCATGTCAAATTCAAGCAATCATTCACCAAATCAAACACAACCATGCAACCAATTCATTTCATACTTAAATTAGATAAATATGGGATTAATTTAGTATTTCGTGAGCGAAGAAACACTCACCTTCGGTTTCAATTTGAATCGAACATCCAGAAAAGGCCCAAAATTTGACAGTCTCCAGACGCAGCCAGGTTAGTGTCAAAACGTCCGCAACTCCGCCACGATCCCAACGCAACAAACCGTTCGTCAATCCGAGTCCGTATGAAGAAGTTATCAGTGATTTTCCATTTGAACTTTGAAATATATAATTAAATATAAAAATCAACTCACCCAACCCCACAATGACCCGTCAGCTTCTCCCCTCACAAATCCCGCTTCTCTCTCGCTACAGGAAACCGCGGCGAACCGAACCCATAACCCTGAACTTTGACTGCCAAATTCACCCAACTCCGGCCAAATTGCAACCAACGACCACCACCAATACGACCCTTGCCTCGAGCCGCATCCTCCAGTGTTGGAGCTGTCACCTCCGGTGGCTCCTACGATCTCCGACGGCGGCCAAAACATGACGGGTTTTAACCCTTCTTCGACCAATTTCCGACGATTTACACAACTATAAATCAAACGAACATCACCTACAAACTCGTATGGACAAGAGCTGCAGTACCCAAAAGCCCGATTACTCGATTGACCCTTAAATCAAAAAGCCCCAAATTTAAAGTTAGGGTTCCGAAAACTGAGAGCTTTGACCACGATTTCTGGTGAAACCATCCACTGCATGTCGAATCTGAGAGCACCCATAGCTTCTTATCGTCGAGAGCTTCAGTTTGACATATAATACGCTAGGGTTTGGAGAGATTTTATTTTGAAGTTGGAATTTTTCTTTCTAGGGTTTTGAAATTTATTATCAGCCATGAAAAATAAAGTTTTGATGAGGGAGGTGAATGTATAGTGTTAGTGGGCTGATAAGTGAAGGAAGGGATTTATTTATATAATGTATAGAAGGCCCAAATGTTAAAACACCCAGTTATCAGCTTACAAGGATCTCGTTCACATTTTCTCTCGTACGATCAGACGGTGAGTCGGATTGTCACGCAAATAAAAATCCTATAATAATTCATCGTTCCGGTTCTGATGGCGCCAGTTTCGTCGAATTCCGAGACAGTCACCAAAACAGTCAAATTTCGCAGTTAAATAAATTAATAAAATATTCAAATTCAATTAACTGTTTAAATTCAAATTTAAATATTTATAAATTCATATTTAAACCAAATTACAATTTAGATAAATTTACAAATTTATTTCACATATATTTTAAATTCCACATTTAATTATTTTCAAATTTCAAACTTGAATATCAAATTAAATATAAACAAATAAAATTCCAACTTTAACTTAACTTTAAAATTAAATATCCTTAAAATTCAATTTAAATCAATTTATAACTTAAATGAAATTTTATAAATCAATTTCACATATTTTATATTCCCATATATATAATTATTTAAAATTTTACAAATCCGGAATTCAAATTTTAATCTCAAACGCTTATAATTTCTTTATATAAATTCCACAGCGACCTTTCGAAATTTTGATTTAGTCATGACTTGCAATTTATCCGGCGAAATTTCAATTTCTTTCATTCTCTGGAAAGATATGATTAATTCAATTCTAACGTTTCCAGTATTACCCAATTCTGATTTAACATGAATTATATATATTTTTCCAAAGTTTAAAATCGAATTTTCAAACTACCGCGCCATTTCAAGCTCGTAATATAAATAAATATAAATTTAACCAATAGTATACAATTTATTTAATTTAAATTTAAATTTTAAATATACAGAAATTATGGTTCGTTACATGGGCATTACTACCATTAACATGAAGTTGGATATTTGGGTATTGTCAATATAATTGAAATTGCAAGTTTGGGCATACATGAATTGGCATGTAAATTAAATCACGAGTTTGGGACTATGTAAATTAAATCAAAAGATTGGGCTTATGATTAGGCATATGTAGAATTGGGAATTTGAACATGAAAGCAATCGAAAACTTGATAGTTGGCATAAACATGTATTATGAACTTGGGCAACTGACATGTACTGTATTAAAAAGATTATAGTTTGGGATAACTACATCATTAATCATGATTTGGGCTTATTGGGTATGAAACTTGATACATGTAATTTTGGCTAGAACTTGATATGGCATAAAGGCATACGTGTAAAACAACATAAATTGAACATATGTAAATTTGGTCTGAATTGGGCAAATGTAAAATTTACATGTAATCTAGAACTTGGGCATATGTTAATTGTGTAAAATTTGTAGTTGAAACATATAAGATAATTTATGACTTAGTAGAGGTTTAATATGAATGCGCCTAAGTTAGTTTTTGGGTAATTGGCACATATTGTAAATAAAAGGCTATAACTTGGCATAACCTTATAGTGAATTATGATAATAATTTGGTAATACGTTTTAGGGCAAAAACGCGAATCATGAACATTTCTATATGTTAAACACATGAATTGATATTAAGGTTTTGGGTAGAATACGACCATTAATGAACCTTTGACACGAGGTTAGACTCGGTTTGTGGTGTAAATCTGCCTGCAACCGCCCGGCAAATCCAGTAGCCATAAAGTGTCAGTCTAATGTGAGAGGTCGAAGGCCAAATCGTAGGCGTAACGGTTTATGACACGACGTTAGACCCAGTTTGTGGTGTAAATCTGCTCGGAACTGCCCGGCAAATCCAGTGGCCACAAAATGCATGGTCTAATGTGAGAGGTCATGATTCTTTCGTCATAATGAACGAATTAAGGAATACTAACCATAATAAGACATGGGTATGGTTGGAGGGTTAGGTGGGATGACATGGAAATTTGACATGTAAATGTGGACCTAACCGGTATGAGTTAAGAACATGTAAAATTTATAAATTTGGGCTTAACCAACATAACTGTTAATCAGACCAATGGATGGGTTAAGTAATATGACTAGACTAATGACACTTAACCAATTTGACACGATTATTTGATAGGGTTAAGTCATGAACCGCTTGAATATACTTAACCAATTTGACATGATTATTTGATAGGGTTAAGTCATGAACCGTTTTAATATACTTAACCAATTTGACACGATTATTTGATAGGGTTAAGTCATGAACCGCTTGAATATACTTAACAAATTTGACACGATGATTTGATAGGGTTAAGTCATGAACCACTTGAATATACTTAACCAATTTGACACGATTATTTGATAGGTTAAAGTCATGAACTGCTTTAATATACTTAACCAATTTGACATGATTATTTAATAGGGTTAAGTCATGAACCGCTTGAATATACTTAACCAATTTGACACGATGATTTGATAGGGTTGAGTCATGAACCGCTTGAATATACTTAACCAATTTGACATGATTATTTGGTAGGGTTAAGTCATGAACCGCTTGAATATACTTAACCAATTTGACACGATTATTTGATAGGGTTAAGTCATGAACCGCTTGAATATACTTAACCAACTTGACACATGATTCGTAGGGCTAAATCATGAACTTGAACGACGACACTTAGCCAATTTGACATGACATGTAGGCGGGTTAAGTCACGAACTTGAATGACAACATTTAACCTACTTTATGTGCTAGACTGATGGGGTTAAGTCTCGAATTAAAATGACAACACTTAACCTACTGGACAGAAAACCTAGTTACGCGGTCCTTTTCAGCAGTAACCCAATTGATGTATCACGGTACCCCGGAACTAGGCAGGGTGGGGCACAACTACTAGGCTGATTGTAAACGACCAGAACGACGGCTGAGTTGGTGCGCCATTGTAGGTTCAGGCAGACTATGGTCGTGCACGTAGTCCAGAGTTGAAAAAGCAGGCATTGGGCACCAGTAGGTTTACACTGTGCGTGCTTCATTCGTGTCGGTGGTTGGCACCCTACGGCTTGATACACCCTACGGTGGACCTAGCACAGGTAACTACATTCGTGATAGGGCCGTATGACACAGACACATGAACGAGAGAGGACTTGTAGGGAGGCGATCGAGTAATAGATCGTTTCGTGAGACCAAGTAACGGGTCATTTCATGACATTGGGCAAGGGATCATTTTATAGTCAACACATGACACGGGTTGGGATACTAGTACGGGTGGTGCAGAGCAAATAGATATCATAGAAATATTTTAACGGTGAAGCAGAGAAATCTTGCGATCTTGCGAAATTATACTTAGTTCATCTTGAATGGGAAACTCACAATGTTACATGATGTTATTCTTAGTTATCGTGCCTGTAGCTTATCTTGTCATCATGCTTATGTTTATTTTTAGTTTACTCATGCCATGTTATCGTCACCTATTGTTATGCTGAAAGTCACTAGGACTTACTCAGTCTTTATGACTGACCCGTTTTGTTTCGCCTCTTTTTCTTCCGTTTTCCCCCCCAAGTTCACAGGTTGGGAATACAGCTTAGTTCGGATCTTACCAAGCCCCAAGGCTCTTTCATGTACGGCTTGGATTTCTCTTGGCTATGGCTTACTTTGCTTTATTGGGAATACTACAGTTTATTTTTTATGCTTCTTTGTTTTTGAGCAAGACAGATATTTTAGCTATGTAATTGGGTATTGGAAGTTGATGGGCTTTTATTGTAAACAATTATATTTAATAAGATTTGAAGTACTTCTACTTTTCTTTCCGTTGTTTTTATATACGTCTGCCTTGTAATATTTCTGTTCCAGTACTCATAATGCTCCATTGAAGTTAAGGCATTCCCTTTGTGAGTGACCTTAACGGATGTGGGGTGTTATATTTGGTATCCGAGCAGAAGGTTACCAGACTGGGCAAAAGCTTTTAAAAACCTTCTGTAATTATTTTCAAAACATTTACAAAGAAGCATTTTTCTAGGAAAAGTTTTGTTTTACAAATGGCATATCCCCCAAAGCCATATGCACTATCTTTTGATTCTCTCTTTGAATCTCTTCTTTCTCTCTTTTCACCATAGTCTTGTAGGCATGTGTCGGAGGGCAAAGGAGTGCCTGTCCTCCATCTGTAGCCGCAATAGTTTTACTTGCGACTAATCTTATTTCAATTTTTGTACGGTTTCCGTGCGATGGAGGTAGCTTTCAAGAAACTTGTCAACAAGCTATACAAGGATAGCAAGAACAAGGATAAAAGAACACAAGCCTAAGGATGAGAAACTTGTTGATATGGCTTAATCCACGAAGGAGGAAAAGGTAGAAGGAAAGAGGCCAAAGTGAAAGAATAATAAAACCCATGACGAGAGAAAGTACCTTTAGTATGGTAAAAAAGGGACAAGTAGTTAAGTATTATAGGACAAGGGAAAAGAACAAGATTGTCGAGAGGGCAATTGTATGCTCTCACTACTAGCATACCTAAGAGAGGTGGTAACGTTTCTGTTAAAAGTTTAGCTTTTCTTTTCTATCATACCGTGGGAACTTTGTTTTTTGTACATCACTTCCTTTTAATTATGCTTTGATAGTTGAGTCTCTACACCTTAGTACCAGCGTAGTAGAGGATCCCATTTTTGTCTCAAATCCTATTGGGGAATCAGCTCATTTATTCATGACTTGTTTGGATTTGAGAATGTCTGTGCTAAGTGTTGAGTTTAGAAGTAATGCTTATGTTTTTGGGAAATGGGTTGATTCTAGGGATGGAGTGGTTCTCCAAAAATGATACCATTCTCGAGTATGAAAAGAGGGTAGTTAAACTCTTGACTTGCCCTGGTAATGCCCTCGAAGTCTAGTGTAACCCTTAGGGTTCTACCATGCTTAGTAACCTAGAATCTCTTGATCCGCTCGAGTAGTGTTCGCCACTAAGTCGGATGGTTCATCTCGCTTATGCATGAGTTATAGAAAATCACCTTAGTAAGTACACTTGGCAACATGGTTAGCATTTGTTTATTTTCGAGAGATAATTCATTTATGTGGAATACCTTCTAGTAAGTGAACGAGATCTGAGATTCACTAGCGAATTTTGGAGAGCTTGCATGAAACCATGAGTACGCAGTTATGTTTGGGCCGAGTATACTAGAAGGAGAATAAGTGAAACAAGAGGCAACAGTGGAATGAGTTCCAACTCATATTTTGGAAACAAGAATTAAGAAGCTACAAAATTGTAAACTTAAAGACGGTGAAAGCACAATTGAGTTAAGCTCAAGGAAATGCGACTTAGAAGATTTAAGACTAGACACGTGCATCATATCTCTTTTTAAGAGTATATCCTTGATCCCTCTTTTCCTGTAGAGCTTACTTGTATGCTATCTTTTAAGTACAACCTCTTGGTCCTATTCTCAATCCTATTTCTATTGCAAAACCCCATAGGGATCATCTGTTAGTAATACATGTTGGGGTTTGAGGGTGTCCGTTGGGTTGAGTAATTCTTTGGGTTTCAGCCAGATGTTGATTTCGGTCTTCGGGTTGGTGCTTAGGGATTTCTTCTCCTGATCAGTATATATGTGACGTAGTTTTCCAGATTTGACATTGCCTAATAGGCACAAAGTTTTACTTGCTTCTATCATTCGACTATACCTTTAGGTAGGAACAATTGGGTGTAAATAGGTGTTTGAGACATGTTATGATTGATGGTTGCAAGTGGTTGCAAGTGGTTGCTCGTGGATGCATATACACGCACCTTAGACACTAGATCGGCTCCGTCACCTTTCATATTGCATATGCATGAATGTTTATACTTGTTTATGGATGAAATTAAATGTGCAATCATGTGGATGTTGCATATAGACGGATGTTTGTGCACACATATAGTATTTATGTGGCTAGGACTATTCGCATACATGTTGGACTCATGGTACTAAAACATATTTTGCATTAAAGAGATCAATCAGGCCTGATCATTTGCATTAGATAAGGAACATATACACACACTTTCTGCATATGTTCATACAACATTAGAAATCTCTTAACGACAATGGATGCCTGTGATTGATGATTGAGTCGATGGGTGATTGGATGGTAGGACACATTCTTCTTAACTTGAAGATTTCGGGGACGAAATCCTTTAAGGAGGGGAGAATGTAACAACCCGAATTTTAATAGCATGTTAAAACTAGAAATCAGGGTATAATTAATTTTTGAATCAAGTATCAAGGGAAACGGGTTACACCATTGCGTTCATCTCGAAATTTTACATGAAATAGAGTCCGAGTTTTCGAAAATCGGAGTCTGGATGAAGAAGTTATGGCCTTCAGAAGATTCAGCAGATTTCAGGCAGCAGTGGACCAGGGGGTCGACCATAGGGTTGACCTACCCCCCCCCCCCCCCCCAGGTCGACCATAGGGTCAACCTACCCCCTAGGTCGACGAAAGTGTCCACCTCCCCCCTTTACAGGTTGACCTGGTCGGCCTGGTTTGACCCAGAACTCATTTTTGAAGCCCGAGACGTGTTTTGATGGTCCGGATTGATTCTAGGGTTAATTTAAGGGCCCAAACTAGTTGCTACACCTATAAAAACACCCATAGACCTAACCTAATTCATATCAAATCATTCTTACACCATTATGCTGCTAAAATACCTCTTGAACCATGGTCGCCGTCTTCAAATCGAAGTACAAACATGTGAAAACCCGTAACTTCCCCGTAAAGGAAAGCGTCGGATAGTTCGAGAACAAGCCACAACAGAACGCATATAAAAGAACATTTCATTGTATATTACAACAATGCATCAGATTACAAGAATATACAGAGTATAAATGAATAAATATTACACAGAAATATCAGAGATTTAAATTACATTTAAATACATAGTAGCGAAAAATAATACAATACACAACTAGAAGGAGATATACGGATACAAAGCTTTCCGGATATCGTTCCAGCTGTAAACCAGGATCCTGTGAATATAAATCTGCAAAACCAAAACTACTAGCTGCCCGTGTCAAAATAAGGGCACCCAGAGTTTAGATTAAAACAATAAACTCCAGGTCAGTCATGTGACTGGTGTGAGAACTAAAACAGTTAATCTTTATTTTAAAGTTAGGTAAATCAAGGGACCACGCCGTATAACACGGAACGGGTTTCCTCCCAAGAATACCAGTGCATAAAACCAACAGCGCATGTAAAGGCCCGCAAATCCGAGCTATCTGAGTTGACTAAAACACCACACGTCCAACTCAAATAACACAGAAATACGACTCATTATTAGAAAGAAGTTAGAGGGTGAGAATAGATAAGATAGAAAACTTAGAATAGAAGAAAAACGAAGATCACAAACTCACAGCGGAACGAATAAAATATATTATATAACATAAGCTTTGAAATACAAATCTGTTTTGTACATATATACATACCATCATCAGAGTACACATAACATTTGATCCAGCGGAAGTAACTCTAGATAACTAACGTTGAAGCCTCCTGCTTCAAGCTCCTCCAAGTGTATCTGTAAAAGCCTGAAACACTTGACTGCCCGTACAAATTTGGGCACCCAAGAGTTTAGGGAAAACAAAACAAAATAAACTCTGGGTCAGTCATGGGACTGGTGTGAGTAAACTCCAACCACTTGTTTAACTTTCAACATCCTTTCAAAAGAAAAGATAATAGTAAGACCAGCCCACACATAAACATGGACGGTTTTTATCTTACTATAACCCAAACACTTTGATATCAAATCCAATGATATTATAATAATGTCTACATCAAGTAAATAACCAAATAGTAGAACGCTTGCATCTCACGCTCCACATATATATTATAAAATCAAAACCCGCATGGCGCGTATTGGAGATTGGATTTCCAACATGACAAGGTATGGAACCACCTTCCGACTGTGTATCTCTAGAGGCAAATACACCTGGGTTCAACAAGCACATCTTGCAACCCGGCCCACACATGACCGACCACTCATTTCACTTGAGTGTATCGAATGTATATCACCAACGGTTGGACTCAAACCACCGTTTCCCGAATGGGCAGAATCGATAGATTTAGAAACAAAAGGAATTTCTCTAGATAGGTGATTATACACCCTAATGGGTGCGACCCACATAGCCATGCTGCCTGCCCGATTTTTGTCCTTTCCTGGTTGTTGAGGCCTGAGGCTACGAATACTTACCATCCATTGATAGCACAATCACTTTGAATGCCACATCGTCAGATCCGTTAATCACTAGTTGAGTTTGCATAAATATTCTGGATATTATGCTAAGGGATAAATCCGTTGCAACCATATACATTCATACAGACCAACCCATTTGATCATTGGAAATACTCTGTCAGACATTCGTCCATATACGTTCGTTCTGGGATTGAACGACACCGAAGGCACCATTTCTAAAAATAGAAAAACCCTTGCACTTCACTCCGTCTTCAATATATTCAGCATACTTGGTTCGCAACGCTTATGCCGATACGGAGTGGTTCTTCGGATAATAATCCAACCGGTCTCTCCATATTGACAACGATGGTCAAAAACTTCGATAGTCTGTGATTTAACTATCGAATAAAAACAAGTGTTAAATCAACATAACAAACAAATCACTGGGCCCTTTAATTAATATTCATTAATTAAATCTCTTCTCCATTTCCTTAACAATATTTGTTAACCAAATATTTCAATAACCAATCTTGGCTCTTTACGCTATTTTTGATTTCGTTTCCTTATCGAATTCTATATATATCGATATATAGATTTCTAACTGTCAAATTTCTTAAAAATATTCTAACTCCTTAAATTTCCGGAAAATTTCGCCATAACCTCCCCTGTATCGGGAGCATCGGGAAATTTCAATTAGCATCCCGGTATCTTCTAATCTCAAAAAGAAAAAGAAGAAGCCAAGCGGCTAGCCGATACGGCGCATAAAACCTCATATATGAATTAAACATGTACCTTTTGTCGAGTATTACGTTTATAAACTCCATATACCTCATCCCATACCTGTCTAACACCTGTTCACCTGTTTTCAATTCAATTCAATACCATCTAATCGTTTGAATTCAGTTTCGCCATTTATTCTTTAAATCGGCCATTTTGCCTATTTTGCTTCTTTGTTGAACATAGCATTTTTAAACAAAGTATTTAGCTTGTTCATAACCAAATTGAATTTCAATTCTAGTTTCCTTTTCGATTTCGAATATAAATTTCAAATCGAATTTACTTATTCAAACTCCAATATCCCTTCGAAAACTCATTAACTAATTTCTATTCGAATTAGTTAACTCTATTCAACAAATCAAAAATCTGATTTCTGTTTCAAAAATCAACTCATTTCTCCACTGGAGTTCATATATATTCTATAACTCAAATCTGAGATTTTCTAAATAGAAATGCGGATTTTATTTGCTTAAAATCCTTTTATAAATGAAATAAACCGTTATGGTTTTTAAATGGTTCTGGCGCTGTTTTTCTGAAAATTTGATTTTGACATAACTCAAAATCTATACGACGAAATTCAGATTTTTCTCTTCCATTGGAAAACTATTATCAAATCGGTCCTGACGTTTCTTGTTTCGAAGAATTTCGACTTCAATCGAGTTCTATATATTCAATTGAAGTTCGAATCGCCAATTTACGAACTGCAGCGCTGCGGCGAGTTCGTTTTAATTATATTTATATATATAAACCTTTAAACTTCTTAAAAATGAATTCAACTCTATTCAACTCTATTTGAATTCCTTGATTCAAATTCCAATTCCTTTTCTATTTGATATTCAAATCCCGTTTGAAATCCTTTATTCGAATTTCATTTCAAATCATTTATTCGAATTCTATTTCAAATCCTTTATTTAATTTTCACTTTAATTCAATTCCTTTTGAATTTCTATATTTGAAATTCATACTTGAAATTCCATTTCAAATTCATACTTGAAATTCATACTTGAATTCAAATATCCAAACACCATTTAAATTTCTATTCTGAAATTCTAAATGTTTCAGATTCCATTTCTCTTATTTGAAATTCCCAAAATTTCAAATTACATTCTTCTTTTTATTTGAAATTCCATTTTTGAATTTCTTTTATTCCAATCCCATTTGAATTTTAATATTCAAACTTATTTTCAACGCCGTTTGAATTTCTTCACTCAAAGCCATTTGAATTCCCTTGAATTCAAATTCCATTTCAAAATCATTTGGATTTCCTATTTTGAAATCCTATTTGAAAATTCTATTTCCAATTCTACTTTGAAGATCCTATTTCAAAGTTTATTTCAACTTCTATTTTGAAATCTCATATTAAAATTCTACTTGAATTTCTGTATTCAATTCCATGTTCAATTTCAATACTCGAATTTCTATTTCAAATTTCTATTCAAACTTCATATTTAAATTCTTCTTTGAAATATTATATTTCAAATTCTATTTTGAAATTCTACATTCAAATCTCTATTTGAATTTCTTTATTTGAATTCCTTTCGAATTCAAATTTTATTTTAATCTCCCGAATTCCAATTCTATTTTCCCATTCTAATTTCGTCCATTCAAATTCTATTTGAATTTCTAATATTCAATCTCCTTTTAAAATTCAAATATTTAAACTCCTTTGAATTCTACTATTCAAATGTTATAATCAAATTTCATTTGATTTATATATTTAAAAATTTCATTTCAAATCCTATTTCGAAATTCCTTTTCAAATCCCAATTTCACACTTGTATTACTATTTCTGAATTATCGAATGATAATTCTTTTCACTTCATTTATAACTTCGTTATAAAAGAATTATTTATAACTTCGTTTATAAGAAACTACTTGTTTTATTTTTCAAACAAGTTTATATTTTATTTCCATTAAAAATTCAAATTCTATTTAAAAATAGAATTTTTCCTTTTTAAATCGCCAATATCCTTTTTACGTTATTTTTAAATATCATTACTTACGCCCAGTGATATTTAAACACACAAAGCAACGAATTATTTATTTTTCTAACACATCATATATAACAATATATATGCAAACAAATAAACAAACAGATAATATATTTTTGAGGAATCCAGTTGGATTCCTCCAACCTGTTTTCCTGCATCCACAGATGTTAGCACATAAATAATACCAATTCTGCTTCGTGGCAGAATATCGCGGTATAGAAGGTCATCCACTAATCATAGCGTGGGGCGTATAGGGTAATCATCCGCTATGAAACTGCGGGCATCCGCTAATGAGACTGCGGGAATCCAACCAATCAATCAACCCAATATATATATATATATATAGCCTAAATAACTAATATATATAAAACAACCATAAAACATGCACACAAGCAACAGACAATTATTTTTAATGAAATAAAAATAATTCTAAAGGTGAGTGAGATTTACTCACCGATGATTTTTATATTGCCGACTATCCGATTAAGTTTCCATATCGTCTCGGCTTGTTTCAACCAAATCCATTTCGTACCTACGATGATTTATTTCGTTTTATTGATTAAACATTATAAATTTAAATTAACTTAACACAATTTAATTAATTATCCTATGAATTCAAATTTATTAAACATATACCTTGTTGCCACTGAAATCACTCGACTAACCACTAAGCAGCGCAGCAATTCACCGATCCATTGAAATCAGCCCCCAAAACAGCTTTATCCCATTTTGACATTTCCACGAACATTTCATCGGCGATCTAAATTCCCTTTTTAATCACCTACAATCGGCTACCTTCCCACTGTTGATCATGCCAGAAAAAGGACCAGCAACCCACGCTCCTTTTACATCATGTCTGAACCCCGCCCCGTCCCCCTTCAATACATCATCGGCTTCCTTCCCTGAAGCACAGGTCCGAACCCCTTCCAATGTTTCACGTTCATCATCAGTATTGACTCCCCTCCAAACTATCACCAGAAAACACATCGCATATGTCTGGTTGTCGAGCTTCAAGGCCTCGCAACCCTCGAACCTCCATCCCACTGCATCAACGAAGTTTGAATCCCCACCCGACTACATCGCGAACCCCAAATTGAATCGCGGTGGCCCTAGTTACTGGCATCGGGTCTCAGGAAATCGCGCGTCAAGATTTAGAACACGAGAACAAAAATCGAGTTCAAGTACATGGCTTCAATTCGAGATTTGATTTTAAATGAAAAAGTGGACTTCGGTTTTTGTTTGAGCTGAAGGAGGGAGAGTTGAGATAGTTTTAGAATGGGAAAAAGGTTATGCGATGAACTGGTTTTATACACATGAAGAGGAGACAGTTGAGTACGAGCCATTAAATGGATGTTTTCCTTTGTATAGAAGCTGGGAAGCAGAAGTTGGTGCTCGAGAACTTAGGTCGGCGTAGGTGAAAGAAAAACATGTCGGCTGATGTTTATACTGAAAGGATCTTGATTAGATTTTTTTTTATTGATTTTATTTTAATTAAATAATTAAAATATCTCGCGGTCCTTAACTAGTAATCCCGAACCATTATTCAACCGTGACGACCGACGATACCAGATTATAACGCTATTCCGAACTCAACGGAACTGATATTGAAATTTAAATTCGAATGTAAATATAAACGGCCATATTAAATTGAAAATTCAATAAAAATATCATTTATATTATCAACTAACTATTTAAATATTTAAAATAAATTATTCAAAAATCTGGGTCGTTACATTCTTCCCCCCTTAAAATAATTTCGTCCTCGAAATTGCTAAGGTAGGAAAAAGGGTACAAATCCATTTCTTTTCAACATCTCACTTATGTTGAAACTCAACTCCTCATATTTCTATGACTTTATTTTCAACCAAAACCTTTGGTCTTCTTCCTTTCATATGCCTTCACATTCAATTCATATTTATTTCAATTTATTTCAATAAATTGATTCTAATCAATTCATTCACTTCGACCCATTTAACTTGTTTAAGTTAAATTTCAATTCCAGAATTCAAATCCCAGGGTTTTCATTTCAAATCCTTCTAAACAAATCTATATCGTTTTAATATACTTTGAAAAATATTTCCAACTTCCCAGGATTTGAATTCTTAATTCCGGTTTGAATTTAACTCTAATTCATCTCATTTGTATATTTAATTCCTATACAAATTCTACTTTGGTTATAAATAACCATTCTAAATTTTTATAATCTCGTTTGATTATAATCCTAACAATCAACACATCCATATATTATAATAATTTCAGAAAATTATTCTTTCTATATCAAAATAGAAATTTTGGGTAAAATTATTTCATTTACCACTTTAAAACAATATCATGTCGTATTTTCTGTTTAAGTATTTAGAAATTCCTATCGACTTCGTGGCGTCCCACGATTCGACCAGAATTCATAAATCACCCAACAGACTAGCCAACACAATATAAAACAATTTTTATATCAACTAACAAATACGCTCTCTCGTATATACACTCAACTCATTCTAGGGCACTACTGACCCTATCTCTAATGAGCACATGCCACCCAAGCCTAGGTGTTCACTCAACCTAAGCTCTGATACCAACTTTAAAGGCCCGCAAATCCGAGCTATCTGAGTTGACTAAAACACCACACGTCCAACTCAAATAACACAGAAATACGACTCATTATTAGAAAGAAGTTAGAGGGTGAGAATAGATAAGATAGAAAACTTAGAATAGAAGAAAAACGAAGATCACAAACTCACAGCGGAACGAATAAAATATATTATATAACATAAGCTTTGAAATACAAATCTGTTTTGTACATATATACATACCATCATCAGAGTACACATAACATTTGATCCAGCGGAAGTAACTCTAGATAACTAACGTTGAAGCCTCCTGCTTCAAGCTCCTCCAAGTGTATCTGTAAAAGCCTGAAACACTTGACTGCCCGTACAAATTTGGGCACCCAAGAGTTTAGGGAAAACAAAACAAAATAAACTCTGGGTCAGTCATGGGACTGGTGTGAGTAAACTCCAACCACTTGTTTAACTTTCAACATCCTTTCAAAAGAAAAGATAATAGTAAGACCAGCCCACACATAAACATGGACGGTTTTTATCTTACTATAACCCAAACACTTTGATATCAAATCCAATGATATTATAATAATGTCTACATCAAGTAAATAACCAAATAGTAGAACGCTTGCATCTCACGCTCCACATATATATTATAAAATCAAAACCCGCATGGCGCGTATTGGAGATTGGATTTCCAACATGACAAGGTATGGAACCACCTTCCGACTGTGTATCTCTAGAGGCAAATACACCTGGGTTCAACAAGCACATCTTGCAACCCGGCCCACACATGACCGACCACTCATTTCACTTGAGTGTATCGAATGTATATCACCAACGGTTGGACTCAAACCACCGTTTCCCGAATGGGCAGAATCGATAGATTTAGAAACAAAAGGAATTTCTCTAGATAGGTGATTATACACCCTAATGGGTGCGACCCACATAGCCATGCTGCCTGCCCGATTTTTGTCCTTTCCTGGTTGTTGAGGCCTGAGGCTACGAATACTTACCATCCATTGATAGCACAATCACTTTGAATGCCACATCGTCAGATCCGTTAATCACTAGTTGAGTTTGCATAAATATTCTGGATATTATGCTAAGGGATAAATCCGTTGCAACCATATACATTCATACAGACCAACCCATTTGATCATTGGAAATACTCTGTCAGACATTCGTCCATATACGTTCGTTCTGGGATTGAACGACACCGAAGGCACCATTTCTAAAAATAGAAAAACCCTTGCACTTCACTCCGTCTTCAATATATTCAGCATACTTGGTTCGCAACGCTTATGCCGATACGGAGTGGTTCTTCGGATAATAATCCAACCGGTCTCTCCATATTGACAACGATGGTCAAAAACTTCGATAGTCTGTGATTTAACTATCGAATAAAAACAAGTGTTAAATCAACATAACAAACAAATCACTGGGCCCTTTAATTAATATTCATTAATTAAATCTCTTCTCCATTTCCTTAACAATATTTGTTAACCAAATATTTCAATAACCAATCTTGGCTCTTTACGCTATTTTTGATTTCGTTTCCTTATCGAATTCTATATATATCGATATATAGATTTCTAACTGTCAAATTTCTTAAAAATATTCTAACTCCTTAAATTTCCGGAAAATTTCGCCATAACCTCCCCTGTATCGGGAGCATCGGGAAATTTCAATTAGCATCCCGGTATCTTCTAATCTCAAAAAGAAAAAGAAGAAGCCAAGCGGCTAGCCGATACGGCGCATAAAACCTCATATATGAATTAAACATGTACCTTTTGTCGAGTATTACGTTTATAAACTCCATATACCTCATCCCATACCTGTCTAACACCTGTTCACCTGTTTTCAATTCAATTCAATACCATCTAATCGTTTGAATTCAGTTTCGCCATTTATTCTTTAAATCGGCCATTTTGCCTATTTTGCTTCTTTGTTGAACATAGCATTTTTAAACAAAGTATTTAGCTTGTTCATAACCAAATTGAATTTCAATTCTAGTTTCCTTTTCGATTTCGAATATAAATTTCAAATCGAATTTACTTATTCAAACTCCAATATCCCTTCGAAAACTCATTAACTAATTTCTATTCGAATTAGTTAACTCTATTCAACAAATCAAAAATCTGATTTCTGTTTCAAAAATCAACTCATTTCTCCACTGGAGTTCATATATATTCTATAACTCAAATCTGAGATTTTCTAAATAGAAATGCGGATTTTATTTGCTTAAAATCCTTTTATAAATGAAATAAACCGTTATGGTTTTTAAATGGTTCTGGCGCTGTTTTTCTGAAAATTTGATTTTGACATAACTCAAAATCTATACGACGAAATTCAGATTTTTCTCTTCCATTGGAAAACTATTACCAAATCGGTCCTGACGTTTCTTGTTTCGAAGAATTTCGACTTCAATCGAGTTCTATATATTCAATTGAAGTTCGAATCGCCAATTTACGAACTGCAGCGCTGCGGCGAGTTCGTTTTAATTATATTTATATATATAAACCTTTAAACTTCTTAAAAATGAATTCAACTCTATTCAACTCTATTTGAATTCCTTGATTCAAATTCCAATTCCTTTTCTATTTGATATTCAAATCCCGTTTGAAATCCTTTATTCGAATTTCATTTCAAATCATTTATTCGAATTCTATCTCAAATCCTTTATTTAATTTTCACTTTAATTCAATTCCTTTTGAATTTCTATATTTGAAATTCATACTTGAAATTCCATTTCAAATTCATACTTGAAATTCATACTTGAATTCAAATATCCAAACACCATTTAAATTTCTATTCTGAAATTCTAAATGTTTCAGATTCCATTTCTCTTATTTGAAATTCCCAAAATTTCAAATTACATTCTTCTTTTTATTTGAAATTCCATTTTTGAATTTCTTTTATTCCAATCCCATTTGAATTTTAATATTCAAACTTATTTTCAACGCCGTTTGAATTTCTTCACTCAAAGCCATTTGAATTCCCTTGAATTCAAATTCCATTTCAAAATCATTTGGATTTCCTATTTTGAAATCCTATTTGAAAATTCTATTTCCAATTCTACTTTGAAGATCCTATTTCAAAGTTTATTTCAACTTCTATTTTGAAATCTCATATTAAAATTCTACTTGAATTTCTGTATTCAATTCCATGTTCAATTTCAATACTCGAATTTCTATTTCAAATTTCTATTCAAACTTCATATTTAAATTCTTCTTTGAAATATTATATTTCAAATTCTATTTTGAAATTCTACATTCAAATCTCTATTTGAATTTCTTTATTTGAATTCCTTTCGAATTCAAATTTTATTTTAATCTCCCGAATTCCAATTCTATTTTCCCATTCTAATTTCGTCCATTCAAATTCTATTTGAATTTCTAATATTCAATCTCCTTTTAAAATTCAAATATTTAAACTCCTTTGAATTCTACTATTCAAATGTTATAATAAAATTTCATTTGATTTATATATTTAAAAATTTCATTTCAAATCCTATTTCGAAATTCCTTTTCAAATCCCAATTTCACACTTGTATTACTATTTCTGAATTATCGAATGATAATTCTTTTCACTTCATTTATAACTTCGTTATAAAAGAATTATTTATAACTTCGTTTATAAGAAACTACTTGTTTTATTTTTCAAACAAGTTTATATTTTATTTCCATTAAAAATTCAAATTCTATTTAAAAATAGAATTTTTCCTTTTTAAATTGCCAATATCCTTTTTACGTTATTTTTAAATATCATTACTTACGCCCAGTGATATTTAAACACACAAAGCAACGAATTATTTATTTTTCTAACACATCATATATAACAATATATATGCAAACAAATAAACAAACAGATAATATATTTTTGAGGAATCCAGTTGGATTCCTCCAACCTGTTTTCCTGCATCCACAGATGTTAGCACATAAATAATACCAATTCTGCTTCGTGGCAGAATATCGCGGTATAGAAGGTCATCCACTAATCATAGCGTGGGGCGTATAGGGTAATCATCCGCTATGAAACTGCGGGCATCCGCTAATGAGACTGCGGGAATCCAACCAATCAATCAACCCAATATATATATATATAGCCTAAATAACTAATATATATAAAACAACCATAAAACATGCACACAAGCAACAGACAATTATTTTTAATGAAATAAAAATAATTCTAAAGGTGAGTGAGATTTACTCACCGATGATTTTTATATTGCCGACTATCCGATTAAGTTTCCATATCGTCTCGGCTTGTTTCAACCAAATCCATTTCGTACCTACGATGATTTATTTCGTTTTATTGATTAAACATTATAAATTTAAATTAACTTAACACAATTTAATTAATTATCCTATGAATTCAAATTTATTAAACATATACCTTGTTGCCACTGAAATCACTCGACTAACCACTAAGCAGCGCAGCAATTCACCGATCCATTGAAATCAGCCCCCAAAACAGCTTTATCCCATTTTGACATTTCCACGAACATTTCATCGGCGATCTAAATTCCCTTTTTAATCACCTACAATCGGCTACCTTCCCACTGTTGATCATGCCAGAAAAAGGACCAGCAACCCACGCTCCTTTTACATCATGTCTGAACCCCGCCCCGTCCCCCTTCAATACATCATCGGCTTCCTTCCCTGAAGCACAGGTCCGAACCCCTTCCAATGTTTCACGTTCATCATCAGTATTGACTCCCCTCCAAACTATCACCAGAAAACACATCGCATATGTCTGGTTGTCGAGCTTCAAGGCCTCGCAACCCTCGAACCTCCATCCCACTGCATCAACGAAGTTTGAATCCCCACCCGACTACATCGCGAACCCCAAATTGAATCGCGGTGGCCCTAATTACTGGCATCGGGTCTCAGGAAATCGCGCGTCAAGATTTAGAACACGAGAACAAAAATCGAGTTCAAGTACATGGCTTCAATTCGAGATTTGATTTTAAATGAAAAAGTGGACTTCGGTTTTTGTTTGAGCTGAAGGAGGGAGAGTTGAGATAGTTTTAGAATGGGAAAAAGGTTATGCGATGAACTGGTTTTATACACATGAAGAGGAGACAGTTGAGTACGAGCCATTAAATGGATGTTTTCCTTTGTATAGAAGCTGGGAAGCAGAAGTTGGTGCTCGAGAACTTAGGTCGGCGTAGGTGAAAGAAAAACATGTCGGCTGATGTTTATACTGAAAGGATCTTGATTAGATTTTTTTTTTTATTGATTTTATTTTAATTAAATAATTAAAATATCTCGCGGTCCTTAACTAGTAATCCCGAACCATTATTCAACCGTGACGACCGACGATACCAGATTATAACGCTATTCCGAACTCAACGGAACTGATATTGAAATTTAAATTCGAATGTAAATATAAACGGCCATATTAAATTGAAAATTCAATAAAAATATCATTTATATTATCAACTAACTATTTAAATATTTAAAATAAATTATTCAAAAATCTGGGTCGTTACAGCGCAATGCTAAATAAAGAAAATTGAAGCTGTTATAAGACCCAGGTCCCATCACACAATGCAACGCAGCCGAGGATAGGGTTTTCCCTTATAACAGCCAAAGAATGCTTGATACGGTTAAAACAAATCGTTTGATACTATTATAAGTGCATAGTGTGTAAAACAACTTCAAATCATAAGTATCAATCATAGGCGGCATGGGTACCATATATCATGTCGCCATATATAGGTTTACAAATAAAACCGCAAAGTCACGTATTTGGAAATTGGATTTCCATCTATGAACCGAGGCCAGGGATCGTCCTCAACCGATTCGAGACAATCTAGCCCATGTCTCCGGAACAGCCGCAACTGCCCCTTGGAGCGATAGGGCCGGTCCACCGATGTGGATTATAGTGCCTGAACAATACGTTCCTCCGCCCTTTGGGGCGTAAATGAGCCAACTAAATGACTCCATCGGTTCGAGAACGACCGATCAATCCGAGGCGCCTCGCAACAGCAACAACCACATAAGTCAAACTCGTCAGGGCGTGTAAAACCACTGACGCCACTTCTAGCTAGAAAGAAACGCATGTCCTCCCTGAGGTCCTCTCCCGTTTTTGGTTCATACCGGGTGTGAAACTCGCGAAGCAAATGTTACTCAAAGCTACGCCACAAAGGCCTTGCTTTGATCATCACCCCAAGACTTTGCTTTTCAACAGAAGCCTCGATCAATTGCCACTTAGGCATGCCACACAGGCAATTCACTCCATGTGTTTGATATCCATCAATATATAACCCCTGAGCTCGTACGTCTCAGAGAAGGGCGTTAAGCAAGAGAATAAATTCTCCGCCGCCAAACAGATATATATTTAATAGAGATCAATCGCACGGACTAAAATCCAATGTCAGACACACAGTCCATTTACAAGTCCGTTCTGGGGCTGAACGAAACCGGAGGCACCTAGTACCCCGCATATCCATCGATCTCCAAGTACGTCTGGACGATCACTAACTGTTTCCATCTTCTTGGGTGTACAGCCCAATCAAGATCATTAGTAATTACCCAAACGACGTGAAGACTTCTGGTCTTCGACCACCGTCTTCATCTTCGACTTATCGTCGTATCAGTTATTCAGAATGGGATAAACCCGGTCTTTCCGAATAACTCGCGTATATTTTAAATAAGTGTTACACAAACACAACATACGCCTCATTCCAATTCATTAGTCACTAACCGTAAATTAATCAAGAGAATAATTCCCCAAATATTAACCTCGAAGGCCGAAACCAACATCAGATCAATATTCAGAAAACCATTCTGCTTGGCTAACCGACAGTTAGTTTCTAAATTTCACATTCATAGGGAAAGGTTCCCATTAATTTTATCCAAGATAAATTCCTTGAATTTATTCTTTATTCTATATTTTGAATCTCAATTCAAACTAGTCGGGATTAGTGAACCTTACCGAAGTAATTATTTATTTTAATTTCCCCATCCCAACCTATTCATCCCATGAAGTAAAACTGGTAATACTTCATATCTAACACCACAGTGTTATCGGTAAATTCAATTACCATTTCACGTTCAAATCTAATTAAAGATTTAACTATCGCCTGGAGCAAAACTGGTGATACTCCATTTTCGATCATTTCAATCTAATTAAAGATTCATTAAAACTCCACTTAGTTTTAATCGTTAACTGGGTTAAAGAATCCGTGTCATTTAAAACACGGTTCATGATAAACCCAAAGTCACATTCATTAATTATCGGGTTAAAGAACGAGTGTTGTTTAAAACACTGTCCACGATAAACCCAAAAATCAATATCAATTCAATTCCAATTAAATATTATTTAATTGGTACACTTCATTAAATCTAAATAAAAAGATTTAATCTTTTCTCAACTGGGTTCAAGAACAGTGTTAGTGAAGACACCATTCACGACAAACCCAAATCACATTTGATATTCAATACAAGGCTCTGAATATAAAATATCCCGGCTTATATTCAATATCAAATTCTACGACTAACAAATATCGCATTGGAAATAACGATATATATATATATATATATATATATATATATATATATATATCTTTCAAATTTCCATAACAACATTTTTATAATCACGAAATCCAACATCGAAATATTCCGAAGACAATTTCGATTCAAATCCATTCCAATGCAACCATTGGAAATTTTGGTTATTTTCAAAACCATTTCAAATTCAATTTATTTATTTAAAAATAAATAGAATTATAATTCTAGTTCAAAACTAGTTCATTTCGATAAAAATCTATTTTTATCTTTTCAAATATGGAGTTTTCCATCCCAATTCTTTCTAAATCATTTCTTATGATTTTACCCAAATTATTACTATTTTTAATAATTTTATCAAGGCCCGTACAGTCGATTTCCATCAATGGCCATCGAACTGCACTTACAGAGACCTTTTTCAAATTTGATTTGGACATAATCCCAAATCCAACCGTTAGATTTTGAATTTCTAATATTCATTAGAAAGCTCTTTTCGATACGAACCCAACGGTTCCGGTTTTAGGAGAATCCGACGGTCGGATCTCCCGTAATGTCCTTTTGAAATAAATGGTCGAAATTCGCGAACTGCCGCGGCGTGGTGCGTTCTATTCAGGCCATTATATTATATATATAATATATATAATATATATAATATATACTTCGTCGATTTCTATTTAAAACGAATTATATAAATAGTTTTAAAATCGTTTCAAAAGCAATTTCAACTTTCTTTTCAATTCAAATCAAAATTGAATTCTTCTTTATAAATTCATTTTAAAATTCATTTCTATTCAATTCAAATTTCAATTCAATTTGAATTCATTTCAATTCGCTTTCAATTCAATTTGAATTCGTTTTCAATTCAATTCATTTCGAAATCGTTTTCAATTCAATTCATTTCGAAATCGTTTTCAATTCAATTCATTTCGAAATCATTTTCAATTCAATTCAATTTGAAATCGTTTTCAATTCAATTCATTTCGAAATCGTTTTCAATTCAATTCATTTCGAAATCGTTTTCAATTCAATTCATTTCGAAATCGTTATATATTCAATTCATTTCGAAATCGTTTTCAATTCAATTCATTTCGAAATGAATAAAATCGATATAAATATCGTTCACGTCAAAATGGCGTCAATCTAATCAACACGGCTTCATAAATTTCTATTTTTCAATATTCTTTTTCAAATATTTCTTTTTCAAAATAGTTGTTATTATCAAAATATTTCGTTCAACACATGACCAATCTCAATGGATGAGTACTGTCAACACATGAACTTTTATTTTATCGATAAAGATGTAAATTTTATTACTAAAATATTTCGTTCAACACATGACAAGTCTCAATGGATGAGTACTGTCAACACATGAACTTTTATTTTATAATATTCTTTATTTTTCAAATTGGAATGAGGCCCAATCAATTACCATATAAAGTTAATTATATGGATTTTCATACATTACACACATATAATAGCATTGAAAAATAATCAACCATCAACCAAAGTGCACTACACTGTATAAGCATCAAATATAGATATCTAACGCTTATAACAGCCTGTCACTCAATCGATCGACATATTTAATCAATCAGGATGAGTGAACTTCAAATTTCATCCCAACACCCGTGTGGGGTTTCAAACAGTCAAACGCATATTTTATTTGTGCAGTTGGGCGATGTGTAAAATTTATCGACCCAATCAATGTCCTTCAAATAGGTGTACATAAACAAACCGTCTGGTTTGTAAATGAATATTTATTTATTCACATTCACGTTAAAAATTATATTTTTAACGACAAAACATTTTATTCCAACATATGAACTTCTATTCAGTTCATTCTTTAAATAAAATGATATTTTTATTTTTCTAACTGATTTTAGAAAATTTCGGCGGCATGACGGCACGATACTAGAAACGGGACAAGGCCTAGCCTTATCCCCTGTCTAGTGAAGGCCCACGTCATTCACACATCAATCAAATCAATTCATTTCACCACACAATTCAATTTCAATCAAATAATCTAACTAATTTTTGCAATCAAACAAACAAGTCCATGGTCTGTGGACGATTATGTCGGGTGCTACTAAGCACCGTCTGCATCCTAGTATATATATATAACTAGAAAATGAAATTGAAAGGTGAGAAATTCTCACATATAGCTATCCAATCATCCTGACTCTTCTTTGATATAAATCTTCTTCGTTCTCGCCTTTTTGTTACTTTCGTTGTCCGCTTTCACTACATATGAAAAAAAATCGAATTTTACTTCGCTATTCAATATATGAAAATCGAATTTTTACTACTATGTTATATAGATAAAAATTATATTTTTATCACGCTATTTTCCATATAAAGATTTCGCCTTTTCTAAAATAAAGATTTCGCCTTTTCTAAAATAAAGATTTCGCCTTTTCTAAAATAAAGATTTCGCCTTTTCTAAAATAAAGATTTTACCTTTTCTAATTCAAAGGTTTTACCTTTTCTAATTCAAAGATTTTACCTTTTCTAATTCAAAGATTTTACCTTTTCTAATTCAAAGATTTCTAAATAAAAATCATTGCTTTAAAACATAAAATAAAATCAGTTTTTAAATATAACAAAAATCAGTTTTTAAATTATAACAAAATACAGTTTTTAAATTATAACCAAAATACAGTTTTTAAATTAAAACAAAATATTTAAAAACTCACCTTTTTCTAGGTCAGAAGGGGGCGGGGGTCGCTGCTACGAACGGGGACGGAGGGTGGCGGTCTGCTGGGACGCGGCGGCGAGGTCAAGGCATGGGTCCAGGGGTGCGACGGTTCATTCGAAGAAGAGGAGAGAGAGAGGAAGAAGGGGGATCGGGCGTTGGTGGCGTTGACAGGGTGGAGGCGATGGCCTGGAGGCGGGACGGGCGACGCGACTGGATGCGCGGTGGGCGGACGAGATCAGGGCGACGGGTTTCTAGGTTTTTTTTTTCTTTCTGAAATCGATTATCTATTGAAAAGTAAGGGGGGCCAGAATGATTTTAAGGAGGAGAAGGGAGAGAGGTAATTTAATTTTTTTAATTTATTTTATTTTAATTGCAAAAAGTTGACTTTTACATACGACCTCTAAACGAGGTCCACCGCCTGTCGTCCATAGCGTTTCACCCCCATTCCGAACACAATGGGATATGTATCGTAGGTTGATTCGATCATTTGAATCAGTTTCCGTTTAATTTACATTTAAATCACTATATTTAATTTTAAACGCGCATTTCAAATTACCGGGGTCACATACTAACTCTATAAATTGCAGAAAAATATTTTCTAGCTTCGTATTGACAATACGGTCTTAACAAAACTAGTTTCGTCAAATTCTGAGACCGTTGGAAAAATGGCCAATTTCCAGTCGATTAAAATCAACTGAAACTGGTCAAACGCGTTTTCCTTTTCCACGCTCACATACTGATTCGAAAAATTATGAAATTTGGAATCTAGCAATAACTTGACGTCACGGGCCCAACAAAACTGGTTTCGTCGAAATCCGAGGTCGTTTGCAAAATGTCCATTTTTAAGGGCCTGAATTCCATAGCGACTATTCAGAATTTTCAACTGGACATATCTTTTGATTCCCGCTATGAAATTTCGATTAGTCGGATTCGTTGCAAAGATATTATCAATTAGATCCTAATGTTTTTGGTTTCACTAAAATCCGGATTGTTTTGGACCCGGTACATTCAATTGAAGTTTGAAATCGAATTATCGAACTACCGCGCCATTTTCTATTCTATTTATAATTATATATAAATATTTATATTCTAACGACGACGCGTATAATATATACGTTCGAATTCTATTCAAAATAAATTCCTCGACAATATTATTTAAAATAATCTATTTTAAATATTCAAAATTCGCTAAAATTGTGAAAATAAAAATTTTAAACTGGCCCAGATTTTCGGGTTATTACAATCTCCCCCACTTAAAACTTTTCGTCCCCGAAAAGGAACAAAGTCGAAAGTGGTTTGATTAATCAATTCTACGCTCGATCTGGCTTCCATTCTCCAACTTTTTAGTTTCTGAGAATTTTCAAAATTTCAAAAATTTGGCTAACAACCTAAATTTTCGAAAAATTTCGCCATAACCTCCCCTGCACCGGGAGCATCGGGGAATTTCAAATAGCTTCCCCGGTCCTTCAGATCTCAAAAAGAAAAAGAAAAAGCCAAGCGGCTAGCCAATAGGCTCATAAAATCATCATCACCCAAACAAAACAGTAAATTATGTAGTGAACATGTACCTATTTGTCGGGCAAACAAATTTTATTCTCTGCTCTAGCCTCCTTGCTATGACCTGTTCAATGTAAGTATAGGTATATGCAAGCGAATGCGACCAATTTTCAATACAATTCAATATTTGATGCTATTAGGCTAAATGGCTAAAAATTAGCAAACAAATAAACAAACAACCCAAACATCAATCAATTAGTGAATTAGAGTTTCAAATTCATAATTTTGATACATATACAAAAATCATGTTTTTGATGCCAAATCACAACAATAGGTCCTATCTAATTTTGGTTCTCACACCAGTCAATAGGAGATATATAGATATTACATCTTCAAAACACGAACATAAATTCTGATAATGATCGATCAATCATCAGAACCATCTCCGGGTGTCTAGAATGTGATTCTATATCTATCCAGTATATTAAAATTTCAAATACACGTTTGCAAGGCGTATATGCAAAATCTTTAAACACTGGACTGTCCAAATCAATATAAACTAAATAATCAAATACGAATAATAGATTTAAATTTTCAAAACAAAATTTGTTTTCATTTTTTTAAAAAAAAAAAAACTCTTCACACTCGTTCTAGGATACTACTGATCCCATCTCTAACGAGTCATTCCATTGGATATTGCTAATCCAATTTCTGATGAATTCTTTCGTATGGTTCTAATGTGTCTTGTTCTCTAAGCTTTGTAAACCAAAGCTCTGATACCAACTGTGAAAACCCGTAACTTCCCCGTAAAGGAAAGCGTCGGATAGTTCGAGAACAAGCCACAACAGAATGCATATAAAAGAACATTTCATTGTATATTACAACAATGCATCAGATTACAAGAATATACAGAGTATAAATGAATAAATATTACATAGAAATATCAGAGATTTAAATTACATTTAAATACATAGCAGCGGAAAATAATACAATACACAACTAGAAGGAGATATACGGATACAAAGCTTTCCGGATATCGTTCCAGCTGTAAACCAGGATCCTGTGAATATAAATCTGCAAAACCAAAACTACTAGCTGCCCGTGTCAAAATAAGGGCACCCAGAGTTTAGGTTAAAACAATAAACTCCAGGTCAGTCATGTGACTGGTGTGAGAACTAAAACAGTTAATCTTTATTTTAAAGTTAGGTAAATCAAGGGACCACGCCGTATAACACGGAACGGGTTTCCTCCCAAGAATACCAGTGCATAAAACCAACAGCGCAATGCTAAATAAAGAAAAATGAAGCTGTTATAAGGCCCAGGTCCCATCACACAATGCAACGCAGCCGAGGATAGGGTTTTCCCTTATAACAGCCAAAGAATGCTTGATACGGTTAAAACAAATCGTTTGATACTATTATAAGTGCATAGTGTGTAAAACAACTTCAAATCATAAGTATCAATCATAGGCGGCATGGGTACCATATATCATGTCACCATATATAGGTTTACAAATAAAACCGCAAAGTCACGTATTTGGAAATTGGATTTCCATCTATGAACCGAGGCCAGGGATCGTCCTCAACCGATTCGAGACAATCTAGCCCATGTCTCCGGAACAGCCGCAACTGCCCCTTGGAGCGACAGGGCCGGTCCACCGATGTGGATTATAGTGCCTGAACAATACGTTCCTCCGCCCTTTGGGGCGTAAATGAGCCAACTAAATGACTCCATCGGTTCGAGAACGACCGATCAATCCGAGGCGCCTCGCAACAGCAACAACCACATAAGTCAAACTCGTCAGGGCGTGTAAAACCACTGACGCCACTTCTAGCTAGAAAGAAACGCATGTCCTCCCTGAGGTCCTCTCCCGTTTTTGGTTCATACCGGGTGTGAAACTCGCGAAGCAAACGTTACTCAAAGCTACGCCATAAAGGCCTTGCTTTGATCATCACCCCAAGACTTTGCTTTTCAACAGAAGCCTCGATCAATTGCCACTTAGGCATGCCACACAGGCAATTCACTCCATGTGTTTGATATCCATCAATATATAACCCCTGAGCTCGTAGTTCTCAGAGAAGGGCGTTAAGCAAGAGAATAAATTCTCCGCTGCCAAACAGATATATATTTAATAGAGATCAATCACATGGACTGAAATCCAATGTCAGACACACAGTCCATTTACAAGTCCGTTCTGGGGCTAAACGAAACCGGAGGCACCTAGTACCCCGCATATCCATCGATCTCCAAGTACGTCTGGACGATCACTAACTGTTTCCATCTTCTTGGGTGTACAGCCCAATCAAGATCATCAGTAATTACCCAAACGACGTGAAGACTTCTGGTCTTCGACCACCGTCTTCATCTTCGACTTATCGTCGTATCAGTTATTCAGAATGGGATAAACCCGGTCTTTCCGAATAACTCGCGTATATTTTAAATAAGTGTTACACAAACACAACATACGCCTCATTCCAATTCATTAGTCACTAACCGTAAATTAATCAAGAGAATAATTCCCCAAATATTAACCCTGAAGGGCGAAACCAACATCAGATCAATATTCAGAAAACCATTCTGCTTGGCTAACCGACAGTTAGTTTCTAAATTTCACATTCATAGGGAAAGGTTCCCATTAATTTTATCCAAGATAAATTCCTTGAATTTATTCTTTATTCTATATTTTGAATCTCAATTCAAACTAGTCGGGATTAGTGAACCTTACCGAAGTAATTATTTATTTTAATTTCCCCATCCCAACCTATTCATCCCATGAAGTAAAACTGGTAATACTTCATATCTAACACCACAGTGTTATCGGTAAATTCAATTACCATTTCACGTTCAAATCTAATTAAAGATTTAACTATCGTCTGGAGCAAAACTGGTGATACTCCATTTTCGATCATTTCAATCTAATTAAAGATTCATTAAAACTCCACTTAGTTTTAATCGTTAACTGGGTTAAAGAATCCGTGTCATTTAAAACACGGTTCACGATAAACCCAAAGTCACATTCATTAATTATCGGGTTAAAGAACGAGTGTTGTTTAAAACACTGTCCACGATAAACCCAAAAATCAATATCAATTCAATTCCAATTAAATATTAATTAATTGGTACACTTCATTAAATCTAAATAAAAAGATTTAATCTTTTCTCAACTGGGTTCAAGAACAGTGTTAGTGAAGACACCATTCACGACAAACCCAAATCACATTTGATATTCAATACAAGGCTCTGAATAGAAAATATCCCGGCTTATATTCAATATCAAATTCTACGACTAACAAATATCGCATTGGAATTAATGATATATATATATATATATATATATATCTTTCAAATTTCCATAACAACTTTTGTATAATCATGAAATCCAACATCGAAATATTCCGAAGACAATTCCGATTCAAATCCATTCCAATGCAACCATTGGAAATTTTGGTTATTTTCAAAACCATTTCAAATTCAATTTATTTATTTAAAAATAAATAGAATTATAATTCTAGTTCAAAACTAGTTCATTTCGATAAAAATCTATTTTTATCCTTTCAAATATGGAGTTTTTCATCCCAATTCTTTCTAAATCATTTCTTATGATTTTACCCAAATTATTACTATTTTTAATAATTTTATCAAGGCCCGTACAGTCGATTTCCATCAATGGCCATCGAACTGCACTTACAGTGATCTTTTTCAAATTTGATTTGGACATAATCCCAAATCCAACCGTTAGATTTTGAATTTATAATATTCGTTAGAAAGCTCTTTTCGATACGAACCCAACGGTTCCGGTTTTAGGAGAATCCGACGGTCGGATCTCCCGTAATGTCCGTTTGAAATAAATGGTCGAAATTCGCGAACTTCCGCGGCGCGGCGCGTTCTATTCAGGCCATTATATTATATATATAATATATATAATATATACTTCGTCGATTTCTATTTAAAACGAATTATATAAAAGTTTTAAAATCGTTTCGAAAGCAATTTCAACTTTCTTTTCAATTCAAATCAAAATTGAATTCTTCTTTATAAATTCGTTTTAAAATTCATTTCTATTCAATTCAAATTTCAATTCAATTTGAATTCATTTCAATTCGCTTTCAATTTAATTTGAAATCGTTTTCAATTCAATTCATTTCGAAATCGTTTTCAATTCAATTCATTTCGAAATCGTTTTCAATTCAATTCATTTCGAAATCGTTTTCAATTCAATTCATTTCGAAATCGTTATAATTTCAATTCATTTCGAAATCGTTTTCAATTCAATTCATTTCGAAATGAATAAAATCGATATAAATATCGTTCACGTCAAAATAGCGTCAATCTAATCAACACGGCTTCATAAATTTCTATTTTTCAATATTCTTTTTCAAATATTTCTTTTTCAAAATAGTTGTTATTATCAAAATATTTCGTTCAACACATGACCAATCTCAATGGATGAGTACTGTCAACACATGAACTTTTATTTTATCGATAAAGATGTAAATTTTATTACTAAAATATTTCGTTCAACACATGACCAGTCTCAATGGATGAGTACTGTCAACACATGAACTTTTATTTTATAATATTCTTTATTTTTCAAATTGGAATGAGGCCCAATCAATCACCATATAAAGTTAATTATATGGATTTTCATACATTACACACATATAATAGCATTGAAAAATAATCAACCATCAACCAAAGTGCACTACACTGTATAAGCATCAAATATAGATATCTAACGCTTATAACAGCCTGTCAATCAATCGATCGACATATTTAGTCAATCAGGATGAGTGAACTTCAAATTTCATCCCAACACCCGTGTGGGTGTTCAAACAGTCAAACGCATATTTTATTTATGCAGTTGGGCGATGTGTAAAATTTATCGACCCAATCAATGTCCTTCAAATAGGTGTACATAAACAAACCGTCTGGTTTGTAAATGAATATTTATTTATTCACATTCACGTTAAAATTTATATTTTTAACGACAAAACATTTTATTCCAACATATGAACTTCTATTCAGTTCATTCTTTAAATAAAATGATATTTTTATTTTTCTAACTTATTTTAGAAAATTTCGGCGGTATGACGGCACGATACTAGAATCGTGACAAGGCCTTGCCTTATCCCCGGTCTAGTGAAGGCCCACGCCATTCATACTACAATCAAATCAATTCATTTCACCACACAATTCAATTTCAATCAAATAATCTAACTAATTTTTGCAATCAAACAAACAAGTCCATGGTCTGTGGACGATTGTGTCGGGTGCTACTAAGCACCGTCTGCATCCTAGTATATATATATAACTAGAAAATGAAATTGAAAGGTGAGAAATTCTCACATATAGCTATCCAATCATCCTGACTCTTCTTTGATATAAATCTTCTTCGTTCTCGCCTTTTTGTTACTTTCGTTGTCCGCTTTCACTACATATGAAAAAAAATCGAATTTTACTTCGCTATTCAATATATGAAAATCGAATTTTTACTACTGTGTTATATAGATAAAAATTATATTTTTATCACGCTATTTTCCATATAAAGATTTCGCCTTTTCTAAAATAAAGATTTCGCCTTTTCTAAAATAAAGATTTAGCCTTTTCTAATATAAAGATTTCGCCTTTTCTAAAATAAGATTTTACCTTTTCTAATTCAAAGGTTTTACCTTTTCTAATTCAAAGATTTTACCTTTTCTAATTCAAAGATTTTACCTTTTCTAATTCAAAGATTTCTAAATAAAAATCATTGCTTTAAAACATAAAATAAAATCAGTTTTTAAATATAACAAAAATCAGTTTTTAAATTATAACAAAATACAGTTTTTAAATTATAACCAAAATACAGTTTTTAAATTAAAACAAAATATTTAAAAACTCACCTTTTTCTAGGTCAGAAGGGGGCGGGGGTCGCTGCTACAAACGGGGACGGAGGGTGGCGGTCTGCTGGGACGCGGCGGCGAGGTCAAGGCATGGGTCCAGGGGAGCGGCGGTTCATTCGAAGAAGAGGAGAGAGAGGAAGAAGGGGGATCGGGCGTTGGTGGCGTTGACTGGGCGGAGGCGATGGCCTGGAGGTGGGATGGGCGACGCGACTGGATGCGCGGTGGGCGGACGAGATCAGGGCGACGGGTTTCTAGGTTTTTTTTTCTTTCTGAAATCGATTATCTGTTGAAAAGTAAGGGGGGCCAGCACGATTTTAAGGAGGAGAAGGGAGAGAGGTAATTTAATTTTTTTAATTTATTTTATTTTAATTGCAAAAAGTTGACTTTTACATACGACCTCTAAATGAGGTCCACCGCCTGTCGTCCATAGCGTTTCACCCCCATTCCGAACACAATGGGATATGTATCGTAGGTTGATTCGATCATTTGAATCAGTTTCCGTTTAATTTACATTTAAATCACTATATTGAATTTTAAACGCGCATTTCAAATTACCGGGGTCACATACTAACTCTATAAATTGCAGAAAAATATTTTCTAGCTTCGTATTGACAATACGGTCTTAACAAAACTAGTTTCGTCAAATTCTGAGACCGTTGGAAAAATGGCCAATTTCCAGTCGATTAAAATCAACTAAAACTGGTCAAACGCGTTTTCCTTTGCCACGCTCACATACTGATTCGAAAAATTATGAAATTTCGAATCTAGCAATAACTTGACGTCACGGACCCAACAAAACTGGTTTCGTCGAAATCCGAGGTCGTTTGCAAAATGTCCATTTTTAAGGGCCTGAATTCCATATCGACTATTCAGAATTTTCAACTGGACATATCTTTTGATTCCCGCTATGAAATTTCGATTAGTCGGATTCGTTGCAAAGATATTATCAATTAGATCCTAATGTTTTTGGTTTCACTAAAATCCGGATTGTTTTGCACCCGGTACATTCAATTGAAGTTTGAAATCGAATTATCGAACTAACACGCCATTTTCAATTCTATTTATAATTATATATAAATATTTATATTCTAACGACGACGCGTATAATATATACATTCGAATTCTATTCAAAATAAATTCCTCGACAATATTATTTAAAATAATCTATTTTAAATATTCAAAATTCGCTAAAATTGTCAAAATAAAAATTTTAAACTGGCCCAGATTTTCGGGTTATTACAATCACCCCCACTTAAAACTTTTCGTCCCTTAAAAGGAACAAAGTCGAAAGTGGTTTGATTAATCAATTCTACGCTCGATCTGGCTTCCATTCTCCAACTTTTTAGTTTCTGAGAATTTTCAAAATTTCAAAAATTTGGCTAACACCCTAAATTTTCGAAAAATTTCGCCATAACCTCCCCTGCACCGGGAGCATCGGGGAATTTCAAATAGCTTCCCCGGTCCTTCAGATCTCAAAAAGAAAAAGAAAAAGCCAAGCGGCTAGCCAATAGGATCATAAAATCATCATCACCCAAACAAAACAGTAAATTATGTAGTAAACATGTACCTATTTGTCGGGCAAACAAATTTTATTCTCTGCTCTAGCCTCCTTGCTATGACCTGTTCAATGTAAGTATAGGTATATGCAAGCGAATGCGACCAATTTTCAATACAATTCAATATTTGATGCTATTAGGCTAAATGGCTAAAAATTAGCAAACAAATAAACAAACAACCCAAACATCAATCAATTAGTGAATTAGAGTTTCAAATTCATAATTTTGATACATATACAAAAATCATGTTTTTGATGCCAAATCACAACAATAGGTCCTATCTAATTTTGGTTCTCACACCAGTCAATAGGAGATATATAGATATTACATCTTCAAAACACGAACATAAATTCTGATAATGATCGATCAATCATCAGAACCATCTCCGGGTGTCTAGAATGTGATTCTATATCTATCCAGTATATTAAAATTTCAAATACACGTTTGCAAGGCGTATATGCAAAATCTTTATACACTGGACTGTCCAAATCAATATAAACTAAATAATCAAATACGAATAATTGATTTAAATTTTCAAAACAAAATTTGTTTTCATTTTTTTTTTTTAAAAAAAATACTCTTCACACTCGTTCTAGGATACTACTGATCCCATCTCTAACGAGTCATTCCATTGGATATTGCTAATCCAATTTCTGATGAATTCTTTCGTATGGTTCTAATGTGTCTTGTTCTCTAAGCTTTGTAAACCAAAGCTCTGATACCAACTGTGAAAACCCGTAACTTCCCCGTAAAGGAAAGCGTCGGATAGTTCGAGAACAAGCCACAACAGAACGCATATAAAAGAACATTTCATTGTATATTACAACAATGCATCAGATTACAAGAATATACAGAGTATAAATGAACAAATATTACACAGAAATATCAGAGATTTAAATTACATTTAAATACAAAGCAGCGGAAAATAATACAATACACAACTAGAAGGAGATATACGGATACAAAGCTTTCCGGATTTCGTTCCAGCTGTAAACCAGGATCCTGTGAATATAAATCTGCAAAACCAAAACTACTAGCTGCCCGTGTCAAAATAAGGGCACCCAGAGTTTAGGTTAAAACAATAAACTCTAGGTCATTCATGTGACTGGTGTGATAAATAAAACAGTTAATCTTTATTTTAAAGTTAGGTAAATCAAGGGACCACGCCTTATAACACGGAACGGGTTTCCTCCCAAGAATACCAGTGCATAAAACCAACAGCGCAATGCTAAATAAAGAAAAATGAAGCTGTTATAAGACCCAGGTCCCATCACACAATGCAACGCAGCCGAGGATACGGTTTTCCCTTATAACAGCCAAAGAATGCTTGATACGGTTAAAACAAATCGTTTGATACTATTATAAGTGCATAGTGTGTAAAACAACTTCAAATCATAAGTATCAATCATAGGCGGCATGGGTACCATATATCATGTCGCCATATATAGGTTTACAAATATAACCGCAAAGTCACGTATTTGGAAATTGGATTTCCATCTATGAACCGAGGCCAGGGATCATCCTCAACCGATTCGAGACAATCTAGCCCATGTCTCCGGAACAGCCGCAACTGCCCCTTGGAGCGACAGGGCCGGTCCACCGATGTGGATTATAGTGCCTGAACAATACGTTCCTCCGCCCTTTGGGGCGTAAATGAGCCAACTAAATGACTCCATCGGTTCGAGAACGACCGATCAATCCGAGGCGCCTCGCAACAGCAACAACCACATAAGTCAAACTCGTCAGGGCGTGTAAAACCACTGACGCCACTTCTAGCTAGAAAGAAACGCATGTCCTCCCTGAGGTCCTCTCCCGTTTTTGGTTCATACCTGGTGTGAAACTCGCGAAGCAAACGTTACTCAAAGCTACGCCACAAAGGCCTTGCTTTGATCATCACCCCAAGACTTTGCTTTTCAATAGAAGCCTCGATCAATTGCCACTTAGGCATGCCACACAGGCAATTCACTCCATGTGTTTGATATCCATCAATATATAACCCCTGAGCTCGTACGTCTCAGAGAAGGGCGTTAAGCAAGAGAATAAATTCTCCGCCGCCAAACAGATATATATTTAATAGAGATCAATCACACGGACTGAAATCCAATGTCAGACACACAGTCCATTTACAAGTCCGTTCTGGGGCTGAACGAAACCGGAGGCACCTAGTACCCCGCATATCCATCGATCTCCAAGTACGTCTGGACGATCACTAACTGTTTCCATCTTCTTGGGTGTACAGCCCAATCAAGATCATCAGTAATTACCCAAACGACGTGAAGACTTCTGGTCTTCGACCACCGTCTTCATCTTCGACTTATCGTCGTATCAGTTATTCAGAATGGGATAAACCCGGTCTTTCCGAATAACTCGCGTATATTTTAAATAAGTGTTACACAAACACAACATACGCCTCATTCCAATTCATTAGTCACTAACCGTAAATTAATCAAGAGAATAATTCCCCAAATATTAACCCCGAAGGCCAAAACCAACATCAGATCAATATTCAGAAAACCATTCTTCTTGGCTAACCGACAGTTAGTTTCTAAATTTCACATTCATAGGGAAAGGTTCCCATTAATTTTATCCAAGATAAATTCCTTGAATTTATTCTTTATTCTATATTTTGAATCTCAATTCAAACTAGTCGGGATTAGTGAACCTTACCGAAGTAATTATTTATTTTAATTTCCCCATCCCAACCTATTCATCCCATGAAGTAAAACTGGTAATACTTCATATCTAACACCACAGTGTTATCGGTAAATTCAATTACCATTTCACGTTCAAATCTAATTAAAGATTTAACTATCATCTGGAGCAAAACTGGTGATACTCCATTTTCGATCATTTCAATCTAATTAAAGATTCATTAAAACTCCACTTAGTTTTAATCGTTAACTGGGTTAAAGAATCCGTGTCATTTAAAACACGGTTCACGATAAACCCAAAGTCACATTCATTAATTATCGGGTTAAAGAACGAGTGTTGTTTAAAACACTGTCCACGATAAACCCAAAAATCAATATCAATTCAATTCCAATTAAATATTATTTAATTGGTACACTTCATTCAATCTAAATAAAAAGATTTAATCTTTTCTCAACTGGGTTCAAGAACAGTGTTAGTGAAGACACCATTCACGACAAACCCAAATCACATTTGATATTCAATACAAGGCTCTGAATAGAAAATATCCCGGCTTATATTCAATATCAAATTCTACGACTAACAAATATCGCATTGGAATTAACGATATATATATATATATATATATCTTTCAAATTTCCATAACAACATTTGTATAATCACGAAATCCAACATCGAAATATTCCGAAGACAATTTCGATTCAAATCCATTCCAATGCAACCATTGGAAATTTTGGTTATTTTCAAAACCATTTCAAATTCAATTTATTTATTTAAAAATAAATAGAATTATAATTCTAGTTCAAAACTAGTTCATTTCGATAAAAATCTATTTTTATCTTTTCAAATATGGAGTTTTTCATCCCAATTCTTTCTAAATCATTTCTTATGATTTTACCCAAATTATTACTATTTTTAATAATTTTATCAAGGCCCGTACAGTCGATTTCCATCAATGGCCATCGAACTGCACTTACAGCAACCTTTTTCAAATTTGATTTGGACATAATCCCAAATCCATCCGTTAGATTTTGAATTTCTAATATTCGTTAGAAAGCTCTTTTCGATACGAACCCAACGGTTCCGGTTTTAGGACAATCCGACGGTCGGATCTCCCGTAATGTCCGTTTGAAATAAATGGTCGAAATTCGCGAACTGCCGCGGCGTGGTGCGTTCTATTCAGGCCATTATATTATATATATAATATATATAATATATATAATATATACTTCGTCGATTTCTATTTAAAACGAATTATATAAATAGTTTTAAAATCGTTTCAAAAGCAATTTCAACTTTCTTTTCAATTCAAATCAAAATTGAATTCTTCTTTATAAATTCGTTTTAAAATTCATTTCTATTCAATTCAAATTTCAATTCAATTTGAATTCATTTCAATTCGCTTTCAATTCAATTTGAATTCGTTTTCAATTCAATTCATTTCGAAATCGTTTTCAATTCAATTCATTTCGAAATCGTTTTCAGTTCAATTCATTTCGAAATCGTTTTCAATTCAATTCATTTCGAAATCGTTTTCAATTCAATTCATTTCGAAATCGTTTTCAATTCAATTCATTTCGAAATCGTTTTCAATTCATTTCGAAATCGTTATATATTCAATTCATTTCGAAATCGTTTTCAATTCAATTCATTTCGAAATGAATAAAATCGATATAAATATCGTTCACATCAAAATGGCGTCAATCTAATCAACACGGCTTCATGAATTTCTATTTTTCAATATTCTTTTTCAAATATTTCTTTTTCAAAATAGTTGTTATTATCAAAATATTTCGTTCAACACATGACCAATCTCAATGGATGAGTACTGTCAACACATGAACTTTTATTTTATCGATAAAGATGTAAATTTTATTACTAAAATATTTCGTTCAACACATGACCAGTCTCAATGGATGAGTACTGTCAACACATGAACTTTTATTTTATAATATTCTTTATTTTTCAAATTGGAATGAGGCCCAATCAATTACCATATAAAGTTAATTATATGGATTTTCATACATTACACACATATAATAGCATTGAAAAATAATCAACCATCAACCAAAGTGCACTACACTGTATAAGCATCAAATATAGATATCTAACGCTTATAACAGCCTGTCAATCAATCGATCGACATATTTAATCAATCATGATGAGTGAACTTCAAATTTCATCCCAACACCCGTGTGGGGTTTCAAACAGTCAAACGCATATTTTATTTGTGCAGTTGGGCGATGTGTAAAATTTATCGACCCAATCAATGTCCTTCAAATAGGTGTACATAAACAAACCGTCTGGTTTGTAAATGAATATTTATTTATTCACATTCACGTTAAAAATTATATTTTTAACGACAAAACATTTTATTCCAACATATGAACTTCTGTTCAGTTCATTCTTTAAATAAAATGATATTTTTATTTTTCTAACTTATTTTAGAAAATTTCGGCGGCATGACGGCACGATACTAGAAACGGGACAAAGCCTAGCCTTATCCCCGGTCTAGTGAAGGCCCACGCCATTCACACATCAATCAAATCAATTCATTTCACCACACAATTCAATTTCAATCAAATAATCTAACTAATTTTTGCAATCAAACAAACAAGTCCATGGTCTGTGGACGATTGTGTCGGGTGCTACTAAGCACCGTCTGCATCCTAGTATATATATATAACTAGAAAATGAAATTGAAAGGTGAGAAATTCTCACATATAGCTATCCAATCATCCTGACTCTTCTTTGATATAAATCTTCTTCGTTCTCGCCTTTTTGTTACTTTCGTTGTCCGCTTTCACTACATAGAAAAAAAATCGAATTTTACTTCGCTATTCAATACATGAAAATCGAATTTTTACTACTATGTTATATAGATAAAAATTATATTTTTATCACGCTATTTTCCATATAAAGATTTCGCCTTTTCTGAAATAAAGATTTCGCCTTTTCTAAAATAAAGATTTCGCCTTTTCTAAAATAAAGATTTCGCCTTTTCTAATATAAAGATTTCGCCTTTTCTAAAATAAAGATTTTACCTTTTCTAATTCAAAGGTTTTACCTTTTCTAATTCAAAGATTTTACCTTTTCTAATTCAAAGATTTTACCTTTTCTAATTCAAAGATTTCTAAATAAAAATCATTGCTTTAAAACATAAAATAAAATCAGTTTTTAAATATAACAAAAATCAGTTTTTAAATTATAACAAAATACAGTTTTTAAATTATAACCAAAATACAGTTTTTAAATTAAAACAAAATATTTAAAAACTCACCTTTTTCTAGGTCAGAAGGTAGCGGGGGTCGCTGCTACGAACGGGGACGGAGGGTGGCGGTCTGCTGGGACGCGGCGGCGAGGTCAAGGCATGGGTCCAGGGGTGCAGCGGTTCATTCGAAGAAGAGGAGAGAGAGGAAGAAGGGGGATCGGGCGTTGGTGGCGTTGACTGGGCGGAGGCGATGGCCTGGAGGCGGGATGGGCAACGCGACTGGATGCGCGGTGGGCGGACGAGATCAGGGCGACGGGTTTCTAGGTTTTTTATTTTTTTTTCTTTCTGAAATCGATTATCTGTTGAAAAGTAAGGGGGGGGCAGAACGATTTTAAGGAGGAGAAGGGAGAGAGGTAATTTAATTTTTTTAATTTATTTTATTTTAATTGCAAAAAGTTGACTTTTACATACGACCTCTAAACGAGGTCCACCGCCTGTCGGCCATAGCGTTTCACCCCCATTCCGAACACAATGGGATATGTATCGTAGGTTGATTCGATCATTTGATTCAGTTTCCGTTTAATTTACATTTAAATCACTATATTGAATTTAAAACGCGCATTTCAAATTACCGGGGTCACATACTAACTCTATAAATTGCAGAAAAATATTTTCTAGCTTCGTATTGACGATACGGTCTTAACAAAACTAGTTTCGTCAAATTCTGAGATCGTTGGAAAAATGGCCAATTTCCAGTCGATTAAAATCAACTAAAACTAGTCAAATGCGTTTTCCTTTGCCACGCTCACATACTGATTCGAAAAATTATGAAATTTGGAATCTAGCAATAACTTGACGTCACGGACCCAACAAAACTGGTTTCGTCGAAATCCGAGGTCGTTTGCAAAATGTCCATTTTTAAGGTCCTGAATTCCATAGCGACTATTCAGAATTTTCAACTGGACATATCTTTTGATTCCCGCTATGAAATTTGGATTAGTCGGATTCGTTGCAAAGATATTATCAATTAGATCCTAATGTTTTCGGTTTCACTAAAATCCGAATTGCTTTGCACCCGGTACATTCAATTGAAGTTTGAAATCGAATTATCGAACTACCACGCCATTTTCAATTCTATTTATAATTATATATAAATATTTATATTCTAACGACGACGCGTATAATATATACGTTCGAATTCTATTCAAAATAAATTCCTCGACAATATTATTTAAAATAATCTATTTTAAATATTCAAAATTCGCTAAAATTGTCAAAATAAAAATTTTAAACTGGCCCAGATTTTCGGGTTATTACAAAACATTCAAACTCAAATCAATTCGATGAACAAAGCTTCAACAATGGTTCAAACAATAAATCAACATTACTACAACGTTCTATGACAACTTCAGTTCATAATTCGTTAGCCATGCCCTGTAAGTTCTAGTTATTTTCAGCTTAAAATATTTAAATATAATTTGGGCATGTGATGAAGTGAAATTGGATTTAAGCATGTTTATCGATCTATTTCTGTTGCTTCTGGAATCTTGAGGTTTGGGACTTTTCTATTTTACTTCTCATGTCAAGCATATGACCTATTCAGTTGTTGTAAATCATTTTTTCTTGATTCATGTTGATATTATTATCAAGATCTATCTTTTATGCCTGAGATGACGCTTTTATGCCAGTTTTATCTCTGTAATTATTGTTATACAAGTTCTACCTTCCCCTATTTATTTTTCTTTTGATGAACCTACGTCAATTTCGGACCTAGGCATAAACTACGATATACGTGCGATTGTATACGGGGGAAATATTGGAATATTGCCTAGTGGAATATATGTGTTTGGTGGAATTGATGGCATAACATAAAAATTGGATATTTGGGTATTAATACCATTAACATGAAATTGGATATTTGGGTATTGTCAATATAATTGAAATTGCAAGTTTGGGCATACATGATTTGGCATGTAAATTAAATCACGAGTTTGGGAATATGTAAATTAAATCAAAAGATTGGGCTTATGATTAGGCATATGTAGAATTGGGAATTTGAACATGAAAGCAATCGAAAACTTGATAGTTGGCATAAACATGTATTATGAACTTGGGCAACTGACATTTACTGTAATAAAAAGATTATAGTTTGGGATAACTACATCATGAATCATGATTTGGGCTTATTGGGTATGAAACTTGAGACATGTAATTTTGGCTAGAACTTGATACAGTAAAATGGCATAAAAATTGGCATACATGTAAAACGGCTTAAATTGAACATATGTAAATTTGGTACGAATTGGGCATATATAAAATTTACATGTAATCTAGAACTTGGGCATATGTTAATTATGTAAAATTTGGAGTTGAAACATATAAGATAATTTATGACTTAGTAGAGGTTTAATATGAACGCGCTTAAGTTGGGTTTTGGGTAATTGGCATGTATTGTAAATAAAAGGCTATAACTTGGCATAACCGTATGGTGAATTATGATAATAATTTGGGTACACGTTTCGGGGCAAAAACGTGAATCATGAACATTTATATATGTTAAACACATGAACTGATATTGGGGTTTTGGGTGGAATACGACCATTAATGAAACTTTGACACGAGGTTAGACTCGGTTTGTGGTGTAAATCTGCCAGGAACCGCCCGGCAAATCCAGTAGCCACAAAGTGTCAGTCTAATGTGAGAGGTCGAAGGCCAAATTGTAGGCGTAACGGTTTATGACACGAGGTTAGACCCAGTTTGTTGTGTAAATCTGCCCAGAACCGCCCGGCAAATCCAGTGACCACAAAATGCACAGTCTAATGTGAGAGGTCATGATTCGTTCATCATAATGAATGAATTAAGGAATACTAACCATAATAAGATGTGGGTATGTTTAGAGGGTTAGGTGGGATGGCATGGAAATTTGACATGTAAATGTGGACCTAACCGGTATGAGTTAAGAACATGTAAAATTTATAAATGTGGGCTTAACCAACATAACTGTTAATCAGACCAATGGGTAGGTTAAGTAATATGACTAGACTAATGACACTTAACCAATTTGACACGATTATTTGATAGGGTTAAGTCATGAACCGCTTGAATATACTTAAGCAATTTGACATGATTATTTGATAGGGTTAAGTCATGAACCACTTGAATATACTTAACCAATTTGACACGATTATTTGATAGGGTTAAGTCATGAACCGCTTGAATATACTTAACCAATTTGACACGATGATTTGATAGGGTTAAGTCATTAACCGCTTGAATATACTTAACCAATTTGACACGATTATTTGTAACAACCCGAAAATCTGGGCCAGTTTGAAATTTTTATTTTGGCAATTTTAGCGAATTTTGATTATTTAAAATGAATTATTTTAAATAATAGCGACGAGAAATTTATTTTGAATATATTCGAACGTATATATTTATACGCGTCGTCGTTAGAATATATAAATATTTATATATAATTATAAATAGAATTGAAAATGGCGCGGTAGTTCGAAAATTCGATTTCTAATTTCAAATGAATATACAGAATTCAATATAAGTCAGAATTGAACGAAACAAGAAATATTTGAATCTGTATAACTATATCTTTGTAACGAAGTTAACAAACTGAGATTTCATCTTAGAAATGATAAGATATGTCCAGTTTAAAATTAGAAATAGTCGCTGTGGAATTTATATATATTTTTATATATATATAAGGCCCTTAAAAATGGACATTTTGCAAATGACCTCGGATTTCGACGAAACCAGTTTTGTTGGATCCGCAGTGTCGAATTATTGCTAGGTTTCAAATTTCATAATTTTTTGAATCAATATGTGAGCGTGGCAAAGGAAAACGCGTTTGACCGGTTTCAGTTGATTTTAATCGACTGGAAATTGGCCATTTTTCATACGGTCTCAGAATTCGACGAAACTAGTTTTGTTAGGACCGTATCGTCAATACGAAACTAGAAAATATTTTTCTGGAATTTTTCTAGTTAGTATGTGACCCCGGTAATTTGAAATGTACGTTTAAAATTCAATATAATGATTTAAATTGTAAATCTCAACGGAAACTGATTGTAACGATCAAACCAGCTTGCGATACATATCCCATTATGTTCGGAATGGGGGTAAAACGCTATGGACGACAGGCGGTGGGCCTCGTTTCGAGGTCATAAGTAAAAGTCAACCCTTTGACAAAAATTTAATAATTAAATAATTAAATAAATAAATATAACAAACCCACCTTTCCCCTTTTCTCTTCTGTTGGCCCCCCCGAATCAGTTATTCATAAAACGAAAAAAAAAAAAAAAAAAGAGAAAACCCTAATCTAAATCGCTGCCGCCCCCTGACCTGGAAGCCACCGCCGACAGTCGAAGAAGCAGCGCCCCCGAAGCCTCGCGACCACCTCCCTCCAGACGCCGCCAACATCGAATCGAAGCAACCCCCGAAGCCTCATCGCGACATCACCGAGCGCCTCCACCCCACGAGCCACCGCCGACTCCTCCTCCTCCCATTCGAACTCGGTGAGCATTTTATTTTATTTTGTTTTGTTTTGTTCTATTTTGTTTTACAGTGAATTAAAGAAAAAAAACTGTTTTTTTATATATGATTTAAAAACTGATTTTTGTTTTAAGTTTTTAAAACAGAATTTTTAAAAGAAGTAAGTTATAAAAACTGCATTTTTAAGAAGATTTAAAAACTGTTTTTAAAAGAAATTAAAAACTGTTTTGAAAAGAATAAAACTGTTTTTTTAAAAAGTTTTAAAACTGTTTTTTTAAGGATGTAAAAACAGAAATTTAAAAAGAAAAACTGATTTTTTAAAAAGAGATTTAAAAACTGTTTTTAAAAGAAATCAAAAACTGATTTGAAATAAAGAAAAAACTGCATTTTGAAAAACTGCATTTTTAAAAGAGTTAAAACTGCATTTTGAAAAACTGCATTTTTAAAAGAATAAAAAAGGAAAAACTGCATTTTTAAAAGAATAAAAAAGAAAAAAACTGCATTTTTATAAAAGAGTTTTAAAAACTGTTTTGAAAAATAATTTAAAAACTGTTTTGAAAAGAAAATAAAAACTGGTTTGAAAAGGAAAAGGAAATGATTTTTATTTTTAACTTTGAAATAAGAAAAAGGTTTGATCTTTTAATAGAAAAATTTTGAACTTGAAAATAAAGATCATATTTTTAAAAACAGAAAAGATTGGAATTTTTGTTAAGTAGAAGTAGTAAGGTATGATTCTTATATTTTTAAAGCAATAAAAATATAATTGTTACATCATAAGAATAATAAAAATATAATCTTTATATTTAATAGCGAAGTCAAAATGCAATCTTTATATATTGAATAACATAGTAAAAATTCGATTTTTACCTATGTAGAAGATGCAGTCAACGAAAGCAACAAGAAGGCGAAATAGGCGAAGGTTTCTATTAAGAAAAATCGTGTTATTGGAAAGCTATTGGTGAGAATTTCTCACCTTTCAATTCTTTTTCTAGTTATATATATATACTAGGATGCAGACGGTGCTTAGTAGCACCCGACACAATCGTCCACAGACCATGGACTTGTTTGTTTGGTTGCATAGATTAGTTGAATTATTTGTTTGAATTGAATTGTTGGGTGAGATGAAATTGATTTGATTGATGTGTGAATGGCGTGGGCCTTCACTAGACCGGGGATAAGGCGAGGCCTTGTCCCGTTTCTAGTATCGTGCCGTTATGCCGCCGAAATTTTCTAAAATATGTTAGAAAATAAAAATATCATTTTATTGTGTAAATGAATTGAATAGAAATTCATAGGTTGAAATAAAATGTTTTATCGTTAAAAATATAATTTTTAACGTGAATGTGAATAAATAAATATTCATTTACAAACCAGACGGTTTGTTTATGTACACTTATTTGAATGACATTGATTGGGACGATAAATTTTACACATCGCCCAACTGCACAAATAAAATCTTTGTTTGATTGTTTGAAACCCCACACGGGTGTTAGGATGAAATCTGAAGTTCACTCATCCTGATTGATTAAATATGTCGATCGATTGATTGACAGGCTGTTATAAGCGTTGAATATCTATATTTGATGCTTATACAGTGTAGTGCACTTTGGTTGATGGTTGATTATTTTCAATGCTATTATATACATGTGTTGTATGAAAATCCATATAATTAACTTTATATGGTAATTGATTGGGCCTCATTCCAATTTGAAAAATAAAGAATATTATAAAATAAAAAGTTCATGTGTTGACAGTACTCATTCATTGAGATTGGTCATGTGTTGAACGAAATATTTTAATATTAAAAATTTACATTTTATCGATATAAAATAAAAAGTTCATGTGTTGACAGTACTCATTCATTGAGATTGGTCATGTGTTGAACGAAATATTTTGATAATAACAACTATTTTGAAAAAGAAATATTTGAAATAGAATATTTGAAAATAGAAATTTATGAAGCCGTGTTGATTAGATTGACGCCATTTTGACGTGAACGATATTTATATCGATTTTAAACGATTTCGAAATGAATTGAATTGAAAACGATTTCGAAATGAATTGAATTGAAAACGATTTCGAAATGAAATGAATTGAAAACGATTTCGAAATGAATTGAATTGAAAACGATTTCGAAATGAATTGAATTGAAAACGATTTCGAAAAGAAATGAATTGAAAACGATTTCGAAATGAATTGAATTGAAAACAATTTCGAAATGAAATGAATTGAAAACGATTTCAAAATGAATTGAATTGAAAACGATTTCGAAATGAATTGAATTGAAAACGATTTCAAAATGAATTGAATTGAAAACGAATTCAAATTGAATCGAAAGTGAATTGAAATGAATTCAAATTGAATTGAAATTTGAATTGAATAGAAATGAATTTTAAAACGAATTTATAAAGAAGAATTCAATTTTGATTTGAACTGAAAAGAAAGTTGAAATAGCTTTTGAAACGATTTTAAAACTATTTATATAATTCGTTTAAATAGAAATCGACGATATATATATTATATATATAATATAATGGCCTGAATAGAACGCGCCGCGCCGCGGCAGTTCGCGAATTTCGACCATTTATTTCAAACGGACATTACGGGAGATCCGACCGTCGGATTCTCCTAAAACTGGAACCGTTTGGTTCGTATCGAAAAGAGCTTTCTAACGAATATTAGAAATTTGAAATCTAACGGTTGGATTTGGAGATACGTCCAAATCAAATTCGAAAAAAAGGTCGCTGTAAGTGCAGCTCGATGGCCATTGTTGGAAATCGACTGTACGGGCCTTGATAAAATTATTAAAAATAGTAATAATTTGTGTAAAATCATAAGAAATGATTTGTGAAGATTTGGGATGAAAAACTCCATATTTGAAAAGATAAAAATAGACTTTTATCGAAATGAACTAGTTTGAACTAGAAATATAATTCTATTTATTTTTAAATAAATAAATTGAATTTGAAAAGGGTTTTAAAAATAACCAGAATTTCCAATGATTGCATTGGAGTGGATTTGAATCGAAATTGTCTTCGGAATATTTCGATGTTGGAATTCGTGATTATACAGATGTTGTTATGGAAATTTGAAAGATATATATTTATATCGTTATTTCCAATACGACATTTGTTAGTCGTAGAATTCGATATTGAATATAATCCGATATATTTTCTATTCAGAGCCTTGTATTGAATATCGAATGTGATTTGGGTTTGTCGTGAATGGTGTCTTCACTAACACTGTTCTTGAACCCAGTTGAGAAAAGATTAAATCTTTTTATTTAGATTTAATGAAGTTTACCAATTAAATAATATTTAATTGGAATAGAATCGATATTGATTTTTGGGTTTATCGTGGACAGTGTTTTAAATAACACTCGTTCTTTAACCCGATGATTAATGAATGTGATTTTGGGTTTATCGTGAACTGTGTTTTTAAATGACACGGATTCTTTAACCCAGTCGAAGATTAAAACTAAGTGGAGTTTTAATGAATCTTTAATTAGATTGAAATGATCGAAAATGGAGTATCACCAGTTTTGCTCCAGGCGATAGTTAAATCTTTAATTAGATTTGAATGTGAAATGGTAATTGAATTTACCGATAACACTGTGGTGTTAGATATGAAGTATTCACAGTTTTACTTCATGGGATGAATAGGTTGGGATTGGGAAATTATAACAAATGATTACTTCGGTAAGGTTCGCTAATCCCGACTAGTTTGAATTGATATTCAAAAGTTGATTAAAGAATAAATTCAAGAATTTATCTTTGATAAAATTAATGGGAACCTTTCCCTATGAATGTGAAATTAGAAACTAACTGTCGGTTAGCTAAGTAGAATGGTTTTCTGGATATTGATCTGATGTTGGTTTCGGCCTTCGGGGTTAATATTTGGGGAATTATTCTCTTGATTAATTTACGGTTAGTGACTGATGGATTGGAATGAGGCGTATGTTGTGTTTGTGTAACACTTATTTAAAATATACGCGAGTTATTCGGGAAGACCGGGTTTATCCCATTCTGAATAACTGATACGACGATAAGTCGAAGATGAAGACGATGGTCGAAGACCGGAGGTCTTCACGTCGTTTGGGTAATTACTGATGATCTTGATTGGGCTGTACACCCAAGAAGATGGAAACAGTTAGTGATCGTCCAGACGTACTTGGAGATCGATGGATATGCGGGGTACTAGGTGCCTCCGGTTTCGTTCAGACCCAGAACGGACTTGTAAATGGACTGTGTGTCTGACATTGGATTTTAGTCCGTGTGATTGATCTCTATTAAATATATATCTGTTTGGCGGCGGAGAATTTATTCTCTTGCTTAATGCCCTTCTCTGAGACGTGCGAGCTCAGGGGTTATATATTGATGGATATCAAACGCATGGAGTGAATTGCCTGTGTGGCATGCCTAAGTGGCAATTGATCGAGGCTTCTGTTGAAAAGCAAAGTCTTGTGGTGATGATCAAAGCACGGCCTTTGTGGCGTAGCTTTGTGTAACGTTTGCTTCGCGAGTTTCACACCCGGTATGAACCAAAAACGGGAGTGGACGTCAGGGAGGGCATGCGTTTCTTTCTAGCTAGAAGTGGCGTCAGTGGTTTTACACGCCCTGACGAGTTTGACTTATGTGGTTGTTGCTGTTGCGAGGCGCCTCGGATTGATCGGTCGTTCTCGAACCGATGGAGTCATTTAGTTGGCTCGTTTACGCCCCATAGGGCGGGGAAATGCATATTCAGGGTTTAAGTTTAATCCACATCGGTGGACTGGCCCTGAGGATCCAAGGGCCCACCCGAGTCTGGGTCCTGAGGGGCGGGCTAGAGCGTCTCGAATCGGTTGAGGACTATCTTTTGCCTCGGTTCATAGATGGAAATCCAATTTCCAAATACGTGACATTTGCGGTTTTATTTGTAAACCTATATATGGCGACATAGTGGCATGGGACGCTCATGTCGCCTATGATTGATACTTATGATTTGAAGTTGTTTTATACACTATGCACTTATAATAGTATCAAACGATTTGTTTTAACCGTATCAAGCATTCTTTGGCTGTTATAAGGGAAAACCCTATCCTCGGCTGCGTTGCATTGTGTGATGGGACCTGGGTCTTATAACAGCTTCATTTTTCTTTATTTAGCATTGCGCTGTTTGTTTTATGCACTGGTATTCTTGGGAGGAAACCCGTTCCGTGTTATACGGCGTGGTCCCTTGATTTACCTAACTTTAAAAATAAAGATTAATAACTGTTTTCGTTCTCACACCAGTCACATGACTGACCTGGAGTTTATTGTTTTAACCTAAACTCTGGGTGCCCCTATTTCGACACGGGCAGCTAGTAGTTTTGGTTTTGCAGATTTATATTCACAGGATCCTGGTTTACAGCTGGAACGATGTCCGGAAAGCTTTGTATCCGTATATCTACTTCTAGTTGTGTATTGTATTATTTTCCGCTGCTATGGATTTAAATGTAATTTAAATCTCTGATATTTCTGTGTAATATTTATTCATTTATACTCTGTACATTCTTGTAATCTGATGCATTGTTGTATATACAATGAAATGTTCTTCTGTATGCGTTCTGTTTTGTCATGTTCTCAAACGATAGGGCGTTTCGAACGGCCTGAATCGGTTTAGCGACTGGTTCGGACCGAGCGAAATTCCTTGCCGTCATAGTTGGTATCAGAGCTTTGGTTTACAAAGCAGAGAACAAGGCACATTAGAACCGTACGAAAGAATTCATCAGAAATTGGATTAGTAATATCCAACGAGAATGACTCGTTAGAGATGGGATCAGTAGTATCCTAGAACAAGTGTGAAGAGTATATTTTTGAAAATGAAAACAAAATTTTGTTTTGAAAATTTAAATCAACTATTCGTATTTGATTATCTATTTATATTGAGTTGGACAGTCCAGTATATATAGATTTTGTGTATACGTCTGATCCGCGTGTATTCGAAGTTTTAATATACTGGATAGATATAGAATCATACTCTAGTGGCCCGAAGATGATTCTGATGATTGACTAGTCGTCATTAGTATTTATGTTCGTGTTTCGAAGGTGTGATTTTCTATATATTTCCATTGGACTGGTGTGAGAACCAAATCTTATATAGCTAGAACACTTTGTTGTAAATTGGCATCAAAAACAAGATTTTCTGTATATGTATCAAAATTATGAATTTGAAACGTTAAATTCACTAATTGATTGATGTTTGTGTTGTTTGTTTAATTGTTTGATAATTTTGAACCTTTATGCCTAACTGAATCAAATATTGAATTGTATTGAAAATTGGTCGCATTTGCTTGCATATACATATATATCTTTGAACAGGTCATAGCAAGGAGGCTAGAGCAGAGAATAAAATTTGTTTGCCCGACAAATAGGTACATGTTTACTACAGAATTTCCTGTTTTGTTTGGGTGATGATGATTTTGTGAGCCTATTGGCTAGCCGCTTGGCTTTTTCTTTTTCTTTTTGAGATCTGAAGGACCGGGGAAGCTATTTGAAATTCCCCGATGCTCCCGGTGCAGGGGAGGTTATGGCGAAATTTTTCGAAAATTTAGGGAGTTAGCCAAATTTTTGAAATTTGAGAAATTCTCAGAAACTGAAAAGTTGGAGAATGGAAGCCAGATCGAGCGTAGAGTTGAATAATCAAACCACTTTCGACTTTGTTCCTTTTCGGGGACGAAAAGTTTTAAGTGGGGGAGATTGTAACAACCCGAAAATCTGGGCCAGTTTGAAATTTTTATTTTGGCAATTTTAGCGAATTTTGATTATTTAAAATGAATTATTTTAAATAATAGCGACGAGAAATTTATTTTGAATATAATTCGAACGTATATATTTATACGCGTCGTCGTTAGAATATATAAATATTTATATATAATTATAAATAGAATTGAAAATGGCGCGGTAGTTCGAAAATTCGATTTCTAATTTCAAATGAATATACAGAATTCAATATAAGTCAGAATTGAACGAAACAAGAAATATTTGAATCTGTATAACTATATCTTTGTAACGAAGTTAACAAACTGAGATTTCATCTTAGAAATGATAAGATATGTCCAGTTTAAAATTAGAAATAGTCGCTGTGGAATTTATATATATTTTTATATATATATAAGGCCCTTAAAAATGGACATTTTGCAAATGACCTCGGATTTCGACGAAACCAGTTTTGTTGGATCCGCAGTGTCGAATTATTGCTAGGTTTCAAATTTCATAATTTTTCGAATCAATATGTGAGCGTGGCAAAGGAAAACGCGTTTGACCGGTTTCAGTTGATTTTAATCGACTGGAAATTGGCCATTTTTCATACGGTCTCAGAATTCGACGAAACTAGTTTTGTTAGGACCGTATCGTCAATACGAAACTAGAAAATATTTTTCTGGAATTTTTCTAGTTAGTATGTGACCCCGATAATTTGAAATGTACGTTTAAAATTCAATATAAGGATTTAAATTGTAAATTTCAACGGAAACTGATTGTAACGATCAAACCAGCTTGCGATACATATCCCATTGTGTTCGGAATGGGGGTAAAACGCTATGGACGACAGGCGGTGGGCCTCGTTTCGAGGTCATAAGTAAAAGTCAACCCTTTGACAAAAATTTAATAATTAAATAAATAAAAAAAAAACAAACCCACCTTTCCCCTTTTCTCTTCTGTTGGCCCCCCCGAATCAGTTATTCATAAAACGAAAAAAAAAAAGAAAAAGAGAAAACCCTAATCTAAATCGCCGCCGCCCCCTGACCTGGAAGCCACCGCCGACAGTCAAAGAAGCAGCGCCCCCGAAGCCTCGCGACCACCTCCCTCCAGACGCCGCCGACATCGAATCGAAGCAACCCCCGAAGCCTCATCGCGACATCACCGAGCGCCTCCACCCCACGAGCCACCGCCGACTCCTCCTCCTCCCATTCGAACTCGGTGAGCATTTTATTTTATTTTATTTTGTTTTGTTCTATTTTGTTTTACAGTGAATTAAAGAAAAAAAACTGTTTTTTTATATATGATTTAAAAACTGATTTTTGTTTTAAGTTTTTAAAACGGAATTTTTAAAAGAAGTAAGTTATAAAAACTGCATTTTTAAGAAGATTTAAAAACTGTTTTTAAAAGAAATTAAAAACTGTTTTGAAAAGAATAAAACTGTTTTTTTAAAAAGTTTTAAAACTGTTTTTTTAAGGATGTAAAAACAGAAATTTAAAAAGAAAAACTGATTTTTTAAAAAGAGATTTAAAAACTGTTTTTAAAAGAAATCAAAAACTGATTTGAAATAAAGAAAAAACTGCATTTTGAAAAACTGCATTTTTAAAAGAGTTAAAACTGCATTTTGAAAAACTGCATTTTTAAAAGAATAAAAAAGAAAAAACTGCATTTTTAAAAGAATAAAAAAGAAAAAAACTGCATTTTTATAAAAGAGTTTTAAAAACTGTTTTGAAAAATAATTTAAAAACTGTTTTGAAAAGAAAATAAAAACTGGTTTGAAAAGGAAAAGGAAATGATTTTTATTTTTAACTTTGAAATAAGAAAAAGGTTTGATCTTTTAATAGAAAAATTTTGAACTTGAAAATAAAGATCATATTTTTAAAAACAGAAAAGATTGGAATTTTTGTTAAGTAGAAGTAGTAAGGTATGATTCTTATATTTTTAAAGCAATAAAAATATAATTGTTACATCATAAGAATAATAAAAATATAATCTTTATATTTAATAGCGAAGTCAAAATGCAATCTTTATATATTGAATAACATAGTAAAAATTCGATTTTTACCTATGTAGAGGATACAGTCAACGAAAGCAACAAGAAGGCGAAATAGGCGAAGGTTTCTATTAAGAAAAATCGTGTTATTGGAAAGCTATTGGTGAGAATTTCTCACCTTTCAATTCTTTTTCTAGTTATATATATATACTAGGATGCAGACGGTGCTTAGTAGCACCCGACACAATCGTCCACAGACCATGGACTTGTTTGTTTGGTTGCATAGATTAGTTGAATTATTTGTTTGAATTGAATTGTTGGGTGAGATGAAATTGATTTGATTGATGTGTGAATGGCGTGGGCCTTCACTAGACCGGGGATAAGGCGAGGCCTTGTCCCGTTTCTAGTATCGTGCCGTTATGCCGCCGAAATTTTCTAAAATATGTTAGAAAATAAAAATATCATTTTATTGTGTAAATGAATTGAATAGAAATTCATAGGTTGAAATAAAATGTTTTATCGTTAAAAATATAATTTTTAACGTGAATGTGAACAAATAAATATTCATTTACAAACCAGACGGTTTGTTTATGTACACTTATTTGAATGACATTGATTGGGACGATAAATTTTACACATCGCCCAACTGCACAAATAAAATCTTTGTTTGATTGTTTGAAACCCCACACGGGTGTTAGGATGAAATCTGAAGTTCACTCATCCTGATTGATTAAATATGTCGATCGATTGATTGACAGGCTGTTATAAGCGTTGAATATCTATATTTGATGCTTATACAGTGTAGTGCACTTTGGTTGATGGTTGATTATTTTCAATGCTATTATATACATCTGTTGTATGAAAATCCATATAATTAACTTTATATGGTAATTGATTGGGCCTCATTCCAATTTGAAAAATAAAGAATATTATAAAATAAAAAGTTCATGTGTTGACAGTACTCATTCATTGAGATTGGTCATGTGTTGAACGAAATATTTTAATATTAAAAATTTACATCTTTATCGATATAAAATAAAAAGTTCATGTGTTGACAGTACTCATTCATTGAGATTGGTCATGTGTTGAACGAAATATTTTGATAATAACAACTATTTTGAAAAAGAAATATTTGAAATAGAATATTTGAAAATAGAAATTTATGAAGCCGTGTTGATTAGATTGACGCCATTTTGACGTGAACGATATTTATATCGATTTTAAACGATTTCGAAATGAATTGAATTGAAAATGATTTCGAAATGAATTGAATTGAAAACGATTTCGAAATGAAATGAATTGAAAACGATTTCGAAATGAATTGAATTGAAAACGATTTCGAAATGAATTGAATTGAAAACGATTTCGAAAAGAAATGAATTGAAAACGATTTCGAAATGAATTGAATTGAAAACGATTTCGAAATGAAATGAATTGAAAACGATTTCGAAATGAATTGAATTGAAAACGATTTCGAAATGAATTGAATTGAAAACGATTTCGAAATGAATTGAATTGAAAACGAATTCAAATTGAATCGAAAATGAATTGAAATGAATTCAAACTGAATTGAAATTTGAATTGAATAGAAATGAATTTTAAAACGAATTTATAAAGAAGAATTCAATTTTGATTTGAACTGAAAAGAAAGTTGAAATAGCTTTTGAAACGATTTTAAAACTATTTATATAATTCATTTAAATAGAAATCGACGATATATATATTATATATATTATATATATAATATAATGGCCTGAATAGAACGCGCCGCGCCGCGGCAGTTCGCGAATTTCGACCATTTATTTCAAACGGACATTACGGGAGATCCGACCGTCGGATTCTCCTAAAACCGGAACCGTTGGGTTCGTATCGAAAAGAGCTTTCTAACGAATATTAGAAATTTGAAATCTAACGGTTGGATTTGGAGATACGTCCAAATCAAATTCGAAAAAAAGGTCGCCGTAAGTGCAGTTCGATGGCCATTGTTGGAAATCGACTGTACGGGCCTTGATAAAATTATTAAAAATAGTAATAATTTGTGTAAAATCATAAGAAATGATTTGTGAAGATTTGGGATGAAAAACTCCATATTTGAAAAGATAAAAATAGACTTTTATCGAAATGAACTAGTTTGAACTAGAAATATAATTCTATTTATTCTTAAATAAATAAATTGAATTTGAAAAGGGTTTTAAAAATAACCAGAATTTCCAATGATTGCATTGGAGTGGATTTGAATCGAAATTGTCTTCGGAATATTTCGATGTTGGAATTCGTGATTATACAGATGTTGTTATGGAAATTTGAAAGATATATATTTATATCGTTATTTCCAATACGACATTTGTTAGTCGTAGAATTCGATATTGAATATAAGCCGATATATTTTCTATTCAGAGCCTTGTATTGAATATCGAATGTGATTTGGGTTTGTCGTGAATGGTGTCTTCACTAACACTGTTCTTGAACCCAGTTGAGAAAAGATTAAATCTTTTTATTTAGATTTAATGAAGTTTACCAATTAAATAATATTTAATTGGAATAGAATCGATATTGATTTTTGGGTTTATCATGGACAGTGTTTTAAATAACACTCGTTCTTTAACCCGATGATTAATGAATGTGATTTTGGGTTTATCGTGAACTGTGTTTTTAAATGACACGGATTCTTTAACCCAGTCGAAGATTAAAACTAAGTGGAGTTTTAATGAATCTTTAATTAGATTGAAATGATCGAAAATAGAGTATCACCAGTTTTGCTCCAGGCGATAGTTAAATCTTTAATTAGATTTGAACGTGAAATGGTAATTGAATTTACCGATAACACTGTGGTGTTAGATATGAAGTATTCACAGTTTTACTTCATGGGATGAATAGGTTGGGATTGGGAAATTATAACAAATGATTACTTCGGTAAGGTTCGCTAATCCCGACTAGTTTGAATTGATATTCAAAAGTTGATTAAAGAATAAATTCAAGAATTTATCTTTGATAAAATTAATGGGAACCTTTCCCTATGAATGTGAAATTAGAAACTAACTGTCGGTTAGCTAAGTAGAATGGTTTTCTGGATATTGATCTGATGTTGGTTTCGGCCTTCGGGGTTAATATTTGGGGAATTATTCTCTGGATTAATTTACGGTTAGTGACTGATGGATTGGAATGAGGCGTATGTTGTGTTTGTGTAACACTTATTTAAAATATACGCGAGTTATTCGGGAAGACCGGGTTTATCCCATTCTGAATAACTGATACGACGATAAGTCGAAGATGAAGACGATGGTCGAAGACCGGAGGTCTTCACGTCGTTTGGGTAATTACTGATGATCTTGATTGGGCTGTACACCCAAGAAGATGGAAACAGTTAGTGATCGTCCAGACGTACTTGGAGATCGATGGATATGCGGGGTACTAGGTGCCTCCGGTTTCGTTCAGACCCGGAACGGACTTGTAAATGGACTGTGTGTCTGACATTGGATTTTAGTCCGTGTGATTGATCTCTATTAAATATATATCTGTTTGGCGGCGGAGAATTTATTCTCTTGCTTAACGCCCTTCTCTGAGACGTGCGAGCTCAGGGGTTATATATTGATGGATATCAAACGCATGGAGTGAATTTCCTGTGTGGCATGCCTAAGTGGCAATTGATCGAGGCTTCTGTTGAAAAGCAAAGTCTTGTGGTGATGATCAAAGCACGGCCTTTGTGGCGTAGCTTTGTGTAACGTTTGCTTCGCGAGTTTCACACCCGGTATGAACCAAAAACGGGAGTGGACGTCAGGGAGGGCATGCGTTTCTTTCTAGCTAGAAGTGGCATCAGTGGTTTTACACGCCCTGACGAGTTTGACTTATGTGGTTATTGCTGTTGCGAGGTGCCTCGGATTGATCGGTCGTTCTCGAACCGATGGAGTCATTTAGTTGGCTCGTTTACGCCCCATAGGGCGGGGAAATGCATGTTCAGGGTTTAAGTTTAATCCACATCGGTGGACTGGCCCTGAGGATCCAAGGGCCCACCTGAGTCTGGGTCCTGAGGGGCGGGCTAGAGCGTCTCGAATCGGTTGAGGACTATCTTTTGCCTCGGTTCATAGATGGAAATCCAATTTCCAAATACGTGACATTTGCGGTTTTATTTGTAAACCTATATATGGCGACATAGTGGCATGGGACGCTCATGTCGCCTATGATTGATACTTATGATTTGAAGTTTTTTTATACACTATGCACTTATAATAGTATCAAACGATTTGTTTTAACCGTATCAAGCATTCTTTGGCTGTTATAAGGGAAAACCCTATCCTCGGCTGCGTTGCATTGTGTGATGGGACCTGGGTCTTATAACAGCTTCATTTTTCTTTATTTAGCATTGCGCTGTTTGTTTTATGCACTGGTATTCTTGGGAGGAAACCCGTTCCGTGTTATACGGCGTGGTCCCTTGATTTACCTAACTTTAAAAATAAAGATTAATAACTGTTTTCGTTCTCACACCAGTCACATGACTGACCTGGAGTTTATTGTTTTAACCTAAACTCTGGGTGCCCCTATTTCGACACGGGCAACTAGTAGTTTTGGTTTTGTAGATTTATATTCACAGGATCCTGGTTTACAGCTGGAACGATGTCCGGAAAGCTTTGTATCCGTATATCTACTTCTAGTTGTGTATTGTATTATTTTCTGCTGCTATGGATTTAAATGTAATTTAAATCTCTGATATTTCTGTGTAATATTTATTCATTTATACTCTGTACATTCTTGTAATCTGATGCATTGTTGTATATACAATGAAATGTTCTTCTGTATGCGTTCTATTTTGTCATGTTCTCAAACGATAGGGCGTTTCGAACGGCCTGAATCGGTTTAGCGACTGGTTCGGACCGAGCGAAATTCCTTGCCGTCACATTATTTGAATATACAAAATCCGACGGTCGGATCTCCCGGTACAATCATTTGAAGTTTCGATTTCAAATACGAACTGAAGCGTCGTTATTCGATTAAATATAATTATATTTACATATATATATATATATATATATATAAATATAATCGATTCTGGCGCTATTTTTATTCAGATTTGAATTAAACATTCCAGACAATCCAACCGTTGGATTTTTACCAAGTTGGTGTCGTTGGAAAGATTTTTCCAAAGCGAACCCAACGGTAGCGATTTCTGGAAAATCCGATGGTCGGATCTCCCGGTATAATCGTTTGAAATCACGGTTTCAAAATACGAACTCCAGCGTTGTTATTCGATATATTTTAATTCTATTTATATAAATATATCGATTCTTCGATTTCAAAGCTATATGCTTTTCATACATTTGATAAAAATGATATTTTTATCTAACTGTCTTCTATTTCAACACTTCACTATTTTTAACAATTCATTTATATAATAAAAATGTGATTTTTATTGTAAAACAATTCATTTCAAAACTCTATTATTTCATATAGTTTATATAGGTAATAAAGATAGGATTTTTATTATAAAACAATTTATTTCTAAACAAGATGATTTTATACATTTCATATTGATGTTAAAAATGGGATTTCTATTATTTAAAACACGAACAACATTCAACACATGAATTTCTAATCAACGAATGAATTTCAATTCAACACATGAAGGTTTTCTATTCAAGGAATAAATATAGTTTCAGCAAATGAAAATAATTCAAACACATGAATATTATTCAAAATTTCGGCAGCATAACGGCAGGGTAGTTAAAACCGGGACCGTCCCTAGTACGGCTCCTCGCTTTACCTTAAAACCTCGCGGTTTTTGACAGTGGGGATCATGTATCTAGTTCGCACGCAGGCGGCATGTATTTATTTATTTCATTTCCACAAACTAATCCTATGTGGTTTCAAACAAATATTCCTCAACCACAAACGGGTATTTTTCAACCACAATCAATCAATATCAACCACAAACAATCCCAAACAACCATTCGCTATCAATCAATTTTTACACCAATCACAACCAATAAATATCGTCCATGGTTTGTGGATGAGGGGCGTATATATATATATACATACATATATATATATATATATATATATATATATGTATAGCAATTCACTTCTATTTCAACACATATATAAATTTTACAACGCATATATAACTTATACCTCGAACGTACAACTTATACAACGCTTATACATGAGGTGTATAACGCTTATATAACTCATACATCGACTATATAATTTATACATCGTCGTTTTCCATATTGTTTATAAATTAGAAATCTCACATTGGGTTCCACTCCACCAAAAATAGCAGAAGGCTTAGAAAAATATGCGGTCTCTTCTAAAATGTAGAAGGCGTCCACACAGTCACGATGTTTCCTGTTTCATCGAATTTCGTCAAGAAACGAAAAAGATATTATTTTTCAAAGTTTGCAACACTTTAAAACTTTTGAAACCAGTTTAAATAATATAAACCGTACCTCCTTCGTTTTGTTCGAAACTAGGTTTCCACCTTCCTCAAAATCCGCGCAGCAATATGACGATCGGCCTCCACCACCTTGAAGGGCTAGGAGAGGCGCTCCTATCGAGGTAGGCGCGGTGTCGTGCGATGGCGTGTCTGGCCTGTTATCGAGGTTGATGCGGCGCAGCTTTCGGGGGCCAGAACTCGACGACGGGGAAGAGATAGGTGGTGCGGTTGGTACTGATTTGAAGAAGAGAAGAGGACTTCAAAAAGTTCAACAGGAGGTGGGGTTGAAGGTGGCTGTGGCGATCAGAAACATGGAGGGAAGCTTTGGAGGCTAGCCGCCGTTCAGATCGGGAGAGAGAAAGGGATTTTTCTTTTTTCTTTTTTTTTATAAAAATTATGATTGGTCGGGGACGTTTTAAAGGGATTTTTTGACTTGACCACCAATCTAAACCCAACGACTGTCGTCCCTAGCGTTTTACCCCCATTCCGAACACAATAGATTATGTTTCGTAGGCCCGTTCGAATGTTTCAGTCAGTTTCCATTCAATTTAAAATATATAACATTCAATATTCGATTTGAACGTACATTTCAATTTGTTAGGGCCACAAATTAATTCGAAAAATTCCTAAAAAATAAATCTGGCTATGTTTTGACGATACAGTCCCAACAAAACTAGTTTCGTCGAATTCTGAGACCGTTTGCAAAAAGGCCCATTTCTGGTCGATCCAATTTAACTGTAATTGACCAAAACACGTTTTCCTTTGCCACGCTCACATACTAGCTTCAAAAATTATGAAATTTGAAACCTAGCAATAACTTCACATCCCGGATCCAACAAAAGTGGTTTCGTCGAATTCCGAGGTCGTATGCAAAATGGCCATTTTCACAGGCTATATAAATTCCATAGCGACCTTTCTGAAAATTCATTTGGCCATAACTTTTGCTTACCGCTATGAAACTTCAATATTTCAGATTCGTTAGAAAGGTACTCACTAACAGATTTAAATAATTTTGGTTTCACTCAAATCTGTTTTGTTTACACCCGGTACAGTCCGACAAAGTTTGAATTCAATTTCTTGAAACTGCAGCGCCAATTCAGGCCTTGTTTATAATTATAATTAATTATATTCATTTTCAATTGTCGATTCCAACTCACTTTTCATCGCTTTTATTTAAAATATTTATTTTAAATATTTAAAATCCATTATTTTAGCCAATTTAAAAAATTTAAATTGGTTCAGATTTTCTGTGTCGTTACAATCTCCCCCACTTAAAACTTTTCGTCCCCGAAAAGGAACAAAATCGAAAGTGGTTTGATTAGTCAACTCTATGTTCGATCCGGCTTCCATTCTCCAACTTTTCAGTTTCTGAAAATTTTCAAATTCTTCAAAAATTTGGCTAACACCCAGAATTTTCGAAATATTTCGCCATAACCTCCTTTGTACGGGGAGAGGTTTGAAAATTTATTGGGCCGTATTAGGTACCCAATAAATCCTAATAAGCATACACATATTTATAGTGATATATTCTGGTGTTTACAGGGGAGCGTGTATTGATATTAACTCCAGAGAATAAATTCTCGTCACCCTGTTCCGTGTGGGTAATAAATAGTCCATGTGCCGTATCTAATAACTAGAGAGACGTGATTATTGTCAACTCCGGACCCGTGTGGGGTTCTTATTTATTTGGCAATTTAATCGTTACAATTTAAATAGTCCATATCAGTCATCAGTTCAACCTGTAAAATATAGTCATCGCCATACAAGCCTCTCGCTCGTATGGTAAATCTTCCACCTCGTCACACAAGCTCCAAATGCTTATCTGGTATGTGATGAAGTATGCCTATCTTCTGAAGTATGCCATGTAATGTAGTTCAAAATTAATTGTTACTATCCTATGGCGACATTTATTATTTCACACAGAAAAACCAGCACTCCGCATCCAATGGCATTCACAGGAGTAGTTATAATAATATTTCGCATCCAACTCATTAAGGTTTACCTATTTGTCGGGCACACAAATAAAATCTTTACTCAACAGCTAATCCATTTACCTGTTCAAACATATATAATGCACATGTATATATTTCTATCTATTTTCTAATCAGTTCAATGTGTGATTTAAATGAGTAAATTCTACCATTATCCTATTGTTGATTAAATTAACTATTATTTCAATAATTCAATTAATCAAATTTACTATCACAACACAAACAACAATCAAATTGTTTTTAAATTTTCAAAGTCATACAAATCAATTTCTATATCCTTTTAAAATCATTCAGACTATAGAATTAAAAGTGCACATCCATGGAAAGAAAATAACAATAGAATAGAGGACTAATTGGTAATGCAAAGTATGGTAAATGTACCTTGCACCGGAGTCAATCAGAGATATCTACTCGGCATCTAGGATAGGCTTTCTGAATGCTCTCCTCAGTTTCCCAGGTACAATCTCGCGGATCTCCACTCCATTGCACTTTGACTAAGTGGACCTTCTTGTTTCTCGGCTCTTCGGTTTCTTTCCCGATAATCTTTAGCGGCTCTCTTCTCACAGCTAATTCAGGGGTAATTTCAATATCCTGTTGAGCTGCTTCTTCCACGATCAAGTCTGGATCTTGAACGTGCTTTCGAAGTTGAGATATGTGAAATACATCATGAACTCCAAGCAACCAATCAGACAGTTTGACCCTTTAAGCAAGTGTTCCGATCCGTTCCAGAATAGGAAACGGACCAATGAATTTGGGCGCTAACTTTCCAGTTTTAACGAACCGGATAACTCCTCTCATCGGCGATACTTTCAAATATACATAGTCGCCAACAGCAAAGGATATATCTCTTCTTCTCCTATCGGCATAACTCTTTTGGCGACTTTGAGCGGCAAGTAATCGCTTTTTAATAAAGTCGACTTTGTCGGCAGCTTCTTGGATCATGTCTGGCCCCAACACAAGTCTATTACCGGATTCGACCCAACAAGCAGGAGATCGACACGGTCTACCATACAGTGCTTCGAATGGCGACATTGTCAGGCTTGCCTGGTAGCTGTTGTTATATGAGAATTCAGCCAAATGTAGATGGTCTTCCCATGATCCACCGCAATCTAGAACACACGCCCGCAATAGATCTTCTAAAATACGATTCACCCTCTCAGTCTGACCGTCTGTTTGAGGATGATAAGCGGTGCTCAAGTTTAGCTTCGTTCCCAATTCTACTTGAAATGCCTCCCAGGATTTACTAGTAAATATTGTATCTCTATCACTGATTATATTGAGCGGCACTCCATGTAGTCTAACTATTTCCTTGAAGTAAATCTGCGCCAGACTCTGAGCAGTTCTATTTGATCTGACAGGTATGAAATGGGCGGTCTTCGTGAAGCGATCTACGATCACCCAAATACTGTCATTTCCTTTTCTGGTTCTGAGAAAACCATCAATGAAATCCATAGAAATATGTTCCCACTTCCAGCCTGGAACGTCTAGCAGTTGTAACAATCCAGCTAGTTTCTGTTGGTCGCTCTTGACTAGCTGGCAAGTAGGGCATCGGCTAACATATATTGAAACGTCCCTTTTCATAGCCTTCCACTAGAATGTTCGCTTGAGATCGTTATACATTTTTGCCACACCAGGATGGATACTCAGTTTGGACTTTTGACACTCGTCTAACACTTCCCTTTTTAACTCTGGGATGTCAGGAACCCAAATCCTTCCTTTCAACCTCAGGGTTTCGTCGTTATCTATTTGAAAACACGAGGGTTCGCCTTTCTGAATCCTTTTGATCATATCCTTAATAAAATTATCCTCCTTCTGAAGAATAGATATTTTGTCAATCAAGGAAGTCGTGACAATAAAATTGGCAATCATTACATTCTTTCGGCTCAGCGCATCGGCCACGACATTAGCTTTCCCTGGAGTGTATATAATTTCAAAGTCATATGCTTCAAGAAACTCCAGCCAACGTTGCTGCCTCAGATTCAGGTCTTTCTGAGTGAATAGATACTTTAACGACTGGTGATCTGTAACCAGTTCAAATCTCTCACTCAGAAGATAGTGCCTCCTGATTTTCAAAGCGAATACTATCGCCAATAACTCAAGATCATGAGTGACATAGTTCTTTTCGTGCGGCTTCAGTTGGCGGCTAGCATAAGCAATCACTTGACCTCTTTGCATTAACACTGCGCCAAGGCCTTCTCTAGAAGCGTTAGTCCAGACTTTCAAATCCTGATTTCCATCGATGATGGTTAACACTGGAGCAGTCATTAATCTTAACTTTAGCTCTTCAAAAGCCTCCTCACTTTCAGGAGTCCATTTGAATTTAGAGTGCTTCTTCGTAAGCTTCGTTAAATGACCAGATATCTTCGAAAAGTTTTTAACGAACTTCCGGTAATAGCTAGCCAATCCGAGAAAACTGCGGACTTCCATGGGGATATGAGACGACCCGATTTCCCGTTCTCACGGAAACAAGGTTATCTTTGGAATATAACACAGAAACATATAATAGCAGAACAGAATTAAATAAATACACCAGATTGAACAACAAAATATACTGGATAAAAGTAATCATCATAGTTACACGGTATACAGGATCTTACTTAGTACAAATACAGTTCAGCTATACATAAATGTCTACAGCGGAAATAAACAAAATATGTACAATAGGAGCTGAACAGCATAAAAAGAAATAAATGATAGAATCCATCTTCAGCTCCAGCTATCCAGAAAGAACCAGCTAAACCTGAATACTAGGCTGCCCGTGTAGAAGAAGGGGCACCCGAGTTTGAAAGTGAAACAAACTACGAGTCAGTCATGGGACTGGTATGAGAAATCCACTCAACACATATATAATTGGCTAATCACAGGACCACGCCACTTTCGTGGAACGGGTTTACTCCATTGGATTACCAGTGCTTTAAAACAAATCTTTCTTTTAAACATCGCTATGCTTTTTATAAAAATGAAGCCGTTATAAGACTCAGTTCCCATCATACAATGCAACGCAAACCGGAGGATAGAGTTTTTACCTTATAACGGCCAAGATATGCTTGATACGAATAAAACAAAGGCATTTGATATTATTGCTAGTGTTTATATGTTTTGAAAACAATTTCAAACCATAACTATCAATCATAGACGGCATTAATGCCCCATACCACTATGTCGCCATATATAGGTATACAATCAAAACCGCACGATGTCGTATTTGGAAATTGGATTTCCGTCATGAACCAAGGCAAAAGATAGTCCTTACCGAATTCGAGACAATCTAGCCTACCATGTCTCAGGAACAGCCGCAACTGCCCCCTGGATCGTCAGGGCCGGTCCACCGATGTGGATTATTATACCTGAACAATACGTCTCCCCGCCCTTTGGTGCGCAAACGAGCCAACGAATGACTCCATCAGACCCGGATCGTCTAATCAAACCGAGGCGCCTCGCAACAGCAACAACCACATAGGTGAAAAGTATATAAATGTCAGGGCTGGTAGGTCACTGACACCACCCTAGCTAGAAAGAAACGCATGCCCTCCCTGAGGTCCTTCTCCCGTTTTAGGTTCATACCGGGGTGTGAGGCTCGCGAATTAACGTTATACACAAAGCTATGCCACACAGGCGGTGCTTTGATCATCACCACAAGACTTTGCTTTTCAACAGAAGTCCTGATCACTGCATCTTAGCATGCCACACAGGCAATTCACACCGTGCAACTGATGGCTATCAATCACACAGAACAAATTCCAATGTCGAACACACAGTCCATTTACAAGTCCGTTCTGGGTCTGAACGAAACCGGAGGCACTAAATACCTCGCAAACCCATCGATCACCACGTACGTCTGGACGTTCACCACTCATTATCCATATTTCGGGACGCCTCCCAATCAGGACCTCGGTTACCATCCAAACGAGGTGAAGATCTCTGGTCTTCGACCACCGTCTTTATCTTCGACTTTCAATCGTCGGTCAATTATTTGAAATGAGAATTAACTCGGCCTTCCCAAATAATTCACGTATATTTAGAATTTCAATTCAATTTATTTCAATGGTTAAATTATTCGACAACACCAATTTTGTCCTTTAATGTAATTCTCACACCAAACACATTCAACCATCAAACATCACATAAATCAAGCAAATTCAGTTCATTTCCATTCCATATCCCTTATGATATTTTATGACTATTTATCGCTATTTTTATTTATTTTAAAATAGCCATTTTATTCAAAACAACGCTTCGGGCCATAAGGCGGCCGTGGCGCTGTTTTTCTTCAGATTTGATTTACACATATCTGAAAATCTAACCGTTGGATCTTCACAAAATTTACATCATTAGAAAGGTCTTTTCAAAACGAATTCAACGGTTCCAGTTTCGGGAAAATCCGACGGTCGGATCTCCCGGTACAATCGTTTGAAGTTTCGATTTCAAAATACGAACTGCAGCGTCGTTATTTGATTAAATATAATTATAATTATATATAAATAAATATAATCGTTTCTGGCGCTGTTTTTCTTCAGATTTGAATTAAACATTCCAGACAATCCAACCGTTGGATTTCTACAAAGTTGGTGCCGTTGGGAAGATATTTCCAAGGCGAACCCGACGGTTGAGGTTTCGGGAAAATCCAATGGTCGGATTTCCCGCACTAGTCGTTTGAAATCACGGTTTCAAAATACGAACTGCACGGCCTCGTTTCGTTTTAATTTTATTTATATTTATATATTTATATAAATATAGTTCATTCAATGATTTCAATATCGTTTTCACTTCAAAAAATTTTCTAACACCTTAAAATTTTGGAAAATTTCGCCATAACCTCCCCTGCACCGGGAGCATCGGGAAATCGCAAATAGCGTTCCCGGTCCTTCTAATCTCAAAAAGAAAAAGAAAAAGCCAAGCGGCTAGCCAACAGGCTCAAAATCATCACCCAAACAAATCAGTAAATGTGTACCTATTTGTCGGGCACAAAATTTTATTCCTCTTCTCTAGCCCCTTTGCTATAACCTGTTCAATGAATATTGCATGTACATATATATACAGTTCTTATCATTTATCAATTTCTATTCGACTTCATATTTGATTTCTATTTGGTTTAAAAACTCCATTCATTCTAATGTTACATAAATAGGTGCAAATCATTTCATTAGCTAGTTAATGAATATTTCAACTCATATATGTTTATTTTGAACAAGTGGCTATTTTTAACACTTCACATTTCAACGATTTATGCATACAATAAAAATGTGATTTTTATTGTAAAACAATTCATTTCAAAACACTATTTTTTTTTCTATATAGTTCATATAGGTGACAAAATAGGATTTTTATCATAAAACAATTTCTTTTTAAAACGAGATTATTTTACACAGTTCATATAGTCGATAAAAGGCGATTTTTATTATCAAACAATTTATTTCAAAATATGAATACCATTCAACACATGAATTTCTAAACAACGAATGAATATCAATTCAACACATGAATGTTTTCAATAGTTTCTATATATAGATAAAAATGTGATTTTTATTATCGAACAATTTATTTCAAAATATGAATACCATTCAACACATGAATTTCTAAACAACGAATGAATATCAATTCAACACATGAATGTTTTCAATAGTTTCTATATATAGATAAAAATGTGATTTTTATTATCGAACAATTTATTTCAAAATATGAATACCATTCAACACATGAATTTCTAAACAACGAATGAATATCAATTCAACACATGAATGTTTTCAATAGTTTCTATATATAGATAAAAATGTGATTTTTATAATCGAACAATTTATTTCAAAATATGAATACCATTCAACACATGAATTTCTAAACAACGAATGAATATCAATTCAACACATGAATGTTTTCAATAGTTTCTATATATAGATAAAAATGTGATTTTTATTATCGAACAATTTATTTCAAAATATGAATACCATTCAACACATGAATTTCTAAACAACGAATGAATATCAATTCAACACATGAATGTTTTCAATAGTTTCTATATATAGATAAAAATGTGATTTTTATTATCGAACAATTTATTTCAAAATATGAATACCATTCAACACATGAATTTCTAAACAACGAATGAATATCAATTCAACACATGAATGTTTTCAATAGTTTCTATATATAGATAAAAATGTGATTTTTATTATCGAACAATTTATTTCAAAATATGAATACCATTCAACACATGAATTTCTAAACAACGAATGAATATCAATTCAACACATGAATGTTTTCAATAGTTTCTATATATAGATAAAAATGTGATTTTTATTATCGAACAATTTATTTCAAAATATGAATACCATTCAACACATGAATTTCTAAACAACGAATGAATATCAATTCAACACATGAATGTTTTCAATAGTTTCTATATATAGATAAAAATGTGATTTTTATTATCTAACAATTTATTTCAAAATATGAATACCATTCAACACATGAATTTCTAAACAACGAATGAATATCAATTCAACACATGAATGTTTTCAATAGTTTCTATATATAGATAAAAATGTGATTTTTATTATCGAACAATTTATTTCAAAATATGAATACCATTCAACACATGAATTTCTAAACAACGAATGAATATCAATTCAACACATGAATGTTTTCAATAGTTTTATATATAGATAAAAATGTGATTTTTATTATCGAACAATTTATTTCAAAATATGAATACCATTCAACACATGAATTTCTAAACAACGAACGAATATCAATTCAACACATGAATGTTTTCAATAGTTTCTATATATAGATAAAAATGTGATTTTTATTATCGAACAATTTATTTCAAAATATGAATACCATTCAACACATGAATTTCTAAACAACGAATGAATATCAATTCAACACATGAATGTTTTCTATACAATGAATAAATATAGTTTAAGCATATGAAAATAATTCAAACACACAAATATTATTCAAAATTTCGGCAGCATAACGGCAGGGTAGTTACACCGGCACCGTCCCTAGTACGGCTCCTCGCTCTACCTTAAAACCTCGCGGTTTTTGACAATGGGGATCATTCATCTAGTTCGCACGCAGGCGGCATGTATATATTTATTTCATTTCCACAAACTAATCCTATGTGGTTTCAACCAAATATTTCACAACCACCAATGGGTATTTTTCAACCGCAATCAACCAATATCAATCACAAACAATCCCAAACAATCATTCAATTTTCACAACAATTTCAACCAATAAATATCGTCCATGGTTTGTGGACGAGGGGCGTCTATATATATATATATATATATATATATATATATATATATATATATATAGATATAGATATTTATATATAGCTATTCACTTTTACTTCAACACATATATAATATTTTTAAATCAGAAATCTCACCAATAGCTATCCAACTTCACTTAGAGAAATCTTCGCCTTTCTGTCGCTTTCGCCCGTATTCTCTACATATGTAAAAATCGAATTTTTACGATGCTATTCAATATATAAAAATCGAATTTTCCTTTTACTTTCAATATATAAAAATATGATTTTTCTTTCCGACTTTCGATATATAAAAATATGATTTTTCTTTCCGACTTTCGATATATAAAAATATGATTTTTACTCTAAAACAAAATCAGTTTTTATACTTTTTAAAAATTTCAGTTTTTATACTTTTTTTTTTAAAATCCAGTTTTATACTTTTTAAAAAATCAATTCAGTTTTAAAATACTTTAAAAAAATCAATTCAGTTTTAAAATACTTTTTTAAAAAAATCAATTCAGTTTTAAAATACTTTTTTTTAAAAAAAAATCAATTCAGTTTTATACTTTTAAAAATCAATTCAGTTTTAAAATACTTTTAAAAAAATCAATTCAGTTTTATACTTTTATAAAATCAGTTTTTATACTTTTATAAAATCAGTTTATTATTTTTTTTATACAGAATAATAAAATAAAAATAAAAATATAAAGCGACTTACAGCGGGGGGGGGGGGGGGGGGGTTTCTGTAGTTCGTCGGAGGCTCTCGAAGGTGTTCGTCGGCGGCAGGGTTCGAACGGTGGTGGCAGCATGGAGGTGGGTGGTCTCGAACGGGGGTGGCGATGTCTGGTATGTACCGCGTTTCAGAAGAAAGGGGGGGGTCGCTGGAGGGCGGTTGGCGATCTGAGGGGAGGCGGCGGCGTGAGGCAGGCGGCGATGCTTCAGGGCGTCGATCGCCTTCTTAGGGTTTTTTTTCTTTGTTTAACTGAAACGGAGGGGGGGGGGGCAGAAGGAGATAAAGGAGGGAAGAGTATATATATATATATATTTTTATTATTTAATTATTATATTTTGCAAAAAGGTTGACTTTTACATATGACCTCGAAACGAGGCCCATCGCCTGTCGCCCATAGCGTTTTACCCCCATTCCGAACACAATGGGATATGTATCGTAAGCTGATTCGATTGTTACAATCAGTTTCCTTTTGAATTTACATTTAAATCACTATATTGAATTTAAACGTACATTTCAAATTACCGGGGCACATACTAACTAGAAAAATTCCCGAAAAATATTTTCTAGCTTCGTACTGACTATACGGTCCTAACAAAACTAGTTTCGTCGAATTCTGAGACCGTTAGAAAATTGGCCAATTTCCAGTCGATTAAAATCAACTGAAACTGGTCAAACGCGTTTTTCCTTTGCCACGCTCACATATTGATTCGAAAAATTATGAAATTTGAAGCCTAGCAATAACTTGACACTGCGGATCCAACAAAAGTGGTTTCGTCGAAATCCGAGGTCGTTTGCAAAATGTCCATTTTTAAGGGCCTGAATTCCATAGCGACTATTCAGAATTTTCAACTGAACATATCTTTTGATTCCCGCTATCAAATTTCGATTGGTCGGATTCGTTAGAAAGATATCATCAATTAGATACTAATGTTTTTGGTCTCACTAAAATCCGGATTGTTTTGCACCTGGTATAGTCCGACAAAGTTTGAATTCAATTTTTGAAACTGCCACGCCATTTCAGGCCTTGTTTATAATTATAATTAATTCTATTCGTTTTCAATTGTCGATTCAAACTCAGTTTTCATCGCCATTATTTAAAATATTTATTTTAAATATTTAAAATCCATTATTTTAGCCAATTTAAAATTTTTAAATTGGTTCAGATTTTCTGGGTCGTTACAATCTCCCCCACTTAAAACTTTTCGTCCCCGAAAAGGAATAAAGTCGAAAGTGGTTTGATAATTCTACGATCACACAACACAACAACCAATCCAATTGCTATTAACCTTTCAAATATAAATCTTTTATATATTCAAAAATTATATTTCTAAAACCAGACTATATATATATATATATATAATCACAAATACGTTATTTAAAAACATATTACTCTCGACTCGTTCTGAGGCACTTCTGACCCCATCTCTAACGAGTTGTTCTGATTCTGCTATACTCATACTAGGATATTACTGATCCTATCTGTATAGAGTTACCCGTCCTAGAACACTACTGGTTCTATTTCTGACGAGTTCGTTCAAATGTTATATTCCAGAACTAAGCTTAACCAATGCTCTGATACCACGATGAGACGACCCGATTTCCCGTTCTCACGGAAACAAGGTTATCTTTGGAATATAACACAGAAACATATAATAGTAGAACAGAATTAAATAAATACACCATATTGAACAACAAAATATACTGGATAAAAGTAATCATCAGAGTTACACAGTATACAGGATCTTACTTAGTACAAATACAGTTCAGCTATACATAAATGTCTACAGCGGAAATAAACAAAATATGTACAATAGCAGCTGAACAGCATAAAAAGAAATAAATGATAGAATCCATCTTCAGCTCCAGCTATCCAGAAAGAACCAGCTAAACCTGAATACTAGGCTGCCCGTGTAGAAGAAGGGGCACCCGAGTTTGAAAGTGAAACAAACTACGAGTCAGTCATGGGACTGGTATGAGAAATCCACTCAACACATATATAATTGGCTAATCACAGGACCACGCCACTTTCGTGGAACGGGTTTACTCCATTGGATTGCCAGTGCTTTAAAACAAATCTTTCTTTTAAACATCGCTATGCTTTTTATAAAAATGAAGCCGTTATAAGACTCAGTTCCCATCATACAATGCAACGCAAACCGGAGGATAGAGTTTTTACCTTATAACGGCCAAGATATGCTTGATACGAATAAAACAAAGGCATTTGTATTATTGCTAGTGTTTATATGTTTTGAAAACAAAATCATAACTATCAATCATAGACGGCATTAATGCCCCATACCACTATGTCGCCATATATAGGTATACAATCAAAACCGCACGATGTCGTATTTGGAAATTGGATTTCCGTCATGAACCAAGGCAAAAGATAGTCCTTACCGAATTCGAGACAATCTAGCCTACCATGTCTCAGGAACAGCCGCAACTGCCCCCTGGATCGTCAGGGCCGGTCCACCGATGTGGATTATTATACCTGAACAATACGTCTCCCCGCCCTTTGGAGCGCAAACGAGCCAACGAATGACTCCATCGGACCCGGATCGTCCGATCAAACCGAGGCGCCTCGCAATAGCAACAACCACATAAGTGAAAAGTATATAAATGTCAGGGCTGGTAGGTCACTGACACCACCCTAGCTAGAAAGAAACGCATGCCCTCCCTGAGGTCCTTCTCCCGTTTTAGGTTCATACCGTGGTGTGAGGCTCGCGAATTTACGTTATACACAAAGCTATGCCACACAGGCGGTGCTTTGATCATCACCACAAGACTTTGCTTTTCAACAGAAGTCCTGATCACTGCATCTTAGCATGCCACACAGGCAATTCACACCGTGCAACTGATGGCTATCAATCACACAGAACAAATTCCAATGCCGGACACACAGTCCATTTACAAGTCCGTTCTGGGTCTGAACGAAACCGGAGGCACTAAATACCTCACAAACCCATCGATCACCACGTACGTCTGGACGTTCACCACTCATTATCCATATTTCGGGACGCCTCCCAATCAGGACCTCGGTTACCATCCAAACGAGGTGAAGATCTCCGGTCTTCGACCACCGTCTTTATCTTCGACTTTCAATCGTCGGTCAATTATTTGAAATGAGAATTAACTCGGCCTTCCCAAATAATTCACGTATATTTAGAATTTCAATTCAATTTATTTCAATGGTTAAATTATTCGACAACACCAATTTTGTCCTTTAATGTAATTCTCACACCAAACACATTCAACCATCAAACATCACATAAATCAAGTAAATTCAGTTTATTTCCATTCCATATCGCTTATGATATTTTATGACTATTTATCGCTATTTTTATTTATTTTAAAATAGCCATTTTATTCAAAACGACGCTTCGGGCCATAAGGCGGCCGTGGCGCTGTTTTTCTTCAGATTTGATTTACACATATCTGAAAATCTAACCGTTGGATCTTCACAAAATTTACATCATTAGAAAGGTCTTTTCAAAACGAATCCAACGGTTCCAGTTTCGGGAAAATCCGATGGTCGGATCTCCCGGTACAATCGTTTGAAGTTTCGATTTCAAAATACGAACTGCAGCGTCGTTATTCGATTAAATATAATTATATTTATATATATAAATAAATATAATCGTTTTTGGCGCTGTTTTTCTTCAGATTTGAATTAAACATTCCAGACAATCCAACCGTTGGATTTCTACGAAGTTGGTGCCGTTGGGAAAAGATATTTCCAAGGCGAACCCGACGGTTGAGGTTTCGGGAAAATCCAATGGTCGGATTTCCCGCACTAGTCGTTTGAAATCACGGTTTCAAAATACGAACTGCACGGCCTCGTTTCGTTTTAATTTTATTTATATTTATATATTTATATAAATATAGTTCATTCAATGATTTCAATATCGTTTTCACTTCAAAAAATTTTCTAACACCTTAAAATTTTGGAAAATTTCGCCATAACCTCCCCTGCACCGGGAGCATCGGGAAATCGCAAATAGCGTTCCCGGTCTTTCTAATCTCAAAAAGAAAAAGAAAAAGCCAAGCGGCTAGCCAACAGGCTCAAAATCATCACCCAAACAAATCAGTAAATGTGTACCTATTTGTCGGGCACAAAATTTTATTCCTCTTCTCTAGCCCCTTTGCTATAACCTGTTCAATGAATATTGCATGTACATATATATACAGTTCTTATCATTTATCAATTTCTATTCGACTTCATATTTGATTTCTATTTGGTTTAAAAACTCCATTCATTCTAATGTTACATAAATAGGTGCAAATCATTTCATTAGCTAGTTAATGAATATTTCAACTCATATATGTTTATTTTGAACAAGTGGCTATTTTTAACACTTCACATTTCAACGATTTATGCATACAATAAAAATGTGATTTTTATTGTAAAACAATTCATTTCAAAACACTATTTTTTTTTCTATATAGTTCATATAGGTGACAAAATAGGATTTTTATCATAAAACAATTTCTTTTTAAAACGAGATTATTTTACACAGTTCATATAGTCGATAAAAGGCGATTTTTATTATCAAACAATTTATTTCAAAATATGAATACCATTCAACACATGAATTTCTAAACAACGAATGAATATCAATTCAACACATGAATGTTTTCAATAGTTTCTATATATAGATAAAAATGTGATTTTTATTATCGAACAATTTATTTCAAAATATGAATACCATTCAACACATGAATTTCTAAACAACGAATGAATATCAATTCAACACATGAATGTTTTCAATAGTTTCTATATATAGATAAAAATGTGATTTTTATTATCGAACAATTTATTTCAAAATATGAATACCATTCAACACATGAATTTCTAAACAACGAATGAATATCAATTCAACACATGAATGTTTTCAATAGTTTCTATATATAGATAAAAATGTGATTTTTATTATCGAACAATTTATTTCAAAATATGAATACCATTCAACACATGAATTTCTAAACAACGAATGAATATCAATTCAACACATGAATGTTTTAAATAGTTTCTATATATAGATAAAAATGTGATTTTTATTATCGAACAATTTATTTCAAAATATGAATACCATTCAACACATGAATTTCTAAACAACGAATGAATATCAATTCAACACATGAATGTTTTCAATAGTTTCTATATATAGATAAAAATGTGATTTTTATTATCGAACAATTTATTTCAAAATACGAATACCATTCAACACATGAATTTCTAAACAACGAATGAATATCAATTCAACACATGAATGTTTTCAATAGTTTCTATATATAGATAAAAATGTGATTTTTATTATCGAACAATTTATTTCAAAATATGAATACCATTCAACACATGAATTTCTAAACAACGAATGAATATCAATTCAACACATGAATGTTTTCAATAGTTTCTATATATAGATAAAAATGTGATTTTTATTATCTAACAATTTATTTCAAAATATGAATACCATTCAACACATGAATTTCTAAACAACGAATGAATATCAATTCAACACATGAATGTTTTCAATAGTTTCTATATATAGATAAAAATGTGATTTTTATTATCGAACAATTTATTTCAAAATATGAATACCATTCAACACATGAATTTCTAAACAACGAATGAATATCAATTCAACACATGAATGTTTTCAATAGTTTCTATATATAGATAAAAATGTGATTTTTATTATCGAACAATTTATTTCAAAATATGAATACCATTCAACACATGAATTTCTAAACAGCGAATGAATATCAATTCAACACATGAATGTTTTCTATACAATGAATAAATATAGTTTAAGCATATGAAAATAATTCAAACACTCAAATATTATTCAAAATTTCGGCAGCATAACGGCAGGGTAGTTACACCGGCACCGTCCCTAGTACGGCTCCTCGCTCTACCTTAAAACCTCGCGGTTTTTGACAATGGGGATCATGTATCTAGTTCGCACGCAGGCGGCATGTATATATTTATTTCATTTCCACAAACTAATCCTATGTGGTTTCAACCAAATATTTCACAACCACCAATGGGTATTTTTCAACCGCAATCAACCAATATCAATCACAAACAATCCCAAACAATCATTCAATTTTCACAACAATTTCAACCAATAAATATCGTCCATGGTTTGTGGACGAGGGGCGTATATATATATATATAGATATAGATATTTATATATAGCTATTCACTTTTACTTCAACACATATATAATATTTTTAAATCAGAAATCTCACCAATAGCTATCCAACTTCACTTAGAGAAATCTTCGCCTTTCTGTCGCTTTCGCCCTTATTCTCTACATATGTAAAAATCGAATTTTTACGATGCTATTCAATATATAAAAATCGAATTTTCCTTTTACTTTCAATATATAAAAATATGATTTTTCTTTCCGACTTTCGATATATAAAAATATGATTTTTCTTTCCGACTTTCGATATATAAAAATATGATTTTTACTTTAAAACAAAATCAGTTTTTATACTTTTTAAAAATTTCAGTTTTTATACTTTTTTTTTAAAAATCCAGTTTTATACTTTTTAAAAAATCAATTCAGTTTTAAAATACTTTAAAAAAAATCAATTCAGTTTTAAAATACTTTTTTAAAAAAATCAATTCAGTTTTAAAATACTTTTTTTAAAAAAAAAATCAATTCAGTTTTATACTTTTAAAAATCAATTCAGTTTTAAAATACTTTTAAAAAAATCAATTCAGTTTTATACTTTTATAAAATCAGTTTTTATACTTTTATAAAATCAGATTTTTTTTTATACAGAATAATAAAATAAAAATAAAAATATAAAGCGACTTACAGCGGGGGGGGGGGGGGGGGGTTCTGTAGTTCGTCGGAGGCTCTCGAAGGTGTTCGTCGGCGGCTGGGTTCGAACGGTGGTGGCAGCGTGGAGGTGGGTGGTCTCGAACGGGGGTGGCGATGTCTGGTATGTACCGCGTTTCATAAGAAAAGGGGGGGGGGGTCACTGGAGGGCGGTTGGCGATCTGAGGGGAGGCGGTGGCGTGAGGCATGCGGAGATGCTTTAGGGTGTCGATCGCCTTCTTAGGGTTTTTTTTTTCTTTGTTTAACTGAAACGGGGGGGGGGCAGAAGGAGATAAAGGAGGGAAGAGTATATATATTTTTTTTATTATTTAATTATTATATTTTGCAAAAAGGTTGACTTTTACATATGACCTCGAAACGAGGCCCACCGCCTGTCGCCCATAGCGTTTTACCCCCATTCCGAATACAATGGGATATGTATCGTAAGCTGATTCGATTGTTACAATCAGTTTCCTTTTGAATTTACATTTAAATCACTATATTGAATTTAAACGTACATTTCAAATTACCGGGGTCACATACTAACTAGAAAAATTCCCAAAAAATATTTTCTAGCTTCGTACTGACTATACGGTCCTAACAAAACTAGTTTCGTCGAATTCTGAGACCGTTTGAAAATTGGCCAATTTCCAGTCGATTAAAATCAACTGAAACTGGTCAAATGCGTTTTCCTTTGCCATGCTCACATATTGATTCGAAAAATTATGAAATTTGAAACCTAGCAATAACTTGACACTGCGGATCCAACAAAAGTGGTTTCGTCGAAATCCGAGGTCGTTTGCAAAATGTCCATTTTTAAGGGCCTGAATTCCATAGCGACTATTCAGAATTTTCAACTGAACATATCTTTTGATTCCCGCTATCAAATTTCGATTGGTCAGATTCGTTAGAAAGATATCATCAATTAGATACTAATGTTTTTGGTCTCACTAAAATCCGGATTGTTTTGCACCTGGTATAGTCCGACAAAGTTTGAATTCAATTTTTGAAACTGCCACGCCATTTCAGGCCTTGTTTATAATTATAATTAATTCTATTCGTTTTCAATTGTCGATTCAAACTCAGTTTTCATCGCCATTATTTAAAATATTTATTTTAAATATTTAAAATCCATTATTTTAGCCAATTTAAAATTTTTAAATTGGTTCAGATTTTCTGGGTCGTTACAGGATACTGGGCTGTTTCCAATTCTGAATAGCTGTGATTTTGCTTGGATCCACAGCAATTCCTTCTTTCGATACGACATGGCCTAGAAATTTCACTTCGTCTTGCTAGAATATACATTTGGATAGTTTGGCTTTTAATATATTCCTTCTGAGGATTTCCAGAACCTGTTCCAGATGCTTTTCATGTTCGACCTTTGATTTAGAGAAGATAAGAATATCGTCAATGAAAACCGGAACAAATTTATTCAAAACCCCTCTGAACACTCTATTCATCAGTTCGACGAAGTAAGCTGGAGCGTTACATAAGCCGAACGACATTACTAACCACTCGTAGAATAAGTCGGGACCTCTGAATGCTGTCATTGGAACACACTCTTCGGCAATTCGAAGTTGATGGAAGCCTGTAGCTAGGTCCATCCTTGAGAATACCTGTGCTCCATTTAATTGATCCAACAAATCATCTATTCGCGGCAATGGCTATTTGTTCTTTATGGTCTGCTTGTTCAAATCACGATAATCCACACATAGACGTAGAGTACCGTCAGATTTTGGGACAAACACCCCTATTGCTCCCCAATCAGAGAAACTAGGCCTGATTAGACCCTTCCATACTAGCTGTCGTGTTTTATTGTCAAGTTCTTCTTTCTCTTTCAAGGACATTCTTCGAATAGTGTGAACTACCGGCCTTGCATTGGGAATCAAAGCGATCTTGAAATCTATTTCTCTCTACGGAGGTATGCGAACAACTTCCTCAAACACATCCGCATAGTTTTTGACGATAGGAATGTGTTTGATGAGGTCAGGAATATTCTCTGTGACTTCAGGGATATTTTCAGTTTGGGCCGGAGAGACATCCAAAGCTGCCCAGAAGTCTTTTCTATTAGCTTTCTGACCTTCACGGGGAATGGTTATATAACCACCTGATTTTATCTTTGCCCTAACAACTCTCTCGGCGCATCTAACCTCTGCTTCATATTTGGTAAACCAATCCAATCCCAGAATAAGATCGAATTCATTAAAATTCATGACGATAGAGATAGTAGGGAATTTGTAGCAGGAAAAAGAGACAGGCACCCCCACAAACCCAACTGAGATCGATGGAACCCCCAACTGGGTTTTGGACAGTCATTGGTTCTTTTAGCTTCCTCAATTTCAAATCCAACTTCTTGACTGCACTTTTTGCAAAAAAGCTTCGTGATGCGCCAGTATCAAACAGTACTTTAACGGGAATGTTCTTGACATTGAGTGTGCCTTCTAAAACATCAGCCATTCCTTGACTAGCTGAGGGCTCGGAAGTTTCCGCTATTTCATTCACTTGAACTACTTCAGGCTTCTTTAAGAGCCAACAATCCTTTGCAAGATGACCCTTCCGATGGCATTTACTGTAACCCTTTTCTCTTGAAACTCCCCATCAATTCTAAACCTTTTCTTCTTTTTCTTTCGATTGCCTCTATATCCATCCTTTGTTTGTTTCTTTAAAGATCTGCAATTCCCTTGCAAATGCCCTTGCTTATGGCAGTTATTGCGTATGGCAGTCTTTACTGGTTCTTTTTCGGATTTGGCCCTTTTTCGATTGACTTTGGGCTCCTTACTGATCTTAGACATTGTACTGGCCTCAGGACGATCAGTTTCAGAATCAATTTTATTACTAGAGCTGACTTCTTCTTCGTACTGTAGCATACCTTTCTTATCTAGATCTTCGTACTGATAAGCCATATAAATCATTTCTGAAAAAGGAAGCTTCACATGCCCCATTACTTTATTCTGATATTTCCTTTGAAGCCCATATATAAATCTCAGATTCTTCCTCTTTGGGTCTTTAATCAGATGAGGAGCAAAGTGAGAAAGTTCGTTGAATTTCTTTTGATATTCTGGGATGGTCATATCTCCTTGTATCAAATAAGAAAATTCATCACATAGCCGCTCAGTCGCTTCGGGAGGAGTAAATCTCTCCAGGAAAATCACTTTGAATCTGTCCCAGGTGATATCACCTTCTAGATCATCCTTGATAACTGAATCCCACCAGAACAAAGCTTTGTCTTTGAGTGCCCAGGATGCCAGTAATCTTTTTTGGTCATCCCTCGGCTTTAATGCTTCAAAGATTTTCTCAGCAGAACGAATCCAAGCCTGTGTCTTCATAATAGATTTTTCACCAGAGAACGGTATTCCACCCATATTTCAATATTTGATCAATAGGGCCTCAATATCCGGTTCTGCATTCCTTCTGTTTCTGACACTCATTTTCTAATACTTCTGCAAATAGCAGATCAAGTGTCTAGTCAACAGAAAAGATATTTTAAAATATAGAGACAAATACTTGAATGTAAATGCGTCTATCTAGGTGTTATTTCATTCTGCTACTCGTACTAGGTTATTACTGATCCTATCTGTAATGAGTTACCCGTCCTAGAACACTACTGGTTCTATTTCTGACGAGTTCGTTAATATGTTATATTCCAGAACTAAGCTTAACCAATGCTCTGATACCACGTTGTGATGACCCCAAATCCCGTACTGACGAAGACAAGGGTTATCTTTGGAATATAACACAGAAACAAATAATAGCAGAACAAAATTAAATAAATACACCAGATACTGAACAATAGAATATATTGGATAAAAGTAATCATCAGAGTTACACAGTATACACGATCTTACTTAGTACAAATATAGTTCAGCTATACATAAATGTCTACAGCGGAAATAAACAAAATAAGTACAATAGGAGCTTAACACCATAAAAAGAGATAAATAATAGAATCCATCTTCAGCTCCAGCTATCTAGAAAGAACCAGCTAAACCTGAATACAAGGCTGCCCATGTAGCAAAAGGGGCACCCAAGTTTGAAAGTGAAACAAACTATGAGTCAGTCATGAGACTGGTATGAGAAATCTACTCAACACATTTATAATATGGCTAATCACAGGACCACGCCACTTTCGTGGAACGGGTTTACTCCATTGGATTGCCAGTGCTTTAAAACAAATCTTTCTTTTAAACAACGCAATGCATTTTATAAAAATGAAGCCATTATAAGACTCAGTTCCCATCACACAATGCAACGCAAACCGGACGATAGAGTTTTTTACCTTATAACGGCCAAAAGATGCTTGATACGAATAAAACAAAAGCATTTGATATTATTGCTAGTGCTATATGTTTTGAAAAAAACAATTTCCAATCATAACTATCAATCATAGACGGCATTAATGCCCCATACCACTATGTCGCCATATATAGGTATACAATCAAAACCGCACAGTCACATATTTGGAAATTGGATTTCCGTCATGAACCAAGGCAAAAGATAATCCTTACCGAATTCGAGACAATCTAGCCCATGTCTCAGGGTCAGAGCTCATCGACCCTTTGGATCGTCAGGGCCCGTCCACCGATGTGGATTATTATACATGAACACTACGTTTCCCCACCCTTTGGGGCGTAAACGAGCCAACGAATGACTCCATCGGACCCGTATCGTCTGATCAAACCGAGGCGCCTCGCAACAGTAACAACCACATAAGTAAAACTCGTCAGGGCATGTAAAACCCCTGACGCCACTTCTAGCTAGAAAGAAACGCAGGCCCTCCCTGATGTCCTCTCCTGTTACTGGTTCATACCGAGGTGTGAGGTTCACGATTTCATGTTATACACAAAGCTACGCCACGCAGGCGGTGCTTTGATCATCACCACAAGAATTTGCTTTTCAACAGAAGCCCTAATCACTGCATCTTAGCATGCCACACAGGTAGTTCATGCCATGCGAATGATGTCCATCGATATACAACCTCTGAGCTCGTGCGTTTCAGAGAAGGGCGTTAAGAAAAAGAATAAATTCTCCGCCGCCAAACAGATGTGTATTTAATAGAGATCAATCAACACAGAATAAAATCCAATGTCAGACACACAGTCCATTTACAAGTCCATCCTGGGTCTGAACGAAACCGGAGGCACTAAATACCTCGCAAACCCATCGATCACCACGTACGTCTGGACGATCACCACTCATTATCCATATTTCGGGATGCCTCCCAATCAGGACCTCAGTTACCATCCAAACGAGGTGAAGATCTCTGGTCTTCGACCATCGTCTTCATCTTCGATTTCTTATCGTCGATTCAGTTATTCAGAATGGGATAAACCTGGTCTTTCTGAGCAACTCGCGTATATAATAAACAATTGCAACACTAACATATACACGCATCATTTCAATTCATTAGTCACTAACCGTCAGCTAGTAAGAGAACGATCTCCCAAATATTAACCCCGAAGGCCGAAACCAATATCAGATCAATACCCAAAAAACCATTCGACTTAGCCAACCTCCAGTTAATTTCTAAATTTACATCCATATCGTTTATAATATTTTATAACGATTTATCACTATTTTTATTTATTTTAAAATAGACATTTTATTCAAAACGGCACTTCGGGCCATAACGCGACCGTGGCGCTGTTTTTCTTCAGATTTGATTTACACATATCAGAAAATCTAACCGTTGGATCTTCACAAAATTTACGTCATTAGAAAGATGTTTTCAAAACGAATCCAACGGTTCCAGTTTCAGGAAAATCCGACGGTCGGATCTCCCGGTACAATCGTTTGAAGTTTCGATTTCGAAACACGAACTGCAGCGTCGTTATTCGATTAAATATAATTATATATATATATATAATCGATTCTGGCGCTGTTTTTCTTCCAATTTGAATTAAACATTCCAGACAATCCAACCGTTGGATTTTTACAAAGTTGGTGTCATTGGAAAGATTTTTCCAAAGCGAACCCAACGGTTGCGATTTCAGGAAAATCCGATGGTCGGATCTCCCAGTTTAATCGTTTCAAATCACGGTTTCAAAATACGAACTACAGTGTCGTTATTTGATATATTTTAATTCTATTTATATAAATATATCGATTCTTCGATTTCAAAGCTATATGCTTTTCATACATTTGATAAAAATGATATTTTTATCTAACTGTCTTCTATTTCAACACTTCACTATTTTTAACAATTCATTTATATAATAAAAATGTGATTTTTATTGTAAAACAATTCATTTCAAAACTCTATTATTTTATATAGTTTATATAGGTAATAAAGATAGGATTTTTATTATAAAACAATTTATTTCTAAACAAGATGATTTTATACATTTCATATTGATGTTAAAAAATGGGATTTTTATTATTTAAAACACGAACACCATTCAACACATGAATTTCTAATCAATGAATGAATTTCAATTCAACACTTTAAGGTTTTCTATTCAACGAATAAATATAGTTTCAACAAATGAAAATAATTCAAACACATGAATATTATTCAAAATTTCGGCAGCATAACGGCAGGGTAGTTAAAACCGGGACCGTCCCTAGTACGGCTCCTCGCTCTACCTTAAAACGTCGCGGTTTTTGACAATGGGGATTATGCATCTAGTTCGCACGCAGGCAGTATGTATTTTTTTATTTCATTTCCACAAACTAATACTATGTGGTTTCAACCAAATATTCCTCAACCACAAACGGGTATTTTTCAACCACAATCAATCAATATCAACTACAAACAATCCCAAACAACCATTCGCTATCAGTCAATTTTGACACCAATCACAACCAATAAATATCGTCCATGGTTTGTGGACGAGGGGCGTATATATATATATATATGTATGTATGTATGTATGTATGTATGTATGTATGTATAGCAATTCACTTCTATTTCAACACATATATAAATTTTACAATGCATATATAACTTATACATCGAACGTACAACTTATACAATGCTTATACATGAGGTGTACAACGCTTATATAACTCATACATTGACTATATAATTTATACATTGTCGTTTTCCATATCGTTTATAAATTAGAAATCTCACATTGGGTTCCACTCCACCAAAAATAGCAGATGGCTCAGAAAAATATGCGGTCTCTTCTAAAATGTAGAAGGCGTCCACACAGTCACGATGTTTCCTGTTTCATCGAATTTCGTCAAGAAATGAAAAAGATATTATTTTTCAAAGTTTGCAACACTTTAAAACTACTGAAATCAGTTTAAATAATATAAACCGTACCTCCTTCGTTTTGTTCGAAACTAGGTTTCCACCTTCCTCGAAATCCGCACAGCTATATGACGATCGGCCTCCACCACCTTGAAGGGCTAGGAGAGCTCGAGGTAGGCGCGGTGTCGTGCGATGGCAGGTCCGGCCTGGAATCGAGGTCGATGCGGCGCAGCTTTCGGGGGCCAGAACTCGACGACGGGGAAGAGATAGGTGGTGCGGTTGGTACTGATTTGAAGGGGAGAAGGAGGGCTTCAAAAAGTTCAACAGGAGGTGGGGCTGAAGGTGGCTGTGGCGATCAGAAACGGGGTGGGAAGCTTTGGAGGCTAGCCGCCGTTCAGATCGGGAGAGAGAAAGGAATTTTTCTTTTTTTTTTATAAAAATTATGATTGGTCGGGGAAGTTTTAAAGGCATTTTATGACATGACCACCAATCTAAACCCAACGACTGTCGTCCCTAGCGTTTTACCCCCATTCCAAACACAATGGGGTATGTTTCGTAGGCCCATTCGACTGTTTCAGTCAGTTTCCATTCAATTTAAAATATATAACATTCAATATTCGATTTGAACGTACATTTCAATTTGTCAGGGCCACAAATTGATTCGAATAATTCCAAAAAAATAAATCTGGCTATGTTTTGACGATACGGTCCCAACAAAACTAGTTTCGTCGAATTCTGAGACCGTTTGCAAAAAGGCCCATTTCTGGTCGATCCAATTTAAGTGTAATTGACCAAAACACGTTTTCCTTTGCCACGCTCACATACTAGATTCAAAAATTATGAAATTTGAAACCTAGCAATAACTTCACATCCCGGATCCAACAAAAGAGGTTTCTTTGAATTCCGAGGTTGTATGCAAAATGGCCATTTTCACGGGCTATATATATTCCATAGCGACCTTTCTGAAAATTCATTTGGCCATAACTTTTGCTTCCCGCTATGAAACTTCGATTTTTCAGATTCGTTAGAAAGGTATTCACAAACAGATTTAAATATTTTTGGTTTCACTCAAATCCGTCTTGTTTTGCACTCGGTACAGTCCGACAAAGTTTGAATTCAATTTTTGAAACTGCAGCGCCAATTCAGGCCTTGTTTATAATTAGAATTAATTATATTCATTTTCAATTGTCAATTCAAACTCACTTTTCATCGCTATTATTGAAAATATTTATTTTAAATATTTAATATCCATTATTTTAGACAATTAATTTTTTTTAAATTGGTTCAGATTTTCTGGGTCGTTACATATCCCTCCTAACCTTGTGTCCCCAGACTAACAGATTTCCGATAAACTTGTTTACAAATTTTAGATGTACAAAGTTCAGATTAACCAGTTTTCAGATTAGACATACAAGTTAACAGGTTTTCAGACTAATGGATCAGATGTACAGATTAACAAGTTCTCATACTAACGGATCAGATATACAGATTAACAGACTTATAGATTGTTTTACCTAACTTTGTATTGGGCCTACAGATTCATGAAACGGGTTTATTAGATTCATCAGTCCAGTTGTTTTAACCCTATCCACCCAACACGTTTTAGGCATCATATTTATCTTAGATTTGCATTAATTAAATATTAAGGCACAGACCTAGCACATTTGGTCGGTAGCTTGTGGCCGCTGGATGTGTCGGGCGGTTCCGGGCAGACTTCTGCCACAAGCCAAGCCTAACCTCGTGTCTAAGCATCCTTATGCCTACGACCTCTCACATTAGACTGACAGTTTGCGGTTGCTGGTTAAGCCGGTTGTGTCCGGGCAGGCTTCCACCGTAAACTGAGTCTAACCTCGTGTCTCAGCATTCTTATTTATAGCTAAAGTTTTCATTCACAGATTATGCCAATATCAGATTAATTATGCCAATTCAACAAATGAACTTCTTTACAAGTCACAGCAGATTATTCAAAGTTCCATTAACATATTTTGCTCAATTTTAGATCGAGCCTACAGATTACATACCCAAATCACAGTATTCAATTCTAATAGATCTAGCGAATTGGGAAATTTAACAGATTTAAACATATCCTAAAGTTCTATTAACATATCTTGCCTAATCATAAATTAAACCTCATTTTACATGCCAAAATTATGGTCATAGTTCTCAACATAACATATGCACAAATTTAGTCAGATTTTCTACAATACAAATTATTCTCTAAAAGCCGCAAATGTAACACCCACACAAAGGGAATGCCTTAACTTTGGTGGAGCATTTTAGTAAACAGAACAAAAACTTACAAGACAAATAAAACAGTACATGAAAAATTTATAACTTTATTACAACAAAAACCGAAATAAGCTTGGTTACATCCTTTCAAATCACAATATCATAATTCAAGTTCAAAATATCAGTCTTGTGCAAAAGCCTTCAGAATGCATAGTTTAAAATCATAATCCCCACAGAAGAAGACAAGCCATACTTTAAGCACTTCAAGCGGAAGAAATCTGGATCAAGCTAAATTACTTCCTTCTACAAAACCTGGGGGGAAACGGAAGAAAGGAGGCGAAACAACAAGGGTCAGACAAAAAGTCTGGCAAGTCCAGTGATTTTCAATTATGAACAGATAATAATAACTTGACATGAAAATAAAACTGGATGAGAGATAACAGTAACAGGTGTAGCGGATATTACAGAAGAACAGAATGACATAAGCTATTTCTTTACACTTCTCTGCAATAATACTAGTATAATAGAATTAGGTGTCACCCTAATGTCTAAACTAAAACAGAAACGGGTACAAAATAATTTCCATAGAAGAGAGTGCTAGTAATGGGCCTTTACCACCCGAACAGAAACAGGCAGAAGCAGAAACAGATTAATCCCTATGGAAACAGAATGTAGAATTAGGTGTAAACTAGTAATGGGCCTTTACCACCCCAAAAGATGGTACCACGCAGAAACAGACAGGTGTTACCACCCAACAGAAACAGACGGTACCAACAGAAACAAACAGAACTAAGTGTACCCTAAAACCCTACCCCAAGCGATCGGCTCCCTAATACATAAATACCTTGTGTCTGCCCCACAGTAGGGTGTATCACTCCCTAAAGTGACAACCAATTGGCACAGACCTATTTACAGATGTCACGGCGTCTTACATCCTCAGAGGAAGATCGGGATCCATGCAAGCACATGACCCGGATGGAACGAACCATCAACACCCCTCGCCATTATCAGAATGAACCGCTTATAATTAGTTCAGTAAGCGTGCCCGAACCCTACCTACTGTTGGGTCAAAGTTTTGATACCAGAAAGGGTTACTGACTAATATGGGTCCCAAACAACAGATGACACAAGTAAATTCCCTCCTAACCTTGTGTCCCCAGACTAACAGATTTCAGATTAATTTATTTACAAGTTCAGACATACAGAGATCAGATTTACTAGTTCACAGATCAGAAAATCAAATCAACAAGTTTCCAGACTAACGGATAAGATGTACAGATTTAACAGAATTTCAGATTTGTCTAACTTTGTATTGGGCCTACAGATTCATGAACGGGTTTATTATATATATATATATATATATATATTAGTCTAGTTGGTTTAACCCTATCCACCCAACATGTTTTGACATCATTTTTATCTCAGATTTGCATTAATTAATTATTAATGCACAGACCTCTCACATTAGGTCACTAGCTTGTGGCCACTGGATGGGTCGGGCGGTTCCGGGCAGACTCCTACCACAAGCCAGACCTAACCTCGTGTCTAAGCATATTATGACTAACTTCTCACATTAGAACCGGTTGTTTGCGGCCACTGGATGTGCCGGGCGGTTCCGGGCAGGATTACGCCGCAAACTCATTCTAACCTCGAGTTAGCCATGTTCATCTTTGCGGCCAATTAATTAATAATTTACCATTTATGCCCACGCCTAATATACATTTCAATTATTCATAACTATAGCCAATTCAAATTATGTCAATAACAGACTAATTATATCAACTCAACAGATATAGCAGATAACAGATTTTGCAGATTAGGCGATTTAACGGATTTAGCAGATTAAGCAAACTAGCAGATTTAGCAGATAACAGATTAGGCATCTCAACAGATTTAGCAGTTTAGGCATCTCAACAGATTTAGTTTAGCAGATTTAGCATATAACAGATTTGGCTTTTTCAGCAGAATTAGCAGATGACAGACTTGGCAGATGAACAGATCTAGCAGACTAGGCAGTAGAGCAGAACTAGCAGATTAAGCAATATAACAGAACTAGCAGATTAGGCAATATAACAGAACTAGCAGATTAGGCAAATATAGCAGAACTAGAAAATTAGGCAAATATAATAGATTTAATCATTCCTTAAAGTTTCACAAACATATCTTGCCTAATTATAAATTTGGCCTAAGTTTGCATGCCTAAATAGTTGTCATGATTCACACTATGATCATATACCCCACGTTTGCATTGAATTTACATGTCACAGATTATGGTCATAATTTACATGTCCCAATTTAGTTCATCTTGCCTAGTAAAAAAGATTCACATATAAATTATACCAAATATAGCCATCGATTTCAATGCATGTCATATATTCAAAAATCTCCTACTTAGGTGTTATTCACATTTGATAGTTATCAAATCTATATAGATCTTCACACCTAAGTCATATTCTCTTTCAAACCATGAATTGTTATATAAATAATATGCCCAACGATCTAGTTATAACATATCTTAATTCAAAATATGCGTTATGTCCAATATCTCAAGTCACATGTTAACATACTATGGTTCCTCTTCTTCCAATTCATAGAATATGCATAGATCTAAATCTAGTTTACAACCTATGTCCTTTTTCTTAAATTAGTCACAGATTAGCCATGTCCAATTATGCAACATTCATTATTTGTCCCAAACATTTTAGCGTTCGTGCGTTAATCTCTTAGGAGATTGGCGCAGGCTCGTAGTAGCCTGGCTATAGAACAGAAAGTAGAAGAGATACAGAATAAAATAGATCAGAACAGAACATACACAATCTCAAAATCAGATTTACAATCATGTCACAGTGATGATTAAAGTTTATATCGGAAAATAACTGCACTTGCCTTGGTTGGATTAAAGAAAGAACTTTAATTGTTGTAGAATCGTTGCAGAAGCTTTAATCTCTAGTTTGAATTGAGTTGCTTAGGTTGATGTTGATTAGCTTCTAGTTTTGATTCCAGTAGAGTAGCGACACCATTTTTATTTTTATTTAGAACAGAGGCAGAGTAGAAGCAGAATAGAATTGTGTGTAGAGAAGGCTAAGTTTGGGGCTATTTAAATAGGGTCAAGTCAACAAATCTAGACAGAAATCGGACCAGAAACATCAGAGTGAACTATGACTCAAAAATGGGCTCGGGGACCAGGTCGACTGCCCAGTCGACCTGGCCAGGGGGTCGACTGCCCAGTCGACTCCCCAGTCGACCTGGGTCTGGGCGGGAAATTTCCTGCCCAGTCTGTTCTGGGTTTGAAATTCGAATTTTGAATTCGAATTCGTGCTGTTTTTAATTCTGAAAATTTCTGAAACTTTGGAAGGCCATAACTTCTTCATATGGACTCCGATTTACGCAAACTCGGACTCGTTTTCAAGAAGAATTCCGAGACGAACGCAATGGTGCAACCCGTTTCGCTTGATTCATATTTTAAAAATTAATTATTCTCTGATTTATTACTTATACGTTCACAGAAAGTACGGGGTGTTACATTCTCCCCTCCTTAAAGGATTTCGTCCCCGAAATCCTCAAGTTAAGAAGAATGTGTCCTACCATCCAACATCCATCTACTCAATCATCAATCATTGGCGTCCATTGTCCTTCGAAACTTCTAATGTTGTATGAACATATGCAAAAGTGTGTGTATATGTTCCTTATCTAATGCAAAGATCAGGCGGTCCACTAATTCAGTTGACCTCCTTAATGCGAATTATGCCAGTGCCATGAGTCCAACATGTATGCAAATTTTCCTATTTGATACATATCATTTCTATATGAGTGCACAACCATTCAGTCATATGCAACATCCATGTGCTGAGTCAATCATTTTGCATCCACAAAAAATTAAAATGCTCACACATCCATATGCAGTATGAGAGTGTTTTCGAGCCAATCTAGAGCCTAGTGTGTATATGCATCCACGAGCAACCACTAGCAACCACTTGCATCCACTTGCAACCATCAAACATAACATGTCTCAAACACATGTTTACACCCATTAGTTTCTGCCTAAAGTATGAAGATTCGATCGATAGGATACAGTCGAATGATGGAAGCGAGTGCAAATAAAACAAAAACTTGGTTCCCATTAGACATGGGTCCTAAGTATCGACCCCGAAGACCGAAACCAATATCAAATTAACACCCAGAGGATTACCCTCTTTAGATAATGTCAAAACTGGAAATCTTAACCTTATCGGAAGTATTCAAATATTTACAGATTACTGGTATAGATCAGGTTACTGAACTAAGCATGATAAAACCCAGAATGTATGCGTCCTACTTGACGCCTAAAACAGATATCTCTCAAACCCCAATCTCTCACAAACAGATGAGTCATAACCCTTATGGATTTGGGTCTACAGCGGAATCAGAAACAATACTAGTATTACAGTGCAGAGTATCGATTACAGAATCAAAATGCCAAAATCAGAAAGAGTTTTAACTTAACAATAAAATAAGAAAATTAAACCTTCTACTTAAATTTTCTTATTTCTACCCTATCTACCAGTCTCTTGAGCATTCGCCTGTCCTCCAGAAGTGGGTTCTTCCCTCTTCCCTTGCCCTCATTTCTTCGTGCAGTCCCTAGTGAAGTGTCCCATCTCACCACAGTTGAAGCAAGTTCCCTTCCTTGTCGAGCTTCCACAAGTAAAGCACTTTTTCCCCTTCTTATCTTCAGACTTCTCATCCTTCTTTTGTGTTTCCTTTTTGGGCCATGCTTTCTTATTTTGTGGTTCTTCCTTCTTTGTCTCTTTCTCACCCTTGTCTTCCTCGTGCAGTAGTGCCATGCCCACCAATTTCTCGTAAGTCGCCCCCATGGGTACATGGTTAATGGCTAGGCTGTGCAGTGGCTCATTCAATCCTTTAACAAAGCGGAGAGCCTTTTTATGCTGAGTGTTGACTAAATCCAATCCTAACCTAGCTAGTTGGTTGAACTGGTTGACGTATTCCTTGACCGTCATACTTCCTTGCTTAAGAGATAAGAACTTTTCCAGTTGTAGACTTCGTTCAGCTTGCGAGAGGAATTTTGTCTCAACCCTTGTTCTGAAATCCATCCATGTTTCAACTGGCCTCTCGGCGTTAGTGACTTCCCACCAATAGGAAGCTTCGTCTTTGAGCAGCCATACAGCCAACTGTACCTTCTGCCTATCGTCCACCTCGAAGATAACGAATAGATCCTCAGTTTCTTTGAGCCAGTTCCTCGCTTCTACGAATGATTCAGTTCCCTTGAAATCCTTCCCACCCATGGCCCTAAAATTTCTACAGATCTTTGAGAAAGAAATTGCACGAGGAGGGGGTGGAGGAGGGGGGTCATTTGCTGGACCTGCGGCGGCGGTCCTAGCCTTAAGATATTGATGAAACCAACCACGTACATGAACACCCTCTGGCATCTCAAATGCTTTAGACATGCTGAAACGAAAAAGGAAAGATTCAGTTACAAAAAGGACTGAAGGTAAGATATATGGCTCTTGGGGATTATGTTTTTCAAAAATAGGCTTTACTTTCGAAAATACTTCCTTTTAAAACCTTTTTGAAAATAGTTTTCAAAAACTTTACCCAATCGGGTAACCTTCAGCTCTGATACCAAGTGTAACACCCCACCTCCGTTAAGGTCACTCACAAAGGGAATGCCTTAACTTTTGTGGAGCATTTTAGTAAACAGAGCAGAAACATAAAAGACAGATAAAACAGTACTCGAAAAATTTATAACTTTATTACAACAGAAACCGAAATAAGCTTGGTTACATCCTTTCAAATCACAATATCGGAATTCAAGAACAAAATATTAGTCTGGTACAAAATCCTTCAGAATGCATAGTTTAAAATAATAATCCCCACAAAAGAAGACAAGCCATATTTTAAGCACTTCAAGCGGAAGAAATCTGGATCAAGCTAGAGTACTCCTTTCTACAAAACCTGGGGGGAGACGGAAGAAAGGAGGCGAAACAGCAAGGGTTAGACAAAAAGTATGGCAAGTCCAGTGATTTTCAGTTGTGAACAGATAATAATAACATGACATGAAAATAAAACTGCATGGGAGAAACAGTAACAGGTGTAGCGGATATTACAGAAGAACAGAATGACATAAGCTACTTCTTTACACTTCTCTGCACTAATACTAGTATAATAGAATTAGGTGTCACCCTAATGTCTAAACTGAAGCAGAAACGGGTACAGAATAATTTCCACAGAAGAGAGTGCTAGTAATGGGCCTTTACCACCCGAACAGAAACAGGCAGAAACTGAAACAGATTAATCCCTTCGGAAACAGAATGTAGAATGAGGTGTACACTAGTAATAGGCCTTTACCACCCCAACAGATGGTACGACGCAGAAACAGACAGGTGTTACCACCCAACATAAACAGACAGTACCAACAGAAACAGACAGAACTAAGTGTACCCTAAAACCCTACCCCAAGCGATCGGCTCCCTAATACATAAATACCCTGTGTCGGCCCCACAGTAGGGTGTATCACTCCCTAAAGTGATAACCAATTGGCACAGACCTATTTACAGATGTCACGGCGTCTTACATCCTCACAGGCAGACCGGGATCCATGCACGGACATGACCCAGTTGGAACGCACCATCAACACCCCTCGCCATTACCAGAATGAACCGCTTATAATTAGTTCTGTAAGCATGCCCGGACCCTACCTACTGTTGGGTCAAAGTTTTGATACCAGAAAGGGTTACTGACTAATAAGGGTCCCAAACAACAGATGATACAAGTAAATTCCCTCCTAACTTTGTGTCCCCGGACTAACAGATTTCAGATTAACTTATTTACAAGTTCAGACAAACAGAGATCGAATTTACTAGTTCATAGATCAGAAAATCAAATCAACAAGTTTTCAGACTAACGGATCAGATGTACAGATTTAACAGAATTTTTGATTTGTCTAACTTTGTATTGGGCCTACAGATTCATGAACGGGTTTATTATATATATTAGTCCAGTTGGTTTAACCCTATCCACCCAACGCGTTTTGGACATCATTTTTATCTCATATTTGCATTAATTAATTATTAATGCACAGACCGCTTACATTAGGTCGCTAGCTTGTGGCCGCTGAATGGGCCGGGCGGTTCCGGGTAGACTTCTGCCACAAGCCAGACCTAACCTCGTGTCTAAGCATATTATGACTAACTTCTCACGTTAGAACCTATTGTTTGCGGCCATTGGATGTGCCGGGCGGTTCCGGGCAGGATTACGCCGCAAACTCATTTTAACCTCGAGTTAGCCATGTTCATCTTTGCGGCCAATTAATTAATAATTTACCATTTATGCCCACGCCAAATATACATGTCAATTATTCATAACTATAGCCAATTCACATTATGTCAATAACAGACTAATTATATCAACTCAACAGATATAGCAGATAACAGATTTTGCAGATTAGGCGACTTAATGGATTTAGCAGATTAAGCAAACTAGCATATTTAGGAGATAACAGATTATGCATCTCAACAGATTTAGCAGTCTAGGCATCTCAACAGATTTAGTTTAGTAGATTTAGCATATAACAGATTTGGCATTTTCAGCAGACTTAGCAGATGACAGATTTGGCAGATGAACAGATCTAGCAGACTAGGCAGTAGAGCAGAACTAGTAGATTAAGCAATATAACAGAACAAGCAGATTAGGCAATATAACAGAACTAGCAGATTAAGCAAATATAGCAGAACTAGCAAATTAGGCAAATATAACAGATTTAATCATTCCATAAAGTTTCACAAACATATCTTGCCTAATTATAAATTTGTCCTAAGTTTGCATGCCTAAATAGTTGTCATGATTCACACTATGATCATATACCCCACGTTTGCATTGAATTTACATGTCACAGATTATGGTCATAATTTACATGTCCCAATTTAGTTCAACTTGCCTAGTACAAAAGACTCACATATAAATTATACCAAATATAGCCATCGATTTCAATGCATGTCATATATTCAAAAATCTCCTACTTAGGTGTTATTCACATTTGATAGTTATCAAATCTATATAGATCTTCACACCTAAGTCATATTCTCTTTCAAACCATGAATTGTTATATAAACAATATGCCCAACGATCTAGTTATAACAGATCTTAATTCAAAATATGCGTTATGTCCAATGTCTCAATTCACATGTTAACATACTATGGTTCCTCTTCTTCCAATTCACAGAACATGCATAGATCTAAATCTAGTTTACAACCTATGTCCTTTTTCTTAAATCAGTGACAGATTAGCCATGTCCAATTATGCCACATTCATTATTTGTCCCAAACATTTTAGTGTTCGTGCGTTAATCTCTTAGGAGATTGGCGCAGGCTCGTAGTAGCCTGGCTATAAAACAGAAAGAAGAAGAAGAGATACAAAATAAAATAGATCAGAACACAACATACACAATCTCAAATTCAGATTTACAATCATGTCACAATTATGATTAAAGTTTATATCGGAAAATAACTGCACTTTCCTTTGTTGGATTAAAGAAAGAACTTTAATTGTTGTAGAATCGTTGCAGAAGCTTTAATCTCTAGTTTGAATTGATTTACTTAGGTTGATGTTGATTAGCTTCTAGTTTTGATTCCAGTAGAGTAGTGACGCAATTTTTATTTTTATTTAGAACAGAGGCAAAGTAGAAGCAGAATAAAATTATGTGTAGAGAAGGCTAGGTTTGGGGCTGTTTAAATAGGGTCAAGTCAACGAATCTAGGCAGAAATCGGACCAGAAACATCAGAGTGAACTCTGACTCAAAAATGGGCTCGGGGACCAGGTCGACACCCAGGTCGACTGCCCAGTCGACCTGGCCAGGGGGGTCGACTGCCCAGTCGACTCCCCAGTCGACCTGGGTCTGGGCGGGAAATTTCCCGCCCAGTCTGTTCTGGGTTTGAAATTCGAATTTTGAATTCGAATTCGTGCTGTTTTTAATTCTGAAAATTTCTGAAACTTACGAAGGCCATAACTTCTTCATATGGACTCCGACTTACGCAAACTCAGACTCGTTTTCAAGCAGAATTACGAGACGAACGCAATGGCGCAACCCGTTTCCCTTGATTCTTATTTTAAAAATTAATTATTCTCTGATTTATTACTTATACGTTCACAAAAAGTATGGGGTGTTACAGCAAATCATGATATACAATATGAATTATGCCAATTTATAGCCGTTGATTACTGCATATGTCAAATATCCAAAAATCCGAATTAGGCGTATTCACATTAATAGTTATCCCTATTTTAATATATGTTTTGTAGGCCTAAGTCACATATCCTTTTTCTTCCAAGTCATAGATCGTCATATAAAATATGCCCCAAATCTAGCTCTTAAATTACAACATGTATTATGTCCTAAAAATCAGATCTTGAATTATAACATGCATTATGTCCCCAAATTACAAGTCATATGTTGTCATACATTAATTCTCCTTCTTCCAAATCATAAACCGTCATATATAGTATTCCTGGATTTAGATCTTAAATTACAACTTGTTTTGTGTTCTCTATTTTGTCATAAATCAATTATGTCCAATTATGCATCATTCAATATTTTCCCAAAATTTAGCAATTGCGTGTCAATCTCTTATGAGATTTGGCTTAGGCTCGTAGTAGCCTAGATATACAACAAAAGGAAGGAAGAGATACAAAATAGTTACAATAAGATAGATCTACATAGAAAAACAGATCTGACAAACAAGAATAAGATGGATCTACATAGAAAAAAAGATCTGATAAACAAGAATAAGATAGATCTCCAATTCTGATTTATACCCATGTCAAGATCATAATTAAATTTCATATCTGAAAATAACTGTACTCACAAATCATGGTTTAAGAAAGAAAAGAACGATTCTAGGATCTGTTTTTTGGAGTTGATTTAGCTTTCCATTGATGTAGGCGTTGATTTGTTATCTTTATCTTCTCTTTTGAATTGATTGATTAGGGTGGAGGCTAGGTCACTTTAGGTTTTAGGAGCATGGAGGCACCATTCCTCTTTGTTAAGGAATTAGGGTTTAGGTTTAGCTATGTATATATAGATGTCTAGGATCGATTAGAGCTCTTAGTTTAACCCAGAAACCATCAGGACCACTCAGATGCCACATTAGCCCTTAGGGCGAATCGGGCCATGGGTTGACAGTCAAACACCCTGGATAGACCCCCAGTCGACCCAGCGGGGCTCGGGTCTCGGGTCGACTCCAAAAATGGTGCGATTCGGTTATTTCCCTCCTGATTCGCTGTTTTGAACTTTTTTGAATATTTTTTTATTTTATTTTATATATATATATATCTATATATATATATATATATATATATATATATTTCTCTCATATGCATACAAACTTCAAGGCTTAATAACGTCTTCATAAGGTATCCGTTTTGTGCAAACCAAATGTCTATCTTGACCCAAAATTTTGAAATGAACATAATAGTGCAACCTATTTCACTTAATCCTTCTTCTAAAAATTAAGTACACTTTAATTTGTGAATTTTAATGTTATAAAATTACGGGGTGTTACAATCTCCCCTCCTTAAAGGATTTCATCCACGAAATCTCCAAGTTAAGAAGAATGTATCCTACTATCCAGTCATCCATCTACTCAACCATCATCCACAAGCATCCATTGTCCTTAAAAGGTTTCTAATGCCATATGAAAATATGTAGAGTGTGTGTATATGTTTCTTATCTAATGCAAAATCAGGCGGTCTACTGATCCAATTAACCTCCTTAATGCGAATTATGTTAGTGCCATAAGTCCAATAATATATGCAAGAAATCCTGTTTGATACACATCATTTCTATATGAGTGCATAACCATTCATCCAAATGCAACATCCATGTGATGAGTCAATCAATTTGCATCCACAAAAATTGAAAAATGCACACACATCCATATGCAGTATGAGAGTGTTTTTGAGCCGATCTAGTGCCTAGTGTGTGTATATGCATCTGCGAGCAACCAATGGCAACCACTTGCATCCACTTGCAACCATCAAACATAACATGTCTCAAACACATGTTTACACCAATTAGTTTATACCTAAAGGTCGAAGACTCGATCAATAGGATTCAGCCGAGTGATAGAAGCAAGTATAATTAAAACAAAAGTTATGTTCCCATTAGACATCGGTTAAGAGAATAAATCCATAAGTATCAGACCGAAATCAACATCAGATTGACAACCAGAGAATACTCCCATTAAACAATGTAAAAACTGAAAATATACTTCACGCTTCGAGTAAAAAACCCTATCCTTTTCAGAAATATTCAGATACTTACAGACTACTGGTGCAGATTAGATTATCAAATTATTCTTAGGAAACTAAGCATGATAAAACCGAACCATATCCCACAAAAACCAGAATGTATGCATCACAGTCAACTTAACTCTTAACACAGATACCTTCAAACCCCAACTTATCACGATCAGATGAGTCGTAACCCTTATGGGGTTTGAGACTATAGCGGGATCAGAAACAAGACTAGTATTAAAGTGCAGAGTCTCAATTACAGAATAAAAATGCCAGAATCAAAAAGAGTTTTAACTCAATTATTAGATAAGGAAATTAAACCTTCTACATAAAATTTCCTATCTCCATCCTATCCACCAGCCACGAGAGCATTCGCTTGCCCTCAAGAAGTAGGTTCTGCCCTCTGCCCTTGCCCTCGTTTCTTCGGGGAGTCCCTAGTGAAGTGTCTCATTTCTCCACAGTTGAAGCATGCGCCCTTCCTCTTTCTGTAATCCTTGTTCAAATGAGTCAAGCTTCCACAAGTAAAGCACTTTTTCTCCTTCTTATCTTCAGACTTTTCATCCTTCTTTTATATTTCCTTTTTGGGCCACACTTTCTTGTTTTGTGGTACTTCAAGCTTTTCCTCTTTCTTCTCACTTTTGGATTCCTCTTCATGCATTAATGCCATGTCAATCAATTTCTCGAAGGTAGCCCCGATAGGAATGTGGGTCATAGCCAACCCGTGTAGCGATTCATTCAAACCTTTAACGAATCTCAGGGCCTTCTTATCAGGTGTGTTCACCAAGTCTAAGTCAAATCTCGCCAATTGGTTGAACTTGTTGACGTATTCCTTTACCGATAAATTCCCTTGCTTCAATGCTAAGAACCTCTTCATGTATAAATTCTCTTCTGCTCATGAGAGAAATTTCACCTCGAACCTTTTCCTGAAATCCCTCCATGTCTCCATTGGATGCTCTCCATTCATGACTTCCCACCAAAATGAGGCTTCGTCCTACATTAATGAAGTAGCTAGTTGAACCTTTCTTCCGTCTTCTATCTCGAAGATACCAAATAAATCTTCCACCTCCTTAAGCCAATTTCGAGCTTCAACAAACGTCTCTGACCCGTGAAAAGGTTTCCCGCCCATCGCCCGAAAGTCCTTGCATATCTTCAAAAAGGTATCAACGCGTGGAGGGGGAGGAGGAGGAGAAGGAATGTCTGCTGGGCCTGCGGCGGTGGCCCTAGCCTCCAGATACCTTCGGAACCAAGTTGGTGTTGGCAAGCCCTCGGGTATCTCGGGTACCCCAGACATGCTGAAAAGAAAAAGGGAAGAGATTCAAAACGGAGAATCAAAAGAAAGATATATGGCTTTTGGGGATTATGTTTTTCAAAATAAACTCTACTTTTGTAAATACTTCCTTTTTAAAACATTTTTGAAAATAGTTTTCAAAAACTTTTATCTAATCTGGTAACCTTCAGCTCTGATACCAAGTGTAAAACCCCATGTCCGTTAATGTCACTCACAAAGGGAATGCATTAACTTCCATGAAGCATTATAAGTAAACATAACAGAATATTATAAGGCAGATACATAAAGTAGTACTTGAAAATTTTATAACTTTATTACAGAAGAAACAGAAGTAAGTTTAGTTACATCTTTCAAAACCATAATATCGGAATTAAAGTACAAAAATATTAAACATAAGACATGTACAAAAGCCTTCAGAGTACGTAATTTTAAAGCCATAATCCCCAATTGAAAATGCCATAAGTAGGTAGAATCAAAGCCAAGAAATACCTTAAGCACTCTAGCACTACAAGTAGAAAGAAATCTAAGTCAAGCTCTTACGTTACCAACCTGAGTACCTGGGAGTGGGGAAACGGAAGAAAAGAGGCGAAACAAACCAGGTCAGACATACGTCTGGTGAGTCCAGTGACTTTCAGCATATAAACAGATATCAGTATCATGACATGTAAATAAAACTGGATGAGAGATAGCCGTAACAGGAATAGCAGGTTAACAGAAGAAACAAGATGATATAGGCTAAGCTAAGCTCCTTACTTAGTTTTCACTTCTCTGCACTAATACTAGTATAATAGAATTAGGTGTTGTCCTATCGTCTAAATAGAAAATTGAATGATCTCTTCAGAAACACGATGCTAGAAATGCGCCTTTACCACCCTAACAAAGACAGACGGTACAGAAACAGAATCAGGAACGAAATCAGAGATAGAAACAGAATAATCCATACGGAAGCAGAATATTAGAGTTAGGTGTACAATAGTAATGCGCCTTTACCACCCCAATAGATGGTACCACACAGGAATAGACGGGTGTTACCACCCCAACAAAAACAGACGATACCCCAACAGAAACATACAGAACTAAGTGTACCCTAAATTCTACCCCAAGCGATCGACTCCCTAATACATAAATACCCATTACCGACCCCACAGAAAGGTGTATCACTACCTAAAGTGGCAACCTATAGACATTGACCTATTTAAAGATATCACGGTGTCTTACATCCTCAGAGCAGACCGGATGCATGCACGCACATGACCCGGTTGGAATGCGCCATCAACACCACTCGCCATTATCAGAGTGAACCTTTTATAATTAGTTCGGTAAGCATGCCCGGACCCCTTTTAGTGTTGGGTCATAGTTTTGGTACCAGAAAGGGTTACTGACTAATATGGGTCCCAAACAACAGATGAAACAAGTAATTATCCCTCCTAACCTTGTGTCCCCAGACTAGCAGATTTCAGATTAACTTGTTTACAGATTTCAGATGTACAAAGTTCAGATTAACTAGTTTTCAGATTAGAAATACAAGTTAAAAGGTTTTCAGACTAACGGATCAGATGTACAGATTAATAAGTTCTCAGACTAACGGATCAAATATACTTATTAACAGACTTACAGATCGTTTTTCCTAACTTTGTATTGGGCCTACAGATTCACGAAACGGGTTTATTAGATTCATCAGTCCTGTTGTTTTAACCCTATCCACCCAACAAGTTTTAGGCATCATATTTATCTTAGATTTGCATTAATTAAATATTAATGCATAGACCTCTCACATTAGGTCAGTAGCTTGTGGCCGCTAGATGTGTCGGGCAATCTGGGCAGACTTCTGCCATAAGCTAGACCTAACCTCGTGTCTAAGCATCCTTATGCCTGCGACCTCTCGCATTAGACTGACAGTCTGCGGTTGCCGGTTAAGCCGATTGTGTTCGGGTAGGCTTCCACCGCAAACTGAGTCTAACCTCGTGTCTCAGCATTCTTATTTGTAGCTAAAGTTTTCATTCACAGATTATGCCAATATCAGATTAATTATGCCAATTCAACAATTTAACTTCTTTAAAAGTTACAGCAGATTATTCAAAGTTCCATTAACATGTTTTGCTCAATTTTATATCGAGCCTAAAGATTACCTACACAAATCACAGTATTCAATTCCAACAGATCTAGCGGATTGGGCAATTTAATAGATTTAAATATATCCTAAAGTTCTATTAACATATCTTGCGTAATCATAAATTAAGCCTCGTTTTACATGCCCAAATTATGGTCATAATTCTCAACATAACATATGCCCAAATTTAGTTAGATTTTCCACAATACAGAATATTCTCTAAAAGCTGCAAATCATGATATACAGTATGAATTATGCCAATTTATAGCCATTGATTACCGCGTATGTCAAATATCCAAAAATCCGAATTAGTCGTATTCACATTAATAGTTATCCCTATTTTAATATAGGTTTTTCAGGCCTAAGTCACATATCCTTTTTCTTCCAAGTCATTGATCGTCATATAAAATATGCCCCAAATCTTGCTCTTAAATTACAACATGTATTATATCCTCAAAATCAGATCTTGAATTATAACATGCATTATGTCCCCAAATTACAAGTCATATGTTGTCATACATTAATTCTCCTTCTTCCAAATCATAAACCGTCATATATAGTATGCATAGATCTAGATCTTAAATTACAACTTATGTTGTGTTTTCAATTTAGTTATAAATCAGTTATGTCCAATTATGCATCATTCAATATTTTCCCCAAATTAAGCATTCACGTGTCAATCTCTTATGAGATTTGGTTCAGGCTCATAGTTGCCTGGCTATAGAACAGAAGGAAGGAAGAGATACATAACAGTTACAATAAGATAGATCTACACAGAAAAAAGATCTGATAAACAAGAATAAAATGGATCTACACAGAAAAACAGATCTGATAAACAAGAATAAGGTAGATCTCCAATTCAGATTTATACCCATGTCAAGATCATAATTAAATTTCATATCTAAAAATAACTGTACTCACTAATCGTGGTTTAAGAAAGAGAAGAACGATTCTGGGATCTGAATTTCTGGAGTTGATTTAGCTTTCCGTTGATGTAGGCGTTGATTTGTTATCTTTAACTTCTCTTTTGAATTGATTGATTATGGTGGAGGTTAGGTCACTTTAGGTTTTAGGAGCATGGAGGCACCATTCCTCTTTGTTAATGAACTAGGGTTTAGGTTTAGCTATGTATATATATATGTTTAGGATCGATTAAAGCTCTTAGATTAACCCAGAAACCATCAGGACCACTTAGATGCCACATCAGCCCTTATTGAGAATCGGGCCACGGGTTGACAGTCAAACACCCTGGATCGACCCCCAGTCGACCCAACGGGGCTTGGGTCGACTCCAAAAATGGTGTGGTTCGGCTATTCCCGCTCCCGATTCGCTGTTTTGAACTTTTTTGAATATTTATTTATATATATATATATATATATATCTCATATGCATACAAATTTCAAGGCTTAATAACATCTTCATAAGGTATCTGTTTTGTGCAAATCAAATGTCTATCTTGACCCAAAATTTTGAAACGAACATAATAGCGCAACCCATTTCACTTAATTCTTCTTCTAAAAATTAAGTATACTTTAATTTGTGAAATTTAATGTTATAAAATTACGGGGTGTTACAATAACGCCAAGGTCGAATTCCAAATCCTTATGACACTTATCGGCGTAACTCTTCTGAAGATCTTGGGCTGCCTTCATTCATTGCCAAAGGATTTCAATACATTCTGATGTTTCTCTTATCATTTGATCCCCAAGTACTATCTTATCTCTAGTCTCTAAATAACATGTTGGAGAATTACACGGTCTACCATACAAAGCCTCATATAGTGCCATCCCAATTCTCAACCGGTAATTGTTGTTATAGGAAAACTCAACTAGATGTAGATGGTCTTCCCACGATCCCCCAAAATCTAGTAAACAAGCTCTTAGGAGATCATCCAAAACTTGGTTAGCTCACTCGGTTTGACCATCAATCTTTGGATGATAAGGCGCCATACTCAAACATAACACGATTCCCAAAGTCTTTTGCAAACTCTTCTAAATTCCACATGTAAATAAGGGATCTCAATCACTCATTATGCTCTTCGGGATACCACGGAATCGAACTATCCATTTTATATATAGCTCGGATTACTTCGATGTTGTCCTAGTTGATCTGACAGTACCTTGCGATTTGGGTCAAGCGATCCACGATGACCAAGGAAACTCCTAACGTCCGTTGCACTCTTAGGTCTATCCCAGTCCTGAATTTATGCTACCTTAGCGGGATCCACCGCTATTCCATTTCCAAAAACAACATGGCCAATGAACCTCACTTCACTCTTCCAGAAGTGACACTACAAAAATTTAGCTCTCAGCTGAACCTTTCGTAAGATTTCCAAAACAACTCACAAGTGCGTATTAAGCTCTTCCTCATTCCGGGAGTAAACCAGAATATCGTCAATGAACATAAGAACGAAATTGTTCAACTGATCATTGAAAACCCTATTCATTATATCCACAAAATACGCTGGTGCATTGGCAAATCCAAATGTCATCACCAGCCACTCAAAGAAACCGGATGGTGAACTAAAAGCTGTAATTGGTACACTATCCTTCGTCACTCTCAACTAGTGAAATCCCGTTGCCACATCCATCTAAGAAAACACTTTTCCTCGTGAAGCAGATCAAATAAGTCATCTATTATCAGCAACGGATACTTGTTCTTCTTGGTCACCTAGTTCAGCTTACGATAATTCGTACACAATCTCAAAGATACATCAGCCTTAGTTGCAAACACAACAATTGCACCGTATTCGGACACACTTCGCTGAATGAATCCCTTTCCCAAAACGTCACATACTTGCACCTCTAACTCTCATTGTTCCTCAGGCACCATCTACCTAAGAGGCATAACGATAGGTTTAGCACCTTCGACCAAATCGATTCTGAACATAATCTTCCCATGCAACAATAAACCTTTGACTTCATCAAAGACATCATCGAACTCACTAGCCATTGGCACAAATGACAAGTATTCCCGTGGAATCACAAGCGAATACAAATAGCTTACGATGACCTTGTCTTCGGGCTTACATCAAATCATAACTTCTCGCCCTTCCACATTTGTGACAGTTACCTCGAGCTTCACGCAATCCACTTTAGCCGCATACTTCTTGAGCTAGTTCACACCCAATGATCCCAAACCCATCGAAGTTCAAAACAAAGCAATCACACACAAAGGAGCCACCATGACTCAATAACATAAGACCACAACAATGCATACACAAGCTGGACGAACCCCTAACTGGATTAGTCACAACCAAAGGTCTATCACAAATCTCGGGTTCCAAACCCAAGCGACACACAAGCTCATTGCAAATGAAATAATGCGATGCTCCAATATCAAACAACACTCAAACCGAAACACCTCCAATAGAAAGCATACCTTAAAAACAACAATCTTTCCTTTCTCCTGTGTTGTAGGAGCTCTTGAAGAAGTTGGAACGGCCTCGAAAGCATACGCCATCACAATCAGCTTACCCTTTGCTGGTTTTGGACAATTCTTTCCGAGATTCCCAGGCATGCCACAGTTGTGAAACTTCCTCTCAACTTTCAGAATCTTTCAATCCTTAGAGAAATGGCCCTTCTGTTGGTAGTTAAAGAAAGTCACCTACCTTTTCTTCTTCTTCTGGCCATTCTTCCCTTCCAGTTGTTGTTTCTTCCTCTTTCCATTACCCTTATTGTTATTACCACCTTGCTGCGGTTTTGATTACCCTTTGGCTGCCACAACAACAGCTTCTTCCGTGGGAAATAGACTCTCGTGCCTCTAAGATTTTCCATGATCTTCTTATAAGAGTCATACAAATGATCAACCAATGGCCTCTCAATATATGTATCCAAGCCCGTGATGAACCTCTCATTCTTCTAATAGGGAATGTCAATATACGAACGAGCACACTTGGACAAAGCTTTAATGTCAGAAACATAATCCAACACTAGTCGACCATTCTGCTTTAATTCCTCAAACCCCTTGAACAAAACTGACTTCTGGGCAGCAGAGATGAACTTCATCTCAAACTAAACTCGGAATTGATCCCACGTGATCTCATCTTCTGCAGTCTTTAAAGTGACAGAATTCCACCAATCCACAACTCTTCCATGTAGCTACCTTAATGTAAGCTTCCTCTTAATAGCATCCTTAATACCCAAGTCTCTAAAAATCCAAATGCAAGTATCTAGCCACCGTTGAAACTCTATAGTAGGCTCTGTCCCTTTGAATGGGTTACCACCAAGAGCAGTGAAGTCTTTACATAGCTTCACGAAGTCAACCACCCTTTATTCCTACACCAGAACACCAACGTCTACTGCAACCGCTCCTGGAGTAGGTACCCTCCTCATGATGGCTGCCATCGTAGCCTCGAACATAGCTAGGTAATCTGGTATACCGCCATCACTCACTTCAGGAATAGTCTCCTCCTAGCAGTGTGTCTAGACAATCGGCGACTCATTCTAAATCTGAAAAATAGAATGATTAATCTGCATCCAAGAAAACTACAATGAAGTATAAGCGCTATTAAACTATAAACTAATATATATAGTATGCATCCATCAGAAATCTAGAAATGCATCTCTCATACGTCATTATGTCTTTGAACTTTAGCTAAAATCGATTAACCAAAGCTCTAATACCAAATTTAATGACCGCCCATAACTCCTGCACTTAATAAGAGAAGCAATGCACTGAAAGGTGTTCCAGGAAGCTATGGGTGATCATTAGAGTAAGATAAACACAATCGGAACCTGTCGTAGAAATCACAGCGCTTGGATAATATATAATAAAACATACACAATAGGTAGATAACAGTGAAGAATAATTGAGCAAAATATTAAACTTTTTATCAACTAGAAAGACCATACATCACTGGAATACATCCTAAGAGTCTATATAAAATGCCTCACTACAGGTCACTTATAGTAACATACATCAATATAACAGCCGAAACAACTAATAGTGGATAGTAGAAAATAATACGTAACCTCCTACTCATCGTCGCTCAGCAGCATCGTCCTCATCAATATCTATCACCTATCACCTGCCACTCAGACTTTCCATCCACAACACAATGGATGAACAAGCCAAGGTAATAAAGAGGAAACATAAAACCTTGATTCAAACAACGGTCTAAATGAGCGATAATAAACTATCTAGCATTAACAATAAAGTATATGAGAGATAGGTAGATAAATCAACTAATCTACCAATATCAACAAAGAAGAAACTCATCTCGTCTTCCCTACATATGATAATGATAGCCTTTACAACAATCTGGATAGAAAACATAACAAACATAGAAACTAGTTATCCAGCGTAGACCATCCTAATCGAGATTAACATCCTCCCAAGCACAAATGCCGAAGGCCTAAACAAACATCAGACAGGCACCCAAGAGATATCTCCTTCGACGTCGAACAATCTACGCAAGACAGTACAAGCAAATCAATCATCATCCATGACTCTAGCTATCACCACCCATCCTGCCTTTAAAACATTGCTAATCGTATGACTGGCCACACTTGCCATCCGTCAAGAGCTAATGGCAACCACTGTTCTGGTAAAACTTCATACGCCATTATGACTCGTATCTAGGCCCATCGGGACTGCCCACAGAACTTGACTATCCCATAGTCTTTTAGGCCTCCCTATTATACCCCTACTTTGAGTCCGCTATAATCTATGACGACGACAATTTCTCAGCCTTCAATATCTCTAGCCATCCAATCTGTTTACTATTCTTAAGCTCAAGTGACTTCTCAAGCAACCATTGTCCATGAGCTCGCAACTTTGAGTCGTCTTCCCATTTGTTGCATTGCGACGATCAACGAACACTTTAAAACACTTAAAACAATCCTCCTTGAATTCACGTTGAAGCCACGACCATCGTTCAACCAAAAACAAACTTCGTTTGGTTGATTTTCGATTCATTGTGTTTTAACCTTTGTTGTAAATAACCGTCCACAACTTTTATTTTCATAGTGTTTTCCAAACGTTGTCGTTTGCCAGCCATTTGCGATCCTTCTGATAATTGAATCCATTGGTGATCCCTTGCCCGATCAAGCTTTTCCATTTGCGCACTCCATCTGATCACTAGACCGATCCATGCCCGAACCGTCAATCCACAATGTTTCCAAAATGATGCCCAGAGTTGCCCAATCCATTGCTTTACACCATGCCGATCCATTCCTGATCCTTGCCCGGTCCATGTTAGATCCTTTCCCGATCCATGTCAGATCATTGCTCGATCCATGCTAGATCAACAACACTTCTAAAATGCAATAAAATAACTTGCTCAATCCATACAAAAATCCCTGCTCGATCTATCGTGTAGGTCCTTGCCCGATCCACTTAAATTGTATGTCGACCACTGATTTCAGAAAGCTTTCCGATCCATGCTTTTGAATAGCGTTTTTGAGATATTCCACTGTTGCGCTATCTAAGGAAATTCACCCGTTACTCATGAATACTCTGGCCCGATCAGCTATTTTCCAATGCTTTACCCAATCCAATTCATGAATTTGCTAACCGATCGATTACTAACAATAAAGCTTACGCACTCTACTTAATCAAATCATCTAATTCCGATCAAACGATTAATAATAAAATCAACCCGAAATAAAATGATCATCTATATATTAAATCCATCACTCAACCATAACGAATTCACCAAAATCACGATAGAACAATGAATGAACCAATCAATGGATCTAACTTGAGTTAACACATAAAATTTAACCGTTATAATCTTACTAGATTAGATCCTCTGGTGAATTGAGTTGAAACCATACTTACATCGATTAGATCCAAGTGAAACAACTTGGAATGATGAAAATAAGATCAGACAAACCATATACTTTATTGTATCTGTGCGAGAGATGCTTACACTCAACAAATCCACGAAATAGCTTTAAAACGATGATCGACAAATCTGAACAGCGAAGAACGATGAAGAGTGGCCTCCGAATCAATCAATTTGATGTGATCTACTTTTCTTTGATGTTGAAATTAAATCTACTAATCTAGATCTATGAAATTAATGGAGTGGAGTCGTATTTGTTTGGAGTAGGGAGAATCTCAAACACTAACCAAATAGAGTAATGAAGAAACCAAACAATTCTCCTTGCCTCTACCTCCCTATTTATAGCCATCTAACCATCCCACTAATTTGCTACACCAAGACGGCCCACTTATGACTAGTTAATCTGTCTAGAAATTTTGTAGAACTAAAACAACGATTCCTCCCAAACCGCTGAACCAAATCTTTAATGTGACCACTCCACAGAATTGACAACACCATTTCTGATCCAATGAAAGTGATTCAAGCACCTAATTTGATCTCATTCAAACGTTATGCTCTAAAGAAACATAATAAGGGAAAAAATATCACAAATTCAATTGGTAAAAATCATGGACATGTCTCGCACCTCCATGAACAACATATCAAAATATGAGAATGATCTGAACCTTAGGGAATTAAAAAGAAATACTTTATGAACTTCAGATATGTAAAATGCAGGTCGTTACATTCTCCCCTATTAGGAATTTCACCCTGAAATCCTAAGCAAACATAAGCAACTAAAACCATTTCGCATGCCTATCATCCACAAGCAGCTAAATTATCATCTAAACTAGCATCCATTATGCCATGCATCCATAGCCTTTACCTAGCACGCGGAATTCTAACAACAATAGCACAAGCTACAATAATGTAAGGATAACATGACATTAATAGGTCATACCAACGAAGAGTTCTGGATGGATAGCCTTCATACCCACTTCTGTTTACCACATACAATCGTCATCATCCTCACTCTATTGTACCTTAACTAGCTTAACCACCTTCCTCCTAAGTTATTTCGTGCAATTACATACAACATGAAGCAGCTTACAAGGTTTTGACACTACGAACTCGAATTCTAGGTCTTCGTACTGATCTGGTTATACCACCAAATTTGCATCGTGCACACACTTCCGTGGAAAAGACACATGAATTAAATTGTGCACATTTGACATCTTCTCGGGTAAATCCAATCTATATGCAAGCTTGTCAATTCGCTTGACTATCAGAAACGGTCCAATGAACCTCAAAGCTAACTTTCCTTTACTTTCGAACCGAACAGTATTCTTCAAATGAGAAATCTTCACAAAAACCATATTGCCAACGTCGAATTCCAAATTCTTACAACGCTTAGCGGCGTAACTCTTCTGACAATCTTGGGCTACCTTCATTCATTTCCGAACGATTTCAATACAATCTGATGTTTCTCTTATAATCTCGGGCCCAAGTATCATCTTATCTCTAGTATCTAAACAACGTGCTGGAGAATTACACAGTCTACCATACAACGCCTCGTTTGATGTCTTTGACGGCTGCCCATAACCCCTGCACTATACAAGAGGAATAATGCCCTGAAAGGTGTGCACGACAGCTATGAACGATCATCAAGTTGGGTAAAGATCATCGAAACTTGTTGTAAGCTCATAGCTCAAGGATAAAATATAATAGAACATATACAACATGTTTATATAGCAGAGAAGGAAAGCACCAAACTTTCAAAACAACTAGAAAGTAATATCCATACAACATTAGTTTTTATACAATTTGCCTCAATACAACACTCAGAAACGAATAGCGGAAACAAATACTAATTAGTAATAAAACTGGTATGTAAATCTCCAGTTCGTCCTCGATCAGCTACACCGTCTCACCAAGCTTTCACCTGTCACCTTCTACCTTCTACTTAGTCTGCCCATCGAAACAATAGGATGAACAACCCAAGGTAATAAGAGGGAAACATAAGACCTTGAGTCAGACAGCAGCCTTAGTGAGCGATAAAACAGCAAACAAAATTAATCAATAAAGTATATGAGAATGGGTAAATAAACGAACTAATCTACCTAGCTCTAGAGAAGAACTCATAATTGCCTTCCCCACCTCTGACAATGATGGCCTTTACCAACCATACATCCAAATGAACAACAATTCAATTTGAACAACCATCCATACATGGTTGTAGCAACTCAATAATCATTACAACCAAGCATTCAAACATCCATGACTGACTCTGGCTATCATCGCCAACCTTGCTTTGAAACCATCATTAATCGTATGGGATATTGTCGTCCATCAAGGTCCAATGGGGAACCCTAGTTCTAGCTAAAACCCCACACACCATACAACGAAATGTGTCTAGGCGATACGACGAAACCCAGGGTACTCGACCATACAACGAAATCATGTAACCCTGCTTTGAGCCCACTAGAACATATGACAACGATAATATCTCGGCCTCTAGTATCACTAGTCGTCATCAACGGCGACTATCCCACCATTATTGTCCAACTTAGATCACCATTGAGTTGTAGTTTCACCCATTGAACTACGACTGCCAATGTATACATCACTTTACTTCGATATTCACCATTGAATTCACCTCAAAGTTATCACTATTCTCGAACCAAAGAAAACATCAATCATAGGGTCCGAAACAATCTATAGCATCACATCAATTTGCTAACAGAAACAAACCATAACACTTATGTCAGTACCACAGTGCTTTAAAAGCACTGCAGAAAACCACTCTCGAATGACCAGGATCTCAAACCGACCCGATCCTACACGAATGACCCAAAAGGTTAGGGTGTACAACTGACCTAGTTGCTTCCCATAGGACCGACAAGTTGTTTCAAACCTACCCGATCGACCCTTTCATTTATGACCGACCCACCTGCCCATTTATGACCCACCGACCCGTCCGCTTGTCCTTCAAACCAAAACTCCTGAACAGATCCTCCAATATGACCAACCTACCCTCATGTAAGACCAATCAGACCTGCCTTGTTCTGCAAGACATGCACGACCAGGAGAGGACGAACCACATCCCCCTGCGCAACCGACCCTAACTTACTTGCTTCTCAAAACACAATCTCCGACAGAACCCTCTGTGCGACTAACCCCCTTCTCCAGAACATGACCGATCAACCAGGTAAGGAGAGATCAACCAGGCTTGATCTCTACTCTATTCAATCTGGTCCTGCTGCGGATGTGCGACCGACCAACCCTGTCTTATTCTCCAAGACAACATCATGGCACGACCAGGAGTGCGCGACTGACCCTCTTTTGCTGCACCTTCCAATTTGAGCCAACCTCGACCAAAACTTCGCCAAATGATAAATTTGACAAAACCAACTCATCCAATTCATCCAATATGACCACAAACATGATATGAAATCAACAATAACACCAATATGACAATTTCCATCAATAATTATGTAAAATTCACCAAAATCATCTTAAATGTTCATATGAACATAATTATAGATCCAACTACCATAATCATATGGAATAGCATAGAAATTACTGGTTTAATCTCACTAAATTGGATCCTGTGGTGATTCATGTGAAAATAGACTTACCAAGGTGTAGATCTAAGAAATCAACTTGAATTTGATGAAAAACATGATCAAACACTCATGCACTTCATTGAATCCGTATGAGAGATGCAAATCACTCACCAATTCGCCAAAACAAGCTAAAATATATGTAACACCCCGAAAATTCTATAACTGTGAACTTAACAAATTAAATTATAATTAATCTGAAATCAAAGAACTAAGGGAAACGGGATACGCCATTGCGTTCGTCTCGGAAAAATACGCGAAATAGAGTCCGAGTTTTCGAAAAACGGAGTCCGTATGAAGAAGATATGGCCTTCGGAAGTTTTGAATTAAATTTAAAATTCAAACAGAATAAAATAATAATTTAAAATCGGGCCCATTGGGCCAGGGTGGAAGAACACCCGCCTAGGCCACCCAGGTCGACTGGGCTGTTGACCTGGGCTACCCATGTCGACAGGGCTGTCGACAGCCCTGTCGACAGGGGTATCGACCTGGTCGAGCCCAGTCAACCTGGCTGGCCAGGTCGGTGTGTGGTCGAATTTCTGTGGTTTGCTTGGTCATTAGGGCTAGGTGGCGGGTTTTTATTGGTCTCTCTTCCTAATGAATGGCTACGATCTAACCTAGCAACATCAATGGTCCTAATCAATTCCTAACCTCTATATAAACAACCCTAGACTAAACCCTAATCTATTCATTCAAATTAAGAACATAGCCGCCATGTTGCTGAGGAACGACAAAGAGTAGCCGCCAACTAGAGAAAGGATTAGGGAGAAATTTCTAAAGCCTAAAGCAATTCAAGCAACCTAAAGCTGATCAATTCAACAAAGGAATCATATCTCTTAATTAGAGAATTCGCCGTAACCATTGTAAGTAGAGTATTACTTTGGTATAAATAAACAACTGTGTTGATGTGTATGCTTGAATTGTGGCAATGGAAGGAATTCATATTTGTGCGTTCTTATCAATTTATATATGTTTGGATATTTATGGATTATGTTATAAAGAACTACATGCGGTAGTTCTATACAAGTTTACGTTTGGAATATTGCGCAAATTATCTTATCTATGTTGAAGCTACATGTATGTAGTTGATTGAAATTTATGCGGGTTTGGGGCTTTGTTATTATGCCATCATGATGTATATTTTGTGCATAAATCATTTTGCAAGTAATTGAAACAAGTTTGGTTGTTATAGTTCATATGAAAACTATGTTGGAATTTTGACACCATAATCCATGTATTAAGTCATGCTTTTGCAAACTTATGAATATGGCTAGGCTATGAGTGATATTTGGCATAATTGAAATCTATGATTAAGTCTATCTTGTTTATATGATGACATATGGTTAGACTCAAAAATCCCTTTTTGCAAGTTTAAAGCAAACACCATGATTAGGAATATTTATGCATAAGTATATTTATGCCATCGTTATGTGATTAGACTTAAACCATGATTAAGTTGAACTATGCTTATGTGTTAGTAACAAAGTATCCCCTTTGTAAACATGTAGAAACCTTATGAACATGACTTGTTTATGTTTATGCTAGAAATATTTATGCCATGCTTATGTTTGACATTATGCCATGTTTATGCTAGCAGTATTTATGCCATGCTTATGTTTGACATTATGCCACGTTTATGCTAGCAGTATTTATGCCATGCTTATGTTTGACATTATGCCTAAATAAGAATATAGGTTCATGTTGTAGTTAAACCTATGCAAGTTCACATGCTTTGATTCTTGTCACCTATGTTACCACTATGCAAGTACACCAATTTCTATTATGTATTTTCCAACGTCATATGCAAGTTCATGCGCTCACTTTCCCCTCTTTGTGTATACGCCATAAGCCTCCCCTTTTCGCATGGCTAAATTGGGCTTTAAAAGGCTAAGCCCAATATATATGAACGGACGTGTAAAACGGGGGAAAATAACGTTGGGTTAAAAAATTAATTAATGAATGAAAATATGAAATAGAAGGGCCCAAATTCAAGTATGGGTTGGGCCCGTGATTGGTGTAATCTTTACACCATTAACTTAATAATGGGCCGCAAATATTTACATTTAAATAAAGAAGAATGACAAAATATGTAAATGTAGAACATACGATATGTTTAACCCGAGGTTGGATTGAGTTGTGATGTAAACCTGCCCGGAACCGCCCGGCTGTCCAGTAGTCACAACAATACCTATCCAATGTGGGAGGTTAAACATGGAGCCCAGCAAGGACCCGAGGTTAGACTGAGTTGTGGCGTAAGACTGCCCGGAACCAACCGGCAACAGGCAGCCACAACAATACCTGTCTAATGTGAGAGGTCAGGGCCTTAATAAGACAATTAAGGCTGAGTCAGGATTGTTAGGATTAAGTGAACTAAAGACTTAATCAAAATGGAACATGCTAAACTAAACGGACTGGTGGGGTTAGGTTAGGAAACACTTAACCAACTTAGCATGTTGGCTAGAGATAGAAAACCTAGTAACGGGGGACCCTTTTCAGCAGTAACCCTAAAAGGTGTATCAGGATACCCTGAAACTAGGCAGGGTGGGGCACGATTACTGGGCTGATTGTAAGAGGTCAAAGCGACGGCGGTGGTGTAGCAGTGTAGGTTCTAACGGAGTGCGGGCGTGCACACACTCCGGCGCAGAAAAATAAGGCACTGGACACCAGTAGCATACCTGTGCACTCTAAGGTTGTGTCGGGTTGCCACTATGGGACTAGATACACCCCATGGTGGGACCAGCATAGGTAACTACAGACATCGGGGGCCGTAAGACACATGTAACTATGCGAGTAGGAGCCGATCATCATAGAATGGATCACATCACCCTGATTATGGGGTGCAAATTGGAAACTAGTTTACATGGGTTCAGAGATTAACATGGGGTACGATAGTATATTCGACCCTAGACAACTTAACCAAGTTCATAGTGCTTACCCACTTCTTGTTTATACTTATTATACCCAGTTCTTTATTCATAGACAAAGTAGTACTAGACTTACTCAGGCTTTATGTCTGACTCTATTTTTCTTTCGTCTTCTTTCTTCCGTTCCCCCCCCAGGTCCTCAGGGAGGGAACGCAGCAGCTTGATCAGCCTCAACATCCAGCTTGAAGAAGAGAAATGTATTGCTTGGACTTTCCTGTTTTGAACTATGGCTTTGGACAATCCACTATGGGGCTTTTGCAGTTTATCTATGTTTTATTTATGCTTCTTTAAATAATGTACTCAAGACAGATTATGAAGTGTTATGTTATGTTTTTGAATGGATGTAAGACAATCATGGTGATGTTTTGTAACACGTATTTGACTTTATGAAATAAAGTTTGTTGTTCTTCTGCTGTTTACAAATATGTGTTCTTATATCTGTCTTGTATATCTGTGACTTGTACTTATAAACCTCCACCAAAATTAGGGCATTCCCTTTGAGAGTGACCCTAACGGAGGTGGGGTGTTTCACTTGGTATCAGAGCATAGGTTTACCAGATAAGATAAAAAGTTTTGAAAAATTATTTTCAAAAAGGAAATTTAAAGAAGCATTTTTAAAAGAAAAATATTATTTTATTTTAAAAAAAAAGGCAAAGTCCACTCCCCAAAGCCATAGGAACTATTTCTTATCCTTCGTTTTGAATCTATCCTTTTTGTTTCAGCATGTCCCAAGAACTTAACTTGCCGGAAGGGGTGCCCATACCTGGTTGGTTTAGACGGTTCTTAGAAGCAAGGGCCACTCAGCCAGGTCCTACCATTCCTCCTCCCCCAGCGGAAGGAAACCATCCAGCTGCAGCAGCACCTTTTCCTCCACCTCCTCCTCGGGGAAACACTTTTGCTAAGATACGTAAAGATTTTAAAGCTATGGGAGGAAGGGATTTCCATGGAACTGAGTCCTTCGTGGCAGCTAGGAATTGGCTAAAAGAAACGGAGGACCTATTCATCATCTTTGAGGTAGAGGATAGACAAAAAGTACAATTGGCGGTGTGGCTATTGAAGGGCGAGGCTTCCTACTGGTGGGAAGTCACTAATGCTGAAAGACCAGTGGAGACATGGGAGGACTTTAGGGCAAGGTTTGAGACCAAATTTCTCTCAGATGCGGAAAGAAGTTTGCAGTTGGAAAAATTCTTATTTCTTAAGCAAGGAGACAAGACTGTAAGAGAGTATGTGAATCAGTTCGATGAGCTGGCTAGGTTTGGGCTTGACCTAGTCAACACCCCGCACAAGAAGGCTCTCCGTTTCGTCAAAGGGTTAAATGAACCATTACACAGTTTGGCCATGACCCATATACCCATGGGGCCACGTATGAAAGATTGGTGCAAATGGCATTGCTGAATGAAGAGGATAAGGGCAAGAAGGAGACAAAGGCAGAAAGCTCTCAAGGGAAGAAAGAGGGTTTGCAGCCTAAGAAGGCGGACTTTAAGAAGGGCGGGAAAGGCAACAAAGAGAAGAGGAAGTGCAATTTCTGTGGCAAAGTGGGGCACTTAGTAAAGGACTGCCGGAAAAAGAAGGCCAAGGAGAATGGTGGGTGCTTTTCGTGCGGTCAGACAGGCCACATGGCTAAGGACTGCCCAAAGAAACGAGGACAGGGGCAGGGCACTGGATCCACCCAAGGGGCACAGGTTCATGTGCTAGAAGCACCACTATTGCAACAGCGAGGTATAAATACTTCTGTAGATAGTGTAGTTTATCTTTATGATCACCCCGTTCGCACTTTGTTTGATTCTGGCGCATCACACTCCTTTATCTCGTCTGCTTTAGTAGAATCTCTGCACCTAAAAACTAGTATGGTAGAGGACCCCTTAATTGTTTCAAACCCAATTGGGGGCCCAGCTCATTTGTCTATGGTCTGTTTGGATTTGAAAATTTCTATTCTAAGTGTTGAATTTCAATGTAGTGCCTTTGTTTTGGGCTTTTCGGGGTATGGTTTGATTTTGGGTATGGATTGGCTATCCAGTAATGGGGCCATCCTTGATTGTGAGAAAAGGGTTGTTAGGCTCCTAACCCAGCTCGGTAATACTTTGGAAATTTCTTGTAATCCCTCGTATGCGGTTATGCTTAGTTATCTTGAATCGCTAGATGCCTCTGTTGAAAACTTGCAATCAGTTAGAGTGGTCCAGGAATATCCGGATATCTTCGAAGAGGTGAAGGGCTTGCCTCCAAAGCGGGAAATAGACTTCCGCATATATCTTGTAGATAATGCAAAGCCCGTTGCGTTGCCCGTTAGACATATGGCTCCACGAGAAAGGAAAGAGCTCAGTAAACAGATTAAAGAGCTTCTAGAAAAGGGGTTCATTAGGAGGAGCATTTCAGAATGGGGCGCTCCAGTGGTGTTCGCTACAAAGGCGGATGGTTCACTCCGTCTATGTGTTGACTATAGGGAGCTCAACAAGCTAACGAAAAAGAATAGGCACCCTCTCCCTAGAATTGACGATTTATTTGACCAGCTTGTAGGAGCGTCTGTTTTCTCCCAACTCGATTTAGCAACCGGTTTTCATCAGCTAAGGGTGGCTGAAGATAGCATCGATAAAACGGCGTTCAGAACCCCAGACGGTTTCTTTGAATGGCTTGTCATGCCTTTCGGCTTGACAAATGCACCTGCTTACTTCGTGGACCTGATGAGTAGGGTATTTAGAGATTTCCTCAACAAATTCGTAGTGGTCTTCGTAGATGATATCCTTATCTTCTCAAAGAGTGAAGAGGAACATGCTCAACACTTAAGGGCAATCATGGAAACTTTGCGAGTCCATCAACTAAAAGCCAAATTCTCCAAATGCCACTTTTGGAGGGAAGAGGTGAGATTCCTTGGGCACATAGTATCCAAACAAGGGTTAGCGGTGGACCCTGCTAAGGTAGTGGCGGTACAGGATTGGAAGACACCAAGGAATGCAACTGAGGTCCGAAGCTTTCTAGGACTAGCGGGTTTCTATCGAAAATTTATAAGGGATTTTGCGAAAATCTCAGCTCCGCTCACGAAATTGACTAAGAAGAATCTAGTGTTCAATTGGGACATGGATTGCGAGTTTGCTTTCCAACGACTGAAAAGGGCTCTTACAACAGCCCCCGTCTTGACGCTGCCAGATGGGAGCAAGATGTTCACTGTTTATACGGATGCATGTGGGACAGGGCTAGGCGCCGTCTTAATGCAAGAAGGAAGGGTAGTAGCTTATGGCGGGAGGCAGTTGAAGGTGCACGAAAAGAACTACCCAACCCACGATCTTGAGTTAGCCGCCATCGTCTTTGCACTCAAGTCTTGGCGACACTATCTCCTAGGTGAGAAGTTCGAACTTTACACTGACCATAAATCGTTGAAATATCTTTTCTCGCAGAAGGATCTTAACTTGAGGCAACAAAGATGGATGGAGTTTCTTGCCTCGTACGATTTCGAAATCTCCTATACTCCGGGCAAAGGAAACGTAGTGGCAGACGCGTTGAGCTGAAAGAAATTGACCCTGAGCCCGTTGTTTGTTGAAAGACAAAGCCTAGAGTTTATAGCTAGCTTCGACTTTAGGCCCTCCTCCGATTTCATACCGGGCTTGTTAGCATCTCTCGAAGTACGCCCAACTTTAGTAGATTCAGTAGGGGCAGCACAACGCGAAGACCCTCAACTTGTGGAAATAATTGATAGGCTAATTAGGGGTGAGACTTCAAGTCACCTCAACGGATACTCCATCGACGATAAGGGTTTGCTAAGGCGAGACGGAAGACTATGCGTCCCACAAGCAAAAGATTTAGTGAAAAGGGTTCTCGAGGAGGCACATCACTCCAAGATGACGATACACCCAGGCGGGGATAAAATGTACAAAGACATAAAAAGGACTTTCTTTTGGAATGGCATGAAAAAGGACGTGGCAGAATTCGTTTCTAAATGTATGGTGTGCCAACAGGTTAAGGCGGAACAGAAAAAGCCTGGCGGACTACTACATCCTCTGGAGGTCCCGCAGTGGAAATGGGATAGCATCTCAATGGACTTCATCGATGGGCTGCCTAGGTCTAGGAGAGGCAACACTAGCATTTGGGTAATAGTGGATAGGCTTACTAAAAGCGCCCACTTTTTACCTGTCAAAAGTAAAAGGACTGCCTCATCCCTAGCATCACTTTACCTCAAGGAAATCGTGCGCCTCCATGGAATACCATCTAGCATTGTGAGTGACCGAGACCCCATCTTCACCAGCGAATTTTGGCGGAGTCTGCAAGAAGCAGTAGGAACGCAGTTATGCTTGAGCACAGCCTATCATCCCCAAACCGACGGCCAAACAGAGAGAGTGAACAGAGTTTTGGAAGACCTTTTAAGGCTATGCGTCCTTGACTTCGGAGGGACATGGGAAGACCACCTTCCTTTGGTGGAATTTGCCTACAACAACAGCTATCAAGCAACCATAGGAATGGCGCCCTTCGAAGCTTTATATGGAAGACCGTGCCGATCGCCCACTTGTTGGTGGGAGTCCACGGATAAGCTCATACTTGGACCAAACATGATCCGAGAGACTTCAGAGAAAGTAGACTTAATACGAAGAAGGATGAAGACGGCCCAAGACAGACAAAAGTCCTATGCCGACAAGAGGAGAACCGACCTTGAATTCGAAGTTGGAGACAGAGTTTTTCTCAAGGTATCACCGCTAAGAAACGTTGTTCGTTTTGGAACCACAGGAAAGCTAGCGCCAAGATTCGTAGGGCCATTCCCTATCATCGAGAAAATTGGGAAAATGGCCTATAGATTAGAGCTACCCGAGAAGTTGGCTGGAGTCAACAACGTCTTTCACGTTTCACATCTCCGAAAATGTCTACACGAGTCTGCTGAAGTGGTAGAGCCGAATATACTCGAAGAGGCCGAAGTGGAACGCGAAGCAACCATAAGGAAGGTTCCAACCCGCATATTGGGAACGGATGTGAAGAAGCTACGCAACCGTGAAGTCAAGCTCGTCAAAGTTCAGTGGAGCGACGCCGAGGGAGACGCGACTTGGGAAACTGAAGCTAGAATCCGCACGGCCTACCCTTTTCTGTTCGAGGGTACATCCTTGATCTCTCATTTTCCTTAAGTTGCGCTTTTATCTATCTTTTTAGGTATATTTCCTCGACCTTATCCTTTAGGTAGAATCTTTTTGGATGGAAACATGTAGTTGAAGCATGTTATGGATGATGGTTGCAAGTGGTTGCAAGTGATTGCTAGTGGTTGCTCGTGGTTGCATATACACACACAATCTAGGTTTTAGATCGGCTCAGTCACTTCATATTGCATATGCATATATGTTTGCTTTCGTATGTGGTTGAACTTTAATGTGTTGCCATGTGGATGCTGCATTTGTATTGAATGATTGTGCACTCATGTAGAATCAAGAATAGGGAAAATTTGCATACATAATGGATTCATGGCACTTACATAATTCGCATTAAGGAGGTCAACTGAATCAGTAGACTGCCTGATTTTGCATTAGATAAGTACATGTACACACACACTTCGCATATGATCATGAAGCATTAGAAGTCTTTTAAGGACAATGGATGCTCGTGTTTGATGGATGAGTAGATGGATGATTGGATGTTAGGATATACATTCCTCCTAACTTGAAGATTTCGGGGACGAAATCCTTTTAAGTGGGGGAGAATATAACACCCCGAAAATTCTATAACTGTGAACTTAACAAATTAAAGTATAATTAATCTGAAATCAAAGAACTAAGGGAAACGGGATACGCCATTGCGTTCGTCTCGGAAAAATACGCGAAATAGAGTCCGAGTTTTCGAAAAACGGAGTCCGTATGAAGAAGATATGGCCTTCGGAAGTTTTGAATTAAATTTAAAATTCAAACAGAATAAAATAATAATTTAAAATCGGGCCCATTGGGCCAGGGTGGAAGAACACCCGCCTAGGCCACCCAGGTCGACTGGGCTGTCGACCTGGGCTACCCATGTCGACAGGGGTATCGACCTGGTCGAGCCCAGTCAACCTGGCTGGCCAGGTCGGTGTGTGGTCGAATTTCTGTGGTCTGCTTGGTCATTAGGGCTAGGTGGCGGGTTTTTATTGGTCTCTCTTCCTAATGAATGGCTACGATCTAACCTAGCAACATAAATGGTCCTAATCAATTCCTAACCTCTATATAAACAACCCTAGACTAAACCCTAATCTATTCATTCAAATTAAGAACATAGCCGCCATGTTGCTGAGGAACGACAAAGAGTAGCCGCCAACTAGAGAAAGGATTAGGGAGAAAGTTCTAAAGCCTAAAGCAATTCAAGCAACCTAAAGCCGATCAATTCAACAAAGGAATCATATCTCTTAATTAGAGAATTCGCCGCAACCATTGTAAGTAGAGTATTACTTTGGTATAAATAAACAACTGTGTTGATGTGTATGCTTGAATTGTGGCAATGGAAGGAATTCATATTTGTGCGTTCTTATCAATTTATATACGTTTGGATATTTATGGATTATGTTATAAAGAACTACATGCGGTAGTTCTATACAAGTTTACGTTTGGAATATTGCGCAAATTATCTTATCTATGTTGAAGCTACATGTATGTAGTTGATTGAAATTTATGCGAGTTTGGGGCTTTGTTATTATGCGATCATGATGTATATTTTGTGCATAAATCATTTTGCAAGTAATTGAAACAAGTTTGGTTGTTATAGTTCATATGAAAACTATGTTGGAATTTTGACACCATAATCCATGTATTAAGTCATGCTTTTGCAAACTTATGAATATGGCTAGGCTATGAGTGATATTTGGCATAATTGAAATCTATGATTAAGTCTATCTTGTTTATATGATGACATATGGTTAGACTCAAAAATCCCTTTTTGCAAGTTTAAAGCAAACACCATGATTAGGAATATTTATGCATAAGTATATTTATGCCATCGTTATGTGATTAGACTTAAACCATGATTAAGTTGAACTATGCTTATGTGTTAGTAACAAAGTATCCCCTTTGTAAACATGTAGAAACCTTATGAACATGACTTGTTTATGTTTATGCTAGAAATATTTATGCCATGCTTATGTTTGACATTATGCCATGTTTATGCTAGCAGTATTTATGCCATGCTTATGTTTGACATTATGCCATGTTTATGCTAGCAGTATTTATGCCATGCTTATGTTTGACATTATGCCTAAATAAGAATATAGGTTCATGTTGTAGTTAAACCTATGCAAGTTCACATGCTTTGATTCATGTCACCTATGTTACCACTATGCAAGTACACCAATTTCTATTATGTATTTTCCAACGTCATATGCAAGTTCATGCGCTCACTTTCCCCTCTTTGTGTATACGCCATAAGCCTCCCCTTTTCGCATGGCTAAATTGGGCTTTAAAAGGCTAAGCCCAATATATATGAACGGACGTGTAAAACGGGGGAAAATAACGTTGGGTTAAAAAATTAATTAATGAATGAAAATATGAAATAGAAGGGCCCAAATTCAAGTATGGGTTGGGCCCGTGATTGGTGTAATCTTTACACCATTAACTTAATAATGGGCCGCAAATATTTACATATAAATAAAGAAGAATGACAAAATATGTAAATGTAGAACATACGATATGTTTAACCCGAGGTTGGATTGAGTTGTGATGTAAACCTGCCCGGAACCGCCCGGCTGTCCAGTAGTCACAACAATACCTATCCAATGTGGGAGGTTAAACGTGGAGCCCAGCAAGGACCCGAGGTTAGACTGAGTTGTGGCGTAAGACTGCCCGGAACCAACCGGCAACAGGCAGCCACAACAATACCTGTCTAATGTGAGAGGTCAGGGCCTTAATAAGACAATTAAGGCTGAGTCAGGATTGTTAGGATTAAGTGAACTAAAGACTTAATCAAAATGGAACATGCTAAACTAAACGGACTGGTGGGGTTAGGTTAGGAAACACTTAACCAACTTAGCATGTTGGCTAGAGATAGAAAACCTAGTAATGGGGGACCCTTTTCAGCAGTAACCCTAAAAGGTGTATCAGGATACCCTGAAACTAGGCAGGGTGGGGCACGATTACTGGGCTGATTGTAAGAGGTCAAAGCGACGGCGGTGGTGTAGCAGTGTAGGTTCTAACGGAGTGCGGGCGTGCACACACTCCGGCGTAGAAAAATAAGGCACTGGACACCAGTAGCATACCTGTGCACTCTAAGGTTGTGTCGGGTTGCCACTATGGGACTTGATACACCCCATGGTGGGACCAGCATAGGTAACTACAGACATCGGGGGCCGTAAGACACATGTAACTATGCGAGTAGGAGCCGATCATCATAGAATGGATCACATCACCCTGATTATGGGGTGCAAATTGGAAACTAGTTTACATGGGTTCAGAGATTAACATGGGGTACGATAGTATATTCGACCCTAGACAACTTAACCAAGTTCATAGTGCTTGCCCACTTCTTGTTTATACTTATCATACCCAGTTCTTTATTCATAGACAAAGTAGTACTAGACTTACTCAGGCTTTATGTCTGACTCTATTTTTCTTTCGTCTTCTTTCTTCCGTTCCCCCCCCCCAGGTCCTCAGGGAGGGAACGCAGCAGCTTGATCAGCCTCAACATCCAGCTTGAAGAAGAGAAATGTATTGCTTGGACTTTCCTGTTTTGAACTATGGCTTTGGACAATCCACTATGGGGCTTTTGCAGTTTATCTATGTTTTATTTATGCTTCTTTAAATAATGTACTCAAGACAGATTATGAAGTGTTATGTTATGTTTTTGAATGGATGTAAGACAATCATGGTGATGTTTTGTAACACGTATTTGACTTTATGAAATAAAGTTTGTTGTTCTTCCGCTGTTTACAAATATGTGTTCTTATATCTGTCTTGTATATCTGTGACTTGTACTTATAAACCTCCACCAAAATTAGGGCATTCCCTTTGAGAGTGACCCTAACGGAGGTGGGGTGTTTCAATATATGTAATAAGATTCCGGACAACAAGCACTTTACACCAAATCCCTTGATCCGATGAATTCTCGCTTCAATTGATGTAGATCTAACCTCCAATAGTGTAGATCTATGATTTCCCTCCTTAGATTTTGATTTTCAATGGTGGAAAGGTGTTAGAAGAAGGAGGAGCACAAGGCCACCAAATGAGAGAATGGAGAAAGTAAATTATTCTCCATTTCTCTCACCCCTTATTTATAGTTTCCACTAGCCCATTAATGGGTCTTCCCAAATCAGCCTATTGTGGCTCCCAAAACCTGAACAATCAACTGAAAAACCTTAAAACATTGATTCCTCCCAAACCATTGAGCCAAATCTTTAATGTAACCACTCTACGACATTTCCTTTCCATTGACACAGGTCTCACCACCTGATTCGACCTGAGTTAAAAGTTATGCCTTGTACAAGACTGACAGGGGAAAATGGTCACAAATCAAATTAGTAAAAATTATGGACATGTCTCATATCCCCATAAGCAACATATTAAAATATGAGAATGATCCAACCCTCAAGGAATAAAATAAAAATATTTTACGAGCTTTCGGTAAGTAAAATGTGGGCTGTTACATTCTCCCCCCTAAAAATTTCGACCGCGAAATTCCAAGCAAACACAACAATTCTGTATGCCTATCATTCATAAGTAGCCAATTCTATCATCCAAACTAGCAAACATCAAGCCATGCATTCATAGCCATATCCTAGCACACGGAGTTCTACCAACAACAACAAGATACAACGATATAAGATGATGCGATATCAAAGGTTCCTACCGACGAAGAGTTCTGGATAAGTCGCCTTCATGCTCTCTTTCGTCTCCCACGTACAATCGTCACCATCTTCACTCCATTGTACCTTGACAAGCTTAACCGTCTTCCTCCTATGTTTCTTCGTGTCATTTCCCACAACATGAAGTGGCTTACGATGTTTCGCAACTGCAGTTTCTACTTTTAGGTCTTCATACTGCTCTGGAGATACCACTACATTTGAACTATGCACGAATTTCCATAGAAATGACACATGGAACACATTATGCACACTCGACATCATCTCGGGTAAATCCAATCTATACGTGAGCTTTCCAATTTACTTGACTATCGGAAATGGTCCAACAAACCTAGGAGCTAGCTTTCCTTTATTCCCGAATCTAACTATATGCTTCAACGGTGAATCTTTCACGAAAACCATATCGCCCACGCCGAATTCCAAGTCCTTACGACGCCTATCGGCATAGCTCTTCTAATGATCCTGGGCTGCCTTCATTCGTTGCCGAACGATCTCGATACAATCTGAGGTCTATCTAATCATCTCTAGCCCAAGCACCAACTTATCTCCAATTTCTAGCCAACATGCTGGAGAATTACACGGCCCCCCATACAATGCCTCGTATGGTGCCATCCTAATGCTAGACTGGTAATTATTACTATAAGCAAACTCCACTAAATGTATATGGTTTTTCATGATCCCCCAAAATCCAACACACAAGCTCTTAAGAGATATTTCAAAACTTGATTAACTCTCTCGATTTGACCATCTGTTTGAGGATGGCAAGCCTTACTTAAACACAACTCAGTTCCCAAATATTCTAGCAAACTCTTCCAAAATTTACTCGTGAACTATGGACGGTCACTCACTATGCTTTTCAGGATACCATCGAATCAAACAATCCATTTCACATAAAGTTCAGCCAACTTAGATGTCGTCCTAATTGACTTGACATGAATGAATCTTGCACTTTTGGTCAAGCAATCCATGATGACCAAAATCTCTTCATTTCCTACACTGGTTCTGGGTAGTCCATCGATATTTTCTCCCATTTCCACATAGGAACTTCCAACGGCAGAAGCAAACCACTCGGCTTATTCTGTTCAGCTTTCACCCATTGAAATTTCATACACTTGGAAATGAACTTTCCAATATCTCGCTTCATCCATTCCCAGTAGTAGATTTGGTTCATGTCCTGATACACCATGTTACCACCGGGATGAATTGTCAACTTCGAGTGATGACATTCTCCCAAAACCTCATCCCTCAATCCGTCAATGTTAGGAACAACTAGTCGCATTTTCTTTTGAATCCAACCATCTTGATCGACTTCGAATTCATTATTCTCGGGTTCCAACTTCTGGATAAACTCGACAAGCTTTACATCTCATTTTTGGCTCTCGCCAATCCTTTTGACAAGAGTAGGTCTTATTGATAAGCTTGCCAGCATTTAAGATTCCAACTCAAACCTTGGCTTGAAATCAAATATTGCTAGATACTCAAGGCTCTTCCAATATGAAAACATCGCTCAAAAACTTGCGTGTCTTCGACTCAGCATCAACCACTGTGTTGCCTTTTCCAGGAGTATAGGCAATTCCAAAATCATATGATGCCAGAAATTCCAAACATCGTAGCTGCCAAAGATTCAAATCCGTTTGGGAGAAAAGACACTTCAATGATTTATGATCCATAAATAACATGAATTGGACTCCCAACAGGTAATGTCTCTACATCTTCAGAGCAAACATAACTGCTGCCAACTCCAAACCATAAGTTGGATAGTTCCTCTCATGCGGCTTCAACTGTCGACTCATATAGGCCATAACCATACCTTTTTGCATCAGTACTGCTCCAAGCCCAGTACCACATGCATCGGTGTATACCACCATCTCTTTATTCCCTCTTGGAATGGTCAACACAGGATCACTTGTCAGTCTCTCTTTCAGGATTCCAAACGCTTGTTCATAATTTGTTTCCCATGTGAACACTTGGTTCTTCTTCGTCAAACCTATCAATGGTGCATCTATCTTATAGAAATCCTTGATAAACCTTCAGTAATAACCAACCAACCCAACGAAACTTTTCACATCCGTCACATTTTTAGGTCTATCCGAGTCCTGGATTATTGCCACTTTTGCGAGATCAACCGCTATTCCATTACCGGAAACTACATGGCCTAGGAATCTCACTTCACTCTTTCATAAGTGACACTTCGAAAACTTAGCTCTCAGCTGATGCTTTCGCAAACTTTCCAACACAACTCTCAAATGTGTCTTAGTTCTTCTTCGTTTTTGGAGTAAACCAGAATATTATCCACGAACACAATCATGAACTTATTCAACTGATCTCTGAAAACTCTATTCATAAGATCCACGAAACACGCTGGTGCGTTAGTCAACCCGAATGGCATCACCAACCGTTCGCAGAAACCAGATGGTGTCCTAAAAGCAATCTTGGCACAATATCCTTCGCCATCCTGAACTCGTGAAATCCCGTTGCCAAATCCATCCGAGAAAACACTTTGGCCTCGTGAAGCTGATTGATTAAGTCGTTTATCCTTGGCAATGGATAATTGTTCTTTTGGTCACCTAATTCAGCTCACGATAGTCCACACACAATCTTAACGAGCCATCCCCCTTGGTTGAAAACACCACTATTGCACCCCATTCGGAAATGCTTCTCCAAATGAATCCTTTTCCAAAAAGGTCACGAACCAGCACCTCTAACTCTTATCGTTCCTTAGGTGCCACCCGCCTAAGAGGCATAACGATTGGTCTAGCACTCTCGACCAAATCGATCATAAACTCGATCTCACAATGCGGAGGCAACCCTTTGACTCGTCAAAGACATCCTTGTACTCATTAGCGATTAGCACAAATCAAAAGTCTTCTTATGGAATCAGAAGCGAACATAGATAACTAACGAAGACACCAACTTTGCGCTTACACCGTATCAACACCTTTTGCCCTTTCACATCCTCGACTCACACCTCTAACTTTTTGCAATTCACCCTTGCCGCATACCATTTGAGCCAATCCATGCCAAATATGATCCTAAACCCAGCGAATTTAAAACCAAAGCGATCACACACAAAAGAGCAATCATGATTCGGCAACACTAGACCATGACAAATCATGCATAAACTGGACGAACCCCAACTGGATTAGTTACTATCAATGATTTATCACAAATCTCGGGTTCTAAACCCAAGTGACAAAAAAGCTTATTGAAAATGAATGAATGTAATGCTCCAGTATCAAAAAGCACGCGAACTGAAATACCATTAGCAAAAAGAGTACCTTGCACCATGACACCCTTTCCCTTCTCCTCAGCAGTGGGAGTTCTTGAAGAAGATGGCGTTGCCCCCAAAGCATAAGCCTTAACCACTTGTTTCCCCTGAGATGATTCCGAATAATCCTTCTTCTCATACCCATGCTTTCCGCACTTGAAGCACCTCTTTCAGCTTTGGGATTTTTACAATCCTTGGAATAATGGCCCTTCTGCCAGCAGTTATAGAAAGTTACTTTGCTTTTCTACTTTTTATGACCATCCTTTCCTTTTTGTTGCTGTTGCTTCCTTTTCTTATTATTACCGCTGCAATTTCTAGGCTTTCTTAGTCGCTGTGACAACATTTTCTTCCTTAAGAAACAAGCTCTCATGACGAATAACATTTTCCACAAGCTTCTCAAATGGATCGTCCAAATGGTCCACTAACGGCTATCCTATGTAACCGTCCAACACGTAGACAAACTTCTCATTCTTTTTATAGGGTGTGTCAATGTATGAACGAGTATATCTAGACAAGGTTTCGAAATCAGAAATGTAGTAAAGAACTGATCTTCCATTCTACTTCAACTCTACAAACTTCTGGAAGAGAACAGACTTCTGACCAGTGGAAATAAACTTTGCTTCAAACTTAGCCTGAATTGCTCCCATGAAATCTACTCTTCTGAAGTCCTAAGCATAACCAGTTTCCACCACTCCATGGCCCTGCCTTGCAATTGTCTTGATGCAAGTTTTCTATTTATTGCATCCTTAATACCCAAGTTTCCAAAGATACAAACACAAGAATCCATCCACCTCTGAAACTCTATAGTTGGCTCAGTTCCTTTAAATGGTTTTCCTCCTAGAGATGTATAATCCTTGCACAGCTTTACAAAATCTTCTACTCTTGGAACTCGCATACCTACATCTACCATAGTAGCCACTGGAGGGGGTACCCTTCGCATAAATGCTTCTGCCATAGCTTTGAACATGGCCGGGGAATTTGGTTCACCGTCATTTCCCCCACCAATGCCAACTTCTCTAGAAGCATTTCTCGATGCTCATCTACTCATTCTAAATCTGCAATTAAGAATAATTAGCCACTTTCAAGAAAAACTGCTAAAGGAATACAACCGCTACTACTATATATGCTAATACATATAGTAAGCGTCCAACTGAAAACTACAAAAATATCTCTCATACGAGATTATGTCTTCGAACTTTGGCCAAAATCGTTGAATAGAGCTCTGACCAAATGCGACGACTGCCCATAACCCTTACACTATACAAGCGGAATACTGTGCTGAAAGGTGTGCACGACAGCTATGGACGATCATCAAGGTAGGTGTTAGCCTACTTTGTGAACTAGGCTACACAAAGAGCAAATAGTGAGGAAGACACCAATCGGTTCGGATCAGAGGAGTATTGCAGCAACATCATGAAGCAGGTGGCTTCGACGGTTCGGAACAGAGGAACGCGTCAGCGGCATCAGAAGAAAGTAAGCAATCCCATCGGTTTGGATCGGATGAGTATGTTAGCAATGTCAAAGGATATCAAGTGACCGGATCGGATCAGGGAGATACGTCAGCAAATATCAAAAGACAGCGAGTAGTTTTATCGGTTAGGAACGGAGAAGCATGTCAGCAACATCAAACAACAAATGGTTTCAACGGGTCGGGTCGGATGAGTATGTCAGCAGCACCAAGGGATGGCAAGTTGCCTCACCGGATCGGATCGGAGGACCCGATCCGAACCACTTTTTTTCATCTGAATCTGCAATCGTTGCTGCGCATATCTCCTGAAGACTCGGACAAGATCTGACCATTTCTCCCATGATCCTCTACTAAATCAATGCACTTTAGCCATCTTGGAGCCTCCGAACCTTACTCTCAAGGGATGGATGCCACGCAATTCCGAACCGGAGCCACTTTGAAGAGATTTCTCACCTATAAATACACCATCTAAAGGCATTTGAAAGGATCTTTTGGCAAATTCTCAGTTCTTGCATCCTCCATAGCCGAATTCTACAATCATATTCAGATCAAAATCATCTCTCAAAGTCCATTTTTGAGAGATTTGAGTGAGTTTATGTATTGTAATTGTGAAGTTGAGTGAGAATTATTGTTGTCATTGTATTCAAATGATCAAATAAGGGAAAACAAAGTGGACGTAGGCTCTTTAACGCCGAACCACTATAAATCGTGTGTTCTTTACTGTTTTTTGATTCTATTTAATTGAGATCATAACTAGTTCGGGTGTTGGAACCAATTTTTGGTCTAACATTTTGGTGCTTTCACTGAGAAGGTTTCGAATTCTCAGCCTTTTTTGGGATTATCATTCTACTATTTGGACCTTCGAGTTCAAAGAAGTAATCCCTCCTCTTTGACATCCTTCAATATTTGTTGATTAACCGTTGAAGAATCAAGTGTTATGGCTAAGACCAAAGGAAAGGAAGTACAAGGTGCAAGGGGAAATGATTCCAGAGAAGATCAGTGTTAGATCCAAAATTGGCTCTAACACCCAAATTATGATTATGGCTAGAGATTAGTATCAATAAAATAGCAGAAAAGAAGAAAAGACACAAAGATTTATAGTGGTTCGGCGTTAACGAGCCTACGTCCACTTTATATCCATGATTATACTTGAAATCGGAGTACAATCGATAACATTCCTCTCAATCTCCCTTGTACAATGTTAATCCACTCAGTAATTTTGAGATAAAAACAATGGAGCTATGTTAATGGTGAGTTCAGAGCTCTGAATTGTCAAAAAGATCCCCAAAAATGCCAAGTTCTAGGCTATTTATAGCTGATTTCTTCAGGCGGATCGCGGTCATACGTGGCACAAATCCCAAGAATCTAGGACTGGTTCGTAGCTTGAGGAAGAATTGGTCAATACGACAGTTGTGGATAGTTGTCGCGAGATCCATGCATTTCAGATCGTGGTAGAATGGGTCGTGGCCTCCATCCTCTGGCTTCTGAAGTCGGATCGGATCGAGCTTGCTGGGAAGGATCGGATCGCATAGAAAGTTGCGATCCGATGGTACGCTGTGATTTGAGATGGTGCGCAGCGATCCGAAGAGGGGTGAAAGACCGCGATCGGGTTTCCAAGGGTTGAAAGGGGTGAAGCTTCATATTTCCTTCTTGTGTGTGAACCTTGGTGGCTTGGTGAAAAAGCTAGCCAACATTTTTGCCCCCTCGAAGTATGTTTCATCGAGGATGGTATATGCTTTGGAATTACAGAGATGTCTTTTCATAGGGAGATGCAAATCAGTGGTTGCGTCTGTCTAAAACATCGTCTCACTTTGGAAAGTTGCATTCTTTTGACTGGTATAAATATCCAGTTAAATCTTCAATCTTTTTTCCGTTTATCAGATAATTCCTATTTCTGGGACTTTTCTTTATGGAAATTTCGTTGTCGAATTGCCAGGTACACTTTTGAACTTTCACAAGTATTTCTGAACTTTCACTTCTGTCTATCTTTTGTCGGTTCGGATCGCGCAAGCGCGCCACGGTCCGTGGAGCGAGACGCTCGTTTCGATCTTTAGTGAGCGTCCGTGCCATTTCTCGAAGCGTAATGGGCTTCGCCATGAAGAACAATGGGCTTGGGCTCGCAGCCCATCTATTTTCGCGTTCCAAATAAGATAAGAAGGGGAATACTAACGGTCGCTTCGTGGTCTATATAATCCGAATCCTTCTTCATTTCTTCCTTTCTTCTTCCTTCGTTGCCTCCGCTAGTCCTCTTCGAGTTAAACCGTAATCTCTGATTTCCATGAAAAAACCCACTCGTTTTACCCATTTTTAAGAAAGGTAATCTTGAAAAACGTATTCTCACACTTTTATTCTCGTTTTTCTTGAGCATTTACTGATTTGGAAGGAGAGAGCGGAGTTTAATGGTGTTCGAGGTTTTTTAGAGGATGCTCAGATGCCATGGATTTCCAACATTCGAGCTCAGCGATGGATAGGAGAAGAGGAGAGGAAGAAGAAAGAGAAGAAGAGGAGAAAAGCACTGAGCAGATCGGGTCGTGAGTGAGGTTTGGGTACGGATCGTGGGTGAGGTGCAAAAAGAGGAGGGAGATGAAGGAAAATGGCAAGGCAGCGGATCGTGGCAATGGAAAGGGAGCAGATCGTGGTGGGAGTAAATGGAAGGAGTAGGAGTTGGAGAGCGGATCGGATTGTGATGGTAAGCTGTGGATGTTATAGCGACCCGATCTGGTTCCCGATCCGATGTGATGCACTTTCATGAATTAACGCTTCTGCCACGAGTCCATACCTGCTTCACGATCCACAAACATACCACGATCTGAACCCCCATACGCGATCCAATGATGTGCCACGATCCAAATACTAAACGATCCCATGAACTCGTTGAATAAACACTGCAACTCAATTTTGATATATCAATGGACATTAGGTTAGAGCCTACAGGACGAATTTCTTTGACCATACAATAACAGGATTTAACAGCATATTCTACTTGCTTTGTGGCTTTACCTTTCTGTATTATACACACTTGCACGCACAAACACTTGCACATGCACGGGGTTCATGGGTTATTGTGTTCTAATCTAGCATGTTTACTCGCCAAAACAGCAATGTCGGGCAGACGATCTTCTAAAGAGTCTGAAACAGAGATGGACCCAGAGATATCGGAACAGTCTAACCTTGAGCTCCCTTCAACTAATCCAGAGGGTCAGAAATCTGGATCCGAATATGAAGTAGAAACGGAATCTGATTCGTCAGAGAGCACTTCAACTGAGGAGTCTGATGTAGACGAACGAGCTACTGATGAGATTCCTGATGCTGAGGAAATCGATAAATTTACTGACTCTAAGTCATCCAAACTAGATGACGCAAAACTCCTGAGAATATGCTTAAAACATGGGATACCCTAGGATGACGTCAAAACTCCAGGCAATAATGATCTTCCCCACCTTGCCCCACCTGGATATATGGCCATTAGCAAATTGATGTGTAGCATCGGTGTTATTCCTCCGTTCCCACCAATCGTCATAGAAACTTTGAAACGGTTGTGCATCGCCCCAATGTAGCTTCACCCCAATACCTACGTGGCCCTATATACTCTCTATGTTGCCTATGCGGAAATCTTGCACACAGAGCTCACCTTTAAGGACTTAAAAGTTCTATTACCTCTTCAAACATCGTTCCACGATGACTCCAAATTTCTCCTTCTTCGAATCAGTGGCCAATAGGAAGGTTTTATCAGATAGTCACAGCAACATAGGGGATCCCAAAGCCGACTGGTTCTATATAAAACTGCAGGCTGGGTGTGCGAGGAGGTGGCTTAAATCAAGTAGGTTCCGAGTCTTCAAGCACGTGGCTTCATTACATAATCAAAACACTAACGCGTTTCCTTTTCTTTCTTCGTAGATCATAAATTCCCAAAGACAGAAGGCAAGACATACAAGGACCGACTATCTCGCCTTCTTAAAAGTAAATCGGACTTCTTGAGGATTAAGAAATGTATCACTGATGAGAACCTTCACAGACACCGTCTATTGGATATTAGGTTCGGACTTGGAGCATGTGGTAAGCCTTATAAGTACGTGCCCCCAGCAGGAGATGAGGGAACCTCAGGGGCCACTAAGGTGATTGAACTTCCCAAGAGTCCTTCGTCGCATATTGACCAAGATGAGGAGGACCTAAATATCCCTAAAGGAGGTGAAAGCCGGGAGAATGATCCAGAGAGGGTCCCGGACTCTGAGGGGCAATCTTCACCAAAAGCATTACCATCGACTGATCTTTCTTCTCACAAGGAGTTAACAGAAGAGCGTATGTTCAAGGAATTGGACAAACTTCCTCTACCGTATGATATCTACCGGCAGGAAGACTTGGGAGACGAAACGCTGTTTCCCGATCCTGAGGAAGTTATTCCCTCGATTGGGGACAAAGAAATCATTCAGACGAGTCAAGTTCTGGACTCTGGTCCGTTAGGGGGATTATAAGGGATACACAAATCACAAACATCTTATTGCAACATTCTAGTGTCGTAGATATTCATTGTTCTAATACATAATCTTTTTCTTTTGCAGGAAAGATGATCCGCAAACAGTCTTTTTCTTATCATTCTCTTCGCTCAGGCACACTAAGTCTTTATCCGGATCATGATCAGGGTCGTGGCGACAGTCGGGGAAGAGACAACGATCGGCCTCACGATTGTCACAAGTCTTACCCTGGGCGATCTCGGTCTCCGACGAGGCAGGGTTCTGGAAAGTATCATAGTCGTCCTCTGCCACCAGCACCGGGTGGGGGCAAACAACTTCCAAAAGAGTTGACGCCTCCAAATAGTACGCCTTCTCACGCTAAGTCTTCTAAAAAACAGGAGGGGCCAAAGGGCAAGGATAAGGATGAGATCAGGATTGTAGAGAAGGAGAAAACAGCTCCTGCTACTTCTAGCCAGCAGAACCTAGATGCTACCGCCATACAGGGTATTATTCCTTCTTATGGAACCCAAGCCAAGTTGGAATATCTGCGGAAGCAGTTTCCCGATATTTACTTCGAGAGGATGATGTTCGTCCCAGACCTTGAGTCGGTATCCAAGGAGTGGGATGTTGAGGTTATGAGGAAAGTGAGCCATGCGACTAAGCAGTATAGCATGATGAAAAAGCATACCACGAAACTCTCATAGGTTATCCATAGTTTGGAAATGGATGCAGCCAGGGCTAGAGTGAAGATTGCTAATGATGAGAAGGATTGGAAAGAGATGGAGAAGGAGTTGGAGGATACTCAAGCTCAACTTGCATTGGCTAAGCGGGATGCGGGAAACTATAAGTCTGAACTAGAAGGTGCTAGAGAGCGTTTCTGCAATGAGCTTGTCTCAAATAGCCAAGAGAAGTTGGCTTTAAAGAAAGAGGTAGAGGATCTTAGGGAAACTAACATTGAATTGAGAACAACATAAGAGCAATTTGCCACTGAAAAGGCTGCCTGGGAGAAAGAGAAAGAGGAACTTAAGTGCAAACTCGCCCTTGTTGAGAAAGAGAATGAAACCTTGAATGGTCAACTCGTCGAAGCCGATGAACGTGTGGTTCTTGCTGAAAGCAATGCTAACAATGTTCTTGAATCAGCCTCCAACACCGCCGATCAACTTGCCAAAAAGGAGAAAGAGATTGGAAAGTTCGAGGAGCTGCTATTCGACTTCTTGGGTCACGTTATCAAGACTCGAGACATTTCCTGGATCCTAGATTATCACATCACCTTGGCCAATATTTGGGATGCTATTGTTGAAGGCGAGAAGCTGCGATTGGGGGCTAAGGAGACCGACGAGGGTAAGTTGATGGAGACCTTCCTCAGGGGTGAGGAACCCCAAGCTCTGGAGGAGGGCAGACGTTTACTTCGTGAGGTGGCCGAGTGGGAGAAGGCTGAGATAAAGGGCAAGAACAAGATTGACGAGGGCTCTAGCTCAATACATGAGCTCACGACTACTGGAGTCGAGGAATACAATCCCGATGACCCATTGATTCCCTTGGGTCTAGCTCCTCTGACTGTCGGACCTTCAATTACAAACCGGGGGAGGAGTCGGTCGAAGGTATCTCCATATTCTCCCCGCAATTTGCCTGAGTGGCATCTTCTCCCGATGTACTAACATTTGTTACTCATAATATAGGTGTCAAGGCAGTTGAAAAAGATGAAGAAGAGAAGATGAAGGCAGGAAAAGATGATGCTCCTGCGAGTTCTGAAGTCGGAGTTTCTGAGACTTCGAAGCAAACGAAGGACAAGGCACACGAGGCAGTCATTACAGCATCCGTGACACCCAGTACTGATGCTCTTACTGATGCTGATATTATTGATGCCTAGAGAGACACTGATGGTGGTCATGGGGACGAGGAAGAGGATGTTGTCATCGTGGACGAAGCCCAAGGTTGTAATGGTGAGACCCTGGCTGGGATGCAGGCTAGGAAGGAGAAGCAGCTGGCTCTCAAAAAGGAAGAGTTGGAGCCTATGTTTGTTCCTCCTATCAGGGAGGCCGACCCCAAGACTGGGCTGGTGAAAAGGTTTTCTTCCAGATCGATAACTTCGTAGCTTGCCTCTGAGTCTTCTCTTCCTCTAGCTGAACCTCCTTCTGATAAAAAGAAGAGGAAGAAAGATGACGATGGCGATGATGATAAGAAGGGCAAAACAGGGAAGAAGAAGGAAAGGAAAGTGAAGTCCTCCCCGAAGAAATCAAAATCGTCCCCCAAGCATAAGTAGGTCGTAGTTGCTAGTCTGTATTTTTCTTTTTTTTAGGATTTCCACTGGCCATGTGATGTGGTTGCGAGTGTGGCCCTCGCCTTTTGGTTAGCTTCATTTTGTATTTCTATAGTTTAGTGAAATGGAAGTATGTTTATTTTGCATCTTCAAGTACCTGCAAATTCACCACACCTGTGGAACTCATTATTTTGAATCACATAAAATAATCATGACTTATATAAACAATCACGACTAAACATAAAAGTTACGAGAAAATTCATGTATGAACAACATTTGCTAGTGTCAGAGTGTAAGTGTCGCATGTGTATGCCCCCAATCAATCGTCATTATGGTGCCTCACCAGGGCTTATTGAGGATTGATTAGAGTTGCAGTTATATTGCCCCCCATTCCCGGAAATGAAGGGGTTGGGCTCAGCTTTTATTCTCATTCCCGATTCTGCAGCGGGATAGGAACCCTTATGTGGCATTTAATTCGAATGCCTTTATAATCACTCCGGAGTTCGAACTCAGCTTTCAATCTGCTCCACAATCCTTCAGCGGGGTTGGAGTTCTTTAGGGGTGCTGAGTGTCCAGCACCTTTATACTCTCCCGTCGAATTCCAAGGGTAGAGTGTAGATCGAGACGGTCTTTAAAATCAGGGTGCACCTTCACGTCTCGTGGACAGTTAAGTTCCATGTCCTTGACACTTCTTGAATATTGAGGAGCGGAGTTTTAATCGATGTGTCATTCATTCGATCACCTTTTTGGTAATCCACTCATCATTAAAGGGTGATTAGCAGGTCTGTGAACTCTTGGAAGGGTGACCCGTGGAAGCGAGTCTCATTCCAAAAGTCAGGAGTCAAGAAACCATAAGTCTTCATTAAGCAGTCGAATGTTTCCTTGACAGAATTCCAAGGGTGTTACACTCCCTCTGGGACCCGTGAAAACATCATCGATGCCGGCGAACCGTTATTACCTGCATATGTAAATGACAAAAAAAATAAAAGTGCAATAAAGGTAAATGACACATGATGTATTTATAGTGGTTCGGTCGAATCATGACCTACGTTCACTTTATAATCTTTTGTTCATATACTAGACTATTCTAGGCTAGTCGAGCCTTATTACATAATCCTACAAACAAAAGAACAGAAATGACGGTCTTCACGTCAGATAATGCCGCAAATGTTGGGCATTCCTCACTCTGGGGATTTCAATTCCTTTCACGGTCATTAGCTTGAAAGCTCCGTTATCAAGCCTCCTCTGGATGGCATAAGGTCCTTCCCACTTCGACCCCAAGTGAGTTGGGGGCGGGAAGATTCGCTTCAGAACCAAGTCTCCAGGTTCAAAGGTGCGGGCTCGGACCATTTTGTTATAGTACCGAGCAATTTTCTGCTTGGGCCTTAGGGCACACAAATCTGCTTCATCTCTCTTCTCTTCTACCATATCGAGGGATTCGAGGAGTAACTCATTATTAGTCATTGGGTCGTAATAAGTAACCCGATAGGATGGTACCTTCAGTTCTACCGGGATGACGGCCTCCGACCCGAAAGCAAGGGAAAAAGGGGTATGCCCCGTAGCTGATTTGTAAGTCGTCCTATAGGCCCATAATGCCAAGGGTAGCTCGTCGACCCACATAGCTTTAGCCTGTTTTAAGCATTTTTTCAGGATGGACTTGATTACTTTATTAGCTGTTTCTACCTATCCATTCGCTTGTGGATGTGCCATTGATGTGTATCTCTTCTCGATATGGTATTTCCCGCAGAATTCTCGAAATTCCGTACTGTCAAATTGGGTCTCATTATCAGTTATGACAACTTTTGGTATTCCAAATCGACAGATAATGTTTCTTACGACGAAGCTGATCACTTTCCTGGTGGAAATCGTTGTCAGTGCTTCTGCTTCAACCCACTTTGTGAAGTAATCAATGGCTACAATGGAAAACTTCGCACCGCCCTTAGCCAGTGGGAGACTTCCAATTATATCAATTCCCTACATGGCGAAAGGCCACGGGCTTGTCATCGTCTTCAGCTGGCTTGGGTGTGCCCTGGGAATCCTGGAAAACTTTTGGCATGCATCACAGCCTCGTGAATACTTGGCTGCATCCTTGTTTATGGTGGGCCAGAAGTAGCCATAGCGCAGTATTTTCTTTGCCAGTGTTTGCCCCCCGGTGTGGTCGCCACATTCACCTTCGTGGACTTCTTCCAGTACACGCTTGATGCCATCATGGGCAATGCACCAAAGGAGGGGCATCGAGAATCCTTGCCTGTAGAGGACTTCGCCTTGCATAACATACCGGGAAGCCTTCTAGATAACCGCACGCCTCTCGCTTTTCTTTGTCGGAAGTGTTTCATACATTAAAAAATTCTTTAAAGGGGTCATCCATGACTCCCTTTCGGGTTCAACCTCTAGTATCGGATCAACTTCCATCTGATCTATACTAGGGAACCATAATACTTCAACTGGGACCAGCTCCGTATCTACAGGATTATCGGAACTATCCATCTTCGCCAACTTGTCTGCCTTTTGATTCTCCGTTCTTGGGATCTGGGATATGCTGTAGTGATCGAAACCATTCAACAATTCCTTTACTTTCTTCAGATATGATATTAGTCTTGAACTTTTGGCCTGGAACTCTCCAGTGACCTGGTTAACAACTATTTTAGAATCGCAAAAGTTATCCAGCTTCATGATTTCCAATTCCTTAGCGAGTTTCAGCCCAGTAATCAAAGCTTCATATTCGGAATCGTTGTTGGTGGCGTGAAACTCCAATCTGAGGGCATAATAGACTAGTCGTTTTTTTGGAGTTTCAAGCACTACTCCGGCTCCAAATCGTCAGTCGTTCTTAGCACCATCAGTGTATAACTTCCAGGCACTGGGATCAAGGAGTAAATTTGGTGGATTGACTTCCTCATTTACAACATCTTCTTCTGGAGTAGTGAATTCTGCTATAAAATATGCTAGCTCTTGTCCCCTTATCGATCTTCGGGGCTGAAAGTTCAAGTAGAACCGACTCAATTCGATATTCCACTTAAGCAACCTTCCTGATGCCTCGAGCCATTGTAAAACTTGTTTGAGTGGATGATTGGTGTACACAGTGATGGGATGAGCCTGGAAATAATGGCTGTGCTTTCGAGAGGCGATCAAAAGACTATACACAAGCTTTTCCATTTTTGGATTATTTCGTTCCGATGCTGCCAACTTTTTGCTCACATAGTACACTGGTCTCTGCACCTTATCTTCTTCTCTGACTAGAGCTGAACTGATCACATGGGATGACACTACTAGGTACACATACAAATCCTCATGATCCATAGGCTTAGACATTATAGGGGGAATTTCGAGATGATTCAGCAGGTTTTGGAATGCTTCTATACAATCAGGAGTCCACTTGAAATGACGTTTTCCTCGCTTAATTAAATCGAAGAATGGAATACATTTATCTGTAGCCTTGGAAATGAATCTACTTAATACTGCTACTTTTCCAATGAGGCTTTGCACATCCTTAATCTGCCTTGGCTCCTGGATATTCCGAATTACAGCAATTTGATCCGGATTGATCTCGATTCCACGTGAACTGACTATGAATCCGAGGAATTTTCCCAAAGCGACCCCGAACGAACATTTCAATGGATTAAGCTTCATTCCATATCTCCGGAGAATCTCAAACATCTCTGCTAGATCAGCAGTGTGATCGGATGAATGTCTGGACTTTACCAGCATGTTGTCGACATATACCTCCATCGTCTTTCCAATTTGATTGTAGAACATTCTGTTGACCAATCGCTGATATGTTGCACCAGCATTCTTTAGACAGAAAGGCATTACAACGTAGTAGTATAGCCCTAGATCTGTGATGAAACTGGTGTGTTCTTGGTCAGGAACATGCATAGGAATTTGGTTATATCCTGAATAAGCATCCATGAAGGAAAGAAGCTCGTGTCCGGCCGTCAAATCTACCAGCTGATCAATTCTTGGTAAAGGAAAACTATCTTTCGGGCAGGCTTTGTTTAGATCCGAAAAATCAATACACGTGCGCCACTTTCCATTGGACTTTTTTTACCAAAACCGGGTTCGAAATCCAGTCTCTGATAAATCCATTATTCCTTAGCTTTTCAGCTTCTTCCTTCAATGCAAATGACCTCTCTGGGCCAAGCATTCGTCTTTTTTATTTGATGGGAGGATACTTTGGGTTGATGCTTAATGAATGACTCATTATCGAGGGAGATATTCCACACATATCCGCATGAGTCTAGGCAAATACATCCAAGATAGCTTTCAAGAAATCTGCTAATTGCCGAGCTCGAACTAGATCCAACTGTGATCCAATCTTTAGGACCTTCTCTGGGTCGCTTTAATCGATCGAAACATCCACAGTTGTTTCATTGGGAGTCGCCATTTTGCCCCCAGGCTCTTCGTCCTCTCTTGGATCTATGTCTTCGGGCAGTTCTCTGGGCGACTCTCCTAGAGTTATTTTCTTTAATTGCTACGATGTTTCCTCCCCCGGAGGGGAAGAAGCACTCTTCGTCTCTATATCTCCTCCTTTGCGGAGCAACTTCAATTCTGCGATATAACATGCTCGCGCAGCGACTTGGTCTCCTCTGATTCTAGCTGTTCCGACATCAATTGGGAACTTTAACAACAAACACCAGGGTGCAAGGTAGGCCCTAAATTTAGCTAGGGCTGGTCGTCCTAAAAATGCATTATATGATGTTGGCACATCTAGAACCACGAAGGAAAGGATCCTCTCTCTCTGGCGATCTCCCTCTCCAAGGGTTACAGACAAATCCACATATCCCATGGGAGCGGTTGTGGATCCATTGAATCCACGTACCCATCCATCGCACTGTTTCAAATCCTTTGGCTCATGCTTCATTTGGTCGAATGTCTTCTTAAATAAAATATTAACTAAACTCCCGTTATCTACTGGAACCTTACGGACGGTAGTTGGACCAATGACGGCGGTGATCACGAACGGATCCTTGGTCAGTGAATGGATTCCAATATTCTCTCGATCGCGAAATATGATATCATCAGCCATCGTCTTCTGCTGCTTGACCGGGGAACTATCCCTGGGGTTACTACACTCTCCATCTTCAAGGTGTTGTTTAGTTGCATTCACATATTGGTCCATTTCCCTGAATCTATGTCCAGCTAGATGAAGTCCTCCTACTATGGAATTGATGACAAGGTTCTTTCCCTTTTGCTGAGCCGTAAGCCTAGCAGCGGGTTGGTTCCGGTTTTGATCTTGGTTTTGGTTTAGGGCTTGTACGGTCTGCCCCCTGTCCTTGGGGGTTACTCTATACTCATCATGTTTTCCTTCTCGGAGCAGTTTTTCAACCACATCTCTCAAATGGCGACATTCATTCGTAGAATGACCGTATATCTGGTGGAAAATATAGAATTTCCCGGATTCGCGCTCTTTTTCTGTTGAATCTCTTGGAGGAGGTCTCTTATATTGGAGGACGTTATGGGTATCCATAAAGATGTTTTCAAAGGTATCATTTAAAGGCGTGAAGTTCTCGAATGGTTTGAAGCACGGCCTTCTCTGCGAGTTGTTTCCTTGACTCCTCCTCTTATTACAATTCCCAGATCATTGGCCATTTCCTTGATTCTTATTTCCCACGTTCACTTCCACCTTACCGGAGCTATCCCCTGTTTGCTTGATAGCCACATTACTTTGTATGTCTTCCTTGTCGGTCGCTTTCCTCTCCCGATTGGCATAAATTTCTTCCTAGCGCAAGCGGATATTAGTTTTTCATAAAATATCTCGCGGGTTAGCGGTGGTTTAACGGCTAGGTATCTCCCGAATTCTGTATCCTTATCCACTCCTTCAATCAAAGCCATCAAAACTGATTGTTCGTGGGGATCTTTCACCTCCGTGACCGCTAGGTCAAACCGGTCGAGATAAGACCTCAAAGATTCATCCGTGCGCTGCTTGATAAGGGATAGTTCAATAACGTTCTTGGACCTCTGAGCATGTAGTCTGAACTGATTCACGAACTGTTCACTTAATTCCCTGAAATTGGAGATTGATCGCGCTGGCAAACTAGTGAACCACATTAGCGCTGCGTCCTCCATAAATATTAGGAATGCGTTACATTTCATAGCGTCAAAATCAGCAGACGCGACGAATATCTCATCAGATGCTGGATCGGATCATCCTTTCATGCATAACGGTTCATAGGCGACATATTAAATCTCCTCGGAAATTGAACTTCTAAAATGTCATCGGTGAAAGGCGTGTGGCTACGGCTTATTCCCCTGTCTTCAGTTCGCTGTCCACGGTTTTCTACCATCATGCGTCTGACCATGGCCTCAACATCCGCATGGGTGAGGGTAGATTCGGGATCGACGCTTCTCGCCCTGCGGGCTCCTCCAGCATTTCTTTGTCGCGGCGTTGTGGCATCCACGACCTGGGCAGAACTCCCTTTCCCCCTGTTACCATCAAACGGCAAGGGGGAAGGATAGGTTGATTCTGGGCTGGATCGACAACTCCTCCGTTCCTAGGTGGTTGAGCAAGCTCGTTTACATTTCGTTTGTTAACTCTTCGATTGAGCGCCTCTTCCTATCTAGAAGGCATTGTCCCAAATCGGAGATGCTCTATATTTTCAGCTCTTTCTAACAGAGGCCACCGCCGATTTCTTCGTGGCTCTTCGGATGAGGATGTGTACTCTGGGGAAGGAGAACGAGGAGGGGGAGAGTTCCTCTGCCTTACAAGGTCATTAATTCGCCTATCAATAGCAGTCACATTTTGCCGCATTACTAAACTCTCTTGCCTCTGAGCGGCTAATTCGTCAAAGAGTTTGTCATACATGTCAAGCATACGAGACAGGTCTCCATTAGTAGCAGGTGCAGACGGGTCAAACTGATCATCATAAACTTCTTCTCTTATACGTAGAGAGCTTGAACCAGTTCGAGCAGAGGTACCAGTGCGGATAGAACAAGGCATAGGTTCCTCGCCAGGTTGAGTAGGGGTCTGAATGTCGGATCGGATCGCGGTCCCTTTGGGACGATGGCTCGTGGCACCCCCTTGTGGTCGGGTCGTGGTGACAGGTGCAGGTGGGTTCGTGGCGAGGTCACGCGATCTAGTGGTCACCCCCTCAACGGATCGGTTCTTGGCTCCTCCATCGATTGCGATCACCCCCGGGCAACGTGACCCATGGGCCCTTCCTTGACCTGCTCGTGCACACTCTCTTCAATCACTTCGTTCGCAGTCTCTTCGGCCTGCGATGATCGTACATCCTTTGACTTCTTACCAGCCATGATGGTTCAAGTTTTCTGAACTTTTCAAAAGTTGAAACAGTGGGGTTTTGGACTGTTTTCTTTGGATTTGAGTATCCAAACAACGGAACAACAATCCAATATGTGGAGAATTCCTTCTCAGTGGAAGCACCAAAATGTTAGATCCAAAATTGGCTCTAACACCCAAATTATGATTATAACTAGAGATTAGTCTCAATAAAATAGTAGAAAAGAGGAAAAAACACAAAGATTTATAGTGGTTCGGCGTTAACGAGCCTACGTCCACTTTATATCTATGATTATACTTGAAATCAGAGTACAATCGATAACATTCCTCTCAATCTCCCTTGTACAATGTTAATTCACTCAGTAATTTTGAGATAAAAACAATGGAGCTATGTAAATGGTGAGTTCAGAGCTCTGAATTGTCAAAAAGATCCCCAAAAATGCCAAGTTCTGGGCTATTTACAGGTTATTTCTTCATGCGGATCGCGGTCATACGTGGCACAAATCCCGAGAATCTAGGACTGGTTCATAGCTTGAGGAAGAATTGTTCAACACGACAGTTGTGGACAGGTGTCACGAGATCCATGCATTTCGGATCGTGGTAGAATGGGTCGTGGCCTCCATCCTTTGGCTTCTGAAGTCGGATCGGATCGAGCTTGCTGGGGAGGATCGGATCGCATAGAAAGCCACGATCCGATGGTACGCTGTGATTCGAGATGGTGCGCAGCGATCCGAAGAGGGGTGAAAGACCGCGATCGGGTTTCCAAGGGTTGAAAGTAGTGAAGCTTCATATTTCCTTCTTGTGTGTGAACCTTGGTGGCTTGGCCAAAAAGCTAGCCATCAATCAGCAAGTTATTGTGTTAACAAGGTCACGCGCTCAAAGCTCTGGAACGGATCATTCTAATCAGGAGGAACTGAATCGGATCGTGTTAACTCCGATCTGAACCGATGATCCGATCTGTGGTGGTGATTCGGTCTGCACCGATGATGTAGGGGGCTCTCAATCTCTCACTCCGAACCGCACTGACTAGGCTGCCGGGAACCGATCCGATCCGAACCAGAGTGAGGCTGGAACTTCTACCCGAGCTCCCTCCAACGCTCTGATTCCATCCACAATGACTAATGTTCAGTCTGATCCATCTGCACCCATTACTCAGGGAGATTTTTCACGTTTTCTTGACATGCTTCAGAGCACTAAAAAAGCATTGGAAGCCCAAAGGCGTGACAACCTTCGCATGCAGGAAAATATGATCACCATGGGTAGGGAATTACAAAGAGCTCGGGAGGAAGAGAACTCCTTCCCCACCGCACCGTATTCCTATAGATGGTTCGTCTTCCTCGGAGGAGGAATGTCCTCGTGAGAGAAGGCCGCTTGAACGACCTCAGAACCTAGATTAATTGACTTTTGGATCTTTGGGATCCCGAGAAGACGCTGCTCGTGTGTTGGGTCCTGATGACCCGAGTCTGCAGCAGCCTATGCTGCTACCTATGTGTGGATCCCACGTCTTACCCAGGGATCCTAATATTACCAACCCCACACAGCAGCAGCTTCTCCAACCTCTACCTCCAGAGATCGACCGGGAGCACAGTGAGCAACGTAGAGCAGTTGCTGCCAGAAATAGAAGGTTATCCCCTGATCAGGAACCCTTGGGTAATCCGAATATCAGATCTAGAGAGCCCGTGCAGACATAAACCAACGCAGATGTATGGGCAATGTTGCGCCAGATTATGTCTGAAAGCCGTGGTATAATAATGAAGATTAGGGCATTGAACGAAGTCATACCCCTTTCACAGATGACATACTGAATTTCCAGTTCCCTCGGCGATTCAACCTATCTCAGATGGATCGATATTTAGGGAGAACAGATCCAGGACAACACCTGATGAGATATGCATGGTTCATGAATGCAGCTGCAGCTCCAGATGCCGTAAAATGCAAAGCTTTTCCAATCTATCTTGAAGATGTAGCCTTAATGTGGTTCACATGACTCCCTCCTCGGTCGATATCTAATTTCACAGAATTGAGTGAACGTTTCATGAATTAATTCTGACTTCATGCCCAAAAGTCCAAGACCGTCATAGAATTGTCACGGATTATATAGGCCCTAGGAGAATCTTTGAAGTCATATTTGAATCGCTTTAAACTTGCCGTCACTGAAGTCACTGATCCCCATGAGCCCACTATCCTTATGGCCTTGATAGAAGGGGTAGATCCCGATTCAGAGTTTGGGGATTACTTAGCTGGAAAACCACCTCCTACCAGAGAATTGTTCTATGAAAAGGCTAATATCCGCTTGAGGCGAGAAGAGGTTAATGAAAATAGGAAGATAAAGTCTGAAGGGGCCTCGAAGGAAGGTGTCCAGAGTAATGTTGCCGTCAAACAATCTGGTGATAGTTCAGGGAAAGTGGAAGTAAATGTTGGCAACCAGAGTGGTGGTAATAGCAACAGAAATGGGAACGACAATAGAAGGAACAGAAACCATGGGAATAGCTCTAACAAAATACCTGGATTCCAGAATTTTGAAAATTACACGCCGTTAAATGATACGTTGGAGAACATATATCTCGAAACATAAAGCATATTGAAGTACAAAAAACCACCACCCAGAGATTCTACTGAGAAGGAGATTGAACCGGGAAAGTTTTGCTTGTTTCATGGTACACACGGTCATTCCACCAACGAGTGTCGTCATTTAAGGGATATCGTCGAAAAATTGTTGCGAGAAGGGAAGTTGGATGAGTATAAAGCCGCCCCAAGGGACAGGGGCAAGGGGGACAATACCCGAACAAAGAACAGCCTACTTCAAAACCCAGGGCTCAACAAAAAGGTAAGAGGATCGTCATTAACTCCATTATAGGCGGCCCTCACTTGCTTGGTCGTAGTTTTAAAGCATTGGACCAGTACATCAATGCCGCCAAGCATTATGAAATAGGAGAATACAGCAGTCTTGAAGACGTCACTCCAATAAAGTAGCAAAAAACGATGTCTGATGGTGTCGTATTCCGTAATAGAGACGAGTTTGGAGTTCAATCCCAACCGACGATCCGCTAGTGATAACCACGACAATTGGCCCCGCTCTAGTCCATAAGGTGCTAGAGGACAACGGAAGCTCGGTCAATATCCTCTTTAAGAAAGCCTTCGAACAAATGAGGCTCGAGGCAAAGGACTTAAAGCCATGTCAAGGATGGATACACGGTTTTAACGGAGATCTATAGCTACAATGGGTTTTGTGGAATTACCAGTCACACTAGGACAGGGGGACCGCCAGAGAGTAAGGATCTTGCCGTTTGTAGTTCTGGACTTGGAGACCCTATACAATGCCTTCCTAGGCCGACCGGCCCTTGCCGAATTTAGGGCAAGTATTGCGCCCTGCTGCTTGCTTCTTAAATTCCCGACTGACTCAGGAGTTGGGACGATGTAACAACCTGTATTTTCAATAACCTGTTATAACATAAAGGGAGGCAGAATTAAACTATAAATTCTGAATCAAGGGAAACGGGCTATGCCATTGCGTTCGTCTCGGAAAAATACGCGAAATAGAGTCCGACTTTTCGAAAATCGGAGTTCGTATGACCAAGATATGGCCTCGCGAAGTTTCACGAAAAATTCCCAAATTAAAGTATACTTAATTAAGTGAAATGGGTTGCGCAGAGAAATATATATATATTGATATATATATATATATATAATTGAAAATTAAATAAATAAATATGCAAAAATGTTCAAAACAGCGAATTGGGAGAGGGGAATAACCGAACCGGCCGATTTTTGAGGTTGACCCGAGCTCGCTGGGTCAACTAGGGGTTAATCTATGGTGTTTGGCTATCAACCCGTGGGCCGATTCGCTCAAATGCAAATTTTGCATTTGGATGGTTCTCATGGTTCATCTTTAATCTAAAGGCCTTAGATGGTTCCTACACTTGACTTCTTCCCAAAGACATGCTTTGATGGCTTGGATTGAATCTAGGTTTAATCCTATGGCCTAAAACACTTGCCTAATCTATAAATAAGACCCTAACCTATCCTAAATCCTCATTATTCATTCATGCAACTAAACTATGGCAAAATTGCTACTCTCATGGCCTCCACTCAACTATCCTAGCCTCCACTTCATTTCTATGAGAAGTTTCATGATCATGAGAGTATTAGAGAGTCCCTATTTTAGTATGAGAGCTTCTCAAGTTGATTTCAAGGCTAAAGCTTTGATCTTTGTTCATAAAAATGGGGTTTTTATTGATTTGGAGGGTTCATTTTTGGGTTTTTGTGTGATGGCATGCATAGGCTTCATCACAAGCTTTAATTTAATCGATTTAGGCCTTCATAGCAATGTAAGCCCTTTCCCTACTCTTAGATATTAACTATGAAGTTAAATGTTCATGTAGATAGTTTGGGTTTGATCATTGAGAATGATGCATGCTAACATGTTATGCAAGTTTATGAAGTAATTATCTTGATCTTATGAGCAAAAAGCTACAACCTTTATGTTGAAATGTTGCATTATGCAACATGAGAACCATCATAATCTTCTTGTCAACTTGCATATGAAATCATAACCCTTATATGATGATATATGCGAGTTACTAGTCATCATTCTATGTCTTTAGTCCCCATGATTCGTTTATGTGCCAAGTTTTGGTTTATGCATGTTTTTGAGGTGTAAGAATGTAACATGCAAGCTAATGAACATATTTGTGCCTCATTTGCCACCATGATTAACTTGTGGCTTAATACCCATTTTTGTCATTCCTTTGCCAAGTCTCTTCTTTTAATCCATTACGTTGTTGCGAACGTATATGCAAGTTTAAAAGCGTTGGGTTATGTTATGGGTAATTTCTAATGACATGAAAATACAACTTGAAAACATGGCCTGAAATATAACATGGAAGTTGACATGTAAGTATGCATAAAAACATAAGCTTGGGAATTTACCTATTAAGTTAGGTCTACCCTTTGGGAATTTACCTATTAAGTTAGGTCTACCCAAATGCTTGAAAAACTTGTAACATGTTTTGGAAACATGATGAACATGACACTTAGATAATATAAGTGTGGCCAACTCGAGGTTGGGTTGAGTTTGCAACGTAAAACTACCCGGAACCGACCGGCCTAACTAGTAGTTGCAAACAATAGGGCCCAATGTGAGAAGTTGGTCATGTTGTGCTTGAACCCGAGGTTAGACCAAGTTGTGGTGTAAAGCTACCCGGAACCGACCGGCTTAACTAGTAACCACAACAAAGTCTAATGTGAGAGGTTGGGGTGCATTAAGTAATTAATGTCACATGATAGGGTTAAGTTAATTTGATTAATAACTCTTAACCAAATATGACATGGATAAAGGGGTTAAGTAAATTGGTTAGGCTAATGATACTTAACAAAACATGACAAGGTTGGGTAGGTTAAGTGATTTGATTTGCCTAATGACGCTTAACCATTTTTATACGACTAGTGGACGGGGATTAAGTTAACCAACACTTAATCAATCCAACATGATAATTTGGCAAGGTTAAGTAAGTTTTCTTAATGACACTTAACCATACAAGATGATTAGGGGATGGGGTTAAGTAATTTGCACCTAACTAATCCGACACGGTAATTAGATGGGGTTAAGTAATCCACACTTAACTAATCTAAACACGGTAATTCGATGGGGTTAAGTTAAACACTTAACCAATTTAAACTCGGTAATTCAATGAGGTTAAGTAACCAATACTTAACCAACTTAACGTGATAATTTAATGGGGTTAAGCAACTTATACTTAACCAATTATACATGATGATTTGATGGGGTTAAGTAACTTACACTTAACCAATCTAATACGCGGACCTGATAAGGTTAAGTCACAAGACCTTTTTGGAATATACTTAACCATTGTAGTACGATTAGAGGATGGGGTTAAGCCAACCTATACTTAACCAATCCGACTCGATAATTTGATGGGATTAAGATAATCTATGCTTAATCGATCTAGCAAGATAATACGATAGGATTAATGTAAGCTAGTACTTGACCAATTTGACTTGATAGGGTTAAGTCATGAGCCTCTGGGTACACTTAACCAACTTGTGGGACTAAGTCTTGAACTTAAATACTTAGCCAATCTTTGACGTGATTCGTGGGTGGGTTAAGTCATGGACTTGAATGATAACACTTGACCCAATAGACAAACCCTAGCTAGAAGAACTAGGTAGAAAACCGTGGTTAATCAATGATAACGGGAAAGGAAGCTAAGTGGTAAACCTTAGTTAAGGGTAACTAAGTAATAATTCTTAGCCAAGGACATAGGACTAATTCTCAAAACGATGAGTAACCTGATACGGTAGGTCATCGCTTAGTATACGAGGGGGAGCAAGTTATCTGACTTGGATAAAAGCTCCAGCGCACTGGGTGCCGAAGTGGAAGCTTCGGGGGACGTGAGGATATTCTTGGGATCCCTCTATGGGCTGCCAGGTAATTATACTAGGCCCATGAGAGGTTAAGGTCTGCGTTAGAAGGACCAAGAGTATGCCTTGGTTGCTATGCGAGCAACCTAAAGACTGGGATGGATTAGCGTGGAGTCGACGATTCTTGTTTTTGCCCTGGATAGCGCATCGCCGACTACCTACCATCTTTAGTCAATCGTGTACGTGCGAAAAGGCAGGGAACCCCCAACAGACCATGTGCTTGCTATCGAGTCATGGGTGAGGTTGGCCCGTAGGAAAGTGGGCTATAGTGGGGCCGTGGAGTGGTTCTTATACATGATTTTTCTTGGATTGCCTTTCAGTAGTTGAGGGAGGGGTCACGTGGGACCATAGCCACGGGTACAAAAACAGACCTTGATATCTGCATCGGCAGACGATTTAAAGCTCCCGACCGAGTTCCGTATTTCTTGATTTGCCCTGGCACGGAACTCGGATGGCACATTGGGGAACATGAGCATCTAGACATGGAAAACGATTCACGATACATACGTGGGATCAAGGGCGCGGTTGACGGGTGGCTTAATCCCTAGTGGTCCTAGGTGGCCAAAACCCAAACCGAGACATGGAAACGTTCATTAGGTAGCATAATCCCTAGCGGTCCTAGGTGGCATAAATCCTAAGTGGACGTGCGATAATTCATGGTAAGGAAACACAACTAGATCCAGGGTTGCAGTCCAAAACAACTTCAAGGATAAACCGTTTACATGGGAAAGCCCGTATTGCCTACGGCAAAGGACTGAACTTATACATGGAAAGAAACATATGAGTTGAGTAACCTATATATGCGGCATATTAGGTTGACGTGGACCATTACACGACTTTTGAGTAATGGTCATTCACGGATAACTCGTAATACAGTTGGGGTACTAGTACGGTAGGTGCAGAGCGGATATACAGGATAGATGCCATGAGACGTTATACGCGATAGATATCTTGGGATATTATACTTGATAGAAACCTGACAATGTGATACCTTGTTTTATCTTGACATCGTAGTTTATCACGACACCCTAGTTTATCTGAGTTCAGTAGTTCATCCTGTTATTTTGATTTAGCTTATCTATCTTGTCATCATGCTTATGTTCATCTCAGTTTCTCATGTCAGTTAACTTTACTAGTTTTTATGCTAATAGTAGATAGAGCTTACTCAGTCTTTTTGACTGACCCGTTTTGTTTCGCCTCTTTTCTTCCGTTCCTCCCCCCCCCCCCCAGGTTACAGGGAGGAAATACTGTTGTTTAGTTCGGACGTCTTCTGCTTGAAGGTCATCATGGATGGCTTGGACTTTTCTTGGCTAATGGCTACTTTACTGTTTTTACTTGGGGAATAATTTATGAAAATGTCTTTATGCTTCTTTACTATTGCAAGACAGGTTTTGATGTACTCTGATGTAAAAGGCTTTAGACCTTATTTATTCATGTTATGAAAGTTTGATTTTACTTCCGCTATTTTTATATGTTCTGTCTTGTGATATTTCTGTGCATGTTTACCAATAATGCCCCTCTAAAGCTAGTGCATTCCTTTGCGAGTGACCCTAGCGGAGGCGGGGTGTTACACGTGGTATCAGAGCAGAAGGTTACCAGACTGGGCAAAAGTTTTTAAAGACCTTCTGAAAACTATTTGAAAATCGTTTACAAAGAAGCATTTTTTTCAAGAAAATTTTCTTTTAAAAGAAAAAGGCTATTCCCCAAAGGCCATTAGCACTATCCTTGTTTCCTTAATTGAATCTCTTCTCCTTTCTTTCCTCCATCTGTAGTCACAGTGGTTTTAACTGCGACTAGTCTTTTCTATCTACGAAAGTGCTTTCCATGCGATGGAGGTGGTTTTCCAGAGACCAGTGGCCGCGTTATAAGAAAGGATAGTGAGAAAGAGGATAAAGGATACGAGCTTAAGGATGAGCAACTTGTTGGTATGGCTTAGTCCTCAAAGGAGGGAGAAAGATGAACAATGAAACCCATGACGAGAAAGTATCTTTGGTATGGTGAAACGGGACGGATAGTTAAGTATTGTGGGACAAGGACAAGATCATCGTTGTATACCCTCACTAGAGTACATGAGTAGGGGGATAACATCCTTGTTGAAGATCTAGTTATTCTTTTCTATCATCCCGCCAAGACTTTGTTTTGATCCCCACTTCATTTAAGTCCGCTTCGGTAGTTGAGTCTCTGCACCTTAAGTACTAGCGTAATAGAGAATCCCATTTTTGTCTCAAAGTCCTATTGGAGAATCAGTCCATTTATACATGACTTGTTTGGATTTGGGAATGTCTATGCCAAGTGTTGAGTTTGGAAATAATGCTTATGTTTATAAGCTATGGATGGATTCTAGGGATGAAGTGGTTATCCAGTAGGGGGTGCCACTCTCGGTTTTAATAGGAGGGTAGTTAGACCTTTTGACTAGCCTTGGTAATGCCCTCGAAGTATCGGGTAACCTTTTTGAGGTTCTGTCATGACTAGTTACTTAGAATCCCTTGATGCCTTTATTGGAAATTTGAAGCCCGATCGAGTGGTGTTCGCCAATAAGACGGATGGTTTACTTCATTTATGCATGGGTTATAGAGATCACCCTAGTAAGTGCGCATGATAACCTGATTGACATCTGTTTACTTTCAAGAGAAAGTTCTTCTACATGGAATGCCTTATAGTATATAAACGAGATCCAAGATTCACTAGTGAATTTTGGAAAGCTTGCATGAGATCATGAGTACGCAGTCATGTTTGCGTCAAGTATTCTAGGAAAAGGATAAGTGCAAGTGGAACGAGAGGCGACGAAGAAATGAGTTCCAGCACATGTTACGGAAACAGGAATAAGAAGCTACAAAATCGCGAAGTTAAAAGACGACTTTGATGGTCAAAGACTAGATACGCGCATGATATCTCTTTTTGGGAGTATATCCTTGATCCCTGTTTTCTGTAGAGCTTACTTGTAGGATATCTTTTGTGGACATCCTCTCGGTCCTATTCTCCGTTACAAACCCTGTAAGGAGTTTGTCCTGTTTATCTTCTCGACCTTGTTTCAGGGAATTCTAGGTAGAACCCTATGGATGTAAACATGTATTTGAAACATGTTATGATTGATATGGTTGCAAGTGGTTGCAAGTGGTTGCTCGTGGATGCGCGAATACACATTAGATACTAGCTCGACTCGGTCACATTTCATATTGCATATGCACGAGTATTTATACTTGTTTATGGATGAAATCGAATGTATTATCATGCGGTTGTTGCATATGAATGAATGATTGTGCACGCATATAGTATCTATATGACTAGGACTATTTGCATACATGTTGGATTCATGGCACTATACATATTTTGCATTAGAAAGATTATTCAGGCCTGATCATTAGCATTAGCTAAGGAACATGTACACACACGTTTTGCATATATTCATACAGCATTAGAAATCATCTAAGGACAATGGTTGCTTGTGGATGATGTTTTGAGTAGATGGATGATGGATGGTAGGATATGTTCTTCCTAACTTGGAGATTTCGGGGACGAAATCCTAAAAGGTGGGGAGAATGTAACAACCTGTATTTTCAATAACCTGTTATAACATAAAGGGAGGCAGAATTAAACTGTAAAATCTGAATCAAGGGAAACGGACTATGCCATTGCGTTCGTCTCGGAAAAATACGCGAAATAGAGTCCGAGTTTTCGAAAATCGGAGTCCGTATGACCAAGATATGGCCTCGCGAAGTTTCACGAAAAATTCCCAAATTAAAGTATACTTAATTAAGTGAAATGGGTTGCGCAGAGAAATATATATATATATATTGATATATATATATATATATATAATTGAAAATTAAATAAATAAATATGCAAAAATGTTCAAAACAGCGAATTGGGAGAGGGGAATAACCGAACCGGCCGATTTTTGAGGTCGACCCGAGCCTGCTGGGTCGACTAGGGGTTAATCCAGGGTGTTTGGCTGTCAACCCGTGGGCCGATTCGCTCAAATGCAGATTTTGCATTTGGATGGTTCTCATGGTTCATCTTTAATCTAAAGGCCCTAGATGGTTCCTACACTTGACTTCTTCCCCAAGACATGCTTTGATGGCTTGGATTGAATCTAGGTTTAATCCTATGGCCTAAAACACTTGCCTAATCTATAAATAAGACCCTAACCTGTCCTAAATCCTCATTATTCATTCATGCAACTAAACTATGGCAAAATTGCTACTCTCATGGCCTCCACTCAACTATCCTAGCCTCCACTTCATTTCTATGAGAAGTTTCATGATCATGAGAGTATTAGAGAGTCCCTATGTTAGTATGAGAGCTTCTCAAGTTGATTTCAAGGCTAAAGCTTTGACCTTTGTTCATAAAGATGGGGTTTTTATTGATTTGGAGTGTTCATTTTTGGGTTTTTGGGTGATGGCATGCATAGGCTTCATCACAAGCTTTAATTTAATCGATTTAGGCCTTCATAGCAATGTAAGCCCTTTCCCTACTCTTAGATATTAACTATGAAGTTAAATGTTCATGTAGAAAGTTTGGGTTTGATCATTGAGAATGATGCATGCTAACATGTTATGCAAGTTTATGAAGTCATTATCTTGATCTTATGAGCAAAAAGCTACAACCTTTATGTTGAAATGTTGCATTATGCAACATGAGAACCTTCATAATCTTCTTGTCAACTTGCATATGAAATCATAACCCTTATATGATGATATATGCGAGTTACTAGTCATCATTCTATGTCTTTAGTCACCATGATTCGTTTATGTGCCAAGTTTTGGTTTATGCATGTTTTTGAGGTGTAAGAATGTAACATCCAAGCTAATGAACATATTTGTGCCTCATTTGCCACCATGATTAACTTGTGGCTTAATACCCATTTTTGTCATTCCTTTGCCAAGTCTCTTCTTTTAATCCATTACGTTGTTGCGAACGTATATGCGAGTTTAAAAGCGTTGGGTTATGTTATGGGTAATTTCTAATGATATGAAAATACAACTTGAAAACATGGCTTGAAATATAACATGGAAGTTGACATGTAAGTATGCATAAAAACATAAGCTTGGGAATTTACCTATTAAGTTAGGTCTACCCTTTGGGAATTTACCTATTAAGTTAGGTCTACCCAAATGCTTGAAAAACTTGTAACATGTTTTGGAAACATGATGAACATGACACTTAGATAATATAAGTGTGGCCAACTCGAGGTTGGGTTGAGTTTGCAACGTAAAACTACCCGGAACCGACCGGCCTAACTAGTAGTTGCGAACAATAGGACCCAATGTGAGAAGTTGGTCATGTTGTGCTTGAACCCGAGGTTAGACCAAGTTGTGGTGTAAAGCTACCCGGAACCGACCGGCTTAACTAGTAACCACAACAAAGTCTAATGTGAGAGGTTGGGGTGCATTAAGTAATTAATGTCACATGATAGGGTTAAGTTAATTTGATTAATAACTCTTAACCAAATACGACATGGATAAAGGGGTTAAGTAAATTGGTTAGGCTAATGATACTTAACAAAACATGACAAGGTTGGGTAGGTTAAGTGATTTGATTTGCCTAATGACGCTTAACCATTTTTATACGACTAGTGGACGGGGATTAAGTTAACCAACACTTAATCAATCTAACATGATAATTTGGCAAGGTTAAGTAAGTTTTCTTAATGACACTTAACCATACAAGATGATTAGGGGATGGGGTTAAGTAATTTGCACCTAACTAATCCGACACGGTAATTAGATGGGGTTAAGTAATCCACACTTAACTAATCTAAACACGGTAATTCGATGGGGTTAAGTTAAACACTTAACCAATTTAAACTCGGTAATTCAATGAGGTTAAGTAACCAAAACTTAACCAACTTAACGTGATAGTTTAATGGGGTTAAGCAACTTATACTTAACCAATTATACATGATGATTTGATGGGGTTAAGTAACTTACACTTAACCAATCTAATACGCGGACCTGATAAGGTTAAGTCACAAGACCTTTTTGGAATATACTTAACCATTGTAGTACGATTAGAGGATGGGGTTAAGCCAACCTATACTTAACCAATCCGACTCGATAATTTGATGGGATTAAGATAATCTATGCTTAATCGATCTAGCAAGATAATCCGATAGGATTAAGGTAAGCTAGTACTTGACCAATTTGACTTGATAGGATTAAGTCATGAGCCTCTGGGTACACTTAACCAACTTGTGGGACTAAGTCTTGAACTTAAATACTTAGCCAATCTTTGACGTGATTCGTGGGTGGGTTAGGTCATGGACTTGAATGATAACACTTGACCCAATAGACAAACCCTAGCTAGAAGAACTAGGTAGAAAACCGTGGTTAATCAAGGATAACGGGAAAGGAAGCTAAGTGGTAAACCTTAGTTAAGGGTAACTAAGTAATAATTCTTAGCCAAGGACATAGGACTAATTCTCAAAACGATGAGTAACCTGATACGGTAGGTCATCGCTTAGTATACGAGGGGGAGCAAGTTATCTGACTTGGATAAAAGCTCCAGCGCACTGGGTGCCGAAGTGGAAGCTTCGGGGGACGTGAGGATATTCTTGGGATCCCTCTGTGGGCTGCCAGGTAATTATACTAGGCCCATGAGAGGTTAAGGTCTGCGTTAGAAGGACCAAGAGTATGCCTTGGTTGCTATGCGAGCAACCTAAAGACTGGGATGGATTAGCGTGGAGTCGACGATTCTTGTTTTTGCCCTGGATAGCGCATCGCCGACTACCTACCATCTTTAGTCAATCGTGTACGTGCGAAACGGCAGGGAACCCCCAACAGACCATGTGCTTTCTATCGAGTCATGGGTGAGGTTGGCCCGTAGGAAAGTGGGCTATAGTGGGGCCGTGGAGTGGTTCTTATACATGATTTTTCTTGGATTGCCTTTCAGTAGTTGAGGGAGGGGTCACGTGGGACCATAGCCACGGGTACAAAAACAGACCTTGATATCTGCATCGGCAGACGATTTAAAGCTCCCGACCGAGTTCCGTATTTCTTGATTTGCCCTGGCACGGAACTGGGATGGCACATTGGGGAACATGTGCATCAAGACATGGAAAACGATTCACGATACATACGTGGGATCAAGGGCGCGGTTGACGGGTGGCGTAATCCCTAGTCGTCCTAGGTGGCCAAAACCCAAACCGAGACATGGAAACGTTCATTAGGTAGCATAATCCCTAGCGGTCCTAGGTGGCATAAATCCTAAGTGGACGCGCGATAATTCATGGTAAGGAAACACAACTAGATCCAGGGTTGCAGTCCAAAACAACTTCAAGGATAAACCGTTTACATGGGAAAGCCCGTATAGCCTACGGCAAAGGACTGAACTTATACATGGAAAGAAACATATGAGTTGAGTAACCTATATATGCGGCATATTAGGTTGACATGGACCATTACACGACTTTTGAGTAAGGGTCATTCACGGATAACTCGTAATACAGTTGGGGTACTAGTACGGTAGGTGCAGAGCGGATATACAGGATAGATGCCATGGGACGTTATACGCGATAGATATCTTGGGATATTATACTTGATAGAAACCTGACAATGTGATACCTTGTTTTATCATGACATCGCAGTTTATCACGACACCCTAGTTTATCTGAGTTCAGTAGTTCATCCTGTTATTTTGATTTAGCTTATCTATCTTGTCATCATGCTTATGTTCATCTCAGTTTCTCATGTCAGTTAACTTTACTAGTTTTTATGCTAATAGTAGATAGGGCTTACTCAGTCTTTTTGACTGACCCGTTTTGTTTCGCCTCTTTTCTTCCGTTCCCCCACCCCCCCCAGGTTACAGGGAGGAAATACTGTTGTTTAGTTCGGACTTCTTCTGCTTGAAGGTCATCATGGATGACTTGGACTTTTCTTGGCTAATGGCTACTTTACTGTATTTACTTGGGGAATAATTTATGAAAATGTCTTTATGCTTCTTTACTATTGCAAGACAGGTTTTGATGTACTCTGATGTAAAAGGCTTTAGACCTTATTTATTCATGTTATGAAAGTTTGATTTTACTTCCGCTATTTTTATATGTTCTGTCTTGTGATATTTCTGTGCATGTTTACCAATAATGCCCCTCTAAAGCTAGTGCTTTCCTTTGCGAGTGACCCTAGCGGAGGCGGGGTGTTACAGACAATGAGAGGCGACCAAGCTACGGGACGAGCTTATCACGTGGCAGAGTTAAAGATGCCAATAAAGGGATTGAACATAGATGCTAAGGATGATTCTGCCCCTCCAAAGGGGGCCTCAGCATAGCAATTAATGGATTCTATCCCAAGAGAGTTGCCCTCAGATGTACTCGAAGATATAGATCCCAGAGAGGACAATGAACCCGTGGACAGGAAGGCAACTCCCAACGAAATAACAATCGACATACCTATTGATGAAACAGATCCAACAAAAGTATTGAAGATCAGCTCACAACTAGATCCAGTTAGAGCAAGGGAATTGGCTGATTTCCTGAAGGCAATTCTGGATGTGTTTGCCAGGACTCACGCTGACATTTATGGGATTTCGCCTACCATCATGAGTCACTCCTTGTGTATCAATCCAAAGCACCCACCAGTCAAGCAGAAGAGACGGATGTTAGGCCCAGAGCGGTCAACAGCTTTAAAAGAAGAAGTAGAGAAATTAAAAAATAATAGATTCATCAAGGATTCGAAATATCCCGACTGGATATTGAATCCTGTTCTGGTTAAAAAATCAAATGAAAAGTGGTGAACGTGTATCGACTTTTCTTATTTGAATAAGGCTTGCCCAAAGGATAGCTTCCCTCTTCCCAGAATTGATTAACTAATAGACTCAACCGCCGGGCATGAACTCTTATCTTTTATGGACGCCTATTCCGGGTACAATCAAATTCCCATGCACATACCAGATCAAGAGCATACAAGCTTTATCACAGACTTGGGTTTGTATTGTCACGTGGTAACGACATTCGGGTTAAAAAATGTGGGAGCCACGTACCACCGCCTAGTCAACCGCATGTTCTACAATCAAATCGGGAAAACCATGGAAGTCTATGTAGATGATATGCTCGTGAAAACCAAGCAGTCTCCCGACCATACGAAGGACTTGGCAGAAATGTTCGGCATACTATGTAAGTATGGGATGAAGTTGAACCCCTTGAAATGTTCTTTTGGCGTGGAATCAGGCAAGTTCCTCGGCTTTATCGTGAGTTCCAAAGGAATTGAAATCAATTCGGACTGAATAGTAGCAATCAGGAACATCGAGGAGCCGCTGAAGATTAAGGATGTTCAAAGCTTAGCTGGCAAGGTCGCAGCTCTAGGCAGGTTCATCTTTAAGGCAACAGACAAGTGTGTACCTTTCTTCGATCTCATAAAACGAGGAAAGCGAAATTTTGAATAGACTCCCGACTGTGTAGAGGCATTCCAAAACTTGTTAGACATTTTAGAAAAGCCTCACATATTATCAAAGCCTGTGGAACATGAGGATCTATTCGTCTACTTGGCAGTATCGTCTCACGATGTCAGCACAGCATTAGTACGTAAAGAGGATAAGGTCCAGAAACCTGTGTATTACGTAAGTAATAAACTAGCTGCTGCAGAGCGTAACTATCCGAAGATAGAGAAGCTTGCTTATAGCCTCCTGGTTGCCTCCTGTAAACTCCGCCATTACTTCTAGCCACACCCGATAATTGTATATACTGATCAACCTTTGAGGCAAGTGCTGCAGAAACCTGAAGCATCAGGGCGGTTACTCAAATGGAATATCGAGCTGAGTCAGTTTGATCTGAACTTTCAGCCACGAAGATCAATAAGGGGGCTAGCCTTGGCTGACTTCATAGCTGAATTTACAATTTCTGAAGAAGAAATGGTGGGTGACAAGATTGTTACTTTGGATCAAGAGTTGGAGCTCAGTCCGTGGAAATTATATATGGACGGAGCCAAGAATGATAGAAAGTCTGGAGCTGGAGTTGTTTTAATAAATCCTGAAGGACGATCTATTTATTATGCATTATGGTTGGAATTTATTGCTACTAACAATGATTCTGAGTATGAAGCCCTGATTTCCGGGCTAAAACTCGCCAAAGATTTGGGAGTGAAGACATTAGATATATATTGCGATTCCAAGATGTTTGTCAAGTTCGGGAAGAATTTGCTGCTAAAGGACCTCGACTTAGTGCTTATATTAAAAAGGTAGAGGAGTTATTGGAAGATTTGGAGCATTATAGCATAACACACAATCCAAGAACGGAAAATCATAAAGCAGATCGACTGGCGAAACTAGCAAGTACTGGTAATCCTAAAGAAACCGAAACGGTCCCGATCGAGGTGTTGGAATCGCTAAGCTTTGACCCAATGGAACCAAAGCTAGCCTTGGAAGTCGAACCAGAAAGAGAATCCTAGATGACATCAATTAAGAATTTTCTCAAGGACGTAACCCTCCCATTAAGAAAGAGCGAAAGACGAGAGGTAATACGCAAGGCTACAAGATACGTGTTACAGGACGACGTCCTTTATCATCAAGGGTTTTTAATGCGCCTATTACGGTGTATCGCACACGACGACATCAAACATGTACTGCGAGAAGTGCATGAAGGTGAGTGTGGAGATCACACTGGGGGTCAGACCCTTGCAAAGAAAATTTTACGGTACAGATATTTCTGGCCTACCGTGAATAAAGACGCGGCTGATTATTCACGACACTGCGATAGATGTCAAAGATATTCCAAAGTTCCCAGAGCGCCTCCAACTCAGCTCAAGTCGATGGTAAGTCTGTGGCCGTTTTCCATGTGGGGAATTGATATTATTGGAGTGCTACCTATTGCCAGAGGAGGAGCTAAGTATGCAATCGTTGTCGTGGACTACTTCACCAAGTCGGTGGAAGATGAACCTCTAACAACCATCACGGCAAGGTGAGTGATCAGTTTTGTGGTGAGAAACATTATTTGTCGATTTGGGATACTGAAGACCATCTTAACTGATAATGGGACGCAGTTTGACAGCATCGAGTTCAGATTTTTTTGCCAGAAATACAAGATTGATAAACGATATACTATAGTAGCTCACCCGCAATCAAATGGCCAAGTAGAAGCCGTAAACAAAGTCATTGAATTAATTTTGAAGAAGCGATTGGAGCGGGCTAAAGCTAGATGGGTGGACGAGTTGCAATTAGCTCTGTGGGCCTACAGGACAACCTTTAAGACGGCTACCGGCCATACTCCCTATTCACTTTCCTTTGGGTCAGAAGCAGTAATCCCAGTAGAATTAGAAGTCCCTTCTCATCGAGTTGCATACTATGACCCGATGATGAATAAAGCAATCCTCCTAGAATCTCTTGATATGATTGAAGAAAAAAGAGATGAAGCCGACTTGCGTGCCTCAGGACATCGACATCAAGTAGCACGCTATTATGACCAAAAAATTCGCTTCAAAACCTTTGAACCAGGAGACCTAGTACTCAAGCGAGTCTTCCCACCGTCGGCCCAACTGGGTCCAAAATTGGAAGGGCATTCACCATCCAACGGAAGCTTGATACGGGAGCATTCAAGCTAACGACCGTGGACGGTGAAGAGATTCCCAGTGCTTGGAATGCTCAGCACTTACGACGATATCTGAGCTAAATGTGAAATGTCATTTCTTTTGTTTTCATAAGCTATGTAAAAAGTCACGACTTGCCTTAAATAGTCAATTTATGTGAACAAAAGAATATAAAGTGGATGTAGGCTACGACTTTGCTGAACCACTATAAAAATGTCGTGTGTCATTTACTTTCCGGCATTATTTACACACTCGACAAATATTTTGTCATGACTGTGAAACACGAAATGGTAAACTAAACTTCGAAGGTTGGGGATGACCCATGTGCAGGAGTAAATAAAATAACTATCTGTATGACCCAATACAGAGGAATGGGGAGACGACATTCTTAACTTTAAGTCTCAAGAATCAAGAGAGAGTATAAAGGACGGGAAGACGACGTCCTCTAAGGCGTGAAGGAGCACCCAGATGAGAGACCCACTCAACGAAACTCTAACATGGTTACGAGACAAGAGAGTGTAAAGATGCTATAAAGAATAAGCATTAATGACAAAAGGAATATGGCCCCGCCCGAGAATCGGGGGCAATTGGATTTTTGATTTAGCCAACCTTGAATGATCATTGCTCAGTTACGCAAGATTGACTGGGGGTGTATATGCGCATACATGTTTCCTCCAACAAAGACTTCATTATATGACTTTAATTCGACATACTTGTGTATTTTCATTTAAGTATTGAACTAACGACTATCAGACATTGCAGGAAATAAACTATTTTTATTCACAAACATGTGAGTTTGTACAAGGAAAACAAGCGAAAAAGAAGATGTGAGGGCTGCGCTCGCTGCAACAATTGTGGACCAGTTAAATGCTAAATTAAAACAAAACACTTCATCACTTAGGCTTTGGAGTGGACTTGGATTTCTTAGCAGCCATCTGAGAATCCTTTGCATCTCTTTCAGCATCAGTCAGAATGCGCTTTGGCTTTTTCCTCCCTGTGACCGAAGTGCTGGAATTGGTTGATTTTTTCCTAGGAGTGGAACACTGGAATCAAGAGAAGACTTTTTAGCAAGCTCTTCTGTAATAGACCTAGTTGAAAGGTTAAGAACTAACCTTGATCCAGGATCCACCACTGCAAGAGGCTTGAGGCTTTCGGGGTCCAGGTCTTCAACTTTTAGCTGCATACGTATATCTTGTTCGGCTTTCATTTCAGCCAAAGTGATGTCATCAGTGCTTTTAGGATCCCCGATTATAGCCACGTCAGGGTCTTCCTCATGCCCTTCGCCATCACCATCGTCTTTCAAGGCGTCTATCATCTCGTCGTCATGAGGAGCATCAGCCTTAGGCAATTCAGTTCGCCTTCCTGACTCTACTGTGGCTGCCTTGTCCTTTTCTCCTTGAGCCTTCTCCGCGGGTTTTGCTCCGGTGGTGGTTCCCTGGGGCACGTCAGTCCTGTCGGTCGGTTCAACAACTACAGAATGAGAAGCAACGGTCATCAACTCAGGAGAAAATAAAGGATCCTTCATTGATTGCCCGATTATGTGATGAAAAGTGGAGACAGCTTTGACGAATTGAGGTGAAAAGTTAGAAATACCTTCCGATGACTTCTTAGCTGGAGTGACCGCCGTCTCTGACACCGTCTCAGGTATCGAGGATAAAAGAGATGCCTGGGGGATCCCCGGGTTTTCGGGGTCATATCCCTCAACTCCAGAAGTTTCAGTGGCAGTAGAAGATGAATCAGCCTCGAGGATATTCTTTTGTTCGGCCATCCGCTTCTCCTCCTCCATAGCAGCCGCGATGAGGCGACGCCCCTCGGCCAGGCGTGCCAGCCCGTCATCTCTTAGATATTTTTCAATAAGCTTGTCTTCGTCGACGGAGTCTACCTTGAGTTCCTCTTTCTCCTGTTCAACAATTTGACTCCATACATGAACCAAGGTAGTCGGATAATCTTCAATCCAAGAGATGTTTCGGCGACGGATTATATGCACAAAGAATTCGATCATTAATTCGCCAAAACCATGCACTTCCTCCTCAACCTCTGACAGCTGCTTCCCGGTCTCTTCGGCGGACTTAATAACACTTTCCACATTACCCTCTGCTAAGGCAGCCCTATTCTCGGCCTCCACCAACTTGGAAGCCAAGTCAACATTTCTCTTCTCCAATTCAGCATTCTTTCTCGCTAACTCGGCTTTCTCTTGCTCAAGGGCAGTGTAAGCAAGTTGCATTTTAGCATTATCCGACTTAGCATCTTCTGCTTTCTTTTTCAGCTCTAAGCGCTCTTGACTATGAGATTTGAGCAACTCATGATAACGTTTTTGTAGCTCTTCAAATTTCTGCTTGAAGTTGGTAGCATCCCGTTGAGCAATGGCAAGTTAGGCCTGTGTATCCTTAAGGTCTTTCCTCAAGTTTTTCAAGGCTTTTGCGTCAGCTGCTGGAGTATTTTTCATTGACTCAGTATCCATGATTAAAGTTCGAATGATTCTGGAGAGGTTACACGAATACTTGAACATTTCTGAATATTATTTCTCCACTTCATCAATTTTGGCTTTGGCCTCGTCTTCCCACCTCGAGGAAATAGGCCCGAGAGAAGGTAAGAAAGTCAAATTTTCAAAGTATTGCTCGGGGAATTGTTTCTCCAAATATGCCCGCTTAACTTTGGACTCAACATCCAGCGGTGGAGGTGGGTAGTACATTAGCTCAGTATCCTTATGTTTAGTGGGCACGATGGACGCATCACTCTTTCCAGACCGTTTATCAGAACCCTTATGTTTGCCTCACGAGCCGGTGTCTTTCGGCGGGCTTCTGTCCCGACTGTGTTTGTCCTGAGGAGAAGTTCGGACTTTCGGCTGCGATGTGACTTCTCCTCGACGACTCTAATAGCTTTTATGTCGGTCTGGATCCGACCGGACGGGGGAGTGAGAGCGAGAGGTGCGCGACTGATAAGGATCACAAGGCCTTCTATCCTCTCTACCCTGGCTTTCACGACGATCATGCTCAACATCGGAAGGTTGCCTAGTCATGCTGCGACGTATTTTCCTGATGTCATAGTCAAGGCGAGACATGGTACCTGCGCAACAATATAAGTGGAATTCAGAATTACCGTTCTCACAAAAAGAAAGTGTTGTGAAATGCGGTGCTACTATGTTAAGTGCATTCTAAGTGGTGTTCCCCCCGACAAACCCGAGTCCGAAGCCAGACAAGTGCGAGTGGGCTCTTTGGCCTAAGCGGGAGTGGTCTCTTCTGAAGAAGTGAAAACTAAAGGATTTGTACCAAAATCCTCTGAAGTGTAGATAGTTTCAGGTAATGGGAGATCTCCTAAACCCTGAAATGTAGGATCATTGGTACTAGGGGCATCTTCCTGGGAAGCATCTATTGGCGGTTCATCGAAAGACGTCGACTTTTCCGGAGAGATAGTATCCTCAGGGACGATGTACCCTTCTCGGTGCTTTTCGGCTATGTTGGCCAGCTCGTCATCCTGAGTTGAAGATGGAGAAGGTGAAGTTCGAAGTGGCATTGTGGGGGTTTTCGAGCTCTCGCCCGTTTCTGGAATTACGTCCACTGGGGGATGTATACATATGGACCCGGCCCGTGGCCTATGCTATGGGTAATGGACAGTAACCCATGAAGATGAAGATATTCGTCCTTAATGACTTCATCGATGGTTAGAAATTTTTTGTCGCCATTGAGGAGCCGGTGCATCCGATCAAAATACATTTGACCCGATATTTATTTTTGATTATCAACTGCAAACAAGAAGAAAATAGGTTAAAGCGTTGGTGTGAACACTTGGAATGGAGATCTAGAAAAACGGCGCCTTACTTGATTTTGTCCATCTCCTGGCACATCCTGGTTGCTGCCTTATATAAAACCATTCTAGCTTGGAATCGCCGGCCTTGCTGCTGAATGGCGCTGAAATGATTTTACTTTTTGGAACTGCTTCGAAATAAGAAAAGGAAGGAGTTTCCCGAGTTCGATGGTTGAAATTATAAAAAAAGTGAACGTCGTCGAAAGTGAGCTATGTACCTAAAATCTCTCGGTATGCTATATATAAGGTATACAAGTAAGCATAGGAGTTGGGGTGTAATTGCATGGGGGCAATCCGCATCTGTCTCAGGAAGTCGACAAAAAAAGACAAAAACAGTGGAATAGCCCTAACCATACACATCAAGCGAGTAACTACCATAAATCCTTCTGGGGGATTGTGAGGACGGTCAGTTTTCGATGGCACCAGGGTATCCCTTTTCAGTATCCCGTGCTTTAAGCGTATTCGAACAAGTCTATCGTTGTCAATCGTCGATTCAATAGAATCTTAGGGTGATTCCAATAGGATGGCAAACTCAAATTCGTCAGGAGCTCGATTATCTCCAATCCCTCCTTCCTCTTCATAGCCCAGAGAAACTTCGCTATCAGAAGGCGTTTTGTTATGCACTCCTACTTCATAATCTGGGCCCTCGTCGTCCCATTCAGGGTCTGAAGAAGAAGATATGTCATCAATGGTAACATGGTTAGAAGTCTCTGCAACTTCCATCTTCTTTGCAAATCTAGAAGAACATCTCTCGGCCATGATCGCTAGACTATTGAAGAAACAATGGAAAGGATTTGAGTAAAGTTGCCCGTGTCCCCCATGTGTATGTGAACTAAAGTGTGTGCTACATGTGACAAAGATGCAAAGTAAATACATGAAAGCATAATATAAAGGTCCAAGGAAGCAGTAATGTTCAGAATGGTTCTTGATATTTGTTTATGTTCGCAAGGTGCTATCCTAACTGTTCGTCAAGTTGAAGGTTATATGAAGCATTGATTAAGATGGTTGAAAAAAATCTTGCATATTAAGTTGGGATGTTTCGGTTCGGTTCGGATATTTTATTGGGATCAGATCGGAGGGCAAAGCTACGTTTCGATCGGAAGCGGACGATCTACCCAGTGAGTTAAACCGGATCGGCTTGGATGTAGGCTTACGGGCGGATCGGATCGGCTCAAGTAATCCTTCTTCTCCTTGTCCCTTATTCCTACCCGGTCCGAACAAGTAAGTTTTGTTTTCTTTCTTTTGCCTTTTACTGCTCCGACCCGATCCGGTCTTTTATACACCTTTCCCTTTCCCTCACTCCAACACTTCTTTACTCGAACCGATCCTAATTCATCTCCTCTCCTTCATCGTCCACCTCGCTTAGCCAGTATCGAACCCAACTCAATTTGAAAAGACCCTACTAAGTACAAGCGCATAAGTGCTCAAATGTACTGTGAAACTCAAATTCATCCTCTTAATGCCTCGAGGTGGTGACAAGAGCCACCAACGATGACGACGAAGAGGGAGAGGGCGGCGGCGTTGGAAATAAACATGCACCATGTCCAAAACATCCATTTTTATCACAAATCTAAACCGAAATCGATTACAGTGTAGTAATCGACGCTTTTGACCTATCGAATTATCGAATTTAAGGAAGAACGAAATAATTTAAGAGTTTTTTGAAGTTTTGGGCTTTTGATGCTGAGTTGCTTGGACAAGAGTAGATGAAAAAGAGAACAGGAAGATGGTAGGAGGCGATTTATATAAAACTCGGGTGACTACTCGTATTCCTAGCCTACTTCACTCCATTCGGACCGGGAGTCGAGCCCATGAAGGAACCCTGGCCTGTTAGTCCATGGTGTAGCAATATTGAAAGGCCCATCCGAGTATGCTACTGAAGGAAACCCGTTCGGATCGAGATCCGAACCGAAGGGGATCATATACACAGATTCGTCAAACAGGGAGAATTCTATAAAAAAAAAAAGAGAAGAGGCCTACCTGGAGGAATCACTGGACATTAAATAAAAGCTCTCAAAATCGTTTGAAAATGAAGAAAGTAATTCATATGGATTATGGATATATATAAGCAGCAAAAGCCACGATGTTATGAAGCGACACGGCACTGCAGGTAGATGGAAGTGATCATTCAACGGTTCTAATTCAAAGGATGTTTCGTAAATTGCTTCGAAGCACGCTTTATCTTAAATAAAAGTGTACTTCGAGGGGGCAAAATGTTAGCCTACTTTGTGAACTAGGCTATACAAAGAGCAAATGGTGAGGAAGTCACCAATCTATTCAGATAGGAGGAGTATTGCAGCAACATCATGAAGCAGGTGGCTTCATCGGTTCGGATCGGAGGAACGCTTCAGCGGCATCAGAAGAAAGTAAGCAATCCCATCGATTCGGATCGGATGAGTACATCAGCAATGTCAAAGGATATCAAGTGACCGGATCAGATCGGGGAGATACGTCAGAAAATATCAAAAGACAATGAGTGGTTTTATCGGTTCGGAGCGGAGAAGCATGTCAGCAACATCATACAACAAATGGCTTCAGCGGGTCGGATTGGATGAGTATGTCAGCAGCACCAAGGGATGGCAATTTGCCTCACTGGGTCGGGTCGGAGGACCCGATCCGAACCCCTTTTTTTCATCTGAATCTGCAACCGTTACTGCGCATATCTCCTGAAGACTCGGACAAGATCTGACCATTTCTCCCACGATCCTCTACTAAATCAATGCGTTGTAGCCATCTTGGTGCCTCCGAACCCGACTCTCAAGGGATGGATGCCACGCAATTCCGAACCGGAGCCACTTTGATGAGATTTCTCACCTATAAATACACCATCCAGAGGCATTTGAAAGGATCTTTTGGCAAATTCTCAGTTCTTACTTCCTCCATAGCCGAATTCTACAATCATATTCAGATTAAAATCATCTCTCAAAGTCCATTTTTGAGAGATTTGAGTGAGATTATGTATTGTAATTGTGAAGTTGAGTGAGAATTATTGTTGTCATTGTATTCAAATCATCAAATAAGAGAAAACAAAGTGGACGTAGGCTCTATAACGCCGAACCACTATAAATCGTGTGTTCTTTACTGTTTTTTGATTCTATTTAATTGAGATCATAACTAGTTCAGGTGTTGGAACCAATTTTTGGTCTAATAGTAGGTAAAGATCATTGGAACCTGTCGTAAACTCAAAGCGCAAGGATAAAATTAACAGAACATATACAACAGGTATATGTAGTGAAGCAGGAAAACACCAAATTTTCAAAACAACTAGAAAGTAATACCCGTTCAACAATAGTGTTTATACAATTTTCCTCACTACAACACTTAGAAACGAATAGCGGAAACAAATTCTAAATAGTAATAAAACCTGTACATAAGCCTCCAGTTCATCCTTGATCACCAACACTATCTCACCAAGCTTTCACCTATCACCTGCTACTCAATCTGTCCATCTAAACAATCGGATGAACAACCCAAGGTATTAAGAGGGAAACATAAAACCTTGAGTAAGACAACAGTCTTAGTGAGCGATAAAACAACAAACAAACTTCATCATTAAAGTATATAAGAATTGGTAAATAAACGAACTAATCTACCAAGCTCTAGAGAAGAACTCACAACCACCTTTCCCACCTCTGACAATGATAGCCTTTACCATCCATACATTCAAAGGAACAATAATGCAATTTGAGAAACCATCCATACATGGCAATAGCAACTCAATCATCATTACAATTAGGCATTCAAACGTCCATGACTAACTCTGGCTATCACCGCTAACCTTGCTTTGAAACCATCGTTAATCGTATGACCGGCCAAATAATTTATCGTCCGTCAAGGGCCAATGGTGAACCCTGGTTCTAGCTAAAACCCCATACAACGAAATGGGTCTAGGCGATACGACGTAACCCAGGGTACTCGACCATAGAACGAAATCATGTAATCCCTACTTTGAGTCCGTTGGAACCTACGACAACGATAATTTCTTGGCCTCCAGTATCTTTAGTCACCATCAACGGCGACTATCCCACCATTATCGCCCAACTCAGATCACCTTTGAGTTGTAGTTTCATCCGTTGCACTACAGCTGGCAACGTATACATCACCACATTTCGATATTACCCATTGAATTTACCTCAAGATTATGACTATTCTCGAACCAAAGAAAAAAAATCAATCATAGGGTCCGAAACAATCCATATCATCACTCCAATTTTCTAAAGAAAACAAACCATGACACTTATGTCAATAACCACAATGCTTTAAAAGCGCTGTAGAAAACCACTCTCGACCGACCAGGATATCATACCGATCCGGCCCTGCATGGATGATCCAAAAGTTTAGGGTGTACGCCCGACCTACTTGCTTCCTAAAGGACCGACCAGTTGTTTCAATCCTACCAGATCGACCCTTTCATTTAAGACCGACTGACCTGTCCACTTATGACGGACCAACACGTCTGCTTGTCCTTAAAACCAAAACTCCAGAACAGATCCTCCAATATAACTGACTTGCCCTCATGTAAGACCAATCAGATCTACCTTGTTCTCTAAGACATGCGTTGTAACACCCCACCTCCATTAAGGCCACCCACAAAGGGAATGCCTTAACTTAAGTGGAGCGTTTTTGGTAAACAGATACAGAATATCACAAGATAGATATAAAAATTATGCAGTGGAAAATAAACAACTTTATTAAATCACCAAAATACTTTGTTACATAATACCATGAGTCATAAAACCTTTACAACAAAACACTTCTGTCTTATATCATCAGAGTACACAGGTATTTAAAAGAAAAACATCATCCCCCATATTAAAGAGCAAGCCATATAAGAGACAGAGACTCGAGCCATACTTCAGAAGTAGCTCCTAAAAGATGATATCTGAATCCGGACTAAACCTGGGTGTTTCCTCCCTGAGAACCTGGGGGGGAGGGAACGGAAGAAAAGAGGCAAAACAAACTAGGTCAGACATACGTCTGGTGAGTCCAGTAACATTTAGCCAGTAAATAAATAAAGGTAAACATGACAGGCATACAAAGTGGATAAGTGTATTCACGGTACAGATGGCAAGTATGACAGGACAAATAAGGTAAGGTGTATGTTAGACCCAAATGTGGTTCTAACACCCAAATTGATTAGAAACAAGATAAAATAAAACAGAAATAAAGATGAACACACAAGATTTATAGTGGTTCGGCGAAGAAATGCCTACGTCCACTTAGTTTTCACTATATTCAGTAATTCAGTTACAAATGCAATGTAAGATTCACTCACAACTCACTTTTGTTCACTCAAATGATTAAAACAAGAAATGAAAGATGATTTGGATTCTCCGGGAGTAAAGGAGTGCGGATGATGGAGGTACTTGGATTCTCAAAAGTGCTGAAAAAGATCCTTCTCTTTGTCTCTAAATGGGGTATTTATAGGTGTGAATTTTCCTGAGATTCAATCCGGGTCGGAACACGTGTCATCCATCGCACTCTCTTCGGGTTCGGATGGACTATCAAGCTGACAACACATCAAAGAGATGGACGTTAGGGGTAGGAATTAGTCATATCCGGTCCGGTTCTCCAGGCGACTTTCCAGGAGATTAACCTGGATCATGGGTGCGGGTCGGAGGTGTGCATGTTGGGGGTCGGATCGGAATACCCGATCCGGACCGGAGTGGCTTGGACGTCTCTCCTTCACTAATCATACTCCGCTCCGCTGCAGCGTCGTGGCAAGCAAAAGACTTTCCGATCCATTTGAGATTTATTGGTCTTCCGATCCGATCAGATATGCTTTGCCAATTTATCCAGTAGGAGACATCCGATCCGAACAGAGAATTCTATCCGATCCGAACCGATATGCTGCCATCAATCTGAATTGTGGTGTTTTCTTCCGATCCGAACCGGAGTCTTATAACTTAAAATACTCTTCAATGGTTGGTTTCTTGACTTTGTGTTGCCTAGTTCACAAAGTAGGCTAACATTTTGCCCCCTCAAAGGATGCTTTCGTTGTACAAAGCGTGCTTTGATGTCGTTTAACCAGAATTGTCAGGAGTAATGCAGAGATTTCTGTTCGGTTCGGCGTCCGACCCGAACACATTTTCTTCATTTCTGAGCAAATTTGGGAACTCATCTCGCCATGTAATGCTTTTTGCAGGTATGCTCCTCCTTTACTCTCCTTCTCTTCAATTCGAGTCGAATGCTGAATCAACGTGTGAAATTTCCACTCGGTTCGGATTCCGATCCGAAGCGTATTCGTGGATTTAGTTCTTAGACATTAGGCCTTCAGAGAGAGTTGTACTACTGGGCTTCCATTCCGGTCCGATCGGGCGAGACAAAATAGGGAGACGAGGAGTCAACACCATTCGTTATATAAATTCACTACTGCCTTCATTCTTTTCTCCTTCGTTTCTATTACCGCTCGGACCTAAGTATTGAAAACATCAGAAACTCGAATATTCTGAAACTATCCCTCGTAGATTTCTTAACTCGAACACGTAGGTAGCTCTTTAATCTCGAATAGCTTCATAGTAATTGCTCTTGATTTCAATTTGTGTTGGATTGGGATGGTTTAGCCACAGGCTTCGCTCGAACTCCACGTCGTTACTGGTGGATGCGCCGTCGCTTCGAGGCGTTGCGAAGCTGGAGAGGGCAAATTTCTGCCCTTAACGATAGCTTTGGTGATAACATGGACTTGTTTGTGAGAAAGGGGGGAAAGGGGGGAAAGAGGAAGAAGACGAGGAGCGTGGTGACCAACTGAAGTCGGTTCGGGTAGAAGACGGAGGAGCGGAAAGGAAGAAGTAGGATAAGGGGTCGGTCCGGGTTACACACTTTAGAAAGACAGGGAGGAAAGAAAACGTCGGTTCGGGTCGGAGAAGTGAAGGTTGAAGTAAATGGATCGGTTGAGTGGTGCTAGTTCGGTTCGGATCGGGTCATCCGATCCGATCAGATTAGTCCTGCTTCCGAACCTGTTGCTTCCCTTGTCTTGAACTGGCCCTGCTTTAATGATGCATCCGAACCGATTACTATCTGTGTTTGTATTGAGCCAGCCATCATACGTATATCCGAACCGAACCGAACATATCAAACTTGGCACATAAAGACTACCCAATCAATTCAACTAACGCTTACTCTAGACGAATATGCTTCGCGAACGGTTAGGATAGTGCCTTGTGAACATAAACGAGAATCAAGGACAACTCTGACTATTACTTTCTCTTTAAAGCTTCGTCTTGCATTGCTGTACTTCTATTTTGTATTTCCCACATTTGCTGCACACACTTTAGTTCACACACATACACAAAAAGGGGACACAGGATAATTCACTCTAATCCGTGCTATTGCTTCTTCAATAGTTCCATGACAATGAGGCCCAGATGCTCTTCTCGTTTAGCTGAGAGGAAAGAAGCTCCAGAAACTTCCAACAAAACCACTCTCGAGGATATATCTTCTTCATCTGACCCAGAATGGGACAGCGAGGGTCCGGATTACGGAGTTGGTCATCGGGAAAGCGATGAAATGTCTTCAGAAAATGAAGTTTCCCTAGGCTTTGAGGAGGAAGGAGGGATTGGTGACAATCGAGCACCCGATGAATTTGACTCAGCCATTATATTGGAGTCACCTCCATATTCCGTAGAATCAACAATTGACAATGACCGACTCGTGAGAATTTGCTTGAAGTATGGAATAATGAAGAGAGACACTTTAGTGCCCTCACGTTCTGACCGTCCCCATAACCCTCCAGAAGGATATATGACGGTCACTCGTCTGATGTGCATGGTTGGCGCCATTCCTCCATTCTCGCCTTTCATCGTCGACTTCTTAAGACAAATGCGGATTCCCCCCATGCAGCTGCATCCCAACTCATATGCCTATCTGCATACTTTATTCATAGCATATCGTGAAATTCTAGGCGTGGAGCTCACGTTCGACGATGTTCATTTCTTCTACAATTTCAAACATCGGACTAGAGAAACCCCTTCTTTCTGTTACTTTGAATCAGTCCCCAAGAGGAAGATAATCTCTACGCCGTTTAGCAGTAAAGCTGGAGATTCCAGACTAGAGTGGTTCTATATAAAGCAACAGTCTGGATGCGCCAGGAGATGGACAAAATCAAGTAAAGCACTGATCTTCTGATCCTGGACTCTATACACTTGAATCATCACCCTGACCTGTTTTCCTTTTTATTTGCAGTCGACAATCCCAAACAGGTATCAGACCAAGCGTTCTTTGATCGAATGCACCGTCTCCTCAATGGCGACCAAAAATTCCTTACTATTGACGAGGTTCTTAAAGATGAGTACCTTCATTTTCACGGGCTACTATCCGTTTTCCGTAGCATCGGTCATGGGACGGTCCCTTATGCATATATTCCTCCAGTGGAAACAGTTCCAGAAATGGGAGAAGGCTCGGGAATTCCTGCAGCTCCTCTTCAAACTTCACCCTCTCCCTCTTCCACTCAAGATGATGAACTGGCTAATCTAGCCAAAAGACATCGTGAAGGGTATATTGCCCCCGAGGAAACTACCTCGCTAGACAAATCAAAATCTCCCCAAGGGTCACCACTTCACGCTTCCGAAGGGGATGTTCCTTGCACCGACGAGCACATATTTCAGGGTTTGGGCGATCTCCCCTTACCCGAGACTATATATACTTCAGAATATTTCAGAAAGGACCCTTTAGTCTTTACTTCTTCTGAAGAAACTACTCCTGCTAAGGCCAAGGAGCCTGCCCGCACCAGTCTAGCTTCAGACTCGGGTTGGTTGGGGGGACACACACACCACTTAGGATGCACTTTACACCGTAGCACTAGCATTCATTGCACTTCTTTCTCCATGGATTCGTCGATTCTATACTTTGTTTAACTTATCGTGCAGGTACAATGTCTCGATCCTCTTATGATATAAGAAAGCTTCGCCGCAGCATGTCCAATCCTCCCCAGGATGCCGAGTATAACCGCCGGGATGACCGCGGTAGGGAGGAAAGAAGACCCTATGATCCTTATCGATCTCGATCCTCACGCTCCCGCTCACCAGTTCGACCGGAACAAGAAAAATACAAAAGCTATCAAGGTCGTTGGGAGGAGGATAGACCACAATCTAGGGATTCCACCTCCTCCCATGAAAAGCGAAGTAGAGAGAAAACACCTCCAAAGGAAACTGGGTCTAGAAGTAAGCAAAAAGTCCCTGCTACTAAGCGACCTCGGACAGACAAGGGTTCTACAGACTCTTCTTCAGGAAGGGACACTGAACTAACAATCCTCGCCCCTCCTCCACCAGATGCGGGAACCGCAGTAAGGCTGGCGTATTTAAAGGAGCAATTTCCCGAGCACTACTTCGAGACTCTGACCTTTCTACCTTCACTTGAACCTATTTCTTCTAATTGGGCAGAGGAGGCCAGAGCAAAGATTGATTTGGTGGAAAAACAATATACCGAAATGTTCAAGTATTCCCGCACTCTTTCTAGAATCATCCGCACGCTAATGACAAATGCTGACTCAATGCACAAAACTGCGGAGGAAGATGCTAAGGCCCTAAAAACCTTAGGAAAAAATTTAGAAGATACTCAAGCTCAACTAGCTATCGCTCATAAGAACGCTTCTAACTTCAAACAACAGTTTGAGGACATGCAAAAGCGCTATCATGATTTGCTAGAATCCCACACTCAGGAGCGTTCTGAGTTGAAGAAACAAGCTGACAAAGCCAAATCAGAGGCTGCTAAGATACGTCTCGCTTATGCTGAGCTTGAGCAGAAAAACGCCGAGTTAGCGAAAAGGAGTGCTGAGCTAGAAAAGAAAAACGCTGACTTGGCTTCAAAATTGTTAGAGGCGGAAAACAGGGCTGCTCTGGCTGAGGGCAATGTGGAATGCGCTATTAAATCTGCGGAGGAAACCCGCAAACAACTATCAGAGGCGGAGGCCGATATTCAGGGCTTCGACGAGCTAATGATCGAATTCTTCGCGCACATTATTCGTCGTCGAAACATTTCCTGGATCGAGGACTATCCATCCACTTTGGTTCATGTGTGGAATCAAATCGTCGAGTGGGAAAAAGAAGAGCTTAAGGTCGATTCTCTCGATGAAGATAAGCTGATGGAGAAATATTTGAGAGACGACGAACCGGAGCGCCTAGCTGAAGGGCGCCGTCTAATTGCTGAAGCCATGGAAGAAGAGAGGCGGAAGTCTAAACAGAAAACCATTCCTGAAGCTGGTTCCTCTTCTTCTGCTCCTGTAACTCCCGAAGTAGAAGGGTATGATCCCGAAAACCCGGGAATTCCCCGAACCACTTTGCTATCTCCTATTCCTGAAATAACTCCAGAGGTAGTAGTCACCCCCGCTGAAAAGTCTTCAGAAGGTATCCCTATCTTTTCTCCTCAATTTGTCAAGGCTACTACTACCTTTGGCTACATAACCGAACGTTCAATGAGAAATCCTTTGCTCTCGCCTGAGTTGATAACCAATGTTTCTCATTTTGTAGGCGTTGAATCATCCGCGAAGACAGATGTAGCTCAAGGAGCTACCGTTGGGACACTACCCGCTGATAGAGTCAAAGAAGGGGAAGACAAGGCTGTTTCAACAAACCTGGGGGAAAGAAGTGAGCCAACTAAGGTCACTACTCCCCATGATGAAGAAATGATTGCAGCTTTAAAAGACAACGGAGGAGACGAGGGGCATGATGAGGAACCGGAGGTTACAATAACCGGGGAGTCAAAAAGTGCCGATGACATTACCTTTGCGGCCATGAAGGCCGATCAAGATAAGCGCTTGCAATTAAAGACTGAAGAATTAGATCCTGAGGTCCTCAAACCCCTCGCAGTTGTGGATGCAGGTTCAAGGTTAGTTGTTAAGCTCTCAACTAGATCTATTACCGAAGAACTTGCTAAAAAATCTTCTCTTGATTCCAGTGCCCAGCCCTCTGGGAAGAAGTCTGCTGGCTCCAGTACTACACCTTCAGGGAAAAAGAAATCAAAGCGAATCTTGACTGAAGCCGAGAGGGAAGCAAAAGATGCAGAAAAAGTTGCCAAGAAATCGAAGGCTCATCCCAAACCCAAATAGTGGGTTCCCCTGTATCTTTTTAGCATTTTTGTAAACCAATAAGTGCTGCTACACCAGCAGCTTTCGCACTTTCTTTTTCAGTTATTTCCCTGTACAAATTCATTCATTTATAAATAAAAATAATTCACTTTCTGCAATGTTTATTTGTTAGCGGTTCTACACTTATGTAAAAATGCATATCTATAGTTATGAAACAAAGTTGTGGAGAGGGGAGATATGTGTATGTGTATGTGTCCCCAGTCAATCTCCATAAGTTATTCAGTGCTTAACCATGCAACCTGAATGCTCCCGATTCTCTAACGGGATAGCATTTCCTGTATCATCAACACCTGTTGTTTTTCCTGGCATTTCTTTTATACTCTCTCTCATTCTCTTGAGAGTTAGAGTTCGAGTTCAGTTATTTGTTTATTCCCCGGTCGTTCAACGGGAAAAGATTTCTTTCTCGGCGCTCGATCGGAGACGCCTTTATACTCTCTTTCTCTCTGGAAAGTTAGAGTTCGGAGTTGATCCTCTTTCTCAGCGCTCAGTCGGAGACGCTTTTATACTCTCTCTCTTTCTCTGGAGAGTTAGAGTTCAGAATGTCGTTTTCTCATTCTTTTATGTCTTATTGCACAAATAATCATTGTGCTTCTTTTTATGTCCAAACTGTTTCAACCTTTTTAGGCTCTAAGTTATCCTGTATTTTATAATCACAACAGAACAACTAATGAATGTAAATGCATAAAAGTAAATAACACACAATATTTTTATAGTGGTTCAGCTATGTCGTAGCTTACATCCACTTTATAGTCCTTTATTCATATCGTCATATTTTCCCAAGGCAAGTCGTGCCTTATTACAGAGTTTACAGGAAGAACAGCAAAGACTATAGCATTTCTAATCCAAATATCGCATTAAGTGTTGGGCATTCCATGCTCGAGGGACTTCTTCGCCATCTACGGTCGTTAACTTGAATGTTCCTTTATCAAGTTTCCGTTGGATGACAAAGGGTCCTTCCCATTTTGGGCCGAGGTGAGGAAGAGATGGAAAAACTCTCTTTAGCACCAAATCTCCTGGTTCAAAAGTTCTGAGGCGAACTTTTTTGTCATAATAGCGCGCCATCTGACGCCGATGTCTTGCTGCACGCAAGTCTGCTTCGTCCCTCTTCTCTTCGACTTCATCAAGAGACTCAAGTAAAAGTGCCCGATTCGTCATCGGGTCATAATACGTAACCCTGTGGGAAGGAACTTCCAGTTCAACTGGAATTACTGCTTCTGAGCCAAAGGAGAGAGAGAAAGGGGTATGACCGGTAGCCGTTTTAAACGTTGTTCGATATGCCCACAAAGCTAGGGGCAATTCATCAACCCATTTTGCCTTTGCACGCTCTAATCGCTTCTTGAGGATGGATTTTATTACCTTGTTTATTGCCTCTACTTGCCCATTAGATTGTGGATAAGCAACTGCAGTATATCGTTTGTCTATCTTATATTTCTGGCAAAAGTTTCTGAATTCAGTGCTATCAAATTGGGTCCCGTTGTCGGTAATAATCGTCCTTGGGATCCCGAATCGGCATATAATATTTCGGACCACAAAACTTATCACCTTTCTTGTGGTGATCTTAGTCAAAGGTTCGGCTTCCACCCACTTCGTGAAATAATCCACGGCTACTATGGCATACTTAGCTCCCCCTTTAGCAATCGGTAAAACTCCAATGATATCGATTCCCCATGTGGCAAATGGCCAAGGACTCACCATCGATTTAAGCTGAGTTGACGGTGCCCTGGGGATTTTGGCGAATCTCTGGCACTTATCGCAGCGTCGTGAATAATCAGCTGCATCTTTGTTAATCGTAGGCCAGAAGTATCCGTACCGCAATATTTTCTTTGCTAAAGTTTGACCTCCTGTATGATCTCCACACTCACCTTCGTGCACTTCTCTCAGTACACGCTTGATGTCGTCGTGTGCGATACATCGTAACAGGGGCATAGAAAATCCCTGTCTATAGAGGGTATCGTCTTGCATAACATATCTGGCAGCTTTGCGAACTACAGCTCTTTTCTCACTTTTCTTCGATGGGAGAGTCCCATTCTTAAGAAAACTTTTGATTGGAGTCATCCATGACTCCTTCTCTGGTTCCGCTTCATGAACGAATTCAATTTCCATTGACTCAAAGCTTGGCGATTCCAACGTTTCAATTGGAATTACCTCAGTCTCTTCTGGATTGTCGGAACTAGCCAACTTTGCTAGTCTATCCGCTTTCTGGTTTTCTACTCTGGGAATATGTGTTATGTTGTACCGCTCTAAGCTATTTAATAGCTCTTTCACTTTCTTGAGGTAAGCGACAAGTCGAGGTCCTCGAGCCGTGAACTCCTCTCGCACTTGACAAACAACAATCTTAGAGTCACAAAATATGTCCATCATTTTTACTCCGAGGTCTTTAGCGAGTTTCAGCCCGGCAATCAGGGCTTCATACTCAGAGTCATTGTTTGTTGCCGAAAATTCTAATCGCAGGGCGTAATATAACGACCGTCCCTCCGGAGTGACTAAGACAATTCCAGCTCCGGATCTTCGGTCATTTTTCGCTCCATCTGTATATAATTTCCACGGATTCATCTTTAGCTTATCCTCGGATTTAACCACTCGGTCATTGATCATTTCTTCCTCTGGAATGGTGAACTCCGCAATAAAGTCTGCTAGAGCTTGCCCCCTGATTGACTTTCGTGGTTGAAAATTCAAATCAAACTGGCTTAGTTCTATGTTCCATTTAATCAACCTTCCCGACGCTTCGGGTCTCTGCAACACCTGTCTTAACGGCTGATCGGTGTATATGGTTATTGGGTGGGCTTGGAAGTAGTGACGAAGTTTTTGGGATGCAATCAGAAGGCTGTAAGCGAGCTTCTCGATCTTTGGGTAGTTGCGCTCTGCCGCTGCTAATTTCTTACTCACATAGTATACTGGCCTTTGTACTTTGTCTTCTTCTCGAACCAGAACTGTGCTGACAGCGTGAGCCGAGACTGCTAGATAAACAAATAGTTCTTCGTGATCTACGGGCTTTGATAAGATTGGCGGTTTCTCTAACAGCTCTAACAGATTTTGAAAAGCCTCGACACAATCGGGAGTCCACTGGAAGTTCTTCTTTCCCCTTTTTATCAAATCAAAAAATGGAACACATTTATCGGTGGCTTTGGAGATGAATCTACTCAGCGCCGCTACCTTCCCTGCCAGACTTTGGACGTCTTTAATTCTCCTTGGTTCTTTGATATTTCTAATCGCCGCTATCTGGCTAGGGTTGATCTCAATTCCTCGGGAACTCACAATGAAGCCAAGGAACTTTCCCGACGCCACTCCAAATGAACAATTTAAAGGATTCAATTTCATACGGTATTTTCGCAAGATACCAAACATTTCTGCTAAGTCTTGCGTATGACTGGAGGACTGCTTTGATTTAACAAGCATATCATCCACATAAACTTCCATAGTTTTTCCTATTTGATCATAAAACATTCTATTTACCAACCGCTGATAAGTAGCTCCAGCGTTTTTTAATCCGAACGGCATTACAACATAACAATATAATCCCAAATTCGTAATGAAACTTGTATGCTCTTGGTCTGGCACATGCATAGGAATTTGATTGTATCCAGAGTATGCATCCATGAAAGAGAGAAGTTTATGACCTGCTGTCGAGTCTACAAGCTGGTCAATCCTGGGAAGTGGGAAACTATCTTTTGGGCAAGCCTTATTTAAATCTGAAAAGTCAATACAAGTTCGCCACTTTCCGTTTGGCTTCTTTACCAAGACAGGATTCGATATCCAGTCGGGATATGTCGAATCTCGAATAAATCCATTTTGCTTCAATTTCTCTATTTCCTCTTTGAGAGCAGCCGACCTCTCTGGGCCCAGCATGCGTCTCTTTTGCTTTACAGGTGGATGCTTCGGATTTACATTCAGTTTGTGACTGATAATGGAAGGCGATATCCCACACATGTCAGCATGGGTCCAGGCGAACACATCTAAGTTTGCCTTCAAGAAGTCCGTCAGTTCTTCAGCACGACGTGGATCCAATTGGGAACCAATCTTCAAAACTTTCGTCGGATCAGCTTTATCAACAGGAATTTCCACTGTCGCTTCATTAGGAGTTGCATTCCTAGCCTCTGGTTCCTCGTCTTTTCTAGGATCCAGATCTTCAGGCGTTCCTTTGGGCAACTCCTTTGGGTTCAATCTCTCTAATTGCTATGCCGAGTCCCCCTTTGAGGGAGATGAGGCATCCTTACTCTCAGCATTAACTCCTTTCATCAACATCTTCAGTTCGGCCACATAGCAGGCCCGTCCAGAAACCTGATCCCCTCTTATTACTCCAGTTCCGGCTTCGGTTGGGAACTTTAGTAACAAGCACCAAGGGGCGATACAAATTCTAAATTCAGCGAGGGCAGGTCTCCCTAAAAATGCGTTATATGGCGAATCTACGTCCAGTACTACAAACTGAAGCATTCGCACTCTTCTACGTTCTCCTTGCCCTAAAGTCACGGGCAACTCTATATATCCCATGGGAGCTGTCGTCGCTCCGTTGAAGCCTCTAATCCATCCTTCACAAGGTTTCAGATCTTCGGGCTCAAGCTTCATCTGATCAAATGACTTCTTGAACAAAATATTAACGGAACTTCCGTTGTCTACTAATACCTTATGGACCAAGGCCGGCCCAATAGTGGTAGTAATAACCAACGGATCATTGGTGGGAGATTGTATTCCCGTGTTGTCTCGGCTGCGAAATACCACGTCATCGAACATGGTTTTTTGTTGTTTTATAGGAGTGACATCTTCCAAATCGTCACCTTCATTCACATCTAGATGCTTGGCAGCATTCACATATTGGTCCATTGACCTAAAACTTCGGATTGCCGGGTGAGGTCCGCCTACTATGGAGTTGATGACGATCCCTTTACCTTTCTGCTGCGTGGTAGGCTTAGGAGCAGGTAGGATCTGTTTTGGAGCTTGCTCTCCTTGCCCCCTGTCCCTCGGGGCAACCTTGTACTCATCCAACTTTCCTTCACGCAGCAGCTTTTCAATTACATCCCTCAAATGCCGACACTCATTGGTCGAATGTCCATGTGTTCCGTGAAACAAGCAAAATTTCCCTCTCGCCATTTCTTTCTCGGTCGAATCACGAGGTGGCGGTCTTTTGTACTGCAACACATTGTACGTATCCAGGTAAATATTTTCCAGGGTGTCATTCAATGGTGTATAGTTCTCGTAGTTCTGGAATCGGGGCCTTTTGTTAGGGTCGCTTCCCCTATTTCTGTTTCTCCTGTTACCGTTCGAATTACGGTTGTTGTTGTTTCCCCCGTTTCCAGTATTGCTGTTTCCACCCTTGTTTCCTACATTTACTTCAACCTTGCCAGAACTTTCCCCAGACTGCTTCACGGCAATATTACTTTGCACATTCCCCTTTGAAGCTGTCTCAGACTTTCTCTTCCGGTTTGCCCGGGCCTCTTCCCGTCTTAGATAAATATCGGCTTTTTCGTAGAATATCGCCCTTGTGGGGGGTGTCTTCCCAGAAAGGTAGTCTCCAAATTCAGATTCAGGATCGACTCCTTCCTTCAATGCCATCAGAATGGTGGGCTCATGCGGGTCACTGACCTCAGTTACAGTTTGGTTAAAACGATCTAGATATGCCCTTAAAGACTCTCCTGGTGCCTGTTTGATCCTCGACAATTCAATAACACTCTTGGACTTGCGGGCATGTAGTCGAAACTGGTTCATGAAACGCTCGCTTAGTTCTTTGTAATTAGAAATTGAACGAGGAGGAAGCCGGGTAAACCAGAACAATGCCACATCTTCCAGGTAGATTGGGAATGCTTTGCACTTTACTTCATCAGGGGCAGCAGCGGCGTTCATGAGCCACGAATACCGCATCAAATGCTGTCCCGGATCAGTCCTTCCGTTGTATTTGTCCATTTGCGGCAAGTTAAAGCGTCGGGGAAACTGGAAATCTAGGATATCGTCAGTGAACGGTGTATGGCTTCGCTCAATGCCATAGTCTTCATTCGTATAATTCCGGCTCTCGGACATAATTCAGCGGACCATTGCCTGCACATCGGCACTAGTTAGGGGCTGCTCAGGTTCCCTGGCCCTAGTGTCCGAGCTCCTTCTGGGCTCATGCTCGGGAGATGCCCTTCTTCTTCGAGCTGCCTCTGCTCGATTCCTTTCCCTGTGTTCCCGGTCGATCTCGGGAAGAGGGGACTGGAGTCTTTGCCCCCGAGTGGGACTATCATTTCCTAATGCTCGTGCGATATCCTCGCGAGATCCCAAAGATCCAAACGTTAGCTGCTCCACGTTCTGAGGTCGTTCGAGTGGCCTTCGTTCACGGGGCCTCTCTTCCTCGGAAGATGAAGATTGATCTACGGGTGTGTGACGAACCGGCGATGGAGTTCTCTGCCGGCGGAGCTCATTGATCTCCCGACTCATGAGCCTCATATTTTCCTGCATCATGAGATTGGTGCGCTCATGAACTCTCATAGCTTCCCTCGTGCTCTCAAGCATATCAAGCAAGCGCGTGAAATCCCCTTGAGTGATAGGAGCAGATGGATTGACCTGGTCTCCAACCCTGGCAGCTGGAATTGGAGCATTCGCGGGGACTCGAGTAGATGTTCCAGCTTCACCAAGCATCGGGTCGGATCGGAGGTAGGAAGTCGGGTCGGATCGGAGCTGGGGTGCCTGGTCGGATCGGTGTGCAGCGAGCAACTCGGGTCGGTTCAGACTGGGGGAGTGCACCGCTTCGGAGTCTCCTACCCGGATCGGATCGGAGCTCTCCCCTTGTTGCCGGTTCGGATTTCCTGCATTGATTCTTCCTGCTGCTGAACTCTGCCCCCGAGACCTTGTTACAACAGCATGTTGCTGATCTTCGCCAGCTCCATTTCCTTGAACAGACTGAACTTCCTTGCCTTTTCCTTTGGCCATAAGTCTTTGACAATTGTTTCAACGAGTGTAAAAAAGTGGAGAAACTTAAGGATTCACTTCTTTGAACTCAACGGTCCAAAAAATAGAAAGAGATCCCGGAAAATAAAGAATTTAGATAAGGTTGTTCTCAGTGAAAGCACCAAAATGTTAGACCCAAATGTGGTTCTAACACCCAAATTGATTAGAAACAAGATAAAATAAAACAGAAATAAAGATGAACACACAAGATTTATAGTGGTTCGACGAAGAAATGCCTACGTCCACTTAGTTTTCACTATATTCAGTAATTCAGTTACAAATGCAATGTAAGATTCACTCACAACTCACTTTTGTTCACTCAAATGATTAAAACAAGAAATGAAAGATGATTTGGATTCTCCGGGAGTAAAGGAGTGCGGATGATGGAGGTACTTGGATTCTCAAAAGTGCTGAAAAAGATCCTTCTCTTTGTCTCTAAATGGGGTATTTATAGGTGTGAATTTGCCTGAGATTCAATCCGGGTCGGAACACGTGTCATCCATCGCACTCTCTTCGGGTTCGGATGGACTATCAAGCTGACAACACATCAAAGAGATGGACGTTAGGGGTAGGAATTAGTCATATCCGGTCCGGTTCTCCAGGCGACTTTCCAGGAGATTAACCTGGATCATGGGTGCGGGTCGGAGGTGTGCATGTTGGGGGTCGGATCGGAATACCCGATCCGAACCGGAGTGGCTTGGACGTCTCTCCTTCACTAATCATACTCCGCTCCGCTGCAGCGTCGTGGCAAGCAAAAGACTTTCCGATCCATTTGAGATTTATTGGTCTTCCGATCTGATCAGATATGCTTTGCCAATTTATCCAGTAGGAGACATCCGATCCGAACAGAGAATTCTATCCGATCCGAACCGATATGCTGCCATCAATCTGAATTGTGGTGTTTTCTTCCGATCCGAACCGGAGTCTTATAACTTAAAATACTCTTCAATGGTTGGTTTCTTGACTTTGTGTTGCCTAGTTCACAAAGTAGGCTAACAGTGTATAAATGCTTCACTACTAACTACTCTCCACTATTACTAGTCATATCAAGATGGGATGATCCGTTCCGCTAACCATAATAACGATAATCATGGTGGTAGTTTTATGTACTCCTAGCTGTTGTCATAGGTGCCGCCTGCACCTATCTCAACTAGTCGTACCCACTACCCTCCTACTATAAATTGGTAGACTTTGGGCATACGTCCGGGTATACCCTAACCACTACGCTAATCGATTGGCTCCCTACTTTGTAGATACCCTGTGCTGTTCCCACAACTAGGGGGTATCACTTCCCTAAAGTGGCAACCCGTGTGCATAGTTATACCTACTGGTGTTACGGTCGTCTTGTCCCCCTCAACCCGGCCCATGCACGCACATATCCTCAGTCGGTTTGCGCTGCCTACACCATCCATCTCGTTTTGGATCTCTTACAATCCATCAGTAAGCGTGCCCCTTCCCCGCCTAGTACGGAGTTCTTTACTTTGATACCCTTCCGGGTTACTGACTGAAATGGGTCCCACACAACATGATACAAGCTCTCCCCTATGACTTGTATCCCGATTAGGTTTTTCTACTGACTATGTATACCCTAAGGTGTCTTTAATTACATAGCCCTCAATCAGTTATGCGTACCTATAGGTGTCTATAATACATAACCCAAATTCTACCTATCGATTATGCATACCTATAGGTGTCTTTAATACACAAGTCTATCTATTCCCATTAGTTATGCGTGCCCCTAAGGCTGTCTTTAATACATAACTTTACTATTCTGCCCCGGTTATGTATACCATTAGGTGTCTTTAATTACATAACCCCTTTTTAATGGTTAAGTTTGTGGGCCTATATACTAATATTACCCACCTACCCATCAGTTGTACTTAACCCACCCACTGATTTAATCCTGTTTATTTAATGGTTAAGTTTGTGGGCCTATATATACTAAAATTACCAACCTACCCATCAGTTGTACTTAACCCACCCACAATCCAACTCATTTTACTTAACCCCACTTCTGTCTATCTTCATACAGTCCATATGTATTAAATTAGGTTAAGTAGTCTTTAATAAGCATTAATTAATTATTGAGACACCTAATCATATTTCACATGCCACCCAAGGCACCCACTTAATTCCACATGCCACCCAATGCACCCACTTAACCCCTCATGTCCCACTACATGTTTATCTGGTTAAGTGTTTCTTAATTCATTAAGACCGTAACCTTATAAAGACCTCCCACATTAGACTGGCTTTTGTGGAAGCTGGATTTGCCGGGCGGGTCCGGGCAGTCTTACACCACAAAAGAGCCTAACCTCGTATCTTTACAACTGTCACGCATTTAATTTATGCCTAAGACCTTCCACATGTGACTAGCATTTGTGGCAGCTGGATTTGCCGGGCGCGTCCGGGCAGTCTTACACCACAAAAGAGCCTAACCTCATGTCTTTACAACTGTCACGCATTTAATTTATGCCTAAGACCTCCCACATTAGACTGGCATTTGTGGTAGCTGGATTTAACGGGCGGGTCCGGGCAGTCTTACACCACAAAAGAGCCTAACCTCGTGTCTTAGACGATAAATTACACAAAATTATTTATTCCCCAATTTGAATTAATCTCCCTATTCAAATTATCAATGAATTCCAAATTTAACTATGGCCATAATTGACTCAATTATGTCCATTTATTTATGGTATGTAAAGTCATACCAATTTCATCACAAATTTATTTTATGCCATTTAAGGCATTTATGCCAATTCTCAATATTAAATCTTCAGACTTTAATAGCTTACACATTCCTCTTTTAATTAATTAAGTTAATTAATTAATCCTTTCCTTTTTATAGGTGTCAATACCTATCTTATTAACAATTTGAATTTCCTATCCATAAATGGTCATATTCAAATTATACCATTTTTACCCAATTTTACCCATATCATAATAGGTGATTATTTATATGTTTCCATACTAGAATCATGTGTCCAATTTACATACTCACTATGTAAATTATGCCTATTGCAAATTCCCCTTTTCCCCGTTTCTTAACTAGCATAACCGTTTGCGTTTTTGGCGTCATGGAGGCTACAAAATAGTCTCGCCATAACAATAAAATAAAGGGAATGACAAGGTCATCGTTTTCAGTAATTTTTTTGGCATAATCATGACAACTAGGGAAAATGACATGATAACTTCGCATATAATTATGATACACCACATAATTAATAACTTGCATAGATTCATGATTTTGCAACATAACAACTTGCATAGGTTCATGGATTACAACATAATTAACAACTAACATAGGTTCATGATTCACAACATAACAACTTGCATAGTTTCATGAATAATAACTTGTATAGGTGACTTGCATGATCTCATAACAATTTGCATAGACTCATGATAACAACTTGCATAGATTCATAATAACGACTTGCATAACTACAGACAACATATACCCAAATCATAGTCTACCACGATTCACTTTTATTTATTTAAACCTAAAAGTGACTAGAACTCACCGAAAAAGGGGTCTTGAGTTCTGGGATCTGAATTCTGTAATTGACTTATTGTAGACAATTTCGTTGTTGTAGTTTTAGGCTTGATTTGAATTGAATTGTTGTCTTTAATTCGCTTCTATTTGGTGGCGGCTACTCTAGGGTTTGGAGTGACAACATGACGGCCATTGATCAAATTTTGATTTGATTCTAGGGTTTGAGTGTACACATGTTTATATAGAATTTCAATTTTATTATAGCCGTCGGATGACCCTAGAGTTAACCACAACAATTCAGTCCAGATTAGAACAATCCAGAAACCCTAATTACTCATTAACTAGTCAGAAATGACTCAGCACCGACTCACTGTTCGAATCAGAGCCTCAAAAATCCCTGCAGGCTTTTACCTCGGCCTGGGCGCACCTGCCAAGTGCTCCAGTGCATCTCTGCATGGGCGCACTTCCCAAGTGAACCAGTGCAATTTTGTTTGGCGCACTTCCCAAGTGCGCCAGTACATTCTGGCCTGTTTCTGATTTTTCTGCCTAACTTCGTTCTTCCATATCTTCTTCACACGGTATATGTTTTACGCAAACTCGGACGCTATTCAAGCAGAATTCCGAGACGAACGCAATGGCACGACCCATTTCCCTTAATTCCCACATTTGAAATTAAGTATTCTTTAATTCGTTAACATTAATATTAAAATTACGGGGTGTTACATTCTCCCCTCCTTAAAGGATTTCGTCCCCGAAATCTTCAAGTCAAGAAGAATGTGCATCCTACCATACAATCATCCATCTACTCAACCATCAAACATAGGCATCCATTGTCCTTAAAAGATTTCTAATGCCGTATGAACATTTGAAAAAAGTGTGTGTATATGTTTCTTATCTAATGCAAAATCAGGCGGTCTACTGATTCAGTTGACCTCCTTAATGCAAACCATGATAGTGCCGTGCGTCCATTATATATGCAAAAGAATCCTATCGATACATATTATTTCTACATGTGTGCTCAACCATTCATCAAAATGCAGCATCCGTATGATAACACAACCATTGTTCACCCATTAACCTAAATATGCACACACATTTAAATGCAATATGAAAGTGATTTGAGCCGATCTAGTGCCTAATGTGTGTGTAAATGCATCCAAGAGCAACCACTAGCAAACACTTGCATCCACTTGCAACCATCACACATAACATGTCTCAAACACATGTTTACATCCATGGATTTCCTATCTAAAGGTCGAAGATTCGGTTGATAGGATACAAACAAATGATATAACTAAAACAAAAGCTCAGTTCCCATTTGACATCGGTTAAGAGAATAATTCCCTAAGTCTCAGCCCCGAAGACCGAAATCAACATCAGACTGACACTCAGAGAATTACCCCCATTAAACAATGTCAAAACTGGAAATCTACTTCATGCTTCGAGTACAAACCCCTATCCTTCAGAAATATATAGATACTTACAGACTAATGGTACAGATCAGATTACAGAATGATTCTCAGAAAGCTAAGCATAACAGACCCTTGCGGGTCACAAGAAACTTTGGCGGTCTACCCATGACATGTTAGAAACTTAACGACCATCCTCTCAAAATCTAGAACGACCCTCTACATAGAAAGCTGGTCCATTTAGAACCATCCCATAGCCCATAAACTTGAGCACACAAATGTCACATTCAAATTTTTGACGCTTAACACAAATAATTTGAAACCCTTACAAATCACCAATAAATGAGCCGAACCACCAAAGGGGTTTGAAACAACTACGGGATTAAAAACAAGACTAGTATTAAAGTGCAGAGTCTCAATTACAGAATCAAAAGAGTCTTAATTTCATAACCAGATAAGGAAATTAATCCTTCTACATAAATTTTCCTATCCCAATCCTATCCATCCGCCGCGAGAGCATTCGCCTATCTTATCAAAGGAAGAGATTTTAGACAAAGGACCGAAGGATACTACATATGGCTTTTCGGGGAATGTTTTTCAAAACAGGCTTTCCTTTTTGAAAATACTTTCTTTTAAAACCTTTTAAAAAATATTTTCAAAACTTTTATCTAATTCGGTAACCTTCAGCTCTGATACCAAGTGGAACACGCCACCTCCATTAAGGTCACTCACAAAAGGAATGCCTTAACTTCAGTGGAGCGTTTTTGGTAAACAGACACAAAATATCATAATACAGATATAAAAATAATGCAGCGGAAAATAAACAACTTTATTGAATCACCAAAATACTTTGTTACATAATACCATGAGTCATAAAACCATTACAACAAAACACTTCTGTCTTATATCATCAGAGTACACAGGTATTTAAAAGAAAAACATCATCCCCCATATTAAAGAGCAAGCCATATAAGAGACAGAAACTCGAGCCATACTTCAGAAGTAGATCCTAAAAGATGATATCTGAATCCTGACTAAACCTGGGTGTTTCCTCCCTAAGAACCTTGGGGGGGGGGGGGGACGGAAGAAAAGAGGCGAAACAAACTAGGTCAGACATACGTCTGATGAGTCCAATAACTTTTAGCCAGTAAATAAATATAGGTAAACATGACAGGCATACAAAGTGGATAAGAGGATTCACGGTACAGATGGCAGGTATGACAGGACAAATACGGTAAGGTTTATGCATGATTCACTACTAACTACTCTGCACTATTACTAGTCAAATCAAGATGGGATGATCCCTTCCGCTAACCATAATAACGATAATGATGGCGGTAGTTTCGTGTACTCCTAGCCGCTGTCATAGGTGTCGCCTGCTCCTATCTCAACTAGTCGTACCCACTACCCTCCTACTATAAATTGGTAGACTTAAAGCATACGTCCGGGTATACCCTAACCAACACCTTAATCGATCGGCTCCCTACTCTGTAGATACCCTGTGCTAGTCCCACAACTAGGGGGTATCACTTCCCTAAAGTGGCAAACCAAGGTGTGCAAAGTTATACCTACTAGTGGTACGGTCGTCTTGTCCCCCTCTGCTCGGCCCATGCACGCACATGTCCCCGGTCGGTTTGCACCGCCTACACCATCCGTCTCGTTTTGGATCTCTTACAATCAATCAGTAAGCGTGCCCCTTCCCCGCCTAGTACGGAGTTCTTTACTTTGATACCCATCCGGGTTACTGACTGAAATGGGTCCCATACAACATGATACAAGCTCTCCCCTATGACTTGTATCCCCGCTAGGTTTTCAACTGACTATGTATACCCTAAGGTGTCTTTAATTACATAGCCCTCAATCAGTTATGCGTACCTATAGGTGTCTTTAATACATAACCCATATTCTACCTGTCGGTTATGCGTACCTATAGGTGTCTTTAATACATAACCCATATTCTACCTGTCGGTTATGCGTACCTATAGGTGTCTTTAATACATAACTCTATCTATTCCCATTAATTATGCTTACCCCTAAGGGTGTCTTTAATACATAACTTTACTATTCTGGCCCGGTTATGTATGCCATTATGTCTTTAATTACATAATCCCTATTTAATGGTTAAGTTTGTGGGCCTATATATACTAATATTACCCACCTACCCATCAGTTGTACTTAACCCACCCACTGATTTAATCCTGTTTATTTAATGGTTAAGTTTGTGGGCCTATATATACTAATATTACCCACCTACCCATCAGTTGTACTTAACCCACCCACAATCCAACTCATTTTACTTAACCCCAACTTATGTCTATCTTCATACAGTCCATATGTATTAAGTTTGGTTAAGTAGTCTTTAATCAGCATTAATTAATTATTGAGACACCTAATCGTATTTCACATGTCACCCAAGGCACCAACTTAATTCCACATGCCACCCAAGGCACCCACTTATCCCCTTATGTCCCACTATATGTTTATCTGGTTAAGTGTTTCTTAATTCATTAACACCGTAACCTTATAAAGACCTCTCACATTAGAATGGCATTTGTGGCAGCTGGATTTGCCGGGCGGGTTCGGGCAGTCTTACACCACAAAAGAGCCTAATCTCGTGTCTTTACAACTGTCACACATTTAATTTATGCCTAAGAACTCCCACATTAGACTGGAATTTATGGCAGTTGGATTTGCCGGGTGGGTCCGGGCAGTCCTACACCACAAAAGAGCCTAACCTCATGTCTTTACAACTATCACGCATTTAATTTATGCCTAAGACCTCCCACATTAGACTGGCATTTGTGGCAGCTGGATTTGCCGGGCAGGTCCGGGCAGTCTTACACCACAAAAGAGCCTCACATCGTGTCTTAGACGATTAATTACACAAAATTAATTATTCCCCAATTTGAATTAATCTCCTTATTCAAATTATCAATGAATTCCATATTCAACTATGGCCATAATTGACTCAATTATGTCCATCTATTTATGGTATGTAAAATCATACCAATTTCATCACAAATTTATTTTATGACATTTAAGGCATTTATGCCAATTCTCAATATTAAATCTTTAGACTTTAATTGCTTACACATTCCTCTTTTGATTAATTAAGTTAATTAATTAATCCTTTCCTTTTTATAGTTGTCAATACCTATCTTATTAACAATTTTAATTTCCTATCCATAAATGGTCATATTCAAATTATACCATTTTTACCCAATTTTACCCATGTCATAATAGGTAATTATGTATATGTTTCCCTACTAGAATCATGTGTCCAATTTACATAATCACTATGTAAATTATGCCTATTACAAATTCCCCTTTTTCCCGTTTCTTAACTAGCATAACCGTTTGCGTTTTTGGCGTCATCGAGGCTACAAAATAGTCTCGCCATAACAATAAAATAAAGGGAATGACAAGGTGATCGTTTTCAGTACAATTTTTGGCATAATCATGACAACTAGGGAAAATGACACGATAACTTCGCATATAATTATGATTCACCACATAATTAACAACTTGCCTAGATTCATGATTTTGCAACATAACAACTTGCATAGGTTCATGAATTACAACATAATTAACAACTAACGTGGGTTCCTGATTCACAACATAACAACTTGCATAGTTTCATGAATAATAACTTGTATAGATCACTTGCATGATCTCATAACAATTTGCATAGGTTCATGATAACAACTTGCATAGATTCATAATAACGACTTGCATAACTACAAACAACATATGCCCAAATCATAGTCTACCACGATTCACTTTTATTTATTTAAACCTAAAAGTTACTAGAACTCACCGAAAAAGGGGTCTTGAGTTCTGGGATCTGAATTCTGTAATTGATTAGCATTCCCTTGTTGTAGACAATTTCGTTGTTGTAGTTTTAGGCTTTATTTGAATTGAATTGTTGTCTTTAATTCGCTTCTAGTTGGTGGCGGCTACGCTAGGGTTTGGAGTGACAACATGACGGCCATTGATCAAATTTTGATTTGATTCTAGGGTTTGAGTGTACACATGTTTATATATAATTTCAATTTAATTATAGTCGTCCGATGACCCTAGAGTTAACCACAACCACTCAGTCCAGATTAGAACTATACATAAACCTTAATGACTCATTAACTAGTCAGAAATGACTCAGCACTGACTCAATGTTCGAATCAGAGCCTCAGAAATCTGTGTAGGCTTTTACCTCGGCCTGGGCGCACCTGCCAAGTGCGCTAGTGCAACTTTGCATGGGCGCACTTCCCAAGTGCGCCAGTGCAATTTTGTTCTGGCGCACTTCCCAAGTGCGCCAGTGCATTATGGCCTGTTTCTGATTTTTCTGCCTAACTTCGTTCGTCCATATCTTCTTCCTAGGGTATCTGTTTTACGGAAACTCGGACTCTATCTCAAACAGAATTCTGAGACGAACGCAACAGCGTGACCCGTTTCCCTTAATTCCCACATTTGAAATTAAGTATTCTTTAATTCGTTAACATTAATATTAAAATTACGGGGTGTTGCATGCGTGACACGGAGAGGACCGACCAGCATCACCCTAAGCGACCGACCCCATCCTACTTGCTTCTCAAAAAACAAACTCCGATAGAACCCTATGTGCGACCAACCCCCTTCTCCAGAACATTATCGATCAACCAGGTAAGGAGCGACCGACCAGGCTTGCTCTCTACTCTACTTGACCCGGTCCTACTGCGGATGTGCGACCGACTAGCCCTGTCTTCTTCTCCAAGACAACATCATGGCACGACCAGGAGTGTGCGACCGGCCCTCATTTCCTGCACCTTCCAATTCGAGCCACTCTCGATCAAAACTTCGCCAAATAATAAATTCGACAAAACCAACTCATCCAATTTGTCCAATATGACCAAAAACATCATATGAAATCAACAATAACACCATTATGACAATTTCATCAATAATTATGTAAAATTAACAAAAATCATCTTAAATGTTCATATGAACAAAATTATAGATCCAACTTGCATAATCATATGGAATAACATAGAAATTACCGGTTTAATCTTATTAAATTGGATCCTATGATGATTCATGCGAAAATGGACTTACCAAGGTGTAGATCTAAGAAATCAACTTGAATTTGATGAAAAACATGATCAAACACTCATACACTTCATTGAATCCATATGAGAGATGCAAATCACTCACCGATTCTCCGAAACTAGCTAAAATCAATGTATTAAGATTCCGGACAGCAAGCACTTCGCACCAAAATCCCTTGATCCAATAGATTCCCGCTTCAATTGATGTAGATCTAACCTCCTATGGTGTAGATCTACGATTTCCCTCATTGGATTTTGATTTTTAATGGTGGAAAGGTGTAAGAAGAAGGAGGAGCACAAGGCCACCAAATGAGAGAATGGAGAAAGTAATGGGCCTTCCCAAATCAGCCCATTGTAGCTCCCAAAACCTGAACAACCAACAGAAAAACCTTAAAACAGCGATTCCTACCAAACCTCTAAGACAAATATTTAATGTAACCACTATACGGAAAGGCAATCATTATTTCCTCTCTAATGGCACAGGTCTCACCACCTGATTCGACTTGATTCAAAAGTTATGCCCTGTACAAGACTGATAGGGGAAAAATGGTCATAAACAAAATTGGTAAAAACTATTGACATGTCTTACATCCCCATAAGAAACATATTAAAATATGAGAATGATCCAACCCTTAGAGAATAAAATAAAAACATTTTATAATCTTATGATACGTAAAATGCAGGTCGTTACAGCGCAATCCCAATGCTCGACTGGTAATTGTTGTTATAGGAAAACTCAACTAGATGTAGATGGTATTCCCACAATCCCCAAAATCCAATACACAAGCTCTTATGAGAACTTCCAAAACTCGGTTAACTCTCTCGGTTTGACCATCAATCTTAGGAAGATAAGGCCCCGTACTCAAACATAGCTCATTTCCCAAAGTCTAGTTCAAACTCTTCCAAGATCCACTTGTAAACAAGGAATCTTGATCACTCACTATGCTCTTCAGGGTACCATGGAATCGAAATATCCAATTTATATATAGCTCAAACAACTTCGAAGTCATCCTATCCGATCTGATAGGAGTAAACCTTGTGCTTTTGGTCAAGCAATCAACAATGACCAAAATCCCTTCATTTCCTGCCCTGATTCTAGGTATTCCATCAATAAATTCCTTCGATACTTGCTCCCATTTCCATGTAGGAACTTCCAATGGCTGAAGCAAGCTACTTGGATTCGCTTCATTCCAATTCAGCAGTCACTAACTGTAAATTAGCAAGAGAACAATTCCCAAAATATTAACCCTGAAGGTCGAAACCAACATCAGATCATTACCCAGGAAACCATCCTACTTAACTGATCCCAAGTTAGTTCCTAAATTTCACATTCTTAGGGAAAGGTTCCCATTAATTTTATCAAAGATAAATTCTTTAAAATTTATTCTTTAATCTTCCTTTGGATATCAATTCAAACCATATTATGGTTTTCCAAACTAGTCGGGATTAGCGAACCACACCAAAGTAATTATTTATTTTATTTCCCAACCCCAACCTATTCATCACATGAAGCAAAACTGGTAATACTCCATCTCTAACACCACGGTGTTATCGGTAAAATTAATTACCATTTCACATTCAAATCTAATTAAAGATTTAACTATCGCTTGGAGCAAAACTGGTGATACTCCATTCTCGCTCATTTTCCAAATTTGATAATTTAAGTTATCAATTCACATTTCAATCTAATTGCAGATTCATTAAAACTCCTTTTACTGGGTTAAAGAACTAATGTCATTTAAAACACAGTTCATGATAAACCCAAACCACATTCTACTTATTGTCGGGTTAAAGAACAAGTGTTATTTAAAACACCGTTCACGATAAACCCACAAATCAATTCTTATTCAATTCCAATCAAATATATTAGAAATTCTGATTATTTAAAACCCCTTTCAAATCCAAATTATTTATTTAAAAATAATTGGGTTTTAAATTTAGTTCAAAACTAGTTCATTTCAATAAAAATCTATTTTTATCTTTACAAATGTGGGATTTTTCATCCTAGTTCTTCACAAATCATTTCTTATGATTTTACACAAATTATTGATATTTATGATAATTTTATCAAGGCCCATACAGTCGATTTCCAACAACGGCCATCGAACTGCACTTACAGCGAACTTTCTGAAATTGATTTAGACATATCTCCAAATCCAACCATTAGATTTCAAATTTCTAATATTCTTATAAATCTCTTTTCGATACGAACCCAAGGTTCCGATTTTAGGAGAATCCGACGGTCGGATCTACTGTAATGAATGGTCGAAATTCATGAACTGCCGCGGCGCGGCGCGTTCTATTCAGGCCATTATATTATATATATAATATATATTTCGTCGATTTCCTTTTAAAACGAATTTTATAAATCGTTTTAAATTCGTTTCAAAAACAATTTCAACTTCCATTTCAAATTCAAATCAAAATTGAAATATTCCTTATAAATTCGTTTCAAATTGATTTTAATTCAAATCGATTTTTAATTTAATTTCAGTTCGTTTTCAATTCAATTCAATTCAATTTTGAATTCATTTCGAATTGATTTTTATTCTATTCCAATTCGTTTCCAATTCGTTTTCAATTCGTTTAAACTAATTTCTATTCAATTTCAATTCAATTCGAATTTCTAATTCATTCAATTCAATTCGAATTTCATTTCAATCTAATTCAATTCGAATTTCATTTCTATTCAATTCAATTCGAATTTCATTTCCTATTCAATTCAATTCGAATTTCATTTCTATCTAATTCAATTTGAATATCATTTCTATCTAATTCAATTCGAATTTCATTTCTATTCAATTCAATTCGAATTTCATTTCCTATTCAATTCGAATTTCATTTCTATCTAATTCAATTCGAATTTCACTTCTATTCAATTCAATTTGAATTTCATTTCTATTCAATTCAATTTGAATTTCATTTCTATTCAGTTCAGTTTGAATTTCATTTCTATTCAACTCAATTCGAATTTCATTTCTATCTAATTCTATTCGAATTTCATTTCTATTCAATTCAATTCGAATTTCATTTCTATTCAATTCAATTCTAATTTCATTTCCTATTCAATTCAATTCGAATTTCATTTCTATCTAATTCAATTCGAATTTCATTTCCTATTCAATTCAATTCGAATTTCATTTCTATCTAATTCAATTCGATTTTCATTTCTATTCAATTCAATTCGAATTTCATTTCCTATTCAATTCAATTCGAATTTCATTTCTATCTAATTCAATTCGAATTTCATTTCTATTCAATTCAATTCAAATTCATTTCTATTCAATTCAATTCGAATTCATTTTCTAAATATTCAATTTTTAAATCTCTTTTCAATATTCATTATAAAAACGAATATAATCGATATAAATATCGTTCGCGTCAAAATAGCGCATCTCTAATCAACACGGCTTTATATTTTTCAATAACCTTGTTATTCTATTCAACAAATGAATATTTATTCTATTCAACAACTGAATCTATATTTTTCAACACATGACTAATCTCAACAAATGAGTACTATCAACACGTGACTATTTATATTATTTAATATATTTTATAAAATTTTGATTTCTATCGTTAAATTCTTAATCAGACACCAACCGTAAATTAGTAGGAGAGCAATTCCCTAAATATTAACCCCGAAGGCCGAAAACAACATCAGATCAATATCCAGGAAACCACTCATCTTATCTATTTTCCATTTAGTTTCTAATTTTATATATGATAAAGATGTAAATTTTATTGTTAAAATATTTCGTTCAACACATGAATCTATATTTTTCAACACATGATTAATCTCAACAAATGAGTACTGTCAACACATGAATCTTTATTTGATAATATTATATATTTTCCAAATTGGAATGAAGCCCAATCAATTACCATATAATATTAATTATATGGATTCCATACAACACATGTATATAATTGCAACGATAAATAATCAACCATCGTCCAAAGTGCACCCCACAACTGCATAAGCATTAAATATAAATAATTAACGCTTACACAGTCTGTCGACCAATCGATCGACATACAATTAAATAATTGGGATTAGTGTACACCAAATATCATCCCAACACCCGTGTGGGGTTTCAATCCACAACACTGAATATTATTTGTGCAATTGGGCGATGTGTAAAATTTATCGTCCTAATCAATGTCCTTCAAATAGGTGCTCATAAACAAACCGTCCGGTTTGTAAATGAATATTTATTTATTCACATTCATGTTAAAAATTATATTTTTAACGATAAAATATTTTTACCTATATAAATATTTTATTTCCTTTCCCATCACACAATCAATTCAATCAAATTTATCAACCAACAAATAAATCAATCACCAAACAATTAACTAAATAAACAAGTCGTCCATAGTCTGTGGAAGACGGGTGCCGGGTGCTACTAAGCACTGTCTGCATCCTAGTATATATTTTAACTAGAAAAGGAAATTTAAACTGAGAAGTTCTCACAGAGGGTTCCACTCCGCCGTGCTTTGCTTTTGAACTGTTGAACCTTTTCGATTTGCTTGAAATTCCAATGCAGTCCTTGTTCCGCTGTTTATAATAAAAATTATATTTTTATTACTTCATTCTAATAAATAAAAAACATATTTTTATTTCTACTTCGTATATTTTTACAACGCTTCTTTCTATATAAAAATTATATTTTTATATTTCTACTCCTTATAAAAAGATCGATTTTTTTATTTTATTTTTTATCGCTCCTTCATATATATAAAAATCGTATTTTTATATTCTCTATCTTATAAAAATCATATTTTTATAATCTCTACTATATAAAAATGATATTTTTATATTCTCTCCTATATAAAAATCATATTTTCATATATTTTTAGAAATTATATCCTTTTGTTTATAAAGATCACATCTTTATATTTTTACCGTTCATATCAAAATCATATGAATAAAAATCTCATCTTTCTTTGTTGTTCATATAGATAAAAATCAAATCTTTGCACGTATCAAAATTAGATCTTTATAGGTACAAAGGTCAAATATTTTATTTTCCAAAAATCAAGTCTTTCTATATTTTTGAAATTCACTTCTTTATATTTTTAAAAATCGCTACATTTATAAAAATCACATTTTTATATCCTATTTCTTTAGTAAAAATTGAATTTTTATTTCTGTTTTTAGATGATAAAATTCGCTTTTTTATCTACTTTAAAAATCAAACCTTTTCCACATAGAAAAATCAAATCTTTTGCATATTAAAAATCGAATCTTTCTCATATTATCATCCTATAATACTGATTTTTTATTTTTCTATAATATGTATAATGGACTATTAGAAAGAAATTGAAATAGATAAGTTAAAAAAACTCACAGCACATAAAAGAAAAAGGAAAAGGAGTTCTGCGCGTCGGGGTGGGAGCAGCCGCTCGGTAGGGTGGCTGAGCATCGTCGGAGGGTAGGCGGTGCGTTGGATTTCAAGGGAGGGGGGCTCGCGATGGGGCGGGTTCGCGTGGAGGAGGGGAGGAAATATGAAGAGGAGGAGAAGAGACGTGGGTTGCTCGGTGGTCGGCGCGCCACCTGAGGGGGCTGCGATGGGCGGCGGCGGCAGTTTCCCCCCCGTCGCTCGTTCCCCCCCTTTTTTTATTTTTGATTTTTGATTTGGAAAGTAACGGGGGGGTCTGAGGGTAAGGAGAAAAGGGGTGAGGTTATTTTAATTATTTAATTATTTATTTCACTTCAAAAGTAACTTTCTATTTCAAACTTGAAACGAGGCTCACCGACTATTGTCCATAGCTAATTACCCTCATTCCGAACACAATGGGATTTGTATCATAAGCCGGTTCGGCTGTTTCGACCAGTTTTCGTCAAAATCAAAATATAACTCTATACATTGAATGTGAACGCACATTTCAATCTACCGGGGCCACATACGAATACTAAAAATTCCCGAAAAATATTTTCTAGCTTTTTATTGATTATACGGTCCTAACAAAACTAATTTCATCGAATTCTGAGACCGTTTGAAAAATGGCCATTTTTCAGTCGATTAAAATCAACTAAAACTGCCAAAACACATTTTACTTCGCCACGCTCACATGTTGATTCAGAAAATTTCGAATTTTGAAATCTAGCAATAACTTGACACCACGGATCCAACAAAAGTTGTTTCTTTGAAAACCGAGGCCGTTTGCAAAATGGCCATTTTCAAGGGCTAGAATTCCATAGCGACTATTCAGAATTTTCAACTGGGCATAATTTTTTATCCCCGCTATGAAATTTCAATTTTTCGGATTCATTAGAAAGATATTCTCAAATATATTCTAAAATTTTTGGTTTCACTAAAATCCGGTTTATTTTGAACTCTGTACATTCGTTTGAACTTTGAAATCGAATTATCGAACTACCGCGCCATTTCAGGCTCGTTACATAATTAAAATAAAATATTTATATTCTAACGACGATTCGAATAAATATATACGTTCTAATTATAATCAAAATAAAATTTTCGTCGATATTATTTAAAATAATCCATTTTAAATATTCAAAATTCATTAAAGTTGCCAAAATAAAAATTTTAAACTGGCTCAGATTTTCTGGGTTATTACAATCTCCCCCACTTAAAACTTTTCGTCCACGAAAAGGAACGAAGCTGAAAGGTGTTTAACTAATCAACTCAACTTTCATTATTTTCTTTACAGCTTAAGTTCTTCAACTTTTCAGTTTCTAAGAACTTTTCAAAATTTTCAAAAATTTGGCTAACACCCTAAATTTCTGAAAAATTTCGCCATAACCTCCCCTGCACCGGGGACTTCGGGATATTTCGTATAGCCTCCTGTGGCCTTCTTCAATCCAAAAGAAAAAGAAAAAGCCAAGCGGCTAGCCAATCGGCTCATAAAATAATCATCACCCAAACAAAACAGTAAATTTTGGTAAACATGTACCTATTTGTCGGGCAAACAGTTTTATTCTTCTGCTCTAGCCTCCTTGTTATGACCTGTTCAATGTAAGTACATGTATATGCAAGCAAATGCGACCAATTTTCAATACACTCACTATTTGGTTCAATTTGGCTAAAGTTTCTACATTTAATTAATCAAACAATAATCAAACAACACAATCAGCAATCAATTAGTGAATTAACATTTCAAATTCATAATTTGATATATATACAGAAAATCATGTTTTTGATGCCAAATCACAACAATAATCCTATCTAATTTTGGTTCTCACACCCGTCTCATGGAAATATATAGATATCCAACTTTCAAAACTCGAATATGAATACTGATGATGATGCACCATCATCAGAATCATCCCCGGGTGTCTAGAATGTGACTCTATATCTATCCAGTATATTAAAACTTCGAATATACATTTATGACATGTATATGCAAAACCTTTATATATCGATCATCCAAATCAATATAAAAAAAATATTCAAATACGTATAATCTAGTTTAAATTTTCAAAACAAAATTGTTTTCATTTGAAAAATATACTCTTCACGCTCGTTCTAGGATACTATTGATCCTATCTCTAACGAGTTATTCTAATTGGATATTACTAATCCAATCTCTGATAAATTCTTTCGTTTGGTTCTAATGTGTCATGTTCTCGAGCTTTGTAAACCAAAGCTCTGATACCAAACTGACACGACCCGAACTTCCCCGGTAAGGAAAGCACGGATTGCGTTGAGGACAAGACGAATCAGAACACAAACAAAAGAACATTTCATTATTTATTATAACAATTCCATCAGAATACAAGAATATACAGAGTATGAATAAATAAAATACATTCGATAAATATCAGAGATTTAAATACAGTATTGCAGCGGAAAAATAATACAAAACACAACTGAAAGTAATACACGGATACAGAGCTTTCCGAGCATCGTTCTAGCTGTAAATCAGGATCCTGTGAATATAAATATGCAAAACCAAAACTACTAGCTGCCCGTGTCGAAAATAAGGGCACCCAGAGTTTAGGTTAAAACAATAAACTCCAGGTCAGTCATGTGACTAGTGTGAGAACTAAAAACAGTTATTAATCTTTACTATAAAAGAGAGTATTTCAAGGGACCACGTCGTATAACACGGAACGGGTTTCCTCCCAAGAATACCAGTGCTTAGAATAAACAACACAATGCTTTTTCGAAAAATGAAGCTATTATAAGACCCAGGTCCTATCACACAATGCAACACAAGCCGATGGATAGGTTTTTTACCTTATAATAGCCAAACATGCTTGGTACGTTTAAAACAAATCATTTGATACTATTAAAAGTGCATAGTATCAAAAACAATTTCAATCATAAATATCAATCATAGGCGGCATGATTGTCCCATAAAACTGGGTCGCCATACTAGGTTCTACAATTAAAACCGAAATATCACGTATTGGAAATTGGAATTCCATCATGAGTCGAGGCAAGGGGCAAGCTCCTCTCCGCTTCGAGACACTCTAGCAAATGTCTTGGGACTACACACTCTGGGTAACCCCTGGATCCTCCAAGACCAATCCTCCCTTACGTTTGAGGATTAATTATTCCTGAACACACGTTTCCCGGCCCTGTAGGACCTATTATCGAGGCGCCTTGCATCCAACAACCACAAAGGTGAAAATAATATAAATGTCAGCCAGTTTAAGCACTGACATCACCATAGCTAGAAAGAAACATCGTGCACTCCTTGGGTCCTTATCCCGTTTTTGACTCATACCGAGGTGTGAGGCTCGCGAATTCACGCTATACACAAACCTGCGCCATACAGGCCGTGCTTTGATCATCAACCACAAGACTTTGCTTTCCAACAGAAGCCTTGATCATTTGCCACTTAGGCGTGCCACACAGGCAATTCACTCCGTACGACTGATGTCCATCGATATACAACCTCTGAGCTCGTACGTCTCAGAGAAGGGCATTAAGCATGAGAATAAATTCTCCGCCTCCAAGCAGATGTATATTTAATAGAGATCAATCAACACAGAATAAAATCCAGTGTCAGACACACAGTCCATTTACAAGTTCGTTCTGGGTCTGAACGAAACCGGAGGCACTTTCCTCGCATATCCATCGATCTCCAAGTACGTCTGGATGATCACCAACTGATTCCCTCATCTTAGGTGTACAGCCCAATCAAGATCATCAATAATCATCCAAACGATGTGAAGACTTCCGGCCTTCAACCACCGTCTTCATCTTCGACATATCGTCGAATCGGTTATTCAGAATGGGTATAAACCCGACCTTTCTGAATGACCCGCATATATAGTAAACAAATGTTATACAAACACAACGTACGCCTCATTCCTATTCAGCGATAACTAACCGTAAATTAGCAAGAGAACTATTCCCTAAATATTAACCCTGAAGGCCGAAGCCAACATCAGATCAATACCCAGGAAACCATCCTACTTAACTGATCCCCAGTTAGTTCCTAAATTTCACATTCTTAGGGAAAGGTTCCCATTAATTTTATCAAAGATAAATTCTTTAAAATTTATTCTTTAATATTCCTTTGGATATCAATTCAAACCATATTATGGTTTTCCAACCTAGTTGGGATTAGCGAACCACACCGAAGTAATTATTTATTTTATTTCCCAACACCAACCTATTCATCACATGAAGCAAAACCGGTAATACTCCATATCTAACACCACTGTGTTATCGGTAAAATTAATTACCATTTCTCGTTCAAATCTAATTAAAGATTTAACTATCGCTTGGAGCAAAACTGGTGATACTCCATTACCGCTCATTTTCCAAATTTGATAATTTAAATTGTCAATTCACATTTCAATCTAATTGTTGATTCATTAAAACTCCTTTTACTGGGTTAAAGAACTAATGTCATTTAAAACAAAGTTCATGATAAACCCAAATCACATTCTACTTATTGTTGGGTTAAAGAACAAGTGTTATTTAAAACACCGTTCACGATAAACCCACAAATCAATTCTAATTCAATTCCAATCAAATATATTAGAAATTATGATTATTTAAAACCCCTTTCAAATCCAATTTATTTATTTAAAAATAATTGGGTTTTAAATTTAGTTCAAAACTAGTTCATTTCGATAAAAATCTAATTTTATCTTTACAAATTTGGGATTTTTCATCCCAGTTCTTCACAAATTATTTCTTATGATTTTACACAAATTATTGATATTTTTGATAATTTTATCAAGGCCCGTACAGTCGATTTCCAACAACGGCCATCGAACTGCACTTACAACAACCTTTTCTGAAATTGATTTGGACATATCTCCAAATCCAACCGTTAGATTTCAAATTTCTAATATTCGATAGAAATCTCTTTTCGATACGAACCCAACAGTTCCGGTTTTAGGAGAATCCGATGGTCGGATCTCTCGTAATGTCCGTTCGAAATTAATGGCCAAAATTCATGAACAGCAAAGGCGCGGCGCGTTCTATTCAGGCCATTATATTATATATATAATATATATTTCGTCGATTTCCTTTTAAAACGAATTTTATAAATTGTTTTAAATTCGTTTCAAAAACAATTTCAACTTCCATTTCAAATTCAAATCAAAAGTGAATTTTTCCTTATAAATTTGTTTCAAATTGATTTTAATTCAAATCGATTTTTAATTCAATTTCAGTTCGTTTTCAATTCAATTCAATTTTCAATTCATTTCAAATTGATTTTTATTCTATTCCAATTTGTTTCCAATTCATTTTCAATTCGTTTAAATTGATTTCTATTCAATTTCAATTCAATTAAATTCGAATTTCTAATTCATTCAATTCAATTCGAATTTCATTTCTATCTAATTCAATTCGAATTTCATTTCTATTCAATTCAATTCGAATTTCATTTCCTATTCAATTCAATTCGAATTTCATTTCTATCTAATTCAATCCGAATTTCATTTCTATCTAAATCAATTCGAATTTCATTTCTATTCAATTCAATTCGAATTTCATTTCCTATTCAATTCAATTCGAATTTCATTTCTATCTAATTCAATTAGAATTTCATTTCTATTCAATTCAATTCGAATTTCATTTCTATTCAATTCAATTCGAATTTCATTTCTATTCAATTCAATTCGAATTTCATTTCTATCTAATTCAATTCGGATTTCATTTCTATTCAATTCAATTCGAATTTCATTTCATATTCAATTCAATTCGAATTTCATTTCTATCTAATTCAATTTGAATTTCATTTCCTATTCAATTCAATTCGAATTTCATTTCTTGTCAATTCAATTCGAATTTCATTTCCTATTTAATTCAATTTGAATTTCATTTCTATCTAATTCAATTCGAATTTCATTTCTATTCAATTCAATTCGAATTCATTTCTATTCAATTCAATTCGAATTCATTTTCTAAATATTCAATTTTTAAATCTCTTTTCAATATTCATTATAAAAACGAATATAACCAATATAAATATCGTTCGCATCAAAATAGCGCATCTCTAATCAACACGGCTTTATATTTTTCAATAACCTTGTTATTCTATTCAACAAATGAATATTTATTCTATTCAACAAATGAATCTATATTTTTCAACATATGACTAATCTCAACAAATGAATACTGTCAACACGTGACTATTTTTGTTATTTAATATATTTTATAAAATTTTGATTTCTATCGTTAAATTCTTAATCAGACTCCAACCGTAAATTAGTAGGAGAGCAATTCCCTAAATATTAACCCCGAAGGCCGAAACCAACATCAGATCAATATCCAGGAGACCACTCATCTTATCTATTTTCTAGTTAGTTTCTAATTTTATATATGATAAAGATGTAAATCTTATTGTTAAAATATTTCATTCAACACATGAATCTATATTTTTCAACACATGACTAATCTCAACAAATGAGTACTGTTAACACATGAATCTTTATTTGATAATATTTTTTATTTTCCAAATTGGAATTAGGCCCAATCAATTACCATATATTGTTAATTATATGGATTCCATACAACACATGTATATAATAGCAACGATAAATAATCAACCATCATCCAAAGTGCACCCCACGACTGCATAAGCATTAAATATAAATAATTAACGCTTACACGGTGTGTCGACCAATCGATCGACATACAATAGAATGATTGGGATTAGTGCACGCCAAATATCATCCCAACACCCGTGTGGGGTTTCAATCCACAACACTGAATATTATTTGTGCAGTTGGGCGATGTGTAAAATTTATCGTCCCAATCAACGTCCTTCAAATAGGTGTTCATAAACAAACCGTCCGGTTTGTAAATGAATATTTATTTATTCACATTCACGTTAAAAATTATATTTTTAACGATAAAATATTTTTACCTATATAAATATTTTATTTCCTTTACCATCACACAATCAATTCAATCAAATTTATCAACCAACAAATAAATCAATCACCAAACAATTAACTAAACAAACAAGCCGTCCATGGTCTGTGGACGACTGGTGTCGGGTGTTGCTAAGCACCGTCTGCATCCTAGTATATATTTTAACTAGAAAAGGTAATTTAAACTGAGAAGTTCTCATAGAGGGTTCCACTCCGCCGTGCTTTGCTTTTGAACTGTTGAACCTTTTCGATCTGCTTGAAATTCCAATGCAGTCCTTGTCCTGTTGTTTATAATAAAAATTATATTTTTATTACATCATTCTAATAAATAAAAATCATATTTTTATTTCTACTTCATATATTTTTACAATGCTTCTTTCTATATAAAAATTATATTTTTATATTTCTACTCCTTATAAAAAGATCAATTTTTTTATTTTATTTTTTATCGCTCCTTCATATATACAAAAAACGTATTTTTATATTCTCTATCTTAAAATTCATATTTTTATATACTCTACTATATAAAAATGATATTTTTATATTCTCTCCTAAAAAAAACATATTTTTATATATTTTTAGAAATCATATCCTTTTGTTTATGAAGATCACATCTTTATATTTTTACCGTTCATATCAAAATCATATGAATAAAAATCTCATCTTTCTTTGTTGTTCATATAGATAAAAATCAAATCTTTGCACGTATCAAAATTAGATCTTTATATGTATAAAGTTCAAATCTTTTATTTTCCAAAAATCAAGTCTTTCTATATTTTTGAAATTCACTTCTTTATATTTTTAAAAATCGCTACATATATAAAAATCACATTTTTATATCCTACTTCTTTAGTAAAAATCGAATTTTTATTTCTCTTTTTACATGATAAAAATCGCATTTTTATCTACTTTAAATATCAAACTTTTCCACATAGAAAAATCTAATATTTTTCATATTAAAAATCAAATCTTTCTCATATTACCACCGTATAATACTGATTTTTAAATTTTTTTATAATATGTAGAATGGACTATTCGAAAGAAATTGAAATAAATAAGTTAAAAAAACTTATAACGCATAAAAAAAAGGAGAAGGAGTTCTGCGCGTCGGGGTGGGAGCAGCAGCTTGGTGGGGGTGGCTGAGCGTTGTCGGAGGGTAGGCGGTGCATTGGGTTTTAGGGGAGGGGGGCTCGCGTTGGGGCGGTTTCACGTGGAGGAGGGGAGGAAATAGGAAGAGGAGGAGAAGAGAGGGGTGTTGCCCGGTGGTCAGCGCGCCACCTTTGGGGGGCGCGATGGGCGGCGGCGGCGGTCCCCCCCCCCCCCCCCCGTCGCTCGTTCCCCCTTTTTTCTATTTGATTTTTGATTTTGGAAAGTAACAGGGGGGTCTGAGGGTAAGGAGAAAAGGGGTGAGGTTATTTTAATTATTCAATTTTTTATTTCACTTCAAAAAGTAACTTTCTATTTCGAACTCGAAACGAGGCCCACCGACTGTCGTCCATAGCTAATCACCTCCATTCCGAACACAATGGAATTTGTATCATAAGCCGGTTCGGCTGTTTCGACCAGTTTGCGTCAAAATCAAAATATAACTCTATACATTGAATTTGAATGCATGTTTCAATCTACCGGGGCCATATACGAACTCTAAAAATTCCCGAAAAATATTTTTTAGCTTCGTATTGACGATACGGTCCTAACAAAACTAATTTCATCAAATTCTGAGACCGTTTGAAAAATGGCCATTTTCCAGTCAATTAAAATCAACTTAAACTGCCAAAATACGTTTTACTTCGCCACGCTCACGTATTGATTCAGAAAATTACGAATTTTGAAATCCAGCAATAACTTGACATCACGGATCCAACAAAAGTGGTTTCGCCGAAAACCGAGGTCGTTTGCAAAATGGCAATTTTCAAGGGCTAGAATTCCATAGCGACTATTCAGAATTTTCAACTGGGCATAACTTTTTATCCTCGCTATGAAATTTCAATTTTTCGGAATCGTTGGAAAGATATTCTCAAATAGATTCAAATAATTTTGGTTTCACTAAAATCCGGTTTATTTTGAACTTGGTACATTCATTTGAACTTTTAAATCGAATTATCGAACTACCACGCTATTTCAGGCTCGTTATACAATTAAAATAAAATATTTATATTCTAACGACGATTCGAATAAATATATACGTTCTAATTATATTCAAAATAAATTTTTTGTCGATATTATTTAAAATAATCCATTTTAAATATTTAAAATTCATTAAAGTTCCAAAATAAAAATTTTAAACTGGCTCAGATTTTCTGGGTTATTACATCAATCATAGACGGCATAAATGCCCCATAGCACTATGTCGCCATATATAAGTATACAATCAAAATTGAACGATGTCGTATTTGGAAATTGGATTTCATGAACCAAGGCAAAAGATAGTCCTTACCGCGTCGAGACTGTCTAGTCCGAGTCTCAGGGCAAGTACTCAGTCAAGCCCTTGGATCGTCAGGGCCGGTCTACGTGGGGTGGATTAAAATGCCTTAACACTGCATTTCCCCGCCTTATGGGGCGTAAAACTGGTCCTATCCCGACCAGGCCATCGGATCCGCAGAGACCGATATAACCGAGGCACTTCAGTTCCAACAACCACATGAGTCAAACTTGTTAGGGCTTGTAAACAACTGACACCACTCCTAACTAGAAGGAAACGTAGGTCCTCCCTGAGGTCCTCTCCTGTTTGTAGTCCATACCGGGGTATGAGGCTCGCGAATCAACACTAAACACAAAGCTAGCTATTTAAAGCCCTGCTTTGATCATCAACCACAAAGCTCTGCTTTTCAACAAAGGCTTTGATCACAGCATCTCTGTATGCCACATTGTCAATATACAACATCAGACACACATCCATTTACAAGTCTTCTCTGGGTCTGAACGAAACCGGAGGTACCTTATTCCTCCCCCGTATGTCCAATACAGGAGAGAGACCCTCGCACATCCGAACGATCAACAAGTACGTCCGGACGACCACCACTGTAACCCCTTCAGGGCAGCAACTCCCATCAAAGGCATCAGTATCCATCCATTCGATGAGAAGATCATCGGTCTTGCACCGTCTTCATATCTTCGACTTCTAACCGTCGATCAATTATTTGAAATGAGAATTAACTTGGCCTATTCAAGTGATTCACGTATGTTTAGAATTCAAATCAATTCATTTCCATGGTTAAATTATTTGACATCCATAATTCAGTTTATTAATGTAATTTTCACGTCAAACACATTCAACCATCAAATATCCAATAAACCGAACAAATTCAGTTTATTTCCATTCCATATCATTTATATTATTTTATATCGATTTATCGCTATTTTTATTTATTTAAAAATAGCCAATTTATTCAAACGACGCTTCAGGCCACAACGCGGCCATGGCACTGTTTTTCTTCAGATTTGATTTACACAAATCTGAAAATCTAACCATTGGATCCTTACAAATTTTATATACTTAGAAAGATCTTTTCAATGCGGACCGAATGGTTCAAGTTTTGGGAAAATCCGACGGTCAGATCTCCCGGTACAATCATTTGAAGTTATGATTTCAAAATACGAACTGCAGCATCGTTATTCGATTTATTTTAGTTATATATATATATAATCCACTCTGGCGCTGTTTTCATTCAGATTTGAATTAAACATTCCAGACAATCTAACCGTTGGATCTTTGCAAAGTTGGTATCGTTGGAAAGATATTTCCAAAGCGAACCCAATGGTTTCGGTTTCGGGAAAATCCGATGGTCGAATCTCCCACAATCTTCATTTGAAATCACGGTTTCAAAATACGAACTGTAGCTTCATTATTCGATTTATTTTAATTATATATATATATATATATAATCCGTTCTTCGATTTCAAAACCATTTCATTTCGTATATGTGATAAAAATGAAATTTTTATCCAACAAATATTTATTTCAACACATGACTATTTTTAACAATTCATATACATAATAAAAATGTGATTTTATTGTCAAAACAATTTATTTCAAACACGATTATTTTATATACTTCATATAGATGATAAAAATGTGATTTTTATTGTTAAAACAATTTATTTCAAATACGATTATTTTATATACTTCATATAGATGATAAAAATGTGATTTTTATTATTAAACAATTTATTTCAAAAATGAAGATTTTTAGCGATTCATATATATTATAAAAATGTGATTTTTATTGGTAAAACAATTTATTTCAAACATTCAATAAAATTGTTACTTTTATCGTTCAAACCATTTTATTTCAAACATTCGATAAAAATGTTATTTTTATCGTTCAAACCTTTTTTTTTTTCAAACATTCGATAAAAATGTCATTTTTATCGTTCAAACCATTTTATTTCATAAAATGAATATTTTTCCAACATATGAATATATTTCAATACATGAATATAAATCAAACACAGGAATATTTCAGAAAATTTCGGCGGCATAACGGCAGGGTAGTTAAAACCGGCACCGTCCCGAGTACGGCTCCTCGCTCTACCTTAAAGCCTCGCACCTTTTGACAATGGGGATTTCAGTAATCTAGTTCGTACGCAGACAAATTTTCCCATAAAATAATCCTATTGGGATTTCAACCACAATCAATCATATCAAATCAACCATTCGTATTATTCACCAAATTTCACATCAACTAAAATCCAAACAATCACAACCAATATATATCGTCCATGGTCTATGGACGAGGGGAGTATATATATATATACGTATATAAATATATTTCAATCCCATTTCAATATCATTTCAAATCCATTCAATGCATATATGATTTTTACAATGTATATATAACTTATACATCACACATACAACTTATACAACACTTATACATGAGGTGTACAATGCTTATATAACTCATACATCGATTATATAATTTATACTTCGTCATTCCATATCGTTTATAATTCAGAAATCTCACATTGGGTTCCACTCCTCCAAAAATTGTAGACGGCTCAAAATAATATATGGTCTCTTTTAGATTATAGAAGACGTCCGCACGGTCCCGATGTCTTTTGTTTCACTGGATTTCGACCACACAGCAAAAAGATATGATTTTTAGAAGTTAATAATAATTCGCGACAGTTTTAAGGTGTTAAAACATTTTAAAATAGAAAAACCGTATACCTCCAACTCAGATTCGAAACTAGATTTGCAAATAACCTTTGATCCATGCAACCTGAAGCCGATCAGAGTATGCCACGTGAAAGAGGGAGGAGAGGCGCGACTAATGAGGCGGGTGGGGCCCAGTTCGACGTTGGCAATAGGTGGTGGCGGCAATTTGAAATCCGTAACTTCAAGGGAGAAGATCTCTTCCAATACGCGATGGTGGGAGGTGAATCAAGTATGGATTTGAAGATTAGGAGATGATCTTCAAAAAGCTGTATTGGGCCGAGGTGTGATTCGATGTGGATTGGCCGGAATATGGATGGGAACGATGGGGGCTGTTTCCATCGTCGATCGTGATTACGGGGAGAGAGAAACGCGATTTTTTTTTTAATTATTGAATGGAATTTCCTGATTCGCCGATATTTATATAAATTACAAAAATATCTGTTTCTCTAAACGAACTCCAATTCAACCCCAATGACTGTCGCCCCTAGCTAAATACCCCCATTCCGAACACAATGGAATATGTTTTGTAATCCCATCCGACTGTTTCAGTCAGGTTTCTTCAAATTAAAATATAAAACATTCAATATTTGATTTGAACGTACATTTCAATTTGCTGGGGCTATATACTAATCCCAAAAATTCCAGAAAAATAAATCTAGCTATGTTTCGACGATACGGTCCCAATAAAACTGATTTCGTTGAATTTGGAGAACGTTTGAAAAATGGCCATTTTCTGGTCGATCCAAATTGACTAAATTCTACCAAACACATTTTCCTTTTCCATGCTCACATATTAAATACAAAAATTATGGAACTTGAAACCGAGCAATAATTTGACATCCCTAATCCAACAAAAGTGGTTTTGTCGAAAACGGATGTCGTTTGCAAAATGGCTATTTTAAAGGGTATATAAACTCCATAGCGACCTCTCTGAAAGTTCATTTGGCCATAACTTTTGATTCCCGCTTTGAAATTTCGATTTTTCGAATTCTTAGAAGGATATTCATAAACAGATTTAAATATTTTTGGTTTTACTAAAATCCGTTTTATTTTACATCCTGTACAATCAGTCAAAGTTCGAATTCAAATTTTCAAACTGCCGCGCCATTTCAGGCCTTGTTTTGTAATTAAAATAAATATATTTATTTTCCAACCTCGAATCAATTTGAATTTTGGTTGTTATTCTTTAAAATAATTTATTTTAAATATTCAAAATCCACTAAAATAGCCAAACTAAAATTTTTAAATTGGTTCTGATTTTCCTGATTGTTACATAAGGTCCAACCAATTTTCAATCAACATTATTTGAAATACGGTTGTCATATATTCAAAAAACATCACAAATAATAGTTAAAAATCACATTTTTATCAAACTACCCAATGTTTAACATAACATAAAATTTGTGTAAATAATGTGTTAAACATTTCCAAATCTTTTTAATTAGCAATTTGCAGTTAAATAAATTTAATCCCTATCTACGTGAGTTTTGGTTTCTCACCAGCGGTTTCCACTCCAACAAACTTTGTCTAGACGGACTACAGACTCGCTAATGCTACTACACCACATGCACAATACCAACTTCACTTGTCGGGCTCCTACGCAACTTTCTGACATATTACGGGGCTCGAACATCTTGTTAACACACTCTAACTCGTGAATACTAATAGATCCGGATGTTTAAAGCAAAACAGAGGTTGTATGGGGGTTTAAGCGGGAACAACAGCAAGAGGAATGGTAAAGGGGTCCACGGGGCTGCTGCGTGCCTCGGTGGAGGGTAGGTGCGGGGTATGAGGTGGTTGGAGGTGTAAAAATTAGATCTTAGAGGGGGAATGAAAAATGAAGTAAAAATGGAAGTTTGGTGGTGTTGTGGTGGAAGGGGCCCCACGGTCGGCGGTGGTGGGTTTTTTGGGGGCGGCGCTGGAGGAGGGGGTATGTGGGTGTGGTAGTGGTGGTCAAGGGACTGGGTTATGGGTGGTAGAGGCCATTGTTGGAGAAAGAAGGAAGGAGGATCAAAGTGAAAAAGGAGAAGGAGGAAAGGAAAGTAAGAATGAAAGAAGAGGGGCTTTTATGCGAATTTGCCAAGCCATCACGCAGATTGATGACGTGGCACGACGTAGGAGAAAGGAAGAAAAACACCTAGGATTGCTAAATGGCTACCACATCTTTTCATGATATTCGGAGCAAGTTTTGTCGATGAACATAAAAGTGTGCTAGTTCGACTTCGCTTCTTCTGATCGCACGACCACAAATTAACTCGGTTTACCACGAAATTTTGGATTCCAACATTATACGTAATTCTGGATCCAAAGGTACAAGTTTTATCGAATTCTGAGTTCGTTTGACATTTCATTTTATTTTTCGAACGCGTTTCGATGTTTTGTCATAATGTATGTTTAATTTGCGCACGGCCACACACTAGCTCCAAAAATTACAAAATTTGAAACCTAACCATTATTCGATGCTACGGATCCAATAAAATTAGTTTCATCGAAATTTGAGGTGATCTCAATAATGTTCATCTGAAAACTGCTGAAATCAACATTAACTAATAAAAATTTGAATTTTGATTGTAATTTATTATAAAATTAAATTAAAAATAATTTTTAAATTGGTTCCAAAATTCTAATGATTTATTTGATCTTCAAGTTCATATATTAATGAAACAAATATGTTATTAATAGTTCGTACAAATATGATCATGACATATTCGTATGGTAAGGTATTAATTACATAATCAATTAAGCCAAATTATAGTTAGTCGAATATAACTATGGCCACGATTACATTATTATGGAGTAATTGCATTTAGTTTAAACTCTATAAAACGTTAATAACTTCAACTTGTAATTATTCGCTCTACAAACTAATAAAACATATGCAGTGTTATTTGTTAATGTCATTATAATTAGTGATTTTGTATATGGTTAGCTTCCAAATAATAGAATTAAAAATACAAATTATAGTTAATTGAATATGAGTATATGGAATAACAATATTTCACATGATTATAGCCATGTTTCAATAAAGATGCAATTTCCATAAATGTGTTTCTATGTAGTTATAATTATTATACAATTTCATCCTATGCTATTCAGGTGAAAAACATCTTATAAAAAATTTTAAATAAAGAAACAACATACTTCTAATATTTTATAGCAAATCTAACATATCAACAGATATTTAACATACTTAAATTACTCATAGAAGAAATAAATTAATACATGTTAGTTATGAATCTCCAAGACTTTCTCTATAATGCATGCATATGTTACTGCTGTTGGTTTTATTGTATCATGAGCAACCAAAATATAAGTGCAATTTTAAGTCGTGCATGAATATTCGCATATAGCTTTGTTCAAAATATTTGCATACAATCGAGATAGCATCATAAAATAGCTTTATTCAAAAAAAATGTTTGTAATAAGATTATATTCAATGCAAGATTATAGTTCGCATCTGCGTTTTGCACACGGGTATAGGTTGTAACAACCCGGAAATTCTGAGCCAATTTAAAATTTTCATTTTGGCAATTTTGATGAATTATGAATAGTTTAAATGGATTATTTTAAATAATAACGACGATAAATTTAATTTGAATAGAAATAGATGTATAAATTTATATAGATCGTCATTAGAATATATATTTATTTTAAATATAAAAGGAATTGAAAATGGCGCGGTAGTTTGAAAATTCAATTTCAAAGTTTAAATGAATGTACTGGGTGCAAAATAAACCGGATTTTAGCAAAACCAAAAATATTAGAACCTATTTGAGGATATCTTTCCAACGAATCCGAAAAATTGAAATTTCATAGCAGGAATAAAAAGATATGTCCAGTTGAAAATTCAGAATAGTCGTTATGGAATTCTAGCCCTTAAAAATGGAAATTTTGCAAACGACCTCGGTTTTCGACGAAACCACTTTTGTTGGATCCGTGATGTCAAGTTATTGCTAGGTTTCAAAATTCGTAATTTTCTGAATCAATATGTGAGTGTGGCAAGGGAAAACGTGTTTGACCAGTTTCAGTAGATTTTAATCGACTGGAAAATGGCCATTTTTCAAACTGTCTCAGAATTTGACGAACTTAGTTTTGTTAGGACAGTATCGTCAATACGAAGCCAAAAAATAATTTTCGGGAACTTTTAAAGTCCGTGTGTGGGCTCGATAAATTGAAATGTGCGTTCAAATTCAATATATAGATTTATATTTTGATTTTGGCGGAAACCGATCGAAACAGTCGAATCAGCCTGCGATATCTATCCCATTGTGTTCGGAATGGGGGTAAATAGCTATGGGGGACAGTCGGTGTGTTCGATTTCAAGGTCGAAATAAAAAGTTGATTTTTGAAATTAAATAATTAAATAAAAAAAAAACCTCCCTCTCTCTCCCTATTCTCTCTCAGCCCCCCCCCCCCCCCCGGTTCACTTTAAAAAGTCGTAGGAAAAGAAAGAAAGAGAGCGATGAGGGGGAAACCGCCGCTGCCATCGCCCGCCCTCGATTCAGGCGCCGCCCTCCAGTGCCTCTCCCGCCTCTTTCTCCTCCTCCCTTCTCTCGGTTCCCCCTCTGAAAACCCAAAACCCTACCTCCCCAATACCGCTGCACCGCCTGAGAACACCACCGCCTCACCCTGCCCTCCCACCAGCTGACCGCAGCCTTCCACCACCTGTCGCGCCCCCCTGCTTCCACCAGCGATTGAAGAAACCCCCTCCATATAATTTTCAATGTAAGTTACTTTTATTGTTTTTATTTATTAATTTAAGAACAACATCAGTTGTATGTATATGATAAAGAAGAGAATTGTATGTGATAAAGACGAGATTTTTACAGAATAAAAATATAATTTTTATATCATAGGAAGAATAAAAATATAATTTTTATATCATAGGAAGAATAAAAATATAATTTTTATATCATAGGAAGAGTAAAAATATGATTTTTATCTATATAGTAGCGGTATAAAAATAGAATTTTTATCTATATAGTAGCGGTATAAAAATATGATTTTTATCTATATAGTAGCGGTATAAAAATAGAATTTTTATCTATATAGTAGCGGTATTAAAATAGAACTTTTATCTATATAGTAGCAGTGTAAAAATAGAACTTTTATCTATATAGTAGCGGTATAAAAATAGAATTTTTATCCATATAGCGTAGTTATAAAAATGTGATTTTTATATACATAGCCACAATATAAAAATGTGATTTTTATATATGTAGTGGCTACGGACATCGAAAGTGACAAAAGGCGAGCACGGCGAAGATTTCCTACATATGAAGAGTCGTGGCGTTTGGTTTAGCTCTCGGTGAGAACTTCTCACATTAAATCTTGTTTTCTAGTTAAAATATATATTTGGATGCAGACGGTGCTTAGCAGCACCCGACACCCGTCGTCCACAGACCATGGACGACTTGTATGCTTGTTTGATGTGTTGTGAAGTTTGTTTGTGATGTTGATGTGAAATGGATAATAAACATTCATGTGTTGAAATAAATTAATTATCGTTAAAAATATAATTTTTAACGTGAATGTGAATAAATAAATATTCATTTACAAATCAAACGATTTGTTTATGTACACCTATTTGAAGGATATTGATTGGGACGATAAATTTTACACATCGCCCAACAGCACAAATAAAAATCTGTGTTAGTGGATTGAAACCGCACACGGGTGTTGGGATGATATTTGACGTACATTAGTCACAAATTTTTAGTGGTGTGTCGATCGGTTGATTGATAGACTGTGTAAGTGTTAATTATTTATATTTAATGCTTATGTAGTTGTGTGGTGCACTTTGGATGATGGTTGATTATTTATCGTTGCTATTATATACATGTGTTGTATGGAATCCATATAATTAACATTATATGGTAATTGATTAGGCCTCATTCCAATTTGGAAAATAAAGAATATTATAAAATGAATATTCATGTGTTGAATAAAAAAAGATTCATGTGATGAATAGAATAAATAGTCATGTGTTGACGATACTCATGTGTTTAGAATATTCATGTGTTGAAACTTATCGTGTGTTGAACGAAATATTTTAACAATAAAATTTACATCTTTATCATATATAAAATTAGAAACTAACTGGAAACTATATAAGATAAATGGTTTCCTGGGTATTGATATGATGTTGGTTTCGGCCTTCGGGGTTAACATTTAGGGAATCGTTCTCTTAATAATTTACAGTTGGAGTCTGATTAAGAATTAAACGATAGAAATCTTAATTTTATAAAATATATTAAATAACAAAAATAGTCATGTGTTGACGATACTCATGTGTTGAGAATATTCACGTGTCGAAAGAAATATAGATTCATGTGTTGAATAGAATAAATATTCATTTGTTGAATAGAATAACGAATTTATTGAAATATATAAAGTCGTGTTGATTAGAGATGCGCCATTTTGACACGAACGATATTTATATCGATTACATTCGTTTTTATAATAAATATAGAAAAGGAAGTTATTTAAAAATATAACATTTTGAAAATATTACCATTTATATGTTAACGATATGAAATATTCAATTTTGATTTAAAATTGAATATGAAGTTGAAATTGTTTTGAAAACAAATTTGAAACGATTTATAAAATACGATTTGAATTGAAATCGACGAAATATATATATATATATTATATATATTAAATGTCCTGAATAGAACGCGCTGCGCCGCGGCAGTACGCGAATTTTGACCATTGACTTCAAATTCACGTTACGGGAGATTCGACCATCGGACTCTCCTGAAACCGGAACCATTGGGTTCGTATCGAAAAAGGCTTCCCAATGAATATTAGAAATTTGAAATCTAACGGTTGGATTTGGAATTATGTCCAAATCAAATTTGGAAAAGGTCGTTGTAAGTGCAGTTCGATGGCAGTTATTGAAAACGGACTGTACGGGGCTTGATAAAATTATTAAAAATATTAATAATTTGTGTAAAATCATAATATATGAATTGGAAAGAACTGGGATGAAAAATTCCACATTTGTAAAGATAAAAATATATTTTTATCGAAATGAACTAGTTTATAAGTAGAATTAAAATCCAATTATTTTTAAATAAATAAAATGGATTGAAAATGGTTTTTAAAATAATCAGAATTTCCAATACGTGAATTGGAATGTATTTGAATCGAAATTATCTTCAGAATATTTCGATGTTGGATTTCGTGATTATACAGATATGGTTATGGAAATTTGAAAGATATATTTGTATCGTTATTTCCAATACGATCTTTGTTGGTTTCAGAATTTGATATTGAATATAAGCCGATATATTTTCTATTCAGAGCCATGTATTTAATATCAACTGAGATTTTGGGTTCGTCGTTGATGGTGTCTTAAGTAACAATGTTCTTGGACCTAGTTTAGAAAAGAATAAATCTTTTAATTAAGATTTAGTGAAATTGTCCAGTTAATTAGTATTTAAATGGAATTGAATTCAAATTTATTTTTGGGTTTATCGTGAGCGGTGTTTTAAATAACACCCGTTCTTTAACCCGATTAACAATGTAATGTGATTTTGGGTTTATCTTGAACCGTGTTTTAAAGGACGTTGGTTCTTTAACCCAGTTAAAGACAGGATATTATTTTTGAGAAGAATAAAGCTAAGTGGAGTTTTAATGGATCTTTAATTAGATTAAAGTGATCGAGAATGGAGTATCACCTGTTTTGCTCCAAACGATAGTTAAATCCACTACAACAAAAACACTATATTACAACTTTAATTTTACAACGGTGGTAAAACCACAGTTGTAATAAACGTTTTTTACAACTTTTTTCCAGAAGAGTTGTAATAAACTTATTTTTAACAACTGTGTTATTTTGACAGTTGTAATAAAAACTTACCACAACTTTTATTTTTTGACTGTTGTAATATATGACTATATTTTAATATAATTAACAACTAATAATTAATATTTAATACATTTATATTGATTATTTATAATTAATAACTAATAATTACTAGTAAAATCAATTTGGAAGTAATAATTAATAATCAGTCCATAATATTTAATACTTAGAAATTAAGAAGAATAATTAAAAAATATAGTTAATATTACATAATTACTATTAAATAGTTAATAATTAAAATATAATAATTAATGCTAATCATGAATAATCAATGATTGCTATTAATAATTAACAATAGAGATTAAGAACTAAGATTATATTTAATAATTAATTTATAATAACGAACGATTAATAAGAAATCTTTAATAATTAAAAGGTAATACTTATTATTAGCATTTAATATTTAATAGTTAAGGGTAATAACGAACGATTATTGTTGGTCACTGCGCTGCAGCACGGGTAATAACGAACGATTATTATTAGGCCATTTTCTTTAAAATATAGTCTGTACCCGAATTATTTTTTTAATATACATTTTGGCTGCAAAAATCAAAACATTTCTACTCCGAAACAAAAACGCTTTTTTTGGCTCAAAACAAAAATCAAAACATTTTTTCTCTTCTTTCCAGTTAGGTCACCCAAGCACGAAATAATTAACATTAATAATTTAAATAAGAAGTAACATTCAATAATAATTAATAAGTAATTAATAAATAAAAAATTGTAAAGTTGTATCCTTTACATTGCAATTTTCGTTGTTGATAATAAACAATTTTAAAGAGTGGAATAAAAATGATATGTAGTGTAAACCGAAATTTTTGTTTCCCTCCGCCAGCCCGCTCGGTATGTCCCTGAAATTTTCATCTTCCCTCCACAAGCCCGCTTCTCTAAACCTAACTATCCAGCAACCGCAGTTAAATTTCGAGACCCAACTCAAAATAAACCCTAACTCTCGAGAGCCGCCTCAAAAAAAAGAAAAAAAACCTAGCTCTTACGATCTCCACCAACCTTTAACACCACCGCCCCAATTAAGCTCACGACTCACGATACCCAAAACGATGAAATGGTCGGTGGTGGAGCAAGCTTGAGCTAAGGGGAAACGATAGAGCAGGTCGTTGTAGCTCCGGTTGTGTGAGGTAGAGCATCAAATGTGTTTTAGGGATTTGTGCTGTTTTTTCTATTCGTAGGAGAAAGAGGGAAATATCAAGTGCAACACAGGGAGGGGTGGATCTGGAATAGAGAGTCACAGATCTGGTAGTAGCGATAACGGGGTCGTAGTTCGCAGGTGGGGATGTAGGTGGAGGGTGTTCAGTTGCGAAATGATGATGGAGTTCGTAGACGGTTCCGTTGAATTGTCAATTTAAGATTGGAGACTTTTGAGATGGCATGGTGGTTGTGCACGACAGGAGATAGCATGTTCGTTGGTGGTGTCCTGGTGGTAGGCGATGGTTTATTTATTATGTGCATGTTATCAGTCTGCATTTGGAAGTGGAAGAAGGTGTTTCTTTTTCTCTTGTATTTGGTCGATCATTGCCTGGAGATAGCAATGGAAGAAAAGGCGAAGGCATGCGGTGAGTACTTGGAATCCTTAAATTGTGGATGTTTCCTAATTTGTGCTCATGAAGATTTATTTATGATATGTACAAGTACAATTTCACTCTGTATCAATATTTTCAGAATATTGGTACAGCATGAATCAATATTTCAACAAGTACAAATTCATTCCTAAATTCTTGTAAGAATGAATATTGAAATATTCATGAAGACGTTTCCTAAATTGTACTTGTTGAAATATTAAATATTGATTCATTTTTAAATATTGATACAGAATGAACCTGCTATGTCAGATATGGATGATTAAGTTAGATATGGACGATTAAGTTAGCTAAGTCAGGCAAGAAAAATAATTAGTCTCCTATATCATTGGAATCTGGAATAACAACTGAAAAGTGTTTGTAGGGTTGTTGTCAAACTCCTTGTCAACTAAATTGTCAGTGTTTTAACATCAGTATGTACGCTCTTCATCTCCGGTGTTTTCATATGAGGGTATGGTTTAGCATGCATTTGATTATACATTCAAATTTACCTAGGATTAAGTGGATGTACTCGAATTTAGGATTTTGCATATTTTTGTTGTTTTAAACTCGGTATGAGTAGATCTTTCCTTCTGCCCAATTGAACAGGTTGGGGTGTTTTGAGCACAAAGGATTTGTTGATGATTTTTCACATGTGTTGGGTTATGGACAGGGATCCACTTGCTGTGATGACTATGGTGCAGTGATTAACCATTATAAACCCTCATCTTTGACACGCTAATCTTGATTTGGTAATGATGAAATTTTAATGGCGGTTGATCCTGAGACAAAAGAACTTCACTACTATGAAGACAAGGCAGATGATTCAAGACCAGTTATAACTTGTGCTTGTACTAAATTGCTTTGTAACGGTCAAGTATGTAATAATGTAAGAAATGTTGTCCAAAAATTATTGTTTGTAATACGGAATATTTGAGTATTTTAATAAGTTAGTTTGCAAATAACTGTAATATTGGATTTGTGTAATAACCCGAAAATCTGGGCCAGTTTAAAATTTTTATTTCGGCAATTTTAGTGAATTTTGAATATTTAAAATGAATTATTTTAAATAATATCGACGAGAAATTTATTTTGAATAGAATTAGAACGTATATATTATATACGTCGTCGTTAGAATATAAATATTTATATATAATTATAAATAGAATTGAAAATGGCGCGGTAGTTCGATAATTCGATTTCAAACTTCAATTGAATGTACCGGGTGCAGAACAATCCGGATTTTAGTGAAACCAAAAACATTAGGATCTAATTGATGATATCTTTCCAACGAATCCGACTAATCAAAATTTCATAGCGGGAATCAAAAGATATGTCCAGTTGAAAATTCTGAATAGTCGCTATGGAATTCAGGCCCTTAAAAATGGACATTTTGCAAATGACATCGGATTTCGACGAAACCACTTTTGTTGGGTCCGTGATGTCGAATTATTGCTAGATTCCAAATTTCATAATTTTTCGAATCAATATGTGAGCGTGGCAAAGGAAAACGCGTTCAACCAGTTTCAGTTGATTTTAATCGACTGGAAATTGGCCATTTTTCCAACGGTCTCGGAATTCGACGAAATTAGTTTTGTTAGGACCGTATCGTCAATACGAAGCTAGAAAATATTTTTCTGGAATTTTTCTAGTTAGTATGTGACCCCAGTAATTTGAAATGTATGTTTAAAATTCAATATAGTGATTTAAATGTAAATTTAACGAAAACTGATTGTAACAGCCGAATCAGCTTACGATACATATCCCATTGTGTTCGGAATGGGGTTGAAACGCTATGGGCGACAGTCGGTGGGCCTCGTTTCGAAGTCGAATAAAAAGTCAACTCCTTGGGATAAAATAAATTAAAATTAAATTAAATATATAAAATCTTTTTCATATACCCCCCCCCCCGTTCATAATCGATTTACAGAAAAAAAAAGGAAAAAAAAAAGAAAACGCATCCAAATCGATCTCGCCCCCCCCCCCCCCCCCCGCTATTCCACCGCCGCCGCACTCCGAGCACCGCCTCCGCCTCCCCTTTACCACGCCTCCCTCTCCTTTCCTTCCTCCTCCCCTTCTAGAAAACCGCGATAGCCCCCAAACCCTAACCCCGTAAGAGCTCGTAGAAGCCCACCCCCCTCTGTGCCGCCGCCGCCTCGAGAAGAACCCCCCCCCCAGCGGCGCGACTCCCGAGACCCCCACCCATCGACTGAAGCCCCCTCCCTCTCTCGCAGTCGCGGATCGAACCCCCCCCCCCTCCAAAACCTCTTGCGCGACCGACGCACCATAACCCGCCCCCCCCCCCCCCCCCCGGCTGGTATGTTTTTATTTTTTATTTTACTTTCTTATTTTATTTTATTTTATTTTATTTTCATTTTCATCAAAAAAAAAGAAAACAACTAGGATTTTTAACAATATAAAATTAGAAAAGATTTGATTTTTAAATAAGGAGAAAGACTGAATTTTTACTAATAAAAAGGTTAAGGATATAACTTTCATATACATAGTAGTAAAAATATGATTTTTATATTTTTAAAGAATTAAAAATATAGTCTTTATTATATAGAAATATTAAAAATATGATTTTTATATTTTTAAAGTATTAAAAATATAATCTTTATAGGATAGAGAATATCATCTTTGTATATGTAGCGAAATAAAAATCTGATTTTTATTTTATATACGTTGAGATAAAGTGGTAATTTTTATAATGATGAAATCTATATTTTTGAAAGGAGAAAACTTTATTTTTATAAAGGAGAAAACTTTATTTTTATAAAGGAGAAAACTTTATTTTTATAAAGGCGAAAACTTTATTTTTATAAAGGCGAAAACTTTATTTTTATAAAGGCGAAAACTTCATATTAGAAAAGGCGAAATCTATATTTTTATAAGGGCGAAATCTATATTTTTGAAATGGAATTTTTATCTATATAGTAGCAATGTAGAAATAGAATTTTTATCCATAGAGCGTGATAGTAAAAATATGATTTTTATATATTGAATAGCATAATAAAAATTCGATTTTTAAATATAGAAAGCGATTGTAAAAGTATGATTTTTATTTCAAAGACAACAAAATATAAAAATGTGTGATTTTTATATATGTAGTGGCTACGGGCAAAGAAGGCAACGAAGATGCGATGACGATGAAGATTTCTATCAATGAAGTGCCGTGGAGATAGGATAGCAATAGGTGAGAATTTCTCACCTTTCAATTTCTTTTCTAGTTATATATATATAATAGGATGCAGACGGTGTTTAGTAGCACCCGACACAATCGTCCACAGACCATGGACTTGTTTGTTTGGCTGTTTGGTGATTGATTGCGATATTGGTTTGAATGTGGTTTGTGGTGTGGAAAATCGAATCGATAAATTGGTTAGGATTAGACGTGCGCCGTTATAAGGCGAAGGAGTAAGGCTAGGTTAGACTCTTACTCCAAATTTTGTGGTTTGCATAACGAAAGTGATTTGATTGATATGGGTATGGCGGTGGCCATTATTAGACCGGGGACAAGGCTAGGCCTTATCCCGTTTCTAGTACCGTGCCGTTATGCCGCCGAAATTTTCTAAAATATGTTAGAAAAATAAAAATATCATTTTATTGAGTAAATGAACTGAATAGAAATTCATGTGTTAAAATAAAATGTTCTATCATTAAAACTATAATTTTTAACGTGAAAATGAATATTTATAAACAAATCGGCCGATTTGTTTATATACACTGATTTGACTGATATCGATTGGGTTGATAAATTTTACACGTCGCCCAACTACACAAATAAAATCTGTGTTTGATTGTTTGAAACCCCACACGGGTGTTGGGTTGAAATTTGATGTTCACTCATCCTGATTGATTAAATATGTCGATCGGTCGATTGACAGACTGTTATAAGCGTCAGATATCTATATTTGATGCTTATACAGTGTAGTGCACTTTGGTTGATGGTTGATTGTTTATTAATGCTATTATATACATGTGTTGTATGGAATCCATATAATTAACGTTATATGGTGATTGATTGGGCCTCATTCCAATCGGGAAGATAATGAATATTAGAAAAGAAAATTCATGTGTTAAATATAAAAATAGTCATGTGTTGACGATGTTCATGTGTTGAAAATATTCGTGTGTTGAGTAAAATATTTTAAATAAAATAAATTACATCTTTATCACATTTAAGATTAGAACTACTTCTCAGTAGGAGTCTGATTAAAATCAAACGATAGATACCATAGTTTTATAAAATATTTTACATAACAACAATAGTGATGTGTTGACAGTACTCATGTGTTGAGATTATTCGTGTGTTGAAAGCAATATAGATTCATGTGTTGAATGGGATAAATATTCATTTGTTGGATAGAGTAAAGAAGTTTTGAAAATATAAAGCCGTGTTGATTAGAGATGCGTTATTTGGACGCGAACGATATTTATATCGATTTTATTCGTTGTATAATGAATATTGAAAAGTGATTTCAAAATTAAATATTTTGAAATGAAATTCAAATTGAATTAGATTATAATTCGAATTGAATAGGAAGCGAATTTGAATTCGAATAAAATAGAAATAAATTCAAATTGATTTAAGTTGAAATTGAAAACGAACTGAAATTTAATGGAATTCGAATCGAAATTAAATTGAAATCAATTTAAATTGAAACGAATTTGAATTTGAATTGAATTGAAACGAATTTGAATTTGAATTGAATGGAAACGAATTTGAATTTGAATTGAATTGAAACGAATTTGAATTTGAATTGAATTGAAACGAATTTGAATTTGAATTGAATTGAAACGAATTTGGATTTGAAATTGTTTTGAAACGAATGTAGAACTATTTATAAAATTCGTTTTAAAAGGAAATCGACGAAATATATATAATATATATATATATTATATATATAATGGCCTGAATAGAACGCGCCGCGCCGCGGTAGTTCGTGAATTTCGACCATTTATTTCAAACGGACATTGCGGGAGATCCGACCGTCGGATTCTCCTAAAACCGGAACCGTTGGGTTCGTATCGAAAAGAGCTTTCCATTGAATATTAGAAATTTGAAATCTAACGGTTGGATTTGGAATTATGTCCAAATCAAATTCAGAAAAGGTCACTGTAAGTGCAGTTCGTTGGCCGTTGATGGAAATCGACTGTACGGGCCTTGATAAAATTATTAAAATTATCTATAATTTGTGTAAAATTATAATATGTGAATTGGAAAGAATTGGGCTGGAAAATTCCACATTTGAAATGAAAAAAATAGATTTTTGTCGAAATGAACTAGTTTTGAACTAGAATTGAAATCAATTTATTTTTAAAATAAATAAATTGAATTTGAAAGTGATTTTAGAAAATAATCAATATTTCCAATACGTGAATTGGACTGGAGTTGAATCGAAATTATCTTCGGAATATTTCGATGTTGGATTTCGTGACCATACAGATATTGTTATGGGAATTTGAAAGATATATTTTATATCGTTATTTCCAATACGATATTTGTTGGTTTCAGAATTTGATATTGAATATAAGCCAATATATTTTCTATTCAGAGCCTTGTATTTAATATCAAATGTGATTTGGGTTTGTCGTGAATCGTGTTTTAGAAGACACTGGTTCTTTAACCCAGTTAAAGACATAATATTGATTTTTGAGAAGATTAAAACTAAGTGGAGTTTTAATGAATCTTTAATTAGATTAAAAAGTGAATTGATAATTTAAATTATCAAATCTGAAAAGTGATCGAGAGTGGAGTATCACCAGTTTTGCTCCAAAGCGATAGTTAAATCTTTAATTAGATTTGAACGTGAAATGGTAATTTATTTTACCGATAACACCGTGGTGTTAGATATGGAGTATCACCAGTTTTGCTCCATGGGATATATAGGTTGGGATTGGGAAATAAAACAAATAATTACTTCGGTGTGGTTCGCTAATCCCGACTAGTTTGAAATGATATCCAAAGGAAGATTAAAGAATAAATTTAGAAGAATTTATCTTTGATAAAATTAATGGGAACCTTTCCCTAAGAATGTGATTTTGTGAATAAAAGAATATTCTGAATTGGAAAGAGGCGTTTGTTATGTTTGTGTAACATTCGTTTGTTATATACGTGGGTTATTCAGAAAGGCCGGGTTTATACCCATTCTGAATAACCGATTCGACGAGATGTCGAAGATGAAGACGGTGGTTGAAGACCGGAAGTCTTCACATCGTTTGGGTGATTACTGATGATCTTGATTGGGCTGTACACCCAGGATGAGGGAATCAGTTGGTGATTGTCCAGACGTACTTGGAGATGGATGGATATGCGAGGAAAGTGCCTCCGGTTTCGTTCAGACCCAGAACGAACTTGTAAATGGATTGTGTGTCTGACATTGGATTTTATTCTGTGTTGATTGATCTCTATTAAATATACATCTGTTTGGCGGCGGAGAATTTATTCTCTTGCTTAACGCCCTTCTCTGAGACGTATGAGCTCAGAGGTTGTATATCGATGGACATCAGTCGCATGGAGTGAATTGCCAATGTGGCATGCGTAAGTGGCAATTGATCAGGGCTTCTGTTGAAAAGCAAAGTCTTGTGGTTGATGATCAAAGCACGGCCTGTGTGGCATTGCTTTGTGTATAACGTGAATTCGCGAGCCTCACACCTCGGTATGAGTCAAAAACGGGAGACGGACCGCTGGGAGAGCACGACGTTTCTTTCTAGCTAGGGTGGTGTCAGTGACCTACCAGCCCTGACATTTATATACTTTTCACCTGTGTGGTTGTTGGATACGAGGCGCCTCGGATATAGGTCTGTAAGGACCGGGAAACGTGTGTTCAGGAATTGCCAATCCTCAAAAGTAAGAGAGGACCGGCCCAGCCGATTCCAAGGATCATAGTGGGGTCCTGGGACATTTGCTAGAGTGTCTCGAACGCGGAGAGGAGCTTGCCCCTTGCCTCAACTCATGACGGAAATCTAATTTCCAGTACGTGTATTGCGGTTTTAATTGTAGAACTAGTATGGCGACATGATATATGGTACCCATGCCGTCTATGATTTATATTTATGATTGAAATTGTTTTGACACTATACACCTATTATAGTATCAAGTGATTTGTTTTAAACGTACCAAGCATGTTTGGCTATTATAAGGGAAAACCCTATCCTCCGGCTTGCGTTGCATTGTGTGATGGGACCTGGGTCTTATAATAGCTTCATTTTTCGAAAAAGCATTGCGTTGTTTATTCTATGCACGAGTATTCTTGGGAGGAAACCCGTTCCGTGTTATACGGCGTGGTCCCTTGAATTACTCTCTTTTAAAGTAAAGTTTTAAATAACTGTTTTAGTTCTCACACCAGTCACATGACAGACCTGGAGTTTATTGTTTTAATCTAAACTCTGGGTGCCCCTATTTTCCGCACGGGCAGCTAGTAGTTTTGGTTTTGCAGATTTATATTCACAGGGTCCTGATTAACAGCTGGAACGATGCTCGGAAAGCTCTGTATCCGTGTATCACTTTCAGTTGTGTTTTGTATATTTTTCCGCTGCTATGTAATTTATTGTAATCTCTGATATTTATCGAATGTAATTTATTCATTTATACTCTGTATATTCTTGTATCTGATGGAGTTGATGTAATAACAATGAAATGTTCTTCCGTGTGCGTTCTATTTTGTCCTGTTCTCAACGCTATCCGTGCTTTCCTTCACAGGGAAGTTCGGGTCGTGTCAGTTTGGTATCAGAGCTTTGGTTTACAGAGCTCGAGAACAAGACACATTAGAACCATACGAAAGAATTCATCAGATATTGGGTTAGTAATATCCAATTAGAATGACTCGTTAGAGATAGGATCAGTAGTATCCTAGAACGAGTGTGAAGAGTATATTTTCCAAATGATAACAATTTTGTTTTGAAAATCTAAATCTCTTTATACGTATTTGAATATTTATTTATTTCGAATATGGGAAATTGAGTATATATAGATTTCGCGTATACGCGTCATGAACGTATAGTCGAAGTTTTAATATACTGGATAGATATAGAATCACATTCTAGACACCCGGGGATAATTCTGGTGATGTGGCCACATCATCAGTATTTATATTCGTGTTTCGAAGGTGTGACTTCTATATATTTCCATTAGACTGGTGTGAGAACCAAAACTAATATAGATAGCTTTATTGTTGTGAATTGGCATCAAAACAAGATTTTCCGTATATATATATAAAATTTATGGATTTGAAACTCTAATCCACTAATTGATTGATGTTTGTGTTGTTTGTTCATTTGTTTGATAATTTTGAACTATTTAGCCTAATTGAACCGAATAATGAATTGTATTGAAAATTGGTCGCATTTGCTTGCATATATATACATATTCTTACATTGAACAGGTCATAGCAAGGAGGCTAGAGCAGAGAATAAAATTTGTTTGCCCGACAAATAGGTACATGTTTACTATATTTTATTGTTTTGTTTGGGTGATGATGATTTTGTGAGCCTATTGGCTAGCCGCTTGGCTTTTTCTTTTTCTTTTTGAGATCTGAAGGACCGGGGAAGCTATTTGAAATTCCCCGATGCTCCCATTGCAGGGGAGGTTATGGCGAAATTTTTCGAAAATTTAGGGTGTTAGCCAAATTTTTGAAGAATTGGAAATTCTCAGAAACTGAAAAGTTGGAGAATGGAAGCCAGATCGAACGTAGAGTTGATTAATCAAACCACTTTCGACTTTGTTCCTTTTCGGGGACGAAAAGTTTTAAGTGGGGGAGATTGTAATAACCCGAAAATCTGGGCCAGTTTAAAATTTTTATTTCGGCAATTTTAGTGAATTTTGAATATTTAAAATGAATTATTTTAAATAATATCGACGAGAAATTTATTTTGAATAGAATTAGAACGTATATATTATATACGTCGTCGTTAGAATATAAATATTTATATATAATTATAAATAGAATTGAAAATGGCACGGTAGTTCGATAATTCGATTTCAAACTTCAATTGAATGTACCGGGTGCAGAACAATCCGGATTTTAGTGAAACCAAAAACATTAGGATCTAATTGATGATATCTTTCCAACGAATCCGACAAATCAAAATTTCATAGCGGGAATCAAAAGATATGTCCAGTTGAAAATTCTGAATAGTCGCTATGGAATTCAGGCCCTTAAAAATGGACATTTTGCAAATGACATCGGATTTCGACGAAACCACTTTTGTTGGGTCCGTGATGTCGAATTATTGCTAGATTCCAAATTTCATAATTTTTCGAATCAATATGTGAGCGTGGCAAAGGAAAACGCGTTCGACCAGTTTTAGTTGATTTTAATCGACTGGAAATTGGCCATTTTTCCAACGGTCTCGGAATTCGACGAAATTAGTTTTGTTAGGACCGTATTGTCAATACGAAGCTAGAAAATATTTTTCTGGAATTTTTCTAGTTAGTATGTGACCCCAGTAATTTGAAATGTATGTTTAAAATTCAATATAGTGATTTAAATGTAAATTTAACGAAAACTGATTGTAACAGCCGAATCAGCTTACGATACATATCCCATTGTGTTCGGAATGGGGGTGAAACGCTATGGGCGACAGTCGGTGGGCCTCGTTTCGAAGTCGAATAAAAAGTCAACTCCTTAGGATAAAATAAATTAAAATTAAATTAAATATATAAAATCTTTTTCATATACCCCCCCCCCCCCCCGTTCATAATCGATTTACAGAAAAAAAAGGAAAAAAAAAGAAAACGCATCCAAATCGATCTCGCCCCCCCCCCCCCCCCCGCTATTCCACCGCCGCCGCACTCCGACCACCGCGCCACCAGAGCCCACCGCCGCCGCCTCCCCTTTACCACGCCTCCCTCTCCTTTCCTTCCTCCTCCCCTTCTAGAAAACCGCGATAGCCACCAAACCCTAACCCCGTCAGAGCTCGTAGAAGCCCACCCCCCTCTGTGCCGCCGCCGCCTCGAGAAGAACCCCCCCCCCCCCAGCGGCGCGACTCCCGAGACCCCCACCCATCGACTGAAGCCCCCTCCCTCTCTCGCAGTCGCGGATCGAAGCCCCCCCCCCCAAAACCTCTTGCGCGACCGACGCACCATAACCCCCCCCCCCCCCCCCGGCTGGTATGTTTTTATTTTTTATTTTACTTTCTTATTTTATTTTATTTTATTTTCATTCTCATCAAAAAAAAACAATTAGGATTTTTAACAATATAAAATTAGAAAAGATTTGATTTTTAAATAAGGAGAAAGACTGAATTTTTACTAATAAAAAGGTTAAGGATATAACTTTCATATACATAGTAGTAAAAATATGATTTTTATATTTTTAAAGAATTAAAAATATAGTCTTTACTATATAGAAATATTAAAAATATGATTTTTATATTTTTAAAGTATTAAAAATATAATCTTTATAGGATAGAGAATATCATCTTTGTATATGTAGCGAAATAAAAATCTGATTTTTATTTTATATACGTTGAGATAAAGTGGTAATTTTTATAATGATGAAATCTATATTTTTGAAAGGAGAAAACTTTATTTTTATAAAGGAGAAAACTTTATTTTTATAAAGGAGAAAACTTTATTTTTATAAAGGAGAAAACTGTATTTTTATAAAGGCGAAAACTTTATTTTTATAAAGGCGAAAACTTTATTTTTATAAAGGCGAAAGCTTCATATTAGAAAAGGCGAAATCTATATTTTTATAAGGGCGAAATCTATATTTTTGAAATGGAATTTTTATCTATATAGTAGCAATGTAGAAATAGAATTTTTATCCATAGAGCGTGATAGTAAAAATATGATTTTTATATATTGAATAGCATAATAAAAATTCGATTTTTAAATATAGAAAGCGATTGTAAAAGTATGATTTTTATTTCAAAGACAACAAAATATAAAAATGTGTGATTTTTATATATGTAGTGGCTACGGGCAAAGAAGGCAACGAAGATGCGATGACGATGAAGATTTCTATCAATGAAGTGCCGTGGAGCTAGGATAGCAATAGGTGAGAATTTCTCACCTTTCAATTTCTTTTCTAGTTATATATATATATACTAGGATGCAGACGGTGTTTAGTAGCACCCGACACAATCGTCCACAGACCATGGACTTGTTTGTTTGGCTGTTTGGTGATTGATTGCGATATTGGTTTGAATGTGGTTTGTGGTGTGGAATATCGAATCGATAAATTGGTTAGGATTAGACGTGCGCCGTTATAAGGCGAAGGAGTAAGGCTAGGTTAGACTCTTACTCCAAATTTTGTGGTTTGCATAACGAAAGTGATTTAATTGATATGGGTATGGCGGTGGCCATTATTAGACCGGGGACAAGGCTAGGCCTTATCCCGTTTCTAGTACCGTGCCGTTATGCCGCTGAAATTTTCTAAAATATGTTAGAAAAATAAAAATATCATTTTATTGAGTAAATGAACTGAATAGAAATTCATGTGTTAAAATAAAATGTTCTATCATTAAAACTATAATTTTTAACGTGAAAATGAATATTTATAAACAAATCGGCCGATTTGTTTATATACACTGATTTGACTGATATCGATTGGGTTGATAAATTTTACACGTCGCCCAACTACACAAATAAAATCTGTGTTTGATTGTTTGAAACCCCACACGGGTGTTGGGACGAAATTTGATGTTCACTCATCCTGATTGATTAAATATGTCGATCGGTCGATTGACAGACTGTTATAAGCGTCAGATATCTATATTTGATGCTTATACAGTGTAGTGCACTTTGGTTGATGGTTGATTGTTTATTAATGCTATTATATACATGTGTTGTATGGAATCCATATAATTAACGTTATATGGTGATTGATTGGGCCTCATTCCAATCGGGAAGATAATGAATATTAGAAAAGAAAATTCATGTGTTAAATATAAAAATAGTCATGTGTTGACGATGTTCATGTGTTGAAAATATTCGTGTGTTGAGTAAAATATTTTAAATAAAATAAATTACATCTTTATCACATTTAAGATTAGAACTACTTCTCAGTAGGAGTCTGATTAAAATCAAACGATAGATACCATAGTTTTATAAAATATTTTACATAACAACAATAGTGATGTGTTGACAGTACTCATGTGTTGAGATTATTCGTGTGTTGAAAGCAATATAGATTCATGTGTTGAATGGGATAAATATTCATTTGTTAGATAGAGTAAAGAAGTTTTGAAAATATAAAGCCGTGTTGATTAGAGATGCGTTATTTGGACGCGAACGATATTTATATCGATTTTATTCGTTGTATAATGAATATTGAAAAGTGATTTCAAAATTAAATATTTTGAAATGAAATTCAAATTGAATTAGATTATAATTCGAATTGAATAGGAAGCGAATTTGAATTCGAATAAAATAGAAATAAATTCAAATTGATTTAAGTTGAAATTGAAATTGAAAACGAACTGAAATTTAATGGAATTCGAATCGAAATTAAATTGAAATCAATTTAAATTGAAACGAATTTGAATTTGAATTGAATTGAAACGAATTTGAATTTGAATTGAATGGAAACGAATTTGAATTTGAATTGAATTGAAACGAATTTGAATTTGAATTGAATTGAAACGAATTTGAATTTGAATTGAATTGAAACGAATTTGGATTTGAAATTGTTTTGAAACGAATGTAGAACTATTTATAAAATTCGTTTTAAAAGGAAATCGACGAAATATATATAATATATATATATTATATATATAATGGCCTGAATAGAACGCGCCGCGCCGCGGTAGTTCGTGAATTTCGACCATTTATTTCAAACGGACATTGCGGGAGATCCGACCGTCGGATTCTCCTAAAACCGGAACCGTTGGGTTCGTATCGAAAAGAGCTTTCCATTGAATATTAGAAATTTGAAATCTAACGGTTGGATTTGGAATTATGTCCAAATCAAATTCAGAAAAGGTCGCTGTAAGTGCAGTTCATTGGCCGTTGATGGAAATCGACTGTACGGGCCTTGATAAAATTATTAAAATTATCTATAATTTGTGTAAAATTATAATATGTGAATTGGAAAGAATTGGGCTGGAAAATTCCACATTTGAAATGAAAAAAATAGATTTTTGTCGAAATGAACTAGTTTTGAACTAGAATTGAAATCAATTTATTTTTAAAATAAATAAATTGAATTTGAAAGTGATTTTAGAAAATAATCAATATTTCCAATACGTGAATTGGACTGGAGTTGAATCGAAATTATCTTCGGAATATTTCGATGTTGGATTTCGTGACCATAGAGATATTGTTATGGGAATTTGAAAGATATATTTTATATCGTTATTTCCAATACGATATTTGTTGGTTTGAGAATTTGATATTGAATATAAGCCGATATATTTTCTATTCAGAGCCTTGTATTTAATATCAAATGTGATTTGGGTTTGTCGTGAATCGTGTTTTAGAAGACACTGGTTCTTTAACCCAGTTAAAGACATAATATTGATTTTTGAGAAGATTAAAACTAAGTGGAGTTTTAATGAATCTTTAATTAGATTAAAAAGTGAATTGATAATTTAAATTATCAAATCTGAAAAGTGATCGAGAGTGGAGTATCACCAGTTTTGCTCCAAAGCGATAGTTAAATCTTTAATTAGATTTGAACGTGAAATGGTAATTAATTTTACCGATAACACCGTGGTGTTAGATATGGAGTATCACCAGTTTTGCTCCATGGGATATATAGGTTGGGATTGGGAAATAAAACAAATAATTACTTCGGTGTGGTTCGCTAATCCCGACTAGTTTGAAATGATATCCAAAGGAAGATTAAAGAATAAATTTAGAAGAATTTATCTTTGATAAAATTAATGGGAACCTTTCCCTAAGAATGTGATTTTGTGAATAAAAGAATATTCTGAATTGGAATGAGGCGTTTGTTGTGTTTGTGTAACATTCGTTTATTATATACGTGGGTTATTCAGAAAGGTCGGGTTTATACCCATTCTGAATAACCGATTCGACGAGATGTCGAAGATGAAGACGGTGGTTGAAGACCGGAAGTCTTCACATCGTTTGGGTGATTACTGATGATCTTGATTGGGCTGTACACCCAGGATGAGGGAATCAGTTGGTGATCGTCCAGACGTACTTGGAGATGGATGGATATGCGAGGAAAGTGCCTCCGGTTTCGTTCAGACCCAGAACGAACTTGTAAATGGATTGTGTGTCTGACATTGGATTTTATTCTGTGTTGATTGATCTCTATTAAATATACATCTGTTTGGTGGCGGAGAATTTATTCTCTTGCTTAACGCCCTTCTCTGAGACGTATGAGCTCAGAGGTTGTATATCGATGGACATCAGTCGCATGGAGTGAATTGCCAATGTGGCATGCGTAAGTGGCAATTGATCAGGGCTTCTGTTGAAAAGCAAAGCCTTGTGGTTGATGATCAAAGCACGGCCTGTGTGGCATAGCTTTGTGTATAACATGAATTCGCGAGCCTCACACCTCGGTATGAGTCAAAAACGGGAGACGGACCGCTGGGAGAGCACGACGTTTCTTTCTAGCTAGGGTGGTGTCAGTGACCTACCAGCCCTGACATTTATATACTTTTCACCTGTGTGGTTGTTGGATACGAGGCACCTCGGATATAGGTCTGTAAGGACCGGGAAACGTGTGTTCAGGAATTGCCAATCCTCAAAAGTAAGAGAGGACCGGCCCAGCTGATTCCAAGGATCATAGTGGGGTCCTGGGACATTTGCTAGAGTGTCTCGAACGCGGAGAGGAGCTTGCCCCTTGCCTCGACTCATGACGGAAATCCAATTTCCAATACGTGTATTGCGGTTTTAATTGTAGAACTAGTATGGCGACATGATATATGGTACCCATGCCGTCTATGATTTATATTTATGATTGAAATTGTTTTGACACTATACACCTATTATAGTATCAAGTGATTTGTTTTAAACGTACCAAGCATGTTTGGCTATTATAAGGGAAAACCCAATCCTCCGGCTTGCGTTGCATTGTGTGATGGGACCTGGGTCTTATAATAGCTTCATTTTTCGAAAAAGCATTGCGTTGTTTATTCTATGCACGAGTATTCTTGGGAGGAAACCCGTTCCGTGTTATACGGCGTGGTCCCTTGAATTACTCTCTTTTAAAGTAAAGTTTTAAATAACTGTTTTAGTTCTCACACCAGTCACATGACTGACCTGGAGTTTATTGTTTTAACCTAAACTCTGGGTGCCCCTATTTTCCGCACGGGCAGCTAGTAGTTTTTGTTTTGCAGATTTATATTCACAGGGTCCTGATTAACAGTTGGAACGATGCTCGGAAAGCTCTGTATCCGTGTATCACTTTCAGTTGTGTTTTGTATATTTTTCCGCTGCTATGTAATTTATTGTAATCTCTGATATTTATCGAATGTAATTTATTCATTTATACTCTGTATATTCTTGTATCTGATGGAATTGATGTAATAACAATGAAATGTTCTTCCGTGTGCGTTCTATTTTGTCCTGTTCTCAACGCTATCCGTGCTTTCCTTCACGGGGAAGTTCGGGTCGTGTCAGTTTGGTATCAGAGCTTTGGTTTACAGAGCTCGAGAACAAGACACATTAGAACCATACGAAAGAATTCATCAGATATTGGGTTAGTAATATCCAATTAGAATGACTCGTTAGAGATAGGATCAGTAGTATCCTAGAACGAGTGTGAAGAGTATATTTTCCAAATGATAACAATTTTGTTTTGAAAATCTAAATCTCTTTATACGTATTTGAATATTTATTTATTTCGAATATGGGCAATTAAGTATATATAGATTTCGCGTATACGCGTCATGAACGTATTGTCGAAGTTTTAATATACTGGATAGATATAGAATCACATTCTAGACACCCGGGGATAATTCTGGTGATGTGGTCACATCATGAGTATTTATATTCGTGTTTCGAAGGTGTGACTTCTATATATTTCCATTAGACTGGTGTGAGAACCAAAACTAATATAGATAGCTTTATTGTTGTGAATTGGCATCAAAACAAGATTTTCCGTATATATATATAAAATTTATGGATTTGAAACTCTAATCCACTAATTGATTGATGTTTGTGTTGTTTGTTCATTTGTTTGATAATTTTGAACTATTTAGCCTAATTGAACCGAATAATGAATTGTATTGAAAATTGGTCGCATTTGCTTGCATATATATACATATTCTTACATTGAACAGGTCATAGCAAGGAGGCTAGAGCAGAGAATAAAATTTTTTTGCCCGACAAATAGGTACATGTTTACTATATTTTATTGTTTTGTTTGGGTGATGATGATTTTGTGAGCCTATTGGCTAGCCGCTTGGCTTTTTCTTTTTCTTTTTGAGATCTGAAGGACCGGGGAAGCTATTTGAAATTCCCCGATGCTCCCATTGCAGGGGAGGTTATGGCGAAATTTTTCGAAAATTTAGGGTGTTAGCCAAATTTTTGAAGAATTGGAAATTCTCAGAAACTGAAAAGTTGGAGAATGGAAGCCAGATCGAACGTAGAGTTGATTAATCAAACCACTTTCGACTTTGTTCCTTTTCGGGGACGAAAAGTTTTAAGTGGGGGAGATTGTAATAACCCGAAAATCTGGGCCAGTTTAAAATTTTTATTTCGGCAATTTTAGTGAATTTTGAATATTTAAAATGAATTATTTTAAATAATATCGACGAGAAATTTATTTTGAATAGAATTAGAACGTATATATTATATACGTCGTCGTTAGAATATAAATATTTATATATAATTATAAATAGAATTGAAAATGGCGCGGTAGTTCGATAATTCGATTTCAAACTTCAATTGAATGTACCGGGTGCAGAACAATCCGGATTTTAGTGAAACCAAAAACATTAGGATCTAATTGATGATATCTTTCCAACGAATCCGAAAAATCAAAATTTCATAGCGGGAATCAAAAGATATGTCCAGTTGAAAATTCTGAATAGTCGCTATGGAATTCAGGCCCTTAAAAATGGACATTTTGCAAATGACATCGGATTTCGACGAAACCACTTTTGTTGGGTCCGTGATGTCGAATTATTGCTAGATTCCAAATTTCATAATTTTTCGAATCAATATGTGAGCGTGGCAAAGGAAAACGCGTTCGACCAGTTTTAGTTGATTTTAATCGACTGGAAATTGGCCATTTTTCCAACGGTCTCGGAATTCGACGAAATTAGTTTTGTTAGGACCGTATTGTCAATACGAAGCTAGAAAATATTTTTCTGGAATTTTTCTAGTTAGTATGTGACCCCAGTAATTTGAAATGTATGTTTAAAATTCAATATAGTGATTTAAATGTAAATTTAACGAAAACTGATTGTAACAGCCGAATCAGCTTACGATACATATCCCATTGTGTTCGGAATGGGGGTGAAACGCTATGGGCGACAGTCGGTGGGCCTCGTTTCGAAGTCGAATAAAAAGTCAACTCCTTGGGATAAAATAAATTAAAATTAAATTAAATATATAAAATCTTTTTCATATACCCCCCCCCCGTTCATAATCGATTTACAGAAAAAAAAAAACGCATCCAAATCGATCTCCCCCCCCCCCGCTATTCCACCGCCGCCGCAATCCGACCACCGCGCCACCAGAGCCCACCGCCGCCGCCTCCCCTTTACCACGCCTCCCTCTCCTTTCCTTCCTCCTCCCCTTCTAGAAAACCGCGATAGCCACCAAACCCTAACCCCGTCAGAGCTCGTAGAAGCCCACCCCCCTCTGTGCCGCCGCCGCCTCGAGAAGAACCCCCCCCCCACCCAGCGGCGCGACTCCCGAGACCCCCACCCATCGACTGAAACCCCCTCCCTCTCTCGCAGTCGCGGATCGAAGCCCCCCCCCCAAAACCTCTTGCGCGACCGACGCACCATAACCCCCCCCCCCCCCCCCGCTGGTATGTTTTTATTTTTTATTTTACTTTCTTATTTTATTTTATTTTATTTTATTTTATTTTCATTTTCATCAAAAAAAACAATTAGGATTTTTAACAATATAAAATTAGAAAAGATTTGATTTTTAAATAAGGAGAAAGACTGAATTTTTACTAATAAAAAGGTTAAGGATATAACTTTCATATACATAGTAGTAAAAATATGATTTTTATATTTTTAAAGAATTAAAAATATAGTCTTTACTATATAGAAATATTAAAAATATGATTTTTATATTTTTAAAGTATTAAAAATATAATCTTTATAGGATAGAGAATATCATCTTTGTATATGTAGCGAAATAAAAATCTGATTTTTATTTTATATACGTTGAGATAAAGTGGTAATTTTTAAAATGATGAAATCTATATTTTTGAAAGGAGAAAACTTTATTTTTATAAAGGAGAAAACTTTATTTTTATAAAGGAGAAAACTTTATTTTTATAAAGGCGAAAACTTTATTTTTATAAAGGCGAAAGCTTCATATTAGAAAAGGCGAAATCTATATTTTTATAAGGGCGAAATCTATATTTTTGAAATGGAATTTTTATCTATATAGTTGCAATGTAGAAATAGAATTTTTATCCATAGAGCGTGATAGTAAAAATATGATTTTTATATATTGAATAGCATAATAAAAATTCGATTTTTAAATATAGAAAGCGATTGTAAAAGTATGATTTTTATTTCAAAGACAACAAAATATAAAAATGTGTGATTTTTATATATGTAGTGGCTACGGGCAAAGAAGGCAACGAAGATGCGATGACGATGAAGATTTCTATCAATGAAGTGCCGTGGAGCTAGGATAGCAATAGGTGAGAATTTCTCACCTTTCAATTTCTTTTCTAGTTATATATATATACTAGGATGCAGACGGTGTTTAGTAGCACCCGACACAATCGTCCACAGACCATGGACTTGTTTGTTTGGCTGTTTGGTGATTGATTGCGATATTGGTTTGAATGTGGTTTGTGGTGTGGAAAATCGAATCGATAAATTGGTTAGGATTAGACGTGCGCCGTTATAAGGCGAAGGAGTAAGGCTAGGTTAGACTCTTACTCCAAATTTTGTGGTTTGCATAACGAAAGTGATTTGATTGATATGGGTATGGCGGTGGCCATTATTAGACCGGGGACAAGGCTAGGCCTTATCCCGTTATGCCGCCGAAATTTTCTAAAATATGTTAGAAAAATAAAAATATCATTTTATTGAGTAAATGAACTGAATAGAAATTCATGTGTTAAAATAAAATGTTCTATCGTTAAAAATATAATTTTTAACGTGAAAATGAATATTTATAAACAAATCGGCCGATTTGTTTATATACACTGATTTGACTGATATCGATTGGGTTGATAAATTTTACACGTCGCCCAACTACACAAATAAAATCTGTGTTTGATTGTTTGAAACCCCACACGGGTGTTGGGATGAAATTTGATGTTCACTCATCCTGATTGATTAAATATGTCGATCGGTCGATTGACAGACTGTTATAAGTGTCAGATATCTATATTTGATGCTTATACAGTGTAGTGCACTTTGGTTGATGGTTGATTGTTTATTAATGCTATTATATACATGTGTTGTATGGAATCCATATAATTAACGTTATATGGTGATTGATTGGGCCTCATTCCAATCGGGAAGATAATGAATATTAGAAAAGAAAATTCATGTGTTAAATATAAAAATAGTCATGTGTTGACGATGTTCATGTGTTGAAAATATTCGTGTGTTGAGTAAAATATTTTAAATAAAATAAATTACATCTTTATCACATTTAAGATTAGAACTACTTCTCAGTAGGAGTCTGATTAAAATCAAACGATAGATACCATAGTTTTATAAAATATTTTACACAACAACAATAGTGATGTGTTGACAGTACTCATGTGTTGAGATTATTCGTGTGTTGAAAGCAATATAGATTCATGTGTTGAATGGGATAAATATTCATTTGTTGGATAGAGTAAAGAAGTTTTGAAAATATAAAGCCGTGTTGATTAGAGATGCGTTATTTGGACGCGAACGATATTTATATCGATTTTATTCGTTGTATAATGAATATTGAAAAGTGATTTCAAAATTAAATATTTTGAAATGAAATTCAAATTGAATTAGATTATAATTCGAATTGAATAGGAAGCGAATTTGAATTCGAATAAAATAGAAATAAATTCAAATTGATTTAAGTTGAAATTGAAATTGAAAACGAAATGAAATTTAATGGAATTCGAATCGAAATTAAATTGAAATCAATTTAAATTGAAACGAATTTGAATTTGAATTGAATTGAAACGAATTTGAATTTGAATTGAAACGAATTTGAATTTGAATTGAATTGAAACGAATTTGAATTTGAATTGAATTGAAACGAATTTGAATTTGAATTGAATTGAAACGAATTTGGATTTGAAATTGTTTTGAAACGAATGTAGAACTATTTATAAAATTCGTTTTAAAAGGAAATCGACGAAATATATATAATATATATATATTATATATATAATGGCCTGAATAGAACGCGCCGCGCCGCGGTAGTTCGTGAATTTCGACCATTTATTTCAAACGGACATTGCGGGAGATCCGACCGTCGGATTCTCCTAAAACCGGAACCGTTGGGTTCGTATCGAAAAGAGCTTTCCATTGAATATTAGAAATTTGAAATCTAACGGTTGGATTTGGAATTATGTCCAAATCAAATTCAGAAAAGGTCGCTCTAATTGCAGTTCGTTGGCCGTTGATGGAAATCGACTGTACGGGCCTTGATAAAATTATTAAAAATATCTATAATTTGTGTAAAATTATAATATGTGAATTGGAAAGAATTGGGCTGGAAAATTCCACATTTGAAATGAAAAAAATAGATTTTTGTCGAAATGAACTAGTTTTGAACTAGAATTGAAATCAATTTATTTTTAAAATAAATAAATTGAATTTGAAAGTGATTTTAGAAAATAATCAATATTTCCAATACGTGAATTGGACTGGAGTTGAATCGAAATTATCTTCGGAATATTTCGATGTTGGATTTCGTGACCATACAGATATTGTTATGGGAATTTGAAAGATATATTTTATATCGTTATTTCCAATACGATATTTGTTGGTTTGAGAATTTGATATTGAATATAAGCCGATATATTTTCTATTCAGAGCCTTGTATTTAATATCAAATGTGATTTGGGTTTGTCGTGAATCGTGTTTTAGAAGACACTGGTTCTTTAACCCAGTTAAAGACATAATATTGATTTTTGAGAAGATTAAAACTAAGTGGAGTTTTAATGAATCTTTGATTAGATTAAAAAGTGAATTTATAATTTAAATTATCAAATCTGAAAAGTGATCGAGAGTGGAGTATCACCAGTTTTGCTCCAAAGCGATAGTTAAATCTTTAATTAGATTTGAACGTGAAATGGTAATTAATTTTACTGATAACACCGTGGTGTTAGATATGGAGTATCACCAGTTTTGCTCCATGGGATATATAGGTTGGGATTGGGAAATAAAACAAATAATTACTTCGGTGTGGTTCGCTAATCCCGACTAGTTTGAAATGATATCCAAAGGAAGATTAAAGAATAAATTTAGAAGAAATTATCTTTGATAAAATTAATGGGAACCTTTCCCTAAGAATGTGATTTTGTGAATAAAAGAATATTCTGAATTGGAATGAGGCGTTTGTTGTGTTTGTGTAACATTCGTTTATTATATACGTGGGTTATTCAGAAAGGCCGGGTTTATACCCATTCTGAATAACCGATTCGACGAGATGTCGAAGATGAAGACGGTGGTTGAAGACCGGAAGTCTTCACATCGTTTGGGTGATTACTGATGATCTTGATTGGGCTGTACACCCAGGATGAGGGAATCAGTTGGTGATCGTCCAGACGTACTTGGAGATGGATGGATATGCGAGGAAAGTGCCTCCGGTTTCATTCAGACCCAGAACGAACTTGTAAATGGATTGTGTGTCTGACATTGGATTTTATTCTGTGTTGATTGATCTCTATTAAATATACATCTGTTTGGCGGCGGAGAATTTATTCTCTTGCTTAACGCCCTTCTCTGAGACGTACGAGCTCAGAGGTTGTATATCGATGGACATCAGTCGCATGGAGTGAATTGCCAATGTGGCATGCGTAAGTGGCAATTGATCAGGGCTTGTGTTGAAAAGCAAAATCTTGTGGTTGATGATCAAAGCACGGCCTGTGTGGCATAGCTTTGTGTATAACGTGAATTCGCGAGCCTCACACCTCGGTATGAGTCAAAAACGGGAGACGGACCGCTGGGAGAGCACGACGTTTCTTTCTAGCTAGGGTGGTGTCAGTGACCTACCAGCCCTGACATTTATATACTTTTCACCTGTGTGGTTGTTGGATACGAGGCGCCTCGGATATAGGTCTGTAAGGACCGGGAAACGTGTGTTCAGGAATTGCCAATCCTCAAAAGTAAGAGAGGACCGGCCCAGCCGATTCCAAGGATCATAGTGGGGTCCTGGGACATTTGCTAGAGTGTCTCGAACGCGGAGAGGAGCTTGCCCCTTGCCTCGACTCATGACGGAAATCCAATTTCCAATACGTGTATTGCGGTTTTAATTGTAGAACTAGTATGGCGACATGATATATGGTACCCATGCCGTCTATGATTTATATTTATGATTGAAATTGTTTTGACACTATACACCTATTATAGTATCAAGTGATTTGTTTTAAACGTACCAAGCATGTTTGGCTATTATAAAGGAAAACCCTATCCTCCGGCTTGCGTTGCATTGTGTGATGGGACCTGGGTCTTATAATAGCTTCATTTTTCGAAAAAGCATTGCGTTGTTTATTCTATGCACGAGTATTCTTGGGAGGAAACCCGTTCCGTGTTATACGGCGTGGTCCCTTGAATTACTCTCTTTTAAAGTAAAGTTTTAAATAACTGTTTTAGTTCTCACACCAGTCACATGACTGACCTGGAGTTTATTGTTTTAACCTAAACTCTGGGTGCCCCTATTTTCCGCACGGGCAGCTTGTAGTTTTGGTTTTGCAGATTTATATTCACAGGGTCCTGATTAACAGCTGGAACGATGCTCGGAAAGCTCTGTATCCGTGTATCACTTTCAGTTGTGTTTTGTATATTTTTCCGCTGCTATGTAATTTATTGTAATCTCTGATATTTATCGAATGTAATTTATTCATTTATACTCTGTATATTCTTGTATCTGATGGAATTGATGTAATAACAATGAAATGTTCTTCCGTGTGCGTTCTATTTTTTCCTGTTCTCAACGCTATCCGTGCTTTCCTTCACGGGGAAGTTCGGGTCGTGTCAATTTGCTTATGGAGTATTGCTATATTTAGTGAATTGTTCTTTTTAGTTGCAAAAGATGTTTATTTTTTTAAAAACCCAAATGTCAATCGCAACGGTGCATAACAGTTGTAGTAGATTTTATTACAACGGTGCATAACTGTTGTAATAAAGTTTATTACAACGGTGGAAAAAAGTTGTAAAATATACATATTACAACAGTGTTGCAACAGTGCAAAAAAGTTGTAAAAGATAATAGTCTATTAGAACTTCTTAATACACGACGGTTTGCCCACCGTTGTAAAATGTATATTACAACGGTGTTCCACTGTTGTAATAGGGACATTTTGTTGTAGTGATGTTTAATTAGATTTGAACGTGAAATGGTGATTGATATTTACCGATAACACCGTGGTGTTAGATATGGAGTATTACCAGTTTTGCTCCATGGGATGAATAGGTTGGGATTGGGAAATAAAATAAATAATTACTTCGGTGTGGTTCGCTAATCCCGACTAGTTTGGAAAACCTTAACATGGTTTGAAATGATATCCAAAGGAAGATTAAAGAATAAGTTGAGAAGAATTTATCTTTGATAAAATTAATGGGAACCTTTCCCTAAGAATGTGAAATTTTGAATAAAAGAATATTATGAATTGGAATGAGGCGTAGGTTGTGTTTGTGTAACACTTGTTCATTTTATATGCGGGTTATTCAGAAAGGCCAGGTTTATACCCATTCTGAATAACCGATTCGACGATAGGTCAAAGGTGAAGATGGTGGTTGAAGACTGGGGGTCTTCATGTCGTTTGGTTGATTCCTGACAATCTTGATTGGGCTGTACACCCAAGATGAGGTAATATGTTGGAGATCATCCAGATGTACTTGGAGATCGATGGATATGCGAGGAAAGTGCCCCCGGTTTCGTTCAGACCCAGAACGAACTTGTAAATGGACTGTGTGTCTGACATTGGATTTTATTCTATGTTGATTGATCTCTATTAAATATACATCTGTTTGGCGGCGGAGAATTCATTCTCTTGCTTAACGCCCTTCTCTGAGACGTATGAGCTTAGAGGTTGTATATCGATGGACATCAGTCGCATGGAGTGAATTGCCTATGTGGCATGCCTAAGTGGTAGATGATCAAGGCTTCTGTTGAAAAGCAATGTCTTGTGGATGATGATCAAAGCATGGCCTTTGTGGCATAGCTTTGTGTATAGCGTTAATTCGCGAGCCTCACACCTCGGTATGAATCAAAAACGGGATAAGGACCCAAGGAGTGCACGACATTTCTTTCTAGCTATGGGTGATGTCAGTGACCTACCAGCCCTGACATTTATATACATTTTACCTGTGTGGTTGTTGGAATGCGAGGCACCTCGAATATATGGTCGATAACTGGCACTATGTGAGCCGACGTACAGACCATTATATAGGTCCTATAGGACCGGGAAACGTACGTTCAGGAATTGCCAATCCTCAAAAGTAAGAGAGGACCGGCCTTGGAGGATCCAAGGATCGTTGTGTGTGGTCCTGATACATTTGCTAGAGTGTCTCGAATGGAGAGGAGCTTGCCCCTTGCCTCGACTCATGACGGAAATCCAATTTCCAATACGACCCTTGCGGTTTTATTTATAGAGCCTAGTATAGCGACATAGTGGTATGGGGCACTTATGCCGTCTATGATTGATACTTATGATTGAAATTGTTTTCTTCACTTATAGTAATAATAAAAGATGAAATTTAGCGTATCAAGCATTCTTTGGCTATTATAAGGTAAAAATCCTATCCTCCGGCTTGCGTTGCATTGTGTGATGGGACCTAAGTCTTATAATAGCTTCATTTTTTCTTTACTTAGCATTGCGCTGTTTGTTTTATGCACTGTTATTCTTAGGAGGAAACCCGTTCCGTGTTATACAGCGTGGTCCCTTGATTCACCTAACTTTAAAAATAAAGATTAATAACTGTTTTAGTTCTCACACCAGTCACATGACTGACCGGGTGTTTATTGTTTTAACCTAAACTCTGGGTGCCCCTATTTTCCACACGGGTAGCTAGTAGTTTTGGTTTTGCAGATTTATATTCACAGGATCCTAGTTTACAGCTGGAACGATACTCGGAAAGCTCTGTATCCGTGTATTACTTTCAGTTATGTTTTGTATTATTTTTCGCTGCTATGTAATTTATTGTAATATCTGATATTTATCGAATGTGCAATATTTATTCGTACTCTGTATATTCTTGTATTCTGATGGAATTGTTGCAATAAACAATGAAATGTTCTTCTGATTTGCGTTCTTATTGGTCTTGTCCTCAAAGCAATTCGTTCTTTCCTTAACATGGAAGTTCGGGTCGTTATATAGGTAAAATAATGTAATAGTTTGTTTACAGTTGAGACGATGCGCTACTTCAGTAATGGCTACCGTACAAGATGAAAATTGCATAGACATATTTATATTCACAGAATAACATAAATCACAAATTAAAAAGGGGCAAAATTATTATTAAAATGGGAAAGAATGAGATATCGTATCACTTTTATCATAGCTAGGATATATATATATATATATATATATATATATATATATATATATATATATATATATATAATCCACGTAAGATACACAAACCTGCAACGACCCGGAATTTTCGGCCGAATTTAAAAATTTTATTTTAATTATTATAATGGGTTTTTAATATTTAAAATAATTTATTTTATATAATAACGACTACATATTTATTTTAAATGAAGTTAAAACGAATAAATTTTATTTAAATTATAAAAGGAGTTAGAAATAGCGTGGTAGTTTGAAAATTTGAATTTTAACTTTGATTGAATGTACAGGATACAAAATGAATCGGATTTTAGCGAAACCAAAAATATTAGAATCTATTTAAAAATATCTTTCTAACGAATCCGGAAAATTGAAATTTCATAGCGGGAATCAAAAGTTATGTCCAAATCCAGATATCAGAAAAATACGGGAAAGTTTTTATATATAATATATATGGCCCAAACAGCTACTTTCTGCATATGATTGAATTTGGACTCGAAACCACTCCCATTGAGTTCAAAATGACATTTCTGAATCCGAAAAGTATAAACATCGATATATTCCACGATTCGGAAATTATTCATTTAAATATGTATTTTTAATATTAAATATATACGTCTTAAAAATGGGAATTTTGCAAACGACCTCCGAATTCGACAAAAACCACTTTCTATGGATGTGGAATATTAAATTATTGCTAGATTCCAAAATTCGTAATTTTTGGAGCTAGTAAGTGGTCGTTATTATTTTTTAAGTGAAAAACAGTCAATTTTCAATCTTTAAAATTTCACTATTTATTCATACGGACTCGGAATTCAACGAAACCAGTTTCTTTGGGTTCGTAATGTCAAATAATATTTGTGTTCCAATTTCCATCAAAATTGGAATCGTATGTGTTCGCAAGAATTTTAAAACCGTTAAATGGATTGAAAATTGAATAACTTTAATTGCAAAAGGGCTATAATTATAAAGCTAAACAAGGATTAAAACATAATTACCCAGCCCATATATAATATCTCCAACAGCTCCTAAACCTAAGAGAAAACACTAGCCACCTTCTTCTTCACTTTCATGTCCTCCACTCTAAATTCTTTTTTGCAAATAAGACCCTGATTCTTCAAAAATTTATATCTCTCAAACGAAACAAAATCAGACCAAACCCTTTCTGGGTTTTGTGCAGCTCTATCGTCTCTACCTCCCATGAAAAATACATGGCCTAATGTCGCACGGATTCACCGGGATCTGAGTTCAACGGCAGAAAACTGTTGTTGGAAATTTGGGTTTTCTGGCTAATCTGTGGAGAATTAGGCGATGGCCCAGTTGGGGAAGTTATAGAGGGGAGATAGATGCACAACTTTGTTGAAGGAAGTTTGGTCTAAAAGTGTACGGTTTGGCGAGAAAATGACGAAAACAGCAAAACAACAATTTCAAAACTGAAAACAAAGACGATTTTTTTCCCATCGATCCATGCATTTTTAGGCCAAGTGACCTGAACAAAAGTTGTTCGGGAGGTCGAGATCTAGCTATTGACAAAAATTGGTGGAATTTGGTGCAGCGAGGTGGCCGCAGTACTAAGATGAATGGAAACTGCACTTTTCCGTTCATCTACAGATCGTGGGCCCCACGTGGCAAATTGGAGGGGTGACCACCCGGCGTGGAAAGAGGGGGAGAAGCCGGAGAGAATGGCGCTGGTTTCGTGCAATTCCGACTTATGGTTTGGCCGTGGCGAGCATTTTAAGTTGAGGGTGTCATTTGGAGAAGAAGGTGAATAGTGATTTTATTATATAAATAATATTCCAGTTTCGTATATTGATATCATTCTGCCACGAACTCAGAATCAAGCAAAACTGGATCTGCCACGATAGTGGCGATGAGACCTTCGAGTGGACACCAATTTCGTCCAATTTGGAGGAAGTTGAAATTTTGGAAATTTTGTACAAATTCAAATATTATTTAAATCGATTTGTTAACTTCGCAAGTGCATAACTCTTTGTCACGTTGTTGAAATTGCATGGAACAGAATCCGCTGAGTTCGTTATGTCGAGAGCTTCGAGCAAGCAGTAATTTTGTCCAATTCTGAGCAAGTTGAAAATTTCGGTAATTTCCATATTTTAAATTAATTATTAAATTGTTACAAACTTCAAAAATTCATATCTTTTGATACGAACTCGAAATTGCACAAAACAGGATTTTCCATGATCGTTGAGTCATAAGCTCCGCGTAGACTCCAAATTTGTCAATTTTGGAGCATGTTAGATTTTGGGCCAAAATTGGGTCCCAACCGTCAATTAAAGCCCGACAAAGGTGAGAACTTTTATCTCACTCAAGCTTTTGAACAGTTAATTATTTTTATTATTAAATATTAATTAATTATCTGTGTTGGAATTATTGTTTGTTGGATAAATATTGATTTGGATGACTGTTGTGAATTGTTTGAAATTTGAAATATGTAACATGTTGTTATGACATTTATGATATTTAAAACATGTTTACACTACCATTTACAAGTTGCCTGGCTTGTTTAAGTTTATTGGACGATAAGTTTTCACACATCGTCCAAAAGCACAATTAATAATATATTATTTGAATTTGTGTTGGTTGAAACCCCACACGGGTCTTGGGTTGATATTCTGACTACACATCGCCCTCGTGATTAGTTTAAAATGCACTTTGGCTGTTATTGAATGTTTTATCTTTATTATAGAATTAATGCGATCTTTGAAATCGATATAATTAAAATTATATGGTAATGGATTAGGTCTCATTCCAATTTTGAATTAAAGGAATATTTTAATTTAATATTCAGATAATGGAATTAATTGACGTATGAATTAGAAAGATTATATCTTTATTGTTTAAAAGTTACAATAAAAAGGATTTAATTAAAAAGATTACATCTTTACGGTCAGTATGTTAAGATAAGAAGGTATGATTTCAAAAATTTGAACATTTTGAAAAGATTATTATTATAATATAATAATAATATAGAAATGAAACACCCCACCTCCATTAAGGTCACTCACAAAAGGGAATGCCTTAACTTCGGTGGAGCAATTTTAGTACAAGAGGCAGAAAAATTACAAGACAGACAAATAAAGCAGCGGAAGATAAATAACCTTTTTTGATTAAATCAGCTTGTACGAAGATTGTTTTACAACACCAATACTTATTACAAGAAAGCATCTGTCTTGTTTAATATATAAGAAGCACAAACTGCCAATGATATTCCCCAAATAAAAAATGAGCCGGCCATAGCAGTAGAAAATGGAGTTCAAAGCAATGCGCCAAAGAATCTTCAGGCTCGAAGAGAGTAACGACCCCGAAATGAGCTGAGCTTTTCCCTTCCTGACTACCTTGGGGGGAGGGGATGGAAGAAAAGAGGCGAAAGCAAACTTGGTCAGACATAAAGTCTGGTAAGTCCAGTGATTCTTAGTATTTAAACGAGGAAAAGGGGTCATGACATGAATGAACTAAATATAAGACTAAACAATAGTAACAAGATAACATGGAATAAGAATGAGATATGGCAAGGTAAACTGAATGTACCAATAAACTAAATGCCATTCTACTCCTTCTCTGCTTCGCAACTACCCTGTTTATACTGATTTATATATCTCTGCACTACCTAACTGGTGTCCAAACTAGTAATCTATGATCATATGATAACGTGATCCCAATCCCTGTATTTGCGGTTGCCTTCATGTGTACATCTATTATGGGGATTCTGTTTATTACCTAGATCTAAACTAGGGTTTACTATCAAGTGCTTAGTAGATTCAACCAGGGTTTACGCTACCCAGGGCCACTAGGGTTTATGCTACCTATTGAACGCTTCTCGGATTCAGGGTTTACTCGACCTAGGTCCAACTAGGGATTATGCTACATACTTGTATTAATTTTCCATGTGTCTGTGGAAGTCGGCCCTCTCTTGCGTGTAGACCCTATGTGCTGGCCCCCACCATAAGGTGTATCAAGCCTTATGATAGCGACCCGACACGATTCAAGATGCACAGTGTATAACTACTAGTACCCAGTGCCTGCTTTTTCCACTTCGGAGAATGTGCATGCCCGTAAACCGTCGGAACCTACACTGAAATACCCTCTGCCGCTATTTTTGACCGCTTATAATCAGCCCAGTAATCGTGCCCCACCTAGCCTAGTTTCAGGGTACCATGATACATCTATGTGGGTTACTGCTGAAATGGGTCCCCGTTACTAGGGTTTCCTGCTGTAAGTTTGTGGGCCTATATATACAAATATTACCCATCTATACGAGATGTACATAACTCTCCCACCGATTCTAGCTTGTTTTCTTAACAGTTAAGTTTGTGGGCCTATATGTACTAATATTACCCACCTACAGGAGATGTACTTAACCCTCCCATCGATCCAAGCATGTTTATATAATGGTTAAGTTTTATGGGCCTATATTTACTAATATTACCCACCAACCCGACGTGCACTTAACCTTCCCACATATTCAAGCATGTTTATTTAATGGTTAAGTTTTTGTGGGCCTATATTTACTAATATTGCCCACCTACACGACGTGTACTTAACCTCCTACTCGTCAAGTCATGTTGGTTAAGTGGTTCTTATTAACTTAACCTTTCTCGCTTATCTTGTTGGATTGATTAAGTGTGATTTATTAACTTAACCCTACTCAGTCATCAGGTTATGTTGGTTAAGTATTCCCCATTTAACTTAACCCCATTAGCTCATCAAGTTATACTGGTCAAGTGTCATTAATCAATTCAAGTTAACATAACCCATCCACCCGTCACGTCATGTTGGTTAGGTATTTCCTTCCGGTGTTGACTTGACCCTACCTCAATTCATGTTATATTGGTTAAGTGTTGCTCTCTTGGGTTAACCTAACCCTTCCCATACATCATGTTATATAATTGGTTAAGTGTTTTCCTCTTGTATTACTTAACCCCACCACGTGTCATTATATATTTTGGTTAAGTGTTACTTTAGTTAGCTTAACCCTATCATCTGCTTAATTAACATGTTACAATGGTTAAGTATTCTAAATTTACTTAACCTCACCCACTTGTCTAATTAACATGTTGTAACGGTTAAGTGTTCTAATTATTCTTAACATCACCCACTTGCCTAGTTAACATGTTATTACAGTTAAGTGTTCTAAATTTACTTAACCTCACCATCTAGTCTGTTGAATTGGCTAAGTGTTTACTCGATTACTTAACCCCACCCTTCTTGTCTTTGTTAACATGTTATTACGGTTAAGTGTTTCCCTAATTACTTAACCTCACCATTTCTAGCTTGATTTATTCATGAGCCTTAATTAATTAATTAATTAAAGCACCAACCACTCACATTAGATCGATATTGTTGTGGTTACAAGATGTGTCGGTCGGTTCCGAGCAGGTTTACACCACAACTCAGTCTAACCTCAGGTCTTTCTGGGATGGATGGACTAACCACCCACATTTGACAGGTAGTGTTGTGGTCACTGGATGTGCCAGTCGGTTCCGGGCAGTTTTACACCACAACTTAGTCTAACCTCGGGTTAGGCATATTCGTCTTTTACTAAAGTTACTATTTACTATTTATGTAAATTTTCCGTAAATCAATTTAGCCTAAATCATATTCATCTGTCATGCAAATTAACATATTCATATTCTATGCCCAAAACTTGATTTACCAATCAATTTACCCAACTTGCAGTTTATACCAATTTAGATTTAATATTCCCCTTTTACGATTTATGCCCAATCTAGATTAATATTCCAATTTACGGTTCATGTCAAAACTAGTTTTAATATTCTAGTTTACCGTTTATGTTTACATGCCAATTACACACTTTGCGGCCAATTGAATTTATCAACTTATACCCAAGTCTAATATGGATGTAAATCGTTCACTATTATAGCAAATTTAGATCATGCCAACATATTTATTATGCCAAACTAACTTAATTAAGCTACACCCAATCCCCGCATCATAATCGTACGTATGACACGATTTCACAAGTTTTCTATATACTCATGAAATGGAACTAATCAAAAGGAATAGGGGATAAGCACAAGAATTGATATAAAAGATTGGGCATGCAAAAATAATGGCTCCAACATGTTCGATGTACATAATAGTGAATAGGAATAAACTAGCCAAGTGACACACTAAATATGAGATCCACATAATCAAGGGAATAGGCATAGGTGATTTGGTCCAACATAATGCCATTTCAAGGTACAACATGATCGGTTAATTGTAATAGTGGGAATAGTCATAAGCAACTAACTACAATAGTCATAGGCAATTAACGACAATAGTCATGGGCGACTAATCACAATAATTTCTTAATCAATGTCATAGGCAATAGTCTCAAAGTTATGATTCATAGTCGTAGGAAATAATTTCATAGGCGACAATTCATGGCCATAGTCTTAGACAAAGGTCTCATATTCATAGTCATAGGCAATAACTACATAGGCAACAGTTTCATAGTCATAGTCTTAGGCAAAAGTATCACAGTCATAGTCGTAAATTAGATCCAAAGTCATAGATAACTTTCGATTTGACATAAGCACGAATCAAAGATAATTAACTTGCAAATTGGTATAGTGCTATATTTTGATTCATTACATTCATAATTCCAATTACACGTTCAGATCTAAGGAATAACCGAACTTATAGTGATTGGTTTAGAAAAGGCGATTTGCTATGATTCGAGTGACGTTTGTAACAAACTAAATTTTAACAACGTGTTAAGACAAGAATCAAGGCAGAATTAAATTATAAAATCGGAATCAGGATAAACTGGTTGCGCCATTGCGTTCGACTCGGAAAAATACGCGAAATAGAGTCCGAAATTTCGTAAATCGGAGTCCGTATGACCGAGATATGGCCTCGCAAAGTTTCACGAAAATTCAAATCCGAAAACAGACTTGAATCAGCCCAAAAAGAGAAGGCGGGAAAATTCCCGCCAGACACACAGGGTGTCGACACCCATGTCGACATGGGTGTCGACCCCTCCTCCAGGGGGTCGACATGGGTGTCGACCCCGGGGTCGACCCCCCTCCACGGGGTCGACATGGGTGTCGACCCCTGGGTCGACCCCCCCTGGTCGAACCAGCGACCTGGTGCACCTGCTTCTGGGTTTGGCTCGGTTTTGGAGGCTTGTGACGAATTTCAGTGGTTCAGATCTATCCTAGGGTTTATCTTACGGCCTAAACTACTCCTAATCTCTATAAAAAGACCTCTAAGCCTACCCTAAACCCTCACAAATCACTCATGCCACGAAGTGCTGCCCAAATGCCAAGTGATCATGGCCTCCATCTCCAAATCCAAGGGCTTATGCATTCAAATCGGACTCAAATCAAAAGGTGCGAGCTTTCTACACCAAATAGAGGAGGGATCAACGTTGCTACCCAAGTTTCATGAAGATTCTTCAACAAAGGAGCCACCTTTCTTCGTGAAGACGATGCATGATCCTTCCCTAAGCCTCGCTAAGTAAGTTCTAGCTACTTCTAGATCTAAACGGTAGTCTTAACGATGGCATGGAATAAAACGAGATTAAACTAAGTATGCTAGCCTATATGAACCTTGTCATTCCTCTTTTGCTTGAACCTATGACTTTTGGCTATGCTTAGTGACTAAATCATACTATTCATGTTATGATTAACCTAGTTTATCTTGCAAGTTTGAATCTTTATCTATGGAATGCTAGCATGAACCTTTGGGAACCACTTGACTTGTGAAACATGGGCAAAGACTTGACTTTGGGGCTTATGCATATTTGTGGCCAAATTCCCTTATGACACTATGCATGTTTGCGGCCAAATTCCCTTATGACACTATGCATGCTTTTGGCCAAATTCCCTTATGATACTATGCATGTTTGTGGCCAAATCCCCTTATGATACTATGCATGTTTGTGGCCAATATGTTGGCATAATACCCTACTATGTGACTCGCTTCCACTCGGGTTGGGAATACGTTTGGGTAGCTTAGGAAAAACGTGCGTATAACATGAAAAACTTGACATGGGGTTTACATGAGAACATGACATTCATGATACATTTAAATATGGTCATGACACATGGGGAAAACATGGAACTTGAACGAGACATGGGTGGGTTGTAAGTGTAATAAGACACTAGACCAAACATGAAAGTGGCCAACTCGAGGTTGGGTTGAGTTTGTAGCATAAATCTACCCGGACCCGCCCGACTTAACTAGTGGCTACAAACAATAGGACCCAATGTGGGTAGTTGGTCATGTAGCACTTAAAACCCGAGGTTAGACTAGGTTGTGGTGTAAATCTACCCGGACCCGCCCGGCTTAACTAGTAACCACAACAAAGTCTAATGAGAGAGGTTGAGGTGCATTAATCTAATTAATGCCACATGAAAAGGTTAAGTAATTTTGATTAATGACACTTAACCGATATGACACGAATGGGTAGGTTAAGTTAAACCGGACTTGGTTCCTTAATGACACTTAACCATATAATACAATTAGGGGATGGGGTTAGGTAACCTACACTTGAATAATCTAAACACGGTAATTAGATGGGGTTAAGTAATCCATACTTAACTAATCTAACACGGTAAATTCGATGGGGTTAAGTGATTTACACTTAACTAATCCGACTTGGTAATTAGGTGGGGTTAAGTAACTTAGACTTAACTAATCTAAACACGGTAATTAGATGGGGTTAAGTAAGCTTCACTTAACTAATCTAAGCACGGTAATTCGATGGGGTTAAGTTAAACACTTAACCAATCTAAACTTGGTAATTCAATGAGGTTAAGTAACCAATACTTAACCAACTTAACATGATAATTTAATGGGGTTAAGTAACTTATACTTAACCAACTATACATGATGATTTGATGAGGTTAAGTAACCTACACTTAACCAATCTAATATGTGGACCTGGTAGGGTTAGGTCACAAGACCTTTTGAATATACTTAACCCTTGTAGTATGATTAGTGGATGAGGTTAAGCTAACCCATACTTAACCAGTCCGGCTCGATGATCTGATGCGATTTAGATAATTTATGCTTAATCAATCTAACACGATAATCTGATAGGGTTAAGACAAACCAATACTTAACCAATTTGACTTGATAGGGTTAAGTCTTGCGCTTCTTGGTATACTTAACCAACTTGTAGGGCTAAGCCTTGAACTTAAATACTTAGCCAATCTTGACATGATTCGGAGGTGAGCTAAGTCATGAACCTGAATAACAACACATAACCCAATAGACAAAACCCTAGTGAGAGGAACTAGGTAGAAAATCGTGGTTAATCAAGGGTAACGGGGAAAAGAAGCTAAGTGGTAAACCTTGGTTAAGTATAACTAAGTAATAATTCTTAACCAAGGACATGGGACTAGTTCATGAATGGATGAGCAACTCGATATGGTAGGTCATTGCTTAAACACACGAGGAGGAGCAAATTATCCGACTTGGATAAAGGCTCCAACGAACTGGGTGGCGAAGCGGTAGCTTCGGGGGACGTGAGGGTACTCTTGGTATCCCTCTGTGAGGTGGCAGGTGGTCCATGAAACCCGGCCTCACAGAGGTTAAGGTCTGCGATAGAAGAGCCAAGAGTATGCCTTGGTTGCTATGCGAGCGACCTAAAGACTGGGATGGATTAACGTGGAGTCGACGATACTTGATTTTGCCCTGGATAGCACGTCGCCGACTACCTACCATCTTTAGTCAATCGTGTACGAACGGAAAGGCAGAGAACTCCCAATAGACCATGTTCTTGCTATCGAGTCATGGGTGAGGTTGGCCCATAGGAAAGTGGGGCTATAGTGGGGCCGGGATGTAGTTCTCATACATGATTTTTCTTGGATTGCCTTTCAGTAGTTGAGGGAGGGGTCACGTGGGACCATAGCCACGGATACAAAAACAGACCTTGATATCTGCATCAGAAGATGACTTAAAGCTCTCGACCGAGTTCCGTATTTCTTGATTTGCCCTGGCACGGAACTCAGATGGCTCATTGAGATACATGTGCGTCTAGACATGGAAAACGATTCACGATATATACGTGGGACAAAGGGTGTGGTTGACGGGTGGCATAATACCTAGTGGTCCTAGGTGGCCAAAACACAAACCGAGACACGGAAACGTTCATTAGGTAGCATAATCCCTAGTGGTCCTAGGTGGCATAAATCCTAAGTAAACACGCGATAGTTCATGGTAAGAAAACATAACTAGATCAAGGGTAGCAGTCCAAAACAACTTCAAGGATAAAATGTTACTACGTTGAGGTGGTATAGATTTACACAGGAAAGCCTGTACGACTTACGGCAAAGGACTGAACTTATACATGGAAAGAAACATACGAGTTGGGAAGACCTACATATGCTATATATTAGGTTGACATGGACCATTACATGACATTGGGCAAGGGGCATTCGTAGTTAACACATGACACGGGTTGGGATACTAGTACGAGAGGTGCATAGCAAATATACATGTTAGAACCATGAGAAATATACATGATAGATACCTTGGGATAGTATACTTGGTAGAAACCTGATGATGTGATACCTTGATTTATCTTGACACCTTAGTTTATCATGATACCTTAGTTTATCTAGCTACAGTAGCCCATCCGGTTATCTTGGTTTAGCCTATCTATCTTGTCGTCATCCTTATGTTTACTTTCAGTTTATGCATGTCATGTTACCTTTACCTGTTTTTATACTGGAAGTAGATAGGACTTACCAGTCTTTATGACTGACCCCGTTTTCTTTCGCCTCTTTGTCTTCCATTCCCCCCCCCCCAGGTTTTCAGGGAGGAAACACTGTTATTTAGTTTGGACTTCCTCTGCTTGAAGGTCATCATGCATGGCTTGGACTTTTCTCGGCTATGGCTACCTTACTGTTTTAGTTGGGGAATAATTTATGAAAAGGTTTTATGCTTCTGTACTATTGCAAGACAGGTTTTGATGTATTCTGATGTAAAAGGCTTTAGATCTTATTTTATAAGGTAATGAAATTTGTTTTACTTCCGCTGTTTTTTATATATATATATGTTCTGTCTTGTAATATCTCTGTGCATGTTTACCTCGATATTGCTTCACCAAACCTAGTGCATTCCCTTTGTCAGTGACCCTAGCGGAGGTGGGATGTTACAACGTTGCTTGAAGCGGAATGCCTATGGTCCAACTTGAAGCTTTATCTTGATTTGAATCTCCAATTTGAAGAAGAACTTTAACTTGTTTTAATGGAGAATAAGATTTATTTTAATTAGGATTGAGGCAGAGTATAGGCGTAATGAAGTTGTGTGGAGAAGGCGAAGTTTGGGGGCGTTTATATAGCATAGAACTCATGAATTTGGTCCAGAAATCAGCCCGAATACATACAAATGAATTCTGCCTCGGATCTGGAACAACAGGGGAGGTCGACCACCAGGTTGACCTATGGGGGGGGAGGTCGACCCACTGGTCGACCTGGGTCCTGGGCGGGAAATTTCCCGCCCAGCCCGCTTTTGGGTTCTGTTTTGAAATTTGAATTTAGTTTCGAGCTGTTTTTAAATTTGAACTGAAACTTCCGAAGGCCATAACTTCTTCATACGAAGTCCGATTCACGCAAAATTGGACTCGATCTCAAGCAAAATTCCAAGACGAACACAATGGCATAACCCGTTTCCCTTAATTCTTCTCTTAAAAATTAAGTATACTTTGATTTGTTACATTAACGTTTATAGAAAATACGGGGTGTTACATTCTCCCCTCCTTAAAGGATTTCGTCCCCGAAATCTTCAAGTTAAGAAGAATGTATCCTAACATCCAACATCCATCTACTCAACCACTCAATCACAGGCATCCATTGTCCCTAAAAGGATTTCTAATGCTTTCATTATTCTATGCATAGTGTGTGTACATGTCCTTATCTAATGTAAAATCAGGCGGTCTACTGATTCAGTTGACCTCCTTAATGCGAATTATGTCAGTGCCATGAGTCCATCATGCATGCAATCCTAACGATACATATCATTTCTATATGAGTGCACAACCATTCACTCAAATGCAACACATCAAGTTCAATCCATAAACAAATACATATATGGAAATGTAATATGAAAGTGACTGAGCCGATCTAGTGCCTAATGTGTGTATATGCATCCAGGAGCAACCACTTGCAACCATCAATCATAACATGTTCAAATACATGTTTATATCCATTGGTTTCTACCTAAGGATCACGAAGATAGGACCTAGAGGATATAATTAAAAAGATGGAAACAAGAATGCCTAAAATTCCTAGCAAAAGAGATCAGGGATATACCCTCAAGAAAGAGGGTATGATGCACGTATCTAGTCTTCCATCTTCGAAGTTGCATCTTCTTGAGCTTCACTCCACTGTACCTTAACTAATTTGACTTCACGATACCAAGTGTATATGATTAGAGGTCTCTCTTGTACTTAGCTTGTCCATCATGTCACGATTCTGAGGGTCAAAAGCTAAAGGTTGCTAGTACTTTTTACCTCTCTTAAGGTCAGTTTTTTTTACGGTGCCAGCCCTAACCATTTATTTCTCACGCAAACCATCCTAGTCGAACTCGACATCCCTCAAGTACAAACCCCAAAGGCCTAAACCAATATCAGACAAGCACCCAAGGGATACCTCCTCCGAATTTGGACGATCTATGTGAGATGATACTAACAAAACAACCAAACCATTGAGCACTTTACCGACTATGGCTATCCTCGCCAATCTTGCTCCAGAATTATCGTTGATCGCATAACTAGCGTTGCAGTGTCATCTAGATACATGCGGAAGTCTATCTCGAGTTTTAGGGGGAAAACCCCTACCCTAATCAAAACATCTTACGTACTTATGGACTACTCCAACGGATCGAAAATCGTCAATAGATAAATAAAGTGATTCTAGGTAGCTAAGACAAACTGATCCCTTAAGATCGTACGAAATCTCAAGGGTATTCCCGAGGCAAGTTGAAAGTCTAACTACCCTTGTTTCACAATTACTAGATAACCAATCAATGCCTTGAATCAACCCATAGCCCAAAAACATAAGCATAAATATAGCTATTCTCGAATCCTCACAAGTCAAAGATAAATGAGCCGAACCAATAATTGGATTTGAGACTATAATGGGATCTTCTAATATACAGGTATTAAGGTGCAGAGACTCAACTATGGAAGCAGATATAAACGAATGTGAGGCACTAAAGTCAAGAAGAGTACTAACTGGATAATCAAAAAGGAAAAACTCTTTCAACAGAAATCTTACTGCCTCTCTCTCAAGTATGCTGGCGGTGAGAGCATGCACTTGCCTTTCGGAAAATTCTGTCCCTTGTTCTTGCCCTTGCCCTTAATTATACGACACGTTATACCAAAATAAAGACACTTCCTCCACTCTTTTGTGAACCAAGTCCATATCCATGGGTTCTTCATCCTTGTGTTATGCTCCTTAGCCAAACCCCCTCATTCTCAACTTTGCCACCATTGTGTAACTTGTTGAATGTCTCTCGGAAGCTGTCTCCATCGCACGGAGAATCCTACAAAGCTCGAAGGAAAACTACGGCTACAGATGGAAGTTAGGCACTTATTTGCCCTTTGACAAGTGTCGTAGTCTCATCAAGCCTACGAAACAATGTCGCGATGAGGTTACCTCCCAAAAAGCTAGGAGCCCTGGAGACTCAAGAACGAAGGAAACAAGGATTCAAGTAGAGGGTCAAAAGATAGTGCATATAGCTTTGGGGAATATGCCTTTAAAACAAAAATTGTCTTTTGAAAATGCTTCTTTTGAAGCCGTTTTGAAAATAGTTTTTTTCTAATCTTTTATCTGATTCGGTAACCTTTAACTCTGATACCGAGTGAAACACCCCACCTCCATTAAGGTCACTCACAGAAGTGAATGCCTTAACTTTGGTGGAGCATTTTTAGTACAAGAGGAAGAAAAATTACAAGACAGACAAATAAAGCAGCGGAAGATAAATAACCTTTATTGATTAAAATAGCTTGTACAAAGATTGTTTTACAACACCGATACTTATTGCAAGAAAGCATCTGTCTTGTTTAATATATAAGAAGCACAAACTGCCAATGATATTCCCCAAATAAAACATGAGCCGTCCATAGAAGTAGAAAATGGAGCTCAAAGCAATGCTCCAAAGAATCTTCAAGCTCGGAGAGAGTAACGACCCCGAAATGAGCTGAGCTTTTCCCTCCCTGACTACCTGGGGAGGGGGGAACGGAAGAAAAGAGGCGAAAGAAAACTAGGTCATACATAAAGTCTGGTAAGTCCAGTGATTCTTAGTATTTAAACGAGGAAAAGGGGTCATGACATGAATAAACTAAATATAAGACTAAACCATAGTAACAAGATAACATGGAATAAGCATGGAATATGGCAAGATAAACTGAATGTACCAATAAACTAATTGCGCTTCTACTCCTCTGCTTCGCAACTACCCTGCTTATACTGATTTCTATATCTCTGCACTACCTAACTGGTGTCCAAACTAGTAATCTATGATCATATGATAACGTAATCCCAATCACCGTATTTGCGGTTGCCTTCTGGTGTACGTCTATTATGGGGATTCTATTTATTACCTAGATCTAATCTAGGGTTTACTATTGAGTGCTTACTAGATTCAACCAGGGTTTACGCTACCTAGGGCCACTGGTGTTTATGCTACCTATTGAACGCTTCTCGGATTCAGGATTTACTCGACCTTGGTCCAACTAGGGATTATGCTACCTACTTGTATTAATTTTCCATGTGTCTGTGTCAGTCGGCCCTCTCTTGCTTGTAGATACTCTGTGCTGGCCCCACCATAAGGTGTATCAAGCCTTATGATGGAGACCCGACACGATTCAAGATGCATAGTGTATAACTACTGGTACCCAGTGCATGCTTTTTCCACTCCGGAGAACGTGCACGCCTGTAAACCGTCAGAACCTACACTGACGTACCCCCTACCGCTATTTTTGACCGCTTATAATCAGCCTAGTAATCGTGCCCCACCGAAACTCCCCTCCTCCGTTAGGGTCACTCTCAAAGGGAATGCCCTAATTTTGGTGGAGGTTTATAAGTAAAAGTCATAGATGCACAAGACAGCTATAAGTACACATATTTTGGAAATAGCGAAAAGCAACAACAACTTTTTATTTCAACAAAATACGTGTTATACAACCATGTAATAATTGTCTTACAAAACTTCCAAAAACATTACATTTTCATAACTGTCTTGATTTCATTATTTAAAGAAGCATAAAAACATAAGTAAACTGCATATGTCCCATAATTGCTATCCAAATCCATAGTCCAAAACGAAAGAGATCCAAGCAATACATTCTTTCTCTTCAAGCTGGATGTAAAAACTGGTCAAGCTGCGTTATTCCCTCCCTATGGACCTGGGGGGGAAACGAAAGAAAAGAAGACGAAAGAAAAGTAGAGCTAGACATAAAACCTGAGTAAGTCTAGGACTATTCAGTCTATGAATAAAGAATTGAGCATGATAAGTACAAACTGGAAATGGGAAAGCACTATAAACTAAGTTAAGTTGTCTAGAGTCGAATATACTATCGTACCCCATATTAATCTCTGCATCCATGTAAACTAGTTCCCAACAGGCACCCCATAATCAGGGTGAAGTGATCCATTTCTAATGATCGGCTCCTACTCGCATAGTTACATGTGTCTTACGGCCCCCGATGTTGTAGTTACTTATGCTGGTCCCACCATGGGGTGTATCAAGTCCCATGGTGGCGGCCCGACACAATTCTAGAATGCACAGGTATACTACTGGCGCCCAGTGCCTTATTTTTCTGTGCCGGAGTGTGTGCACGCCCGCACCCCGTTAGAACCTACACTGCTGCACCAACGCCATCGATTTGACCTCTTACAATCAGCCCAGTAATCGTGCCCCACCCTGCCTAATTCAAGTTATCCTGATACACCTTGTAGGGTTACTGCTGAAAAGGGTCCCCCGCTACTAGGTTTTCTATTTCTAGCCAACATGCTAAGTTGGTTAAGTGTTTTGTAAACCTAACCGCCAATCAGTCTGTATAGTTTAGCATGTTCAATTTTGATTAAGTATTAATTCAATTTACTTAATCCTATCAATCCTGACTCAGCCTTAATTGTCTTATTAAAGCCTCGACCTCTCACATTAGACAGGTATTGTTGTGACTGCCTGTTGCCGGTTGATTCCGGGCAGTCTTACGTCACAACTCAGTCTAACCTCGGGTCTTTATTGGGCTCAATGTTTAACCACCCACATTGGATAGGTATTGTTGTGACTACTGGACAGCCGGGCGGTTCCGGGCAGGTTTACATCACAACTCAATCCAACATCGGGTTAAACACATCGTATTTTCTAAATTTACATATTTTGTCTCTTTTCTTTTTATATGTAAATATTTGCGGCCCATTATTCAAATTCATCTTTATTGGCTAAAATTAATTTATACCACTTAATTGTTTTCAAGGTCGTTGGCATGCGTCAAACATGCCAACACATATGTTTATATTTTAACCCAAACGTCATTACCCCGTTTTGTACGTTCGCTACAATATAACATATGTTGGGTTTAACATTTAAACCCAACTTAGCCACATGAAAAAGGGGAGGCTTAGACATGGTGTTTATATATTCTAAGTAACATCAAAAGGGGAGTGTGAACCCATGAACTTGCAACATAACGATCTAATTAACATGAATTAGGCACTTGTGAACTTGCATTGTAATAGCATATAATCATGGCATAAACATACCTAAACATGAATCATTGTTTTTAATCTATTCATGTAATCATGGCATAAACATACCTAAACATGAATCATGGTTTTTAATCTATTCATGTAATCATGGCATAAACATACCTAAACATGAATCATGGTTTTTAATATATTCATGGCATAAACATACCTAAACTTGAATCATGGTTTTTAATCTATTCATGTAAACTTGCAATTGGAATGTAAATCTAATGTAATTATGTGTCACATATATCATCATATGATTTTGATAACAACATAGGCCTAAAACATGTTTTCAATTAGGCATAAGACCAAACATAGTTTAGTCATGTTGATAGAATTAATACAAGTTCACAAAGATGCTTGCTTTTGTCACTAATACAAAAGTATGGTTTTTACACTTGAACCATGATGCCAATTCCAACATAAATTCATATAAACCATAATACTTAATTGAATCCAACTACACACTAAAAGTGATCATAAAAAAAGTGTACATCATGTTTGCATAATAGTGAATCATATACTTGCATGAATCTCAAATAAACTACCACAAACATATAGTCATTAACTTTCAACATGAATCCCGTACTTGCAAATATCCAATAGGCCTAACATCGTTATACCACAATATCCCAAATCGATTCGTAATTAGAATCATAGCAACATACAATTATGAATTATTATTAAGTACAATTCCATTTCTCATTTTACACAAATAAAAACACAATTATTCGTTCACATCGGAATAGCACTCTACTTACAATGTATGACGAATCTTCAATTCAGGAATCTGAATTCTGAATTTGTGGATGCTATCCTTTGTTGTAGGCGTTGTATTGATTTAGTTGTCGTTGCTTTAAGCTTTTGAATTGTCTCCTAATCGTCTCTCAATTTTGACGGCTACATCTAGTCTTTCCTCAGCAGCATGACGGTCTCATTCTAATTTTTATTTGTATGAATTAGGTGGAGTCTTAGGTCCTTTTTATAGAGTTTGTGAATTGATTAGAACCGTCGATGGAGCTTGGATTAATAACAGCCGTTCGTTTGAAGGAGAGACCAATCAGGAGTTGACACCTAGCCCTAGTGACAAGGCAAGGCTCAGAAATTCGGCCAAGCACAGACCAGGCCAGCCAGGGGGCTGGGCTCGACCTGGCTCAGGGGCCAGGTCGACTCCCCAGTCGACCCCCGTGTCGACTTGGCAGTCGACCTGGGTGCCCCAGGTCGACTACCCGGTCGACCTGGGTAGCCCAGGTCGACTACCCAGTCGACCTGGGTGCCTTGGGCGGGAAAATTCCCGCCCTGGCCAATCTGGCCCGATTTTTGAAATTTGAATTGGTTTTCTGAGCTATTTGAATTTTAAACTGAATTCTGAAACTTCCGGAGGCCATATCTTCTTCATATGGAGTCCGTTTTATGCAAACTCGGACTCTGTATCAAGCAGAATTCCGAGACGAACGCAATGGCGTATCCCGTTTCCCTTAATTTTTTTATTTCAAATTAATTATACTTTAATTTGTGAATTTCACTGTTATAGAATACACGGGGTGTTACATTCTCCCCTACTTAAAAGGATTTCGTCCCCGAAATCTTCAAGTTCAGGAAGAATGTATTTCCTATCATCCAAACGTCCATCTACTCATCCATCAAACATGAGCATCCATTGTTCTTAAAAGACTTCTAATGATTCATGATCATATGAGAAGTGTGTGTCCATGTAATTATCTAATGCAAAATCAGGCGGTCTACTGATTCAGTTGACCTCCTTAATGCAAATTATGTAAGTGTCATGAATCCATTATGTATGCAAATTTTCCTATTCATGATTTTACATGAGTGCACAATCATTCATATATAAATGCAACATCCATATGTCAACACATTAAACTTCAACCATATATGAATATAAATACATATATGCATATGCAATATGAAGTGACTGAGCCGATTTAAAACCTAGATTATGTGTGTATATGCAACCACGAGCAACCACTAGCAATCACTTGCAACCACTTGCAACCATCATTCATAACATGTTTCAATTACATGTTTTCATCCAAAGGGTTTCTACCAAAAAAAATATGGTCGAGGAGATATAACTAAAAAGATAGATAAAAGCGCAACTTAAGGAAAAAGAAAGATCAAAGATGTACCCTCGAAAAGAAAAGGGTATGTTGCGCGTATTCTAGCCTCAGTTTCCCAAGTCGCGTCTTCCTCGGCGTCGCTCCACTGAACTTTGATGAGCTTGACTTCACGGTTGCGTAGCTTTTTTACTTCAGTTCCTAAGATGCGTGTTGGAACATTCCTCACGGTTGCTTCGCGTTCCACTTCAGCTTCTTCTAGGATGTTTGGCTCTACCACTTCAGCAGATTCATGTAGACATTTTCGGAGGTGCGAAACATGGAAAACGTTGTGAACTCCGGCCAGCTTTTCGGGTAGCTCTAATCTATAGGCCATTTTCCCAATTTTCTCGATGATAGGAAATGGCCCTACGAACCTTGGTGCTAGCTTTCCTGTGGTTCCAAAACGAACAACGTTTCTTAGCGGAGATACCTTAAGAAAAACTCTGTCCCCAACCTCAAATTCAAGGTAGGTCCTCCTCTTGTCGGCATAGGATTTTTGACTGTCTTGGGCTGTCTTCATCCTTCTTCGTATTAAGTCTACTTTCTCTGAAGTCTCTCAGATCATATCTTGTAACAACCTGTATTTTCAATAACCTGTTATAACATAAATCGAGGCAGAATTTAATTCTAAAATCTTAATCAAGGGAAACGGGCTATGCCATTGCGTTCGTCTCGGAAAAATACGCGAAATAGAGTCCGAGTTTTCGAAAATCGGAGTCCGTATGACCTAGTTAATGCCCATTGAAGTTTCCAGAAATTTCTATGTTAAAAACAGATTTAAATTTTAAATTAAAAACAAGGATTAGGGCTAACTGGCGTCAGGCGGGAAAAGTCCTGCCAAGACCCCCATGTCGACAGGCATGTCGACAGGGGTCTTAGGGTGTCGACTGCCCTGTCGACAGCCCTGTCGACACGGGGTGGTCGGGCAGTTTTGCCTGACGCACCATTTTGGGTTTTGGTCTGGTCTTGTGGCTTGGTTCTAGAGAATTCCTAAATCTGACGGACCTAAACTAACCTAGGGTTAATCCTAGGGCTAAAAACACTCTAATCTTCTATAAATAAGCCCCTAATCCTACCCTAAAACCTCATTATTCATTCTAGCAACCAAACTATGTCAAATTGAATTCTCAAATGGCCTCCACCTAAAAACCCTAGCCTCCACCCTCTTCAAAAATCATTTCTATGAAGATTTTGATGTTCATACAAGCTTTTCTAAGTTGTATGAATGATCATTAGCTTGCATACATCATCAAGTTGCAAGCTTTATTTGCTAAGCTAGAGTTTTTGGGATTTTTGTTAATTGGAGCTTTGTTTTGGGTTTTTATATGCTTGCATAAAGGGCTTCTCAATCTTTATTAGTAGATTTGTGTCTTCATAATATTTGTAATCCCTCTTACCTTCATTTTAGAAACTCTAAAGTTAGTATGTGATGAAAGTTGGGATTTATGCATGTTTAATAAGTTATGCATGCTTATGCGAGTTCACTATGCTATGTTATGCATGTTTAATAAGTTATGCATGCTTATGCGAGTTCACTATGCTATGTTATGCATGTTTAATAAGTTATGCATGTTTATGCAAGTTCACTATGCCATGATTTGCAAGTTTAACAAGTTATGCATGTTTATGCAAGTTCACTATGCCATGATTTGCAAGTTTAACAAGTTATGCATGTTTATGCAAGTTCACTATGCCATGATTTGCAAGTTTAACAAGTTATGCATGTTTATGCAAGTTCACTATGCTAAGTTATGCAAGTCCAACATGTTATGCATGTTTATTATGATATGTAAGATTCATCATGTATGTTGTGCCAAGTTCCCTCTTTCTATCCTCTATGCGTTATAACGAATATGTAAGTGATAGAATAACATTGGGGGGGTTTGGGTAAAACTTAAAATACATGAAAATATAAGATTGGGAATTTACCTATTAAGTTAGGTCTACCCCTTGGGAATTTACCTATTAAGTTAGGTCTACCCAAGTATTTGTTAAACTTGTAATTATGGTTTGAAAATAAAGTGGACATGACACTTAGAAAACATGTGTGGCCAACTCGAGGTTGGGTTGAGTTTGTAGCGTAAACCTACCCGGAACCGACCGGCTTAACTAGTTGCTACAAACAATAGGACCCAATGTGAGAAGTTGGTCATGTGTACCTTGGACCCGAGGTTAGACCAAGTTGTGGTGTAAAGCTACCCGGACCCGCCCGGCTTAACTAGTAACCACAACAAACTCTAATGTGAGAGGTTAAGGTACAATTAAATTAATGCCTCATGATTAGGGTTAAGTCATGGCCCACTAATACTTAACCAATTTTGGGGATGCGAGGGATTAAATGGGGTTAAGTGGTGAACTGTTGGTTACACTTAACTAATTTAATCCATGATTAGTGAGGGGTTAAACCACACTTAACCCTCTTAGAAAACCCTAGCAACGTGGTCTGTTCCAGCAGTAATCCCAGTTTGGTATCATTCACAACCCTAGAGGCTAGGCTAGGGCGGGGCACGATTACTGGACTGATGTAAGAGACCAAAGCGACGGCTGAGTGGTACAGCGGTGCGGGTCCAGGCGGGCTACGGACGTGCACGTAGTTCGGTGTTGGACAAACTCGAGGCACGGGTACCAGTAGGTTTAGACTGTGCATTATTGCTTAGGTGTCTGGGGTTGACACCCGAGGGCTTGATACACCCGAAGGTGGACCCAGCACAGTCTGACTACAATCATATGTGGGCCGTATGGACACCAACACTTGACGTGTTAGGTTTATAGGGAGCCGATCGACTAGACCGTTGGGCTGGACCTTGTATTAAGGTCACCTCATGCTATTGGGCCAAAGTTTGGGCTGAGGGATCAATACCTGTTATGTTAGTTTGCTAGTACACTATGGTGCAAAGCTTAATCTTCTCTATGTGGTGACACCTTTATCTATTGCCAGTATGTTCATCTCAGTTTCCATCATGATGTTAACTTTATTAGTTTATAGACTGATCGTAGAAGGGCTTACCAGTCTTTTTGACTGACCTGTTTTCTTTCGCTTCTTTTCTTCCGTTCCCCCCCCCCAGGTTCTCAGGGAGGGAACAGTGGTGCTTAGCTTGGATCGCTTGCTTGTTTGCTGGATAGCTCATGTATGCCTGGACATTGAGCTCGCTATGGTTTATCATCTTTATTTTTGGGGATAGCACTATGTATTTCAGTATTTCTGTTTATGATGTACTAGACATGTTTATTTTGGCAGTTGACTTTATGATGTACTAGACTTGTTTTGAGATGGTTTGAGATATTCCGCTGTTTTATTCTCACTTACTCTGTTTTACATATATATTTATGTTCTTGTTCTGCCTTGATATATCATTATGCATGCTTACCCAGTTCTAACACCCCCCAGAAGCTAGTGCCCCCGAAAGAGTGACCCTAGTGGAGGCGGGGTGTTACAAATTTGGTATCAGAGCATATGGTTTACAAGAAAGGACAAAAAGTTTTTAAAAGACTTTTGAAAAACTATTTTCAAAACAAGTATAAAGTATTTTCCAAAGAAAAGTCTAGTATTTTAAAAGGCTATTCCCCAAAAAGCCATTAGCGTTATCCTTCGTTCCCTTGACCTAATCTTATCTTATCTTTCGTTTCAGTATGGCTGAGGATCTTGCCATCCCGGATGGAGTAAACGTACCACTCTGGTATAGGAGACTTCTAGAAGCTAGGGCGGCAGCCGGCCCCGCAAACCCTACTCCTACTCCCCCTCCTGTAGTTGAGAATCCTCCCCCTAATGTCCCTCCTCCGGTGGTTCCTGTTCCCCCTCCTCCAGCAGTTAATATTCCTCCTCCTCCTGTTGCTGAGGCTCCTCTTCCTCCTCCTCCCCCTCAGCATTCTCAGGTTGAGTTCACGAAGGTTTGTAAAGACTTCAAGGCGATGGGAGGCAAGAATTTCCTAGGCATGGAATCTTTTGTTGAAGGTAGGAATTGGCTGAAAGACACTGAGGACTTGTTTGCTATGTTTGGGATTGATGACGAGAGGAAAATCTTATTGACAGTGTGGCTTTTGAAGGATGAAGCAGCCTATTGGTGGGAAGTCACCAATGGGACGAGGCCCGTTGAGACTTGGACCGATTTGAGGGCTAGATTTGTAGCCAAGTTTCTATCTTCTGCTGAGGCGAATTTACAGATGGAGAAGTTCATTGCATTAAAGCAAGGTGATATGTCTGTCAAGGAGTATGTGAACAAGTTTAATCAGCTAGCCCGTTTTGGTTTGGATATGGTGAACACTCCTGGGAAGAAGGCTCTTCGATTTGCTAGAGGGTTGAATGAGCCGCTGCAGGGTTTGGCAATGTCACATATTCCGCATGGGGCTACTTTTGAGAGTTTGGTCAATATGGCTCTACTTCAGGGAGATGGGAAGAAAGAGATCAAGTCGAGTGATACTCAAGCAAAGAAGACTGATTCTCAAGGCAAAGGCAATCAAGGTGGTCAAAGCAGCCAGGGGAATCAGGGCAAGAACAAGAGGGGGAACAACAACAAAGGCAAGGGAAAGTGCAATTACTGTGGTGTGCCTGGACACTTTGCTAAGGATTGTAGGAAGAAGAAAAGGAAGCTTAGTGGTGGATGTTTTTCCTGTGGTGAGACTGGACACTTCAGCAAAGAATGCCCAAAGAAGAAAGGACAGGCTGGACCTTCAGGAGGGCAAGTTCATGCTCTCAAAACCGCTCCAGTTCCCGATCGAGGTAGTGTTTCTGTTGAGAACCTTGTTTATGTTTCTGATCTTCCAGTTCATACCTTGTTTGATTCTGGTGCATCACATAGCTTTATTTCATCTGATCTTGTTGATAGCTTGCACCTTAGTACTAGCTTAGTGGATGATCCCGTTTGTGTTTCGAATCCCATTGGGGGTTCTGCTCATCTATCTATGATATGTGAGGATCTGAGGATCTCTATACTCAGTGTAGAGTTCTTGTGTAGTGCATATGTTCTTGGTTTCAGGGGATACGGATTGATATTGGGCATGGATTGGCTGTCCCGATATGGAGCCATTCTTGATTGTGAGCATAGGGTTGTGAGGCTTGTGACTTGCCTTGGCAACACCTTAGAGATTTCATGCAATCCGAAGGACCCCGTCATGTTGTGCTATCTTGAATCTCTCGACTCGTCAGAGGAATCCCTTCAGTCTGTAAGGGTGGTCCGAGATTATCCCGATGTTTTTGAAGAAGTTAAGGGGTTGCCCCCTAAACGAGAGATTGATTTTCGCATTTATCTGGTGGATAATGCTAAGCCTGTTTCTTTGCACGTTCGGCACATGGCTCCGCGTGAGAGACGGGAGCTGAGCAAGCAGGTGAAAGAGTTGCTTGAAAAGAACTTCATCAGACGAAGTATATCCGAATGGGGAGCGCCTGTGGTGTTTGCTACTAAGGCAGATGGTTCTCTTCGACTCTGTGTGGACTATAGGGAATTGAATAAGCTGACTAAGAAGAACAGACACCCGTTACCGAGGATCGATGATCTCTTTGACCAGCTTGTTGGTGCTTCTATTTTCTCTCAGCTTGATCTTGCTACCGGATTTCATCAGCTCAGAGTGGCTGAAGATAGTATAGACAAGACTGCATTCAGAACTCCAGACGGATTCTTTGAATGGCTTGTTATGCCGTTCGGTTTGACGAATGCACCCGCGTATTTCGTGGACTTGATGAGTAGGGTGTTTCGGGAGTTATTGAACAAGTTTGTCGTGGTCTTTGTGGATGATATTCTGATCTTCTCCAAGGATGAAGAAGAGCACGCGAGGCATCTTGTAGAGGTGATGGATACGCTCAGAGCACATCAGTTAAAGGCCAAGTTCTCCAAGTGCCACTTTTGGAGAAGGGAAGTTAGATTCCTTGGGCATATCGTATCCAAGCAAGGCTTAGCGGTGGATCCCGCTAAGGTGGTTGCAGTTCAGGATTGGAAGACTCCAAGGAATGCAACCGAGGTGAGAAGCTTTCTAGGTCTTGCGGGTTTTTACCGGAAGTTCATCAAGGACTTCGCGAAGATATCCGCTCCTCTTACTAAGTTGACGAAGAAGAACTTAGTTTTTGCTTGGGATATGGACTGTGAGCTTGCTTTTCAGAGACTCAAGAGAGCCCTTACCTCAGCACCAGTTCTAGCTTTACCCGATGGTGGTAAGATATTTACCGTGTACACTGATGCTTGTGGCACGGGATTGGGCGCCGTTCTGATGCAAGAGGGCAGAGTTATATGTTTTGGTGGGAGGCAACTTAAGGTGCATGAGAAGAATTATCCCACTCATGATCTAGAGCTGGCAGCGATAGTATATGCACTCAAGGCTTGGCGTCATTATCTTCTGGGAGAGAGATTTGAGATGTATACTGATCATAAGTCTTTGAAGTATCTCTTTTTGCAGAAGGATCTGAACTTGAGGCAGCAGAGATGGATGGAATTCTTGGCGTCCTATGATTTTGATATAGCCGATACCCCTGGCAAGGGGAATGTTGTAGCGGATGCGTTGAGTAGAAAAAGGTTGACACTAAGTCCTCTATTTGTTGAGATGAAGAATTTAGAGTTCTTGGCAACCTTTGATTCTCTTTGGCAGTTGATTCGATGACCGGTTCTTTGGCATCTCTTGAGCTCAGGCCTACCCTTCTGGATCAGGTTATTGGGGCTTCGCAGAAGGAAGACCCTCAGATAATTGAGATCATGGATAAGCTGATTCGAGGGGAGACATCTAGTCACCTTGCTCGATATTCTATAGATGATAAGGGTTGGCTGAGGAGAGACGGAAGGCTTTGTGTTCCGATGGTGGAAGACTTGATGAGGAAAGTTCTTGATGAAGCACATCGCTCCAAGTTGACTATACATCCGGGTGGAGATAAGATGTATAAGGATATGAAGCGCATTTTCTTCTGGTTTGGAATGAAGAAGGATGTGGCAGAGTTTGTCTCTAGATGTGTTGTTTGTCAGAGAGTAAAAGCTGAGTCGAAGAAGCCCGGTGGGCAATTGCATCCTCTAGAGGTCCCGCTATGGAAGTGGGAGAGTATTTCTATGGACTTTATTGATGGGCTTCCAAGGTCAAGGAAAGGGAATACAAGCATTTGGGTTATTGTAGATAGACTTACGAAGAGTGCTCATTTCATTCCGGTGAAGAGCAAAAGGACCGCATCTGGACTAGCATTAGTATATCTTTGTGAGATAGTGCGACTACATGGAGTCCCTTCCAGCATAGTCAGTGACCGAGACCCCATCTTTACTAGTCAGTTCTGGAACAGTTTGCCGGAAGCTATGGGCACGAGGTTGAACCTGAGTACGGCTTATCACCCACAAACAGACGGCCAAACAGAAAGGGTGAATAGGGTACTTGAGGACTTGTTGAGGATTTGCATTCTGGATTTTGGTGGTGCTTGGGAAGACCATCTTCCTCTTGTTGAGTTTGCATATAATAACAGTTATCAGGCGAGCATAGGGATGGCACCATTTGAAGCTTTATATGGGAGGTCGTGCAAGTCACCTACATGTTGGTGGGAGACTACAGATAAGCTTATACTTGGACCCGACATGGTTAGAGATACATCCGAGAAGGTCGAGTTGATTAGAAGACAGATGAAGGCGGCCCAAGACCGACAGAAATCCTATGCTGATAAGCGAAGATCCGATTTGGAGTTTGATGTTGGGGACATGGTTTTCGTAAAGGTTTCTCCTTTGCGAATGTGGTCCGATTTGGAGCTGTTGGGAAGTTAGCACCGAGATTTGTTGGACCCTTCCCTATCATAGAGAGAATTGGGAAGATGGCTTATAAAGTGCAATTGCCCGAGAAGTTGTCCGGAGTGCATAATGTCTTTCATGTCTCGCATCTCCGAAAGTGCCTACATGAGTCCGCTGAGGTGGTTGAACCTAGCATTCTTGAAGACGTGGAAGTAGAGAAAGAGGCAACTTTGAGGAGAGCTCCGATTCGTATCTTGGGGACGGAGACCAAGAAGCTAAGGAATCGAGAGGTCAGGTTGGTAAAGGTTCAATGGGGTGAAGCCGAAGAAGACGCAACTTGGGAAACCGAGGAGAAGATGCGTGGGCTTTATCGATTCCTTTTTGAGGGTACACTCTCAATCTCTTTCCTTTGTTTAGCATATCTTTCTCTTTGCTATCCATGTTTACCTAGTTATCGTGCTAATCTTGTCATGAGAACCTTAGGTAGAAACCCTTGGGATGAAACATGTGTTTGAAACATGTTATGTTTGATGGTTGCAAGTGGTTGCAAGTGTTTGCAAGTGGTTACTCGTGGATGCATGATACACATTTAGCACTAGATCGGCTCACACACTCCTCATATTGCATGTGCATGAGTGTTTATGCTTATTCTTGGATGAAATTTGTATGCCATCACATGGATGTTGCATATGGATGTATGATTGAGCATGCATGTAGATATTATACATTATGTTAGGGATTTGCATACATATGGATACATTTCACTAACATATTTTGCATTGATCTTTGCATTAGTTAAGTACATATACACACACTCTTGCATATGTTCATACAGCATTTAGAATCTTTTAAGGACAATGATTGCTCGTGGATGATGCTTTGAGTAGATGGATGATTGGATGGTAGGATGCGTTCTTCCTAACTTGAAGATTTCGGGGACGAAATCCTTTAAGGAGGGGAGAATGTAACAACCCGTATTTTCAATAACCTATTATAACATAAATCGAGGCAGAATTTAATTCTAAAATCTGAATCAAGGGAAACGGGCTATGCCATTGCGTTCGTCTCGGAAAAATACGCGAAATAGAGTCCGAGTTTTCGAAAATCGGAGTCCGTATGACCCAGTTAAGGCCCATTGAAGTTTCCAGAAATTTCTATGTTAAAAACAGATTTAAATTTTAAATTAAAAACAAGGATTAGGGCTAACTGGCGTCAGGCGGGAAAAGTCCCGCCAAGACCCCCATGTCGACAGGCGTGTCGACAGGGGTCTTAGGGTGTCGACTGCCCTGTCGACAGCCCTGTCGACACGGGGTGGTCGGGCAGTTTTGCCTGACGCACCATTTTGGGTTTTGGTCTGGTCTTGTGGCTTGGTTCTAGAGAATTCCTAAATCTGACGGACCTAAACTAACTTAGGGTTAATCCTAGGGCTAAAAACACTCTAATCTTCTATAAATAAGCCCCTAATCCTACCCTAAAACCTCATTATTCATTCTAGCAACCAAACTATGTCAAATTGAATTCTCAAATGGCCTCCACCTAAAAACCCTAGCCTCCACCCTCTTCAAAAGTCATTTCTATGAAGATTTTGATGTTCATACAAGCTTTTCTAAGTTGTATGAATGATCATTAGCTTGCATACATCATCAAGTTGCAAGCTTTATTTGCTAAGCTAGAGTTTTTGGGATTTTTGTTAATTGGAGCTTTGTTTTGGGTTTTTATATGCTTGCATAAAGGGCTTCTCAATCTTTATTAGTAGATTTGTGTCTTCATAATATTTGTAAGCCCTCTTACCTTCATTTTAGAAACTCTAAAGTTAATATGTGATGAAAGTTGGGATTTATGCATGTTCAATAAGTTATGCATGCTTATGCGAGTTCACTATGCTATGTTATGCATGTTTAATAAGCTATGCATGCTTATGCGAGTTCACTATGCTATGTTATGCATGTTTAATAAGTTATGCATGTTTATGCAAGTTCACTATGCCATGATTTGCAAGTTTAACAAGTTATGCATGTTTATGCAAGTTCACTATGCCATGATTTGCAAGTTTAACAAGTTATGCATGTTTATGCAAGTTCACTATGCCATGATTTGCAAGTTTAACAAGTTATGCATGTTTATGCAAGTTCACTATGCTAAGTTATGCAAGTCCAACATGTTATGCATGTTTATTATGATATGTAAGATTCATCATGTATGTTGTGCCAAGTTCCCTCTTTCTATCCTCTATGCGTTATAACGAATATGTAAGCGATAGAATGACGTTGGGGGGGTTTGGGTAAAACTTAAAATACATGAAAATATAAGATTGGGAATTTACCTATTAAGTTAGGTCTACCCCTTGGGAATTTACCTATTAAGTTAGGTCTACCCAAGTATTTGTTAAACTTGTAATTATGGTTTGAAAATAAAGTGGACATGACACTTAGAAAACATGTGTGGCCAACTCGAGGTTGGGTTGAGTTTGTAGCGTAAACCTACCCGGAACCGACCGGCTTAACTAGTTGCTACAAACAATAGGACCCAATGTGAGAAGTTGGTCATGTGTACCTTGGACCCGAGGTTAGACCAAGTTGTGGTGTAAAGCTACCCGGACCCGCCCGGCTTAACTAGTAACCACAACAAAGTCTAATGTGAGAGGTTAAGGTACAATTAAATTAATGCCTCATGATTAGGGTTAAGTCATGGCCCACTAATACTTAACCAATTTTGGGGATGCGAGGGATTAAATGGGGTTAAGTGGTGAACTGTTGGTTACACTTAACTAATTTAATCCATGATTAGTGAGGGTTTAAACCACACTTAACCCTCTTAGAAAACCCTAGCAACGTGGTCTGTTCCAGCAGTAATCCCAGTTTGGTATCATTCACAACCCTAGAGGCTAGGCTAGGGCGGGGCACGATTACTGGACTGATGTAAGCGACCAAAGCGACGGCTGAGTGGTACAGCGGTGCGGGTCCAGGCGGGCTACGGACGTGCACGTAGTTCGGTGTTGGACAAACTCGAGGCACGGGTACCAGTAGGTTTAGACTGTGCATTATTGCTTAGGTGTCTGGGGTTGACACCCGAGGGCTTGATACACCCGAAGGTGGACCCAGCACAGTCTGACTACAATCATATGTGGGCCGTATGGACACCAACACTTGACGTGTTAGGTTTATAGGGAGCCGATCGACTAGACCGTTGGGCTGGACCTTGTATTAAGGTCACCTCATGCTATTGGGCCAAAGTTTGGGCTGAGGGATCAATACCTGTTATGTTAGTTTGCTAGTACACTATGGTGCAAAGCTTAATCCTCTCTATGTGGTGACACCTTTATCTATTGCCAGTATGTTCATCTCAGTTTCCATCATGATGTTAACTTTATTAGTTTATAGACTGATCGTAGTAGGGCTTACCAGTCTTTTTGATTGACCTGTTTTCTTTCGCTTCTTTTCTTCCGTTCCCCCCCCCCCCAGGTTCTCAGGGAGGGAACAGTGGTGCTTAGCTTGGATCGCTTGCTTGTTTGCTGGATAGCTCATGTATGCCTGGACATTGAGCTCGCTATGGTTTATCATCTTTATTTTTGGGGATAGCACTATGTATTTCAGTATTTCTGTTTATGATGTACTAGACATGTTTATTTTGGCAGTTGACTTTATGATGTACTAGACTTGTTTTGAGATGGTTTGAGATATTCCGCTGTTTTATTCTCACTTACTCTGTTTTACATATATATTTATGTTCTTGTTCTGCCTTGATATATCATTATGCATGCTTACCCAGTTCTAACGCCCCCCAAAAGCTAGTGCCCCCGAAAGAGTGACCCCAGTGGAGGCGGGTGTTACATATCTAGTCCAAGTATGAGCTTATCAGTAGACTCCCACCAACAAGTGGGCGATCGGAACGGTCTTCCGTATAAAGCTTCGAAGGGCGCCATTCCGATTGTGGCTTGGTAGCTGTTGTTGTAGGCAAATTCCACCAATGGAAGATGGTCTTCCCACGTCCCTCCGAAGTCAAGGACGCACAGTCTTAAAAGGTCCTCCAAAACTCTGTTCACTCTTTCTGTCTGGCCGACGGTTTGTGGATGATAAGCAGTACTCAAGCATAACTGTGTGCCTACCACTTCTTGCAGACTCCGCCAAAACTCACTTGTGAAGATAGGGTCTCGGTCACTAACAATGCTGGAGGGTATTCCATGGAGTCGAACAATTTCCTTGAGATAAAGAGATGCTAGGGATGAGGCAGTTCTTTTACTCTTGACAGGTAAAAAGTGGGCGCTTTTAGTAAGCCTATCCACTATTACCCAAATACTAGTGTTGCCTCTTCTAGACCTAGGCACCCCATCAATGAAGTCCATTGAGATGCTATCCCACTTCCACTGTGGGACCTCTAGAGGATGGAGCAGACCGCCGGGCTTTTTCTGTTCCGCCTTAACCTGTTGGCAAACCATACACTTTGAAACGAATTCTGCCACGTCTTTCTTCATGCCGCTCCAAAAGAAAGTTCTCTTTAAGTTCTTGTACATTTTATTTCCGCCTGGATGTATCGTCATCTTGGAGTGATGTGCTTCCTCGAGAACCGTCTTTACTAAATCCCTTGTCTGTGGGACGCATAGTCTTCCATCTCGCCATAGCCAACCCTTATCATCGATGGAGTATCTGTTGAGGTGACTTGAAGTCTCACCCCTAATTAGCCTATCAATCGTCTCCACAAGCTGAGGTTCTTCGCGTTGTGCTGTCCCTATTGAGTTCAAAAGAGTCGGGCGTACCTCGAGAGATGCTAGCAAGCCCGGTACAAAATCGGAGGATGGCCTAAAGTCAAAGCTGGCTATAAACTCTAGGCTTTGCCTTTCAATAAACAGCGGGCTTAGGGTCAGTTTCTTTCGGCTCAACGCGTCTGCCACTACGTTGCCTTTGCCCGGAGTGTAGGAGATCTCGAAATCGTACGAGGCAAGAAACTCCATCCATCTCTGTTGCCTCAAGTTATGGTCCTTCTGCGAGAAGAGATATTTCAATGATTTATGGTCAGTGTAAAGTTCGAACTTCTCACCTAGGAGATAGTGTCGCCAAGACTTGAGTGCAAAGACGATGGCGGCCAACTCCAGATCGTGGGTCGGGTAGTTCTTTTCATGAACTTTCAATTGTCTCTCACCATAAGCTACTACCCTTCCTTCTTGCATTAAGACAGCGCCTACTCCTGTCCCACATGCATCTGTATAAACTATGAACATCTTGCTTCCATCTGGCAACGTCAGAACTGGGGCCGTTGTAAGAGCCCTTTTTAGTCGTTAGAAAGCAAACTCGCAATCCAAGTCCCAATTGAATACTAGATTCTTCTTTGTCAGCCTCGTGAGTGGAGCTGATATTTTTGCAAAGTCTCTGATGAATTTCAGATAGAAGCCTGCTAGCACGAGGAAGCTTCGGACTTCTGTTGCATTCCTTGGTGTCTTCCAATCCTGTACCGCTACTACCTTAGCAGCGTCCACAGCTAACCCTTCTTTGGATACTATGTGCCCAAGGAACCTCACTTCCTCTCTCCAAAAGTGGCACTTGGAGAATTTGGCTTTTAGCTGATGGACTTGCTGAGTTTCCACAATTGCCCTTAGGTGCTGAGCATGTTCCTCTTCACTCTTTGAGAAGATCAAGATATCGTCTACGAAGACCACTACGAACTTGTTGAGGAATTCTCTGAACACCCTACTCATCAGGTCCACGAAGTAAGCGTGTGCGTTTGTCAAGCCAAAAGGAATGACAAGACATTCAAAGAAGCCATCTGGGGTTCTGAATGTTGTCTTATCTATGCTATCTTCAGCCACCCTTAGCTGATGAAATCCGGTCGCTAAATCGAGTTGGGAGAAAACAGACGCTCCTACAAGCTGATCAAACAGATCGTCAATTCTGGGGAGAGGGTGCCTATTCTTTTTCGTTAGCTTGTTGAGCTCCCTATAGTCAACACATAGACGGAGTGAACCATCCGCCTTTGTGGCGAACACCACTGGAGCGCCCCATTCTGAAATACTCCTCCTAATGAACCCCTTCTCTAGAAGCTCTTTAATCTGTTTAATGAGCTCTTTCCTTTCCCGTGGAGCCATGTGTCTAACGGGCAACGGAACGGGCTTTGCATTATCTACAAGATATATGTGGAAGTCTATCTCCCGCTTCGGAGGTAAGCCCTTCACCTCTTCGAAGACATCCGGATATTCCCGGACCACCTTAACCGATTGAAAACTCTCAACAGAAGCATCTAGCGATTCAAGGTAACTAAGCATAACCGCATATGAGGGATTACAAGTAATTTCCAGAGTGTTACCGAGTTGGGTCAGAAGCCTAACCACCCTTTTCTCAAAATCAAGGATGGACCAATTACTGGATAGCCAATCCATGCCAAAAATCAAACCATATGCCGAGAATCCCAAAACAAAGGCACTACATCTAAATTCTACGCTTAGAATAGAAATTTTCAATCCCACACAGATCATAGACAAATGAGTCGGGCCGCCGATTGGATTTGAAACAATTAAGGGGTCCTCTACCATACTAGTTTCTAGGTGCAAAGATTCTACTAAAGCATATGAGATAAAGGAGTGTGATGCGCCAGAATCAAATAAAGTGCGAACTAGGTGATCATAAAGATAAACTACACTTTCTACAGAAGTATTTATACCTCGCTATTGCAGAGGTGGCGCTTCTAGCACATGAACCTGTGGCCCTGAGATGGATCTATCCCTCTGCCCCTGCCCTCGTTTCTTTGGGTAATCCTTAGCCATGTGGCCTGTCTCACCGAAAGAAAAGCACCCACCATTCATCTTGGCCTTCTTTTTCCGGCAATCTTTCACTAAGTGCCCCACTTTGCCACAGAAATTACACTTCCTTTTCTCTTTGTTGTCTTTCCCGCCCTTCTTAAAGTCTGTCTTCTTAGGCTGTAAACCTCTTTCTTCCCTTGAGAGCATTCTGCCTTTGTCTCCTTCTTGCCCTTATCCTCTTCGTTCAGCAATGCCATTTGCACCAACCTTTCATACATAGCTCCCATGGGTATATGGGTCATGGCCAAACTGCGTAATGGCTCATTCAATCCTTTGACAAAGCGGAGAGCCTTCTTGTGCGGAGTGTTGACTAGGACCAGTCCGAACCTAGCCAGCTGATCGAACTGATTAACATACTCTTTGACTGTCAAATTCCCTTGCTTAAGAAATAAGAATTTTTCCAACTGAAGTCTCCTTTCAGCTTCTGAGAGAAATTTAGCCTCAAACCTTGCCCTAAAGTCCTCCCATGTTTCCACTGGTCTTTCTGCATTGGTGACTTCCCACCAGTAGGAAGCCTCGCCTTTAAGTAGCCATACTGCCAGTTGTACCTTCTGCCTATCTTCTACCTCAAAGATGACGAATAAGTCCTCGGTTTCCTTCAGCCAATTCCTGTCTGCCACGAAGGACTCGGTTCCATGAAAGTCCTTTCCTCCCATAGCTTTAAAATCTTTACATATTTTAGCAAAAGTATTACCCCGCGGTGGGGGTGGAGGAAGAGGTGTGGCTGCAGCTGGATGATTTCCTGCAGTTGTGGGAGGAGGAACGGTAGGACCTGGCTGAGTGGCCCTTGCTTCTAAGATTCGTCTAAACCAACCAGGTATTAGTATACCCTCTGGCAAGTTAAGTTCTTCGGACATGCTGAAACAAAAAGGATAGATTAAAAACGAAGGATAAAAGATAGTACCTATGGCTTTGGGGGACTATTCCTTTTTTTAAAATAAAATAACATTTTATCTTTAAAAATGCTTCTTTAAATTTTCTTTTGAAAATAAATTTTTAAAACTTTTTATCTTATCTGGTAAACCTATGCTCTGATACCAAGTGAAACACCCCACCTCCGTTAGGGTCACTCTCAAAGGGAATGCCCTAATTTTGGTGGAGGTTTATAAGTATAAGTCACGGATGCACAAGACAGATATAAGTACACATATTTTTGAAACAGCGGAAAGCAACAACAACTTTTTATTTCAACAAAATACGTGTTACACAAACCATGTCATAATTGTCTTACAAAACTTCCAAAAACATTACATTTTCATAACTGTCTTGATTTCATTATTTAAAGAAGCATAAAAACATAAGTAAACTGCATATGTCCCATAATTGCTGTCCAAAGCCATAGTCCAAAACGAAAGAGATCTAAGCAATACATTCTTTCTCTTGAAGCTGGATGTAAAAACTGGTCAAGTTGCGGTATTCCCTCCTTGTGGACCTGGGGGAAACAAAAGAAAAGAAGACGAAAGAAAAGTAGAGTCAGACATAAAGCTAGAGTAAGTCTAGGACTATTCAGTCTATGAATAAAGAATTGAGCATGATAAGTACAAACTGGAAATGGGAAAGCACTATAAACTAAGTTAAGTTGTCTAGAGTCGAATATACTATCGTACCCCATATTAATCTCTACATCCATATAAACTAGTTCCCAATAGGCACACCATAATCAGGGTGAAGTGATCCATTTCTAATGATGGCTCCTACTCGCATAGTTACATGTGTCTTTCGGCCCCCGATGTTGTAGTTACCTATGCTGTCCTACTATAACGACCCTCAACTTCCTCATAAAGGGAAGTGTCGGATAGTTCGAGAACAAACCACATCAGAACGCATATAAAAGAACATTTCTTTGTATATTACAACAATGCATCAGATTACAAGAATATACAGCGTATAAATGAATATTACACAGAAATATCAGAGATTTAAATTACATTTAAATATATCGCAGCGGAAAATAATACAATACACAACTAGAAGGAGATATACGGATACAAAGCTTTCCGGATATCGTTCCAGCTGTAAACCAGGATCCTGTGAATATAAATCTGCAAAACCAAAACTACTAGCTTCCCGTGTCAAAATAAGGGCACCCAGAGTTTAGGTTAAAACAATAAACTCCAGGTCAGTCATGTGACTGGTGTGAGAACTAAAACAGTTATTAATCTTTATTTTAAATCATTAGGTAAATCAAGGGACCACGCCGTATAACACGGAACGGGTTTCCTCCCAAGAATACCAGTGCATAAAACAAAACAGCGCAATGCTAAATAAAGAAAAATGAAGCTGTTATAAGACCCAGGTCCTATCACACAATGCAACGCAAGCCGGGGGATAGGGTTTTCCCTTATAACAGCCAAGAATGCTTGATACGTTTAAAAACAAATCATTTGATACTATCGTAAGTGCATAGTGTATAAAACAACTTCAAATCATAAGTATCAATCATAGGCGGCATGGGTACCATATATCATGTCGCCATACTAGTTCTACAATTAAAACCGCAAATGTCACGTATTGGGAAATTGGATTTCCGTCTATGAACCGAGGCAAAAGATAGTCCTCAACCGATTCGAGACAATCTAGCCCATGTCTCAGGCAAGCGCGCAGGCAAGCCTTGGAGCGACAGGGCCGGTCCACCGATGTGGATTATTATGCCTGAACACTACGTCTCTCCGCCCTATGGGGCGTAAATGAGCCAACAAATGACTCCATCGGACCCGGATCGTCCGATCAAACCGAGGCGCCTCGCAACAGCAACAACCACATAAGTCAAACTCGTCAGGGCGTGTAAAACCACTGACGCCACTTTTTAGCTAGAAAGAAACGCAAGTCCTCCCTGAGGTCCGTCTCCCGTTTTTGGTTCATACCGGGTGTGAAACTCACGAGGTAAACGTTACACAAAGCTACGCCACAAAGGCCGTGCTTTGATCATCACCACAAGACTTTGCTTTTCAACAGAAGCCTCGATCAATTGCCACTTAGGCATGCCACACAGGCAATTCACTCCATGCGTTTGATATCCATCAATATATAACCCCTGAGCTCGTACGTCTCAGAGAAGGGCGTTAAGCAAGAGAATAAATTCTCCGCCGCCAAGCAGATATATATTTAATAGAGATCAATCACACGGACTAAAATCCAATGTCAGACACACAGTCCATTTACAAGTCCGTTCCGGGTCTGAACGAAACCGGAGGCATCTAGTACCCCGCATATCCATCGATCTCCAAGCACGTCTGGACAATAACTAACTGTTTCCATCTTCTTGGGTGTACAGCCCAATCAATATCATCAGTAATTACCCAAACGACGTGAAGACTTCCGGTCTTCGACCACCGTCTTCATCTTCGACACAACGTCGAATCAGTTATTCAGAATGGGATAAACCCGGTCTTTCTGAATAACTCGCGTATATATTATAAAAGTGTTACACAAACACAACATACGCCTCATTCCAATTCATTAGTCACTAACCGTAAATTAATCAAGAGAATAATTCCCCAAATATTAACCTCGAAGGCCGAAACCAACATCAGATCAATATCCAGAAAACCATTCTACTTGGCTAACCGACAGTTAGTTTCTAAATTTCACGTTCATAGGGAAAGGTTCCCATTAATTTTATCAAAGATAAATTCTTTAATTTATTCTTTAATCTACTTTTGAATCTCAATTCAAACTAGTCGGGATTAGCGAACCTTACCGAAGTAATCATTTATTTTAATTTCCCCATCCCAACCTATTTATCCCCATGAAGTAAAACTGGTAATACTTCATATCTAACACCACAGTGTTATCGGTAATTTCAATTACCATTTCACGTTCAAATCTAATTAAAGATTTAACCATCGCCTGGAGAAAAACTGGTGATACTCCATTTCGATTATTTCAATCTAATTAAAGATTCATTAAAACTCCACTTAGTTTTAATCGTTAACTGGGTTAAAGAATCCGTGTCATTTAAAACACAGTTCACGATAAACCCAAAATCACAATCATTAATTATCGGGTTAAAGGACGAGTGTTGTTTAAAAACACTGTTCACGATAAACCCAAAAATCAATATCAATTCAATTCCAATTAAATATTATTTAATTGGTACACTTCATTAAATCTAAATAAAAAGATTTAATCTTTTCTCAACAGGGTTCAAGAACAGTGTTAATGAAGACACCATTCACGACAAACCCAAATCACATTTGATATTCAATATAAGGCTCTGAATAGAAAATATATCGGCTTATATTCAATATCAAATTCTACGATTAACAAATGTCGTATTGGAAATAACGATATAAGTATATATCTTTCAAATTTCCATATCAACATCCGTATAATCACGAATTCCAACATCAAAATATTCCGAAGACAATTTCGATTCAGTTCCACTCCAATGCAATCATTGGATATTCTGGTTATTTTTAAAACCATTTCAAATTCAATTTATTTATTTAAAAATAAATAGAATTATAATTCTAGTTCAAAACTAGTTCATTTCGATAAAAATCTATTTTTATCTTTTCAAATATGGAGTTTTTCATCCCAAATCTTCACAAATCATTTCTTATGATTTTACACAAATTATTACTATTTTTAATAATTTTATCAAGGCCCGTACAGTCGATTTCCACCAATGGCCATCGAACTGCACGTATAGCGACCTTTTTCCAATTTGATTTGGACATAATTCCAAATCCAACCGTTTGATTTCTAATTTATCACATTCGTTAGAAAGCTCTTTTCGATACGAACCCAACGGTTCCGGTTTCAGGAAAATCCGACGATCGGATCTCCCGTAATGTCCGTTTGAAATAAATGGTCGAAATTCACGAACTGCCGCGGCGCGGTGCGTTCTATTCAGGCCATTATATTATATATATAATATATATAATATATACTTTGTCGATTTCTATTTAAAACGAATTATATAAATAGTTTTGAAATCGTTTTCAATTCAAATCGATATAAATATCGTTCACGTCAAAATGGCGTCAATCTAATCAACACGGCTTCATATATTTCTATTATCAAATATTTCTTTTTCAAAATAGTTGTTATTATCAGAATATTTCGTTCAACACATGACCAATCTCAATGGATGAGTACTGTCAACACATGAACCTTTATTTTATATTGATAAAGATGTAAATTTTATTACTAAAATATTTCGTTTAACACATGACCAATCTCAATGGATGAGTACTGTCAACACATGAACTTTTATTTCATAATATTCTTTATTTTTCAAATTGGAATGAGGCCCAATCAATTACCATATAAAGTTAATTATATGGATTTTCATACAACACATGTATAATAGCATTGAAAAATAATCAACCATCAACCAAAGTGCACTACACTGTATAAGCATCAAATATAGATATCTAACGCTTATAACAGCCTATCAATCAATCGATCGACATATTTAATCAATCAGGATGAGTGAACTTCATATTTCATCCCAACACCCGTGTGGGGTTTCAAACAATCAAACACAGATTTTAGTTGTGCAGTTGGGCGATGTGTAAAATTTATCGTCCCAATCAATGTCCTTCAAATAGGTGTACATAAACAAACCGTTCGGTTTGTAAATGAATATTTTATTTTATTCACTTCACGTTAAAAATTATATTTTTAACGATAAAAACATTTTATTTCAACATATGAATTTCTATTCAATTCATTTATTCAATAAAATGATATTTTTATTTTTCTAACATATTTTAGAAAATTTCGGCGGCATAACGGCATGATACTAGAAACGGGACGAGGCCTAGCCTTATCCCCGGTCTAGTGAAGGCCCACGCCATTCACATATCAATTTTAATCAATTTCCAATTCAACCAATCAATCAAATCCAAATCAAATAATCTAACCAACTACACAACCAAACAAACAAGTCCATGGTATGTGGACGGGTGTCGGGTGCTTCTAATAAGCACCGTCTGCATCCTAGTATATATATATAACTAGAAAAATAGAATTTGAGTGAGAAGTTCTCACCGATAGCTATCCAATCCTCTTGACTCTTCTTTGATAGAAATCTCCATCGTTATCGCATCTTGGTTGCTGTAGCCACTACATATGGAAAAATCGAATTTTTACTTCGTTATTCAATATATAAAAATCGAATTTTTATTTCAAAGTTCAACATATAAAAATCGAATTTTTATTTCAAAGTTCAACATATAAAAATCGAATTTTTATATCGCTATTCAATATATACAAAAATCATATTTTTATTTCGCTTTCAATATATAAAAATTTAATTTTTATTTCGACTTTCAATATATAAAAATCTAATTTTTATTTCGACTTTCAATATATAAAAATCTAATTTTTATTTCGACTTTCAATATATAAAAATCTAATTTCAAAAATATAGATTCTGCCTTTTCCATTTCAAAGATCAAATCTTTTCTTTTTCTTTTTAAAGTTTAAATCTTTTACTTTTCAAAATTCAACTCTTTTAAAACCCTTTTTTTTTAAATCAGTTTTAAAATCTTTCAAAAAAAACTGTTTTAACGTTTAAACAAATCAGTTTTAAAAGCTTTTAAAAATTAGAATTTCAGAATTGAAAAATAAAAATAAAAATAAAATAAAGTAAAGAAAAAAACTTACTGCATCGAAGAAGAAGGGGGGGCGGAGCTGCGGGTCTCTGCGCGGAGGTGGGTGTCCGATGAAGCGGCGCTCGGTTGTAGGGTTTGGGTGCTGGAGCGAGAAGAAGAGAGAACGGAGGAGAGAGGAGAAGGGAAGGGTCGCAGTCAAGGGAGGAGGGTCGGGGATGGACGGCGACTGCTTGGAGGGGAGGCGGAGGTGGAGCGGCGTCGGGCGGTGGCGTCCAGGGGCGACGGGATCGAGGGCTAGGGCGGGTTTTTTTTTTCTCGACTGAAATGAATTTTAGGGGGGGGGGCATGGTATGTAGAGAGGAGGAAATATATATATATTTTTTTTATTTAATTATTTAATTTGAAAAGGTTGACTTTTACATACAACCTCAAAACGAGGCCCACCGCCTATCGTCCATAGCGTTTTACCCCCATTCCGAACACAATGGGATATGTTTCGTATGCTGATTCGATCATTTCGAACAGTTTCTGTTGAATTTAAAATATAATTCTTTATATATTCAATTTAAACGTACATTCCAATTTACTGGGGTCACATACTAACTCTATAAATTGCAGAAAAATATTTTCTAGCTTCGTATTGACGATACGGTCCTAACAAAACTAGTTTCGTCGAATTCTAAGACCATTTGCAAAATGGCCAATTTCCAGTCGATTAAAATCAACTAAAACCGGTCAAACGCGTTTTCCTTTGCCACGCTCACATATTGATTCGAAAAATTATGAAATTTGAAACCTAGCAATAATTTGACATCACGGACCCAACAAAACTGGTTTCGTCGAAATCCGAGGTCGTTTGCAAAATTCCCATTTTTAAGGGCCTGAATTCCATAGCGACTATTCAGAATTTTCAACTGGACATATCTTTTGATTCCCGCCATGAAATTTTGATTTCTCAGATTCGTTGGAAAGATATTATCAATTAGATCCTATTGTTTTTGGTTTCACTAAAATCCGGATTGTTTTGCACCTGGTACATTCAATTGAAGTTTGAAATCGAATTATCGAACTACCGCGCCATTTTCAATTCTATTTATAATTATATATAAATATTTATATTCTAACGACGACGCGTAAAATATATACGTTCGAATTATATTTAAAATAAATTTCTCGTCGATATTATTTAAAATAATTCATTTTAAATAATCAAAATTCGATAAAATTGCCAAAATAAAAAATTTAAACTGGCCCAGATTTTCGGGTTATTACAATCTCCCCCACTTAAAACTTTTCGTCCCCGAAAAGGAACAAAGTCGAAAGTGGTTTGATTATTCAGCTCTACGATCGATCAGGCTTCCATTCTCCAATTCTTTAGTTTTTGAGAATTTTCAAAATTTCAAAAATTTGGCTAACACCCTAAATTTTCGAAAAATTTCACCATAACCTCCCCTGCAATGGGAGCATCGGGGAATTTCAAATAGCTTCCCCGGTCCTTCAGATCTCAAAAAGAAAAATAAAAAGCCAAGCGGCTAGCCAATAGGCTCATAAAATCATCATCACCCAAACAAAACAGTAAATTATGTAGTAAACATGTACCTATTTGTCGGGCAAACAAATTTTATTCTCTGGCTCTAGCCTATTTGCTATGACCTGTTCAATGTAAGTATATGTATATGCAAGCAAATGCGACCCATTTTCAATATAATTCAATATGTGATTCAATTAGGCTAAATGGCTAAAAATTAGCAAACAAATAAACAAACAACACAAACATCAATCCATTAGTGAATTAGAGTTTCAAATGCATAACTTTGATATATATAGTCAAAATCAGATTTTTGATGCCAAATCACAACAATAGGCCCTATCTAATTTTGGTTCTCACACCAGTCAATAGGAAATATATAGAAATCTCACTTTCGTCACTCGAATATAAATACTGATAATGTGATCACAATTATCAACATCATCCCCGGGCGACTAGAGTGTGATTCTATATCTATCCAGTATATTAAAATTTCGAATACACGCGGATCAGACGTATACGCAAAATCTATATATACTGGATTGTCCACATCAATATAAATATATAATCAAATACGAATAATTGATTTAGATTTTCAAAACAAAATTTGTTTTTACTTTCAAAAATACTCTTAACACTCATTCTAGGATACTTCTGATCCCATTTCTAACAAGTCATTCTAATCGGATATTACTAATCCAATATCTGATGAATTCTTTCGTACGGTTCTAATGTGTCTTGTTCTCTAAGCTTTGTAAACCAAAGCTCTGATACCACGTATAACGACCCTCAACTTCCCCGAAAAGGGAAGTGTCGGATAGTTCGAGAACAAACCACATCAGAACGCATATAAAAGAACATTTCATTGTATATTACAACAATGCATCAGATTACAAGAATATACAGCGTATAAATGAATATTACACAGAAATATCAGAGATTTAAATTACATTTAAATATATCGCAGCGGAAAATAATACAATACACAACTAGAAGGAGATATACGGATACAAAGCTTTCCGGATATCGTTCCAGCTGTAAACCAGGATCCTGTGAATATAAATCTGCAAAACCAAAACTACTAGCTGCCCGTGTCAAAATAAGGGCACCCAGAGTTTAGGTTAAAACAATAAACTCCAGGTCAGTCATGTGACTGGTGTGAGAACTAAAACAGTTATTAATCTTTATTTTAAATCATTAGGTAAATCAAGGGACCACGCCGTATAACACGGAACGGGTTTCCTCCCAAGAATACCAGTGCATAAAACAAAACAGCGCAATGCTAAATAAAGAAAAATGAAGCTGTTATAAGACCCAGGTCCTATCACACAATGCAACGCAAGCCGGGGGATAGGGTTTTCCCTTATAACAGCCAAGAATGCTTGATACGTTTAAAAACAAATCATTTGATACTATCATAAGTGCATAGTGTATAAAACAACTTCAAATCATAAGTATCAATCATAGGCGGCATGGGTACCATATATTATGTCGCCATACTAGTTCTACAATTAAAACCGCAAATGTCACGTATTTGGAAATTGGATTTCCGTCTATGAACCGAGGCAAAAGATAGTCCTCAACCGATTCGAGACAATCTAGCCCATGTCTCAGGCAAGCGCGCAGGCAAGCCTTGGAGCGACAGGGCCGGTCCACCGATGTGGATTATTATGCCTGAACACTACGTCTCTCCGCCCTATGGGGCGTAAATGAGCCAACAAATGACTCCATCGGACCCGGATCGTCCGATCAAACCGAGGCGCCTCGCAACAGCAACAACCACATAAGTCAAACTCGTCAGGGCGTGTAAAACCACTGACGCCACTTTTTAGCTAAAAAGAAACGCAAGTCCTCCCTGAGGTCCGTCTCCCGTTTTTGGTTCATACCGGGTGTGAAACTCGCGAGGTAAACGTTACACAAAGCTACGCCACAAAGGCCGTGCTTTGATCATCACCACAAGACTTTGCTTTTCAACAGAAGCCTCGATCAATTGCCACTTAGGCATGCCACACAGGCAATTCACTCCATGCGTTTGATATCCATCAATATATAACCCCTGAGCTCGTACGTCTCAGAGAAGGGCGTTAAGCAAGAGAATAAATTATCCACCGCCAAGCAGATATATATTTAATAGAGATCAATCACACGGACTAAAATCCAATGTCAGACACACAGTCCATTTACAAGTCCGTTCCGGGTCTGAACGAAACCGGAGGCACCTAGTACCCCGCATATCCATCGATCTCCAAGCACGTCTGGACGATCACTAACTGTTTCCATCTTCTTGGGTGTACAGCCCAATCAAGATCATTAGTAATTACCCAAACGACGTGAAGACTTCCGGTCTTCGACCACCGTCTTCATCTTCGACACCACGTCGAATCAGTTATTCAGAATGGGATAAACCCGGTCTTTCTGAATAACTCGCGTATATATTAAAAAAGTGTTACACAAACACAACATACGCCTCATTCCAATTCATTAGTCACTAACTGTAAATTAATCAAGAGAATAATTCCCCAAATATTAACCCCGAAGGCCGAAACCAACATCAGATCAATATCCAGAAAACCATTCTACTTGGCTAACCGACAGTTAGTTTCTAAATTTCACGTTCATAGGGAAAGGTTCCCATTAATTTTATCAAAGATAAATTCTTTAATTTATTCTTTAATCTACTTTTGAATCTCAATTCAAACTAGTTGGGATTAGCGAACCTTACCGAAGTAATCATTTATTTTAATTTCCCCATCCCAACCTATTTATCCATGAAGTAAAACTGGTAATACTTCATATCTAACACCACAGTGTAATCGGTAATTTCAATTACCATTTCACGTTCAAATCTAATTAAAGATTTAACCATCGCCTGGAGCAAAACTGGTGATACTCCATTTCGATTATTTCAATCTAATTAAAGATTCATTAAAACTCCACTTAGTTTTAATCTTTAACTGGGTTAAAGAATCCATGTCATTTAAAACACAGTTCACGATAAACCCAAAATCACATTCATTAATTATCGGGTTAAAGGACGAGTGTTGTTTAAAAACACTGTTCACGATAAACCCAAAAATCAATATCAATTCAATTCCAATTAAATATTATTTAATTGGTACACTTCATTAAATCTAAATAAAAAGATTTAATATTTTCTCAACAGGGTTCAAGAACAGTGTTAATGAAGACACCATTCACGACAAACCCAAATCACATTTGATATTCAATATAAGGCTCTGAATAGAAAATATATCGGCTTATATTCAATATCAAATTCTAGGATTAACAAATGTCGTAATGGAAATAACGATATAAGTATATATCTTTCAAATTTCCATATCAACATCCGTATAATCACGAATTCCAACATCGAAATATTCCGAAGACAATTTCGATTCAGTTCCACTCCAATGCAATCATTGGATATTCTGGTTATTTTTAAAACCATTTCAAATTCAATTTATTTATTTAAAAATAAATAGAATTATAATTCTAGTTCAAAACTAGTTCATTTCGATAAAAATCTATTTTTATCTTTTCAAATATGGAGTTTTTCATCCCAAATCTTCACAAATCATTTCTTATGATTTTACACAAATTATTACTATTTTTAATAATTTTATCAAGGCCCGTACAGTCGATTTCCACCAATGGCCATCGAACTGCACGTATAGCGACCTTTTTCCAATTGGATTTGGACATAATTCCAAATCCAACCGTTAGATTTCTAATTTATCACATTCGTTAGAAAGCTCTTTTCGATACGAACCCAACGGTTCCGGTTTCAGGAGAATCCGACGGTCGGATCTCCCGTAATGTCCGTTTGAAATAAATGGTCGAAATTCACGAACTGCCGCGGCGCGGCGCGTTCTATTCAGGCCATTATATTATATATATAATATATATAATATATACTTCGTCGATTTCTATTTAAAACGAATTATATAAATAGTTTTGAAATCGTTTTCAATTCAAATCGATATAAATATCGTTCACGTCAAAATGGCGTCAATCTAATCAACACGGCTTCATATATTTCTATTATCAAATATTTCTTTTTCAAAATAGTTGTTATTATCAGAATATTTCGTTCAACACATGACCAATCTCAATGGATGAGTACTGTCAACACATGAACCTTTATTTTATATTGATAAAGATGTAAATTTTATCACTAAAATATTTCGTTTAACACATGACCAATCTCAATGGATGAGTACTGTCAACACATGAACTTTTATTTCATAATATTCTTTATTTTTCAAATTGGAATGAGGCCCAATCAATTACCATATAAAGTTAATTATATGGATTTTCATACAACACATGTATAATAGCATTGAAAAATAATCAACCATCAACCAAAGTGCACTACATTGTATAAGCATCAAATATAGATATCTAACGCTTATAACAGCCTGTCAATCAATCGATCGACATATTTAATCAATCAGGATGAGTGAACTTCATATTTCATCCCAACACCCGTGTGGGGTTTCAAACAATCAAACACAGATTTTAGTTGTGCAGTTGGGCGATGTGTAAAATTTATCGTCCCAATCAATGTCCTTCAAATAGGTGTACATAAACAAACCGTTCGGTTTGTAAATGAATATTTTATTTTATTCACTTCACGTTAAAAATTATATTTTTAACGATAAAAACATTTTATTTCAACATATGAATTTCTATCCAATTCATTTATTCAATAAAATGATATTTTTATTTTTCTAACATATTTTAGAAAATTTCGGCGGCATAACGGCACGATACTAGAAACGGGACGAGGCCTAGCCTTATCCCCGGTCTAGTGAAGGCCCACGCCATTCACATATCAATTTTAATCAATTTCCAATTCAACCAATCAATCAAATCCAAATCAAATAATCTAACCAACTACACAACCAAACAAACAAGTCCATGGTATGTGGACGGGTGTCGGGTGCTTCTAATAAGCACCGTCTGCATCCTAGTATATATATATAACTAGAAAAATAGAATTTGAGTGAGAAGTTCTCACCGATAGCTATCCAATCCTCTTGACTCTTCTTTGATAGAAATCTCCATCGTTATCGCATCTTCGTTGCTGTGGCCACTACATATGGAAAAATCGAATTTTTACTTCGTTATTCAATATATAAAAATCGAATTTTTATTTCAAAGTTCAACACATAAAAATCGAATTTTTATTTCAAAGTTCAACATATAAAAATCGAATTTTTATATCGCTATTCAATATATACAAAAATCATATTTTTATTTCGCTTTCAATATATAAAAATCTAATTTTTATTTCGACTTTCAATATATAAAAATCTAATTTTTATTTCGACTTTCAATATATAAAAATCTAATTTTTATTTCGACTTTCAATATATAAAAATCTAATTTCAAAAATATAGATTCTGCCTTTTCCATTTCAAAGATCAAATCTTTTCTTTTTCTTTTTAAAGTTTAAATCATTTACTTTTCAAAATTCAACTCTTTTAAAACCCTTTTTTTTAAATCAGTTTTTAAATCTTTCAAAAAAAAACTGTTTTAACGTTTAAACAAATCAGTTTTAAAAGCTTTTAAAAATTAGAATTTCAGAATTGAAAAATAAAAATAAAAATAAAATAAAGTAAAGAAAAAAAACTTACTGCATCGAAGAAGAAGGGGGGGCGGAGCTGCGGGTCTCTGCGCGGAGGTGGGTGTCCGATGAAGCGGCGCTCAGTTGTAGGGTTTGGGTGCTGGAGCGAGAAGAAGAGAGAACGGAGGAGAGAGGAGAAGGGAAGGGTCGCAGTCAAGGGAGGAGGGTCGGGGATGGACGGCGACTGCTTGGAGGGGAGGCGGAGGTGGAGCGGCGTCGGGCGGTGGCGTCCAGGGGCGACGGGATCGAGGGCTAGGGCGGGGTTTTTTTTTTTTCTCGACTGAAATGAATTTTAGGGGGGGCAGGGTATGTAGAGAGGAGGAAATATTTTTTTTTATTATTATTTAATTATTTAATTTGAAAAGGTTGACTTTTACATACAACCTCAAAACGAGGCCCACCGCCTATCGTCCATAGCGTTTTACCCCCATTCCGAACACAATGGGATATGTTTCGTATGCTGATTCGATCATTTCGAACAGTTTCTGTTGAATTTAAAATATAATTCTTTATATATTCAATTTAAACGTACATTCCAATTTACTGGGGTCACATACTAACTCTATAAATTGCAGAAAAATATTTTCTATCTTCGTATTGACGATACGGTCCTAACAAAACTAGTTTCGTCGAATTCTGAGACCATTTGCAAAATGGCCAATTTCCAGTCGATTAAAATCAACTAAAACCGGTCAAACGCGTTTTCCTTTGCCACGCTCACATATTGATTCAAAAAATTATGAAATTTGAAACCTAGCAATAATTTGACATCACGGACCCAACAAAACTGGTTTCGTCGAAATCCGAGGTCGTTTGCAAAATTCCCATTTTTAAGGGCCTGAATTCCATAGCGACTATTCAGAATTTTCAACTGGACATATCTTTTGATTCCCGCCATGAAATTTTGATTTCTCAGATTCGTTGGAAAGATATTATCAATTAGATCCTATTGTTTTTGGTTTCACTAAAATCCGGATTGTTTTGCACCTGGTACATTCAATTGAAGTTTGAAATCGAATTATCGAACTACCGCGCCATTTTCAATTCTATTTAAAATTATATATAAATATTTATATTCTAACGACGACGCGTAAAATATATACGTTCGAATTATATTTAAAATAAATTTCTCGTCGATATTATTTAAAATAATTCATTTTAAATAATCAAAATTCGATAAAATTGCCAAAATAAAAATTTTAAACTGGCCCAGATTTTCGGGTTATTACACCCACCATGGGGTGTATCAAGTCCCATGGTGGCGGCCCGACACAATTCTAGTATGCACAGGTATACTACTGGCGCCCAGTGCCTTATTTTTCTGCGCCGGAGTGTGTGCACGCCCGCACCCCGTTAGAACCTACACTGTTGCTCCACCGCCATCGATTTGACCTCTTACAGTTAGCCCAGTAATCATGCCCCACCCTGCCTAGTTCAGGGTATCCTGATACACCTTGTAGGGTTACTGCTGAAAAGGGTCCCCCGCTACTAGGTTTTCTATTTCTAGCCAACATGCTAAGTTGGTTAAGTGCTTTGTAAACCTAACCCCCAATCAGTCTGTCTAGTTCAGCATTTTCAATTTTGATTAAGTATTAATTCAATTTACTTAATCCTATCAATCCCGACTAAGCCTTAATTGTCTTATTAAAGCCTCGACCTCTCACATTAGACATGTATTGTTGTGACTGCCTGTCGCCGGTTGGTTCCGGGCAGTCTTACATCACAACTCTGTCTAACCTCGGGTCTTTATTGGGCTCAATGTTTAACCACCCACATTGGATAGGTATTGTTGTGACTACTGGGCAGTCGGGCGGTTCCGGGCAGGTTTACCTCACAACTCAATCCAACCTCGGGTTAAACACATCGTATTTTCTAAATTTACATATTTTGTCTCTTTTCCTTTTATATGTAAATATTTGCGGCCCATTATTCAAATTCATCTATATTGGCTAAAATTAATTTATACCACTTAATTGTTTTCAAGGTCGTTAGCATGCGTCAAACATGCCAACACATATGCTTATATTTTAACCCAAACGTCATTATCCCGTTTTGTACATTCGCTACAATATAACATAAGTTGGGTTTAACATTTAAACCCAACTTAGCCACATGAAAAGGGGGAGGCTTAGAACATGGTGTTTATATATTCTAAGTAACATCAAAAGGGGAGTGTGAACGCATGAACTTGCAACATAATGATCTAATTAACATGAATTAGGCACTTGTGAACTTGCATTGTAATAGCATATAATCATGGCATAAACATACCTAAACATGAGTCATGGTTTTTAATCTATTCATGTAATCGTGGCATAAGCATACCTAAACATGAATCATGGTTTTTAATCTATTCATGTAATCATGGCATAAACATACCTAAACATGAATCATGGTTTTTAATCTATTCATGTAAACTTGCAATTGGAATGTAAATCTAATGTAACTATGTGTCACATATATCATCATATGATTTTGATAACAACATAGGCCTAAAACATGTTTTCAATTAGGAATAAAACCAAACATAGTTTAGTCATGTTGATAGAATTAATACAAGTTCACAAAGATCCTTGCTCTTGTCACTAATACAAAAGTATGGTTTTTACACTTGAACCATGATGCCAATTCCAACATAAATTCATATAAACCATAATACTTAATTGAATCCAACTACACACTAAAAGTGATCACAAAAAAAATGTACATCATGTTGGCATAGTAGTGAATCATATACTTGCATGAATCTCAAATAAACTACCACAAACATATAGTCGTTAACTTTCAACATCAATCCCATACTTGCAAATATCCAACAGGCCTAACATCGTTATACCACAATATCCTAAATTGATTCGTAATTAGAATCATAGCAACGTACAATTATGAATTATTATTAAGTACAATTCCATTTTTCATTTTACACAAATCAAAACACAATTATTCGTTCACATCAGAATAGCACTCTACTTACAACGTATGACGAATCTTCAATTCAGGAATCTGAATTCTGAGTTTGGAGATGCTATCCTTTGTTGTAGGCGTTGTTTTGATTTAGTTGTCGTTGCTTTAAGCTTTTGAATTGTCTCCTAATCGTCTCTCAATTTTGACGGCTACTTCTAGTCTTTCCTCAGCAGCATGACGGTCTCATTCTAATTTTTATTTGTATGAATTAGGTGGAGTCTTAGGTCCTTTTATAGAGTTTGTGAATCGATTAGAACCATCGATGGAGCTTGGATTAATAACAGCCGTTCATTTGAAGGAGAGACCAATCAGGAGCTGGCACCTAGCCCTAGTGACAAGGCAAGGCTTAGAAATTCGGCCAAACATAGACCAAGCCAACCAGGGGGGTTGGGCTCGACCTGGCTCAGGGGCCAGGTCGACTCCCCAGTCGACCCCCGTGTCGACTTGGCAGTCGACCTGGGTGCCCCAGGTCGACTACCCAGTCGACCTGGGTAGCCCAGGTCGACTACCCAGTCGACCTGGGTGCCTTGGGCGGGAAAATTCCCGCCCTGGCCAATCTGGCCCGATTTTTGAAATTTGAATTTGTTTTCTGAGTTGTTTGAATTTTAAACTGAATTCTGAAACTTCCGGAGGCCATATCTTCTTCATACGGAGTCCGTTTTACTCAAACTCGGACTCTATCTCAAGCAGAATTCTGAGACGAACGCAATGGCGTATCCCGTTTCCCTTAATTCTTTGATTTGAAATTAATTATACTTTAATTTGTGAATTTCACTGTTATAGAATACACGGGGTGTCTACGGATTATTTCAATATTAAATTCCGTGATTATACGGATCTTATTTTAGGAACTTGTAAGATATTTAATATCGTTATTTCCAATATGATATCCGTTGGTTTTAGAATTTGATATTGAATATAAGTCGATATAATTCTATTCAAAGCCTTACATTGAATATCAAATTGGATTTTGGGTTTGTCGTGAATGGTTTCTTAAATAACACTGTTCTTGAACCTAATTGAGAAAGAATAAATCTTTTAATTAAGATTTAAAAGATATTTTCCAATTAATAAACATTAAATGGAAATTGATTTTGGGTTGATTGTGAACAATGTTTTAAATGATGTTAGTTCTTAAAACCCAATTAACAGTGAAATTGTGATTTGTAATTTATTAATCCTTTAACTAGGGATTTAATGGAATTTTCTAAAGAAAAGTATTTTTTTTTCAATTTAATACATTAAATTGGAATTGAATAGGATATGATTTTGGGTTTACCGTAAACTATGTTTTTAAGGAACATTTGTTCTTTAACCCAGTTAAGATAAGATTAATTTCTTAAAATTGAATAATCATTTAATAATGATTTTTGGAAGATTAAAACCAAATAGAGTTTTAATGAATCTACAATTAGATTAAAGAAGGATTGAAGTAATTGAATTTACTAAATTCAATAAGTGACCGAAAATGGAGTGCCACCAGTTTGAACTCCATGTGATAGTTAAATCTTTATTAGATTTAAATGATAAACGGTAATTAAATTTACCGGAAACACATTTGGGTTTAGATATGGAGTACCACCAGTTTTACTCCAAGTATTGAATAGGGTGGAACGGGATAATAATAAATGATTACTTTGGTAAGGCGTTATTCCCGACTAGTTTGATGAACCTTAATTTGGTTTAAGTTAAATCAAAGAACATTCTTGATTGGGTTGAGGCGTAAATTGTGTTTTTATAGCACACGATTTTAAGATGCGCGATTTATTCGGAAAGACCCGGTTTAACCCATTCTGAATTATTCATACGACGATTAAAAGTCAAAGATGAAGACGGTGGCTGAAGACCGGGGGTTTTCACATCGTATGGATGATTTATGATATCTTGATTGGACGTACACTCAAGATGAGGGAATAATTAGTGATCATCCAGACGTATTTGGTGATCTACCGGATATGGTTTCGTTCAGACCCAGAACGGACTTGTAAATGGATTGTGTGTCTGACGTTGTATTCCTTTATATTGTATTCGTTGATCTCTGTTTCATATATAGCTGTTTGGTGGCGGAGAATTTATTCTCTTGCTTAACACCTTGTTATATATTGGTATATGATTAATGATATAGTATGGTCTGACAATGTGGCATGCTAAGATGCATATGATCGAGGCATTTGTTGAAAAGCTGAGCCTTGAGGATGAAGATCAAAGCATGGCGTCAATTAGCATAGATTTGATTATATCGTTACTTCGCGAGCCTCACACCCCGGTATGGTGGTGAACGGTTTGTTTGATTAGTAGGTTGACCAATATACTTTATATATACATGGATTGGGTTAACTGAGTGTGGTCGCTCCACATCTAGAGATTGGGCAATTGTTTCAGCCGAAGCCCATAGGGATAGAACACTAGATTGTTCTTCCAAAGTGCGGTTAGAATGTATTGTGTTGTTTTCTCTTGTCGAGACATAAGCCGTGGAGATAAATGACGCGATTTGTCTTTCGAATCAGGAGCCATCATGATGGAAACCCAACTTTACAATACGAGCTTTACTGTTTCAGTTGTATACTTATATGGTGACATAATATATTATGTTGCTTACATAGTATATTATGCCACCTAAGATTGATACATTTATTTTCAATAATTGATTTCTACACTGTGCATTTATAGTATAAAAGATGAATTTCGCGTATTAAGCATTTTTGACCATTATAAGGTAAACTCTATCCTTCGGCTTTCGTTGCAAGGAACTTGAGTCTTATAATGTATTCATTTTCTAGAAGCATTGCATTGTTTTTATGCACTGGTATTCTTGGGATGAAACCCGTTCCGCGATAGCGGCGTGGTCCCTTGACTTACCCAAATTTAAAATAAAGTTAATAACTGTTTTAGTTCTAATACCAGTCCCATGACTCACCTGGAGTTTATTGTTTTAACATAAACTCTAGGTGCCCATATTTTCCACACGGGCAGCTAGTAGTTTTGGTTTTGCAGATATTATATTCACAGGATCCTGGTTTACAGCTGAAGCGATATTCGGAAAGCTGTGTATCTGTGTATTCCTTTCGGTTGTATTTTGTATTATTTTTCCGCTGCTATTTAAATGTAATTTAAACTCTGATATTGTACTTCCAATGTATGTTTTTCATTCAAACTCTAGAATATTGTTGTACTCTGATGTAATTCTTATAATAGCAATAAAATGTTCTTCTGTTTTGTGTCCTGATGTGTATTGTTCTCAAAGCAATCCGGGCTTTCCTTTACTGGGAAGTTTGGGTCGTTTCATTTGGTATCAGAGCTTTGGTTTACAGAGCTCGAGAACAAGACACATTAGAACCGAACGGTTGAATTCATCAGAGATTGGATTAGTAATATCCAATAAGAATAACTCGTTAGAGATGGGATTAGTAGTATCCTAGAACGAGTGTTAAGAGTATTATTTATATAGAAAAAAAAAACAAATTTAGTTTTGAAATTTAATCTAATAATACATATTTGAGTATATTATTTTATTTTGGACAATCGTGTATATAGAGATTTGCATTTACGCCTAGCTAGCGTGTATACGAAGCCTCCAATATACTGGATAGATATAGAATCACAGTCTAGTCGCTCGGAGATGATTCTGATGATGAGCATCAAATCATCAGCGTTTATGTTCGAGTATTTGAATGTGGGATATCTATATATTTCCAACTGAATGGTATGAGAACCAAAACTAGCTAGGATTTATTGTTGTGATTTGCACTAAAATATGATTTTTGATTATATATAAAAGTTATATATATTTGAAAAGTTAATCACCTTATTGATTGCTGGTTGTGATGTTTGATAATTAGTTTAACTAATTAAAATATTGAAATGAAAATTAATTTAGCCAATATGAGAAAGAATGATAAATTTAGCTTAGTCGAATTTAACATTGAACTGAAGGGAAATTTGATTAGAATTGAAAGTTGAGTTAGTTATTTAAACAACTTTTAGCTTCGTTCCTTTTCGAGGACGAAAAGTTCTTAAGTAGGGGAGATTGTAACGACCCGGAATTTTGGGCCGAATTTAAATTTTTTATTTTAATTATTTTAATGGGTTTTTAATATTTAAAATAATTTATTTTATATAATAACGACTACAGATTTATTTTAAATGATGTTAAAATGAATAAATTTAATTTAAATTATAAAAGGAGTTAGAAATAGCGCGGTAGTTTGAAATTTGAATTTTAACTTTGGCTGACTGTACAGGATGCGAAATGAATCGGATTTTAGAGAAACAAAAAAATATTAGAATCTATTTAAAAATATCTTTCTAACGAATCCGAAAAATTGAAATTTCGTAGCAGGAATCAAAAGTTATGTCCAAATCAAGATATCAGAAAAATACGGGAAAGTTTATATATATAATATATATGGCCCAAACAGCTACTTTTTGCATATGAATGAATTTGGACTCGAAACCACTCCCATTGAGTTCAAAATGACATTTTTGAATCCGAAAAGTATAAACATCGATATATTCCGAGATTCAGAAATTATTCATTTAAATATGTATTTTTAATATTAAATATATACGCCTTAAAAATGGGAATTTTGCAAACAACCTCCGAATTCGACAAAACCACTTCTATGGATCCGGAATATTAAATTATTGCTAGATTCAAAAATTCGTAATTTTGGGAGCTAGTATGTGGTCGTTATTAATTTTTAAGTGAAAAACAACCAATTTTCAATCGTTAAAATTTCACTATTTATTCATACGGACTCGGAATTCAACGAAACAAGTTTCTTTGGATTCGTAATGTCAAATAATATTTGTGTTCCAATTTCCATCAAAATTGGAATCCGTATGTGTTCGCAAGAGTTTTAAAACCGTTAAAAGTATTGAAAATTGAATAACTTTAATTGCAAAAGGGCTATAATTATAAAGTTAAATAAGGATTAAAACATAATTACCCAGCCCATATATAATATCTCTAACAGCTCCTAAACCTAAGAGAAAATACTAGCTACCTTCCTCTTCACTTTCATGGCCTCCACTCTAAATTCTTCTTTGCAGATAAGACCCTGATTCTTCAAAAATTTATATCTCTCAAACGAAACAAAATCAGACCAAACCCTTTCTGGGTTTTGTGCATCTCCATTGTCTCTACCTCCCATGAAAAATCCATGGCCTAAAGTCGCACGGATTCACCGAGATCTGAGTTCAACGGCAGAAAACTGCTGTTGGAAATTTGGGTTTTCTTGCCGATCCCCGAAGAATTAGGCAATGGCCCAATTGGGGAAGTTGTAGAGGGGAGATAGATGTACAACTTTGTTGAAGGAAGTTTGGTCTGAAAGTGTACGGTTTGGCGAGAAAATGACGAAAATAACAAAACAACAATTTGGAAACTGAAAACAAAAACGATTTTTTTCCCGTCGATCCGTGCATTTTTAGGCGAAGTGACCTCAACGAAAGTTGTTTGGGAGGTCGAGATCTAGCTACTGACAAAAATTGGTTGCATTTCGAGCACCAAGGTGGCCGTAGCATTAAGATGAACGGAAAATGCACTTTTCTGTTCATCTACATATCGTGGGCCCCATGTGGCGAATTGGAGGGGGGACCACCCGACGTGGAAAGAGGGGGAGAAGCCAGAGAGAATGGCGCTGGTTTCATGCAATTCTGACTTACGGTTTGGCCGTGGCGAGCATTTTAAGTTAAGGGTGTCGTTTGGAGAAGAAGGTGAATAGTGATTTTATTATATGAATAATATTGTTGTTTCGTATATTGATATCTTTCGGCCACAAACTCAGAATCAAGCAAAACTGGATCGCACTGATCGTGGCGACGAGACCTTCGAGTGGACACCAATTTCGTCCAATTTGGAGGAAGTTGAAATTTTGGGTAATTTTTACGAATTCAAATATTATTTAAATCGATTTGTTAACTTCGCAAGTGCATAACCCTTTATCACATTATCGAAATTGCATGGAACTGAATCCGCTGAGTTCGTTATGTCGAGAGCTTCGAGCGAGTAGTAATTTTTTCCAATTCTGAGCAAGTTGAAAATTTCGGTAATTTCCATATTTTAGATTAATTATTAAATTGTTACAAACTTCAAAAATTCATATCTTTTTTATACGAACTCGAAATTGCACAAAACAGGATTTTCCATGACCGTTGAGTCATAAGCTCCGCGTAGACACCAAATTTGTCAATTTTGGAGGATGTTGGATTTTGGGCCAAAATTGGGCCTGAACCGTTAATTAAAGCCTGACAAAGGTGAGAACTTTTATTTCACTCAAGCTTTTGAACAATTAATTATTTTTATTATTAAAAATTAATTAATTATCTGTGTTGGAATTATTGTTTGTTAGATAAATATTGATTTGGATGACTGTTGTGAATTGTTTGAAATTTGAAATATGTAACATGTTGTTATGACATTTATGATATTTAAAACATGTTTACACTGCCATTTACAAGTTGCCTGACTTGTTTATGTTGATTAGACGATAAGTTTTCACACATTGTCCAAAGGCACAATTAATAATATATTATTTGATTTTGTGTTGGTTGAAACCCCACACGGGTCTTGGGTTGATATTCTGACTACACATCGCCCTTGTAATTAGATTTAAATGCACTTTGGCTGTTATTGAATGTTTTATCTTTATTATAGAATTAATGCGATGTTTGAAATCCATATAATTAAAATTAGAGGTAATTAGGGAGAAGGACAAAGTTTGCCGAAAATTTAGACTGAAGGACACCAAGTTTTATTTTTAGTCTGAAGGACAAACTTTGAACCAAAATAAAGCTGAAGGAAAATACTAAATGTAATTCGCATTATATTCAGTTTTTTACATTACATGAAAATGCTAGTTTTAACTAGCAGTATTCAGTTTTACACTACAAAAAATGCTAATTATATTTAGCATTGTCCTTCAGCCTAATTTTTTTCGAAGTTTGCCCTTCAGCCTAAAAATAAAACTTGACGTCCTTCAGATTAACTTTTTTTCAAAGTTTGTCCTTATGCCTATTTTCCACTTAAAATTATATGGTAATGGATTGGGTCTCATTCCAATTTTGAATTAAAGGTATATTTTAATTTAATATTCAATTAATGGAATTAATTGACGTATGAATTAGAAAGATTATATCTTTATTGTTTAAAAGTTATAATAAAAAGGATTCAGTAAAAAAGATTACATCTTTACGGTCAGTATGTTAAGATAAGAAGGTTTGATTTAAAAAATTTGAACATTTTGAAAAGATTATTATTATAATATAATAATAATATAGAAAGTTCAATTTTTCATTAAAAAATTGAAATGTCGGTTAGGATATTCGGAAACAAAGGGTTTTATAAAATTAGTAAAAATTTAATGTAAAGATCATATCTTTATTTTAAAATAATATTTTAAAATAATATTTTCAGTGAATTAATTATAATTATTAATTATAATTGTACTTGGACATGAGGTTAGGTTACATTTGTGGTATAAGTCTGCCTAGACCCACCCGGCATATCCAGCAGCCACAAATGTTGAATCTAATATGAGCGGTCCAAGTGCGCAAATATGAATTGAGCCATGACACGAGGTTAAGCCAAACTTATGGGATAAGTCTGCCCGGAACCAACCGGCATATCCAGCATTCGCAGGTTGTAGGCTTAATGTGAGAGGTCTGGCCCGTAATAAAATATAAATGGATAAGATAATGAATTGAGCTTTTTAGTCCAGTAACGCCATTTTAACTCGAGCGTATTTATTGATTTACGTTATCCATTTAATTATGAATATTAAAAGAGAAATTTCAAAATTAATATTTTGGAAAATAATATTATTCAAAAAGGATAATATATAGGATATTCAACTCATTTTTTTAAATTTAAATATAAGTTGGAATCATTTTCAAAACAAATTTATAAATGTTTTAAAATATGTTTAGAAAGGAAATCGACGATAATATATATTAATATATATAATGGTCTGAATAGAACGTTTCACGCAGCGACCATTCGCGAATTTCGACACTTTGATTAGACATAGCGGAAGATCCGACCGTCGGATTCTTCTGGAAATGGAACCTATGGATTTGTATCGAAAAGAGCTTTTAAATCAGTATTTAAGATTCGAAATCCAATGGTTAGATTTTCCGAAATGTTTAAATCAAATTGGAAAAAAATAGCGGCCGTGTAGTTGAATGACCTGGAACGTCATTTAAATTAAAATGGCCTATTTTTAATTAAAAATAAGGAGAAAATATGTAAATTCATAATAAATGTTTTAAAAGGGTTTTTGATGAAAATTCCAAGTTTATAAAGATAAAAGATATTTTTGTCAAATAAGTGATTTATTTTTATTTTTTAAATAATAAATAAAAGGATTTAAAATGATTTTAATAGAACCAGAGATTTCCAATAAATATATTGGAATGAATATGAATGGAAATTATCTACGGATTATTTCAGTTTTAAATTCCGTGATTATACGGATCTTATTTTAGGAATTTGGAAGATATTTAATATCGTTATTTCCGATATGATATCCGTTCGTTTTAGAATTTGATATTGAATATAAGTCGATATAATTCTATTCAAAGCCTTACATTAAATATGAAATTGGATTTTGAGTTTGTCGTGAATGGTGTCTTAAATAACACTGTTCTTGAACCTAATTGAGAAAGAATAAATCTTTTAATTAAGATTTAAAGGATATTTTCCAATTAATAAACATTAAATGGAAATTGATTTTCGGTTGATTGTGAACAATGTTTTAAATGATGTTAGTTCTTAAAACCCAATTAATAGTGAAATTGTGATTTGTAATTCATTAATCCTTTAACTAGGGATTTAATGGAATTTTCTAAAGAAAAGTTTTTTTTTCAATTTAATACATTAAATTGGAATTAAATAGGATATGATTTTGGGTTTACCGTGAACTATGTTTTTAAGGAACATTTGTTCTTTAACCCAGTTAAGATAAGATTAATTTCTTCAAATTGAATAATCATTAAATAATGATTTTTGGAAGATTAAAAACAAATAGAGTTTTAATGAATCTTTAATTAGATTAAAGAAGGATTGAAGTAATTGAATTTACTAAATTCAATAAGTGACCGAAAATGGAGTGCCACCAGTTTTTGACTCCATGCGATAGTTAAAGCTTTAATTAGATTTAAATGATAAACGGTAATTAATTTTACCGGAAACACATTTGGGTTTAGATATGGAGTACCACCAGTTTTACTCCATGTGTTGAATAGGGTGGAACGGGATAATAATAAATGATTACTTCGATAAGGCGTTATTCCCGACTAGTTGAATGAACCTTAATTTGGTTTAAATTAAATCAAAGAATATTCTTGATTGGAATGAGGCATAGGTTGTGTTTTTATAGCACATGATTTTAAGATGCGCGATTTATTCGGAAAGACCAGGTTTAACCCATTCTGAATAATTCACACAGCGATTAAAAGTCAAAGATGAAGACGGTGGATGAAGACCGGGGGCTGAAGACCGGGGGTTTTCACATCGTATGGATGATTTCTGATATCTTGATTGGACCATACACCCAAGATGAGGGAATAATGGGTGATCATCTAGACGTATTTGGAGATCTACAGGATATCGTTTCGTTCAGACCCAGAACGGACTTGTAAATGGATTGTGTATCTGACATTGTATTCCTTTATATTGTATTCGTTGATCTCTGTTTCATATATAGTTGTTTGGTGGCGAAGAATTTATTATCTTGCTTAACACCATGTTATATATTGGTAGATGATTAATGACATAGTATGGTCTACAATGTGGCATGCTAAGATGCAAATGATCAAGGCTTTTGTTGAAAAGCAGAGCCTTGAGGATGAAGATCAAAGCATGGCGTCAATTAGCATAGCTTTGAGTATATCGTTACTTTGCAAGCCTCACACCCCGGTATGATGGTGAACGGTTTGTTTGATTAGTAGATTGACCAATATACTTTATATATATGGATTGGGTCAACTGAGCATTGCTGGGTGTGGTCGCTCTACATCTGGAGATTGGGCAATTGTTTTAGCCGAAGCCCATGGGTATAAAACACTAGATTGATCTTCCAAAGTGCGGTTAGAATGTATTACGGTGTTTTCTCTTGCTGAGACATAAGCCGTGGAGATACATGACGCGATTTGTCTTTCAAATCAGGAGCCATCATAATGGAAAGCCAGCTTTCCAATACGAGCTTTACGGTTTCAGTTGTATACTTATATGGTGACATAATATATTATGCCGCTTACATAGTATATTATGCCACCTAAGATTGATACATTTATTTTCAAAAATTGATTTCTACACTGTGCACTTATAGTATAAAAGATGAATTTCACGTATTAAGCATTTTTGAAAATTATAAAGTAAACTCTATCCTTCGGCTTTCGTTGCAAGGGACTTGAGTCTTATAATGGTTTCATTTTCTAGAAGCATTGCGTTGTTTTTATGCACTGGTATTGTTGGGAGGAAACCCGTTTTGCGATAGCGGCGTGGTCCCTTGACTTACCAAACTTTAAATAAATTAATAATTGTTTTAGTTCTCATAACAGTCCCATGAGTGACCTGGAGTTTATTGTTTTAACCTAAACTCTGGGTGCCCATATTTTCAACACAGGCAGCTAGTAGTTTTGGTTTTGCAGATATTATATTCAATGGATCTTGGTTACAGCTGAAGTGATATTCGGAAAGCTCTATATCCGTGTATTCCTTTCGGTTATATTTTGTGTTATTTTTCCACTGCTATTTAAATGTAATTTAAACTCTTAAATTGTATTTCCAATGTATATTATTCATTCATACTCTGGAATATTCTTATACTCTGATGTAATTGTTGTAATAGCAATAAAATGTTATTCTGTTTGTGTCCTGATGTGTGTTGTTCTCAAAGCAATTCGGGCTTTCCTTTACTAGGAAATTTGGGTCGTTTCAATACCGAATCAAACCGATATTTCATAAAATCAAAACTAACCAAACTGGTTATATTTGTTAGTTTATTTAGTTTATCTTAGAATTGACTTGGATCTTTTAGTCGTCGATATAATCTAAGTTTGAAATAAGGAATTTTCACTTAAAGAGCTTATTTATTCAGAGTAATAAGCATTAATAATTGCACTTCTGAAATAATAGTTGCGTTTAATTGTCCAACCCTATACATCATTGCTTAGCAAATTGTTGCGTTAAATTACACAGTTCATACCATTATAAAAAATGATAAGGATCTAAACATACATATAAGTAACATCAGCACAACCAAACAAAAACCAAGATAAAGAACTGAAAGATATTTGAATAATTGCAATATTAAATATTTGAATAGTAACTACCAATGTGTGGAAAGGCTGTCACATAAAACAATTTGAAAGAAGCATTATCAACAAATTGACAAACAGAAAAACATAATTACTGAACAATGTAATAGTGCAATGTATAATTACTACACGCAAAAAGTTAAGTTTAAGCTAAAAAATTGGTAGCATTGAGAACAAAGCTAAAAGCTTTTAGGTAGATTGTCCAGCTGTTGTAAACACCCTGTCCACTTCTCACATTAAAAAATAATAATGTAGGTTTAGCGTGCTTAGTTGTATGTCACAATCCTTTGTAGTTTCTTTCTTATAATTCATAAAAATCAATCAAACATTCATGTGTAGGAGATTAGTGTTGGCTTCCTCAATACTGAAAAGCTAGGAGGTAAGACATGTTTCTTCATCTACATCAGTAACATATAAGAGTGATGATACAGATTGTGCAGGCAACTCCCTTCTTAATGTTTCAAACTTTCAATCAAAATCACCAATATTTTATGTGACGATTAGGTTGTCATGATGATAATATACAATGAAACCAATCCATTGCTCTTTAATCACTGGTAATAGCTGTTAATTTTATATCAAAAAGATGTGAACATGATATGTACGATTCAATGAGCCATGATAAATGTTAACAGTTCTATCAAGGTTATAAAGCATAACTTATGACTATTGCATATTGATATTCTATCAAATATTTGAAGTAGGGATTAGTGTAAACTAGTATTACCGCACAACAGTGGGAAAACTGACTTTGTAATACTATAAAATTGATAAAAGAATTTATTTTACTGTAGTTTATAAATTATTTGAAACTATATACGAATGACAACATCCTAGTATTACTGCACAATGGTCGAAAAACAGACCGTTAAGTTGTCTAATATGAAATATAAACTTATTCCAAGTCCAAATTCAAGTGCATACCTATAACAAACATTTTTGCGTGACACTTAGATTTTGACTTGTATATTTTTCTTATAAGTAAAAAAGAAATAAAAGAAGGCTAAATGATAATAATATGTGCAACAAATCATTTCCAAAAAACCAGAATGCAAGCTAAGTGGGTTGGCATCGCACACAGGCGAGGTATCTTGGAAATTATAATTATATATTGTACAAAAATATGGTTTAGATTTTGATTTATTATAAATGATGCTGAATGATTCAACATGTTTCTACCTGGTAAATATTTGACCCCAACAAGAGCCAATAATCCAACCACCACCCCAACAAAAGAATCCTTGTATCAGGGTGTGAATCAACACTACAGAGAGTAAACATAATTAAAACACAGTTAGCTACAGTACAAAATGATGCTTAGCTGAGATTATACAAAGTAGAATTGCATAAGGTCCAGATGAAATGCATACAAGTACATTAGAGGATGACATAATTGTAAATAAAAACAGAATGTAATTGTCAAATTGTAAAATATTCTTTGCACATCATGCTGATTCCCCTGCCAAAATTCTATGTTATTTTGTTTGCATTTTTATAGGAAATATAAAGTTCATTGGAAGGATACTATAGCAATAAACATTGAAAAGTGATAGGTTTGGAACAAAGACCACCGTACATTCAACATTAATATTCTGTTTTTAATAACTTGGATACAAAGGGAGCACAATGACTATTAGAAATAAACAGAATTTGGTTGAACTGAAGAAATTGCAGAGATGATTTGAGAGGTGAAGTTGAATTGAAAAGAGAATTGAACAATCTTTATTCTTTTTGTAAAATTAATTAAACAATGTATTGCCTGTGTTCATTTATATAGCCTTTGAAACAGAAACAGGAGGCAACATGAAAATAAAGGCGCAAGAATGTAATAAAGTGTTTGTGGGCTTAGCCCAATCCCAATATGCTGAGTACATAATATATATTCAGAACTAAAGTATTGGCCAACATATTTTGTTACTCCCCCACAAAACTTTGGGTTTCAGAAACCCAAATTTTGCCATGTCGAGCCAAAATTTGGGTAAATTGGAGAGGCGATTCATACTTGCTCACTCTCGTCGTTCTTCTTTGATGTAAATCTGGTTGCTTGGCACCTCTCTAATGGTGAGCTTGGCCTTATCTTCAATTTTTTTTCGCAGCTTTACTTCCAGAATCAAAGACTTGAGCTTTATCATTCATCGATGTAATCGTGATAGCTGTTCCTTCCACTTTGTTTTTGGAGTTGCTCTTTGATTCATCATTCATCAACATAGAAGCGATGGCTTTTGAATCTGCTTTGCTTTCGGTATTGCTCTTTGGTTGGTCAACTTTGTTAAGTTCGGACCTGAATGTGGTATAGTTTTTGACTGATATAACTTTAGTTAAAATATCTGCATTTTGATAGGATCTAGGTATATGATTTACTTGAATTTCACACTTTTGAACCAATTCCCTGACGAAGTGAATATCTATTTCTTTATGCTTCATTCTAGAATGTTGAATATGGTTTTCAGTCATGTATAAAGCACTTCTGTTATCACACCATAGGATTGGTTTGACATTTGACTTTAACTTGAGTTCATGTAGCATAGACTGTAACCATTTTATTTCAGATGTAGCGTTAGCTAAACTTCGGCATTCAGCTTTAGCACTGGATCTAGAAGTTGTAGGATGTTTTTTGAGCACCATGGTATTAAACTTTGACCAAAATATATACGGTATCCACTAGTTGATCTTCTGTCGTTGGGATCTGAAGCTCGGTCAACATCTGCAAATCCAGTTATATGCAAATGTTGACTTGTCTTTAATCTCAGGCCAAAGTTGATTGTCCCTTTTAGATAGTGTAGAACCCTTTTAATAGCTTTCCAATGAGTATCCATGGGTTTGTGCATAAACTGAGATAATTTATTAACACTATGATATATCAAGTCGTGTTATTGTTGCATATTGAAGTGCACCAATAACACTTGTGTACTTAGTTACATTCGAAATTGCTTCTCCCCCATACTTAGAATAATTCAAACTGCTTATCATTGGAGTAGGTTGGGGATTGGCATTTATCATTTTAGTTTTGACAAGTAACTTAGTTATATATTTCTTTTGACATAGAATCATTTCTAATTCAGTTCTGTTGACTTCTATGCCAAGGAAGTAGTTTAACTACCCCAAGTCTTTGACAGATAATTATTGATCTAAATATTGAGTTAACTTGTCAATATCATCAAGGTTACTACCAGTTACTATTAAATCATCCACATATATCAGTATGTACACTGTTTAGGAGTTATTTATTTTAATGAATAATGAATTGTCTGATTTGGTAGACTGATATCCTAATTTTGTTAAGGTATTTTTCAGTCTACCAAACCAAACACGAGGAGCCTGTTTTAGGACATAATAGCTTTATTCAGTTTACATACTAAATTTTGATTGTGGTTGTAACCCTGTGGTTGCCTCATATATAATTCTTCTTCTAGGGTTCCATTTAATAATGCGTTGTTAATATCTACGTGTTTAACATGCAACTTCTTACATAAAGCAATAGTAAGAATAAGTCTAATAGTGGTGGGTATCACTACATGTGAAAATGTTTGATTAAAGTCAAATCCACATTCTTGAGTGAAACCCTTTGCTACTAACCTGGCTTTGTACTTGTTAATAGAACCATATGGATTCTTTTTAAGTTTACATGTCCACCTACACTCGACAATATTTCTATTGTGAGGTGGGCAAACAAGCTCCCATGTTTTATTTCTTATGAGTGCATTATATTCCTCATACATGGCTATCTTCCAGTTCTTGTTTTTAATAGCCTGTTCAAAAGATTCTGGTTTACAAAAGATAGATGATGTCATATACACTTTTGGTTTGAAAATACCACTTTTGGCATTAGTAACCATTGGATGACCAGCCTGAGTTGGTGACTCATTTGATGGTGAGCTGTTAATATTGTCTGAATCTGAAGAAATTTCTGATCTTGTATTCATAGAACCACCATTTTCATCTGATGTTTGATTTTCTGAATTTGTAGAATTGTGCATGGCGTGGATGGGTTGCTTTGAGCTATTACAACCTTCTGATTTAGGTTGTGATGCCTGACTGGACTCAGCATCCTCACTTTCATCATTATGATCCCATATCTCAGAATAAATTGGAATCTCAGGTATTGAAACATTTGGATTTCTTACCTTGTTTGTAGCAGTAATTTCCCTGTTGCTAAAGGGAAAAACTGCTTCATTAAAAACTACATTTCTACTCATATATATTTTACTTGTTTCATCAAGGCATTCGTACCCCTTTTGATTAGTGGTGTACCCTAGAGAGGTACACGGTTTATACATGAAATTCTACTTATTAGTGTTGTAAGTCCTTAAATATGGAAAATACAGACATCCAAATGGTTTCAAGCTATTGAAGCCTGGTTTTACATTGTATAATTTCTCAATTGGTGTAATACCCTTCAGTACTTTTGCTGGCTGCCTATTAATTAAATATGCAAAAGTACTAAAGGCCTTTAGCCAAAATTTTAGGGGTAACTTTGCTTGCGCAAAGAGTGTTAGACCAGATTCAACGATATGTCTATGTTTTCGTTCAACAAGACTATTTTGTTGAGTTGCATAGGGAGAACTAGCTCTATGATTAATTCCTTTCTTAGTAAAATAATTATTCAGACTCTTAAACTCACTTCCACCATCAGACTATTTAATTTTAACTGAAGTATTAAATTGTCTTTCTACCATGGTGATAAAGTTAATAACAGCATTTTTTGTATCAGAGCTGGCTTTAAGAAAATAAATCCAAGTATGTCTAGAGTAAGCATCAACAAAGGCTATATAATATTTATAACCGAAATCAGAGTATATAGGTGCAGGGCGGGGGGAACCAGTTGCAATTAAATGCAATGGTTCAGTATAAATTATTTCAGAGTCTGCAAAAGGTAATATGTTGCTTTTTCCAATTTGGCAGTAATCACAAATATACGGCAATGAGACATGATCAAACTGAATATTATTTTTAGTTAATATTTTCATTACAATTTTAGCACTTGGGTGGCCAAGTTTGTAGTGCCAAAGACCGAATACAATCTTGCTGCTATCAGCATTGTCCAATTTATTCAAATTACAGTAATTTTCTCCTTTTACCACACTGTTATATTTAACAGTGTTAAACTTGTAAAGTCCTGTTGTCATATTATCCTGTAAAATGGGTTTTTAGTTAGAATATCCCTAACTAAGCAATATTTATGGTAAAATTCAAAGAAGACATTATTGTCCTGAGCAAATTGAGAAACACTTATAAAAAATTTCTCGATTTTTGGCACTCCTAATAAATTGTGTAGATATAATTGTCTCTTACCACCTATTTTAGCACTACCAATATGAGTAATAGAAGTGCTCTTACCATTATCCAATAAAATAAAGTGATTACCTTTGTATTCTTTGTTCCCAAGATTCATATTATCTAAATTGTTTATAACATGATGAGTAGCTCCTGAATTTGGGTACCAGCTATCACCTTGCACAGTCTCCAGCTTTGCTATGTCATTTTGATTGCCATTTCTGTTTGAATTATCTTGATTGTTGCTTTCAGATTGTGATTGAGCAATGTTAACATTTGGATTGCCACTGTTTCTCTGATTCTGGTTGGATATGTTACCAGTGTTGAGTCTAAAATAACAATTCAATGCTGTGTGACCCATCTTTTTACAGATTTGACATTTTGGTCTGTTGGTATTAGTCCATCTACCTCGGCCTTTTGCTCTTCTTGCACCACCACCTCTTTGGTAAGTTTGATCATTTCGATTATTGTTGTTATTCTGGTTTGCCCCCTTAAATCCAGTAGTAAAATTAACTCAATAATCAGTTTCTTGAGATTTCTTGGCATTTATTCTAGCCTCATGAGAGATTAGAATTGAGTGTACTTCATCTATGGGTGGTACAATTTTCTGAGAAGTTATTATGGACACAACTGCTTTTTAATCATTATTCAGACCATTAAATAGGTATAAAACTTAATCATTATTAGGCACCTTGTTCCTAGTAGCATTCAACAAGTCACATAAATTTTTGACTTTTGAGATATATTCTCTCATAGACAAATTCTCCATTTTAACACTCTCTAGATGATTCTTGTAGTGAGGAACCATTGCAGAACATTGATTATTAAACTCTCTTTCGACAGTGGCCCAAATACATTAGGCAGATGTATAAACAATGACTTGAGGTAATAAACTTGCACTTATAAATTATAATAACCATGAACTGATGAGTCTATCTTGCTTATGGTAACTTACATACTTTTCATTAGCAATTTTTCTATCATCCTTATCTATAATGAATTTTGTTGGTATATCTATAGTGCCAAGAATGTATCCTTCAAGGCCATAGCCTTGTATAGCTGTTTCAACCTGTAGTTTCCAAAGAAGATAATTATCTTCTTCAATATGTATAGTAGTTGACATGCTTTTTGGTAAAATCCGTCACACATATAATCTCTGGATAACAGTGTGCTTAGGGATTGAGAACAACGTCAGATGACACAGAGTGATTTGGTTAAAGTCACAACATCAGCATAAACTGGCCCAAAACTCTTATCAGACGACCTCTTTTGGGCCCGAAAACAGCGATTACGGTGCTTTGCACTATAAAACCAGTATCCATTTGAATTAGCTTCAGCTTGAGCTTTAGTTTGGCCCAATCGGACTCACGGTTTGGAAGTTATGGCTGTTTCCGTGAACAGGTGTAATCTGGCATCGACTGGTAATCACTTGAATAAAATGACGAAACATGGGAAATGGACATTGGCATGGACATGACTCAATATCGGCTCGCCCCCCAACCCCCCGCCCACCCCTTCGAATCTTGGGCATGGGTTTGTGAGAACTCCGACTCGATCGGCTTGACGCTAGCTCAACGCTCCAGTTTGCAACCAGCTCGGCTCGTAATGCAACCAGGGACCACGACCCGATCATGTAACACCCCATGATTTTAAATATTAAAATTAACGAATTAAAGAATACTTAATTTCAAATGTGAGAATTAAGGGAAATGGGTTATGCCATTGCGTTCGTCTCGGAATTTTGCTTGAGATAGAGTCCGAGTTTGCGTGAATTGGACTCCTTATAAAGAAGTTATGGCCTTCCGAAGTTTCAGAATTTAAATTAATTAAAAACAGCTCAAGTTCAGAAAATTCGAAATTCAAAATTCAAACATGGAAGCGGGCTGGGCGGGATTTCTCCCGCCTAAGGCCAGGTCGACTAGGGGTTCGACCAGGGTGTCGACCTCCCCCTAAACAGGTCGACCAGGGGGTCGACCTAATGGTCGACCTACCCCCCGGGTTAGATCTGGAATCAGACGATCCTGACTTGTTGCTGAGTCTTATCTGACCGATTGCTGAGTCATTAGGGATGATGTGGCTGTTCTGGGTAATTCTATCTTGTCTGGATGGTCTGGATTAATTCTATCTTAATCTAACGGCTTAGGTTGTTTTAAACTTCTATAAAAGAGTGCCTAGACTCAAACCCTAAACCTAAACTAAATCATTCACTTGGCCACCATGCTGCTGCTCGGATAGTTCTTCTTCCTAAAGCTTAGGGATTAGCAAGTCAGAATTCTAATTCAAAAGACGAACGAATCATTCTCTGCTCTAACCTATCTTTGTGAGTACAGTTTCTTTCACAAAATAATTAATAAATTAATTATGATGGGTCATGACTTGGATTATAAGAACATGTCTATTGAATCATGTGACGTTACTTGATTTTGTTTGTGAACATATGATTGTTTTGTTAAATCATATGTGAATCTTATGCAAGTTTGGAATGTTAAATTATATGTGAATCTTATGCAAGTTTGGGATGCTAAATCATATGTGAATCTTATGCAAGTTTGGGATGTTAAATTATATGTGAATCTTATGCAAGTTTAGGATGTTAAATCATATGCGAATCTTATGTAAGTTTGGGATGTTAAATCATATGCGAATCTTATGTAAGTTTGGGATGTTAAATTATATGTGAACCTTATGCAAGTTTGGGATATTAAATCATATGCTAGCTCGTATATGAATCTTAAGCAAGTCTGTATGCGGGTTATACACAAGTTCATATGTGAATCAAGTACATACATATGCTAATTTATATACAAAACATGTGACATTAACTTACATGTTTAGATCCATATGCAAGTTTGTAGGAATCTATATGCAAGTTCACAATTTATGTAAGTTTAGGTGAAAAACCATATTTATGTGCAAGTTCACATTTTTATATTAGATCCATGGCAGTACATACTTATGCAAATTTATGTTCTGTTTGACCATTTCCTATGCTAGTTTTGTATGTGAATCATATGCTGTTTTGAATGTAAGTTTGTATGAAATTCATATGGAAGTTATAGGAAAACCATATCCATATATGCAAGTTCACGATTACATGTTTAGATCTATATTTAGATCCATGATAGTTTATGCAAATTTATGATATATATATATATATATATATATATATATATATATGCATTGCCTATGCTAGTTATTGGCTATGCAAACTTATGTTATGATTCTTAGATCTATTTTATGTGTTATGCAAGTTGTGATGTTGTTTTTCTTTTTATAAGTTAGACTATTTTCGAGTCTAACATATATCGTATTAAAACACACAAATAGCGTGGGAGCAATGGAAAATATTAATTTTGCAAATTGTGAATTGGCATAAAATGGCTTTGAAATTATATAATTAAATCGAGACATTAATTGGTATAATTTATATACCTAAAAAGTATGGACATAATTTAGATGAAAATTATGGACAGTTAATTTGGAAATTATTGACAATTTGAATAGGGATAAATAATTCATATTGGGGTAAAATAATTATGTGACATAAACGCCTAAGACACGACGTTAGACTCGTTTGTGGTGTGAGACTGCCCGGACCCACCCGGCAAATCCAGCAACCACAAACGGTAGACTAATGTGAGAGGTCAAAGGCACAAATTAAATGCGTAACATTTGTAAAGACACGAGGTTAGGCTCATTTGCGGTATAAGACTACCTGGACCCGCCCGGCAAATCCAGCAACCGCAAAAGTTAGTCTAATGTGAGAGGTCTTTACAAGGTTACGGTTATAATGAATTAAGTAACACTTAACCAAGATAAACATGTGGTGGGACATGGGGGTTAAGTGGGTGACATGGGTGGGATGTGAAATACGATTAGAAACACTTAACGCAATTAAAACATGAAAGAAGACATGAACAAGAAGGGGTTAAGTGGGAAATCTTAATGGGGACCAAGCATAGGTGGAAAGCCTGTGTCAAGTATGAGGGCCCTTTTCAAACCAGTAGTCCATTAAGTGTCTTTGTGAGCTCGAGTTAAATCGAGGACGGGACACGCTTACTGGATTTGACTGTAAGAGGTCAAAACGGGTTAACGGTGGCAAGGCAAGTCCAACGGGGTCATGTGCGTGCGTGGGCCCGGGTTGGTAAGTAAGACGTTGTTGCATCATGTAAATATAAGCCGTGCATCTCTAGTGGTATCGTGTTGCACTTTGGGGAGTGATACACGACACTGTGGGACCAGCATGGGTATCTACGAGTTAAGGAGCCGATCGCATGGGGGTAGTGGGTACAACTAGTGGAGATAGGGGCAAGCGGTACCTATGAAGGCAGCTAGGGGTACACGAAACTACCATTATCATTATTATCTTCTGTAGGCGGGATCAACTTTTAAGATGACTAGTAATGGTGTAGTATACTAATTATCCTATAGTGATTAGGAACGAGATTAACGCCAGAATATTCCTCTTGTTTTTTTTGTCTTGCCCACTTGTTTCACAGTCATTCCTTGTTTTACCAGTTTATGCCTTATCCTAATTACTTTAATAATTATATTGTTTAAGTTATTGTACTCACCAGAATTTATGTTTGACCCCCTTGTTTTCGCCTCTTTTCTACTTCCCCCTCCCCCCAGGTTCTCAGTGTGGGACTAGTACTAGTGGAGCTTGATTTGGATCTCTTTCTCTCTCTTTTGGAAGTGCTTGGATTGCTGAAAGTAAAGTTCAGCTCATCTCTTTTATGGCTACTTATGTTGGGGGTTATGCTTTTTACTTATGTACTCAGAAAACAATTTGTCAAGATGGATGTTAAGTGTACTTGGTTTTACAGTTGGTTTACGAAGTTGTTGTAATCAAACTATTTCTCCGCTGCAATAAAAGTTGTTTTAAAATTTTCAAGTACCAATATATGTATCTGTCTTGTTATATTATGTTCAATACACTAATAATACTCCATGAAAGTTAATGCATTCCCTTTGAGAGTGACATTAACGGACATGGGGTGTTACACGTGGTATCAGAGCTGAAGGTTAACATAACAGATAAGGGATTTTGAAAAACTATTTTTCAAAAGTGTTTTTATAAAGAAATACTTTCAAAAATATGTTTTAAGGAGAGTATTTTCAAGAGAGAAGTTTGTTTTAAAAACATAACCCCAAAGGGCCATATATCTTCTTTCGATTCTTCGTTTTGAATCTCTTTCCTTTTTCTTTTCAGCATGTCTGGGGCACCTGAAATACCCGAGGGCATACCAATACCAACCTGGTTGAGAAGGTATCTGGAGGCTAGGGCCACAGCCGGAGGCCCATCAGACATCCCTCCTCCCCCAGCTGCAACCGCTCCTCCTCCTCCCCCTCCATGCGTTGATACATTTTCAAAGATATGCAAAGACTTTCAAGCAATGGGCAGGAAACCTTTTCATGGGTCAGAAACATTTGTTGAAGCTCGAAATTGGCTTAAGGAGGTGGAAGATTTATTTGGTATCTTCAAGGTGGAAGGTGGAAAGAAGGTCAAATTAGCTTCTCGGCTAATGAAGGACGAAGCCTCGTTTTGGTGGGAGGTCACGAATGGAGATCATCCAGTGGAGACATGGATGGATTTCAGGCATAGGTTCGAGATGAAATTTCTCTCACGAGCATAAGAGAACTTATACATGGAAAGGTTCATAGCATTTAAGCAAGGGAATTTATCAGTAAAGGAGTACGTCAACAAGTTCAATCAGTGGGCGAGATTTGGCTTAGACTTAGTAAACACACCTGAGAGGAAGGCCCTGAGGTTCGTTAATGGTTTGAATGAGCCACTACATGGGTTAGTTATGACCCACATTCCTATGGGGGCTACCTTTGAGAAACTGGTTGACATGGCGCTTATGCATGAGGAAGAGAAAGGTGCTAATGCTAATAAGGCACCGGAGAAGAAAGGGGATCAAAAGAAATCACAAAAGCAAAACAAGAAAGGTGGAAAGAACAACAATACCAAAGGAAAGATAAGGTGCTTTAATTGTGGAGCACCTAACCATCTGAGCAAGGACTGTCGAAAAAAGAAGAAGACTGGTTGTTTCCACTGTGGAGAGGCAGGACATCTAATTAAAGACTGCCCGAGGAAACAGGGGCAAGGGAAAAGGATGAGGTCCACTTCTGGGGGGCAGATTCAGGCTCTCATGGCACCAGGGCAGGCAAGAGGGTAGATTCAGGCTATCATGGCACTAGGACAGGAGAGAGGTAGAAACATTTCTGTTGAAAGTTTGGTTTTTCTATTTGATCATCCTGTTCGCACTTTATTTGATTCTGGCGCTTCACACTCGTTTGTATCTGCTTCGTTAGTTGAAACACTGCACCTAAATACTAGTCTAGTTACGGATCCCATAATAGTCTCAAATCTTATTGGTGGTTCGGCTCATCTTTCGATGATTTGTCGGGATTTGAGAGTGTCTATCTAGAGCATTGAATTTGAATGCAACGCCTTTGTTCTTGGCTTCACGGGCTATGGGTTGATTTTAGGCATGGATTGGTTATCCAGTAATGGTGCCATCCTCGATTGTGAAAAGAGAGTGGCTAGACTTATGACTCGCCTCGGCAACACTCTTGAAATCTCTTGTAATCCCATACATACTGTTGTGCTTAGCTACCTAGAATCTCTTGATGCGTCTGTTGAAAACATACAGTCTGTTAGAGTAGTCCGTGAATACTCATATGTATTTGAAGAGGTGAAGGGCTTACCTCCAAAGCGGGAGATAGACTTCAGCATATACCTTGTTGATAATGCAAAACCCGTAGCTCTACCAGTTAGACACATGGCTCCAAGGGAGGGAAATTAGCTCAGCAAGAAAGTCAAAGAGTTGCTCGAAAAGGGGTTTATAAGGTGGAGTATTTCTAAATGGAGTGCTCCAGTAGTATTCGCAACCAAAGCAGATGGATCACTTCGCCTATGCGTTGATTATAGGGAGCTAAACAAGCTGACCAAGAAAAATAGGCACCCACTCCCGAGAATAGACGACTTGTTTGATCAGCTTGTAGGTACGTCGGTCTTCTCCCAATTAGATTTGGCCACTGGGTTTCATCAGCTAAAAGTGGCTGAAGACAACATCGATAAGACCGCATTCAGAACCTCGGATGGTTTCTTCGAATGGCTTGTCATGCCTTTCGGCTTGACAAACGCACCAGCTTAATTCGTTGACTTGATGACCAGGGTGTTCAGTGAGTTCCTTAATAAGTTTGTGGTGGTCTTTGTAGATGATACTTTGATTTTCTCGAAGAATGAAGAAGAGCATGCTTTGCATTTAAGGAAAGTCATGGATACTCTTCGTGCATTGCAGCTTAAAGCCAAATTCTCCAAATGCCATTTCTAGAGAGAAGAAGTGAGGTTTCTTGGACATGTGTTGTCCAAAAAGGGGTTAGCTATGGACCCCGCAAAAGTAGTTGCGGTACAAGATTGGAAGGTTCCACGGAATGCAACCGAAGTCTGAAGCTTTCTCGGGCTAGTAGGGCTTTACCGAAAGTTCATTAAAGACTTAGCAAAAATCTCAGCCCCGCTCACAAGAATGACCAAGAAGAACCTAACTTTCGCTTGGGATTTGGATTGCAATATTGCTTTCCAATATTTGAAAAAGGCTCTAAAAACAGCCCCAGTTTTGACATTACCTGATGGGAGCAAAATGTTTACCGTGTACACAGACGCATGCGGTACAGGATTGGGTGTTGTCTTGGTGCAAGAAGGCTAGGTAGTTTGTTATGGGAGAAGGCAATTGAAAGTACATGAGAAAAACAACCAAGCCACGATTTAGAGTTGGCTGCCATCGTCTTTGCGCTTAAGTCTTGGTGCCATTATCTCCTAGGTGAGAAGTTTTAATTATATACTGACCATAAATCATTGAAGTACCTTTTCACGCAGAAAGATCTTAACTTAAGGTAACAGAAGTGGATGGAATTCTTAGCATCCTACGATTTTGAGATTTCCTATACCCCCGGCAAGGGTAATGTGGTAGCAGACGCCTTGAGTAGGAAGAAGCTGACCTTGAATCCTCTTTTTGTAGAATGGAAAAGCTTGGAGTACATAGTGGACTTTAACTTTAGACCCTCCTCTGAAATTGTACATGGTCTATTAGCATCGCTAGAGGTGCGGCCTACTCTTTTGGACTTAATAGGAACCGCACAACGAGAAGACCCTCAACTAGTTGATGTGATGGATAAGCTAGTTAAAGATGAGACTTCTAGTCATCTTAATAGATACTCCATCGATGATAGGGGTTGGTTGAGACGGGATGGAAGGATATGCATCCCACGAGTAAGAGATTTAGTGAAGACAGATCTTGAAGAAGCACACCATTCTAGGCAGACCATACACCCGGGCGGAGACAAGATGTATAAGGATATAAAAAGGGTTTTCTTTTGGAATGGCATGAATGGAGATGTAGCTGAGTTCGTCGATAAGTGTTGGATATGCCAACAAGTCAAAGCGGAGCAGAAGAAGCCTGGTGGTCTGCTTCATCCTTTGGAAGTCCCACAATGGAAGCGGGATAGCATTTCGATGGACTTTGTTGATGGGTTGCCTAGGTCAAGAAGGGGAAATACCAGTATTAGGGTAATAGTGGACAAGCTCACTAAAAGCACCCACTTTATACATGTTAAGAGTAGAAGGACTACCTCGTCCCTAGCATCCATTTATCTTAAAGAGATAGTTCGACTCCATGCGGTACCCTCCAGCATAGTGAGTGATCAAGATGCTATCTTTACGAGCGAGTTTTGGAAAAGTTTACAAGAGGCTGTAGGCACACAATTATGCTTAAGCACGGCCTATCACCCCCAAACCGATGGTCAAACAGAAAGGGTGAACAGAGTATTGGAAGACCTCTTGAGACTGTGTATTCTTGACTTTGGAGGGACATGGGAGGATCTTCTTCCTTTGGTGGAGTTCGCTTAAAACAATAGCTACCAAGCCACCTTAGGCATGGTGCTCTTCGAAGCTTTATATGGAAGACCATGCCGATCACCAACTTATTGGTGGGAGTCAACAGACAAGCTTGTACTTGGGCCAGTTATGATTAGAGAAACCTCAGAAAATGTGGACTTGATAAGAAGACGGATGAAGGCTGCACAAGACAGACAGAAGTCCAACGCAGACAAAAGAAGAACCGACCTTGAGTTCGAGGTTGGAGATAAGGTGTTCCTTAAAGTATCTCCTTTAAGGAATGTCATTCGCTTTGGGTCCGTAGGAAAGCTAGCACCAAGATTTGTAGGACCATTTCCCATCATTGAAAGGATTGGGAAGATGGCTTACAGAGTAGAGCTACCCGAGAGACTGGCTGGAGTTCAAAATGTTTCTCATGTTTCTCAACTACGAAAGTGCTTACATGAATCTGTGGAAGTGGTGGAGCCTATTATATTAGAGGAAGTAGAAGTGGAACGAGAAGCGAGTGTGAGAAGAGTTCCAACTCATATCTTGGGCACGGAAGTCAGAAAGCTACGCAACTGTGAAGTCAGTCTTGTTAAAGTTCAACGGAGTGACGCTGAGGAAGACGCGAATTGGGAAACTGATAGGAAATTTCGCGCAGCCTACCCTTTTCTTTTTTAGGGTACCTTCTTGATCTCTTTTTCCATAAATTTATTCATGCTTATATCTATCTTTTAAGAATATCTCCTCATTCCTACTCTTTATCCTTAGGTAGAAACCAATGGATGTGAACGTGTATTTGAAACATGTTATGATTGATGGTTGCGAGTGGTTGCAAATGGTTGCTAGTGGCTGCTTATGGATGCATGTACACACACAATAAGCACTAGATCGACTCAATCACCTTCATATTGCATATTAATGTGTGTGCATATTTAGATTAATCGATGTATAATGGTTGTGTTATCATATGGATGCTGAATTTAGATGAATGGTTCTGCACACATGTAGAAATAGTATGTATCATTAGGATTCTTTCGCATACATAATGGACGCATGGCACAATCTTGATTTGCATTAAGGAGGTCAACTGAATCAGTAGACTGCCTGATTTTGCATTAGATAAGGAAGATATACACACACTTTTTTGCATATGTTCATATGGCATTAGAAATCTTGTAAGGACAATGGATGCCTGTGTTTGAAGGATGAGTAGATGGATGATTGGATGTTAGGATATACATTCTCCTTAACTTGGAGATTTCGGGGGCAAAATCCTTTAAGGAGGGGAGAATGTAACACCCCATGATTTTAAATATTAAATTTAACGAATTAAAGAATACTTAATTTCAAATGTGAGAATTAATGGAAATGGGTTACGCCATTGCGTTCGTCTTGGAATTCTGCTTGAGATAGAGTCCGAGTTTGCGTGAATTGGACTTTAGTTATGGCCTTCTGAAATTTCAAAATTTAAATAAATTAAAAACAGCTTAGGTTCAGAAAATTCGAAATTCAAAATTCAAACAGGGAAGCGGGCTGGGCAGGATTTCTCCCGCCCTAGGCCAGGTCGACCAGGGGGTCGACCTCCCCCTAAACAGGTCGACTAGGTGGTCGACCTGGGGGTCAACCTACCACCCGGGGTAGATCTAGAATCAGATGATCCTGACTTGTTGTTGAGTCTTATCTGACCTGTTACTGAGTCATTACGGCTGATGTGGCTATTATGGATAATTCTATCTTGTTTGGATGGTCCGGATTAATTCTATCTTAATCTAACGGCTTAGGTTGATTTAAACTTCTATAAAAGAGTGCCTAGACTCAAACCCTAAACGTAAACTTAATCAGTCACTCGGCCACCATGCTGCTGCTAGGATAGTTCTTCTTCCTATAGCTTAGGGATTTGCAAGTCAGAATTCTAATTCAAAAGACGAACAAATCATTCTCTTCCCTAACCTATCTTTGTCAGTATAATTTATTTCACAAAATAATTAATAAATTAATTATAATGGGTCATGACTTGGATTATGAGAACATGTGTATTGAATTATGTGACGTTACTTGATTTTGTTTGTTAACATATGATTGTTTTGTAAAATCATATGTGAATCTTATGCAAGTTTGGGATGTTAAATTATATGTGAATCTTATGCAAGTTTGGGATGTTAAATCATATGTTAATCTTATGCAAGTTTGGGATGTTAAATTATATTGGAATCCTATGCAAGTTTAGGATGTTAAATCATTTGTGAATCTTATGTAAGTTTGGGATGTTAAATCATATGCGAATCTTATGTATGTTTGGGATGTTAAATTATATGTAATCTTATGAAAGTTTGGGATGTTAAATCATATGATAGCTTGTATATGAATCTTATGCAAGTCTGTATGCGGATTATACACAAGTTCATATGCTAGTTTATATGCAAAACATGTGACATTAACTTACATGTTTAGATCCAAATGCAAGTTCACAATTTATGTAAGTTTAGGTGAAAAACCATATTTATGTGAAAGTTCACATTTTTTTATTAGATCTATATTTAGATCCATGGCAGTACATACTTATGCAAATATATGTTCTATATGACCATTTCCTACGCTAGTTTTGTATGTGAATCATATGCTAGTTTGAATGTAAGTTTGTAAGAAATTTATATGCAAGTTATAGGAAAACCATATCCATATATGCAAGTTCAGATTACATGTTTAGATCAATATTTAGATCCATGATAGTTTATGAAATTTTATGTTATATATATATATATATATATATATATATATATATCCATTGCCTATGCAAGTTATTGTCTATGCAAACTTATGTTATGATTCTTAGATCTATTTTTTGTGTTATGCAAGTTGTGATGTTGCCTTTCTTTTTATAAGTTAGACTATTTTCAAGCCTAACATATATCGTGTTAAAACGTATGAATAGCGTGGGGGAAATGGGAAAATATTAATTTTGCAAATTGTGAATTAGCATAAAATGGCTTTGAAATTATATAATTAAATCGAGACATTAATTGGTATAATTTATATACCTAAAAAGTATGGACATAATTTAGGTGACAATTATGGACATAGTTAATTTGGAAATTATTGACAATTTGAATAGGGATAAATAATTCATATTGGGGTAAAATAATTATGTGAAATAAACGCCTAAGACACGAGGTTAGACTCGTTTGTGGTGTGAGACTGCCCAGACCCACCCGGCAAACCCAGCAACCACAAACGGTAGTCTAATGTGAGAGGTTAAAGGCACAAATTAAATGTGTAACAATTGTAAAGACATGAGGTTAGGCTCGTTTGCGGTATAAGAATGCCCGGACCCGTCCGACAAATCCAGCAACCGCAAACGGTAGTCTAATGTGAGAGGTCTTTACAAGGTTACGGTTATAATGAATTAAGTAACACTTAACCAAGATAAACATGTAGTGGGACATGGGGGTTAAGTGGGTGACATGGGTGGCATGTGAAATATGATTAGAAACACTTAACTAAATTGAAACATGTAAGAAGACATGAACAAGAAGGGGTTAAGTGGGAAATCATAGTGGGGACCAAGCATAGGTGGAAAGCTTGTGTCAAGTATGAGGGCCCTTTTCAAACCAGTAACCCATTAAGTATCTTTGTGTGATCGAGTTAAATCGAGGACGGGACACACTTACTGGGTTTGACTGTAATAGGTCAAAACGGGTTAACGGTGGCCACACAAGTCCAGTGGGGTCATGTGTGTGCGTGGGCCCGGGCTGGTAGGTAAGACGTTGTTGCATCGTGTAGATGTAAGCCGTGCATCTCTAGTGGTACCGGTTTGCCACTTTGGTGAGTGATACACCCCACAGTAGGACCAGCACAGGTATTTGCGAGTTAGGTAGTCGATCGCATGGGGGTAGTGGTTACAACTAGTGGAGATAGGGGCAGGCGGCACCTATGAAGGCAGCTTGGGGCACACGAAACTACCATTATCATTATTATGTTCTGTAGGCGGGATCAACTTTTAAGGTGGCTAGTAATGGTGCAGTATACTAATTATCCTATAGTGATTAGGAACGAGATTAACGCCAGAATATTCCTCTTGTTTGTTTTGTCTTGCCCACTTGTTTCATAGTCATTCCTTGTTTTACCAGTTTATGCCTTATCCAAATTACTTTAATAATTATATTGTTAAAGTTATTTACCCGCCAGACTTTATGTCTGACCCCCTTGTTTTCGCCTCTTTTCTTCCTCCCCTCAGGTTCTCATAGTAGGACTAGTACTAGTGGAGCTTGATTTGGATCTCTTTCTCTCTCTTTTGGAAGTGCTTGGATTGCTGAAAGTAAAGTTCAGCTCATCTCTTTTATGGCTACTTATGTTGGGGTTATGCTTTTTACTTATGTACACAGAAAACAATTTGTCAAGATGGATATTAAGTGTACTTGGTTTTACTTTTGGCTTATGATGTTGTTTAATCAAACTATTTCTCCACCGCAATAAAAGTTGTTTTAAATTTTTCAAGTACCAATATATGTATCTGTCTTGTTATATTCTATTCAATACACTAATAATACTCCATGAAAGTTAATGCATTCCCTTTGAGAGTGACATTATTGGACGTGGGGTATTACAGATCACCTCGCCAGCATCTCCACGACGACGTCCAGCTCGTCATCCCAGCTTATAAGGCTCGACCACGAACTGCCTCAAACTTCTACAACATCACGCGGTTTTGATCTATTCCTACTCCTATGGACCCGGATCTCATTCCATATGGCATACAACGAATTACAGAGGACATCTCCACGTTTTCCACCTCATTTCGTAGTTTTTAGGGTGTGCTCCATGTGCATCACGAACTGGTATCGGGAAATGGCTATAAATACACCTCTTGAAGGCAAATGAAGGGAATTTTGGCTGAGGATTTTCTCTTACATCTCCATAGTTTCTGCTTTTATCGAAGTGCAAGGACTTTGCACTATCAGTTATGCAAATTACTCACTTTTTACATAATAAACACGTGGATTACATGTGAAAACTCTTTAATTTCAATTAACACACGAATTGTGTGTCTACACGTAAATGATCCTTGTAATCTGTCAGTAGAACAATAAGAATTTAAAGTGGACGTAGGCTACATCTATAGCCAAACCACTATAAAAACCTCATGTGTTCCCTCTGATTTTACTATTTTCAGCATTCTATGATCTGTGATTTGCATTTGGGTGTTAGTACCATTTTTTGGTCTAAGATTTTGGCGTACCAAGAAGGGGGCACATGACAAATTCTCCTTCTAGCTTGAAAGGAAGCATATTATTTGGCTCTTAGATAGATGACCAAACGAAAGACTTCCCGTGTTGAGAATGAAGGCACAAGGAACGAGGCAAGTTAGCAGGCGTCTTCACATGAAAACCCATCAGCATACTTGACCAGAGAAGAGATCGACGGCGTTCTCACTGAACTGAGAGCTCAAAAGGCAAGGAAAGATTATCTCCTCCAAAAGCAACATGATATGATGGACGGATTCTTCGCTCGGATGGATGGAAGGTCGGGCAATGCTCAAATCGTTGGAAATAAAGCCACCGAAGCGGCTCTAATAGGAAATTGTGATCGGGTCACCCAACCCATGGCGCGGAATGAGTTCGGGGCATCCCTCTACCTCTTGGAAATGGTCAGGCTTGACCTTCTTCAGCTCCGGATCGGATGGATAACGGAATGCAATCTCCCTCTTGACAACACGAATGGGCTCGTGGTGGAGGGCCCGGGTTGGCTCGTGATGGGGACCCACTATCCAGTCGGATTGCCCCCATGGCCTACGAACCAATAATCGCGACCCGCTCCAAGTAGCTCATGAATAACTTCCTTCCTCTTTCGCACTTAACGCTAGGGGCACTAGCTCTGATATCGGCAATTTGCAACAGCTTTTTGATCGGAGTAGACTAGCAGATCTAATACAATGTTTCTCGATAGGCCGTACTTCTCAAAATGACGTGGATGACTTTAACCACACTCCTTTTACTCAGGATATCAGGGATTCCTGCAATCCCCCGTATTTCAAACTTCCAGTTCTGGAGCCATACAACGGCAGGACGGATCCTACCATGCATCTAATGCGTTATAAACGACATTTGGAAGTTCAATCAGGGTCGGAAAACATCATACCAAAGTGTTTTCCTCTCTTTCTGACTTATATAGCAGCCATGTGGATTCAACACCTAGCTCCAGAATCGATCAAAAGTTTTAACATGTTGGTCACTCGTTTTATTGGACAGTTTCGGGTCCAAACATGTAATGGTCCAGAGTTTTGAACCAATTTGAAATTTGAATTTTTAATACTTAATTTGAATTTTCTAAACATAAAATAAATTTGAGAACATTTAATAATTTTGATAGGTTAAACTATAGGTTTTATTTGAATTATAACATTTATAAATGGAAATGATTATTAATAAGTTTGGATTTACTGATATTATTTGTCGTTCGATCGGATTTGTCAAAAGATAAAATAAATTAATAGCATTATTATTATGCGTTGCTCTTTGTTTTCATAACGTTAAGGTAAATTATACCAAAAACACATTACTTCTCCATTTTACAAGTGTTAGGACACTTGTAATTTTGCATGCAACGTTCCATGCATAACATACACATGTCCTATAATGTGTCACTCTCTCCTTACTCCTCTTTTCCTATAATACCACCCTTTCCTTCCACTTTTTCATTCATTCTCACTTCTTTTCTTTCTCTCTTCTTCTTAAAGATTATGGCCACGGTTTCCATGGCATAAGTCTTCCTCTTTTCCACCACCACCTTGCCAAAGTTCGTCATTATCCTCCTCCTCCTCTTATAATATAAAGAGAGATTAGTTTATATTATATTATATTATATATAATTTTTGGTGAAGAAGACGTTGCGCTGAAATACTGCCCGATGATTCGCTTAGCTAGGCTCGCCTACCGTGAAGATTTATATATTCAATTAGTAGCTAGAATAATTTAAATATAGTGATGAATTATTATTGGTTAATGATGATTGACATTTGTTGTGATGGATGACGGATGCGAAGTTTATAACACACACTAGTAAGCGTTAGTGTTATAACGCTTGTGCACAATTATGATTTATTGAATAATGTTGATGATGGTTGTTATGGATGTTTAAATGGTTGTTGATGTTGTTTTGCATGCACTATGACACAATAATTATGATATCACATTGGTGATCGAAAAATCTGCTTCATAATTAAAAGCAATATCATTATTGAAATTGAAGGATAATAATTGGAAAAGACCATATGTATGAATTCAAATATATTGTTAAAGTCCTCTAAATGAATAAATAAATATTGGAACATTCTAGGATGACAGAGAGGATAGTGTCTAGGCTGGGGTTTGGAAATGAAGTTTCCTGCTCTCCCTGGTTATTCTTAACTGATCTGACAAATGGGAAGGTTAATTTGAAGTTATTCGAATTTATAAATGAATTGGAATTTAGGAAAGTTGAATTATAGATCCAAATTAATTTGGAAAGTAAATTTAAATGATTTTAAAAGGGTTATATAAGGATATAATGGTTTTCTATGATATTTTGAAGTATCGTAGAATAATTGTTATTATGGTCAAAATAGAGTTTGTCGCATAACGACAATTTACATATTATAGATGCAAACTTTAAACGTTTATAACTTTTGCAATCTAAATCGGATTTCCATAGAATGAAAAATGTTTGATTTCCATTAATAAGAACATTCAAATGAATGAAAGAAGATTTTAAATTCGAGTTATAATTTTCAAGTTATGTTTGAAACTGTTTTGGAAAAGATCGATGCAAGAACAATTATTGACCATAACTATAAACAACTATTTTTAAATGTTTTGAAAATATGGAAAAAAAACTTGTAAAATCATGACAAATTATCAAACAGTGTTTTGAATTATAAAGTTTAAGTTTTGGCTAAGATAAACGATATCTTGATCAAAATAGTTAAGATAAATGTTTTGTAGCACCTTTGTAACATTTTTGAAATGTTATTGTAACGCTTCCTTTGAAAACAATCTATTTTGAAGTTTTAAACCGTAAACTATTTTCTAAACTATAAGTAATGATTTGTGGAATATTTTCAAAGGTTTAAAAGTATTAGAAATATTTTATATGGAATTTAAAGTGATATTAATATGAGTTTTCAATTTTAAATAATTGGATATGGTTGGAGATAAATCCCCAGATGGTTGATATTAGTTCATTAGATGATGATTCTTACTATTTGAGGAATTTAAAAGGTAGTTCACCGTTATTCCTCTTATAGTGTGAGTTGGATATTGAGATTAATATTAAGTATAAATTGATGGTATTTCTATCCAGATCTAATGTCAAAAAGTTGGATAAATCTTTTAATTAAGATACGAGTTTCCTAAGTTGACTGGGATAAGTTGGATAGAAATAATCTTCGGATAATTAATATGAAATTCTGTCGTGTAAATGTATACTATTTGAGGAATTTGGAAGATATTATTATATCGTCATTCCACTTATAATATTCGTTGATTATGAAAAATAATATCGAATATAAGTAGATACAATTTCTGTGTAACTTATGTTCAATATCAATTGATTTGGGTTTTGTCGTGAATCATATCTTCAGTAATATCATTCTTGAAACCCCATGAGATTGAGTTATGGAAATTAATATCGTAATTTGAGGATTTAATCAGATCTTTGATTTGAGGAAATTAAAAGTGAGGATTTGGAAAGAAAGTATAATCTTTTAGTTAAGATTAAAGAATGGAATGTTGGAAAATCAATTTAATTGGAAACTATGGTTGAAACATGGAATATGGATTTTCAAAGGAAACTAGATTTTGATAACGAGTTATCAAACGGAAAATTAATTAAGGCTTTAAGGCTAAATCATCTTTGATTTAAGGGATGTGTTTTAAAAGAGAAAGGTTAAATATGGATTTTGTAATAATTTTAGAATGGGTTTAAAGAAGTTTAATTTTGACAAAATCCATGATGGAAGGACATTGGTAGAAAGCCTGTGTGTTCTATAATTATGTTTTTTTTAAACTGCGGTTATTATTTGGAAAGACCGGGATCGGATGTATGTCTGAAAATCATTCAAAGTAATAATACGATGTTGTGGAGCAATTGATGACATTGGAGACGACATTGAAGACCGGGACCCTTCATGCCGTAAGGATGACTTGCTGAATGTCTCGAATGGGTCTCTCCCATTTGCAAATGGATTTTATATCAGATAAGTGGCAAGAAGCCCAAACGTATGTGAAGGAATTCCGGATTGTGGTTTCATTCAGACCCAGAACAGACTTGTATGGCTTGTTTGTCTGACATTGTAATTGACCGCGTAGCACTGATCTTTGATAAATATATATCTGCTTGGTGGTGGAGAATTTATTCCCTTACTTAACGCCATTCTCTAAGACGTATGAGCTTATAGGTTATATATGGATGAAAATCAGTGATGCGTAGTTAATGGAGAATGTGGCATATGTAACACCCTGAATTTTCTATGTTTATTAAAATAACGAATAAAAGAATACTTAATTTTAAAAGTGAGAATTAAGGGAAACGGGTTACGCCATTGCGTTCATCTCGGAATTCTGCTTGAGATAGAGTTCGAGTTTGCATGAATCGGACTCCGTATGAAGATTTCTAGTTTAATCAGCTGGGCTGGAAAATTCCCGCCCATAGGGGTCGACTCCCCTCGGGGGGTCAACATAGGTGTCGACCCCCCAAGAGGGGTGTCGACTGGGGTGTCAACCCCGCTTGTAGAGGTCAACTCCCTCCCCCCAATCCGAACAGTGCCGATTTGTGACCTGTTGCTGAGTCACTAGGGCATAGGTGGCAGTTTCTGGATAACTCTAATTGACCTGGATGGTTCTGATTTCTCCTTGGTTGATCTAACGGCTTACATTAGTTTAAACTTCTATATAAACAACCCCCAATCCTCAACCCTAAAATCACACAAATTCATTCCAAGAGCCGTCATGCTGTCCATGGTCAAATTAGTGTAGCCGCCATTCTTTTCCAACTAGAAAGCAAGTTAGAAGCTACGAATCAAATCAAATCTAAATTAGAGTTTTCAAGTTAACAATCAAAGTCTTCATCAAAGGAATAACTAATCAAATTCAGAAATCAGATCCCAGAATTCCAGACCGTTCTATAATTTGTAAGTTCATGTTACTTTCAGAAATAAAAGTTAATTGTGATTCTGACAATGTAATAAATCTGAATCTGAGATTATGCTTATTTCTATCTGTCTTTCTATATCCATTGGATCTATCTCATTGATAATATTATGTCCATTCTTTGTCTCCTCTTTCCTTCTTCCCTTTTTATTTTTATAGCCAGGCTACTGCGAGCCTGAGCCAAATCTGTAATGACCCATCTTTTTGCCTGATTTTCGGCGGTAATTAAACCGACTTAAACCGTTCAGAAAGACAAATTGTTATGGGTACATACGTATATTGAATAGAATAACATAACTTTCATTTTCAAAATACAATGTTACATCAGAGTTACATAGAATATCAGAGTTACAACACATACAACAGAAGAAAAGAAAATATACTCTCAGCAGAAGAACCATATGATATAGCGGAAGCTCCGAACTCTAGCTTGGACTCCAACTCTGAAAGCACTTCGAATCCTGCTCCAATGATCTATAACTGCAAATTAAACTACTAGCTGCCCATGTGGAAATTAATGGGCACCCAGAGTTTAGAAAGGAACAATAAACTCCAGAGCAGTCGTGGGACTGGTGTGAGAACTCAAAACATTTGTTATTAAGGATTTCATTTTAAAGTTTGGTAATTCAACGGACCACGCCGCAAATGCGTAACAGGTTAACTCTATATGAATTCCCGTGCATAGAAACTCGCTATGACTTTTGAAAATGAAGCTATCATAAGCTCATCCCACATCACACAATGCAAGCGCACACCAGATAGGCGAATTTTATCTTATGATAACCAAACGTGCTTCCATACGTGAAAATCCTCTTTTAATACTATCATATAGTGCGGAAAACAAATTTCGCAATTAAATGTATTAATTCTAGACGACATAATACCCATAATATTATGTCGCCATATATATACATACAATCAAAATCGTAGGGCTCGTATTAGAGATTGAATTTCCAACTTGATGATTCCTGGCACGAAAGATCAATCAGTGATACAAAACGAAGTGCCTTAATGGCTTTTTCGTCCATTCACGAACACCAACTACACATCGTCAGGGCAAATCAACGGTTTTCGACCAGACACGGCCCCACGAACATACCCAACTTCCCCAGGTTCATAAGTGGTTTCCCACTGCTGCATAGCTTCATCATCAATTCATATATAAGTATAAAACCTAACCGCCAGTTTCTCATCAATCCGGGGTGTAAGGTTTGTCGATGTCACATCATACACAAAGCGATGCTTCGATAAGCCATTCTTTGATCATCATTAGCTCGTTTCATAACTCGGGTATGCCACATTGACAATTCACGACATATCACCGATTGAAATCAATGTATACCCTCTAAGTTCATATGACTTGGAGATGAGGATAATATATTGCCACAAATCCGATATACATTAACGGAAATCAGTGCTATGCGGTCAATTTCAACGTCAGACACACCATCCATGCAAATCCGTTCTGGGTCTGAACGGAACAACAACCCGAAAATACTTAAATATATTCAGGTCTCATGTAACTCATACCTCGTATCGGCGGCCTACCTAACAGAGATATCAATCATCAATCAATCTAAGCAATTCAAATATTCCCGGTCTTCATTCGTCGTTCACAAAGTCTTGAATTGTTTCATAACGTCGTGTTATTACTTGGAATGGTTTTCGAACATATGCTTGATCCCGGTCTTTCCAAGTAATAAGCGTACTTTAAACAGTAGCTATGGTTCACACAGGCTTTTCAATTCAAATATCCTTCCACATAGTTACCAATTCATTTATGACTCAAGATTTGAATTACTTTAAATTCATATATCTCATTATCATCTTAAACTCTTCTTTGAAATCAAAGATCATACTTTCGCTTTAATTTCTTATCTTTAATTCCCTCAAATCAAAGATTTGATCAAATACAAGATTTGATCAAATTCCCCAATTACGATATGAATTTCCACCATTCAATCTCTTCGGGTTTCAAGAATGATATTATTAAAGATATGATTCACGACAAAACCCAAATCAATCGATATTGAATCATAAATTACACAGAAATTTTTATCCACTTATATTCGATATAAATTCTCATAATCAACGAATACTATAAGTGGAATAACGATATAATAATATCTTCCAAATTCCCTAGATAGTATTCACTTACACCATGAAATTTTATACCAAATATCGAAGATTATTTCTATCTAACTTATTTCAATCAGGTGGAAAACCCATATCTTAATCAAAAGATTTATTCAATTCTTTGACATTAGATCTGGATAGAAAAACCATCAACTTATCTTCAATATTAATTACCGTATCCAACTCATATTATAAGCGGAATAACGGTGAACTACTTTCTAAATTCCTCCAATAGTAAGAGTCATCATCTACCGGATTAATATCAAACATCCGAAAATTTATCTCCAACCATACCCAATTATTAAAAACCCGTTTTAATATTAAATAAATCAATTTGAATTCCATATAAAGTATTTCCAATACTTTTGAGCTTTTGAAAACCTTCCACCAATCATTTAAAAATGATTACTTATAGTTCAGAAAATAATTTGCAGGTTAAAACTTCAAAATAGATTATTTTCGAAGGAAGCGTTACAATAGCATTTCAAAAGCATTAGAAAAGCGTTACAAAACAGTTATCTTAAATATTTTGATCAAAATATCATTTATCTTAGCCAAAACTTAAACTTTACAATTCAAAACTCTTTTTCATAATTTGTAATGATTTTACAAAATTTTTCCATATTTTTAAAACATTTAGAAATCGTTGTTTATAGTTATGGTCAACAATTGTTCTTACATCGATCTTTTCCAAAACGGTTTCAAACGTAACTTGAAAATTATAACTCGAATTTAAAATCTGCTTTCACTCATTTGAAAGTTCTTGTTAATATAAATTAAATGTTTTTCGTTTCATGAAAATCCGATTTTGATTGCAAAAGTTATAAGCGTTTAAAGTTTGCATCTAAAATACGTAAATTGTCGTTAAGCGACAAGCTATATTTTTACCATAATAACCATTATTCAATGATACTTCAAAATATCTTAGAAAATCATCATATCCTTATATAACCCTTTAAAAATCATTTAAATTTACTTTCCAAATTATTTTGGATCTAAAATTCAACTTTCATAAATTTCAATTCATTTCTGAATTCAAAAAACTTAAAATTAACCTTCCCATTCGTCGGATCAGTTAGGGATAGCCAGGGAGAGCAGGAAACTTCATTTCCAAACCCAACCCTAGACACTATCCTCTCTGTCATCCTAGAACGTTCTGGTGTATATTCTATTATTAATATAAAGAGACATCGTTCATATTCAAATTTCAAAATCTCATTTCGAATTTAAATTGAAAATAATATATTTTTTCCAAAACTAGTTAAAGATCATTATACAAAATCAATACATAATTCAAATAAATTTCCAATCCTAATTCAATATTTAAAAAGTTGTTATTTAATTCAGAACTAACCATTTAATATTATTTAATAATTAAATAAAATCGTATATAGGAAGGAGACTCTAAATCGATCACCCATATATTTCCACAACCATAGTGTGTTTGTGATATTGTACAATGAAATCATATTTATCCAAATGAACCATACGATCAGTTGGATATGAATTTATTCATCACAAACAACATTTTTACTGTGCACAAGCCTTACAGACAATAACGCTTACTAGTGTTCACTGTATTATCTAATTCATGAACAACCATTCAAACATCAACATCCATTACACAATCATCATCAACTAATTATAATTAATCTCAGCTAATTATAATTAACTAATTTAAATATATTTTTAAATTAGAAATTCTCACCTAATAGCTCTCCAAATCTTCACGGTAGGCGAGCCTAGTTGAGTGAATCGTCGGACAGTATTTCGGCGCAATATCTTCTTCACAAAAATATATATATAATATATAATACACACTAATCTCTCTTATATTATAAGAGGAGGAGGAGAATGACGAACTTTGGCAAGGTGGTGGTGGAAAATAGGAAGACTTGTGCCATGGAAACCATGGCCATAAGCTTTTAAAAGAAGGTGGAAAGGAGGAAAAAGCTAAGCAAAAATGGTGAAAGGAAGAGGAGAGGTGAATGGCGTAGGATGCCATGGATAAGAAGGGGAGAAGGATGAAAGAAAATGGAAGAAATGAGAAATGGAGAAGGATGGTGAAAAGGGAGGGTTAAGGTGGGTTTATATAGGAAACTTAAAGGTATAAGGAGCTTACACCTCATAGACACATGTCCTTTCCTTATGTTTTTATTCATGCATGTTAACACATGTTCTTTAAGTGAATAAGGTGGTGACACCTCTTTAGGACACATGTTACACTCATATTAAATCATTTTGCGACATTATTTATTACATTTATTTTGTGTTACTAACTTGAAACACTTTTCTAACACTTATTTAAGTCACAAATAAATGGATAACAATTCTTATACAAATTTTATAAATACCATTATAATTTATCAAAATAAATAAGATAATGATCATTTTTGTAAAATCATAAAATAAATTATCCTTTACCAAATTCATATTTTACAAATCAGTATTATCAAAATTTGGAAATATTATTACTTAAACATAAATCTTATAAATAAAATATAACTTTTAAAAATAAGGTTTTTTCTTATACAAAAATCATATTTAATAAAACAAGGTACTTATTCAAAGTAAAAATTTAAATTCAAACATTATAAAAATAAATTTATATTCAGAAAATCCAATATTATATAAAAACAATTCAAATCAAACTTAGTAAAATTTTGGGATGTTACAAAATCTCATAAGAGATGAACGTACGTTGGAAATAAAATTGGGCATAATATATGATTTGAACATGACCAACACAAAAATTGGGCATAATATATGATTTGGACATGACCAGCGCTAAAATTTGGGAAAAGTATTAAATTATGTATGATTGGGCATAACTAAGTTGTAACTGATTTGAGGACATAACACATGTTGTATTTAAAACATAAAGCGTATCGAACATATGACTTTTGAGGCGTATAGTTTTGGACATATGACTTGGGATTTGGGGTGTAAATTGAACTGTAAATATGTAAGGCATAGTACATGTTGTGGTTTAAGACCTAAAATTTGGGGTGTGTGTTTATATATATATATATATATATATATATATATATATATATATGATAGTTTATGACTTGGAAGGAGAGGATTATATGTATGTCTTAGGTATGAAAACCTATAGGAAGATAGGGATAACTGTTAAAGGTGAACGCGCCTAAAAGTGGGATTTTGGGGTAATTGACATGCACTGTAATTAAAGGCTATAATTTGGCATAGTTTATACTGTGAATCATGACTGGGGGTTTTTGGGATAATATTTTGTACGGTGCAATATGATAAAACATTAGGGCATGTGCTATATTGTGATTTTTGGAGGCATGACTATCATTGCAAATTTGGGAAAACTGGGTGTAACCTATTTTGAGTAATAACTTGAATTTGAATTTGTGGGGCTTAACTTGAAATTGTTTTGTTGATGTATAACTTGAGAATTGGAACATGACTAGTTTTGTGAATTTGGGATAATTAGCTTATAAAATCTAGACATGGAAATGTATGGTAAATATGCCAAAAGATAAACATGCCTAACCCGAGGTTAGATTGAGTTGTGGTGTAAAACTGCCCAGAACCGCCCGGCACGTCCAGTAACCACAACAACATTTATCTAATGTGAGAGGTTAGTGCATCATTGTAACGACCCAGAAAATCTGAACCAATTTAAAATTTTTAAATTGGCTAAAATAATGAATTTTAAATATTTAAAATAAATATTTTAAATAATAGAGATGAAAAGTGAGTTGAATCGACAATTGAAAACGAATGTAATTAATTATAATTATAAACAAAGCCTGAAATGGCGCTGTAGTTTCAAAAATTGAATTCAAACTTTGTCGGACTGTACCGGGTGAAAACAAAACGGATTTTAGTGAAACCAAAAATATTTAAATCTGTTAGTGAATACCTTTCTAACGAATCTAAAAAATCGAATTTTCATAGCGGAAAGCAAAAGTTATGGCCGAATGAATTTTCAGAAAAGTCGCTATGGAATTTATATAGCCCGTGAAATTGGCCATTTTGCAAACGACCTCAGAATTCGACGAAACCACTTTTGTTGGATTCGGGATGTGATGTTATTGCTAGGTTTCAAATTTCATAATTTTTGAAGCTAATATGTGAGCGTGGCAAAGGAAAATGTGTTTGGGTCAATTACAGTTAAATTGGATCGACCAGAAATGGGCCTTTTTGCAAACGGTCTCAGAATTCGAGGAAACTAGTTTTGTTGGGACCGTATCATCAAAACATAGCTAGATTTATTTTTCTGGAATTTTTCGAATCAGTTTGTGGCCCTGGCAAATTGAAATGTACGTTCAAATTAAATATTGAATGTTTTATATTTTAATTTGAAGGAAAACTGACTGAAACATTCGAATGGGCCTTTGAAACATATCCCATTGTGTTCAGAATGGGGGTAAAACGCTAGGGACGACAGTCATTGGGTCTGGATTGGGGTTCGTGAGGGAAAGAGGGTATTTTAGAGATTTAAAAATATATATAAAAAAAAATTCTATTGGTCCACCTCATTCTCTCAGCCCCGACCTTCTTCCTCGAAACCCCAGAACACACGACGGAAAGAGCTCGAAACTTCCCAGCCAATTTTCTCCTTCCACGCTCGACAAAACCCCATCGTCCTTTGGAAGTTTTTGTAGAGAATTTTGCAAGCTTCACATCCATACTTGGATTCGATTTTTTCACTGAGTATATCGAGAGATCCAGGGCGCTGAAGTCACGCCGTTCGCACCCGAATCCTGGCCGAGATCCACCACCGAGTTCAGCGGCGTTCGGCGCGATGATGAGCCCCTCCAAGCTCGTCGATGTGGCGTAGGCTGATCTGCATATCGTGCTTCGGATCGAGAGAGAAATCGAAACCTAGTTTCGAACAAAACGAAGCAGGTAACGGCTTATATATTCTGTACTAATTTCAACAGTTTAAAAGCGTTGCAAACCTGGTAAAAATCATATCTGTTTGCTATGTGGTCGAAATTCAATGAAATAAGAGACAGTGGACTCGTGTGGACGTCTTCTACATTCTAGAAGAGACCGCATATTTTTCTGAGCCATCTGCTATTTTAGGTGGAGTGGAACCCAATGTGATATTTCTAATTTATAAACAATATGGAAAACGACGATGTATAAATTATATGATCGATGTATGAGTTATATAAGCGTTGTACACCTCTTGTATAAGCGTTGTATAAGTTGTATGTTCGATGTATAAGTTATATATGCGTTGTAAAAATTATATATGTGTTGAAACAGAAGTGTATTTCTATTTATATATATATATATATATATATATATATATATATATATATACGCCCCTCGTCCACAAACCATGGACGATATTTATTGGTTGTGATTGGTGTGAAAATTGATTGAAAGCGAATGGTTGAATGAAATTGTTTGTGGTTGAAAAATACCCATTTGTGGTTGAGAAATATTTGGTTGAAACCACATAGGATTATTTTGTGGAAATGAAATAAATATATACATGCCGCCTGCATGCGAACTAGATGCATAATCCCCATTGTCAAAAACCGCGAGGTTTTAAGGTAGAGCGAGGAGCCGTACTAGGGACGGTCCCGGTTTTAACTACCCTGTCGTTATGCTGCCGAAATTTTGAATAATATTCATGTGTTTGAATTATTTTCATTTGTCGAAACTATATTTATTCGTTGAATAGAAAACCTTCATGTGTTGAATTGATATTCATTCATTGATTAGAAATTCATGTGTTGAATGGTATTCATGTCTTAAATATGAAAATCACCTTTTTATCTATTTATATAAACTATAGAAAACCTTCATGTGTTGAATCAATATTCATTCGTTGATTAGAAATTCATGTGTTGAATGGTATTCATATTTTGAAGGAAATTGTTTTATAATAAAAATCCCATTTTTAACATCAATATGAAATGTATAAAATAATCTTGTTTCGAAATAAATTGTTTTATAATAAAAATCTTATTTTTATTACCTATATAAACTATATAAAATAATAGTGTTTTGAAATGAATTGTTTTACAATAAAAATCACATTTTTATTATATGCATGAATTGTAAAATATAGTGAAGTGTTGAAATAGAAGACAGTTAGATAAAAATATCATTTTATCAAATGTATGAAAAGAATGTAGCTTTGAAATCAAAGAATCGATATATATATATATATATATATATATATATATATATATATATATATATAGAATTAAAATATATCGAATAACGACGCTGTAGTTCGTATTTTGAAACCGTGATTTCAAACGATTATACCGGGAGATCCGACCATCGGATTTTCCTGAAATCGCAACCGTTGGGTTCACCTTGGAAACATCTTTCCAACGACACCAACTTTGTAAAAATCCAACGGTTGGATTGTCTGGAATGTTTAATTCAAATCTGAAGAAAAACAGCGCCAGAAGCTGTTATATATATATATATATATATATATATATATATATATATATATATATATATAATTATATTTAATCGAATAACGACGCTGCAGTTCGTATTTTGAAATTGAAAATTCAAACAATTGTACCGGGAGATCCGACCGTCGGATTTTCCCGAAAATGGAACCATTGGATTCGTTTTGAAAAGATCTTTCTAATGATGTAAATTTTGTAAAGACCCAACGGTTAGATTTTCAGAGATGTTTAATTCAAATCTGACGAAAACAGCGCCACGGCCGCGTTATGGCCCGAAGCGTCGTTCCGAATAAATTGACTATTTTAAAATAAATAAAAATAGCGATAAATCGTTATAAAATATCATAAACGATATGGAATGGAAATAAACTGAATTTGCCCGATTTATGTGGTATTTGATGGTTGAATGTGTTTGGTGTGAAAATTACATTAAAGAGCAAAATTGGTGTTGTCGAATGATTTAACCATTGAAATAAATTGATTTGAAATTCTAAATATACGTGAATTATTTGAAAAGACCGAGTTAATTCTCATTTCAAATAATTGACCGACGATTGAAATTCGAAGATGAAGACGGTGGTCGAAGACCGGAGATCTTCACCTCGTTTGAATGGTAACCGAGGTCCTGATTGGGAGGCATCCCGAAATATGGATAGTGAGTGGTGATCGTCCAGACGTACGTGGTGATCGATGGGTTTGCGAGGTATTTAGTGCCTCCGGTTTCGTTCAGACCCAAAACGGACTTGTAAATGGACTGTGTGTCTGACATTGGATTTTATTCTATGTTGATTGATTTCTATCAAATATACATCTGTTTGGCGGCGGAGAATTTATCCTTTTGCTTAACGCCCTTCTCTGAGACGCACGAGCTTAGAGGTTGTGTATCGATGGACATCAGTCGCACGACGTGAATTGCTAGTGTGGCTAGCATTAGTAGCAAATGATCGAGGCTTCTGTTGAAAAGCAAAGTCTTGTGGTGATGATCAAAGCACCGCCAGTGTGGCGTAGCTTTGTGTCCAATGTGAATTCGCGAGCCTCATAGCCCGGTATGAACTAGAAACGGGAGAAGGACCTCAGGGAGGGCATGCGTTTCTTTCTAGCTAGGGTGGTGTCAGTGACCTACCAGCCCTGACATTTATATACTTTTCACCTATGTGGTTGTTGCTGTTGCGAGGCGCCTCGGTTTTATCGGACGATCCGGGTCCGATGGAGTCATTCGTTGGCTCGTTGACGCCCCAAAGGGCGGGGAAACGTAGAGTTCAGGCATAATAATCCACATCGGTGGACCGGCCCTGTCGCTCCAAGGGGCAGTTGCGGCTGTTCCTGAGACACGGGCTAGAGCGTCTCGAATTCGGTAAGGACTATCTTTTGCCTTGGTTCATGACAGAAATCCAATTTCCAAATACACGACTGTGCGATTTTGATTGTGTGTATATATATATATATATATATATATATATATATATATATATACGGCGACATGATATATGGTACCCATGCCGTCTATGATTGATAGTTATGATTTGAAATTGTTTTCGAAATGTATAAACACTAGTAGTAATATCAAATGCCTTTGTTTTATTCGTATCAAGCATATTTTGGCCGTTATAAGGTAAAACTCTATCCTCTGGTTTGCGTTGCATTGTGTGATGGGAACTGAGTCTTATAATGGCTTCATTTTTATAAAATGCATTGCGTTGTTTAAAAGAAAGATTTGTTTTAAAGCACTGGCAATCCAATGGAGAAAACCCGTTCCACGAAAGTGGCGTAATCCTGTGATTAGCCAATTATATATGTGTTGAGTGGATTTCTCATACCAGTCCCCTGACTGACTCGTAGTTTGTTTCACTTTCAAACTCGGGTGCCCCTTTTTTTTCTACACGGGCAGCCTTGTATTCAGTTTTAGCTGGTTCTTTCTGGATAGCTGGAGCTGAGGATGGATTCTATTATTTATCTCTTTTTATGCTGTTCAGCTCCTATTGTACATATTTTGTTTATTTCCGCTGTAGACATTTATGTATAGGTGAACTGTATTTGTACTAAGTAAGATCCTATATACTGTGTAACTCTGATGATTACGTTTATCCAGTATATTCTATTGTTCATTATCTGGTGTATTTATTTAATTATGTTCTGCTGTTATCTGTTTCTGTGTTATATTCCACGGACTACCCTTGCCGCCGTCAGTACGGAATTTGGAGTCGTCTCATTCATGCCCATGAAAAACCTGAGGTTAGATTGAGTTGTGGTGTAAAACTGCCTAGAACCGCCCGGCACATCCAGTAACCGCAATAACATAGATCTAATGTGAGAGATTGGTGCATTAATAAATCAATTAATGCTAATGAACAAGAAATGAAAAGAATGGTAGGATTAAGTTAACTAAGGCAACACTTAACCGTTATAATATGTTAATTAGACAAGAGGATGGGGTTAAGTAAATTTAGAACACTTAACCGTTATAACATGTTAATTAGACAAGAGGATGGGGTTAAGTAAATTTAGAACACTTAGCCGTTATAACATGTTAATTAGACAAGTGAGAAGGGTTAAGTTAACCAGTACAACATGATGAATGAGAAGGGTTAATAAGAAACACTTAACCAATATGACCTGATAAATGGGTAAGGGTTAAGTTAAAACAACAGGGCAACACTTAACCAATATAATAGGATGCGTGGAAGGGTTAAGTTAACACAAGAAGGCAACACATAACTAATGTAACACGACAAGTGGGTGGGTTAAGTTAACTTGAATTGATTGATGACACTTAACCAATACAATGTGATGAACGCGTAGGGTTAAGTTAATAAGAAACACTTAACCAATGCAACTTGATGAACGAAGGGGGTTACGTTAACATGAATGGACAACACTTAACCAATATGACATAATGAGTGGGAGGGTTAAGTACATATCGGGTTGGTGGGTAATATTAGTAAATATTATTGGATCTAGATTAACCCTAGAGGGGGGGTGAATAGGGTTTATCAGTGTTTTTCTCTAAATTAAAAATCTGACAGGTTATTAAAATAATAAACCGATCACAAACTGCAGTAGAAGTAAAAAGCAGAAAAGAAATAACACATAGAGATACACAGCTTCGGCAAAATTCTGCCTACTACTGCATTCCTAAGGTTTCTACTCGGTGTTATAAACAGATCCCGCATACAAGACCATGTACACTCGTAGCGCCTGCTCCTGTCCTAACCCTACGCTCAAAACCGTAAACTGACCGATATCCCCTCAATCAGATTTCCCCTAATTACAACATCGTAACCAGTAACCCAGATTTTACAGACTCTGTCAACTGTCAGTCAACACCCTGACTGAATCACCCTAGTATTTTACAGACACTAGAACTGATTGTTTGAATTTACAACTCGAATTAAAAACAAAAATAAAAACAAAACTAAAAAGAAATTGAAACCCAAGGAGTTAAATAAAGAGGGTTATCCCCTTTTAACATTAAGACAAAAGCTTGGCCGGCCCTTTGTATATTGGTTCCACCTGAGTTTAATTTATCTCGTTCACTTTCCTTTGAGAAAAAAAATGGCGGCACTCTTAGAGTTTTTGAAATCGTCCCTAAATCGAACCGATCGCTGAAAGAAATCTGATTCTCTTGAGCGCGAATCTTTATTGTTATGTGATTCTTCAATTTGGGATATTGCGAACGATCGAAAAACCTGTGAGTATTACTGACTTGAGTTTTACGATTTTGTTCTCGGATTTGTGTTTTTTGGTTTTTCGATTTTCTATGCCAATGATGAAAATGGTGATGTTTATAGGATTTTAAAATGCTTTAAATCACTCTGATTTTGTTGTATGACTGGTCTGATTGATTGCGATTTCCTCTTTTTGTTACACGGCTTGATTGAATGAATTAGAGAAATTTTTGCCTTTCCTTTTTGACATTAAACACTTGGCATGATTTATTTGTTGCTGCCTTGTTCGAGTGAAATTTATTCAATTTGTTCCCTCCTTTGGAAAAATCTGCTTTAGCTGTATATGGTAAATCTGGAAATAATTCTGCCTTGATTGATTGAATGTCATTCTTAGAATGACTTAAACAATTACCACTATGGCCCTCTTGAAATTCTGGAAACAAAATTAAATTTTTCTTGCTATGAATGTTTGATAGAAAATCTGGAAAGATTTATTTGCTGTCCCCTCTTTGTTGCCATGAATTCACTTGAGTGATTTTGCTTTCCCATTTATTTGCTTCATGCAGATTATTCTTGAATGCTTGAAACAAATAAAAGAATTTTTACCAAATAAAATACTTTCCCAAAAGATTTCTGGAAAATGTTTTCTTGCCCTAAAAATAATGCTTCACTACTGAACCATATTTGCTTGTATGTTGACATGTGTGTGTGCATGATACATTCATTCACTATGACTATATGCATTGATCACCTGTATATGCCTTGTCCATTTCGTCCATTGTGTATACATTGTTACACATCAGCTACATATATGAAAACTTGCCTTTTTTTTATTTGCGCACTGCTATCTCATGTGTACTTGATAATGCTGAAACCATCACCATGTGTGTTCATTGCTGATCTGTGCTATGCATTTACCTGTGCACTGTTTCACCATGCACTATCTAGCTGCGTCACCATGCTGTCATGCATGCTTGACACGTATTTGTTGTATCCATGTGTACAAAAAAAACGAGCTGGTCCAGAGTGTTTGCACACCATTTGTTGACTTTGTTTTGTAAAACTGGCTTGCTCCATTTTCTTTACATGTTGTACATGTGTGTTTGGCCACATTTGCTTGAACCTTTGAATTTCTGGGCTGATCATTGTAGTGATGCAAACCTCACTTGTCTCGACCATATATGATGAATGTGTATTAGCTTCTCCATTTTATCACCATGATGTATCTTGACCATTTCTTCATTATTTCCCATGCGCTTGATACATGCTTCACCATGCTGCTATGTCACTAGCTTGTACACATTTGCACCTTGTTGTTGCATCATGTTTACATGTTGTACTTCATATTTGACTATGATCACACCATTGCTGCACTTGTATTTAAAAACCATGCATTTGCTGTTTTGACTTGTGCACTTGTATTTCCTTGTGCTCGAGCATGTTCCTATGCCACTTAGTTGTTCATGCTGCACCCATGCTATTGATATTGAACCTGTATATACATGGTTCGACTAGAACATGAATTCATGCTTGGCATTGTTATATTGTGCATTCTTGTGCCACTTCATGTTAGCTGCATGCATCTCGACCATTTATACTTGCTACTTGAATCTGAATGCACCCACGCTCCTATGACGATCCATATGATTGAGCTCGACCACTGAACTGCCATCATTTTATCCATGTTGTGCTCACTTTCCACCTTGGCTTGTTCATGAAATTTTCTTGAGCACTTGTACATGTGTCATGCTACCATTCGGCTTGACACTTGGGCAGTGTTGACTATGTTGACTTTGCTTTTGTTGAAACTATTTTTGTGCACTTTGTTACTTCGACCATTCTGCTTTGTACTTTACATTTGCGCTGTGTCGAGCTTGGTCCATTTGACTACTCCACAGCTGTATACACTGATTGGCGAGGCAGTGCACACGTGTATTTATACACGTGTGTATTTGCAGCGATCAGAAAATTTCCTGTCCCTGTACATATACAAACTCTGCCTAGACACAGATGAATCAGATCAAGTCATGAAAAATGATGAGAAACACACCAGAAAACTGAGGCAAATAAAAAATTTTAAAATTAAAAATTATATTTGTATGTGTTAAGTATTATTTCTATTACAGTGCATTGTGTGTGTGTTCATTTGTATGACAGGTATGAAGACCGGACTGACTTGTAAGCTGTGAAGACAGAAGACAAGAAGACAGTGTCAGTAAAAGTGTATAAGTGTCAGTGTATGAAAAAAGCCTGTAAATGAGTCTGTGAATGTATTCTAATGTAGTGAATATCAGTGAATATAAGAGAAATGTATAAACAGTGGAGTTTATAAATTTGTACTATTTTGATAGTGAAATAAAATATTATATTTAAATAAAATACTGTGTGAATATTTATATTTCTGTAAAGTCGTATTTTATTTAAATATAAATATTATATTCCAGTCTGTGATGTATAATAACAATACAATATCAAACACATTAAAATAATATTTATTTGGTTGTTATCGTCAAACAAAAATCATATAATTGTGTAAACAACATCGTTATATACAACAATCTCCCCCTTTTGATGATGACAAACAAATAAAAGATTTTGTATACAATAGATGTGTTTGACAGTGAATATTAAACTCCCCTATTTATAGCTCCCCCTACAATAGACAACTCCCCCTTTATCTGTGCATGAGTGAATTTTATGAATAATAATAAATTTTCAAAATTAAAAATATTTATAAAATATTCACTCATAAATCAAAATCTAATCCATTCTCCCCCTTTTGTTATCATCAAAAGGATACAGAGTTTAAAACACAGAAGAAAAACGACAAAAAAATAATTTCAGCTTAAGAGGAAGAACGGTCATCATAAATCTCAATCAGTCAAACAAAAATCATAATAAACTGAGAACTAGTGGCATATTTCACATTGCAGAGAATGACGGATTTACGATGAAATTTATATAAATGAGGAGAGTTATATAAAAATGAATTTCAATTAATTTTCAAAAATATTTATAAGTTGAAGCATAAAAATAGAGACGGATTTGGACTATAATTAATAATTCAATTTTAGCGACAAAATCGTATAATCTAAAATCCTAATACCTATCAATCAACAAACCATAATACGTCATAAGATTTCAACACATTTCACAGATTAGAAAGATGGATTGATAGGCTGGTTTTATACACAAAGGAGAATATCATATTAATTTTAATTTATAGCGCATTATTTCCTTTTTCTTTTTCTTTTATTTAAGAGCACACTGACCACGCATAACCAAAGCTTGGATTTTTAAATAAGGTCAGTCGCAACTTAAATTATAAGTTGTCTCATAACCATGCATAACCAGAGCTTGGATTTTTAAATGAGGTTAGAGACACACTTATGTATTAATTATATATTTTATCATTTTCAGCTTTAAATAGAAAAAATCCTCGGTATATACAACCAATATGAATGATAGAAATGTGGTAGGTATAGAAATGGACTGTGAAATAAATTTCTAAATTAATTGTATTATGAAATATGACCAACTGTACCGGGATTACTGAAAGTTCTCAATTATCACTAATTCTGAATAATAATATAGTCCCATTTATATCACGAATATTTCCACTGTTTATTCAAAAGAGAAAAAAATTGACTCTCCACATTAATATAAAATCATAATGGATGGCAGAAGGATGATAGATAATGAAGATGGTCGTGAAATAATTGCCAGTTCAAAGATATTATAATAAATATTCAACCATCATGAAAAATTTAACCATAATCTCCTCTTGTTGTGAAATATAATACAGTCACACTTCATCACAATTTCAAAATCTGATAATAATTTAAATGAATTATAAATACAATTCGATTTGGATATTGATTTCAATTTCTGAATGAATAATCAATAAATAATTTTAAAAGTGAAAATCAATTACAAGAGGAATATGAAGAGCTATACAAAGCAAGAGGGATAAGAAAATATATATATATATATATACATAAAAATTCAGCATTTCCGATACCACTTGGTGTCCCTATTAATGAGGATTATAATCACACTGGAGATAAACAAGGATTTCATGAACAAATTGAAAATCGATCACAAGGCCCAAGCAGACAAGGTAACAAATTAGGCCCAATAATTTCGTCTATCAGAGCAGCAGTCACAAAACAGGCAGTTATTTGAAAACATGTTTCAGAGAGAGTATCAGAGCAGCATAGAAAACAATATCACAGCAGACTTGTCAGAAGATGTTTCTGATGGTCACTAAAATATATTCCATGCTCCAAGATTATATAATTCAGTTTATTTTAAATCACTTGAAGAAATGTGAAAATATCAGGATTTAATGAATCAATCACACCAAATTATATTTCGGACTCAAAATTATGTGTGAGATTCAATAAATCAATAATTTCAAATGATTTTAAACAAACATATATTCAAATCAAATAATCATGAAATAAAAGTGATATTTATGACCATATTTCCAAAAGAATTTTCACAAATAATTTTGACAAGTATAAAGAATATTCAGATCATTGACATCTAATTTGAAGGATATTCACGATCTAGAAAATTTATTTGAAATCACTTGAATTACTATCAAGTTTTGAGATATAATGAATCAATCACACAAGATTGATAATTTCAAATTTAGAGGCATGTGATGTTCAGAATATCAAGAATTTCAGATGATCTCAAACAAGTAAATTTCAACAATAATGATCATGAATATAAGGTGAATTTCTAGATGTATCACTGTAATTCAAGACAATTCAAACTATTCAAGCCAATCTGAAAATTTATGAAATTGTCACAATTGATAAATAACAGAGTGCTGTAATGAGTATAACAATTTAAGCTTTTCTAAAAATGAATTAGAAGAAACCCATAACAGCAGAGGTGTGTGTAATTCCATTAAACTTTCAGATTATCAAAAATTTAGAATTCAAACTAACAGTGTTCAAGATATGATATTAATGCTACAACACTGTTAAGAATTCAAAAAAAAAAACTTCAAAACAATTGCAGATAATTACAGAATTAAATTCAAGGTCAGAAATGGTTAAAACAAGAAAGTTTTATTCACATAAAGCAAATTTCCAAATAATTACTGCAACTGGAAGTTTAAGAAGCACAGAATAAGAAGAATATGGCAGTGACAAATCAAATAAGAACAAACAAAAAATAAATAGAAGGAGATAGAAGAAGAAATAAAAAAACAGAGAATATTTACCAGGACAAGTTCAGAGATCATACCTGAAATCAGTGTAAACCAGAATCTCTGACTCATCAGATCTTGGCTAAAGGAACTGTAAATGATACAGAAGTATAAACCAGCTTGATTTCAAATTTCTTTTCAGCACAGTAGTTCCTCAGCCATCCTTTGGTACCTAACAGTTGAGGGGATCGAGTGGTTTAACAAAATTAGTGAAACCACTCATAGATGTATTCATATGTTTTGGTACCCAGACTTGTTTGTACAACAAACCATTTGAATTAACTTTTGTACCCTTAGGAACCCAAATCTGTTTGAATTTAATAAAACCCATTTTATTTCCTTTTGGGAACCAAGAATGTTTAAATGATTTGTTATAAAACACTTTCTCATTTCTCTTTTGATTCAAAAATCCTTTGTAATTATCAAAGTTCAAATTATCAAAACAATTATTTCCAAAACAGTTTGAGGGACTTTTCAAATCATCTGGATTTCATTTTTCAAAAACATTATTTTTTCCAAAGCCGAGCCCACTTTTATTTCCAGATGAAAATTGATTTTTCAACAACATATTCAGAGATTTTTCACCGTTAGAAAATTTAGCCAAAGTTGTTTCAAGTTGTTGAATTTTACTTTTAAGATCTCTATTTTCTTTCATTAAATCTGAACAATAATTTTTAGTGATCTTACATCTTTCAAAATCAGATTTTAAAACCAATTTTTCATCTTTAAGAGTTTTAATTCTGGCTTGGGATTCCATGATTTTAGATTCAAATCGTTTTTGCTTTTCAGACTCAAATTTCTTGGATTTTCCAATCTCATTTTCAAGTTCTTTTAAAATCAAATTTGATTTTAACAAGTTCTCCTTTTCAGCAATTTCAAATTTGGAATTTATATCTGTTTTAAAATTTTCAAATTCCTTTTGCAGAAGGTTAATCAAATTTGATAATTCAGTCTTGTTCTCATTTAAGATCAAAATTTCATCTTCAAACTTTTGAATATTTTTATTGAGATGAACAAGATTGGTTTTCAATTTTAAACAATTTTTGCAAACTGAATTTGAAGAATTTTTAACATATTCAAGTTGTGATTCCAAATCATCAATTTTGCTGGTCAACTCAAAATTCTTAGATTTCAGAGACTTATTTTTCAGTTGGAGTTTATCAACATATTTCGTTAAATCGAGACACATGTAAACCAGATCTTCATATGAGAAATTTTCTGTTTCTGCATTTGTTGATTCTCCATCATCTGATCCATCTGAAGTTTAATCTACATTACTTGTTAAGCATAGATTTGAATCTGAGTTGTCATCCTGGGGTTTTCAACAGCTGTTGCCAATTAGTCTACTTTGCATTAAGAGTTCTCCAGATTTCCTATGTAGATAAACAATGACAGATAAGATTAAACTATTCAGTGCTAAGATAATCAAATATAATTTTCGTGGCACAAGCATTGAAAGTAATATCTACGCTATCAATCCCATTGATAACCACATCCCAACATTTAATATTAACATATTTTAAATAAAATTCCATTTTGGATTTCCAGTTTTAAAAATCTGTTCCATCGAAAATAGTTGGAGATGAACTGGACTGGCTATCTATAGGTTGACAACTAGGATGACCCATGACTCTAGAGTTAATGAAATACCTGCTCTGATACCACTTTTTGGATTTAGATTAACCCTAGAGGCGGGTGAATAGAGTTTATCAGTGTTTTTCTCTAAATTAAAAATCTGACAGGTTATTAAAATAATAAACAGATCACAGAATACAGTAGAAGTATAAAGCAGAAAAGAAATAGCACACAGAGATACCCAGCTTCGGCAAAATCCTGCCTACTGCTACATCCCTAAGGTTTCTACTAGGTGTTATAAAGAGATCCTGCATACAAGACCATGTACACTCGTAGCGCCTGCTCCTGTTCTAACCCTACTCTCAAAACCATAGACTGACCGATATCCCCTCGATCAGATTTCCCCTGATTACAACATCGTAACCAGTAACCCAGATTTTATAGACTCTGTCAACTGTCAGTCAACACCCTGACTGAATCACCCTAGTATTTTACAGACACAAGAACTGATTGTTTGAATTTACAACTCGAATTAAAAACAAAAATAAAAAAAAAACTAAAAAGAAATTGAAACCCAAGGAGTTAAATAAAGAGGGTTATCCCATTTTAACATTAAGACAAAAGCTTGGCCGGCCCTTTGTATATTGGTTCCACCTGACTTTAATTTATCTCGTTCACTTTCCTTTGAGAAAAAAAATGGCGGCGCTCTTAGGGTTTTTGAAATCGTCCCCAAATCGAACCGATCGTTGAAAGAAATCTGATTCTCTTGAGCTCGAATCTTTATTGTTATGTGATTCTTCAATTTGGGATATTGCGAACGATCGAAAAACCTGTGAGTATTACTGACTTGAGTTTTACGATTTTGTTCTTGGATTTGTATTTTTTTGGTTTTTCGATTTTCTATGCCTATGATGAAAATGGTGATGTTTATAGGATTTTAAAATCCTTTAAATCACTCTGATTTCGTTGTATGACCGGTCTAATTGATTGCGATTTCCTCTTTTTGTTACACAGCTTGATTGAATGAATTAGAGAAATTTTTGCTTTTCCTTTTTGACATTAAACCCTTGGCATGATTTATTTGCTGCTGCCCTGTTCGAATGAAATTTATTCAATTTGTTTCCTCCTTTGGAAAAATATGCTTTAACTGTATATGGCAAATCTGGAAATAATTCTTCCTTGATTGATTGAATGTCATTCTTAGAATGAGTTGTACACTTACCACTATGGCCCTCTTGAAATTCTGGAAATAAAATTAATTTTTTCTTGCTATGAATGTTTGATAGAAAATCTAGAAAGATTTATTTGCTGTCCCCTCTTTGTTGCCATGAATTCACTTGAGTGATTTTGCTTTCCCGTTTATTTGCTTCATGTAGATTATTCTTGAATGCTTGAAACAAATAAAAGAATTCTTGCCAAATAAAATACTTTCCCAAAAGATTTCTGGAAAATGTTTTCTTGCCATAAAAATAATGCTTCACTGCTGAACCATATTTGCTTGTATGTTAACATGTGTGTGTGCATGATACATTCATTCACTATGACTATATGCATTGATCACAGGTATATGCCTTGTCCATTTCAACCAGTGTGTATACGTTGTTACACATCAGCTACATATATGAAAACTTGCCTTTTTTTTATTTGTGCACTGCTATCTCATATGTACTTGATAATGCTGAAACCATCACCATGTTTGTTCATTGCTGTGCATTTACCTGTGTTGTCATGCATGCTTGACCCGTATTTGATGTATCCATGTCTATAAAAAAAACGAGCTGGTCCAGAATGTTTGCACACCATTTGTTGACTTTGTTTTGTAAAACTGGCATGCTCCATTTTCTTTACAAGTTGTACATGTGTGTTTGGCCACATTTGCTTGAACCTTTGAATTTCTGGGCTGATCATTGTTGTGATGCAAACCTCACTTGTCTCGACCATATATGATGAATGTGTATTAGCTTCTCCATTTTATCACCATGATGTATCTTGACCATTTCTTCATTATTGCCAATGCCCTTGATACATGCTTCACCATGCTGCTATGTCACTAGCTTGTACACACTTGCACCTTGCTGTTGCATCATGTTTACATGCTGTACTTCATATTTAAGTATGTTCACACCATTGCTGGACTTGTATTTGAAAACCATGCATTTGCTGTTTTGACTTGTGCACTTGTATTTCCTTGTGATCGAGCATGTTCCTATGCCACTTAGTTGTTCATGTTTCACCCATGCTATTGATATTGAACCTGTATATACATGGTTTTACTAGAACATGAATTCATGCTTGGCGTTGTTCTATTGTGCATTGTTGTGCCACTTCATGTTAGTTGCATGCATCTCGACCATTTATACTTGCTACTTGAATCTGAATGCACCCACGATCCTATGATGATCCATATGGTTGAGCTCGACCACTGAACTGCCATCATTTTATCCATGTTTTGCTCACTTTCCACCTTGGTTTGTTCATGAAATTTTCTTGAGCACTTGTACATGTGTCATGCTACCATTCGGCTTGACACTTGGGCAGTGTTGACTATGTTGACTTTGCTTTTGTTGAAACTATTTTTGTGCACTTTGTTGCTTCGACCATTCTGCTTTGTACTTTACATTTGCGCTGTGTCGAGCTTGGTCCATGTGACTGCTCCACAGCTGTATACACTGATTGGAGAGCCATTGCACACGTGTATTTATACACATGTGTATTTGATGCCATCAGAAAATTTCCAGTCCCTGTACATATACAAACTATCTGCCTAGACACAGATGAATGAGGTCAAGTCATGAAAATAATGAGAAACACACCAGAAAACTGAGGCAAATAAAAATTTTTAAAACTAAAAATTATATTTGTATGTATTCAGTATTATTTCTATTGCAGTGCACTGTGTGTGTTCATTTGTATGACAGGTATGAAGACTGGACTGACTTGTAAGCTGTGAAGACAGAAGAAAAGAAGACAGTGTCCGTAAAAGTGTATAAGTGTCAATATATGAAAAAAGTCTGTAAATGAGTCTGTGAATGTATTGTGATGTAGTGAATATCAGTGAATATAAGACAAATGTTTAAACAGTGGAGTTTATAAATTTGTATTGTTTTGATAGTGAAATAAAATATTATATTTAAATAAAATATTGTGTGAATATTTATATTTCTGTACAGCCGTATTTTACTTAAATATAAATATTATATTCTAGTCTGTGATGTATAATAACAGTACAATATCAAACACATTAAAATAATATTTATTTGGTTGTTATCGTCAAACAAAAATCATATAATTGTGTATACAACACCGTTATACACAACAAATATAGGCCCACAAACTTAATCATTAAGTAAACATGTTTTAATCAGTGTGAGGGTTAATAACATATCAGGTTGGTGGGTAATATTAGTAAATATAGACCCACAAACTTAACCATTAAGTAAACATGTTTGAATCAGTGTGAGGGCTAAGTACATATCGGGTTGGTGAGTTATATTAGTAAATATAGGCCCACAAACTTAACCATTAAATAAACATGCTTGAATCAGTGGGAGGGTCAAGTACATATCGGGTTGGTGGGTAATATTAGTAAATATATGCCCACAAACCTAACCAGTAAGAAACCCTAGTAACGGGGACCCATTTCAGCAGTAACCCACATAGATGTATCAAGGTACCATGAAACTAGGCAGGGTGGGGCACAATTATTGGGCTGATTATAAGCGATCTAAAGAGAGGCAGGGGATTTGTTAGTGTAGGTTCCGACGGATTACCGGCGTGCACGTACTTCTGAGTGGGAAAAAGCAGGCACTGGGTACCAGTAGTTATACACTGTGCATCTTGAATCATATCGGGTCGCTATCATAAGGATTGATACACCTTATGGTGGGACTAGCACAGGGTATCTACACGCAAAAGAGAGTCAATTGACACAGAAACATGGAACATTAATGCAAGTAAGGAGCCGATCGATAGGGTAGTAAGGGTACATCTAACATGTTCATGGCAATTAGGCATATTGAGGTGGAATCCTCACGATAGATGTACACCTGAAGGCTAACACAATTGCAGGGATTGGGATCACATTACAATATGATCATTTTATATAAATTACTAGTTGGGGCACTAGTTAGGTGGTGCAGAGATATAAAAATCAGAATAACAAGGTAGTAGCGAAGTAGAGAAAGAGTAGAAGCGCATTCAGTTTATCTTGCCTTATCATATCTATACTAATTGTATGTTATCTTGTTAGCCTTGTTCTCACGGTATTGTCTTATATTCAGTTTATTCAAGTCATGAGGCTTTGGCCTGATTATATGTTGAACGTCACTGGACTTACCAGACTTATGTCTGACCTAGTTTTGTTTCGCCTCTTTTCTTCCGTTCCCCCCCCCCCCCCCCACGTTTGCAGGGAGGAAATGTAACCACTTAGCTCAATTTTCATTCCAAGCTTGAAGATAGTCGATGTATTGCTTTGGACTCTCTATTCCACTGCTATGGCTTGTTCATGCTTTATAGGGGAATATCATTGTTATTTTTATGCTTCTTTTATATTTGGAAGTTTTTAAATCAAGACAGAAGTTCTATGTATTACTTTTAAGTATGATTGAGACAATTGTTATAAAAGCTTGACTGAACCACATTGTTTATAAAATGACTTTATTTTCTGCTGCTTTATTTGTCTGTCTTGTAATTTATCTGCATCTTTTACCTATAGCGCTTCACCAAAGTTAAGGCATTCCCTTTGTGAGTGACCTTAACGGAGGTGGGGTGTTTCACTTGGTATTAGAGCTAAAGGTTACCGGATCGGTTAAAAGATTTGAAAAATTATTTTCAGAACGGTCTTAAAAGAAGCATTTTCTAAAGAAAAGTTTTGTTTTAAAGGCATGTTCCCCAAAGCCATATGCACTCTCTTTTGATCCTCTGTTTTAATCCTTCTTTCCTGAGTCTCCGGGGCTCCTGGATTTCTGGGAGGTAACCTCATAGAGGCACGGTTCCGTAGGCTTGATGGGACTACGACACCTGTCAAAGGGCAAAGAAGTGCCCGACCTCCATCCATAGTCGTAGTAGTCTCACCTACGGAATTCTCTTCCAAGCTTTGTAGGGTTTTCCGTGCGATGAAGGAAACCTTCGAGAACTTATCAACATGATTCACAAAGAAGGTGAAGAGAAAGAGGCCAAAGGGGAAGAATCAAAAACAAGGGATTGGAATATAAGAATGGTGGAAGAAATAATAGATCCCACAACAAGAGGAAGTGTCTTTTCTGCGGTATAACGGGTCATTTAATTGTAGGAGGTAAAAGACAAGTGGTTGTTTTTAGCATGGTGAGGCAGGGCATTTTATCAAGGATTGCTCGGAGGACAAGGACAAGGACAGGATTTTCAAGAAGGCAAGTGCATGCTTTCACCGCCAGCGCACCTAAGAGAGAGAGAGAGAGAGAGGGAGATAGTAAAGTTTAGTTTTTCTTTATGATCATTCTGTTAGTACTCTTTTTGATTTTAGCTCTTGACATTTGTTTATATCTGCTTCCATAGTTGAGTCATTGCACCTTAGTACTTGTATAGTTGAAGATCCCATTATTTTCTCAAATCCATTTGTGGTTCGGGTCATTTATCTTTGCTTCGTGAGGATTTGAGAATAACTATATTAAGTACTGAGTCTGAGTGTAATACTTATGTTTTTGGTTTCATGGGCTATGGGTTGATTCTAGGCATGGATTGGTTAGCTATAATTTTGAAAGGAGGGTAGTTAGACTTTTGACTTGCCTTGGGAATACCCTCGAGATTTCGTGCGATCCTAAGGGATCAGTTTTCTTAGCTACCTAGAATAACTTGGTGCATCTATTGACGATTCGCGATCCGTTGGAGTAGTCCATGAGTACGCAGATGTTTTTGATTAGGTTAGGGGTTTATCCCCTAAAATGCGAGATAGACTCCCGCATATATCTAGTTGATAATGCAAAGCCAGTTGAATTGCCTGTATGACACATGACTCCAAGGGGAAGGAAGGGCTCAATAAACAAGTAAAAGAGTTACTTGAGAAAGGGTTCATAAAGCAAAGTACTTCTAAGTGGGGTGCTCTAGTTATTTTCGCTACAAAGGCGGATGGCTCATTTCGCTTGTGCATAGATGATATTTTGGTTTTCTCTAAGAGTGAGAAAGAACATGCTTTGCATCTAAGGGAAGTCTCGGATACCCTCCAAGCCCATCAGCTTAAGGCTAGGTTATCCAAATTTCATTTTTGGAGAAAAAAAATAAGGTGATATCCAAGGATGGGATAACAGTAGATACCGCAAAAGCAGTTGAGGTGCAAGATTAGAAGGTCCCAAGGAATTCAATGGAAGCAAGAAGTTTTCTTGAATTAGCGGGCTCGTATAGGAAGTTAATTAAGGACTTTGTAAAGGTATCAGCCCCACTTATTAGACTGATGAAGAAAAATCTAACCCTTGCTTGGGGTTTGATTTGTGACATGATGGACAAGCTAAGTAGAGGAGAGACCTCTAATCATCTTACTATATACACTTGGTAACATGGTTATCATCTATTTACTTTCAAGGGATAGTTCTTCTACATGCATTGCAAGAAGCATGAGTACGCAGTTATGTTTATCATCCTCTGACAGAAAGGGTGAATAGGATTTTGGAAGACCTTTTGAGGAAATGTTAGCATGACATAGCAAAAGTTGTAGTGCCGAGCATACTAGAAGAAGAAGAGGTGAAATGAGAGGCGACGTTGAAATGAGTTCCAACTCATATTTTGGAAACAGAAATTCAGGAGCTACGCAATTGTGAAGTCAAGGCAGTCAGAGCACAATGAAGCAAAGCTCAAGAAGATGCGACTTAGAAGACTGAAGACTAGATACACGCATCATACCCTTTTTTGAGGGTATATCCTTGATCTCTCTTTTTCTGTAAAGTTTATTTGCTAGTCTTTACCTTTTAAGTATATCCTCTCGATCCTATCCTCAATCCTTTGGTAGAAGCCAATGGATGTAAACATGTGTTTGAAACATGTTATGTTTGGTGGATGCAAGTGGTTGCAAGTGTTTGCTTATGGATGCATATACACAAATTAGGCACTAGATCGGCTCAGTCACTTCCATATTGCATATGCATGAGTGAATATTTATATATATAAATTGAAGTTTGATGTGTTATCATATGGATGTTGCATTTGTATGAAGGATTGTGCACTCATGTAGAAATTATAAAGTACGATTAGGAATAATTGCATTCATGATGGACTCATGGCACTGACATAATTCGCATTTAGGAGGTCGATTGAATCAGCAGACCGCCTGATTTTGCATTAGATAAGAACATATACACACACTATGTATATATTCATGAAAAGCATTAGAAATCTTTTTAAGAACAATGGATGCCTGTGATTGATGGTTGAGTAGATGGATGTTGGATGGTAGGATATGCATTCTTCTTAACTTAGAGATTTCGGGGACAAAATCCTTTAAGGAGCGGAGAATGTAACACCCTGAATTTTCTATGTTTATTAAAATAACAAATTAAAGAATACTTAATTTTAAAAGTGAGAATTAAGGGAAACGGGTTACGCCATTGCGTTTGTCTTGGAATTCTGCTTTAGATAGAGTCCGAGTTTGCATGAATCGGACTCCATATGAAGAAATTATGGAGTTAAGAAGATTTCTAGCTTAATTATAAATTAAAATAATAATTAAAATTAGTTCGAATTTCAAAAATCCCACAAATCAGCTGGCCTGGAAAATTCCCGCCCATAGGGTCGAATACCCTCAGGGGGGTCGACATAGGTGTCGACCCCCCAAGAGGGATATCGACTGGGGTGTCGACCCCCTCCCCCAGATCCGAACAGTGACGATTTATGACCTGTTGCCGAGTCACTAGGGCATAGGTGGAGGTATCTGGATAACTCTAATTGGCCTGGATGGTTCTGATTTCTCCTAGATTGATCTAACGGCTTACATTAGTTTAAACTTCTATATAAACAACCCCCAACCCTAAAACCACACAAATTCATTCCAAGAGCCGTCATGCTGTCCATGGTCAAATTAGAGTAGCTGCCATTCTACTCCAATTAGAAAGCAAGTTAGAAGCTACAAATCGAATCAAATCTAAATTAGAGTTTTCAAGTTAACATTCAAAGTCTACATCAAAGGAATAGCTAATCAAATTCAGAAATCAGTACCAGAATTCAAGACCGTTCTGTAATTTGTAAGTTCGTGTTACTTTCAGAAATAAAAGTTAATTGTGATTCAGACTTTGTAACAAATTTGAATCTGAGATTATGCCTATTTCTATCTATCTTTCTATATCCATTGGATCTATCTCATTGATAATATTATGTCCATTCTTTGTCTCTTCTTTCCTTCTTCCCTTTCTGTTTTTATAGCCAGGCTACTGTGAGCCTGAGCCAAATCTCATAAGAGATCAACGTACGTTGGAAATAAAATTGGGCATAATATATGATTTGAACATGACCAGCGCAAAAATTGGGCATAATATATGATTTGGACATGACCATCGCTTAAATTTGGGAAAAGTACTAAATTATGTATAATTGGGCATAACTGAGTTGTAACTGATTTGAGGACATAACACATGTTATATTTAAAACATAAAGTGTATCGAACATATGACTTTTGAGGCATAAAGTATTGGACATATAACTTGGGATTTGGGGCGTAAATTGAACTGTAAATATGTAAGGCATAGTACATGTTGTGGTTTAAGACCTAATATTTGGGGCAAATATATATATATATATATATATATATATATATATATATATATATGATAGTTTATGACTTGGAAGAAGAAGATTATTGTGTATAGTGATGTATAACTTAGGTATGAAAACCTAATAGTAAGATAGGGATAACTGTTAAATTTGAACGCGCCTAAAAGTGGGATTTTGGGGTAATTGGCATGCACTTTAATTAAAGGCTATAATTTGGCATAGTTTATATAGTGAATCATGACTGGGTGTTTTTGGGAGAATATTTTGTACGGGGCAATATGGAAAAATCTTAGGGCATGCGCTATATCGTGATTTTTGGGGGCATGACTATCATTGCAAATTTCGGAAAATTGGGTGTAACCTATTTTGAGTAATAACTAGAATTTGAATTTGTGGGGCTTAACTTGAAATTAGTTTTGTTGAGGTATAACTTGAGAATTGGAACATGACTAGTTTTGTGAAATTCGGATAATTAGCATATTAAATCTAGACATGGAAATGTATGGTAAATATGCTAAAAGATAAACATACCTAACCCGAGGTTAGATTGAGTTGCAGTGTAAAACTGCCCGGAACCGCCCGATACATCTAGTAACCGCAACAACACCTATCCAATGTGAGAGGTTAGTGCCTCATGCCTAAGAAAAACCCGAGTTTAGATTGAGTTGTGGTGTAAAACTGCCCGGAATCGCTCGGCACATCCAGTGACCGCAACAACATAGATCTAATGTGATAGGTTGGTGCATTAATAAATCAATTAATGCTAATGAACAAGACATGAAAAGAATGGTAGGGTTAAGTTAACTAAGGCAACACTTAACCGTTATAACATGTTAATTAGACAAGAGGATGGGGTTAAGTAAATTTATAACACTTAACCATTATAACATGTTAATTAGACAAGAGGATGGGGCTAAGTAAATTTAGAACACTTAACCGTTATAACATGTTAATTAGACAAGTGAGCAGGATTAAGTTAACCAGTACAACATGATGAATGAGAAGGGTTAATAAGAAACACTTAACCAATATGACATGATGAATGAGTAAGGGTTAAGTTAAACAAGAGGGAAACACTTAACCAATATAACATGATGCGTGGAAGGGTAAAGTTAACACAAGAAGGCAACACTTAACCAATGTAACACGACAAGTGGGTGGGTTAAGTTAACTTGAATTGATTGATGACACTTAACCAATACAACATGATGAACGCATGGGATTAAGTTAATAAGAAACACTTAACCAATGCAACTTGATGAACGAAGGGTGTTAAGTTAACATGATTGGACAACACTTAACCAATATGACATAATGTGTGGGAGGGTTAAGTACATATCAGGTTGGTGGGTAATATTAGTAAATATAGGCCCACAAATTTAACCATTAAGTAAACATGTTTGAATCAGTGTGAGTGCTAAGTACATATCGGGTTGGTGGGTAATATTAGTAAATATAGGCCCACAAACTTAACCAGTAAGAAACCTTAGTAACGAGGACCCATTTCAGCAGTTACCCATATGGATGTATTAAGGTACCCTGAAACTAGGCAGGGTGGGCACGATTACTGGGCTGATTATAAGTGCTCAAAATAGCAGCAGGGGGTACGTCAGTATAGGTTCTGACGGATTACGGGCATGCACGTACACCGGAGTGGGAAAAAGCAAGCACTGGGTACCAATAGTTATACACTGTGCATCTTGAATCGTGTCAGGTCGCTATCATAAGGATTGATACACCTTATGGTGGGATCAGCACATGGTATCTACACGCAAGAGAGGGCTGATTGACACAGACACATGGAACATTAATGCAAGTAAGGAGCCGATCGATAGGGTAGTAAGGGTACATCTAACATGTTCATAGCAATTAGGCAGATTGAGATGGAATCCTCACGATAGATGTACACCTGAAGGCTACCACAATTGCAGGGATTGGGATCCCATTACAATATGATCATTTTAAACAAATTACTAGTTGCGACACTAGTTAGGTGTTGCAGAGATATAAAAATCAGAATAACAAGGTAGTAGCGAAGCGGAGAAAGAGTAGAATCGTATTCAGTTTATCTTGCCTTATCATATCTATACTAATCGTATGTTATCTTGTTAGCCTTGTTCTCATGGTATTGTCTAATATTCAGTTTATTCATGTCATGATGCTTTTGCTTGTTTATATGCTGAAAGTAACTGGACTTACCAGACTTATGTCTGACCTAGTTTTGTTTCGCCTCTTTTCTTCCGTCCCCCCCTCCAGGTTCGCAGGGAGGAAATGTTACCACTTAGCCCACTTTCCTTTCGAAGCTCGAAGATAGTCGATGTATTGCTTTGGACTCTCTCTTCCACTGCTATGGCTGGTTCATACTTTATAGGGGAATATCATTGTTATTTTTATGCTTCTTTTATATTTGGAAGTTTTTAAATCAAGACAGAAGTTCTATGTATTACTTTTAATATGATTGAGACAATTGTTGTAAAAGCTTGACTGAACCACATTTTTATAAAATGACTTTATTTTCCGCTGATTTATTTTTCTGTCTTGTAATTTATCTGCATCTTTTACCTATAGTGCTCCACCAAAGTTAAAGCATCCCCTTTGTGAGTGACCTTAACAGAGGTGGGGTATTTCATCATACTGAAGTTATGAGATGAGCTATGGATGATCAAAGCATGGCTTATTTAAGCGTAGCTTTGTGTATATCGTGACCTCGACGAACCTCACACCCCGTATTAATAGTAAACTGGTGGTTAGATTTTTATGTTCGTTTTGTATGTTCGGTTCATCAAGATGTGATGATGAAAGGGTACTGCTAAGTACCCAGTCTGGGACGCTATTTGTTGGTTACTCTGATTCACGTATGGTGGGTTAGTATAACTGAGTCCGAGTCAGGACGTTATCCGCGAGTACTGGGATGATGCACGCAAGAAACTTTGTGAGCCCACGAATGATCTTTCGTACCAGGAACCATCATGTTTGAAACCCAATCTCCACTGCGAGCCCGTAAGGTTTTGATTGTATAGCCTGCTGGTTACCAGTAGGATTGTCAGTATAATTGGATGGGGCATTTTGCTGGCTAGGATTAATACATTTATTTGCGAAAAGATTTTTCATACTATATATAATAGTAAAAGAGAATTTTCACGTATGAATGCAATTTTGGTTATCATAAGGCAAAACTCGCCCATCTGGTATGCACTTGCATTGTGTGATATTGGACGAGCTTATGATAGCTTCATTTTTTTCAAAAAGTCATTGCGGATTTCTATGCACTGGTATCCACATGGAGTAACCCGTTCTGCATTAGCAGCGTAGTCCAGTGAATTACCTAACTTTAAAATAAACCCTAAAAACAACTGTTTCGAGTTCTCACGCAAGTCACACGACTGACCTGGAGTTTATTATTCCCTCACCTAAACTCTAGGTGCCCATAATTTTTACATAGGCAGCCGAGTACTTTGGTTCACAGATTTAGCCTTGGAGTTAGTTGGAGCACGGACATCTTGTGATTGGAATTTCTCAGTTGATTAAAAGACGTCTACGTAAAGTTGTAATTTACATAAGCATTCTAAGTAGTTTGGGAAACGATTTAAAGGCTAAGTTGGAATTAATTAAAGAAGATATTTTATAATTAGTCCTCCCCAACTAATTAAATTTAAAATGCAAATACCTTGAGAATTCAATATGACAATATGATATTTGATGATATTTTGGTTAAGGACTACATTGGTTAAATCTGTTTCTGTAAAGTTTGAAGGAAATAAGTTTTGTAATCTTGAATTTAATATAATTAATGAGGATAGCCAAACTTAAACATTTTAAGGAATTAAAATCTGGAATTATCGGCGAACTTGGACAGTCGATAAGTTTTAAAGTATATTGTGACAACAAAAGGAACTGTTTAAGTGGGCATTAATACCTTGTGAATTAAGTTTCACAATTTGATTAAAGGATATCTGGAATGTGGGAATATTAAGTAGATATTACCTAAACTATAACGTTTAGATAAGATGAGTTCTGAGATGATCGAGTTTTCCATGTAAAGAATAATTTTAATTTTGGGGAACTGAAAAGGAATAAGTTTCATAATCTTTGTACTTGCAAGATAAGATCTAAGAGAATAAATATATAACTCCAAATTTTTTTGAAAGAAGTAAATGGTTGAGTATAAGCAATTGACCCGGTAAACGATGAATCGTATATAATGGGTAACTAGATGTTATCGTCGGAGAACATATAGATATGGTTGTCCGTAAATATGTGTGTTATAATATTTTACCTGGTATATCCATTATAAGAACAGGGAGCTTTAGTATGAAGAATCTTAATCTTGATTTTGTTGAATGAGTAGTTACGATTCCCTTTCCTTTTCGAGGACGAAAAGTTTTAAGGGGGGGAGGGGGGGAGGTGAATGTAATGATCCAAACCAATTTGAAATTGGAATTTTTAATACTTAATTTGAATTTTCTGAACATAAAATAAATTTGAGAACATTTAATAATTTTGATAGGTTAAAAAATAGGTTTTATTTGAATTATAACATTTATAAATGGAAATGATTATTAATAATTTGGATTTACTGATATTATTTGTCATTCAATCAGATTTGTCAAAAGATAACATAAATTAATAGCATTAGTATTATGTGTTGCTCTTTGTTTTCATAACATTTAAGGGAAATGCTACCTGTTGACCCGCTTTTTAGTCAAAGCAGTCACATATGGAATCTCTGATAAACAACACACTAGATTATTGGAAACTTCGTCAGAAGACAGGTAGCGATTTGGTCGAAATCGCATCACAAACAACGAATGGCCCGAAACTCCTACTAGATGACCTTTTTTGGTCACGAAAACAGCAATTACGGAGCTGAGCTTTGTAGCTTTTGTAGGTCTGTGAATCAGCTTCAGTTTGAGCTTTGGTTTGGCTTAATTGGGCTTACGGTTTGAATGTTATGCCCGTTTCCGTGCACGCATGCAGAACCAGAGACATGAATTCTGGATTTAGCATCACCCCTTAACGGTTCGGATCGGGGGAAGCAAACCCGATCCCATCATGTCCAATCACCTCGCATGATCTTGAATCTTATCTCGTATACATGCACCTCGGTTCGGATCGGAGAGAGGAAGTCCGACCCGACCCGCCTTGCACCAGATGTATAGCAACACGTCTCGCCTTCAGTTGGAATGCTCCGGATCGGTTCGAAAGGGACAGGACCCAAACCGAACCGCTTCGACTTGCTGCTACACCTCAACTTTGACCTATTCTTAAGGTGTAACTGTAACGACCCTGAATTTTGGGGCCAAGTTAAAATTTTTTTTAAGTGATTTTAAATGAGTTTTAATATTTAAAATAATCTATTTTAAATAATAAGGATCACAAATTTGGTTCAAATCGAAGTTAGAATGAATAAATTAATTTTAAATATAAAAAGAGCTAGAAATGGCGCGGTAGTTTGAAAAGTCAAACTTGAACTTTGACTAACCATACAGGATGCAAAATTTAACGGATTTTAGTGAAACCAAAAATATTAGAATCTATTTAAAAATATCTTTCCAACGAATCCAAAGAATTGAAATTTCATAACGGGAATCAAAAGTTATGGCCAATTCAATATTTAGAAAGGTCGCTATGAAATTTATAAGGGCCAAAATGCTACATTTTGCAGAATAAGGAATTAGGACCCGAAACCATCTCCATTGGTTTTAGAATGTTGTTTTCATATAAAAATGACTATAAGAACTTATATTTTTGAGTTTCGGAAAAATTCCACTATTTTTGGTATTTTTAAATATTAAAATATACACCTGAAAAATAGAATTTTTGCAAATGAACTCCGAATTCGACGAAACCAGTTTCTATGGATTCGGAATATTAAATTAAGGTTAAATTATAAAATTTATAATTTTTGGAATTATTTTGTGGCCTGTATAATTTTTACAGTGGAAATACAGCCTATTTTCAGACTTCGGTAATTTATAATAAATTCATACGGAATCAGAAAATTACGAAATCAGGTTCGTTGGGTTCGTAATGACCTGAAATAATTATGTTTAAAAATTTATTAATTTTGAAATCAGCATGTATTTATAAGAATTTCTGAATTGAAGAAAACAGTTGAAAATTGAGTAATTGGGCACGTAATGATATTTGGGTCCAAACCAAAATTAAACCCATGGTATATATTATCTTTTTTCTGAGATTTAGGGCTGAAATTCGAAATGCTCAGCAGCCACTTCTATTTTCCATCATTTTTCTCAATTTCCATGGCGGCTCTCTCTTCCTCTAAAATTTGTCGAAAATAAAATCTCTTCAAACCATAGCAAATTATATGTCCTCTCGAAGGTCTCGACGATACGAAGCTAATGGTGTAGTCGGTTTTGTCAAACAGCGCTCGGATTCGCCGGAATCTCGTCTTAAAGCTCGCTGTTTTCGAAATTCAGAAGCTCAAAACGTAAATCAAGAAATTCCCGTGAATCGAGGAAGAATTAGACGAAGTCACGAACACGGAAGTTCTTCGTCTACGTGAGGTGGAGGTGCTCGCCAAATTTCAGGCAGTTTGGAGCTGTGAGACGGCCTGTGGGACCCGCGAGGCGAAATCCTTTCTAGGCGATTTCCCGATGATCGGAGAAGCTTTAGGGCCGGCTCTTTCTGGTGGTGGTGCGTCTCGCCAAGACGAAGACATTGGCGGTGGTCCCGTGGCGTCAGGTGGCCCGAGGCAGCGGCAAAGTGCGGTCAAAGTTCGGCGGTGAACAGTGTTTTTCGGTCAATGGGCTGAGGGTATTTTCTATTTTATTTTTAAATTATTTAATTAATTTCCAAAACTTTAAAATTGCATAACTCACTCATACGAAGTCGAAAATCGACGATTTCAGGTGCGTTGGGATCGTGGCGACGAGATGGACGCGTGGACACTAATTTTGTCCAATTCTGAGACAGTGAAATTTTTAGGTATTTTCACGAATATTAATTAATTATTTAATTACCCGATCTTTAAAAATTCATAACTCTTTCATACGAGGTCCGTTTGACGAACCGTAAATTGCGTTGGAATCACAAAATTAAGAGCTTCGCGATGGCGCCGACCGCAGCTGAAAAGGAGAGTGTAAAATTTTGGCCAAAAAATTCAATGTGAGAATCCTTTATTTAAAAATTTTACATTAAAATAAACTATTCAGTATATGATGCGATTATAATATGATTCTGATCTGTTGTTGGTTATGATTTGGTGATGCCTTGTTATATGATTGAATGGCTAATATTAGATCCCTTGATTTCATGTTCATAGGTAAATAGAATTGACTATGTTAATGAACAAATTTGTTCAATATTTAATAGAAAATTATTCATGGTATGTTCATTGGCATTTTTGCCAATGTTTAAAATAGAAAAATTTTCATGGTATGTTCATTGGCATTTTTGCCAATGTTTAAAATAGAAAATTATTCATGGTATGTTCATTGGCATTTTTGTCAATGTTTAAAAATAGAAAATTATTCATTGTATGTTCAATGACATTTGGTATGTATAAAATTGAATATGTCACTATATGTTTATGGACAAATTTGTGTCATCATAAAATGGGATTATACACCGTATGTTGATGGGCACTATTTTTGTTCATTAATAAAATAGAAATTGCCATAGTATGTTAATTGATAAATTTTGTCAATATTAAAATAGAAATTATTCACCGTATGTTAATGAGCAATTTTTGTTAATATAATGTTCACCGTATGAAATTAACATTTTTATTTAATGTTAATATAAAGAACGGTCACCTTATGATAATGACATTTGTGGAAAATGTTGAAAATGTTCATTGTATGATAATTAACATTTTAATATACTAAAATAGAAAATGTTGAATTTGTTCATTGTATGTTAAAGTGACATTTTGTGCATATTAATGTAGAAAATGACTTCGTATGATAATATAACTTTTTGTTATGTTAAAATATGAAAATATACATCGTATGAAATGAATGACATTTTTGTTAGGATAAAAATATGAAAATATACACCGTATGATTCAATAACATTTTTTGTTAATGTTACATAGAAAGTACACTGTATGTTAAATCAGCATTTTTGTCATGTTATTAATATAAAATGCACTGTATGTTAAACCAGCGTTTTGTCATGTTAAATATATAAATTTGCATTTTATGTAAACTAGCATTTTGGTTATGTTAGAAAAATAGAAATTTGCATTGCATAAAATGGTATTTTGTCATGTTAGAAAAATAGAAATTTGCATTGCATAAAATGGTATTTTGTCATGTTAGAAAAATAGAAATTTGCATTGCATAAAATGGTATTTTGTCATGTTAGAAAAATAGAAATTTGCATTGCATAAAATGGTATTTTGTCATGTTAGAAAAATAGAAATTTGCATTGCATAAAATAGTATTTTGTCATGATAGAAAAATAGAAATTTGCATTGCATAAAATGGTATTTTGTCATGTTAGAAAAATAGAAATTTGAATTGCATAAAATGGTATTTTGTCATGTTAGAAAAATAGAAATTTGCATTGCATAAAATGGTATTTTGTCATGTTAGAAAAATAGAAATTTGCTTTGCATAAAATAGTATTTTGTCATGTTAGAATAAGTAAATAATGCATTGTATGTAAAATAATGCATTGTATGTATAGCATAGTATTTTGTCCAAGTTAGAAAATAATGCATTGTATGTAAAATATGAAAATAATGCATTGTATGTAAAATATGAAAATAATGCATTGTATGTAAAATATAAATAGAAAAGGCACCGCATGTAATATTAACATTATTTTCAATATTAATAAATAGAAAAAAACACCGTAGGTAATATTAGCATTATTTTCAATGTTATTAAAAAGAAAATGAAATGTATATAAATTTAACATCATTTACAATGTTTAATAAAAAGAAAATTTCACCGTATGATAGTTACACTATTTTATAATGTTAAGATTTAAAGAACTTGACCGTAGGAAGAATATACATTATTCATAATGTATATAAAAAGAGAATTCACCCCGTAGGAAGAATTAACATTATTTATAATGTTAAATAAAAGAAAAGAAACTGTATGTAAGGTTTAACATTATTTATAATGTTAAATAAAAGAAATGAAACTGTATGTAAGGTTTAACATTATTTATAATGTAAATAAAAGGAATGAAATGTATGTAAGAATAACATTATTTATATTGTTAAATGAAAGGTAAGGAACTGTATTGAAACATTAACATTATTTATAATGTAGGTAAAAAGGAACTTACACCATAGGAAAGTGTTCATTATTCATAATGAAATTGGAAAAGAAATATATAAAGAAATGAATGGGATGGCACATTATATTTACATTCTTAAATGAAAATTATAAAGTATAAAATAAATAATAATGAATTAAAAAGGGAAGAATTATCGTGTAATCCTAAACTACATTGTCTTGTAAGTAGAAAGGTGAAAGTTAAGAGAAATGTAAGCTGCACGTAGGGACGATAAACTAAACGAATTATTTATATATATTTATATATATAATTATAATATAACGAATCGAGCGCAGTAGTTCGCGTTTTGAAATCGAACTTTTAAACGAATATACCGGAAGATCCGACCGTCGGATTTTCCCAAAACTGAAACCGTTAGGACCGTCTTGGAAAAATCTTTCCAACGATATAAGCTACGTTAAAATCCAACGGTTAGATTTTGAGGAAAGTGAAAAACAAAATTGATTGAAAACAGCGCCAAGGTCGCCCTTGACCTGAAGCGTCGTTAAATAAGGAAATTAATTATATTAAATAATTAAGGCAAGAATTAATCGTTATAAAATAAAATAACGATATGAAATATGTTTTTCTCAAAATATATGAATGCGAGATTATTTGGAAAGACCGGGTTAATCCCATTCCAAATGATCGTACGATTTCAAGAATTCAAGTATGAAGACGGCGTATGAAGACCGTAAATCTCCCCTCGAATGGACAATGATCAAGACTCTGAGTTGGTTTGATCCCAATTCAAGGGTCGGGGTAATTGCCCAAACGTACGTGTTGATTTCACGGGTTTGAACCTAGTTCAGACCTAGAGCATGGGTATAAATGGACAGTGTGTCTGACATCGTACCCCACAAAATAATATGTTGTTGATATTCAGTTAATATATAAACGATTGGTGGTAGAGAATTTGTTCTCTACTTAACACCCATTTAGATAGTGACGGAAGATCAATAGTACGGTATGGAGTGACGGTGTGGCATACTAAGATGCAATGATCAGGGTTTCTTGTTGAAAAGCAGAACCTTGTGGTATGAAGAACATGACTTCACGAGCCTCACAAACCGGTAGAGTCTAAAAAGGGGGAAGGGAACGCAGGGAAAGTAGCACGTTTCTTTCTAGTTAGTAGTCATTTTACTTTTGGAGGATGATGAAATGAGGCGCCTCGGATAGGTCCTATAGGACCGGGGAACGTGTGCTTAGGAATTGCCAATCCTCTAAGCTGTATGTGAGGACCGGCCCTACAGGATCCAAGGGTTAACTGCGGGTAATCCTGAGACGTTAACTAGAGCGTCTCGAATCGGTAAGGAGTCCTCCCTAGCCTGGACTCATGACGGAAACCCAAATTTCCAATACGACCCCGACGGATTTGATTGTATTACTAGTATTGGAGGCATAATATATGGTACCTATGCTTCCTAGGATTGATTCTTATAATTTGAATTGTTTTGAAAACATATACACCCTAATAATAGTATTAGTTTCGTATTTGGCGTATTTAGCATGTTTAACCACCATAAGGTAAAACTCTATCCTCTTGGTGTGCGTTGCATTGTGTGATGGGACCTGAGTCTTATGGTGGTTCCATTTTTCAAAAGACATTGCGTTTTGTTACGTTTTACTTATCTGTATTGACACTATAGTTATGCACGACAATCCATTGGTACAACCCGTTCCGCGTTAGCGGCGTGGTCTTTGGATTTGCCTTATTAGTATAAGTTATTTAAGAATTCTCACACCAGTCCCACGACTGATCCATAGTTTGTTTCACCTTTTTGCAAACTTGGGTGCCCTCTCTTCTACACGGGCAGCCAAGTAGACAGGTTCATTCTTTGCTTGGAGCTTTTCTTTGTAGCTGCTTATTTTCTCTCTCTTGGATTCTGCTTGGGAGAAGAGGTGATGACTTGGAGCTTGAAGACTTTTTGTTTCTATTGGCATCTTTTCTTTTCTTTTTAGACATCAAACTTATTTCTTTTCTGCAAACTTGTTGTAATAATCTTAGTTTTCTGTAACTGTGGAATTTCTGTGATTGATGACATTATATTTTTCCGCTGCTATAATGTTATTACTCTATGAATCTCCTTTGCTATATTGTATCTGTGTTCTGTTTTATTGTATTTATGTTGTATTCCAAAAAATGATTTCTCCTGCTTTCACTCGTGGAAGTTTGGGGTTATCACAGTTGGTATCAGAGCTTTGGTTTACAAAGCGGAGTACAACATATCTATAATAATTCGTTTACATAGAATCACTATATTATATGGCGAACAGTTCATGAGATACATAATAGCCAGTCACTTTATCGTCATCTTTTCATTCATCCTTCGATCTTTTAGAATCACCATTTCAGTTGTTTTGACTCTTCCCTTGATCGTGCATTCGAAGAAGACTAAGTGAAGTGGCGATGCTCAATTGGCACATGTTTACGAAGGAGCGAAAGGACCAACTTCTTCGGTAGAAAGCCTGATGTTATAGACGGTACCATCTCTGTTAAAAACATTCCCTGTGTTTATTCTTCCTCTTCTCCTCTTCTATTTTTCTTTTTCCTTTTCGGGGACGAAAAGTTTTTAAGTGGGGGAGACTGTAACGACCCTGAATTTTGGGGCCAAGTTAAAATTTATTTTAAGTGATTTTAAATGAGTTTTGATATTTAAAATAATCTATTTTAAATAATAAGGATCACAAATTTGGTTCAAATCGAAGTTAGAATGAATAAATTAATTTTAAATATAAAAAGAGCTAGAAATGGCGCGGTAGTTTGAAAAGTCAAACTTGAACTTTGACTAACCATACAGGATGCAAAATTTAACGGATTTTAGTGAAACCAAAAATATTAGAATCTATTTAAAAATATCTTTCCAACGAATCCAAAGAATCGAAATTTCATAACGGGAATCAAAAGTTATGGCCAATTCAATATTTAGAAAGGTCGCTATGAAATTTATAAGGGCCAAAATGCTACATTTTGCAGAATAAGGAATTAGGACCCGAAACCATCTCCATTGGTTTTAGAATGTTGTTTTCATATAAAAATGACTATAAGAACTTATATTTTTGAGTTTCGGAAAAATTCCACTATTTTTGGTATTTTTAAATATTAAAATATACACCTGAAAAATAGAATTTTTGCAAACGAACTCCGAATTCGACGAAACCAGTTTCTATGGATTCGGAATATTAAATTAAGGTTAAATTATAAAATTTATAATTTTTGGAATTATTTTGTGGCCTGTATAATTTTTACAGTGGAAATACAGCCTATTTTCAGACTTCGGTAATTTATAATAAATTCATACGGAATCGGAAAATTACGAAATCAGGTTCGTTGGGTTCGTAATGACCTGAAATAATTATGTTTAAAAATTTATTAATTTTGAAATCAGCATGTATTTATAAGAATTTCTGAATTGAAGAAAACAGTTGAAAATTAAGTAATTGGGCACGTAATGATATTTGGGTCCAAACCAAAATTAAACCCATGGTATATATTATCTTTTTTCTGAGATTTAGGGCTGAAATTCGAAATGCTCAGCAGCCACTTCTATTTTCCATCATTTTTCTCAATTTCCATGGCGGCTCTCTCTTCCTCTAAAATTTGTCGAAAATAAAATCTCTTCAAACCATAGCAAATTATATGTCCTCTCGAAGGTCTCGACGATACGAAGCTAATGGTGTAGTCGGTTTTGTCAAACAGCGCTCGGATTCGCCGGAATCTCGTCTTAAAGCTCGCTGTTTTCGAAATTCAGAAGCTCAAAACGTAAATCAAGAAATTCCCGGGAATCAAGGAAGAATTAGACGAAGTCACGAACACGGAATTTCTTCGTCTACGTTAGGTGGAGGTGCTCGCCAAATTTCAGGCAGTTTGGAGTTGTGAGGCGGCCTGTGGGACCCGCGAGACGAAATCCTTTCTAGGCGATTTCCCGATGATCGGAGAAGCTTTAGGGGCGGCTCTTTCTGGTGGTGGTGCGTCTCGCCAAGACGAAGACATTGGCGGTGGTCCCGTGGCGTCAGGTGGCCCGAGGCAGCGGCAAAGTGCGGTCAAAGTTCGGCGGTGAACAGTGTTTTTCGGTCAATGGGCTGAGGGTATTTTCTATTTTATTTTTAAATTATTTAATTAATTTCCAAAACTTTAAAATTGCATAACTCACTCATACGAAGTCGAAAATCGACGATTTCAGGTGCGTTGGGATCGTGGCGACGAGATGGACGCGTGGACACTAATTTTGTCCAATTCTGAGACAGTGAAATTTTTAGGTATTTTTACGAATATTAATTAATTATTTAATTACCCGATCTTTAAAAATTCATAACTCTTTCATACGAGGTCCGTTTGACGAACCGTAAATTGCGTTGGAATCACAAAATTAAGAGCTTCGCGATGGGGCAGACCGCAGCTGAAAAGGAGACAGTAAAATTTTGGCCAAAAAATTCAATGTGAGAATCCTTTATTTAAAAATTTTACATTAAAATAAACTATTCAGTATATGATGCGATTATAATATGATTCTGATCTGTTGTTGGTTATGATTTGGTGATGCCTTGTTATATGATTGAATGGCTAATATTAGATCCCTTGATTTCATGTTCATAGGTAAATAGAATTGACTATGTTAATGAACAAATTTGTTCAATATTTAATAGAAAATTATTCATGGTATGTTCATTGGCATTTTTGCTAATGTTTAAAATAGAAAAATTTTCATGGTATGTTCATTGGCATTTTTGCCAATGTTTAAAATAGAAAATTATTCATGGTATGTTCATTGGCATTTTTGTCAATGTTTAAAAATAGAAAATTATTCATTGTATGTTCAATGACATTTGGTATGTATAAAATTGAATATGTCACTATATGTTTATGGACAAATTTGTGTCATTATAAAATGGGATTATACACCGTATGTTGATGGGCACTATTTTTGTTCATTAATAAAATAGAAATTGCCATAGTATGTTAATTGATAAATTTTGTCAATATTAAAATAGAAATTATTCACCGTATGTTAATGAGCAATTTTTGTTAATATAATGTTCACCGTATGAAATTAACATTTTTATTTAATGTTAATATAAAGAACGGTCACCTTATGATAATGACATTTGTGGAAAATGTTGAAAATGTTCATTGTATGATAATTAACATTTTAATATACTAAAATAGAAAATGTTGAATTTGTTCATTGTATGTTAAAGTGACATTTTGTGCATATTAATGTAGAAAATGACTTCGTATGATAATATAACTTTTTGTTATGTTAAAATATGAAAATATACATCGTATGAAATGAATGACATTTTTGTTAGGATAAAAATATGAAAATATACACCGTATGATTCAATAACATTTTTTGTTAATGTTACATAGAAAGTACACTGTATGTTAAATCAGCATTTTTGTCATGTTATTAATATAAAATGCACTGTATGTTAAACCAGCGTTTTGTCATGTTAAATATATAAATTTGCATTTTATGTAAACTAGCATTTTGGTTATGTTAGAAAAATAGAAATTTGCATTGCATAAAATGGTATTTTGTCATGTTAGAAAAATAGAAATTTGCATTGCATAAAATGGTATTTTGTCATGTTAGAAAAATAGAAATTTGCATTGCATAAAATGGTATTTTGTCATGTTAGAAAAATAGAAATTTGCATTGCATAAAATGGTATTTTGTCATGATAGAAAAATAGAAATTTGCATTGCATAAAATGGTATTTTGTCATGTTAGAAAAATAGAAATTTGAATTGCATAAAATGGTATTTTGTCATGTTAGAAAAATAGAAATTTGCATTGCATAAAATGGTATTTTGTCATGTTAGAAAAATAGAAATTTGCTTTGCATAAAATAGTATTTTGTCATGTTAGAATAAGTAAATAATGCATTGTATGTAAAATAATGTATTGTATGTATAGCATAGTATTTTGTCCAAGTTAGAAAATAATGCATTGTATGTAAAATATGAAAATAATGCATTGTATGTACAATATGAAAATAATGCATTGTATGTAAAATATAAATAGAAAAGGCACCGCATGTAATATTAACATTATTTTCAATATTAATAAATAGAAAAAAACACCGTAGGTAATATTAGCATTATTTTCAATGTTATTAAAAAGAAAATGAAATGTATATAAATTTAACATCATTTACAATGTTTAATAAAAAGAAAATTTCACCGTATGATAGTTACACTATTTTATAATGTTAAGATTTAAAGAACTTGACCGTAGGAAGAATATACATTATTCATAATGTATATAAAAAGAGAATTCACCCCGTAGGAAGAATTAACATTATTTATAATGTTAAATAAAAGAAAAGAAACTGTATGTAAGGTTTAACATTATTTATAATGTTAAATAAAAGAAATGAAACTGTATGTAAGGTTTAACATTATTTATAATGTAAATAAAAGGAATGAAATGTATGTAAGAATAACATTATTTATAATGTTAAATGAAAGGTAAGGAACTGTATTGAAACATTAACATTATTTATAATGTAGGTAAAAGGGAACTTACACCATAGGAAAGTGCTCATTATTCATAATGAAATTGGAAAAGAAATATATAAAGAAATGAATGGGATGGCACATTATATTTACATTCTTAAATGAAAATTATAAAGTATAAAATAAATAATAATGAATTAAAAAGGGAAGAATTATCGTCTAATCCTAAACTACATTGTCTTGTAAGTAGAAAGGTGAAAGTTAAGAGAAATGTAAGCTGCACGTAGGGACGATAAACTAAACGAATTATTTATATATATTTATATATATAATTATAATATAACGAATCGAGCGCAGTAGTTCGTGTTTTGAAATCGAACTTTTAAACGAATATACCGGAAGATCCGACCGTCGGATTTTCCCAAAACTGAAACCGTTAGGACCGTCTTGGAAAAATCTTTCCAACGATATAAGCTACGCTAAAATCCAACGGTTAGATTTTGAGGAAAGTGAAAAACAAAATTGATTGAAAACAGCGCCAAGGTCGCCCTTGACCTGAAGCGTCGTTAAATAAGGAAATTAATTATATTAAATAATTAAGGCAAGAATTAATCGTTATAAAATAAAATAACGATATGAAATATGTTTTTCTCAAAATATATGAATGCGAGATTATTTGGAAAGACCGGGTTAATCCCATTCCAAATGATCGTACGATTTCAAGAATTCAAGTATGAAGACGGCGTATGAAGACCGTAAATCTCCCCTCGAATGGACAATGATCAAGACTCTGAGTTGGTTTGATCCCAATTCAAGGGTCGGGGTAATTGCCCAAACGTACGTGTTGATTTCACGGGTTTGACCCTAGTTCAGACCTAGAGCATGGGTATAAATGGACAGTGTGTCTGACATCGTACCCCACAAAATAATATGTTGTTGATATTCAGTTAATATATAAACGATTGGTGGTAGAGAATTTATTCTCTACTTAACACCCGTTTAGATAGTGACGGAAGATCAATAGTACGGTATGGAGTGACGGTGTGGCATACTAAGATGCAATGATCAGGGTTTCTTGACCTTGTGGTATGAAGAACATGACTTCACGAGCCTCACAAACCGGTAGAGTCTAAAAAGGGGGAAGGGAACGCAGGGAAAGTAGCACGTTTCTTTCTAGTTAGTAGTCATTTTACTTTTGGAGGATGATGAAATGAGGCGCCTCGGATAGGTCCTATAGGACCGGGGAACGTGTGCTTAGGAATTGCCAATCCTCTAAGCTGTATGTGAGGATCGGCCCTGCAGGATCCAAGGGTTAACTGCGGGTAATCCTGAGATGTTAACTAGAGCGTCTCGAATCGGTAAGGAGTCCTCCCTAGCCTGGACTCATGACGGAAACCCAAATTTCCAATACGACCCCGACGTATTTGATTGTATTACTAGTATTGGAGGCATAATATATGGTACCTATGCTTCCTAGGATTGATACTTATAATTTGAATTGTTTTGAAAACATATACACCCTAATAATAGTATTAGTTTCGTATTTGGCGTATTTAGCATGTTTAACCACCATAAGGTAAAACTCTATCCTCTTGGTGTGCGTTGCATTGTGTGATGGGACCTGAGTCTTATGGTGGTTCCATTTTTCAAAAGACATTGCGTTTTGTTACGTTTTACTTATCTGTATTGACACTATAGTTATGCACGGCAATCCATTGGTACAACCCGTTCCGCGTTAGCGGCGTGGTCTTTGGATTTGCCTTATTAGTATAAGTTATTTAAGAATTCTCACAATAGTCCCACGACTGATCCATAGTTTGTTTCACCTTTTTGCAAACTTGGGTGCCCTCTCTTCTACACGGGCAGCCAAGTAGACAGGTTCATTCTTTGCTTGGAGCTTTTCTTTGTAGCTGCTTATTTTCTCTCTCTTGGATTCTGCTTGGGAGAAGAGGTGATGACTTGGAGCTTGAAGACTTTTTGTTTCTATTGGCATCTTTTCTTTTCTTTTTAGACATCAAACTTATTTCTTTTCTGCAAACTTGTTGTAATAATCTTAGTTTTCTGTGACTGTGGAATTTCTGTGATTGATGACATTATATTTTTCCGCTGCTATAATGTTATTACTCTATGAATCTCCTTTGCTATATTGTATCTGTGTTCTTTTTTATTGTATTTATGTTGTATTCCAAAAAATGATTTCTCCTGCTTTCACTCGTGGAAGTTTGGGGTTATCACAGTAACCGCCTCCTACTTCCATGGATTGGCTTCCACTTGGCACTCCACGAACCGGGAAGGACTTTCCCACGTTCTCCACTATCTCCGAGATGGCCTCTCCACATGCCACGTGGCCCCTCCGAACTGATCCACTTCAGAGCTCCCTAGGGCACCTCTACGCCTATAAATACACCACGAGATGATCATTTCAAAGGACTTTTTGGCTATCCCAACACTTGGCTTCCATTACTACCGAGCAAGGACATTGCTCATCATATTAAAACGAGGAATTTGTGTATAAATTCATTCTCTAATCTCCCCTTCTTCATTGCAACACAAGTCTATTGTGTATAAACCGCAAACAACCAGCATTGTAATAGTTTTCTTAGGATTTAAGAAACTATAAAGTGGACGTAGGATTGGTTTGAGCCGAACCACTATAAAAATCTCGTGTGTCTCCTCTTATTTTATCGCTTTTTCTGCATTAATCTGTGATTGTGAGGTTTTCACATAGCATTTGGGTGTTAGGCCCAAATTTCGGTCTAACATTTTGGCATGCCAGGTAGGGGGGCTGTAACACCCCACCTCCGTTAAGGTCACTCACAAAGGGAATGCCTTAACTTTGGTATAGCATTTTAGTAAACAGAACAGAAACTTAAAAGACAGATAAAACATTACTTGAAAAATTTATAACTTTATTACAGCAGAAACCGAAATAAGCTTGGTTACATCCTTTCAAATCACAATATCAGAATTCAAGTACAAAATATCAGTCTTGTACAAAAGCCTTCAGAATGCATAGTTTAAAATCGTAATCCCCACAGAAGAAGACAAGCTATACTTTAAGCACTTCAAGCAAAAGAAATCCGTATCAAGCTAGAGTATTCCCTTCTACAAAACCTGGGGGGAAATGGAAGAAAGGAGGCGAAACAACAAGGGCCGGATAAAAAGTATGGCAAGTCCAGTGATTTTCAGTTATGAACAGATAATAATAACATGACATGAAAATAAAACTGGATGAGAGATAACTGTAACAGGTGTAGCAGATATAACAGAAGAACATAATGATATAAGCTATTGCTTTACACTTCTCTGCACTAATACTAATATAACAGAATTAGGTGTCACCCTAATGTCTAAACTGAAACAGAAACGGGTACATAATAATTTCCACTAAAGAGAATGCTAGTAATGGACCTTTACCACCCTAACAGAAATGGACAGAAACAAAATGCTAATAATGGGCCTTTACCACCCCAGTAGAAACGGACAGAAACAGATTAATCCCTACGGAAACATAATGTAGAATTAGGTGTACACTAGTAATGAGCCTTTACCACCCGAACAGATGGTACCACTCAGAAGATAGGTGTTACCACCCAACAGAAACAGACGGAACTAAGTGTACCCTAAAACCCTACCCCAAGCGATCGGCTCCCTAATACATAAATACCCTGTGCCAGCCCCACAAAAGGGTGTATCACTTCCCAAAGTGGCAACCTTTAAATGACACAGACCTATTTACAGATGTCACGGCGTCTTACATCCTCAGAGGCAGACCGGGATCCATGCACGCACATGACCCGGTTGGAACGCACCATCAACACCCCTCACCATTATCAGAATGAACCGCTTATAATTAGTTCAGTAAACGTGCCTGGACCCTACCTACTGTTAGGTCAAAGTTTTGATACTAGAAAGGGTTACTGACTAATATGGGTCCCAAACAACATATGACACAAGTAATTCCCCTCCTAACCTTGTGTCCCCAGACTAACAGATTTCAGATTAACTTGTTTACAAGTTTCAGACATACAGAATTCAGATTAACTAGTTCATAGATCAGATAAGTTTTCTGATTAATTGATCAGATATACGGATTTAACAGATTTACAGATTTCTCTAACTTTGCAATTGGGCCTACAGATTCATGGAATAGATTAATTAAATTCATCAGTCTAGTGGATTTAATCCTATCCGCCCAACACGTTTTAGACATCATATTTATCCCAGATTTTCATTAATTAAATATTTATGCCCAGACCTCTCACATTAAACTGACAATTTGCGGCTACTGGTTAGGCCGGTTAGTTCAGAGCAGATTTCTGCCGCAAACTGAGTCTAATCTCGGGTTTCAGGCACGTTATGACTAACTTCTCACATTAGAACCTATTTTTTGCGGCTACTGGATGTGCCGGGCGGTTCTGGGCAGAATTACGCCGCAAACTCATTCTAACCTCGAGTCAGTCATGTTTATCTTTGCGGCCAATTAATTAATAATTTACCATTTATGCCCACGCCTAATATACATATCAATTATTCACAGCTAATTCAGATTATGTCAATAGCAGACTGAATATATCAACATAACAGATATAGCAGATAATAGATTTTCGCAGATTAGGCGACTTAACGGATTCAACAGATTAAGTAATTTAGCAGATTTAGCATATAACAGATTTGGCATTTTCAGCAGACTTAGTAGATGACAGATTTGGCAGATGAACAGATCTAGCAGACTAGGTAGTAGAGCAGAACTAGCAGATTAAGCAATATAACAGACCTAGCAGATTAGGCAATATAACAGAACTAGCGGATTAGGCAAATATAGCAGAACTAGCAAATTAGGCAAATATAACAGATTTAATCATTCCTTAAAGTTTCACAAACATATCTTGCCTAATTATAAATTTGGCCTAAGTTTGCATGCCTAAATAGTTGTCATGATTCACAATATGATCATATACCCCACGTTTGCATTGAATTTACATGTCACAGATTATGGTCATAATTTACATGTCCCAATTTAGTTCAACTTGCCTAGTACAAAAGATTCACATATAAATTTTACCAAATATAGCCATCGATTTCAATGCATGTCATATATCCAAAATTCTCCTACTTAGGTGTTTTTCACATTTGATAGTTATCAAATCTTAATATAGATCTTCACACCTAAGTCATATTCTCTTTCAAATCATGAATTGTTATATAAACAATATGCCCAACAATCTAGTTATAACGGATCTTAATTCAAAATATGCGTTATGTCCAATGTCTCAAGTCACATGTTAACATACCATGGTTCCTCTTCCTCCAATTCACAGAATATGCGTAGATCTAAATCTAGTTTACAACCTATGTCCTTTTTCTTAAATCAGTCACAGATTAGCCATGTCCAATTATGCCACATTCATTATTTGTCCCAAACATTTTAGCGTTCGTGCGTTAATCTCTTAGGAGATTGGCGCAGGCTCGTAGTAGCCTGGCTATAGAACAGAAAGAAGAAGAGATACAGAATAAAATAGATCAGAACAGAACATACACAATCTCAAATTCAGATTTACAATCATGTCACAATTATGATTAAAGTTTATATCAGAAAATAACTGCATTTTCCTTGATTGGTTCAAAGAAGAAGAAGAGTTGCAGTTGTTCTCTTTTAATTCTGTTCAGTTTGGGAGAAGATGCTTTAGTCCTTGTTCCAGTTCAGATTTCAGCATAGTAGTGACGCCATTATTTTATTTAATTAGAACAGAGGCAGAGTATAGGCAGAATGAAATGTTGTAGAGAGAATGAGGCTAGAGGGCTGTTTATATTGGATTAGGCGGATGAATCTAGGCAGAAAACGTCACCAAATACATCAGAATGAAGCAGGTTCAAAAACGGGATTTCGGGAGCAGGTCGACTACCCAGTCGACCAGGTCAGGGGGGTCGACTACCCAGTCGACTCCCCAGTCGACCTGGTCGAGGGGGGGTCAACTCCCCAGTTGACCTGGGTGCTTGGCGGGAAATTTCCCGCCCAGCCCGCTTCTGGGTTTGAATTCGAATTTTGAATTCGAATTTCAAGCTGTTTTATATTCTGAAAATTCCTGAAACTTCGGAGGGTCATATCTCCCTCATACGGACTCCGATTCTCGCAATCTCGGACTTGTTTCCAAGCAAAATTTCGAGACGAACGCAATGGCATAACCCGTTTCCGTTAATTTTTCTTCTAACATTTAATTATACCTTAATTTGTGAAACTTAATGTTACACAATTACGTGGTATTATAGGGGCACACGATACTACTTCAATATCTAGCTCTAAAGGAATCGGATTGCTTGGTTATTGGATCAATGGTCAAGCGAAAGAAAGGCAGAACCTTCTCTCGTGCTGAGGATGTTGGCACCGAAGGCATAAGGAACGAGGCAAGCCAGGAGGCTTCCTCTCATGAAAATCCATCAGCATACTTAACTAGAGAGGAAATGGACGGCGTTCTCGCTGAATTGAGAACCCATATGGCAAGGCAAGATGATCTCCTCCACAAACAATAGGAGATGATTGACCAATTCTTCGCTCGGATGGAAGGCAGGCCGAGCGGTAATGCACAACTCACTGGAAATGGCGCGGAAATGGCTCGAGCAGGAATAACAAACCGGATCGGTTCGGATCCGATCCGAACCGAGGGCCAAAATCTGAATCCAACGCAGATGGTAATGGGGGGCATTCCCCACCGGGTCGATTCGGACCCGATCCGAACATCAACTCTGCATAAGCTTGGGGCAGCAGCCACCCCTCTGGAAATCAAGGCTTCGCTCCTGTTAGACCTACATCCTCACCGGTTCTGATCGGCAATACCACACAACTTCAGCATCAAGCTCCTCGGTTCGTAACAGGAGAACCTGATCGGATCGGTGCATCCAACCCGAACCGTGCACCTCGCCATGACCTCCCTTGCTTCTCCGAGCCGCAACATGGGGGCACCTCTGAACCGAACCGGATGGCCTTCCAAGCTCCTTATACACTTCCAACCTCTTCTGGATTCATGGCAGGGGCACCAGCTCTTAACTTGTCCACTTGCAATAATTCTTTGAAGGCGATCGGCTCGCAGATCTCATTGAACGCCTCTCGAGAGGCCGCACATAACATAATGACATGGATGATGTCAATCACAATCCATTTACATAGGAAATCTGGAATTTCCGCAATCCTCCAGATTTCAAACTTCCACAACTGGAGCCCTACAGCGGTAGGACGGATCCTACCGTCCACCTGATGCGCTACAAACGTCATATGGAAGTTCAATCGGCGTCGGAAAACTTCATGGCAAAATGCTTCCCTCTCTTCTTGACTGATATTGCTGCTATGTAGATTCGACAGCTGGAATTTGAATAGATCAACAGCTGGAACATGTTGGTCGCTCGTTTTATTGAACAATTTCGGGTCCACATCGCTCGACCTAAGAATGTAATGTAACTAACTACAATCAAGCAGAGGCCTAAAGAAACTCTGCGGTCATTTCTGGAAAGGTTCAACATTGCAGCAGCATCAGTTGATTGACCTGAGCCATCTATGGTATTGATGGCGGCAGTATCCGGCGTTCTAGACAACTCGGAGTTCAAAAAATCCTTGTACCGAGACCCACCAAGGAATCTCAGCGAATTCTACCTTGAATCGGATAGGTTTTTGCGTGAAGAAGATGAAACGTCCGAAAAGAAAATTCTCGATGTTAACATGCTCAAAGACGGAGAACCTTCTGATTCTGGTAAAGGCAAAGGAAAAGCTGCCGTCAAGAATGACCGCAACGCTCAGCCCTGGAGAGGGCCCAGATATGAAAAGTACACAAAACTCAATTCGTCACTAACCGAAATCTACGTGAACACAAACGCTGACGTCTCCTATCCAAAGCCTCCCAGGAGGGAGCCATCACAAAGAGAACGCGATTCTGGGAAATACTACATGTTTCACGATATGGACGGTCATGACACAAATGACTGTAAACACTTGCGAGATCTGATTGAGGAACGGGTTAGACGTGGAGAGCTACCCGAGTATGTGGAACAACCAACAGCGCCAGCACCTGTGCTACCACCACCTGTTCCCCGGAGAGGGAATGACCCTGGATCGAGCTCTTGTGGGCTCGTCATCAACTGATCTGGATGAGATCAGCCTGGATTTCCTGCATTTCTTAGGATTTAAGATTTGTTTCTTTGCTTTCTTTAGGTTTGCCGATTGGCTAAATCGAAGTACACACGTTCGGGGTTAGGATTTAGCTCTAAAGCGTGCGCTACACTCGATAACAAACCAATCAGGATTTGCTTTGGTTTTGTACTTTGAATTGAATAAGGAAGGACTTTCCGAACATGGATTATGTTTGGCGTATTTAAGTGTCTTGTCAGGTTATGGCAGGATTCTCAATCTCAATTGAAGTATGACTTTTACTTATCTCGGACTCCTAGGCATGGATTATGCCTAGGGACAGACTGTCTTGTCAGGTTTTGGCAAGCATAGCTCTATCCCGACATGAGTATGGATTGTACTCACTAGGATTCTTAAGTATGGATTATACTCTGGAACGGCTTATTGTTTTGTCAGGATCTGGCAAAGGAAATCAATAAAACTCAAGTATGGTTTATGCTCAGTTTGAACTTCCTGGTACGGCTTATACCTGGAAGGTTAACTCCCTCGTCAGGTGTTGGCAGGATAATTCGAACGTCTCTTGAGTGTGGTTTATGCTCAAACAAACGCCCAAGCATGGTTTATGCTCGAAAGTGTAATCGGTTTTGTTAGGTTTTGACATACCTGTTTGCTTTCTCGTCTTCGCAGGTATGGATTATGATTGCAGCCGGCAGGCCCGGCGTGGCCTTGGATTATCCAGAACACATCTTCCTTCAACCAGCAAGATATGTTCTGGGGGGCAAAATGTTGACCCCTTTTTTAGTCAAAGCAGTAACATATGGAATCTCTAATAAACAACACACTAGAGTATTGGAAACATCGTCAGAAGAGAGGCAGCGATTTAGTCGAAATCGCATCGCAAACAAAGAAAGGCTCGGAACTCCTACCAGATGACCTTTTTTGGGCCCTAAAACAGCGATTACGGAGCTAAGCTTTGTAAGTTTTGTAGGTTTCTGAATCAACTTCAGTTTGAGCTTTGGTTTGGCTCAATCGGGCTTACGGTTTGAAAGATATGCCTGTTTCCGTGCACGCATGCAGAACTGGAGACATGAATTCTAGAATTAGCATCATCCCTTAACGGTTCGGATCGGAGGAAGCAAACCGATCCCATCATGTACAATCACCTCGCACGATCTTGAATCTTAGCTCGTATACAGGCACCTCGGTTCGGATCGGAGAGAGGAAGACCGACCCGACCCGCCTTGCACCAGATGTATAGCAACACGTCTCGCCTTCAGTTGGAATGCTCCGGATCGGTTCGGAAGGGAAGGACCCAAACCGAACCGCTTCTACCTGCTGCTACACCTCAACTTTGACCTATTCTTAAGGTGTAACCGCCTCCTACTTCCATGGATTGGCTTCCAATAGGCACTCCATGAACCGGGAAGGACTTTCCCACGTTCTCCACTATCTCCGAGATGGCCTCTCCACATGCCACGTGGCCCCTCCGAACTGATCCACTTCAGAGCTCCCTAGGGCTCCTCTACGCCCTTAAATACACCATGAGATGTTCATTTCAAGGGACTTTTTGGCTATTCCAACACTTGGCTTCCATTACTACCGAGCAAGGACTTTGCTCATCATATTAACACGAGGAAATCGTGTATAAATTCATTCTCTAATCTCCCCATCTTTATTGTAACACAAGTCTATTGTGTATAAACCGCAAACAACTAGCATTGTAATAGTTTTCTTAGGATTTAAGAAACTATAAAGTGAACGTAGGCTTGGTTTGAGCCGAACCACTATAAAAATCTCGTGTGTCTCCTCTTATTTTATCGCTTTTTCTGCATTAATCTGTGATTGTGAGGTTTTCACAAAGCATTTGGGTGTTAGGCCCAAATTTCGGTCTAACATTTTGGTGTGCCAGGTAGAGGGGAACACGATACTACTTCAATATCAAGCTCTAAAGGAATCAGATTGCTTGGTTATTGGATCAATGGTCAAGCGAAAGAAAGGCGGAACCTCCTCTCGTGCTGAGGATGTTGGCACCGAAGGCACAAGGAACGAGGCAAGCCACGAGGCTTCCTCTCATGAAAATCCATCAGCATACTTAACCAGAGAGGAAATGGACGGCGTTCTCACTGAATTGAGAACCCAGAAGGCAAGGCAAGATGATCTCCTCCGCAAACAACAGGAGATGATTGACCAATTCTTCTCTCGGATGGAAGGCAGGCCGAGCGGCAATGCACAACTCACTGGAAATGGCTCCAGCAGGAATAACAAACCGGATCGGTTCGGATCCGATCCAAACCGAGGGCCAAAATCTAAATCCAACGTGGATGGAAACGGGGGGCATTCCCCACCGGGTCGGTTCGGACCCGATCTGAACAGCAACCCTACATGAGCTTGGGGCAGAAGCCTCCCCTCTGGAAATCAAGGCTTCGCTCCGGTTCGACCTACATCCGCACCGGTTCGGATCGGTAATACCACAAAACTTCAACATCAAGCTCCTCGGTTCGGAACAGGAGAACCTGATCGGATCGGTGCATCCAACCCGAACCGTACACATCGCCATGACCTCCCTCGCTTCTCCAAGCCGCAACATGGGGGCACCTCCGAACCGAACCGGATGGCCTTCCAAGCTCCTTATACACTTCCAACCTCTTCTGGATTCAACGCTGGGTGCACCAGCACTAAACTAGTCAACTTGAAACAACTCTTTGAAGGCGATCGGCTCGCTGATCTCATTGAACGCCTCTCGAGAGGCCGCACTTATCAGAACGACATGGATGATGTCAATCACAATCCATTTACATACGAAATCAGGAATTCCCGCAATCCTCCAGATTTCAAACTTCCACAACTGGAGCCTTACAACGGCAGGACGGATCCTACCGTGCACCTGATGCGCTACAAACGTCATATGGAAGTTCAATCGGCGTCGGAAAACTTCATAGCAAAATGCTTCCCTCTCTTCTTGACTGATATTGCTGCTATGTAGATTCGGCAGCTGGAATTTGAATCGATCAACAGCTGGAACATGTTGGTCGCTCGTTTTATTGAACAATTTCGGGTCCACATCGCTCGACCCAAGAATGTAATGTAACTAACTACAATCAAGCAGAGGCCTAAAGAAACTCTGCGGTCATTTCTGGAAAGGTTCAACATTGCAGCAGCATCAGTTGATCGACCTGAGCCATCTATGATATTGATGGCGGCAGTATCCGGCGTTCTAGACAACTCGGAGTTCAAAAAATCCTTGTACCGAGACCCACCAAGGAATCTCAGCGAATTCTACCTTGAATCGGATAGGTTTTTGCGTGAAGAAGATGCAACGTCCGAAAAGAAAATTCTCGATGTTAACATGCTCAAAGACGGAGAACCGTCTGATTCTGGTAAAGGCAAAGGAAAAGCTGCCGTCAAGAATGACCGCAACGCTCAGCCCCGGAGAGGGCCCAGATATGAAAAGTACACAAAACTCAATTCGTCACTAACCGAAATCTACATGAACACAAACGCTGACGTCTCCTATCCAAAGCCTCCCAGGAGGGAGCCATCACAAAGAGAACGCGATTCTGGGAAATACTACATGTTTCACGATATGGACGGTCATGACACAAATGACTGTAGACACTTGCGAGATCTGATTGAGGAACGGGTTAGACGTGGAGAGCTACCCGAGTATGTGAAACAAGCAACAGCGCCAGCACCTGTGCTACCACCACCTGCTCCCCGGAGAGGGAATGACCCTGGATCGAGCTCTTGTGGGCTCGTCATCAACTGATCTGGATGAGATCATCCTGGATTTCCTGCATTTCTTAGGATTTAAGATATGTTTCTTTGCTTTCTTTAGGTTTGCCGATTGGCTAAATCGGAGTACACATGTTCGGGGTTAGGATTTAGCTCCAAAGCGTGCGCCACACTCGATAACAAACCAATCAGGATTTGCTTTGGTTTTGTACTTTGAATTGAATAAGGAAGGACTTTCCGAACATGGATTATGTTTGGCGAATTTAAGTGTCTTGTCAGGTTGTGGCAGGATTCTCAATCTCAATTGAAGTATGACTTTTACTTATCTCGGACTCCTAGGCATGGATTATGCCTAGGGACAGACTGTCTTGTCAGGTTTTGGCAAGCATAGCTCTATCCCGACATGAGTATGGATTGTACTCACTAGGATTCTTAAGTATGGATTATACTCTGGAACGGCTTATTGTTTTGTCAGGATCTGGCAAAGGAACTCAATAAAACTCAAGTATGGTTTATGCTCAGTTTGAACTTCTTGGTACGGCTTATACCTGGAAGGTTAACTCCCTCGTCAGGTGTTGGCAGGATAATTCGAACGTCTCTTGAGTGTGGTTTATGCTCAAACAAACACCCAAGCATAGTTTATGCTCGAAAGTGTAATCGGTTTTGTTAGGTTTTGACATACCTGTTTGCTTTCTCGTCTTCGCAGGTATGGATTATGCTTGCAGCCAGCAGGCCCGGCGTGGCCTTGGATTATCCAGAACACATCTTCCTTCAACCAGCAAGATATGTTCTGGGGGGCAAAATGTTGACCCGTTTTTTAGTCAAAGCAGTAACATATGGAATCTCTGATAAACAACACACTAGTGTATTGGAAACATCGTCAGAAGACAGGCAGCGATTTATTCGAAATCGCATCACAAACAAAGAAAGGCCCGGAACTCCTACCAGATGACCTTTTTTGGGCCCGAAAACAGCGATTACGGAGCTAAGATTTGTAAATTTTGTAGGTTTCTGAATCAACTTCAGTTTGAGCTTTGGTTTGGCTCAATCGGGCTTACGGTTTGAAAGATATGCCCGTTTCCGTGCACGCATGCAGAACTGGAGACATGAATTCTAGAATTAGCATCACCCCTTAACGGTTCGGATCGGAGGAAGCAAACCGATCCCATCATGTACAATCACCTCGCACGATCTTGAATCTTAGCTCGTATACAGGCACCTCGGTTCGGATCGGAGAGAGGAAGTCCGACCCGACCCGCCTTGCACCAGATGTATAGCAACACGTCTCGCCTTCAGTTGGAATGCTCCGGATCGGTTCGGAAGGGAGAGGACCCAAACCGAACCGCTTCGACCTGCTGCTACACCTCAACTTTGACCTATTCTTAAGGTGTAACCGCCTCCTACTTCCATGGATTGGCTTCCACTAGGCACTCCACGAACCGGGAAGGACTTTCCCACGTTCTCCACTATCTTCGAGATGGCCTCTCCACATGCCACGTGGCCCCTCCGAACTGATCCACTTCAGAGCTCTCTAGGGCTCCTCTACGCCTTTAAATACACCATGAGATTTTCATTTCAAGGGACTTTTTGGCTATTCCAACACTTGGCTTCCATTACTACCGAGCAAGGACTTTGCTCATCATATTAACACGAGGAATTCGTGTATAAATTCATTCTCTAATCTCCCCATCTTTATTGTAACACAAGTCTATTGTGTATAAACCGCAAACAACTAGCATTGTAATAGTTTTCTTAGGATTTAAGAAACTATAAAGTGGACGTAGGCTTGGTTTGAGCCGAACCACTATAAAAATCTAGTGTGTCTCCTCTTTTTTTATCGCTTTTTCTGCATTAATCTGTGATTGTGAGGTTTTCACAAAGCATTTAGGTGTTAGGCCCAAATTTCGGTCTAACATTTTGGCGTGCCAGGTAGGGGGGCACACGATACTTCTTCAATATCTAGCTCTAAAGGAATCAGATTGCTTGGTTATTGGATCAATGGTCAAGCGAAAGAAAGGCGGAATCTCCTCTCGTGCTGAGGATGTTGGCACCGAAGGCACAAGGAACGAGGCAAGCCAGGAGGCTTCCTCTCATGAAAATCCATCAGCATACTTAACCAGAGAGGAAATGGACGGCGTTCTCGCTGAATTGAGAACCCAGAAGGCAAGGCAAGATGATCTCCTCCGCAAACAACAGGAGATGATTGACCAATTCTTCTCTCGGATGGAAGGCAGGCCGAGCGGCAATGCACAACTCACTGGAAATGGCACCAGCAGGAATAACAAACCGGATCGGGTCGGATCCGATCCGAACCGAGGGCCAAAATCTAAATCCAACGCGGATGGAAATGGGGGGCATTCCCCACCGGGTCGGTTCGGACCCGATCCGAACAGCAACCCTACATGAGCTTGGGGCAGTAGCCTCCCCTCTGGAAATCAAGGCTTCGCTCCGGTTCGACCTACATCCGCACCGGTTCGGATCGGTAATACCACAAAACTTCAACATCAAGCTCCTCGGTTCGGAACAGGAGAACCTGATCGGATCGGTGCATCCAACCCGAACCGTACACATCGCCATGACCTCCCTCGCTTCTCCGAGCCGCAACATGGGGGCACCTCCGAACCGAACCGGATGGCCTTCCAAGCTCCTTATACACTTCCAACCTCTTCTGGATTCAACGCTGGGTGCACCAGCTCTGAACTAGTCAACTTGCAACAACTCTTTGAAGGCGATCGGCCCGCTGATCTCATTGAACGCCTCTCGAGAGGCCGCACTTATCAGAATGACATGGATGATGTCAATCACAATCTATTTACATAGGAAATCAGGAATTCCCGCAATCCTCCAGATTTCAAACTTCCACAACTGGAGCCTTACAACGGCAGGACGGATCCTACCGTGCACCTGATGCGCTACAAACGTCATATGGAAGTTCAATCGACGTCGGAAAACGTCATGGCAAAATGCTTCCCTCTCTTCTTGACTGATATTGCAGCTATGTGGATTCGACAGTTGGAATTTGAATCGATCAACAACTGGAACATGTTGGTCACTCGTTTTATTGAACAATTTCGGGTCCACATGCTTGACCCAAGAATGTAATGTAACTAACTACAATCAAGCAGAGGCTTAAAGAAACTCTGCGGTCATTTCTTGAAAGGTTCAACATTGCAGTAGCATCAGTTGATCGACCTGAGCCATCTATGGTATTGATGGCGGCAGTATCCGGCGTTCTAGACAACTCGGAGTTCAAAAAATCCACGTACCGAGACCCACCAAGGAATCTCAGCGAATTCTACCTTGAAACGAATAGGTTTTTGCGTGAAGAAGATGCACATCCGAAAAGAAAATTCTCGATGTTAACATGCTCAAAGACGGAGAACCGTCTGATTCTGGTAAAGGCAAAGGAAAAGATGCCGTCAAGAATGACCGCAACGCTCAGCCCCGGAAAGAGCCCAGATATGAAAAGTACACATAACTCAATTCGTCACTAACCGACATCTACGTTAACACAAACGGTGACGTCTCCTATCCAAAGCCTCCCAGGAGGGAGCCATCACAAAGAGAACACGATTCTGGGAAATACTACATGTTTCACGATATGGACGGTCATGACACAAATGACCGTAGACACTTGCGAGATCTGATTGAGGAATGGGTTAGACATGGAGAGCTACCCGAGTATGTGAACATGGATTATGTTTGGCGAATTTAAGTGTCTTTTCAGGTTTTGGCAGGATTCTCAATCTTAATTGAAGTATGACTTATACTTATCTCGGACCCCTAGGCATGGATTATGCCTAGGGACAGACTGTCTTGTCAGGTTTTGGCAAGCATAGCTCTATCCCAACATGAGTATGGATTGTACTCACTAGGATTCTTAAGTATGGATTATACTCTCGAACGGCTTATTGTTTTGTCAGGATCTGGCAAAGGAACTCAATAAAACTCAAGTATGGTGTATGCTCAGTTTGAACTTCCTGGTATGAATTATACCCGAAAGGTTAACTCCCTCGTCAGGTTTTGGCAGGATAATTCGAACGTCTCTTGAGTGTGGTTTGTGCTCAAACAAACGCCCAAGCATGGTTTATGCTCGAAAGTGTAATCGGTTTTGACATACCTGTTTGCTTTCTCTTCATCGCAATTATGGATTATACTTGCAGCTGGCAGGCCCGGCGTGGCCTTGGATTATCCAGAACACATCTTCCTTCAACCAGCAAGATATGTTCTAGGGGGCAAAATGTTTGCCTGATTTTTAGTCAAAGCAGTCACATATGGAATCTCTGATAAACAACACACTAGAGTACTGGAAATATCGTCAGAAGACAGGCAGCGATTTGGTCGAAATCGCATCACAAACAAAGAAAGGCCCGGAACTCCTACCATATAACCTTTTTTGGGCCCGAAAACAGCGACTACAGAGCTAAGCTTTGTAAATTTTGTAGGTCTCCGAATCAGCTTCAGTTTGAGCTTTGGTTTGGCACAATCGGGCTTACGGTTTGAAAGTTATGCCTGTTTCCGTGCACGCATGCAGAACTGGAGACATGAATTCTGGAATTAGTATCACCCCTTAACGGTTCGGATCGAAGGAAGCAAACCCGATCCCATCATGTCCAATCACCTTGCATGATCTTGAATCTGAGCTTGTATACAGGCACCTCGGTTCGGATCAGAGAGAGGAAGTCCGACCCGACCCGGCTTGCACCAGATGTATAGCAACACGTCTCGCCTTCAGTTGGAATGCTCTGGATCGGTTCGAAAGGGAGAGGACCCGAACTGAACCGCTTCGACCTGCTGCTACACCTCAACTTTGACCTGTTATTAAGATGTAGTTGCCTCCTACTTCCATGGATTGGCTTCCACTTGGCACTCCACGAACCGGGAAGGACTTTCCCACGTTCTCCACTATCTCCGAGATGGCCTCTCCACATGCCACGTGGCCCCTCTGAACCGATCCACTTCGGAGCTCCCTAGGGCTCCTTTATGCCTATAAATACATCATGAGATGGTCATTTCAAGGGACTTTTTGTCTTTTCCAACACTTGGCTTCCATTACTACCGAGCAAGGACATTGCTCAACATATTAACACGAGGAATTCGTGTATAAATTCATTCTCTAATCTCCCCTTCTTCATTGTAACACAAGGCTATTGTGTATAAACCACAAAAAACCAGCATTGTAATAGTTTTCTTAGGATTTAAGAAACTATAAAGTGGACGTAGGCTTGGTTTGAGCCGAACCACTATAAAAATCTCGTGTGTCTCCTCTTATTTTATCGCTTTTTCTACATTAATCTGTGATTGTGAGGTTTTCACATAGCATTTGGGTGTTAGGCCAAAATTTCGGTCTAACACTACCAAAAACACATTCCTTCTCCTTTTTACAAGTGATAAGACACTTGTAACTTTGCATGCAACATTCCATGCGTAAAATACACATGTCCTATGATGTGTCACTATCTTCTTACTCCTATTTTCCTATAAATACCACCCTTTCCTTCCGCTTTTTCATTCATTCTCACTTCTTTTCTTTCTCTCTTCTTCTTAAAGCTTATAGCCATGGTTTCCCTGGCATAAGTCTTTGTAATAACCGGGAAATCCGAGCCAATTTAAAAAAATTTATTTTGGCAATTTTAGCGAATTTTGATTATTTAAAATGAATTATTTTAAATAATAACGACGAGAAATTTATTTTCAATAGAATTCGAACGTATATATTTATTCGAATCGCCGTTAGAATATAAATATTTATTTATATATAAAAAAGGAATTGAAAATGGCGTGGTAGTTTGATAATTCGATTTCGAAATTCAAATGAATGTACCGGGTGCAAAATAAACCGGATTTTAGTGAAACCAAAAATATTTGAATCTATTTGAGAATATCTTTCCAACGAATCCGAAAAATCAAAATTTCATAGCGGGAATCAAAAGATATGTCCAGTTGAAAATTCTGAATAGTCGCTATGGAATTCCAACCATTAAAAATAGTCATTTTGCAAACGACCTCGGATTTCGACGAAACCACTTTTGTTGGATCCGTGATGTCAAGTTATTGCTAGGTTTCAAATTTCATAATTTTTCGAATCAATATGTGAGCGTGGCAAAGGAAAACGCGTTTGACCAGTTTCAGTTAATTTTAATCGACTGGAAAATGGTCATTTTTCAAACGGTCTCAGAATTCGATGAAGTTAGTTTTGTTAGGACCGTATCGTCAATACGAAGCTAGAAAATATTTTTCTGCAATTTTTCTGGTTAGTATGTGGCCCCGGTTAATTGAAATGCGCGTTCAAATTCAATATATAGAGTTGTATGTTGATTTTGACGAAAACTGATCGAAACGATCGAATCAGCTTACGATACATATCCCATTGAGTTCGTAATTGGGGTAATTAGCTATGGACGACAGGCGGTGGGCCTCATTTTGAGGTCGAAATAAAAAGTCAACTTTTTGAAATTTAAATAATTAAAAATAAAAAAAATCTCCCCTTCCTCCTTTAATCATTCAGCACCCCTCTCCCGATTCATTTTTAAATCGAAATTAAAAAAGAAAAGAAAAAGAAAACCTAAGCTCCCCCCCCCCCCCGGTCAGAGCCGCCACACCTACCTTCGCCGCCATCCACTTCTTCTTCCCTCCTCCCTCTCACCTTGTCCGATTTGAAGGTTCAACGTCCAAACTAGCTGCGCTCGCACTTGATTTCCGGTGCTTAGGGACCACTGAGTTCTCCATGACGGTCAGCGATGGCGGGGGTTGCGTAGCTCTCCGATGTGGGGTGCTTGGACCTCGGTCCGGTCAGCTATAGGAGGGGACTGGCATCAGTTCCCAAATCGATGATGTTGGGATTCCTGTTCGCGGTTGCAGGAAATGCGATGCAAAGAGGAAGATGCAGTTTTATATAATATAAGGTAATTTTATTTTATTTTATTTTATTTCTTCTTAATTTCAATTTATATAACATTATGGTTAAATTTGAAAATAAAATAGAAAAGATCTCATTTTTAAAATAGAAAAGACCTCATTTTTAAATATAGAAAAGACCTCATTTTTAAAATAGTAAAGACCACATTTTTAAAATAGAAAATGATGTTTTATAATATGAAGAAGTGATTTTTGAAAATGTAAAGTCGGGATTTTTATATAGATAGAAGTTCGATTTTATAAACATGAAAAGATTTGATTTTTGAACAATTAAAAATGTAATCTTTATTATGTAGAAGACGTAGAAATATGATTTTTGTTTATGTAGGGAATTAAAAATATAATTTTTATAATATAGTAAGGTTAAAACTATAATTTTTATAATATAGAAAAGGTTAAAAATATGATTTTTATATAGTGGCGATAATGAAAATGTGATCTTTATATATGTAGAGAATACGGGCGACGAAAGTAACAAAGGGCAAGCACGATGAAGATTTCATACATATGAAGAGTCGGGCGTTTGGTATAGCTTGTGTTAGAACTTCTCACCTTTAATTTATTTTTTCTAGTTAAAAATATATACTAGGATGCAGACGGTGTTTAGTAGCACCCGACACCCGTCGTCCACAGACCATGGACGGCTTGTATGCTTGGTTGTTTGATTTTGATGTGTAGTTGATTGTGTGATGTGATGTGAAATGAAATAAAATATTTATATAGTTAAAAATATTTTATAGTGAAAATAGAATTTTTAATGTGTATTTAAATTGAAATAAATATAAACAAATCGGACGATTTGTTTATATACACACATTTGGCTGATATTGATTGGGACGACAAATTTTACACATCGCCCAACTGCACAAATAAAATTTGTGTTTGATTGACTGAAACCCCACACGGGTATTGGGATGATATATGACATACACTAATCCCGATAATTGGTTGTATGTCGATCTATTGATTGACAAACTGTCATAAGCATTAAATATTTATATTTGATGCTTATACAGTGTAGAATGCACTCTGGATGATGGTTGATTATTTATCGTTGTTATTTTATACATGTGTTGTAGAAAATCCATATAACTAACATTATATGGTAATTAATTTGGACTCATTCCAGTTTTGAATAGAAATATTTGAAAAAGAAATATTTGAAATAGAAATATTTGAAAAAGCAACATTTGAAATAGAAATATTTGAAATAGAAATATTTGAAAGAGAAATATTTGAAATAGAAATATCTAAAAAAGAAATATTTGAAATAGAATATTCGAAAATAGAAGTACATGAAGCCGTGTTGATTAGAATGACGCCATTTTGACGTGAACGATATTTATATCGATTTATTCAATTTTCAATGTATATTGAAGGTGTTTTCGAAATTTGAATTATATTGAAAGTGATTTCGAAATTTGAATTATATTGAAATTAATCGAAATTCGAATTGAATTGAATAGAATTGAATTCGAATTGAAATCGAAAGGAATTGAATTCAAATTGAAATTGAAAAGAAATTCGAATTAAATTGAAATTGAATTGAAATCGATTTTAAATGAATTTAAAACGAATTTTTATTGGAATAATCAATTTTGATTTGAAATTGAATATGAAGTTGAAACCGTTTTGAAAATTAATTTAAAACGATTTATAAAGCACGTTTTGAATTGAAATCGATGAAGTATATATTATATATATAATATAATGGCCTGAATAGAACGCGCCGCGCCGTGGCAGTTCGCGAATTTCAACCATTGACTTCGAATGGATATTGCAGGAGATCTGACCATTGGATTCTCCTAAAACCGGAACCGTTGGGTTCGTATCGAAAAGAGCTTTCTAACAAATATAAGAAATTATAAGTCTAACGGTTGGATTTGGAATTATGTCCAAATGAAATTTGGAAAAGGTCGCTGTAAGTGCAGTTCGATGGCCGTTGATGGAAATCGACTGTACGGGTCTTGATAAAATTATTAAAAATATCAATAATTTGTGTAAAATCATAAGTAATGATTTGTGAAGAATTAGGATGAAAAAACCCATATTTGAAAAGATAAAAATAGATTTTTATCGAAATGAGCTAGTTTTGAACTAGAATAATAATTTATTTATTTATTTTTAAAATAAATAAATTGGATTTGAAATGGTTTTGAAAATAACAAGAATTTCTAATAATTGCATTGGAATGGATTTGAATAAAAATTGTCTTCAGAATATTTCAATGTTGGATTTCGTGATTATACAGATGTTGTTATGGAAATTTGAAAGATATTTATATATCGTTATTTCTAATACGATATTTGTTGGTCGTAGAATTTCGTATTGAATATAAGCCAATATATTTTCTATTCAGAGCCTTGTATTTAATATCAAAATGTAATTTGGGTTTGTCGCGAAAGGTGTCTTCATTAACACTGTTCTTAAGCCCAGTTAAGTAAAAGATTAAATCTTTTATTTAGATTTAATGAAGTGTACCAATTAAAAAATATTTAACTGGAATTGAATTGATATTGATTTTTGGGTTTATCGTGAACAGTGTTTTAAATAACACTTGTTCTTTAACTCGATTATTAATGGAAAGTGATTTTGGGTTGTCGTGAACTGTATCTTCAATAATACTGTTCTTAGACCCAAAGGATTTAAGAAAATCAGAAACTAACTGGAGATTAGTTACGTTGGATGGTTTCTGGGGTATTGATTTGATGTTGGTTTCGGCCTTCGGGGTTAATACTTAGGGAATTGCTCACTTGCTAATTTACGGTTAGGGACTGATTGAAATGTGATGTGATTTTGGGGTTTATCGTGAACCGTGTTTTTAATGACACTGATTTTTTAACCCAAGTAAAGATTAAAACTAAGTTGAGTTTTAATGAATCTTTAATTAGATTGAAAAAAGATCAAGAATGGAGTATCACCAGTTTTGCTCCAGGCGATAGTTAAATCTTTAATTAGATTTGAACGTGAAATGGTAATTGAATTTACCGATAACACCGTGGTGTTAGATATGAAGTACTACCAGTTTTACTTCATGGGATGAATAGGTTCGGATTGGGAAATAAAATAAATGATCACTTCGGTATGGATCGCTAATCCCGAATAGTTTGAAGTGAGATTCAAAGGAAGATTAAATAATAAATTTAAAGGAATTTATCTTTGATAAAATTAATGAGAACCTTTACCTAAAGATGTGAAATTTAGAAACTAACTGTAGGATAGCTAAGCAGAATGGTTTCCTGGGTATTGATCTGATGTTGGTTTCGACCTTCGGGGTAAATATTTGGAGAATTATTCTCTTGATTAATTTACGTTTAGTGACTGATGAACTGGAATAAGGCGTATGATGTGTTTGTGTAACACGTATTTATTATATACGCGAGTTATTCAGAAAGACCGGGTTTATCCCATTCTGAATAACTGATACGGCGATAAGTCGAAGATGAAGACGATGGTAGAAGACCGGAGGTCTTCACATCGTTTGGGTGGTTACTGATGATCTTGATTGGGCCGTACACCCAAGAGTAGGGAATCAGTTGGTGATCGTCCAGACGTACTTGGAGATCGATGGATATGCGGGGTACTAGGTGCCTCCGGTTTCGTTCGGACCTAGAACGGACTTGTAAATGGACAGTGTGTCTGACATTGGATTTCATTCTGTGTGATTGATATCAGTTGCATAGCGTGAATTGCCTGTGCGGAATGCTAAGATGCAAATGATCAAGGCTTCAGTTTAAAAGCAGAGTCTTGTGGTTGATGATCAAAGCACGACCTTTTTGGCGTAGCTTTGTGTGGCGTTGATTCGCGAGCCTCACACCCCGGTTGTAAACCAAAAACGGGAGAAGGACCTCAGGGAGGACATGCGTTTCTTTCTAGCTAGAAGTGGCGTCAGTGGTTTTACACGCCCTGACAAGTTTGACTTATGTGGTTGTTGATGGTGCGAGGTGCCTCGGTTATATCGGTCGATCCGGGACCGATGGAGTCATTTGTTGGCTCATTCACGCCCCATAGGGCGGAGAGACGTAGTGTTCAGGCATAATAATCCACATCGGTGGACCGGCCCTGACGATCCAAGGCTTGTCTACGCGCTTGCCTGAGACATGGGCTAGATTGTCTCGAATCGGTAGAGGACGATCCCTAGCCTCAGTTCGCAGATGGAAATCCAATTTCCAAATACGTGACTTTGCGGTTTTAATTGTAAAACTAGTATGGCAACATGATATATGGTACCCATGCCGTCTATGATTGATATTTATGATTTGAAATTGTTTTGACACTACGCACTTATAGTAATAATAAAACATGAAATTTCACGTATCAAGCATTGTTTGACTATTATAAGGTAAAACCCTATCCCCCGGCTTGCGTTGCATTGTGTGATAGGACCTGGGTCTTATAATAGCTTCATTTTTCTTTATTTAGCATTGCGCTGTTTGTTTTATGTACTGGTATTCTTGGGAGGCAACCCGTTCCGTGTTATACGGCGTGGTCCCTTGATTCACCGAACATTAAAATAAAGATTTATAACTGTTTTAGTTCTCACACCAGTCCCATGACTGACCTGGAGTTTATTGTTTGAACCTAACCTCTGGGTGTCCTTATTTTGACACGGGCAGCTAGTAGTTTTGGTTTTGTAGATTTATATTCACAGGATCCTTATTTACAGCTGGAGCGATACTCAAAAAGCTTTGTATCCGCGTATTACTTCTAGTTGTGTATTGTATTATTTTCCACTGCTATGTAATGTATTGTGATCTCTGATATTTATCGAATCTATTTTATTCATTTATGCTCTGTATATTCTTGTATCTCATGGAATTTTTGTAATTAACAATGAAATGTTCTTCTGTCTGCGTTCTATTTTGTCGTGTTCTCGAAACATTCAGGCATTTCGAACGGTCTGGGTCGGTTTAGCGACTGATTCGGATCAAGCGAAATTCTCGGTCGTTACATTTGGTATCGGAGCTTTGGTTTACAAAGCTCAGAGAACAAGACACGTTAGAACCAAACGAAAGAATTCATCAGAGATTGGATTAGTAATATCCAATGCAATTACTCGTTAGAGATAGGATCAGTAGTATCCTAGAACGAGTGTGAAGAGTATATTTTTCAAATGAAAACAATTTTGTTTTGAAAATTTAAATCAATTATTCGTATTTTATTGTATATTTATATTGATTTGGACTATCAAGTATATACAGATTTTGCGTATACGTCTGATCCGCGTGTATTCGAAATTTTAATATATTGGGCAGATATAGGATCACACTGTAGTCGCCTGGAGATGATTCTGTTGATGACAACGTAGCATCAGCAGTTTGTGTTCGAGTTTCGAAGGTGTGATATCTATATATTTCCTATTGACTGGTGTGAGAACCAAAATTAGATAGGGCCTATTGTTGTGACTTGGCATCAAAAATGTGATTTTTTTACTATATATCAAATTTATGAATTTGAAAAGCTAATCAACTAATTGATTGATGGTTGTGTTGTTTGATTTCTGTTTTGATTAATCAAATGTCGAACATGTAGCCAATTTGAACCAAATAGTGAATTGTATTGAAAATTTGTCGCATTTGCAAGCATATACATGTACTTACATTGAGCAGGTCATAGCAAGGAGGCTAGAGCAGTAGAATAAAATTGTTTGCCCGACAAATAGGTACATGTTTACCATGATTTACTATTTGTTTGGGTGATGATGATTTTATTAGCCGATTGGCTAGCCGCTAGGCTTTTTCCTTTTCTTTTGGATTGAAGAAGGCCATGGGAGGCTATATGAAATATCCCGAAGTCCCGGGTGCAGGGGAGGTTATGGCGAAATTTTTCGAAAATTTAGGGTGTTAGCCAAATTTTTGAAAAATTTGAAAAGTTTTTAGAAACTGAAAAGTTGAAAAACTTAAGCCGTAAAGAAAATACTGGAAGTTGAGTTGGTTGGTTAAACAACTTTCGGCTTCATTCCTTTTCGGGGACGAAATGTTTTAAGTGGGGGAGATTGTAATAACCCGGAAATCCGAGCCAATTTAAAAATTTTATTTTGGCAATTTTAGGGAATTTTGATTATTTAAAATGAATTATTTTAAATAATAACGACGAGAAATTTATTTTTAATAGAATTCGAATGTATATATTTATTCGAATCGCGGTTAGAATATAAATATTTATTTATATATATAAAAGGAATTGAAAATGGCATGGTAATTCGATAATTCGATTTCGAAATTCAAATGAATGTACTGGGTGCAAAATAAACCGAATTTTAGTGAAACCAAAAATATTTGAATCTATTTGAGAATATCTTTCCAACGAATCCGAAAAATCAAAATTTCATAGCGGGAATCAAAAGATATGTCCAGTTGAAAATCCTAAATAGTCGCTATGGAATTCCGACCAGTAAAAATAGCCAATTTGCAAATGACCTCAGATTTCGACGAAACCACTTTTGCTGGATCCGTGATGTCAAGTTATTGCTAGGTTTCAAATTTCATAATTTTTCGAATCAATATGTGAGTGTGGCAAAGGAAAACACGTTTGACCAGTTTTTGTAAATTTTAATAGACTGGAAAATGGTCATTTTTCAAACGGTCTCAAGATTCGATGAAATTAGTTTTGTTAGGACCGTATTGTCAATACGAAGCTAGAAAATATTTTTCTAGAATTTTTCTGGTTAGCATGTGGCCCCGGTTAATTGAAATGCGCATTCAAATTCAATATATAGAGTTATATGTTGATTTTGACGAAAACTGGTCGAAACGATCGAATCAGCTTACGATACATATCCCGTTGTGTTCGGAATGGGGGAAATTAGCTATGGACGATAGGCGGTGGGCCTCGTTTTGAGGTCGAAATAAAAAGTCAACTTTTTGAAATTTAAATAATTAAGAATAAGAAAATCTCCCCTTCCTCCTTTAATCACTCAGTCCCCTCCCCCCCCCGATTCATTTTTAAATCGAAAAAAAAAACGAAAACCTAAGCGCCGCCCCTCTGTCAGAGCCGCCGTGCCTACCTCTGCCGCCATCCTCTTCTGTTTCCCTCCTCCCTCTCACCCTGTCCGATTTGAAGGTTCAACGTCCAAACTAGCCGCGCTCGCACTTGATTTCTAGTGCTCAGGGACCACTGAGTTCTCCACGACGGTCAGCGATGGCGGGGGTTGCGTAGCTCTCTGATGTGGGGTTCTTGGACCTCGGTCCGGTCAGCTATAGGAGGGGACTGGCGTCAGTTCCCAAATCGATGATGTTGGGATTCCTGTTCGCGGTTGCAGGAAATGCGATGCAAAGAGGAAGATGCAGTTTTACATAACATAAGGTAATTTTATTTTATTTTATTTCTTCTTAATTTCAATTTATATAACATTATGGTTAAATTTGAAAATAAAATAGAAAAGACGTCATTTTTAAAATAGAAAAGACCTCATTTTTAAATATAGAAAAGACCTCATTTTTAAAATAGTAAAGACCACATTTTTAAAATAGAAAATGATGTTTTATAATATAAAGAAGTGATTTTTGAAAATGTAAAGTCGGGATTTTTATATAGATAAAAGTTCGATTTTATAAACTTGAAAAGATTGATTTTTGAACAATTAAAAATGTAATCTTTATTATGTAGAAGACGTAGAAATATGATTTTTGTTTATGTAGGGAATTAAAAATATAATTTTTATAATATAGTAAGGTTAAAAATATAATTTTTATATTATAGAAAAGGTTAAAAATATGATTTTATATAGTGGCGATAATGAAAATGTGATCTTTATATATGTAGAGAATACGGGCGACGAAAGTAACGAAGGGCAAGCACGTTGAAGATTTCCTACGTATGAAGAGTCGGGCGTTTGGTATAGCTTGTGTGTGAACTTCTCACCTTTAATTTAATTTTTCTAGTTAAAAATATATACTAGGATGCAGACGGTGTTTAGTAGCACCCGACACCCGTCGTCCACAGACCATGGACGGCTTGTATTCTTGGTTGTTTGATTTTGATGTGTAGTTGATTGTGTGATGTGATGTGAAATGGAATAAAATATTTATGTAGTTAAAAATATTTTATAGTTAAAAATAGAATTTTTAACGTGTATTTAAAATGAAATAAATATAAACAAATCGGACGATTTGTTTATATACACACATTTGACTGATATTGATTGGGACAATAAATTTTACACATCGCCCAACTGCACAAATAAAATCTGTGTTTGATTGATTGAAACCCCACACGGGTATTGGGACGATATATGACATACACTAATCCCAATAATTAGTTGTATGTCGATCAATTGATTGACAGACTGTCATAAGCGTTAAATATTTATATTTGATGCTTATACAGTGTAGAATGCACTCTGGATGATGGTTGATTGTTTATCGTTGTTTTTTCATACATGTATTGTAGAAAATCCATATAATTAACATTATATGGTAACTGATTGGGACTCATTCCAGTTTTGAATAGAAATGTTTGAAAAAGAAATATTTGAAATAGAAATATTTGAAAAAGAAATATTTGAAATAGAAATATTTGAAAGAGAAATATTTGAAATAGAAATATTTGAAAAAGAAATATTTGAAATAGAATATTTGAAAATAGTAATACATGAAGCCGTGTTGATTAGATTGACACCATTTTGACGTGAATGATATTTATATCGATTTATTCATTTTTCAATGTATATTGAAAGTGTTTCGAAATTTGAATTATATTGAAAGTGATTTCGAAATTTGAATTATATTGAAAATAATCAAAATTCGAATTAAATTGATTAGAATTGAATTCGAATTGAATTCGAAAGGAATTGAATTCAAATTGAAATTGAAAAGAAATTCGAATTAAATTGAAATTGAATTGAAATCGATTTGAAATGAATTTAAAACGAATTTATATTGGAATATTCAATTTTGATTTGAAATTGAATATGAAGTTGAAACCGTTTTGAAAATGAATTTAAAACGATTCATAAAGCACGTTTTGAATTGAAATCGACGAAGTATATATTATATATATTATATATATAATATAATGGTCTGAATAGAACGCGCCGCGCCGCGGTAGTTCGCGAATTTCGACCATTGACTTCGAATGGATATTGCGGGAGATCCGACCGTCGGATTCTCCTAAAACCGGAACCGTTGGGTTTGTATCGAAAATAGATTTCTAAAGAGTATTAGAAAACAGAAATCTAACGGTTGGATTTGGAATTATGTCCATATCAAATTTGGAAAAGGTCGTTGTAAGTGCAGTTCGATGGCCGTTGATGGAAATCTACTGTACGGGCCTTGATAAAATTATTAAAAATATCAATAATTTGTGTAAAGTCATAAGAAATAATATGTGAAGAATTGGGATGAAAAAAACCGTATTTGAAAAGATAAAAATAGATTTTTGTCGAAATGAACTAGTTTTGAACTAGAATAATAATTTGTTTATTTATTTTTAAAATAAATAAATTGGATTTGAAATGGTTTTGAAAATAACCAGAATTTCTAATAATTGCATTGGAATGGATTTGAATCGAAATTGTCTACGGAATATTTCGATGTTGGATTTCGTGATTATACAGATGTTGTTATGGAAATTTGAAAGATATTTATATATCGTTATTTCCAATACGATATTTGTTGGTCGTAGAATTTGATATTGAATATAAACCAATATATTTTCTATTCAGAGCCTTGTATTTAATATCAAAATGTGATTAGGGTTTGTCGTGAATGGTGTCTTCATTAACACTGTTCTTAAGCCCAGTCAAGTAAAAGATTAAATCTTTTATTTAGATTTAATGAAGTGTACCAATTAAATAATATTTAATTGGAATTAAATTGATATTTGGGTTTATCGTGAATAGTGTTTTAAATAACACTTGTTCGTTAACCCGATAATTAATGGAAAGTGATTTTGGGTTGTCGTGAACGGTAACTTCAATAATACTGTTCTTTGACCCAAACGAGTTAAGAAAATCAGAAACTAACTGGAGATTAGTTACGTTGAATTGTTTCTGGGGTATTGATCTGATGTTGGTTTCGGTCTTCGGGGTTAATACTTAGGGAATTGCTCATTTGCTAATTTACGGTTAGGGTCTGATTAAAATGTGATGTGATTTTGGGGTTTATCGTGAACCGTGTTTTAAATGACACTGATTCTTTAACCCAAGTAAAGATTAAAACTAAATGGAGTTTTAATGAATCTTTAATTAGATTGAAAAAAGATCGAGAATGGAGTATCACCAGTTTTGCTCCAGGCGATAGTTAAATCTTTAATTAGATTTGAACGTGAAATGGTAATAGAATTTACCGATAACACAGTGGTGTTAGATATGAAGTATTACCAATTTTACTTCATGGGATGAATAGGTTGGGATTGGGAAATAAAATAAATGATCACTTCGGTATGGATCGCTAATCCCGACTAGTTTGAAGTGAGATTCAAAGGAAGATTAAAGAATAAATTTAAAGGAATTTATCTTTGATTAAATTAATGGGAACCTTTCCATAAGGATGTGAAATTTAGAAACTAACTGTAGGATAGCTAAGCAGAATGGTTTCATGGGTATTGATCTGATGTTGGTTTTGGCCTTCGGGGTTAATATTTGGGGAATTATTCTCTTGATTAATTTACGGTTTGTGACTGATGAACTGGAATGAGGCGTATGTTGTGTTTGGGTAACACGTATTTATTATATACGCGAGTTATTCAGAAAGACCGGGTTTATTCCATTCTGAATAACTGATACGACGATAAGTCGAAGATGAAGACGATGGTAGAAGACCGGAGGTCTTCACATCGTTTGGGTGGTTACTGATGATCTTGATTGGGCCGTACACCCAAGAGGAGGGAATCTGTTGGTGATCGTACAGACGTACTTGGAGATCGATGGATATGTGGGGTACTAGGTGCCTCCGGTTTCGTTCAGACCCAGAACGAACTTGTAAATGGACAGTGTGTTTGACATTGGATTTCATTCTGTGTGGTTGATATCAGTTGCATATCATGAATTGCCTGTGTGGAATGCTAAGATGCAAATGATCAAGGCTTCTGTTGAAAAGCAGAGTCTTGTGGTTGATGATCAAAGCACGGCCTTTGTGGCGTAGCTTTGTGTGGCGTTCATTCGCGAGCCTCACACCCCGGTTGTGAACCAAAAACGGGAGAAGGACCTCAGGGAGGACATGCGTTTCTTTCTAGATAGAAGTGGCGTCAGTGGTTTTACACGCCCTGACGAGTTTGACTTATGTGGTTGTTGCTGTTACGAGGCGCCTCGGTTATATCGGTCGATCCGGGACCGATGGAGTCATTCGTTGGCTCATTTACGCCCCATAGGGCGGAGAGACGTAGTGTTCAGGCATAATAATCCACATCGGTGGACCGGCCCTGACGATCCAAGGCTTGTCTACGCGCTTGCCTGAGACATGGGCTAGATTGACTCGAATCGGTAGAGGACGATCCCTAACCTCAGTTCGCAGATGGAAATCCAATTTCCAAATACGTGACTTTTCGGTTTTAATTGTAAAACTAGTATGGCGACATGATATATGGTACCCATGCCATCTATGTTTGATATTTATGATTTGAAATTGTTTTGACACTATGCACTTATAATAATAATAAAACATGAAATTTCAAATATCAAGCATTCTTTGGCTATTATAAGGTAAAACCCTATCCCCCGGCTTGCGTTGCATTGTGTGATAGGACCTGGGTCTTATAATAGCTTCATTTTTCTTTATTTAGCATTGCGCTGTTTGTTTTATGCACTGGTATTCTTGGGAGGAAACCCGTTCCGTGTTATACGGCGTGGTCCCTTGATTCACCGAACTTTAAAATAAAGATTTATAACTGTTTTAGTTCTCATACCAGTCCCATGACTGACTTGGAGTTTATTGTTTTAACCTAAACTCTGGGTGCCCTTATTTTGACACGGGCAGCTAGTCGTTTTGGTTTTGTAGATTAATATTCATAGGATCCTGATTTACAGCTGGAGCGATACTCGGAAAGCTTTGTATCAACGTATTACTTCTAGTTGTGTATTTTATTATTTTCCGCTGCTATGTAATGTATTGTGATATCTGATATTTATCGAATGTATTTTATTCATTTATGCTCTGTATATTCTTGTATTTGATGGAATTGTTGTAATTAACAATGAAATGTTCTTCTGTCTGCGTTCAATTTTGTCGTGTTCTCGAAACAATCAGGCGTTTCGAATGGTTTGGGTCGGTTTAGCGACTGATTCGGATCGAGCGAAATTCTCGGTCGTTACAGTCTTCCTCTTTTCCACCACCACCTTGCCAAAGTTCGTCATTCTCCTCCTCCTCCTCCTCTTATAATATAAAGAGATATTAATGTATATTATATTATATATATTTTTTGGTGAAGAAAACGTTGCACTGAAATACTGCCCGACGATTCGCTTAGCTAGGCTCGCCTACCGTGAAGATTTGGAAAGCTGTTAGGTGAGAACTCTTTAACCACGGTTTATATATTTAATTAGTAGCTAGACTAATTTAAATATAGTGATGAATTATTATTGGTTAATGATGATTGACATTTGTTGTGATGGATGATGGATGCTAAGTTTAGAACACACACTAGTAAGCGTTAGTGTTATAACTCTTGTGCACAATTATGATTTATTGAATCATGTTGATGATGGATGCTATGGATGTTTGAATGGTTTTTGATGTTGTTTTGCACACACAATGACACAAAAATTATGGTATCACATTGGTGATCGAAAAATCTCCTTCATAATTAAAAGCAATATCATTATTAAAATTGAAGGATAATAATTGGAAAAGACCATATATATGAATTCATATATATTGTTAAAGTCTTTAAATGAATAAATAAATACCGGAACATTCTAGGATGATAGAGAGGATAGTGTCTAGGCTTGGGTTTGGAAATGAAGTTTCCTGCTCTCCCTAGCTATCCCTAACTGATCCGACGAATGAGAAGGTTAATTTGATGTTATTTGAATTTAGAAATGAACTGGAATTTAGGAAAGTTGAATTTTAGATCCAAAATAATTTGGAAAGTAAATTTAAATGATTTTAAAAGGGTTATATAAGGATATAATGGTTTCCTAAGGTATTTTGAAGTATCGTAGAATAATGGTTATTATGGTCAAAATAGAGCTTGTCGCATAACGACAATTTATGTATTTTAGATGCAAACTTTAAAAACTTATAACTTTTGTAATCTAAATTGGATTTCCATAAAATGAAAAACGTTTGATTTCCATTAATAAGAACTTTCAAATGAGTGAAAGCATATTTTAAATTCAAGTTATAATTTTCAAGTTATGTTTGGAACCGTTTTGGAAAAGATCGATGCAAGAACAATTATTGAACATAACTATAAACAGCTGTTTTTAAATGTTTTAAAAATATGGAAAAAAAAATTGTAAAATCATTAAAAATTATGAAAAGGTGTTTTGAATTGTAAAGTTTAAGTTTTGGCTAAGATAAACGATATTTTGATCAAAATAGTTAAGATAACTATTTTGTAACTCTTTTGAAATGCTATTGTAACGCTTCCTTTGAAAACAATCTATTCTGAAGTTTTAAACCGTAAACTATTTTCCGAACTAAGTAATGATTTGTGGAATATTTTCAAAGGTTTAAAAGTATTAGAAATATTTTATATGGAATTTAAATTGATATTAATATGGGTTTTCAATTTTAAATAATTGGATATGGTTGGAGATAAATCTTCGGATGGTTGATATTAATTCGGTAGATGATGATTCTTAATATTTGAGGAATTTAAAAGGTATTTCACCATTATTCCTCTTATAGTGTGAGTTGGATATCGAGACTAATATTAAGTATAAGTTGATGGTATTTCTATCCAGATCTAATGTCAAAGAGTTGGATAAATCTTTTAATTAAGATACGAGTTTCCTATGTTGACTGGGATAAGTTGGATAGAAATAATCTTCAGATATTTGATATGAAATTTTGTGGTGTAAATGTATACTATTTGAGGAATTTGGAAGATATTATTATATCGTTATTCCACTTATAGTATTCGTTGATTATGAGAATTGATATCGAATATAAGTGGATATAATTTCTATGTAACTTATGTTCAATATCAATTGATTTGGGGTTTGTCATGAATCATATCTTCAATGATATTATTATTAAAAACCCATGATACTGAGTTATGGAAATTCATATCATAATTTGAGGATTTAATCAGATCTTTGATTTGAGGAAAGTAAAAATGAGGAATTGGAAAGAAAATATAATCTTTTAGTTAAGATTAAAGAATGGAATGTTGGAAAATCAATTTAGTTGGAAACTATGGTTGAAATGTTGATTAAGGATTTTCAAAGGAAACTGGATTTTGATAACGAGTTATCAAACAGAAAATTAATTAAGGCTTTAAGGCTAAATCATCTTTGATTTAAGGGATGTGTTTTAAAAGAGAAAGGTTAAATATGGATTTTGTAATAATTTGAGAATGAGTTTAAAGAAGTTTAATTTTGACAAAATCCAAGATGGAAGGAGATTGGTAGAAAGCATGTGTGTTCTATAATTGTGTTTTTTTTAAACTGTGCTTATTATTTGGAAAGACCGAGATCATATGTACGTTTGAAAACCATTCCATGTAATAATACGACGTTATGGAGCAATTGAAGACATTGGAGACGACATTGAAGACCGGGACCCTTCATGTCGTAAGGACGACTTGCTGAATGTCTCGAATGGGTCGCTCCCATTTGTAGATGGATTATATATCAGTTAAGCGGCAAGAAGCCCGAACGTATGAAGGAATTCCGGATTGTGGTTTCGTTCAGACCCAGAGCGGACTTGTATGGATTGTGTGTCTGACATTGTAATTGACCATGTAGCACTGATCTTTGTTAAATATATGTATCTTCTTGGTGGCGAAGAATTTATTTTCTTTCTAAGTACCCTTCTCTTAGACGTATAAGCTTAGAGGTTATATATTGATGAAAATCAGTGATGCGTAGTGAATGGACAATGTGGCATACTTAAGTTATGAGATGAGCTATGGATGATCAAAGCATGGCTTATTTAAGCGTAGCTTTGTGTATATCGTGACCTCGACGAACCTCACACCCTGGATTGATGGTATACTGGTGGTCATAATTTTATGTTCGTTTCGTATGTTCAGTGCACCGGGATGTGATGATGAAAGGGTACTGCGAAGTCCCCAGTCTGGGACGCTATTTGTTGGGTACTCTGATTCATGTATGGTGGGTTAGTATAAGGAGTCCGAGTCTGGACATTATCCAACATAACTGGGATGAAGATCGCAAGAAAGTTTGTGATCCCACGAACGATCTTTCGTACAAGGAACCATCATGTTCGAAACCCAATCACCACTGCGAGCCCATGCGGTTTTGATTGTATCGCCTGCTGGTTACCAGTATGATTGTCAGTATAATGGGATGGGGTAATTTGCTGGCTAGGATTAATACATTTATTTGCGAAAAGATTTTTCACACTATATATAATAGTAAAAGAGGATTTTCACATATGAATGGATTTTTGGTAATCATAAGGAAAAACTCGCCCATCTGGTGTGTGCTTGCATTATGTGATGTGGGACGAGCTTATGATAGCTTCATTCTTTTCAAAAAGTCGTTACGGATTTCTATGCACTGGTATCCACATGGAGTAAACCCGTTCCGCATTAGCGGCGTGGTCTGGTGGATTACCTAACTTTAAAATAAACCCTAAAAACAACTGTTTTGAGTTCTCACACCAGTCCCACGACTGACCTGGAGTTTATTGTTCCCTCACCTAAACTTTGGGTGCCCATAATTTTCACACGGGCAGCCTAGTAGTTTGGTTCGCAGATTTAGGCCTTGAGTTAGTTGGAGCAGGATTCTGGCTTTAGCTGAAGTTATTATGACTTGGAGCATTCACATTCTTCCGCTGAGTTTAGTATCTTTTCCACTGTGTAATAAATGTACTCTGAAGTACCTCTTGTTACTCTGATGTAATATTATTTTAATGATAATGGAAAAGTTGTTTTTGTTTTATGAAAATGTGCAAGTGCCCCTAACAATCCGTCTTTAGGAACAGTTTAAGTTGATTTAATTACTGGTGAAAACAGGTCAAAAAGCCGAGTCGTTACAAAACATCTCAACCTAAGAATGTCATGTACCTCACTTCAATCAAGCGGAGGTCTGGCGAATGTGAAAACCCGTAACTTCCCCGTAAAGGAAAGCGTCGGATAGTTCGAGAACAAACCACAACAGAACGCATATAAAAGAACATTTCACTGTATATTACAACAATGCATCAGATTACAAGATTATACAAAGTATGAATAAATATTACACAGAAATATCAGAGATTTAAATTACATTTAAATACATCGCAGCGGAAAATAATACAATACGCAACTAGAAGAGATATACGTATACAAAGCTTTCCGGATATCGTTCCAGCTGTAAACCAGGATCCTGTGAATATAAATCTGCAAAACCAAAACTACTAGCTGCCCGTGTCAAAATAGGGGCACCCAGAGTTTAGGTTAAAACAATAAACTCCAGGTCAGTCATGGGACTGGTGTGAGAACTAAAACAGTTATTAATTCTTTATTTTAAAGTTAGGTAAATCAAGGGACCACGCCGTATAACACGGAACGGGTTTCCTCCCAAGAATACCAGTGCTTATAAGTAAACAGCGCAATGCTAAATAAAGAAAAATGAAGCTGTTATAAGACCCAGGTCCCATCACACAATGCAACGCAGCCGAGGATAGGGTTTTCCCTTATAACAGCCAAAGAATGCTTGATACGTTTAAAACAAATCGTTTGATACTATTATAAGTGCATAGTGTATAAAACAACTTCAAATCATAAGTATCAATCATAGGCGGCATGAGCGTCCCATGCCACTATGTCGCCATATATAGGTTTACAAATAAAACCGCAAATGTCACGTATTTGGAAATTGGATTTCCATCTATGAACCGAGGCAAAAGATAGTCCTCAACCGATTCGAGACTGTCTAGCCCGAGCCTCAGGACCCAGACTCAGGTGGGCCCTTGGATCCTCAGGGCCAGTCCACCGATGTGGATTAAACTTAAACCATGAACATGCATTTCCCCGCCCTATGGGGCGTAAACGAGCCAACTAAATGACTCCATCGGTTCGAGAACGACCGATCAATCCGAGGCGCCTCGCAACAGCAACAACCGCATAAGTCAAACTCGTCAGGGCGTGTAAAACCACTGACGCCACTTCTAGCTAGAAAGAAACGCATGCCCTCCCTGACGTCCTCTCCCGTTTTTGGTTCATACCGGTTGTGAAACTCGCGAAGCAAACGTTACACAAAGCCACGCCACAAAGGCCTTGCTTTGATCATCACCAAAAGACTTTGCTTTTCAACAGAAGCCTCGATCAATTGCCACTTAGGCATGCCACACAGGCAATTCACTCCATGCGTTTGATATCCATCAATATATAACCCCTGAGCTCGTACGTCTCAGAGAAGGGCGTTAAGCAAGAGAATAAATTCTCCGCCGCCAAACAGATATATATTTAATAGAGATCAATCACACGGACTAAAATCCAATGTCAGACACACAGTCCATTTACAAGTCCATTCTGGGTCTGAACGAAACCGGAGGCACCTAGTACCCCGCATATCCATCGATCTCCAAGTACGTCTGGACGATCACTAACTGTTTCCATCTTCTTGGGTGTACAGCCCAATCAAGATCATCGGTAACCACCCAAACGACGTGAAGACCTCCGGTCTTCGGCCATCGTCTTCATCTTTGACTTATCGTCGTATCAGTTATTCAGAATGGGATAAACCCGGTCTTTCCGAATAACTCGCGTATATCTTAAGTAAGTGTTACACAAACACAACATACGCCTCATTCCAATTCATCAGTCACTAACCGTAAATTAATCAAGAGAATAATTCCCCAAATATTAACCCCGAAGGCCGAAACCAACATCAGATCAATACCCAGAAAACCATTCTGCTTGGCCAACCGACAGTTAGTTTCTAAACTTCACATTCATAGGGAAAGGTTCCCATTAATTTTATCCAAGATAAATTCCTTGAATTTATTCTTTATTCTATTTTTGAATCTCAATTCAAACTAGTCGGGATTAGCGGACCTTACCGAAGTAATCATTTATTTTAATTTCCCCATCCCAACCTATTCATCCCATGAAGTAAAACTGGTAATACTTCATATCTAACACCACAGTGTTATCGGTAAATTCAATTACCATTTCACGTTCAAATCTAATTAAAGATTTAACTATCGCCTGGAGCAAAACTGGTGATACTCCATTTTTGATCATTTCAATCTAATTAAAGATTCATTAAAACTCCACTTAGTTTTAATCTTCGACTGGGTTAAAGAATCAGTGTCATTTAAAACACGGTTCACGATAAACCCAAATCACATTCCATTAATTATCGGGTTAAAGAACAAGTGTTATTTAAAACACTGTTCACGATAAACCCAAAAATCACATTCATTAATTATCGGGTTAAAGAACGAGTGTTGTTTAAAACACTGTTCACGATAAACCCAAAAATCAATATCAATTCTATTCCAATTAAATATCATTTAATTGGTACACTTCATTAAATCTAAATAAAAAGATTTAATCTTTTCTCAACTGGGTTCAAGAACAGTGTTAGTGAAGACACCATCCACGACAAACCCAAATCACATTTGATATTCAATATAAGGCTCTGAATAGAAAATATATCGGCTTATATTCAATATCAAATTCTACGATTAACAAATGTCGTATTGGAAATAACGATATAAATACATATCTTTCAAATTTCCATAACACCATCCGTATAATCACGAATTCCAACATCGAAATATTCCGAAGACAATTTCGATTCAATTCCACTCCAATGCAATCATTGGAAATTCTGGTTATTTTTAAAACCCCTTCGAATTCAATTTATTTATTTAAAAATAAATAGAATTATAATTCTAGTTCAAAACTAGTTCATTTCGATAAAAATCTATTTTTATCTTTTCAAATATGGAGTTTTTCATCCCAATTCTTTCTAAATCATTTCTTATGATTTTACATAAATTATTGCTATTTTTAATAATTTTATCAAGGCCCGTACAGTCGATTTCCATCAACGGCCATCGAACTGCACTTACAGCGACCTTTTTCAAATTTGATTTGAACATAACTCCAAATCCAACCGTTAGATTTCTAATTTCTAATATTCGTTAGAAAGCTCTTTTCGATACGAACCCAACGGTTCCGGCTTTAGGAGAATCCGACGGTCGGATCTCCCGTAATGTCCGTTTGAAATAAATGGTCGAAATTTACGAACTGTCGCGGCGCGGCGCGTTCTATTCAGGCCATTATATAATATATATAATATATATTTCGTCGATTTCTATTTAAAACGAATTATATAAATAGTTTTAAATTTGTTTCCAAAAGCAATTTCAACTTCCATTTCAATTCAAAGCAAAATTGAATTCTTCTTTATAAATTCGTTTTAAAATTCATTTCTATTCAATTCAAATTTCAATTCAATTTGAATTCATTTCAATTCGATTTCAATTCAATTCGAATTCGTTTTCAATTCAATTCATTTCGAAATCGTTTTCAATTCAATTTATTTCGAAATCGTTTTCAATTCATTTCATTTCGAAATCGTTTTCAATTCAATTTATTTCGAAATCGTTTTCAATTCAATTCATTTCGAATTCGTTTCCAATTCATTTCATTTCGAAATCGTTTTCAATTCAATTCATTTCGAAATCGTTTCCAATTCATTTCATTTTGTAATCATTTTCAATTCATTTCATTTCGAAATCGTTTTCAATTCAATTTATTTCGAAATAGTTTTCAATTCATTTCATTTCGAAATCGTTTTCAATTCAATTTATTTCGAAATCGTTTCCAATTCATTTCATTTCGAAATCGTTTTCAATTCAATTTATTTCGAAATCGTTTTCAATTCAATTTATTTCGAAATCGTTTCCAATTCATTTCATTTCGAAATCGTTTTCAATTCATTTCATTTCGAAATCGTTTTCAATTCATTTCATTTCGAAATCGTTTTCAATTCAATTTATTTCGAAATCGTTTTCAATTCAATTCATTTCGAAATCGTTTTCAATTCAATTCATTTCGAAATCGTTAAAATCGATATAAATATCGTTCACGTCAAAATGGAGTCAATCTAATCAACACGGCTTCATAAATTGCTATTTTCAAATATTCTATTTCAAATATTTCTTTTTCAAAATAGTTGTTATTATCAAAATATTTCGTTCAACACATGACCAATCTCAATGGATGAGTACTGTTAACACATGAACCTTTATTTTATATTGATAAAGATGTAAATTTTATTACTAAAATATTTCGTCCAACACATGACCAATCTCAATGGATGAAACTGTCAACACATGAACCTTTATTTTATATTATTCTTTATTTTTCAAATTGGAATGAGGCCCAATAAGTCACCATATAAAATTAATTATATGGATTTTCATACAACACATGTATAAAATAGCATTGAAAAATAATCAACCATCAACCAAAGTGCACTACGCTGTATAAGCATCAAATATAGATATCCAACGCTTATAACAGCCTGTCAATCAATCGATCGACATATTTAATCAATCAGGATGAGTGAACTTCAAATTTCATCCCAACACCCGTGTGGGGTTTCAAACAATCAAACGCATATCTTATTTGTGCAGTTGGGCGATGTGTAAAATTTATCGACCCAATCAATGTCCTTCAAATAGGTGTACATAAACAAACCGTCTGGTTCGTAAATGAATATTTATTTATTCACATTCACGTTAAAAATTATATTTTTAACGATAAAACATTTTATTCCAACATATGAATTTCTATTCAGTTCATTCTTTAAATAAAATGATATTTTTATTTTTCTAACATATTTTAGAAAATTTCGGCGGCATAACGGCACGATACTAGAAACGGGACAAGGCCTAGCCTTATCCCCGGTCTAGTGAAGGCCCACGCCATTCACACATCAATCATATCAATTCATTTCACCACACAATTCAATTTCAATCCAATAATCTAACTAATTTTTGCAATCAAACAAACAAGTCCATGGTCTGTGGACGATTGTGTCGGGTGCTACTAAGCACCGTCTGCATCCTAGCATATATATATATATATATATATATATATATATATAACTAGAAAAAAAGAAATTGAAAGGTGAGAAATTCTCACCGATAGCTATCCAAACTCCACGGCACTTCTAATGCAGGAAATCTTCTTCGTTCTCGCCCTTTTGTCACTTTCGTCGCCCGTATTCACTACATATATAAAAATCACATTTTTATATACTGATGTCTTTAAAATAAAAAATCACATTTTTATTTATTCATTTTCAATTTAGAAATCATATTTTCACAATCACTTCATATATTTAAAAATCGAATTTTTACTATGCTATTCAATATATAAAAATCCCATTTCAAAAATATAGATTTCGCCTTTATAAAAATATCTACTTCATTTCAACGTATATAAAATAAAAATCATATTTTTATTTTGCCACATATACAAAGGTGATATATATTTTTTCTCTACATAACCAAAAATCATATTTTTACCACTTCTATATAGTAAAGATTATATTTTTAATACTTTAAAAATATAAAAATCATATTTTGATTATCTTCCTTATATAAAAAATATATTTTTAATATCTACACTATATAAAAAATCACTCCTTTATATGACTAAAAAATTCGACCTTTATACGATTAAGAAATCCGATCTTTACATACATAAAGGTCATGTTTTTATAAATTAAAAACCATAACTATTTTCACTTAAATAAATTCGACTTTACTTTCATAAAAATCTACTCTTTTTATATGAACAAAATAAATTCTTTTCAGTTTTAAAAGTAAACAAAGTTTGATAAAAAAAAGGAAAACTTACAGCGTTATGGAAGAGGGAGGCTCAGAGAAGAGGCGTTGGTGCTCATGTAGAGGCGGAGGTAGGGCGTCGGGTGGTTGCTGCGGTGGTGGTAGGCGGTTTGGGGCTAGGGAGGGTTCGAAATGGAAGTGGAGAGAGGGATGGTGGTTGTTGGGCAGTCGCGAGGTGGCGCAGGGGGTGATGGCGGCGCGTGATGTCGTTGATGGGGTGAGGGAGGTCGGGCTCTGGCCGGCGACGCCTGAGGTGGGCCTATGAGCGACTGGTGGCGTGGCTTGGCGGATGAGGATTTGGGGGGGAATTGAACGAGGAGAGAAGGAAGAAGAGGAGAGGAAGGCGGCGCCCTTGGAGGCCGATGGGGCGGCTGGCGGAGCGCCTGATGGCGGCGGCGCTAGGGTTAAGGGGAGGGTCGACGGGTTTTTAGCTGAGCGGTTTTTTTTTTTATATTTCTTTTTGACTTCGACTGAAGAGAGAAGGGGAGGGGTAAGGGTTATATTAATATAATTATATTTTATTCAATTTTAAATTCCAGAAAGCAACCTTTTATTTTGAACCCGAAATCGAACCCACCGACTGTCGTCCATACCATTTTACCCCCATTCCGAACACAATGAGATATGTTTCGTTATCCAATTCAATCGTTTCGATCAGTTTTCGTCAAAATCAGCATATAACGCTATATATTGAATTTGAACGCACATTTCAATTTACCGGGGCCACATACTAACTCTAAAAATTCTCGAAAAATATTTTCTAGCTTCGTATTGACGATACGGTCCTAACAAAACTAATTTCGTCAAATTCTGAGACCGTTTGAAAAATGACCATTTTCCAGTCGATTAAAATCAACTGAAACTGGTCAAACGCGTTTTCCTTTGCCACGCTCACATATTGATTCGAAAAACTATGAAAATTGGAATCTAGCAATAACTTGACACTGCGGATCCAACAAAACTGGTTTCGTCGAAATCCGAGGTCATTTGCAAAATGTCCATTTTTAAGGGCCTGAATTCCATAGCGACTATTCAGAATTTTCAACTGGGCATATCTTTTGATTCCCGCTACGAAATTTTGATTTTTCGGATTCGTTGGAAAGATATTCAGTATTAGATTCCATTATTTTTGGTTTCACTAAAATCCGGATTGTTTTGCACCCGGTACATTCAATTGAAGTTTGAAATCGAATTATCGAACTACCGCGCCATTTTCAATTCTATTTATAATTATATATAATTATTTATATTCTAACGACGACGTATATAATATATACGTTCTAATTCTATTCAAAATAAATTTTTCGTCGATATTATTTAAAATAATTTATTTTAAATAATCAAAATTCGCTAAAATTGCCAAAATAAAATTTTTAAACTGGCCCAGATTTTCCGGGTTATTACAATCTCCCCCACTTAAAACTTTTCATCCCCGAAAAGGAAAAAAGTCGAAAGTGGTTTGATTAATCAAATCTACGATCGGTCAGGCTTCCGTTCTCCAACTTTTCAGTTTCTGAGAATTTTCAAAATTTCAAAAATTTGGCTAACACCCTAAATTTTCGAAAAATTTCGCCATAACCTCCCCTGCACCGGGAGCATCGGGGAATTTCAAATAGCTTCCCCGGTCCTTCAGATCTCAAAAAGAAAAAGAAAAAGCCAAGCGGCTAGCCAATAGGCTCACAAAATCATCATCACCGAAACAAAACAGGAAATTATGTAATAAACATGTACCTATTTGTCGGGCAAACAAATTTTATTCTCTGCTCTAGCCTCCTTGCTATGACCTGTTCAATGTAAGTATATGTATATGCAAGCAAAAGCAACCAATTTTTAATATAATTCAATATTTGATACAATTAGGCTAAATGGTTAAAAATTAGCAAACAAATAAACAAACAACACAAACATCAATCAATTAGTGGATTAACGTTTCAAATTCATAAATTTTGATACATATACAAAAATCATGTTTTTGATACCAAATCACAACAATAAATCTTATATATATAAGCTTTGGTTCTCACAGCAGCCTAATGGAAATATATAGAAAATCACACCTTCGAAACACGAACATAAATACTGATGATGTCATGACAATCATCAGTACCATCTCCGGGCGACTAGAATGTGATTCCATATCCATCCAGTATATTAAAACTTTGAATATACGTTTGCAAGGCGTATATGCAAATTCTTTATATACTGAATTGTCCAAAATCAATATAAACAAATAATCAAATACGAATAGTTTATTTAAATTTTCAAAACAAAAATGTTTTCATTTGAAAAATATACTCTTCACACCCGTTCTAGGATACTACTGATCCTATCTCTAACGAGTCATTCTAATTGGATATTACTAATCCAATATCTGATGAATTCTTTCGTAAGGTTCTAATGTGTCTTATTCTCTGCTTTGTAAACCAAAGCTCTGATACCAACTGTGAAAAACCGTAACTTCCCCGTAAAGGAAAGCGTCGGATAGTTCGAGAACAAACCACAACAGAACGCATATAAAAGAACATTTCACTGTATATTACAACAATGCATCAGATTACAAGAATATACAAAGTATGAATAAATATTACACAGAAATATCAGAAATTTAAATTACATTTAAATACATCGCAGCGGAAAATAATACAATACGCAACTAGAAAAGATATACGGATACAAAGCTTTCCGGATATCGTTCCAGCTGTAAACCAGGATCCTGTGAATATAAATCTGCAAAACCAAAACTACTAGCTGCCCGTGTCAAAATAGGGGCACCCAGAGTTTAGGTTAAAACAATAAACTCCAGGTCAGTCATGGGACTGGTGTGAGAACTAAAACAGTTATTAATTCTTAATTTTAAAGTTAGGTAAATCAAGGGACCACGCCGTATAACACGGAACGGTTTTCCTCCCAAGAATACCAGTGCTTATAAGTAAACAGCGCAATGCTAAATAAAGAAAAATGAAGCTGTTATAAGACCCAGGTCCCATCACACAATGCAACGCAGCCGAGGATAGGGTTTTCCCTTATAACAGCCAAAGAATGCTTGATACGGTTAAAACAAATCGTTTGATACTATTATAAGTGCATAGTGTATAAAACAACTTCAAATCATAAGTATCAATCATAGGCGGCATGAGCGTCCCATGCCACTATGTCGCCATATATAGGTTTACAAATAAAACCGCAAATGTCACGTATTTGGAAATTGGATTTCCATCTATGAACCGAGGCAAAAGATAGTCCTCAACCGATTCGAGACTGTCTAGCCCGAGCCTCAGGACCCAGACTCAGGTGGGCCCTTGGATCCTCAGGGCCAGTCCACCGATGTGGATTAAACTTAAACCCTGAACATGCATTTCCCCACCCTATGGGGCGTAAACGAGCCAACTAAATGACTCCATCGGTTCGAGAACGACCGATCAATCCGAGGCGCCTCGCAACAACAACAACCACATAAGTCAAACTCGTCAGGGCGTGTAAAACCACTGACGCCACTTCTAGCTAGAAAGAAACGCATGCCCTCCCTGACATCCTCTCCCGTTTTTGGTTCATACCGGGTGTGAAACTCGCGAAGCAAACGTTACAAAAAGCTACGCCACAAAGGCCTTGCTTTGATCATCACCACAAGACTTTGCTTTTCAACAGAAGCCTCGATCAATTGCCACTTAGGCATGCCACACAGGCAATTCGCTCCATGCGTTTGATATCAATCAATATATAACCCCTGAGCTCGTACGTCTCAGAGAAGGGCGTTAAGCAAGAGAATAAATTCTCCGCTGCCAAACAGATATATATTTAATAGAGATCAATCACACGGACTAAAATCCAATGTCAGACACACAGTCCATTTACAAGTCCGTTCTGGGTCTGAACGAAACCGGAGGCACCTAGTACCCCGCATATCCATCGATCTCCAAGTACGTCTGGACGATCACTAACTGTTTCCATCTTCTTGGGTGTACAGCCCAATCAAGATCATCGGTAACCACCCAAACGACGTGAAGACCTCCGGTCTTCGGCCATCGTCTTCATCTTCGACTTATCGTCGTATCAGTTATTCAGAATGGGATAAACCCGGTCTTTCCGAATAACTCGCGTATATCTTAAGTAAGTGTTACACAAACACAACACACGCCTCATTCCAATTCATCAGTCACTAACCGTAAATTAATCAAGAGAATAATTCCCCAAATATTAACCCCGAAGGCCGAAACCAACATCAGATCAATACCCAGAAAACCATTCTGCTTGGCCAACCGACAGTTAGTTTCTAAACTTCACATTCATAGGGAAAGGTTCCCATTAATTTTATCCAAGATAAATTCCTTGAATTTATTCTTTATTCTATTTTTGAATCTCAATTCAAACTAGTCGGGATTAGCGGACCTTACCGAAGTAATCATTTATTTTAATTTCCCCATCCCAACCTATTCATCCCATGAAGTAAAACTGGTAATACTTCATATCTAACACCACAGTGTTATCGGTAAATTCAATTACCATTTCACGTTCAAATCTAATTAAAGATTTAACTATCGCCTGGAGCAAAACTGGTGATACTCCATTTTTGATCATTTCAATCTAATTAAAGATTCATTAAAACTCCACTTAGTTTTAATCTTCGACTGGGTTAAAGAATCAGTGTCATTTAAAACACGGTTCACGATAAACCCAAATCACATTCCATTAATTATCGGGTTAAAGAACAAGTGTTATTTAAAACACTGTTCACGATAAACCCAAAAATCACATTCATTAATTATTGGGTTAAAGAATGAGTGTTGTTTAAAACACTGTTCACGATAAACCCAAAAATCAATATCAATTCTATTCCAATTAAATATCATTTAATTGGTACACTTCATTAAATCTAAATAAAAAGATTTAATCTTTTCTCAACTGGGTTCAAGAACAGTGTTAGTGAAGACACCATCCACGACAAACCCAAATCACATTTGATATTCAATATAAGGCTCTGAATAGAAAATATATCGGCTTATATTCAATATCAAATTCTACGATTAACAAATGTCGTATTGGAAATAACGATATAAATACATATCTTTCAAATTTCCATAACACCATCCGTATAATCACGAATTCCAACATCGAAATATTCCGAAGACAATTTCGATTCAATTCCACTCCAATGCAATCATTGGAAATTCTGGTTATTTTTAAAACCCCTTCGAATTCAATTTATTTATTTAAAAATAAATAGAATTATAATTCTAGTTCAAAACTAGTTCATTTCGATAAAAATCTATTTTTATCTTTTCAAATATGGAGTTTTTCATCCCAATTATTTCTAAATCATTTCTTATGATTTTACATAAATTATTGCTATTTTTAATAATTTTATCAAGGCCCGTACAGTCGATTTCCATCAACGGCCATCGAACTGCACTTACAGCGACCTTTTTCAAATTTGATTTGGACATAACTCCAAATCCAACCGTTAGATTTCTAATTTCTAATATTCTTTAGAAAGCTCTTTTCGATACGAACCCAACGGTTCCGGTTTTAGGAGAATCCGACGGTCGGATCTCCCGTAATGTCCGTTTGAAATAAATGGTCGAAATTTACGAACTGCCGCGGCGCGGCGCGTTCTATTCAGGCCATTATATTATATATATAATATATATTTCGTCGATTTCTATTTAAAACGAATTATATAAATAGTTTTAAATTCGTTTCCAAAAGCAATTTCAACTTCCATTTCAATTCAAAGCAAAATTGAATTCTTCTTTATAAATTCGTTTTAAAATTCATTTCTATTCAATTCAAATTTCAATTCAATTTGAATTCATTTCAATTCGCTTTCAATTCAATTCGAATTCGTTTTCAATTCAATTCATTTCGAAATCGTTTTCAATTCAATTTATTTCGAAATCGTTTTCAATTCATTTCATTTCGAAATCGTTTTCAATTCAATTTATTTCGAAATCGTTTTCAATTCAATTCATTTCGAAATCGTTTCCAATTCATTTCGTTTCGAAATCGTTTTCAATTCAATTTATTTCGAAATCGTTTTCAATTCAATTCATTTCGAAATCGTTTCCAATTCATTTCATTTCGAAATCGTTTTCAATTCATTTCATTTCGAAATCGTTTTCAATTCAATTTATTTCGAAATCGTTTTCAATTCATTTCATTTCGAAATCGTTTTCAATTCAATTTATTTCGAAATCGTTTCCAATTCATTTCATTTCGAAATCGTTTTCAATTCAATTCATTTCGAAATCGTTTTCAATTCAATTCATTTCGAAATCGTTTCCAATTCATTTCATTTTGAAATCGTTTTCAATTTATTTCATTTCGAAATCATTTTCAATTCATTTCATTTCGAAATCGTTTTCAATTCAATTTATTTCGAAATCGTCAATTCATTTCGAAATCGTTTTCAATTCAGTTCATTTCGAAATCGTTAAAATCGATATAAATATCGTTCACGTCAAAATGGCGTCAATCTAATCAACACGGCTTCATAAATTGCTATTTTCAAATATTCTATTTCAAATATTTCTTTTTCAAAATAGTTGTTATTATCAAAATATTTCGTTCAACACATGACCAATCTCAATGGATGAGTACTGTCAACACATGAACCTTTATTTTATATTGATAAAGATGTAAATTTTATTACTAAAATATTTCGTCCAACACATGACCAATCTCAATGGATGAAACTGTCAACACATGAACCTTTATTTTATATTATTCTTTATTTTTCAAATTGGAATGAGGCCCAATAAGTCACCATATAAAATTAATTATATGGATTTTCATACAACACATGTATAAAATAGCATTGAAAAATAATCAACCATCAACCAAAGTGCACTACGCTGTATAAGCATCAAATATAGATATCCAACGCTTATAACAGCCTGTCAATCAATCGATCGACATATTTAATCAATCAGGATGAGTGAACTTCAAATTTCATCCCAACACCCGTGTGGGGTTTCAAACAATCAAACGCATATCTTATTTGTGCAGTTGGGCGATGTGTAAAATTTATCGACCCAATCAATGTCCTTCAAATATGTGTACATAAACAAACCGTCTGGTTCGTAAATGAATATTTATTTATTCACATTCACGTTAAAAATTATATTTTTAACGATAAAACATTTTATTCCAACATATGAATTTCTATTCAGTTCATTCTTTAAATAAAATGATATTTTTATTTTTCTAACATATTTTAGAAAATTTCGGCGGCATAACGGCACGATACTAGAAACGGGACAAGGCCTAGCCTTATCCCCGGTCTAGTGAAGGCCCACGCCATTCACACATCAATCATATCAATTCATTTCACCACACAATTCAATTTCAATCCAATAATCTAACTAATTTTTGCAATCAAACAAACAAGTCCATAGTCTATGGACGATTGTGTCGGGTGCTACTAAGCACCGTCTGCATCCTAGCATATATATATATATAACTAGAAAAAAAGAAATTGAAAGGTGAGAAATTCTCACCGATAGCTATCCAAACTCAATGGCACTTCTAATGCAGGAAATCTTCTTCGTTCTGGCCCTTTTGTCACTTTCTTCGCCCGTATTCACTACATATATAAAAATCACATTTTTATATACTGATGTCTTTAAAATAAAAAATCACATTTTTATTTATTCATTTTCAATTTAGAAATCATATTTTCATAATCACTTCATATATTTAAAAATCGAATTTTTGCTGTGCTATTCAATATATAAAAATCCCATTTCAAAAATATAGATTTCGCCTTTATAAAAATATCTACTTCATTTCAACGTATATAAAATAAAAATCAGATTTTTATTTTGCCACATATACAAAGGTGATATATATTTTTTCTCTACATAACCAAAAATCATATTTTTACCACTTCTATATAGTAAAGATTATATTTTTAATACTTTAAAAATATAAAAATCATATTTTGATTATCTTCCTTATATAAAAATTATATTTTTAATATCTACACTATATAAAAAATCACTCCTTTATACGACTAAAAAATTCGACCTTTATACGATTAAGAAATCCGATCTTTACATACATAAAGGTCATGTTTTTATAAATTAAAAACCATAACTATTTTCACTTAAATAAATTCGACTTTACTTTCATAAAAATCTACTCTTTTTATATGAACAAAATAAATTCTTTTCAGTTTTAAAAGTAAACAAAGTTTGATAAAAAAAAGGAAAACTTACAGCGTTATGGAAGAGGGAGGCTCAGAGAAGGGGCGTTGGTGCTCATGTAGAGGCGGAGGTAGGGCGTCGGGTGGTTGCTGCGGTGGTGGTAGGCGTTTTAGGGCTAGGGAGGGTTCGAAATGGAAGTGGAGAGAGGGATGGTGGCTGTTGGGCAGTCGCGAGGTGGCGCAGGGGGTGATGGCGGCGCGTGATGTCGTCGATGGGGTGAGGGAGGTCGGGCTCTGGCCGGCGACGCCTGAGGTGGGCCTATGAGCGACTGGTGGCGTGGCTTGGCGGATGAGGATTTGGGGGGGGGGGGAATTGAACGAGGAGAGAAGGAAGAAGAGGAGAGGAAGGCGGCGCCCTTGGAGGCCGATGGGGCGGCTGGTGGCGGCGCTAGGGTTAAGGGGAGGGTCGACGGGTTTTTAGCTGAGCGGTTTTTTTTTTATTTCTTTTTGACTTTGACTGAAGAGAGAAGGGGAGGGGTAAGGGTTATATTAATATAATTATATTTTATTCAATTTTAAATTCCAGAAAGCAACCTTTTATTTTGAACCTGAAATCGAACCCACCGACTGTCGTCCATAGCATTTTACCCCCATTCCGAACACAATGAGATATGTTTCGTTATCCAATTCAATCGTTTCGATCAGTTTTCGTCAAAATCAGCATATAACGCTATATATTGAATTTGAACGCACATTTCAATTTACCGGGGCCACATACTAACTCTAAAAATTCCCGAAAAATATTTTCTAGCTTCGTATTGACGATACGGTCCTAACAAAACTAATTTCGTCAAATTCTGAGACCGTTTGAAAAATGACCATTTTCCAGTCGATTAAAATCAACTGAAACTGGTCAAATGCGTTTTCCTTTGCCACGCTCACATATTGATTCGAAAAACTATGAAAATTGGAATCTAGCAATAACTTGACACTGCGGATCCAACAAAACTGGTTTCGTCGAAATCCGAGGTCATTTGCAAAATGTCCATTTTTAAGGGCCTGAATTCCATAGCGACTATTCAGAATTTTCAACTGGACATATCTTTTGATTCCCGCTACGAAATTTTGATTTTTCGGATTCGTTGGAAAGATATTCAGTATTAGATTCCATTATTTTTGGTTTCACTAAAATCCGGATTGTTTTGCACCCGGTACATTCAATTGAAGTTTGAAATCGAATTATCGAACTACCGCGCCATTTTCAATTCTATTTATAATTATATATAATTATTTATATTCTAACGACGACGTATATAATATATACGTTCTAATTCTATTCAAAATAAATTTTTCGTCGATATTATTTAAAATAATTTATTTTAAATAATCAAAATTCGCTAAAATTGCCAAAATAAAAATTTTAAACTGGCCCAGATTTTCCGGGTTATTACAGCGAAACTCTGCGTTCGTTCCTTGAGAGATTCAACGCTGTAGTAGCATCTGTGGATAGACCTGAACCACCTTTATTATCGACGGCGGTAATTTACGGTGTTTTGGATTCATCGGAGTTCAAAACCTCTTTATACCAGGACCCACCGCGAGGTCTCGGTGAATTCTACTTTGAACCAGATACATTTCTACGTGAGGAAGACGTAGAATCAGAGAAAGCTTTTCTCGATGTAAGCATACTTAAAGGCGGAGCATCGTCTGATCCTGGAAAAAGCAATGACAAGGGCAAAGGAACAACCTCTGTGAAGAACGATCGCAACGCTTAGCCCCGAAGAGGGTCCAAATATGAAAAGTACGCTGAACTCAATCCAACACCGACTGACATCTACATGGATACAAGAGGTGCTACATTCTATCCAAGGCCTTCCAAAAGGGAGCCAGCACTAGCACAGCACAACTCCGGAAGGTATTGCATATATCATGACATAGACGGTCATAATCCTTACAACTACAGGCATTTACGAGATTTGATTGAGGATCGGGTCAGATGAGGAGAGCTGCCCGAGTACGTCGCACAACCAACAGCTCCTGCATCTACCCCGGGGCTGCCACCCCCTATTCCGCTAAGAGGGAACGATCCTAGATCGAGCAATCGTGGGATTATCATTAACCGATTCCACTCAGTGGATCTCTTCAGTTTTCCGGACTCCGGTCCGTAGTTCAGGTTTGTAGGATTTTAGGCAACGAGTCGTCCTTCTTTGTTTTCTCTACATATAATAAGCGCGGCAACATCAACCCACACACACGAAACCGACCTGTAGTCTCTAGTCGTGTTCAAGGTTAGAATAACGGCCGCTTAGGTTTCATGAATCAATAAGGATCATTGGCAAGCTCCGTCCCCTAATTGGATCTGTCCAGTATAAACATTGAGCTCCAGCTCCGAACTCGATCCGTCCAGTATAAACAAATTCGTTTAGAATTTCCTTGGTCGTCTTACTCCGGTAAGGCTGCCGTGGAACATCATGGCATCTCCTTGGTCGTCTTACCCTAGTAAGGCAATTATGGAACTCCTTTAGCTCTTCCTTGGTCGTCATACTCCGGTAACGCTGTCTTAGAGTTATTCTCGCACGATTTGCTGCATCTTTTTGTTGGTACGGATTATGGATTTCACAGATTATTCAGGACACATCTTCCTTATCAACAAGACATGTTCGGGGAGGTAAACTTATTGACATGCTTTTTGGTAAAAACCATTACACATATAATCTCTAGATAACAGCATGCTCAGGGATTAGGAATGGCGTCAGAAGACATAGAGCGATTTTGTTAAAGTTGCAACATCAGCATAAACTGGCCTGAATCTCCTATCAGACAACCTCTTTGGGCCTAAAAACAGTGATTACAGTGCTTTGCATTAAAAAACCTATAGCCCTCTGAATTAGCTTCAGGTAGATCTTCCATTTGGCTCAATCGAACTTACGGTTTGGAAGTTACGCCCGTCTCTATGAATGGGTATAATCTAGCATCGATTGGCAATCACTTGAATAAAATAAAACTTCGGTAGTGGACATTGGCATGGACAAGACTCTGGATCGGCACGCCCCCCTCGGCTCGCACCCTTTGGGATTTCCCACCTCCAGCTCATGTGCATGGGTTCGTGAGCACTCACGACTCGATCGGCGTGACGCTAGCTTCCACACTCCAGTTTGCAACCAGCTCGGCTCATAATGCACTCAGGGACCACAACCGGATCACCTCGCCAGCATCTCCATGACGACGTCCAGCTAGTCATCCCGGCTCGTAAAGCTCGACCACGAACTGCCTCAAACTACAGCAGCATCACGCGGTTTTGACATATTCCCTTGGTTATTCCTACTCCTATGGACCCAGATCTCAATCCACATGGCATACAATGTAACGACCCGGAAAATCTGAACCAATTTAAAAATTTTAAATTGGCTATTTTAGTGGATTTTAATTATTTAAAATAAATATTTTAAAAAATAACGACGAAAAGTAAGATTGAATCGACATTGAAAATGAAAATAATTATTTCTAATTATAAACAAGGCCTGAAATGGCGCGGTAGTTTCAAAATATGAATTCAAACTTTCACTGAATGTACCGGGTGCAAAACAAAACGGATTTGAGCAAAACCAAAAATATTTAAACCTGCTAGTGAATATCTTTCTAACGAATCTGAAAAATCGAAGTTTCATAGCGGAAAGCAAAAGTTATGGCCAAATGAATTTTCAGAAAGGTCGCTATAGAATTTATATAGCCCGTGAAAATGGCCATTTTGCAAATGACCTCAGAATTCGACGAAACCACTTTTGTTGGATCTGGAATGTCAAATTATTGTTAGGTTTCAAATTTCATAATTTTTGAAGTTAATATGTGAGCGTGGCAAAGGAAAATGTGTTTGGTCGATTTCTTTTAAATTGGATCGACCAGAAAAGGGCCATTTTTCAAACGGTCTCAGAATTCGACGAAACTAGTTTTGTTAGGACCGTATCGTCAAAACATAGCTAGATTTATTTTTCTGAAATTTTTCGAATTAGTTTGTGGCCCTGGCAAATTGAAATGTTCGTTCAAATTATATATTGAATGTTTTATATTTTAATCTGAAGAGAAACAGTCTGAAACAGTCGAATGGGCCTACGAAACAAATCCCATTGTGTTCGGAATGGGGGTATTTAGCTAGGGATGACAATCGTTGGGTTTGGATTGGAGGTCGTGTTAGAAAACCCTCTTTTAAAAGCTCCCGGCCAATCAGAATTTTATTAAAAAAAGGGAAATTCTCTCTCTTCCCCTCCCCCCCGATCAACGACGGAAACAGTTCAAAAGTTTCCCATTCATTTTCTGATAAATCCACGCATCAAAATCAAACACTCCAGTTGGGAAATTTGTAGAGCTTCTCGAGATCTTCAAATCCATATAGGGTTTGATTTTTTTTCGTTCAGAATTGGGGAAGATATCGTGCTCGAAAGTCGAGCCCTTCCAACCGCCGCCGTTGCTTCCACAGGCCGTCAAACTGGCCCACTTCCCCCGCCGCCTGATCGCCTCTTGAAACACCCTACCTCCGTTACGGTCACTCTCAAAGGGAATGCCCTAATTTTGTTGGAGGTTTATAAGTATAAGTCACAGATACACAAGACAGATATAAATACACATATTTTTGAACAGCAGAAAACAACAGCAATTTTTATTTCAACAAAATACGTGTTACACAAACCATGTCATAATTGTCTTACAATACTTCCAAAAACCATTACATTTTCATAACTGTCTTGATTTCATAACTTAAAGAAGCATAAAAAAAAGTAAACTGCATAAGTCCCCATAGTTGCAATCCAAAGCCATAGTCCAAAACGAAAGAGATCCAAACAATACATTCTTTCTCTTCAAGCTGGATGTGAAAACTGCTCAAGCTGCGGTATTCCCTCCCTGTGGACCGGGGGGGGGGGGGGATGAAAGAAAAGAAGACGAAAGAAAAGTAGAGTCAGACATAAAGCCTGAGTAAGTCCAGGACGATTCAGTCTATGAATAAAGAACTGAGCATGATAAGTATAAACTGGAAATGGGAAAGCACCATAAACTAAGTTAAGCTGTCTAGAGTCGAATATACTTATCGTACCCCATATTAATCTCTGCATCCATATAAACTAGTTCCCAACAGGCACCCCATAATCAGGGTGAGGTGATCCGTTTCTAATGATCGGCTCCTACACGCATAGTTACATGTGTCTTACGGCCCCCGTTGTTGTAGTTACCTATGCTGGTCCCACCATGGGGTGTATCAAGTCCCATGGTGGCGGCCTAACACAATTCTAGAATGCACAGGTATACTACTGGTGCCCAGTGCATTATTTTATTGCGTCGGAGTGTGTGCACGCCCGCACCCCGTTAGAACCTACACTGCAGCACCACCGCCATCGATTTGACCTCTTACAGTTAGCCCAGTAATCGTGCCCCACCCTGCCTAGTTCAGGGTATCATGATACACCTTGTAGGGCTACTGCTGAAAAGGGTCCCCCGCTACTAGGTTTTCTATTTCTAGCCAACATGCTAAGTTGGTTAAGTGTTTTGTAAACCTAACCCCCAATCAGCCTGTATAGTTTAGCATGTTCCATTTTTGATTAAGTATTAATTCAATTTACTTAATCCTACCAATCCCGACTCAGGCTTAATTATCTTATTAAAGCCTCGACCTCTCACATTGGACAGATATTTTTGTGGCTGCCTGTTGCCGGTTGGGTCCGGGCAGTCTTTCGCCACAACTCAGTCTAACCTCGGGTCCTTATTGGCCTCCGTGTTTAACCACCCACATTGGATAGGTATTATTGTGACTACTGGACAGCCGGGCAGTTCCAGGTAGGTTTACATCACAACTCAAACCAACCTCGGGTTAAACACATCGTATTTTCTAAATTTACAAATTTTGTCTCTTTTCTTTTTATATGTAAATAATTGCGGCCCATTATTCAAATTCATCTTTATTGGGTAAAATTAATTTACACCACTTAATTGTTTTTCAAGGTCGTTGGCATGCGTCAAACATGCCAACACATATGTTTTATATTTTAACCCAAATGTCCTTACCCCCGTTTTATACGTTCGCTACAATATAACATATGTTGGGTTTAACATTTAAACCCAACTTAGCCACATGAAAAAGGGGAGGCTTAGAATATGGTGTTTATATATTCTAAGTAACGTAAAAAGGGGAGTGTGAACGCATTAACTTGCAACATAGCGAACTAATTAACATAAATTTGGCACTTGTGAACTTGCATTGTAATAGCATATAATCATGGCATAAACATACCTAAACATGAAATCATGGTTTTTGATCTATTCATATAATCATGGCATAAACATACCTAAACATGAAATCATGGTTTTTAATCTATTCATATAATCATGGCATAAACGTACCTAAACATGAAATCATGGTTTTTAATCTATTCATAAAAATTTGCAATTGGAATGTAAATCTAACTTAGCTATGTGTCATATATATTATCATACGATTTTTATAACAATATAGGCCTAAAACATGTTTTCCAATTAGGCATAACACCAAACATAGTCTAGTCATGTTCATAGAGTCAACACAAGTTCACAAAGATGTTTACTTTTGTCTCTAATACAAAAGTATGGTTTTACACTTGAATCATGATGCCAATTCCAACATAAATTCACATAAGTCTTAATACCCAAATGGATCCAACTACACTAAAAGTGATTATAATATATATTATGTTGGCATAATAGTGAATCATATATTTGCATGAATCTCAAATAAACTACCGCGAAAATGTAGTTGTTAATTTTCAACATGAATCACATACTTGCAAATATCCAATCGTTATACCACAACATCCCAAATTGTCTAGAATCAAAGCAACATCCAAATATGAATTATTATCACCACAAATCAAATACAATTCTATTTCGCATTTTACACAAATCAAAACACAATTATTTATTCACATCGGAATAGCACTCTACTTACAACGTATGACGAATCTTTAATTCACGAGTCTGAATTCTGAATTTGGAGATGTTATCCTTTGTTGTAGGCATTGTTTACATTTAGTTGTCGTTGCTTCAAGCTTTTGAATTGTCTCCTAATCGTCTCTCTATTTTGACGGCTATTCCTAGTCTTTTCTCAGCAGCATTACGGTCTCATTCTTATTTTTGTTTGTATGAATTAGGTGGAGTCTTAGGTCCTTTTTATAGAGTTTGTGAATTGATTAGGACCGTCGATGGAGCTTGGATTAATATTAGCCATTCATTTGAAGGAGAGACCAATCAGGAGCTGACACCTAGCCCTAGTGACAAGGCAAGGCTCAAAAATTCGGCTAAGCATAGACCAAGCCAACCGGGGGGGGGGGGGGGCTGGGTTCGACCTGGCACAGAGGCCAGGTCGACTCCCAAGTCGACCCCCAGGTCAACTCTAGAGTCGACCTGCCTGGGGCAGGTCGACCCCCAGGTCGACTCTAGAGTTGACCTGCCTGGGGCAGGTCGACCCCCAGGTCGACTCCCAGGTCGACCTGGCCTGGCATGTCGACCCTTGGGTCGACCCCCAGGTCGACCTGGTGGGTTGGGCGGGAACTTTTCCCGCCTACTCTGATTGGGCTGAAATTCAAATCTGTTTTCGAAATTTGAATTTTCTGAAACTTCATCGGGCCATAATTTGGTCATACGGGCTCCGTTTTTCGAAAACTCGGACTCTATTTTGCGTATTTTTCCGAGTCGAACGCAATTGCGTATCCCGTTTCCCTTAATACTTTGATTTGAAATTATTTATACTTTAATTTGTGAAATTCACTGTTATAGAATACTCGGGGTGTTACATTCTCCCCCACTTAAAAGGATTTCATCCCCGAAATCTTCAATTTTAGGAAGAATGTATATCCTAACATCCAAACATCCATCTACTCATACATCAAACACGAGCATCCATTGTCCTTAAAAGACTTCTAATGCTTCATGATCATATGTGAAGTGTGTGTACATGTACTTATCTAACTCAAAATCAGTCGGTCTACTGATTCAGTTGACCTCCTTAATGCAAATTATGTAAGTGTCATGAATCCATTATGTATGCAAATTCTCCTATTCATGATCTTACATGAGTGCACAATTATTCACATATAAATGCAACATCCATATGGCAACACATTAAATTTCAACTATATACAAATATAAATACATATATGCACATGCAACATGAAGTGACTGAGCCGATCTAAAACCTAAATTGTGTGTGTATATGCAACGACGAGCAACCACTAGCAATCACTTGCAACCATCATCCATAATATGTTTCAATTACATGTTCTCATCCAAAGAGTTTCTACCTAAAAGATAAGGTCGAGGAGATATACCTAAAAAGATAGATAAAAGCGCAACTTAAGGAAAAAGAAAGATCAAAGATGTACCCTCGAAAAGAAAAGGGTAGGCAGCACGTATTCTAGCTTCAGTTTCCTAAGTTGCGTCTCCCTCGGCGTTGCTCCACTGAACTTTGACGAGCTTGACTTCGCGGTTGCGTAGCTTCTTCACTTCTGTTCCTAATATGCGGGTTGGAACTTTCCTCACGGTTGCTTCACGTTCCACTTCAGCTTCTTTTAGGATATTTGGCTCTACCACTTAAGCAGATTCATGTAGACATTTTCGAAGGTGCGAAACATGAAAAACGTTGTGAACTCCGGCCAGCTTTTCGGGTAACTCTAATCTATAGGCCATTTTCCCAATTTTCTCGATTATAGGAAATGGCCCTACGAACCTTGGTGTTGGCTTTCCTATGGTTCTAAATTGAACAACGTTCCTTAGCGGAGATACCTTAAGAAAAACTCTGTCCCCAACCTCAAATTCAAGGTCGGTCCTCCTCTTGTCGGCATAGGATTTCTGTCTGTCTTGGGCTGTCTTCATTCTTCTCCGTATTAAGTCTACTTTTTCTGAAGTCTCTCAGATCATATCTGGCCCAAGTATGAGTTTATCAGTAGACTCTCACCAACAAGTGGGCGATCGGCACGGTCTTCCATATAAAGCTTCGAAGGGCGCCATTCCGATGGTGGCTTGGTAGCTGTTGTTGTAGGCAAATTCCACCAAAGGAATATGGTCTTCCCACGTCCCTCTGAAGTCAAGGACGCACAGTCTTAAAAGGTCCTCCAAAACTCTGTTCACTCTTTCCGTCTGGCCGTCGGTTTGGGGGTGATAGGCTGTGCTCAAGCATAACTATATGCCTACCGCTTCTTGCAGACTTCGCCAAAACTCACTTGTGAAGATAGGGTCTCGGTCACTAACAATGCTGGCGGGTATTCCATGGAGTCGAACAATTTCCTTGAGGTAAAAAGATGCTAGGGATGAGGCAGTTCTTTTACTCTTGACAGGTAAAAAGTGTGCGCTTTTAGTAAGCCTATCCACTATTACCCAAATGCTAGTGTTGCCTCTTCTAGACCTAGGCGGCCCATCAATGAAGTCCATTGAAATGCTATCCTACTTCCACTGCGGGACCTCTAGAGGATGGAGCAGACCGCCAGGCTTTTTCTGTTCCGCTTTAACCGGTTGGCACACCATACACTTATAAACGAAATCTGCCACGTCCTTCTTCATGTCGTTCCAAAAGAAAGTTCTCTTTATGTCCTTGTACATTTTATCTCCGCCTGGGTGTATTGTCATCTTGGAGTGATGTGCTTCTTCGAGAACCGTCTTTACCAAATCCCTTGTCTGTGGAACGCATAGTCTTCCGTCTCGCCTTAGCCAACCCTTATCGTCGATGGAGTATCTGCTGAGGTGACTTGAAGTCTCACCCCTAATTAGCCTATCAATCGTCTCCACAAGCTGAGGGTCTTCGCGTTGTGCTATCCCTATTGAGTCCACTAAAGTCGGGCGTACTTAGAGAGATGCTAGCAAGCCCGGTACATAATCGGAGGAGGGCCTAAAGTCAAAGCTGGCTATAAACTCTAGGCTTTGTCTTTCAACAAACAGCGGGCTTAGGGTTAGTTTGTTTCGGCTCAACGCGTCTGCCACTACGTTGCCTTTGCCCGGAGTGTAGGAGATCTCGAAATCGTACGAGGTAAGAAACTCCATCCATCTCTGTTGCCTCAAGTTAAGATCTTTCTACGAGAAAAGATATTTCAACAATTTATGGTCAGTGTAAAGTTTGAACTTCTCACCTAGGAGATAGTGTCGCCAAGACTTGAGTGCAAAGACGATGGCAGCTAACTCAAGATCGTGGGTCAGGTAGTTCTTTTCGTGCACTTTCAACTGTCTTCCACCATAAGCTACTGCCCTTCCTTCTTGCATTAAGACAGCGCCTAGCCCTGTCCTACATGCATCTGTATAAACTGTGAACATCTTGCTTCCATCTGGCAATGTCAAAACTGGGGCGGTTGTAAGAGCTCTTTTTAGTCGTTGGAAAGCAAACTCGCAATCCAAGTCCCAATTGAACACTAGATTCTTCTTGGTCAGCCTTGTGAGCGGAGCTAAGATTTTCGTAAAATCCCTTATGAATTTTCGGTAGAAACCCGCTAGTCCTAGAAAACTTCGGACCTCAGTTGCATTTGTCGGTGTCTTCCAATCCCGTACCGTTACTACCTTAGCAGGGTCCACAGCTAACCCTTCTTTGGATACTATGTGCCCAAGGAACCTCACTTCTTCTCTCCAAAAGTGGCATTTGGAGAATTTGGCTTTTAGCTGATGGACTCGCAGAGTTTCCATGATTTCCCTTAAGTGATGAGCATGCTGTTCCTCATTCTTTGAGAAGATCAAGATATCGTCTACGAAGACCACTACGAACTTACTGAGGAAATCTCTGAACACCCTACTCATTAGGTCCACGAAGTAAGCGGGTGCTTTTGTCAAGCCAAAAGGCATGACAAGCCATTCAAAGAAGCCGTCTGGGGTTCTGAATGCCGTTTTATCGATGCTATCTTCAACCACCCTTAGCTGATGAAAACCGGTCGCCAAATCAAGTTAGGAGAAAACAGACGCTCCTACAAGCTGATCAAACAGATCGTCAATTCTGGGGAGAGGGTGCCTATTCTTTTTCGTTAGCTTGTTGAGCTCCCTATAGTCAACAAACAGATGGAGTGAACCATCCGCCTTTGTGGCGAACACCACTGGAGCGCCCCATTCTGAAATACTCCTTATAATGAACCCCTTCTCTAGAAGCTCTTTAACCTTTTTACCAAGCTCTTTCCTTTCCCGTGGAGCCATATGTCTAACGGGCAACGCAACGGGTTTTGCATTATCTAAAAGATATATGTGGAAGTCTATCTCCCGCTTCGGAGGTAAGCCCTTCACCTCTTCGAAGACATCCGGATATTCCCAGGCCACTATAACCAATTGCAAACTTTCAACAGAAGCATCTAACGATTCAAGATAGCTAAGCATAACCGCATACGAGGGATTACAAGAAATTTCCAGAGTGTTACCGAGTTGGGTCAGAAGCCTAACCACCTTTTTCTCACAATCAAGGATGGCACCATTACTGGATAGCCAATCCATGCCCAAAATCAAACCATATCCCGAGAAACCCAAAATAAAGGCACTACATCTAAATTCTACGCTTAGAATAGGAATTTTCAATCCCACACAGATCATAGACAGATGAGCTGGGCCCCCAATTGGGTTTGAAACAATTAAGGGGTCCTCTACCATACTAGTTTCTAGGTGCAGAGATTCTACTAAAGCAGACGAGATAAAGGAGTGTGATGTGCCAGAATCAAATAAAGTGCGAACTGGGTGATCATAATGATAAACTACACTTTCTACTGAAGTATTTATACCTCGTTCTTGCAAAGGTGGCACTTCTAGCACATGAACCTGTGCCCCTGAGGTGGATCCAGCCCTCTGCCCCTGCCCTCGTTTCTTTGGGTAATCCTTAGCCATATGGCCTGTCTCACCGCAAAGCACCCACCATTCATCTTGGCCTTCTTTTTCCGGCAATCTTTCACCAAGTGCCCCACTTTGCCACAGAAATTACACTTCCTCTTCTCTTTGTTGTCTTTCCCGCCCTTCTTAAAGTCTGTCTTCTTAGGCTGCAAACCCTCTTTATTCCCTTGAGAGCTTTCTTATTTTGTCTCCTTCTTCTTTGGGCAGTCCCAAGCCCAGTGGCATGTCTCCCTACACTGAAAGCAAGTAGCACTCATCCTCCTCTTCTTCTTCCTGCAGTCTCCCTCCAAATGTCCAAGAATTCCGCAGAAACAACATTTCCTTTTTTCATGTCTCTTGTCATTACTGTTACGATCCTCTCTTCTTTGACTATTATTCGTCTTCCTGTTCTGGGACTCTTCCGCTTGCTGGTTCACGTAGAGGAGGAGGAGTGAAAGTGTCAGTAGCTGGGGAGTAAGGTCCCTAGACATGCTGAAACAGAAAGGATAGATTGAAAACGAAGGATAAAAGATAATAACTATGGCTTTGGGGGACTATGCCTTTTTAAAATAAAATAACATTTTATCATTAAAAATGCTTCTTTAAATTTTCTTTTGAAAATAAAATTTCAATTTTTTTAATCTTATCTGGTAAACCTATGCTCTGATACCAAGTGAAACACCCCACCTCCGTTAGGGTCACGCTCAAAGGGAATGCCCTAATTTTGGTGGAGATTTATAAGTATAAGTCACATATACACAAGACATATATAAATACATATATTTTTGAATAGCGGAAAACAACAACAACTTTTATTTCAACAAAATATGTGTTACACAAACCATGTCATAATTGTCTTACAATACTTACAAAAACCATTACATTTTCATAACTGTCTTGATTTCATAACTTAAAGAAGCATAAAAACAAAAGTAAACTGCATAAGTCCCCATAGTTGCAATCCAAAGCCATAGTCCAAAATGAAAGAGATCCAAGCAATACATTCTTTCTCTTCAAGCTGGATGTGAAAACTGGTCAAGCTGCGGTATTCCCTCCCTGTGGACCTAGGGGGGGAGGGGGGAAACGAAAGAAAAGTAGAGTCAGACATAAAGCCTGAGTAAGTCTAGGACTATTCGGTCTATGAATAAAGAACTGAGCATGATAAGTATAAACTGGAAATGGGAAAGCACCATAAACTAAGTTAAGTTGTCTAGAGTCGAATATACTTATCGTACCCCATATTAATCTCTGGATCCATATAAACTAGTTCCCAATAGGCACCCCATAATTAGGGTGAGGTGATCCGTTTCTAATGATCGACTCCTACTCGCATAGTTACATGTGTCTTATGGCCCCCGTTGTTGTAGTTACCTATGCTTGTCCCACCATGGGGTGTATCAAGTCCCATGGTGGCGGCCCGACACAATTCTAGAATACACAGGTATACTACTAGTGCCCAGTGCCTTATTTTTCTGCGCCGGAGTGTGTGCACGCCCGCACCCCGTTAGAACCTACACTGCTGCACCACCGCCGTTGATTTGACCTCTTACAGTCAGCCCAGTAATCGTGCCCCACCCTGCCTAGTTCAGGGTATCCTGATACACCTTGTTGGGTTACTGCTGAAAAGGGTCCGCCGCTACTAGGTTTTCTATTTCTTGCCAACATGCTAAGTTGGTTAATTGTTTTGTAAACCTAACACCCAATCAGTCTGTATAGTTTAGCATGTTCCATTTTTGATTAAGTATTAATTCAATTTACTTAATCCTACCAATCCCGACTCAGCCTTAATTGTCTTATTAAAGCCTCGACCTCTCACATTAGACAGATATTGTTGTGGCTTCCTGTTGCCGGTTGGGTCCAGGCAGTCTCACGCCACAACTCAGTCTAACCTCGGGTCCTTATTGGGCTCCGTGTTTAACCACCCACATTGGATAGGTATTGTTGTGACTACTGGACAACCGGGCGGTTCCGGGCAGGTTTACATCACAACTCAATCAAACCTCGGGTTAAACACATCGCACTTTCTAAATTTACATGTTTTGTCTCTTTTCTTTTTATATGCAAATATTTGTGGCCCATTATTCAAATTCTTCTTTATTGGGTAAAATTAATTTACACCACTTAATTGTTTTTCAAGGTTGTTTTCATGCGTCAAACATGCCAACACATATGTTTTATATTTTAACCGAAATGTCCTTACCCCCATTTTGTACGTTCGCTACAATATAACATATGTTGGGTTTAACATTTAAACCCAACTTAGCCACATGAAAAAGGGGAGGCTTAGAATACGGTGTTTATATATTCTAAGTAACATAAAAAGGGGAGTGTGAACGCATGAACTTGCAACATAGCGAACTAATTAACATAAATTTGGCACTTGTGAACTTCCATTGTAATAGCATATAATCATGGCATAAACATACCTAAACATGAAATAATGGTTTTTGATCTATTCATATAATCATGGCATAAACATACCTAAACATGAAATCATGGTTTTTAATCTATTCATATAATCATGGCATAAACATACCTAAACATGAAATCATGGTTTTTAATCTATTCATACAAACTTGCAATTGGAATGTAAATCTAACTTAGCTATGTGTCACATATATTATCATACGATTTTTATAACAATATAGGCCTAAAACATGTTTTCCAATTAGGCATAACACCAAAAATAGTCTAGTCATGTTCATAGAGTCAACACAAGTTCACAAAGATGTTTGCTTTTGTTTCTAAAACAAAAGTATGGTTTTACACTTGAATTATGATGCCAATTCCAACATAAATTCACATAAGTCTTAATACCCAAATGGATCCAACTACACTAAAAGTTATTATAATATATATTATGTTGGCATAATAGTGAATCATATATTTGCATGAATCTCAAATAAACTACCGCGAACATGTAGTTGTTAATTTTCAACATGAATCACATACTTGCAAATATCCAATCGTTATACCACAACATCCCAAATTGTCTAGAATCAAAGCAACACCCAAATATGAATTATTATCACCACAAATCAAATACAATTCTATTTCGCATTTTACACAAATCAAAACACAATTATTTATTCACATCGGAATAGCACTCTACTTACAACGTATGACGAATCTTCAATTCAGGAGTCTGAATTCTGAATTCTGAATTTGGAGATGATATCCTTTGTTGTAGGCGTTGTTTTGATTTAGTTGTCGATGCTTCAAGCTTTTGAATTGTCTCCTAATCGTCTATCTATTTTGAGGGCTATTCCTGGTCTTTTCTCAGCAGCATGACGATCTCATTCTTATTTTTGTTTGTATGAATTAGGTGGAGTCTTTGGTCCTTTTTATAGAGTTTGTGAATTGATTAGGACCTTCGATGGAGCTTGGATTAATATTAGCCATTCATTTGAAGGAGGGACCAATTAGGAGCTGACACCTAGCCCTAGTGACAAGGCAAGGCTCAAAAATTCGGCTAAGCACAGACCAGGCCAGCCAGGGGGGGCTGGGTTTGACCTGGCTCAGGGGCCAGGTCGACTCCCATGTCGACCCCCAGGTCGACTTTAGAGTCGACCTGCCTGGGGCAGGTCGACCCCCAGGTCGACTCCCAGGTCGACCCTAGGTTCGACCCCCAGGTTGACCTGGTGGGTTGGGCGGGAACTTTTCCCGCCTACTTTGATTGGGCTGAAATTCAAATCTGTTTTCGAAATTTGAATTTTCTAAAACTTCATCGGGCCATCATTTGGTCATACGTGCTCCGTTTTTCGAAAACTCGGACTCTATTTCGCGTATTTTTCCGAGACGAACGCAATGGCGTATCCTGTTTCCCTTAATACTTTGATTTGAAATTAATTATACTTTAATTTGTGAATTTCACTGTTATAGAATACTCGGGGTGTTAAACCTCTCCTTCCCCTTCGACGCTGCAAAAGCCGATCGACGAATAGCTTCACGGATCCAGCAAAAATTTAAAACTTAGTTTTGAATAGGTTTGAAAAACATACGGCTGAAACTATTTAATAGCAGTTTAAAGCGCTACGGTTTTTGATTTCACTGTAAAAATCATATCTTTTTCGTTTTTTGACAAAATTCAGTGAAACAAGAGATAGTGGACTCGTGTGGACGTCTTCTACATTCTAGAAGAGACCGCATATTTTTCTGAGCCTTATGCTATTTTTGGTGGAGTGGAACCCAATGTGAGATTTCTAAATTATAAAGGATATGGAAAACGACGATGTATAAATTATATAGTCGATGTATGACTTATATAAGCGTTGTACACCTCATGTATAAGCGTTGTATAGGTTGTACGTTCGATGTATAAATTATATATGCATTGTAAAAATTATATATGTGTTGAAATAGAAGTGAAATGCTTATATAGAATATATATATATATATATATATATATATGCCCCCTGTCCACAAACCATGGATGATATTTATTGGTTGTGATTGGTGTGAAAATTGGTTGATATTGAATAGTTGATTAAAATTGTTTGTCATTGAAATTAATTGATTGTGGTTGAAAAATACTCGTTTGTGGTTGAGAATTATTTGCCTCAAACCACATAGGATTAGTTTGTGGAAATGAAAAAATATACATGCCGCCTGCGTGCGAACTAGATGCATGAAATCGCCATTGTCAAAAGCTGCGAGGATTTAAGGTAGAGCGAGGAGCCGTACAAGGGATGGCCCTGGTTTTAACTACCCTGCCGTTATGCTGCTGAAATTTTGAATAATATTCATGTGATAGAATTATTTTCATTTGTTGAAACTATATTCATGTGTTGAATAGAAATTCATGTGTTGAATGGTATTCGTGTTTTGAAATAAATTGTTTTATAATAAAAATCATATTTTTATCATCTATATAAACTATATAAAATATTCGTGTTTTTAAATATATTGTTTTGCAATAAAAATAACCTTTTTATTTATATATATATATAAACTATAGAAAACATTCATGTGTTGAATAGAAATTCATTCGTTAAATAGAAATTCATGTGTTGAATGGTATTAGTGTTTTGAAATAAATTTTTTTATAATAAAAATCATATTTTTACCGTCTATATGAACTATATAAAATAGTCATGTTTTGAAATAAATAGTTTTTCAAAGAAAATCACATTTTTATTATATACATGAATTGTTAAAAATAGCGAAGTGTCGAAATAAATGTCGGTTGGATAAAAATATCATTTTTATCAAATGTATGAAAAGGAAATGGTTTTGAAATCGAAGAATAGATTATATATATGTATATAAATATAATTAAAATAAATTGAATAACGAAGTAGCACTTCGTGTTTTGAAACCGTGATTTCAAATGATTAGTGCGGGAGATCCGACCATCGGATTTTCCCGAAACCAAAACTGTTGGGTTCGCCTTGGAAATATCTTTCCAACGACACCAACTTTGTAAAGATCCAACGGTTGGATTATCTGGAATGTTTATTTCAAGTCTAAAGAAAAACAGCGCCAGAATCGATTATATATATATATATATATATATAATTAAATTAAATCGAATAACGACGCTGTAGTTCGTAATTTGAAATCGAAACTTCAAACGATTGTACCGGGAGATCCGACAGTCGGATTTTCCCAAAACTGGAACCGTTGGATTCGTTTTGAAAAGATCTTTCTAATGATATAAATTTTGTGAAGATCCAGCGGTTAGTTTTTCAGATATGTGTAAATCAAATCTGAAGAAAAACAGCGCCACGGCCGCGTTATGGCCCGAAGCGTCGTTTAAATAGATTGGCTATTTATAAATAAATAAAAATAGCGATAAATCATTGTAAAATATTATAAATGATATGGAATATAAAATTTTGAAACTAACTGGAGGTTGGTTAAGTCGAATGGTTTCCTGGGTTTTGATTTGATGTTGGTTTCGGCCTTTGGGGTTAATATTTGGGAAATCGTTCTCTTACTGATTGATGGTTAGTGACTAATGAATTGGAATAAAGCGTATGTTGTGTTTATGTAGCACTTGTTTATTATATACGCAAGTTGTCCAGAAAGACCGGGTTTATCCCATTCTGAATAACTGAATCGACGATAAGAAATCGAAGATAAAGACGGTGGTCGAAGACCGGAAATCTTCACCTCGTTTGGATGGTAACTGATGTCCTGATTGGGAGGCATCCCGAAATATGGATAATGAGTGGTGATCGTCTAGACGTATAAGAATATCGATGGGTATGCGAGGTATATAGTGCCTCCGGTTTCGTTCAGACCCAGAACGGACTTGCAAATGGACTATGTGTCTGACATTGGAATTCATTCTGTGTGATTGATAACCATCTGTTACATGGTGTGAATTGCCTATGTGGCATGCTGAGATCCAGTGATCAAGGCTTTTGTTGAAAAGCAAAGTCTTGTGGTTGATGATCAAAGAATCGCCTGTGTGTTGTAGCTTTGTGTATAGCGTTAATTCGCGAGCCTCACACCCCGGTATGAACCAGAAATGGGAGAGGACCTCAGGGAGGGCAAGCATTTCCTTCTAGCTAGAAGTGGTGTCAGTGCTTAAACTGGCTGACATTTAAATTATTTTCACCTATGTGGTTGTTGCTGTTGTGAGGCGCCTCGGTTATATCGGTGACTATGTGAAGCCGATGGAGTCATTCGTTGGCTCATTTACGCCCCAAAGGGCGGGGAAACGTAGTGTTCAGGAAATTTAATCCACATCGGTGGACCGGCCCTGACGATCCAAGGGTCGATGCGCTCTGACCCTGTGGCTCAGGCTAGAGAGTCGCAAAGTTGGTAAGGACTATCTTTTGGCTTGGTTCATGATGGAAATCCAATTTCCTAATATGTGACTGTGCGGTTTTGATTGTATACCTATATATGGCGACATAGTGGTATGGGGCATTAATGCCATCTATGATTGATATTTGTGATTGTTTTATAAAATTAGAAACTAACTGGAAATGAGCTAAGATGGGTGGTTTCCTGGGTATTGGTCTGATGTTGGTTTCGGCCTTCGTGGTTAATACCTATGGAATCATTCTCTTACTATTTTACAGTTGGAGTCTGATTATCAAACGCTTTTGTTTTATTCGTATCAAGCATATTTTGGCCATTATAAGGTAAAACTCTGTCCTCCGGTTTGCGTTGCATTGTGTGATGGGAACTGAGTCTTATAATAGTTTCATTTTTATAAAAAGCATTGCGATGTTTAAAAGATTTAATTGTTTTAAAGCACTGGCAATCCAATGGAGTAAACCCGTTCCGCGAAAGTGGCGTGGTCCTGTGATTAGCCAAATTATAATGTGTTAAAGTAGATTTCTCATACCAGTCACATGACTGACTCGTAGTTTGTTTCACTTGCAAACTCAGGTGCCCCATTTTTCTAAACGGGAAGCCTTGTATTCAGGTTTTATCAGGCTCTTTCTGGATAGCTGGAGCTGAAGATGGATTCTATCATTTATCTCTTTTTATTATGCTCAATTCCAATTGTACATTATGTTTTGTTTTCCACTGTAGACATTTATGTATAGCTGAACTGTATTTGTACTAAGTATGATCATATATACTGTGTAACTCTGATGATTACGTTTATCCAGTATATTATTTGTTCATTATCTGGTGTATTTATTTATTTTTGTTCTACTATTATCTGTTTATGTGTTATATTCCAAAGATTACCCTCGACACCGTCGTACAGGGTTTTGGGGTCGTCACAACGTGGTATCAGAGCTTTGGTTAAGCTTAGTGCTGGAAAATAACATATTAACGAACTCATCAGAAAAAGAACCTGTAACAATCCGAATTTTTAATAACATGTTATAACATAAATCAAGGCAGAATTAAATTTTAAATTCTAAATCAAGGGAAACGGGATGCTCCATTGCGTTCATCTCGAAAAAATACGCGAAATAGAGTCCGAGTTTTCGAAAATTGGAGTCCGTATGAAGAAGATATGGACGAACGAAGTTAGGCAGAAAAACCGAAAGCAAGCCAGAATGCACTGGCGCACTTGTGAAGTGCGCCAGCACAAAAATACACTGGCGCACTTGGGAAGTGTGCCCGTGTCAAGCCAGAAACCTGCACAGCTTTCTGGCTTGACCTTGGCTGGCCTGGTGCACCTGTTTTGGTTCTCTGGACTGTTCTACTGGCCTGTGACGATTTTTGATGGTTTAGTTCTAAACTAGGGTTAATCCTATGGCCTAAACTTGTCTCTACTCCTATAAAAACACCGTAAAACCTAGCCTAAACCCTCACAAATTGATCCTACAACTAGGTTATGCCAAAATCCCTCTTGATCATGGCCTCCACCCTCTTGTCATAATCTCCATCTTCATTCATATGAGAGTTTCTAAGCTTGTTTGAGAGTTTCTAAGTTTGATTCAAGGCTAAACTTCAATCTTTCTTCACCAAAGAAAGGATCTTCTTCTTATTTATCAAGGGTTTTATGTGGAGCTTTTCATTTGGGGGTTTTTAGTGCCGCTTGTGTGGCTTCGTCTCAATCTTGCTTTATTTTATAGTCTTCATAGCATTGTAAGCCCTATTCTACTCTTAGATTTAAACTATGAAGTTAAATATGACATGTTGCAAGTTTGAGTTTGGGCCTAAGTATGATTTGTGCTTTGAATCTATCATGTTATGCATAGATTTGTTCTATGTATGTTTGTAAAGCTATCACCTTGACTTTGTGGATTGAAAGCTATGAGCTTTGTTTGGAAATGTTGTATAACGCAACATAGAAACTCTCATAACCTTTATGTTAACTTGCATATGATGTTATATGTGAATCACTAGTTATCATCCTATGCCATCTATGACCATGTATCACCTATTTGTTAAGTTGATGTCATGCATGTTTTGAGGCTTATAATGTAATATGCAAGTCTAATGAACACATTTTGCCTCATATGCCACCATGTTTAACTTGTGGCCAAATCCTATCACCTTATGCCCATTTTTGTCATGCTTCTAATTTCCTTCTTTTAATCCATTTTGTATTGTGGTGTAAAGTTACCCGGACCCGCCAGGCTTAACTAGTAACCACAACAAAGTCTAATGTGAGAGGTTGGGGTGCATTAAGTTAATTAATGCCACATGGTAGGGTTAAGTCATGGACTACTTGAATACTTAACCAATTAAACACGATGGATTGGTAGGGTTAAGTCATGGACTACTTGAATACTTAACCAATTAAACACGATGTATTGATAGGGTTAAGTCATGAACTGCTTGGATACACTTGACCAACTCAATACATGGTTAGGATAGGGTTAACCACACTTAACTCGCTTGAAATCCTAGTTATGTGGTCCTTTTCAGCAGTAACCCACTAGGGAGTATCATGGGTACCCTGGACTAGGCTAGGGTGGGGCACGATTAATGGACTGATTGTAAGAGACCAAAAGAGACGGCTGAATGGTGCACTGGTTGTTCAGGCGGACCATGGTCGTGCACATTAAGTCCGGAGTGGAACAAGGGCACCAGTAGGTTTAGACAGTGCGTGCTTGATTTGTGTCTGTGGTTTACACCTTAGGGCAGGATACACCCTAGGGTGGACCTTGCACAGTCAACTACATTCCATGATTAAGCCGTATGACACCGATACACGACGAGTTAGGCTTATTGGGAGCCGATCGACTAGACCGAGTAGTTGGACCTAGATTTAGGTCACCTCATGATGTTGGGCCAGCTTTGGGCCAAGGGATCATTTCTTGTTTATACTTGACATGGATTGGAATACTAGTACACACTTGGTGCAACTTAACCTTGTATATGCGATGCCTTACTTGATCTATCTTGTTAACTTTTCACCATGCCAGTTATCATCCTATGTTTCATCTCTGTTTTACATGTCCAGTTAACTTTATTAGTTTTTATACTAATAGTAGGTAGGACTTACCAGTCTTTTTGACTGACCCGTTTTCTTTCACCTTTTTTCTTCCGTCCCCCCCCCCCCCCAGGTTCTCAGGTTTGGAACACTAGCACCTAGCTTCGATCTTTAGATTGCTTACTGGATAGCTCATGTACGGTTTGGACTTGAGCTCGCTATGGCTGTACCATGTCTACTTTGGGGATAGTTTACTTTATGTTATTTCCAGTTTCAGTTTATGTTTTCTAGACTTGTGGTAGTTGGAAAATAAACACCCCGTACTTTGATGTAACTTGATTATGGTTTTGAAATAGTAGTTTTATCCGCTACATTACTTACTCTGTTTTACTAATATGTTCCGTCTTGTGATATCTTTATGCATGTTCACCTTGTCCAACACCCCTCCAAAGCTAGTGTACTTGCAAGATTGACCCTGGCGGAGGTGGGGTGTTACATTTGGTATCAGAGCATAAGGTTTTACTAGACCGGACAAAAGTTTTAAAACCCTTTTGAAAAACTATTTTCAAAACTAATTAAGTATTTTACAAGAAAATTCTAGTTTATTTTAAAAGGCTATTCCCCAAAAGCCATTTGTACTATCCTTTGCTTCCTCGTTCTAAATCTATCTTTTCCTTTTTCAGCATGGCCGATCTTAACCTTCCCGAGGGAGTAACCATACCTGGATGGTTCCGAAGGTACTTGGAATCTAGGGCCAATGATGCTGGCCCAGCAAACAATCCCTCTCCTCCTCCCGTACCTGAGGTTCCTCCTCCTCCTCCTCCTCCTTAGCGTCCACAAGCGGATTTCGCGAAGATTTGCAAAGACTTTAAGGCGATGGGTGGCAAGAATTTTGTTGGGACAGAGACTTATGTGGAGGCAAGAAACTAGTTAAACGAAACTAAAGATCATTTTTCTATCTTTGAAGTGGAAGACCATAGGAATGTTCTGTTGGCAGTATGGCTATTGAAAGAGGAAGCTTCTTATTGGTGGGAGGTCACCAACACTACTAGGCCTATAGAGACTTGGGCCGACTTTAGGATGAGGTTCGGGCTTAAGTTTCTGTCATCTGCTGAGGAGAATCTGCAAATGGAGAAGTTTATATCTTTGAAGCAAGGGGACATGACCGTGAGGGAGTATGTGAATAAGTTTAACCAGCTTGCTCGATTCGGTTTAGACATGATTAACACACCCCAGAAGAAGGCTCTACGCTTTGCACGAGGGTTGAATGAGCCATTACAAGGTTTAGCCATGTCTCATATACCCCTGGGGGCCACTTTTGAAAGCCTAGTAGACATGGCATTGCTTCAGGGAGATGATAAGAATGGCAAGAAAGAAGTCAAGCCGAATGAGACTCAAACCATTAAGGCGAACTCCAAGTGGGGAGGCAATCAGAGCAACCAGAACAATAAGAACAACAAGGGTAACAAGGCCAACAACAACAAGGCAAGGGACACAAGGAAGTGCAACTACTGTGGGATCGTTGGACACATAGCCAAAGATTGTAGGAAGAAGAAGAGGAAGTTGGGAGAATGCTTTCATTGCAGAGAGTCTGGACACTTCAGTAAGGATTGCCCAAAGAAGCAAGGGCAGGGGCAAGGACAGACTCAGCGAGTAGGAACTTCTGGAGGGCAGATGCATGCTCTCAACACTGCTCCAGTTCCGGACCGAGGTAGTATTTCTGTAGAAAGTCTTGTTTATATTTCTGGTTTTCCTGTTCGAACTTTATTTGATTCGGGCGCATCGCATACCTTTATCTCTTCTGACATTGTCGAAAGTTTGCACCTAAGTACTAGTCTAGTTGAGGATGCCGTTTGCGTTTCAAATCCAATTGGGGGTTCCACCCATTTATCTATGATTTGTATGGATTTGAGGATTTCTATCTTGACCGTAGAATTCACATGTAATGCTTATGTTCTCGGGTTCATGGGATATGGGTTGATTTTGGGCATGGATTGGTTGTCCAGTTATGGAGCCATTCACGATTGTGAGCATAGGGTAGTGAGGCTTATGACTCGCCTTGGCAATATCCTAGAGATTTCTTGTAACCCTCTGGATCCCATCATGTTATGTTATCTTGAATCCCTCGACTAGTCTATTGACAATCTTCAATCTGTGAGGGTGGTCCGAGAATATCCTGAGGTTTTTGATGAGGTTAAGGGGTTACCCCCTAAGCGAGAGATATATTTCCGCATTTATCTAGTTGATAATGCCAGGCCAGTTTCATTGCCTGTTAGGCACATGGCCCCGCGAGAAAGAAGGGAGCTTAGTAAGCAAATCAAGGAGTTGCTTGAGAAAAATTTCATTAGGCGAAGCTTTTCAGAATGGGATGCTCATGTGGTATTCCCTACTAAGGAGGACGGTTCGCTTTGTCTATGTGTTGATTATCGTGAGTTGAACAAGCTGACAAAGAAGAATAGACACCCGTTACCGAGGATTGATGATCTCTTTGACCAGCTTGTCGGTGCTTCTATTTTCTCTCATCTCGATCTAGCCACCGGATTCCATCAGCTTAGAGTGGCTGAGGATAGTATTGACAAGACTGCGTTTAGAACTTTAGATGGATCCTTTGAATGGCTAGTCATGCCGTTCGGTTTGACTAATGCACCCACATACTTTGTTGATTTGATGAGTAGGGTGTTTAGGGAGTTCCTTAACAAGTTTGTGGTTGTCTTCGTGGATGATATTCTGGTCTTCTCTAAGGACGAGGAGGAGCCTGCTACACACCACAAGGAGGTTATGGATACACTTAGAGCTCATAAGTTGAAAGCTAAGTTCTCTAAATGCCATTACTGGAGAAGGGAAGTTCGGTTCCTTGGGCATATAGTTTCTAAGCAGGGCATAGCTGTGGATCCCGCTAAAGTGGTGGCGGTACAAGACTAGAAAGTTCCGAAGAATGCAACTGAAGTACGAAGCTTTCTCGGTCTGGCAGGATATTATATGAAGTTCATTAAGGACTTCGCTAGGATTTCAGCTCCTCTCACTAAGTTAACGAAGAAGAACTTAGTCTTTGCATGGGACTTAGAGTCTGAGCTTGCTTTTCAAAGGCCCAAGAAAGCCCTCACCACAGCTCTACTTCTAGCATTACCCGATGGAGGGAAGTTGTTTACTGTGTACACCGATGCATGTGGCACGGGATTAGGCGCTGTCCTGATGCAAGAAGGGAGAGTGATATGCTTTGGGGGTAGGCAACTCAAAGTTCATGAGAAGAACTATCCCACTCATGATTTGGAGTTGGCGGCGATCGTCTTTGCACTCAAATCCTGGCGCCACTATCTTCTAGGCGAAAGGTTTGAGTTATATACTGATCACAAGTCACTCAAGTACCACTTCTCGCAGAAAGATCTGAATCTAAGGCAGCAAAGGTGGATGGAATTCTTGGCATCATATTACTTCGAGATAGCTTATACCCCTGGCAAGGTTAATGTTGTGGCAGATGCGCTAAGCAGAAGAAGGTTGACTTTGAGTCCCCTGTTTGCGGAGATGAAGAGCCTAGAGTTCTTGGCAACCTTTGATTTCACACCGGCTGTTGAGTCGATGACTGGTTCGTTAGCATCCCTTGAGCTTAGACCTATACTTCTTGATCAAGTTGGGGCTTCACAGAGGGAAGACCCGCAGATAGTCGAGATCATGGACAAGTTGATCCGGGGTGAGACGTCAAGTCACCTCGCTAGATATACTATTGATGATAAGGGATGGCTAAGGTGTGATGGAAGACTATGTGTCCCACGAGTGGATACTTAGTAAATAAATTTCTTGAGGAGGCGCATCACTCGAGGATGACTATACATCCCGGAGGGGATAAGATGTACCAGGATATGAAGCGCATTTTCTTTTGGGATGGGGTGAAGAAGGATGTGGCAGAGTTTGTTTCGAGATGCATTGTTTGCCAACAAGTAAAGACCGAGTCGAAGAAGTCTGGTGGGCTATTGCATCCATTGGAGGTCCCATTATGGAAGTGGGAAAGTATCTCTATGGATTTTGTGGATGGGTTGCCGAGATCAAGAAAGGGGAATACTAGCATATGGGTCATAGTGGATAGACTCACGAAGCGCGCTCATGTCATTCCAGTAAAGAGCAAGAGGACCGCATCATGGCTAGCATCTGTTTATCTTCGAGAGATAGTGTGATTGCATGGAGTTCCTTCAAGCATAGTTAGCGATCGTGACCCAATCTTCACTAGACAATTTTGGAACCGTTTGCAAGAAGCGATGGGTACGCGATTGAATCTAAGTACGGCCTATCACCCACAGACGGCTGGCCAGACCGAAAGGGTGAATAGGGTACTAGAAGATCTATTAAGGCTATGCATTCTTGACTTTGGTGGTACTTGGGAAGATCATCTTCCTCTAGTGGAGTTTGCTTATAATAACAGCTACCAAGCAAGCATAGGGATGGCACCATTCGAAGCTTTGTATGGGAGGCCGTGCAAGTCACAAACATGTTGGTGGGAGACGATGGATAAGCTTATACTTGGGCCCGACATGATAAGGGACACATCCGAGAAAGTTGAGTTGATTCGAAGGCGAATGAAAACTGCCCAAGACAGACAGAAATCCTATGCAGACGAGCGAAGGACAGACTTAGAGTTTGAAGTTGGAGATATGATCTTTGTGAAGGTTTCTCCTTTGCGAAATGTGGTTCGTTTTGGAGCAGTTGGAAAGCTAGCACCAAGGTTCGTTGGACCCTTCCCTATCATCGAGAAGATTGGGCAAATGGCATATAGGGTGGAATTGCCCGAGAAGCTAGCTGGAGTGCACAATGTTTTTCATGTCTCGCATCTCCGAAAATGCCTACATGAGTCAGCCAAAGTAGTTGAGCCTAACATTCTTGAAGACATGGAGGTAGAGAAAGAGGCAACCTTGTGGAGAGCTCCGATTTGTATCTTGGGAACGGAGTTAAAGAAGCTGAGGAATCGAGAAGTCAAGTTAGTAAAGGTTCAGTGGATGAAGATGATAAAGATGCAACTTGGGAAACCGAGGAGAAGATGCGTGGGCCTTATCCATTCCCTTTTGAGGGTACATTCTCAATCTCTTTTCCTAGTTAGCATATCTTTCCTTCGCTATCCATGTTTATCTTGTTATCTCGTTAACCTTGTCATGAGAACCTTTGGTAGAAACCCTTTGGATGAAACATGTATTTGAAACATGTTATGCTTGATGTTTGCCAGTGGTTGCAAGTGTTTGCAAGTGGATACTCGTGGATGCATGATACACATTAGGCACTAAGATCGGCTCACACACTTTCATATTGCATATGCATGAGTGCTTATACTTATTCATGGCTGAAACTTGTTATGCTATCACGTGGATGTTGCATATGGATGAATGTTATGTGCACTCATATAGAGATTATGAATTATGTTAGGACTTTGCATACATATGGACTCATTTCACTAACATACTTTGCATTAAGGAGGTTTACTAAATCAGTAACCGCCTGATTTTCGCATTAGATAAGTACATGTACACACACCTTTGCATATGATCATACAACATTTAGAAGTCTTCTAAGGAGAATGATTACCTGTGGATGATGTTTTGAGTAGATGGATGATGGATGGTAGGATACGTTCTTCCTAACTTGGAGATTTCGGGGATGAAATCCGTTAAGGGGGGGAGTGTAACAACCCGAATTTTTAATAACATGTTATAACATAAATCAAGGCAGAATTAAATTTTAAATTATGAAGGCAAACGGGCTACGCCATTGCGTTCATCTCGGAAAAATACGCGAAATAGAGTCTGAGTTTTCGAAAATCGGAGTCCGTATGAAGAAGATATGGACGAACGAAGTTAGGCAGAAAAACCGAAAACAAGCCAGAATGCACTGGCGCACTTGTGAAGTGCGCCAGCACAAAAATACACTGGCACACTTGGAAAGTGCGCCGTGTCGATCCAGAAACCTGCACAGCTTTCTAGCTTGACCTTGGCTAGCCTGGTGCACCTGTTTTGGTTCTCTGGACTGTTCTGCTGGCCTGTGATGATTTTTGATGGTTTAGATCTAAACTAGGGTTAATCCTATGGCCTAAACTTGTCTCTACTCCTATAAAAACACCCTTAGACCTAGCCTACACCCTCACAAATTGATCCTACAACTAGGTTATGCGAAAATCCCTCTTGATCATGGCCTCCACCGTCTTCTCGTAATCTCCATCTTCATTCATATGAGAGTTTCTAAGCTTGTTTGAGAGTTTCTAAGTTTGATTCAAGGCTAAATTTCAATCTTTCTTCACCAAAGCAAGGATCTTCTTCTTATTTATCAAGGGTTTGATGTGGAGCTTGTCATTTGGGGGTTTTAGTGTTGCTAGTGTGGCTTCGTCTCAATCTTGTTTTATTTTATAGTCTTCATAGCATTGTAAACCCTATTCTACTCTTAGATTCAAACTATGAAGTTAAATATGACATGTTGCAAGTTTGAGTTTGGGCCTAAGTATGATTTGTGCTTTGAATCTATCATGTTATGCATATATTTGTTCTATGTATGTTTGTAAAGCTATCACATTGACTTTGTGGATTGAAAGCTATGAGCTTTGTTTGGAAATGTTGTATAACGCAACATAGAAACTCTCATAACCTTTATGTTAACTTGCATATGATGTTATATGTGAATCACTAGTTATCATCCTATGCCATCTATGACCATGTATCACCTATTTGTTAAGTTTGATGTAATGCATGTTTTGAGGCTTATAATGTAATATGCAAGTTTAATGAACACATTTTGCCTCATATGCCACCATGTTTAACTTGTGGCCAAATCCTATCACCTTATGCCCATTTTTGTCATGCTTCTAAGTTCCTTCTTTTAATCCATTTTGTGTTGTGACGAAACGTACATGCGATGGGAATGCGTATGGGTAGTTAGGTAACTTTAATGACATAAAAACATGGTTTTGAAATATGACATGTGATTATGCTTGAAAAAATGAACGTGGACATGACATGTAGAAAACATGAAAGTGGCCAACTCGAGGTTGGGTTGAGTTTGTAGCATAAATCTACCCGGAACCGACCGGCTTAACTAGCGGCTACAAACAATAGGATCCAATGTGAGTAGTTGGTCATATCGCACTTAAAACCCGAGGTTAGACTAGGTTGTGGTGTAAAGTTACCCGGACCCGCCCGGCTTAACTAGTAACCACAACAAAGTCTAATGTGAGAGGTTGGGGTGCATTAAGTTAATTAATGCCACATGGTAGGGTTAAGTCATGGACTACTTGAGTACTTAACCAATTAAACACGATGGATTGGTAGGGTTAAGTCATGGACTACTTGAATACTTAACCAATTAAACACGATGTATTGATAGGGTTAAGTCATGAACTGCTTGGATACACTTGACCAACTCAATACATAGTTAGGATAGGGTTAACCACACTTAAACCGCTTGAAATCCTAGTTACATGGTCCTTTTCAGCAGTAACCCACTAGGGAGTATCATGGGTACCCTGGACTAGGCTAGGGTGGGGCACGATTATTGGACTGATTGTAAGAGACCAAAAGAGAAGGCTGAATGGTGCACCGGTTGTTCAGGCGGACCATGGTCGTGCACATTAAGTCCGGAGTTGAACAAGGGCACCAGTAGGTTTAGACAGTGCGTGCTTGATTTGTGTCTGTGGTTTACACTTTAAGGCTGGATACACCCTAAGGTGGACCTTGCACAGTCAACTACATTCCATGATTAAGCCGTATGACACCGATACATGACAAGTTAGGCTTATAGGGAGCCGACCGACTAGATCGAGTAGTTGGACCTTGATTTAGGTCACCTCATGATGTTGGGCCAGCTTTGGGCGAAGGGATCATTTCTTGTTTATACTTGACATGGATTGGAATACTAGTACACACTTGGTGCAACTTAACCTTGTATATGCGATGCCATACTTGATCTATCATGTTAACTTTTCACCATGCCGGTTATCATCCTATGTTTCATCTCTGTTTTACATGTCCAGTTTACTTTATTAGTTTTTATAATAATAGTAGGTAGGACTTACCAGTCTTTTTGACTGACCCATTTTCTTTTGCCTCTTTTCTTCCATTCCCCCCCCCCCAGGTTCTCAGGGTGGGAACACTAGCACCTAGCTTGGATCTTTAGCTTGCTTACTTGATAGCTCATGTACGGTTTGGACTTGAGCTCGCTATGCCTGTACCATGTCTACTTTGGGGATAGTTTACTTTATGTTATTTCCAGTTTTTAGTTTATGTTTTCTAGACTTGTAGTAGTTGGAAAATAATGACTCGGTACTTTAATGTAACTTGACTATGGTTTTGAAATAGTAGTTTTATTTGCTGCTTTACTTACTCTGCTTTACTTATATGTTCTGTCTTGTGATATCTTTATGCATGTTCACCTTGTCCAACACCCCTCCAAAGCTAGTGTACTTGCAAGAGTGACCCTGGCGGAGGTGGGATGTTACAGAACCAGTAGTGTTCTAGGACGGGTAACTCATTACAGATAGGATCAGTAATATCCTTGTATGCGTAAAGCAGAATGAAATACACCCCGATAGATACATTTACATTTGAAGTATATGTCTCTATGTTTTAAAATACCTTTTCTATTGACATGACACTTGATCTGCTATTTGCAGAAGTACTAGAAAATGATTGTCAGAAATAGAAGAAATGCAGAACCAGATCTAGAGGCTCTATTAAAGAGATATCGAAATCTGGGCGGAGCACAATTCTTGGGTAATGAATCTGTAATTCAAACTCAGGCTTGGATGAGTTCCGTTGAAAGAATTTTTGAACGTATCCAGCTGAGAGATGATCAGAAAAGATTAGTAGCATCTTAGGCGCTCAAAGAAGAAGTTTTAATCTGGTGGGAAACAAACATCAAAGATAATCCAGAAGGTGATATCACCTGGGATAGATTCAAAGAGATTTTCCCAGAAAGACTTACTCCTCCGGAAGCGACTGAGCGATTATGTGATGAATTCTCTTATCTGATACAAGGAGATATGACCATTCCAGAATATCATAAGAAATTCAACGAACTTTCTCACTTTGCTCCCCATCTAATTAAAAATCCGAAGAGGAAGAATCTGAGGTTTATTCATGGCCTGCAAAGGAAATACCAGAATAAAGTAATGGGGCATGTGAAGCTTCCTTTTTCAGAAATGATATACAAGGCTTACCAGTATGAGGATCTCAACAAGAAAGGTATGTTGCGCTTCGAAGAGGAAGTCAGTTCTAGTAGCAAGAAGGAGTCTGTACTGATGGTCCCGAGGCTAGTATGATGTTAGAGGTTAGTGAGAAGCCCAAAGCCAAGAGGAAAAGGGTTAATTCTGAAAAAGAACAAATAACGACTGCCGTGTGCAATAACTGCAATAAGCAAGGGCATTTGTCGATTAATTGTAGAGTTTTAAAGAAACAAAGAAAGTATGGATATAGAGCCAATCGAAAGCAAAAGAAGAAGAGATTTAGACCTGATGAGGAGTTTCAAAAGAGAAGGGAGTGCAAACAATGCCATAAGACTGGTCATCTTGCAAAGGATTGCCCGCTCTTAAACAAGCCTGAAATAGTTCAAGTGAATGAAGTAGCAGAAACTTCAGCACCCTCAGCTGTCCAGGAAAGGCCAGATGTCATAGAAGGCACACTTACTGTCAAAGATATTCCCATGAAAGTAATGTTTGATACAGGCGCGTCACGAAGCTTTGTTGCAAAGAATGCGATTAAGAAACTGGATTTAAATTGGAAGAAGCTCAAAGAACCAATGACTGTCCATAATCCGGTTGGGGGATCCCTCAATCTCAGTTGGGTTTGTGGGGTGTCGGTTTCCTTTTCTCGTTATCGGTTCCCTACCATCGCAGTCGTCATGAATTTTACCGAATTTGATCTTATCTTGGGGTTAGACTGGTTAACCAAATATGAAGCTAAGGTTAAATGTGCCGACAGAGTCGTTAAGGCAAAGATCAAATCAGGTGATTATATAACCATTCCCTGTGAAGGACAGAATTCTAATAGAAGGGACTTCTGGGCGGCTTTGGATGTTTCTCCTGCTCAAATAGAAAGTATCCCTATAGTCACAGAGAATATTCCGGACCTCATTAAAGATATTCCTGTCGTAAGGAATTATGCAGTTGTGTTCGAAGAAGTCGTTAGCTTACCTCCGCAGAGAGAAATTGATTTCAAAATTTCTTTAATTCTGAATGCTAGGCTAGTAGTGCACGCTATTTGGAGGATGACCCTAAAGGAGAAAGAAGAGTTAGATAATCAAACTCGACAGCTTGTATGGAAGGGTCTGAACAGGCCTAGTTTCTCCGATTGGGGAGCAGCAGTGGTGTTTGTCCCAAAGTCTGACGGTACTCTGCGACTATGTGTGGATTATCACGATTTGAATAAGCAGACAATAAAGAATAAATATCCATTGCCGAGAATTGATGATTTATTGGATCGTCTGAATGGAGCACAAGTATTTTCAAGGATGGACCTAGCTACAGGCTTCTATCAGCTTCGTATTGTCGAAGAGTGTGTTCCTATGACAGCATTCAGAGGTTCTGACTTATTCTATGAGTGGTTAGTAATGTCGTTCGACTTATGTAACGCTACAGCTTACTTTGTCGATTTGATGAATCGAGTGTTCAGAGGAGTCTTGAATAAGTTTGTTCTGGTCTTTACTGACAATATTCTAATCTTCTCTAAGTCAAAGGCCGATCATGAAAAAAATTTGGAACAAGTTCTAGAAATTCTGAGAAGGAATATATTGAAGGCTAAATTTTCCAAATGTATATTCTGGCAAGATGAAGTGAAGTTTCTGGGCCATGTCTTATCAAAAGAAGGAATTGCTGTGGATCCAAGTAAAATCACGGCTATTAAAAATTGGAAACAGCCTAGTAGTCCTACAGAAGTCCGCAGTTTTCTTGGATTGGCTAGTTATTACTGGAAGTTCGTTAAAGATTTTTCAAAGATATCTAGTCACTTAACGAAGCTTACAAAGAAGCACTCAAAATTCAAGCGGACTCCAGAATGTGAGGAGGCTTTTGAAGAGCTAAAGTTAAGATTAACAACAGCTCCAGTGTTAACCATTATCGACGGCAATCAGGACTTGAAAGTCTGGACAGATGCCTCTAGAGAAGGCCTTGGCGTAGTATTAATGCAAAGAGGTTAGGTTTTTGCTTATGCTAGCAGTCAGCTGAAGCCTCATGAAAAGAATTATGTCACTCATGATCTTGAGTTGTTGGCTATCGTATTCTCTTTGAAAATCTGGAGACACTATCTTCTGGGTGATAAATTCGAACTGTTTACAGACCATTAGTCGTTAAATTATCTGTTCACTCAGAAAGACCTGAATCTGAGGCAACAACGTTGGCTAGAGTTCCTTGCAGCATATGATTTTGAGATTCTATACACTCCAGGGAAAGCCAATGTCGTGGCCGATGCGCTAAGTCGAAAGAATGTAATGATCGCCAGCTTTATTATTACGACTTCCTTGATTGACAAAATATCTATTCTTCAAAAGGATGATAATTCTATTAAGGATATGATCAGAAGGATTCAGAAAGGCGAACCCTTGTATTTTCAAATAGATAATGACGGAATCCTAAAATTAAAAGGAAGGATTTGTGTTCCTGACATCCCCGAGCTCAAAAGGGAAGTGTTAGACGAGTGTCACAAGTCCAAGCTGAGTATCCATCCCGGTGTGGCCAAAATGTATAACGATCTCAAATGAACATTCTGGTGGAAGGCTATGAAAAGGGACATCTCAATATATGTTAGCCGATGCCCCACTTGCCAACTAGTCAAAAGCGACCAACAAAAATTGGTTGGATTGTTGCAACCGCTGGACGTTCCAGGTTGGAAGTGGGAACATATTTCCATGGACTTCATAGATGGTTTGCCCAGAACCAGAAAAGGATATGACAGTATTTGGGTGATCGTAGATCGCTTCACGAAGACCGCCTATTTCATACCTGTCAGATCGAACCGAACTGCTCAGAGTTTGGCGCAGATATATTTCAAGGAAATTGTTAGGCTACATGGAGTGCCGATCAGTATAGCTAGTGATGGGGATCCAATATTCACTAGCAAATTCTGGGAGGCATTTCAAGTAGAACTGGGAACGAAGATGAATCTAAGCACCGCTTATCATCCTCAGACAGATGGTCAGACTGAGAGGGTGAATCGTATACTAGAAGATTTATTGCGGGCTTGTGTTCCAGATTTCGGTGGATCATGGGAAGACCATTTACATTTGGCTGAATTCTCATATAGCAACAGCTACCAAGCGAGCCTAACAATGTCGCCATTCGAAGCATTGTACGGTAGGCCGTGCCGATCTCCTGCTTGTTGGGTCGAACCCGGTAATAGACTTGTGTTGGGAACTGATATGATCCGAGAGGCTGCCGACAAAGTCGATTTCGTTAAGAAACGATTACTCGCCGCTCAAAGCCAAAAGAAGAGCTATGCCGATAAGAGAAGAAGAGATATATCATTTGTTGTTGGCTACTATGTATATTTGAAAGTATCGCTGATGAGAGGAGTTATCCGGTTCGGTAAAACAGGGAAATTAGCGCCCAAATTCATTGGTCCGTTTCCTATTCTTGAACGGATTGGAACTCTCGCTTATAGGGTTCAATTGCCTGATTGGTTGCCTGGAGTGCATGATGTATTTCACATATCTCAACTTCGAAAGCACGTTCATGATCCAGACTTAATCGTGGAAGAAGCAACGCAACAGGATATTGAAATTACTCCAGAATTGGCTTTGAGAAGAGAGCCGCTAAAGATTATCGGCAAAGAAACCAAAGAACTGAGGAGCAAGAAGGTTCACTTAGTCAAAGTGAAATGGAGTGGAGATCCGCGAGATTGTACTTAGGAAACTGAGGAGAGCATTCAGAAAGCCTGTCCTAGGTGCCGAGTGGATATCTCTGATTGACTCCGGTGCAAGGTACATTTACCATATTTTGAAATTTCCATTATGTTCTCTGCTTTGTTGTTAATTTCTTTCCATTGATTTGCACTTATAATTCTATAGTCGAATTAATTTAAAAAGAGTGTATGAATTAATTTTTATGATTTTGAAAAGTTAAAAACAAATTGCTTGTTGTTTGTGTTGTGTGATAGTGGGTTGGATTAATTAAATTATTAGAACGATAGTTAATCTAATTAATAAGAGAATGAATAGTAGAATTTATTCGATTAAATCACACCTTGAACTGATTTAAAAATAGATAGAAATATGTACATGTGCATAGTATATATTTGAACAGGTAAATGGATAGCTTTTGAGTAAAGAAATTATTTGTGTGCCTGACAAATAGGTAAACCTTAATGAGTTGGATGCGCAATTTTATTATTATATCAACTCCTGTGAATGCCATTGGATGTGGAGTGCTGGTTGTTCTGTGTGTAATAATAAACGTCGCCATAGGATAGTAACAGTTAATTTTGAACTACACTACATGTTATACTTCTTGAAGATAGGCATACTTCATCATATAACACATAAGCATTTGGAGCTTGTGTGACGAGGTGGAAGATTTACCATACGAGCGAGAGGCTTGTATGGCGATGACTATATTTTACAGGTTGAACCGATGACTAATATGGACCATATAAAATTGTAATGATAAATTGCCAGATTAATTAAAACCCCACACGGGTCTGGAGTTGACAATAATCACGTCTCTCTAGTTATTAGATACGGCACATGGATTATTTATTTCCCACACGGGACGAGGTGACGAGAATTTATTCTCTGGAGGAATTAAAAATACACACTCCCTCAGGCTTTGACAGGGTGATGATAATTTATTCTCTAGAGTTATTATCTATACACGCTCACCTGTAAACACCAGAATATATCACAATAAATATGTGTATTCTTTAAAGGATTTATTGGGTAACCTAATACGGCCCAATAAATTTCCAAACCCCTCCCCGTACAAAGGAGGTTATGGCGAAATTTTTCGAAAATTCCGGGTGTTAGCCAAATTTTTGAAGAATTTGAAAATTCTTAGAAACCGAAAAGTTGGAGAATGGAAGCCAGACAGAACGTAGGGTTGATTAATCAAACCACTTTCGACTTTGTTCCTTTTCGGGGACGAAAAGTTTTAAGTGGGGGAGATTGTAACGACCCGGAAAATCTGAACCAATTTAAAATTTTTAAATTGGCTATTTTAGTTGATTTTAAATATTTAAAATAAATATTTTAAATAATAACGATGAAAAGTAAGTTTGAATTGACGTTGAAAATGAATATAATTATTTCTAATTATAAACAAGGCCTGAAATGGCGCGGTAGTTTCAAAATTTGAATTCAAACTTTGACTGACTGTATCGGGTGCAAAACAAAACGGATTTGAGCTAAACCAAAAATATTTAAATCTATTAGTGAATATCATTCTATCGAATCTGAAAAATCGAAGTTTCATAGCGGGAAGAAAAAGTTATGGCCAAATGAATTTTCAGAAAGATCGCTATAGAATTTGTATAACCCGTGAAAATGGCCATTTTGCAAACGACCTCAGAATTCGACGAAACCACTGTTGTTGGATCCGGGATGTAAAATTACTGCTAGGTTTCAAATTTCATAATTTTTGAAGTTAATATGTGAGCGTGGCAAAGGAAAATGTGTTTGGTCGATTTTTGTTAAATTGGATCGACTAGAAAAGGGCCAATTTTCAAACGGTCTCAGAATTTGACGAAACTAGTTTTGTTGGGACCATATCGTCAAAACATAGCTAGATTTATTTTTCTGGAATTTTTCGAATCGGTTTGTGGCCCTGAAAAATTGAAATGTACGTTCAAATTAAATATTGAATGTCTTATATTTTAATCTGAAGAGAAACTGACTGAAATAGTCGAATGGGCCTACGAAACATATCCCATTGTGTTCGGAATGGGGGTATTTAGCTGGGGACGATAGTCGTTGGGTTTGGATTCGAGGTCGTGTTTGAAAACACTCTTTTATAAGCTCTCGGCAAATCAGAATTTTATTACAAAAAAGGGAAATTCTCTCTCTTCCCCCCTCCCCCCCCCACCCCCCCGATCAACGACGGAAACAATTTAAACGTTTCCCGTTCATTTTCAGATAAATCCACGCATCAAAATCAAACACTCCAGTTATGAAATTTGTAGAGCTTCTCGAGATCTTCAAATCCATATAGGGTTTGATTTTTTTTTCGTTCAGAATTGGGGAAGATATCGTGCTCGAAAATAGAGCCCTTCCAACCGCCACCGCCGCTTCCACAGGCCGTCGAACTGGCCCACTTCCCCCGGAGCCTGAGCGCCTCTCCTTCACCTTCGACGCTGCAAAGGCCGATCGACGAATAGCTTCACGGATCGAGCAAAAATTTAAAACCTAGTTTTGAATAGGTTTGAAAAACATACGACTGAAACTATTTTAAACTATTTAATAGCAGTTTAAAGCGCTACGGTTTTTGATTTCACAGTAAAAATCATATCTTTTTCGTTTGTTGACGAAATTCAGTGAAACAAGAGAAAGTGGACTCGTGTGGACGTCTTCTACATTCTAGAAGAGATCGCGTATTTTTCTGAGCCTCATGCTATTTTTGGTGGAGTGGAACCCAATGTGAGATTTCCAAATTATAAACGATATGGAAAACGACGATGTATAAATTATATAGTCGATGTATGACTTATATAAGCATTGTACACCTCATGTATAAGTGTTGTATAGGTTGTACATTCGATGTATAAGTTATATATGTGTTGTAAAAATTATATATGTGTTGAAATAGAAGTGAAATGCTTATAATATATATATATATATATATATATATATATATATATATATATATATATATATATGCCCCTCGTCTACAAACCATGGACGATATTTATTGGTTGTGATTGGTGTGAAAATTGGTTGATAGCGAATTGTTGATTAGAATTGTTTGTGGTTAAAATTGATTGTTTGTGGTTGAAATTGATTGATTGTGGTTGAAAAATACCCGTTTGTGGTTGAGAATTATTTGGTTGAAACCACATAGGATTAGTTTGTGGAAATGAAAAAAATATACATGTCGCCTACGTGCGAACTAGATGCATGAAATCCCCATTGTCAAAAGCTGCGAGGCTTTAAGGTAGAGCGAGGAGCCGTACTAGGGACGGCCCTGGTTTTAACTACCCTGTCGTTATGCTGCCGAAATTTTGAATAATATTCATGTGTTAGAATTATTTTCATTTGTTGAAACTATATTCGTGTGTTGAATAGAAATTCATGTGTTGAATGGTATTCCTGTTTTGAAATAAATTGTTTTATAACAAAAATCATATTTTTATCATCTATATAAACTATATAAAATATTCATGTTTTGAAATAAATTGTTTTGTAATAAAAATCACCTATTTATTTATATATATAAACTATAGAAAACATTCATGTGTTGAATAGAAATTCATTCGCTGAATAGAAATTCATGTGTTGAATGGTATTCATGTTTTGAAATAAATTGTTTTATAATAAAAATCATATTTTTACCATCTATATGAACTATATAAAATAGTCGTGTTTTGAAATAAATAGTTTTACAATGAAAATCACATTTTTATTATATACATGAATTGTTAAAAATGGCGAAGTGTCGAAATAAATGTCGGTTGGATAAAAATATCATTTTTATCAAATGTATGAAAAGGAAATGGTTTTGAAATCGAAGAATAGATTTTTTTTTTTATATATATATATATATATATATAAAATAAATCGAATAACGAAGCTGCAGTTCGTGTTTTGAAACCGTGATTTCAAACGATTAGTGCAGGAGATCCGACCATCGAATTTTCCCGAAACCAAAACCGTTGGGTTCGCTTTGGAAATATCTTTCCAAAGACACCAACTTTGTAAAGATCCAACTGTTGGATTATCTGGAATGATTAATTCAAATCTGAAGAAAAACAGCGCCAGAATGGATTATATATATATATATATATATATATATATAATTAAACTAAATCGAATAATGACGCTGCAGTTCGTATTTTGAAATCGAAACTTCAAACGATTGTACCGGGAGATCCGACAGTCGAATTTTTCCAAAACAGGAACCGTTGGATTCGTTTTGAAAAGATCTTTCTAATGATATAAATTTAGTGAAGATCCAGCGGTTAGATTTTCATATATGTGTAAATCAAATCTGAAGAAAAACAGCGCCACGGCCGCGTTATGGCCCGAAGCGTCGTTTAAATAGATTGGCTATTTTTAAATAAATGAAAATAACGATAAATCGTTGTAAAATATTATAAACGATATGGAATATGAAATTTAGAAACTAACTGGAGGTTGGTTAAGTCGAATGGTTTCCTGGGTTTTGATCTGAAGTTGGTTTTGGACTTCGGGGTTAATATTTGGGAAATCGTTCTCTTACTGATTGATGGTTAGTGACTAATGAATTTGAATAAAGCGTATGTCGTGTTAATGTAGCACTTGTTTATTATATATGCGAGTTGTTCAGAAAGACCGGGTTTATCCCATTCTGAATAACTGAATCGACGATAAGAAATCGAAGATAAAGACGGTGGTCGAAGACCGGAAATCTTCACCTCGTTTGGATGGTAACTGATGTCCTGATTGGGAGGCATCCCGAAATATGGATAATGAGTGGTGATCGTCCAGACGTACAAGAAGATTGATGGGTATGCGAGGTATATAGTGCCTCCGGTTTCGTTCAGACCCAGAACGAACTTGCAAATGGACTGTGTGTCTGACATTAGAATTCATTATGTGTGATTGATAGCCATCAGTTACATGGTGTGAATTGCCTGTGTGTCATGCTGAGATGCAGTGATCAAGGCTTCTGTTGAAATGCAAAGTCTTGTGGTTGATGATCAAAGCACCTCCTGTGTGGCATAGCTTTGTGTATAACGTTAATTCGCAAGCCTCATACCCCGGTATGAACCAGAAACGGGAGAGGACCTCAGGAAGGGCATGCGTTTCCTTCTAGCTAGAGGTGGTGTCGGTGCATAAACTGGCTGACATTTAAATTATTTTCACCTATGTGGTTGTTGCTGTTGCGAGGCGCCTCGGTTATATCGGTGACTATGTGAAGCCGATGGAGTGATTCGTTGGCTCATTTACGCCCCAAAGTGCGGGGAAACTTAGTGTTCAGGAAATTTAATCCACATTGGTGGACCGGCCCTGACGATCTAAGGGTCGATGCGCTCTGACCCTGTGGCTCGGGCTAGAGAGTCGCGAAGTCGGTAAGGACTACCTTTTGCCTTGGTTCATGATGGAAATCCAATTTCCAAATACGTGACTGTGCGGTTTTGATTGTATACCTATATATGGCGACATAGTGGTATGGGGCATTAATGCCGTCTATGATTGATATTTATGATTGTTTTATAAAATTAGAAACTAACTAGAAACGAGCTAAGATGGATGGTTTCCTGGGTATTGGTCTGATGTTAGTTTCGGCCTTCGGGGTTGATACCTATGGAATCGTTCTTTTACTATTTTACAGTTGGTGTCTGATTATCAAACGCTTTTGTTTTATTCGTATCAAGCATATTTTGGCCATTATAAGGTAAAACACTATCCTCCGGTTTGCGTTGCATTGTGTGATGGGAACTGAGTCTTATAATGGCTTCTTTTTTATAAAAAGCAATGCGATGTTTAAAAGATTTAATTGTTTTAAAGCACTGGCAATCAAATCGAGTAAACCCGTTCCGCGAAAGTGGCATGGTCCTTTGATTATTCAAATTATAATGTGTTAAGTAGATTTCTCATACCAGTGCCATGACTGACTCGTAGTTTGTTTCACTTGCAAACTCGGGTGCCCCCTTTTTCTACACGGGCAATCTTGTATTCAGGTTTTAGCAGGCTCTTTCTGGATAGCTGGAGCTGAAGATGGATTCTATCATTTATCTCTTTTTATGCTGTTCAGCTCCTATTATACATTATGTTTTGTTTTCCGCTGTAGACATTTATGTATAGCTGAACTGTATTTGTACTAAGTATGATCCTGTATACTGTGTAACTCTGATGATTACGTTTATCCAGTATATTATTTGTTCATTATCTGGTGTATTTATTTATTTCTGTTCTACTATTATCTATTTATGTGTTATATTCCAAAGATTACCCTTGACACCGTCGTACGGGGTTTTGGGGTCGTCACATACAACAACTTGGAGAGGATATGTAAAGGACCGCAAATCTGTACTATCCGAGTTGACTAATAACACCACACGTCCAACTCAAATTGCACAGAAATACGAATCATTATTAGAAAGAAGTTAGAGGATGAGAAATAGAAAGAAAGAAATATTATAATAGAAGAAAACGAAGATCAAAACTCATAGCGGAACGAATAAAACATATTAAATAACATAAGTTTTTGAAATACAAATCAGTAACTATATATATACATACCATCAACAGAGCACAATAGCTATTTCTGGAACAGTTATAAACACTTGTTCCTAGATATAAACATAGTACACAACAGAAATATGATATTCTATAGCTAACCGGTGAAGCCTCCTGCTTCTTGCTCCTCCAAATGAATTTGTAAAATCCCGACTATTTGACTGCCTGTACAAATTTGGGCACCCAAGAGTTTAGGGAAAAACAACAAAATAAACTCTGGGTCAGTCATGGGACTGGTGTGAGTAAACTCCAACCAATTGTTTAACTTTCAAAATCCTTTCAAAAGGAAAGATAATAGTAAGACCAATCCACACATAAACACGGACGGTTTTTTCCTTAATATAACCCAAAACACTTTGATACGAAAATCCAGTGCTATTATAATAGTGTATAAATCAAATAAATAACAATCTAGCAGAAATGCTTGCATCTCACGCTCCACATACATAGTATAAAATCAAAAACCGCAGGGCGTTTATTGGAGATTGGATTTCCAACATAACAAGGTATGGAACAACCTTCCGATCAGTGCACTCTAGAGGCGATACACTGGAGTTCAACAAGAACGTCTTGCAACCCGGCCCACATATGACCGACCACTCATTCCACTTGAGTGTATCGATTGTATATCACCAAAGGTTGGGATCAGCAACCGTTTCCTGAAATGGGACAACATCAAATAGAATAAGAAATTAAATGAATCTCTAGATAGTTGATTATACAACCTAATAGGAGCGACCCACATAGCCATGCTGCCTGCCCGATTTTTGTCATTTTCTGGTTGTTGAGGTCTGAGGCTACGATTACTTTCCATTCATTAATAGCACAATCACTTTGAATGCCACATCGTCAGATCCGTTAATCACTAATTTATTTGCACAAATATTTTGGATGTTATGCTAAGGGAATAAATCCGTTGCCACCATATATATTCATACAGACCAATATATTTGATCATTGGAAATACTCTGTCAGACATTCGTTACGTTCGTTCTGGGATTGAATGAAACCGAAGGCACAATTTCTATTAATAGAAAAAAAAGCCATTGCATTTCATTCTGTCTTCGATTATCTTCATATAATCTGATTCGCAACGCTACTGCCAATACATAGTGGTTCATGGATAATAATCCAACCGGTCTCTCTATATTGACAACGATGGTCAAGACTTCGATAGTCTATGATTTAACTATCGAATAAAAACAAGTGTTCGTCCAATATATCAAACAAATCATTGGGCTCTTAAATTAATATTTCATTAATTAAATCTCTTCTCCATTTCCCTATTAATATTTGTTAACCAAATATTTCAATAATCATCTTGGCCTCTTATGCCATTTGGAAAACATTTCCAAATATCAACTTCTGTTATTTTCTATAGTTAGAAAATATATTCTATTCTCAATTGAAAACATTTTCAATCACTTATCTCCTTTCCGACTACCTTAATTGTACTCAGGGAATATTTTAATTTATATTTTTAAAATTCCATCATTTGGGTTAAAACGAATGTTGTTACAACAACCCAAAATATTTTTTTCCTACTAACTATTATTCAAACACTTCTCTTCGAGACTGGATCTTGCTATTTATCGATTAAAAATGAAATCAATCAAGTTGGGGTAAAATTACCTCTCAGACCTTGACCGAAAACATCCTCAACTTCAAAACAGACAAAAACACTTACCTCGAATAATCAACATTATAAAAACCCAATTATTCATTTTTAAAACATGCATATGGTTCGCTTTCTATTTCTAATTTATAGATTTCCCTTTTTGTTTACAATATTATATTTTTTTTGATTTCGTTTCCTAATCGAATTCTATATATATCGATACATTGATTTCTAACTATCAAATTATCTGAAAAATATTCTATCTCATTAAATTCTCGGAAAAATTCGCCAGCCTCTCATGGCCCTCACCAATTCAAAAGAAAAAGAAAAAGCCAAGCGGCTTGCCGATACGGCGCATAAAACCTCATATATGTATTTAAACATGTACCTTCTTGTCGGGCACAAATTCAAATCTTCATATACTTCATCTCATACCTGTCTAACACATGCTCACCTGTTTCCAATTCAATTCAACACTATCCATTCGATTGAATTCAATTTCGCTCATTTATTCTTTAATTGGCTATTTTGGCTATTTCACTTCTTTGTTTGAACATAACATGTTCAAACAAAATATTTAACTTGCTCAAAGCCAAATTGAATTCAAATTTCAATTCTAGTTTCCTTTTCAATTTTGAATATAAATTTCCAAATTGAATTCACTTATTCAAAGCCCAATATCAATTCAAAATTTCATTGACCAATTACTATTCAAATTATTTAATTCTATTCAATAAATCAAAAATCTGATTTCTGTTTCAAAAATCAATTCATTACTCCACTTGAGTTCACATATAATTTACAACCCAAATCTGAAATTTTCTAAATAGAAATTCGGATTTTTATTTTCTTAAAATCCTTTTATAAAATTAAATAAACCATTATGGTTTTTAAATGGTTATGGCGCTGTTTTTCTGAAAATTTGATTTTGATATAACTCAAATTCTATTCGACGAAATCCAGATTTTTCTCTTTCATTAGAAAACTATTATCAAATCGGTCCTGACGTTTCTTGTTTCAAAGGATTCCGACTTTAATTGAGTTCTGTATACTCAACTGAAGTTCGAATCGCCAATTTACGAACTGCAGCGCTGCGGCGAGTTCATTTTAATTATATTTATAAATATAAACGTTTAACTTCATTTATAATAAATTCAACTCCATTCAGATATATTTTTAATATATATCAAATCAATTTGTCCCAATTCAACATAGCACTTCCGATCTATTTCACTTCTATTTGAAATTCTATATTCAATTTTCAATTCACTTCTATTTTTTTCAAATTCTATTTGAATTTCCATATTCGAATTTCCTTTATTCAAATCCCATTTGAATTTCTACGTTCAAATTCTATATTTGAATTTCCTTTGAATTTCATATATTCAAACTCCATTTGAATTTCTATATTTAAATACCCTTTGAATTTCTATTTGAATTCTATATTCAAATTCCATGGCTTAAATTCCATTTCACTTCTAATTTCAAATTCTATAGTCAGACCCCATTTGAATTTTATTTTCAAATCTCTATAGTTAACTCCATTTGAATTCTATTTTCAAATCTCTGTAGTTAACTCCATTTGAATTTCTATTTATTCAAATCCATTTGAAATCCTTTGAATTCAAATTCTATTTGAATTCTTTTGAATTCGAATTTCTGTATATTCAAATTCAATATATTCAAATTCTATTTAAATTTTCTATGTATAAATTCTATTTGAATTTCATTTTCAAATTCCATTTTAACTCTATTAAATTCTATACTCAAAGTCTATTTCTATTTGAATTCTATATTCAAATTCTTGTTTCAATCTGTTTGAATTCTATATTTGAATTCCTTTATATTTTCTATATTCAATTTCTATTTGAATTTTTATATTCAATTTCTTTAAACAAGTCTCGATTTCAATTCCTTTAGAAATCGATATTTCTATTTTTTAAAAAAAAATAGATTTCCCTTTTCAATTTCACACCTGTATTTCTATTTCTGAATTATCCAATGATAATTCTTTTCACTTCGTTTATAAACTTCGTTTATAAAAGAACAATTTACAAACTTTATTTATAAGGAACCACTTGTTTTATTTTCAAAACAAGTCTACATTTCAAAACTTTTTAAAAATTCAAATTCTATTTTAGAAAAATAGAATTCCCCCTTTAAATCTCGAATAACCCTTTCAGGGTATTTTTATAAATTAACACTTAGGCCCAGTGATATTTAAACACCAAACAACCAAATTATTTATTTTAGGGTTTCTAACACATCATATACGACAGTATATATGCAAACACATAAATAAACAGATAATATATTTTTGAGGAATCCAGTTGGATCCCTCCAACCTGTTTTCCTGCATCCACAATGTTAGTCAACCGAAATAATACCCATCCTGCTTCGTGACAGGATATCGCGGTATAGAAGGGGACCCACTTATATACGTGGGCGTAGGGTCATCCGCTAATGATACTTCGGGCATCCGCTAATGATACTGCGGGAATCAAATCCAATCACCAAACCGATATACATATATATATATATATAATAGTCAATCCTAAATAACTAATATATTTAAAACAACCAGAAAGCATTCAAACCAGCAACAACCAATTATTTTAACCGATAAAAATAATTATAAATAAAAGGTGAGTGAGATTTACTCACCGAGAATTATTTTTCTGTTGCACACCCAATGAAGCCAATTATATACATTTTTTTCCAGTGATTCTCCATACGTCTGTTTTTTTAATGTAAAACAATATTAATAAAATTTAGTTATCAAATTATATTAACTCAATTTAATTAGATAACCACGTGTAAACTGATTCCAAACTTTAAACCTAAAATTACTTAACCTATTAGTATATACATTCTTTTTTTTCCTTCACTAACTACTTCCCTTTATATAAATTAATTATATAAATAAACTAAATTACCAATTATATAAACTATTTTCCCTGCATTATAATTATTTCATACTAAAACAAATACTCAAACTAATTACCTATTTCAAAATAAATTTCATACCTTAATCATTGTTTATTATTTTCAACGGAAATCTATTTGCACTTCATTGTCTCGACAAATCACGAAGCCAACTCATCCCTTATTGACTGCAACACCATTTCAAAACCTCACATCATCATCTTATATGCTGTATATCAGACAAACCTCTCCAACATCTAAATATTGAACCCCAATGGAATCATCAGCTAGTACTCCAGAACAACTAAATAAATCGAACTCAAATCTTCCCAGTTTAACCACCCGCAATTGCATAGTCCAAGACACCTATCCCTTCAAAACAGCTCATGTCTCACCCTGATCATGATCGCCAAATTTGGCCAACCCTATCCAAGTTCGCACCATCCTATCCTCCCTGATAGTGCAAAAATGACAACACCCCAATCATCACCATATTCTCCTAACCTGAATATTTTTAGCAATTCATATATCATAAAATTATGATTTTTATTGTAAGAAATTTTTTTTCAAAAATGAAGATTTATAGCAATTCATATATATTATAAAAATGCGACTTTTATTGTCAAAACTATTTATTTCAAACATTCGATAAAAATGTTATTTTTATCGTTCACACCATTTTATTTCAAAAATGAATATTTTTCCAACACATGAATATATTTCAATACATGAATATAAATCAAGCACATGAATTTTTCAAAAAATTTCGGCAGCATAACGGCAAGATAGTTAAAACCGGCACCATCCCGAGTACGGCTCCTCGCTCTACCTTAAAGCCTCGCAGCTTTTGACAATGGGGATTTCAATATCTAGTTCGTACGCAGATGAATTTTCCCATAAACTAATCCTATTGGGATTTCAATCCACAATCAATCATATCAATTCAACCATTCGTAGTATTCACCAAATTTCATATGAACCAAATCCAGACAATCACAACCAATATATATCGTCCAAGGTCTATGGACGAGGGGAGTGTGTGTGTATATATATATATATATATAGATATACGTATATAAATATATTTCGATTTCATTTCAATATCATTTCAATTCCATTCAACGCATATATGATTTTTACAACACATATATAACTTATACATTGCACGTACAACTTATACAACGCTTATACATGAGGTGTACAATGCTTATATAACTCATACATCGATTATATAATTTATACATCGTCATTCCATATCGTTTATAATTCATAAATCTCACATTGGGTTCCACTCCTCCAAAAATTGTAGGAAGCTCATAAAAATATCCGGTCTCTTCTAGAATGTAGAAGACGTCCACACGAGTCAAATGTCTCTTCTTTCACTGGATTTCGACAACATATGTTAAAGATATGATTTTTATTTGAATAATTAATTTTGCCACAGTTTTAAAGTGTTAAAACAATTGAAATTAAATCAGCCTTACCTTCAAAGTGGTGTTCAAAACTAGGTCTCCATTTTTCTCTCGATCTGTTAAGCTAGTGGGCGATCAGCCTATACCACGACGAAGAGCTTGGAGAGGCGCCTATTGTGATGACCCGTAACTTCTCCGTGAAGGAAAGCCCGGATTACCTTGAGAAAAACACATAGAATAACGTAGACGGAAGAACATTTCATTGTTATTACAACAATTCCATCAGATACAAGAATATACAGAGTATAAATGAATACTATACATTCGATAAATATCAGTGATTACAATAAATTACATAGCAGCGGAAAATAATACAAAACACAACTGAAAGTAATACACGGATATAAAGCTTTCCGAGCATCGTTCCAGCTGTAAATCAGGATCCTGTGAATATAAATCTGCAAAACCGAAACTACTAGCTGCCCATGCGGAAAATGAGGGCACCCAGAGTTTAGGTTAAAAAAATAAACTCCAAGTCTGTCATGTGACTGGTGTGAGAACTAAAACAGTTATTTAAAACTTTACTTTAAAAGAGAGTAATTCAAGGGACCATGCCTTATAACACGGAACGGGTTTCCTTCCAAGAATACCAGTGCATAGAATAAACAGCGCAATGTTTTTTCGAAAAATGAAGCTATTATAAGACCCAGGTCCCATCACACAATGCATCGCAAGCCGGAGGATAGGGTTTTCCCATATAATAGCCAAACATGCTTGGTACGTTTAAAACAAATCATTTGATACTATAATAAGTTTATAGTGTCAAAACAATTTCAATCATAAATATCAATCCTAGGCGGCATGGGTACCATCTATCATGTCGCCATACTAGGCTCTACAAATAAAACCGAAATACACGTATTGGAAATTGGATTTCCGTCATGACTCGAAGCAAGGGGCAAGCTCCTCTCCGATTCGAGACACTCTAGCAAATGTCCCAGGATTACACACTCTGGGCAAGCCTTGGATCTTCAAGGCCGGTCCTCTCTTACGTTTGAAGATTGGCAATTCCTGAACACACGTTTCCCGTTCCTTACAGACCTAAAATCGAGGCGCCTCGCTCAAACAACCACATAGGTGAAAAGTATATAAATGTCAGGGCTGGTAAGTCATTGACACCACCAAAGCTAGAAAGAAACGTCGTGCTCTCCCTGCAGTCCTTATCCCGTTTTTAACTCATACCGAGGTGTGAGGCTCGCGAATTCACGTTATACACAAAGCTATGCCACGTAGGCCATGCTTTGATCATCAACCACAAGACTTTGCTTTTCAATAGAAGCCTTGATCAATTGCCACTTAGGCGTGTCACACAGGAAATTCATGCCATGCGACTGATGTCCATCGATACACAACCTCTGAGCTCGTACGTCTCATAGAAGGGCGTTAAGCAAGAGAATTAATTCTCCGCCGCCAAACAAATGTATATTTAAAAGAGATCAATCAACACAGAATAAAATCCAATGTCAGACACACAATCCATTTACAAGTTCGTTCTGGGTCTGAACGAAACCGGAGGCACTTTCCTCGCATATCCATCGATCTCCAAGTACGTCTGGAAGACCACCGACTATTTCCATTCTCTTGGGTGTACAGCCCAATCAGGATCATCGGTAATTATCCAAATGATGTGAAGACTTCCGGTCTTCGACCACCGTCATCATCTTCGACTTATCGTCGAACCAGTTATTCAGAATGGGTATAAAGCCGGCCTTTCCGAACAACCCGCGTATATTAAAAACAAATGTTACACAAGCACAACATACGCCTCATTCCAATTCATTAGTCACTAACCGTAAATTAGCAAGAGAACAATTCCCCAAATATTAACCCCGAAGGCTGAAACCAACATCAGATCAATACCCAGGAAACCATTCTTCTTAACTAACCTACAGCTAGTTTCTAAATTTCATATTCTTAGGGAAAGGTTCCCATTAATTTTATCAAAGATAAATTCTTTAAAATTAATTCTTTAATCTTCCTTTGTATATCATTTCAAACCAGATTGTGGTTTTCCAAACTAGTCGAGATTAGCGAACCACACCGAAGTAATTATTTGTTTTATTTCCCAATCCAAACCTATTCATCCCATGAAAATAAACTGGTAATACTCCATATCTAACACCACGGTGTTATCGGTAAAATTAATTACCATTTCACGTTCAAATCTAACTAAAGATTTAACTATCGCTTTGGAGCAAAACTGGTAATACTCCATTCTCGCTCACTTTCCAAATTTGATAATGTAAATTATTAATTCACATTTTAATATAATTATAGATTCATTAAAACTTCTTTTACTGTGTTAAAGAACTAATGTCATTTAAAACACAATTCACGACAAACCCAAATCACATTCTATTTATTATCGGGTTAAAGGACAAGTGTTATTTAAACACCCTTCATGATAAACCCACAAATCAATTCAGTTTAAAACCCATTTCAAATCCAATTTATTTATTTAAAAATAAATGGGTTTTAATTTTAGTTCAAAACTAGTTCATTTCGATAAAAATCAATTTTTATCTTTTCAGATATGGAGTTTTTCATCCCAAATTTTCCCAAATCATTTATTATGATTTTACACAAATTAATACTATTTTTAATAATTTTATCAAGGCCCGTACAGTCGATTTCCATCAACGGCCATCGAACTGCACTTACAGCGACCTTTTCCAAATTTGATTTGGACGTATCTCCAAATCCAACCGTTAGATTTCAAATTTCTAATATTCGTTAGAAAGCTCTTTTCGATACGAACCCAATGGTTCCTGTTTTAGGAGAATCCGACGGTCGGATCTCCCGTAATGTCCGTTCGAAATCAATGGTCGAAATTCACGAACTGCCGCGGCGCGGCGCGTTCTATTCAGGCCATTATATATATATATATAATATATATATTATATATATATTTCGTCGATTTCCCTTTTTAAATGAATTTTATAAATTGTTTTCAAATTTGTTTCGAAAACAATTTCAACATTCATTTCAAATTCAAATTGATTTCAATTCTATTTCAAATTCGTTTTCTATTCAATTCAATTCATATTCATTTTCTATTCAATTCAATTCAAGTTCGTTTTCTATTCGATTCAATTCAAATTCGTTTTCTATTCGATTCAATTCAAATTCGGTTTCCTTTCAATTCAATTCAAATTCAATTTCTTTTCAATTCATTTCAAATTCATTTTCTTTTCAATTCATTATAAAAACCAATATAATCGATATAAATATCGTTCGCGTCAAAATAGCGCATCTCTAATCGACACGACTTTATATATTTCAAAAAATTTGTTATTCTATTCAACAAATGAATATTTATTTTATTCCATACGTGAATCTATATTTTTGTCAACACATGACTAATCTCAACGAATGAGTACTGTCCACGTGTGACTATTTTTGTTATTTAATATATTTTATAAAAATTATGGTATCTATCGTTTGATTTCAAATCAGACTCCAACCGTAAATTAGTAAGAGAACGATTCCCTAAATATTAACCCCGAAGGCCGAAACCAACATCAGATCAATATCCAGGAGATCACTCATCTTATCTATTTTCCAATTAGTTTCTAATTTTATAAATGATAAAGATGTAAATTTTATTGTTAAAATATTTCGTTCAACACATGACTAATCTCAACGGATGAGTACTGTCAACACATGAACCTTTATTTTATAATGATAAAGATGTAAATTTTATTGTTAAAATATTTCGTTCAACACATGACTGATCTCAACGGATGAGTACTATCAACACATGAACCTTTATTTTATAATGATAAAGATGTAAATTTTATTATTAAAATATTTCGTTTAACACATGACTGATCTCAACGGATGAGTATTGTCAACACATGAACCTTTATTTTATAATATTCTTTATCTTCCCGATTGGAATGAGGCCCAATCAATTACCATATAAAGTTAATTATATGGATTCCATACAGCCCATGTATATAATAGCAACGATAAATAATCAACCATCATCCAAAGTGCACTACACTGTATAAGCATCAAATATAGATATCTAACGCTTATAACAGCCTGTCAATCAATCGATCGACATACAACTAATTATTGGGATTGGTGTATGCCGTATTTTATCCCATTACCCGTGTGGGGTTTCAAACAATCAAACAAATATTTTATTTGTGCAGTTGGGCGTTGTGTAAAATTTATCGTCCCAATCAATGTCCTTCAAATAGGTGTACATAAACAAACCGCCCGATTTGTAAATGAATATTTATTTATTCACATTCACGTTAAAAATTATATTTTTAACGACCAAACTATTTTATCCAACCTATGAATATCCTATTCGGTTCATTTATTAAATAAAATGATATCTTTATTTTTCTAACTTATTTTAGAGAATTTCGGCGGCATAACGGCACGATACTAGAAACAGGACAAGGCCTAGCCTTATCCCCGGTCTAATAATGGCCCACGCCATACACATATCAATCAAATCTATTCCATTTCACCAAACAATCAAATTCAAATCAAATAATCTAACCAACTACACAACCAAACAAACAAGTCCATGGTCTGTGGACGAGGGTGTCGGGAGCTGCTAAACACCGTCTACATCCTAGTGTATATATATAACTAGAAAAAGAAATTTAGAGTGAGAAGTTCTCACATTGATTTTTTTTCTAACGCCTTTTCTGAATTGTTGAATTGTTGTTCGAGCTCCAGACTTCGCATACAAGCTTAAATCTTCAATCCATCTTTTTTACTAGCACAAGCACGGCATTCTGAACAGCTTTTTCCTAAGGGACTCTTTGCCGAAAATGCTCCAATTCGCCAGAATTCGCGAAAGTACAAGAATTTTACCACTTTTGAACAGCAGACTTTGAACGCGTTTTCCGAGAAGCTCCGAACTCCAAAACACGACTTCCATATAGCCAAATCAAAGAGAATTTCATGCTCTACAACTTTGGTTTAGAGGGACTTTGGCCAGGAAAGCACTGTTTTAGAGTTATTGGCGAAATACGGTCAAGGGCTTATTTGCAAAACGGGTGATTAGTGTAAAATGGTTTTTTGGTGAACGGGGGGGCCCACGGCTGGAATTGAGGAGGGGGAAGGGGGCGCCGGACCGGATGCGTGGTGGGGAGGCGGCTAAGGGGCGGCGGCGGTGGTGGAGGGGCCCGCGGTGGTGGTGGTGGTGATTTGGGGCCTAGGGTTCTTGAAATTGCAAAGAGAAGGAGAGAGAGGGAAGAGGAGGAGGAGGGGAACGAGGGAGGAGGAGGATGCGAGGCCGACGGCGCGGGGAGGAGGGAGGAGGAGTGCGGCAGCCCCATGGTGGAGGAACTCCCCATTTTTGAAGAAAGAAGAGGAAGAGAAGGAGGAAAAATTATGAAGAAGGAAGGTGGAAAGTTATTTTAGTAAGGGATTTTGCCGCTCTTTCTCTCCGATCGTCCAACTACAAAATATCCCTGTTTGCCACGGATTTCGGACACGACATAGTAGATGTGAATACGAGTCCAAAAAAAAAAAGTTTCGTCGAATTCTGAGTTCGTTTGACCGTCCGTTAAAATTCACGAATATGCTCAGATATCGCTCAAAAATGCGATTTTGGCGCACCATTTCTTCTTGAACGCTCACATGCTAACTCCAAAAATCATGCCCTCTTGGATTTATCCATTATTGGACCATACGAATCTAGAAAAAAAAGTAAAATCGAATTCCGAGGTCGTATCAGTAATGTTCCTTTGTAAAATGACTGCTCGCTTTACCCTGAACTGTTTTAGCTCGCAAGGCCACATACTGACTCCGTTCGACGCGCCCATTTGAACTCAACAATAATTTGTCATTATGAATCCATAAAAATTTATCTCGTCGAATTCTGAGCTCGTATGCAAAATTTCACTTTTTAAGGGCTATGTTTTGTTAACCGAAAAGCTCCTGCCAATTGTCACTATTCCGGATATGGGAATATATCGAAGCTTGTACTTTTCAGACTTCTAAACGGCATTTTGAACTCAATGGAAGTGGTTTCGAGTCCAAATTCATCCGTATGCAAAATTTGACTTTTTGGGCCATGTATAATTTACATAGCGACTATTCTGAATTTTCAACTGGGCATAACTTTTGATTCCCGCTATGAAATTTTGATTTCTAAGATTCGTTGGAAAGATATTTTCAACGAGATTCTAATATTTTTGGTTTCGCCAAAATCCGGTTTATTTTGCACTCGGTATGTTCAATTGAAATTTGAAATCGAATTATCGAATTACCCCGCCATTTTCAATTCCTTTTATAATTTAAAATAAATATTTATATTCTAATGACGATGTATATAAATATATATGTTCGAATTATATTCGAAATAAATTTCTCGTTGTTATTATTTAAAATAATTCATTTTAAATATTCAAAATTCATTAAAATTGCCAAAATAAAAATTTTAAACTGGCTCAGAATTTCCGGGTTGTTACACCTCCAGAGGGTACTACCACCCCGAACTCGAACTCGTCTAGTCGGAGGAGATTGGCGTCGAATAGCCGAACTTCAGGTGGCTGATTCTCTTCGAATACCGACTGGAAAAATCCAATCTTCATATGGATTTGAAGCTGGAGATGTCCTCTACAAAATTCTCAACTGGAGGGAGGCCTGATTTTGTGTGTGGAAGGAGAAATCAAGCCGGGAAGTTCTGAACCACTTCCGCCGTATATCGCAAGGGGGAGAGAGAGTAAATCATTTCTTTTATATTATGAATGAATTAATTTGATTGGCCTGCTGTATATTTATTTCAAAAATACCCCCTTCTCCTTACGAACTCCAATTCAAACACAACAACTATCGTCCCTAGCTAATTACCCCCTTTCTGAACACAATGGAATATGTTTTGTTGGCCAATTCGACTGTTTGAGTCAGTTATTCTTCAAATCAAAATATAAAACATTCAATATTTGATTTGAACGTACATTTCAATTTGCCGGGGGTACATACTAATCCCAAAATTCCAAAAAAATAAATCTAGCTATGTTTTGATGATACGGTCCCAACAAAACTCGTTACGTCGAATTTGGAGATCATTTGAAAAATGGCCATTTTCTAGTCGATCCAATTTGACTGAAATTAACCAAACACATTTTCCTTTGCCACGCTCACATATTAACTCCAAAAATTATGGAATTTGAAACCTAGCAATAATTCGACATCCCGGATCCAACAAAAGTGGTTTTGTCGAAAACGGAGGTTGTTTGCAAAATGTCTATTTTCACGGGCTATATTAACTCCATAGCGACCTTTCTGAAAATTCATTTGGCTATGACTTTTGATTCCCACAATGAAATTTCAATTTTTCAGATTCATTAGACAGATATTCATAAACAAATTTAAATATTTTTGGTTTCACTAAAATCCGTTTTATTTTGCATCCTGTACAATCATTCAAAGTTCGAATTCAAATTTTCAAACTGCCGCGCCATTTCAGGTCTTGTTTTATAATTAAAATAAATATATTCGCTATAACTTCAATCAATATAGATTTTTTTGGGCATTATTATTTAAAATAATTTATTTTAATTATTCAAAATCCACTGAAATAGCCAAATTAAAATTTTTAAACTGGTTTTGTAGCGACCCAGGAATTTTGACACTCAAATCCAGACACTAACACGTCTCATGTCCAAACACAAATATCAAAAACCCAGCAAGCTAATAGAAAGAAGTTAGCGGGTGAGAGAAGAAAGAAAGAAATATTAGAATAGAAGAATAAGAAGATCAGAGTCTCACAGCGGAATGGGTAAAATATAATAATCAATAATACTTTATAAAAGAACTATATATTACAACAGCAGAGTATACATTCAGATCAATACAACACACATCGGAAATAAACTAGTACCAGTATATATATATATATATATATATATATATATGAAATACGTCTCGACTTCAACTCCTCTTCTGAAGCTCTAAGCGATACCTAACCTAATAATATACTCGGTCTGACCCAAGCACAATTGAAGAATAGCAAAATTCACCCGAGTCAGTCTGAAATACTTTCAGTGGTAAATTCATACAGCAACCAACTTGTTAAACTTTAGAAATCCTTTTCGAAAGAAAGGATAATAGTAAGACCAATCCACACATAAACACGGACGGATTTTACCTTACTATAACCCAAACCATTTGGAAATCAATATCTTATTCCGATATTATAATAGTGTCTAAATACAAATAGATAGAATCTAGCAGAATGCTTGCATCTCACGCTCTACATATATAGTATACAATCAAAACCGCAGGTGCTTATTGGAGACTGGATTTTCAACTATGACAAGGTATGGGACCACCTACCGATAGTGTATCTCTAGAGACGAATACACTTGGTTCAACAAGAACATCTTGCAACCCGGCCCACACATGACCGACCACTCATTTCTCTTGAGTGTATCGAGTATATTGTCACCTCACGGCTTTTTGTCGTGACCACCGTGGTTCCCGGGAGATTCAGAAATGAAAAGAAGTAACAAATATGAATATTCTCTAGATGGTGACAATACACCCTAATGGGTGCAACCCACATAGCTATGCGGCCTGCCCGATTTTTGTCATTTCCCGGTTGATGAGGCTTGAGGCTAAAATCGACTTTTGAAACATTTGGCCACCATTCCCATTGTCCATATATGTCATCCAGGAACAGGATGAACTGAAGGCACTCTCCTACCGTATCCTAGGAATCAACCTATAGATCAGTAGCGAGTAGTTCTTGCAATCCGTAGATTCCAATCACGACAGAATCATCGTTAACTCTGGGGATCAGCCAGAGGTATTTAACAATAGTTCTTCCGCTCATGGATACTTACGGTCTTCAATTGCTCCATCTCAATCAGCATCTTCGACATATTCGTATTTATTGGTCGAAATGGTTTTTGAATATAAATTCGATCCCGGTCTTTCCGTGCCAATAACGTTGGGTCAGATTTTGATAGTCGGTTATTTAACTATCAAAATAAACAACCATAAAACAAACAGATCCATTGGTTTATACATAGCATCACTTGGCCAAAATAATATATTGGTTTAAATAGGTTAATATTCTCAAATCCCTTTTACCTATATACCTAGAAAATTTCTTAAATCATATCTAATTTAACCTTTAACTAACTTTGCAAAACATTGCCATAACATTTCTTTTTATCTTATCGATTCAACCTATCACTCGTAAAACCATACTACGATATCTTCCTTGGCTTCGTTATTTGAATACCAAAGTCACCCCTCAACCTTTTAGAATAATCCCATTTAGATTTCCTTCCATCACTTTGAAAATACCATTATAATTCCATCAATCTCCTTTTTATTTCTTTTATTTCGAAATCGCGTTATATATATATATTTCAAAATCCTTCAAATAACGTTACACTTTTATTTTTCCCAAAATATTTTATTCTAACACTTTCACCATTACAACTAATATCATCCTTTGATAATCCTGAAGTTGTTCAAGTTGGGGTATTTTAATTACCTCTCAGACCTTGATCAACAACGTTCTTATCGTAAGATAGATATCAGTTGTAATACAAAAACAGATACTCTTTCCCCTTATCACAACAAAACCCATTTTACTTATATCTTTGTGAAATACCATCTCTTCTTTAATATAGTCCTATATCGCATCTTTAAAATTACTTATCTTGTTTCACTACTGTAATTCAAACTCGGGTTTACGTTTGATTTCCCATTTCAAATTATCACTTCGACTCTTAATAAATGACAAATAATCAAATTTCAACATTTACTAAAATAGAACTGGGTTACTTAACCATTAACTACTCTCCTTACATTAACGAGCTAATTTAATAAACAATATCAGTTAAAGCCGTTAACTTGTTCAACTCAAAACTTGATTAACTTGCTAGTTAATCGTTATTGATCTATCGATTAATTGATAATTAATTTAAATAATTCTATTCACTTTGATTAATATCAATATAAACTCATTCTAATTGTTACGTAAATTCTGATCACTTGAATTAGCTAAATAAGATCGTTTTTAATAATTATTTAATAAGCACGTGCTTCGCGCACGGTAGAATTTGGTTAAACCAATCAATGTATAGATGTGGTTGGTTTATTCCCTTTTTTTAGAACTTTATTTAAATAATAAAATTTAAAACCTATAGTCGGCATAAAATAAATTTCATGACTTCATTTCTAATGATTTACCTAACGGTGAATCGATCTTTATAAAACAGTAAATATTTGGGCCATTAGCTATTAATCTCTCAACCAATACTATATATATTGGTTTAAACTGAACCACATTCAACAAACAACTGGGTTTAAAGTCAACGGGTTTTAAATAGTTCATAAAATATGAAATAACAGCATATTAAATATTTGAGGAACCGGTTTGATTCCTCCTACCTGTTCTTCCATGCAACACAGGTCATTATAATATTTAATATAAGTACATAGAAATATTAAATGATGATAATATAATTGACGTCAACCATTAAAGCAACCATAGGCATCCAAAGCATCCAATCAACCAATTAAATTTAATTATATGAATTTAGCACATCCTAGTATTTCAGAAATGTGTGAGAATTAACTCACCTTTACTTCGATCAACGATTTGCGCATCTCCTTGTTTTAAATTTTTAACCAGCGTCTAAAACCAACGCGAAATCCGGCTGCTCTCGGTCCTATCCGAAACTGCTCAGCAGCGTACCATTTTTCACTGTGGTTCCGACGTCTTCGGTTTTGTGTGATTCTGTTATCGTATGGAGTAATTACAGCTATTACAACGTATGTATATAGGAATTAAATAATTTAATTAACTAATTATTATTAATTTAAAGAGTAATTAAGTTTTACCGTTAAACTTCCGCCACGTCAGTAACATATTCATGATGTTCCTCTTTGTATGTCCATGAAATCCCGATTATCCCTAGCCTTGCAATCCCTTTTGTTGCGTTTGTTTCTTCTTTTTTATTTTATTTAATTTATCCACTTGGGCCCAAAGCCCATTCCATGATTCCAAGCCCGCCACATCTTTTTTCCAACATCAAAACTACAGTGAATAGCCCTTTTTTTTCCTCTTCCTCAATGTTGAAATTATCCACGTTAGCCGTTCCCTGATGCCCAACGCGTTTTCATTGATCAACCCATTTCAGAACTCATGCTTTCCCACGGTACCTCAATTAAAACTACCCCATGATTCTCCTTTCTTTCTCCAACGTCATCAACGTGACAGAGCCCAGACCCTCTTCTACTTCTATCGTGACCCTTCTAAAACACATAGCCACCGTTCAACCTCCTATGTTTTAAGCAACCCCACCTTCTAAACTTGCCTGCAGCATCCCCCATATAACTGTCGCACCCACGCCATGCAAAAACTCTCAAAGGATCGCTTGAACACCAATGTCCACTTAGCAGCAAGCTTCACAACTCATCTCAATGCTTCCTTTCCAATTGCTACCACCTGTTGAACCTCGGCGCTTGTACCAGCTACCCTTCGATCTCAGCACTTCCTTCACCCATCTGTCCTCTTTCAGGTGGCCCACCTTGCCTCAGCTATCCCCGTTGCTGCCATTTCATAGCCCCTGCACGTTCAAATGGAACCACCAAGTTCGCCCACTATACTTGAACTGACCCCCGCTATACCAAAAACTTCATCACCGGAGAACACGACTAAACTCAAGACAGAGAGCATCGAGAGAACACTCTTGAGTTTGCTATTTACCGAATCAAACCACATTCATTTTCTTTGTATATACGAATTTACATATTTTTAAAGCCATGAAACTCCTTTTCTTTTCGCTTCATGTCTCTCCAAATAAATATCAACACGCCCACTCCATGTTTCTTGCACCGCCCTGAACTCGACTGCATCACCTACCCCACCGCAACTCTCATAAATCGTCACCTGCTACCCCGTATAGAAGCTGCCATGGACTGCCACACCTTTCATTGAACCCACGTGAAATTTTGGTTTTGCGCTTTGTTTTTAAATTTAATTATTGAAGAAGTTTTCAGGTTTGTTTAGTTTCTTATATTGAAGAGTGTATGATTTAGACGCTGAAATGGGTTACATATTTATAGGAGAACAATGCCTTGGTAAGCACGGCTTTAAGTTTGGGGTGCACGACATTTGCTGTAGGTAGTAGGCTAGAAGAATAGCTGGCTTTGTGTTTCCATTTTGATGTTGATGGTGAAAATGAAAAGAGAAGTAGACCGTATGCTTCAGAAGTAAGGAATAGGAACTGCAGGTAGGCTTTTCGTATTATAGGCTAGTAGGGGAAATTTTTCAAAATGAAAAAGAAAGAAAAGACTAAACAAAAAGTAGGGTAGGTGTGTGGTTTGTTCAGAAATGGACGTACTCCATTTAATTCGATAGGCAGATGGTAGAAAACGTAGCATGGGCTAAACCATAGAGCTAGCTGTGAAATATGGTATTGAAATTAAAGAACATAGCTCGGCTAAAACGTAGTTGCACATGCTACTTTAATTAGCTGTATTTAGGTTAGATTTTTAGTTTAAAAGTCAGCATACCCCGTTTACGTAAAGCTCCGTCCATATACGACTCGCTGACGACCAAAATAAATATACCGTCGCATCCAGCAGTGTGCCACGATCACAAATATATAATAATATTGGTAGATTAACTTATATTTTTAAACCCCAAAATGTTGATACAGGGTGCAAGATACTCCAAATAAAAATTTGCTTATTTGCGACTTTAAAATTACAGTAAAATTCTAAAAATTAAATTATAACTACGCCTCAAAGGACTTGTCCAAATTCGAAGCCATTATTTAATTATATTTAAATAAACCGTTATGGCGTATAAACGATTCCACAGCGACTATTTGAAAATTTGATTTGGATGTAAAATAAAATCTACAATATGAAAACTCGATTTTTCTCCTCCATTAGAAAAATATTATCAACGAGATTCAGACGCTTCTTGTTTCACCATAATCCGACTTAACACGGATTCAATATAGTCGATTGAAGTTCAAATTCAATTTTACGAACTACCGCGCAGTTTCGAGTTCGTTTTATAATTAAAAATATAAATATAAATGGTTAGTCGTCGTTCGATAAATGAATTCAATATTAAATTCCAAATAAAATATTTAAAATAAATTGAAATATTCGAATCAAATAGCCGAAAAATCCAGGTTGTTACATTCTTCCACCCTTAAACGAATTTCGTCCCTAAAATTGCTAGGTAAAAAAAATGCTTCAACCGCAATTATTTTCAAAATAATTAATTCAAAATATTATCTAAAATATTACCAATTTATAAAATTTTTGAAAAATTCGCCAGCACCTCCTCTGTACTGTTCTATCCAAACGACTACAAACGCCACTCTGGGCCTCTCATATTGATCCGAAGAAAATAAAAGCCAAGCGGCTACCCATCTCGGGTATAAATTCAAACACCCAATCAATAATAAGGTTTACCTTTTTGTCGGGCAACTCAATTTCAATTTCGAAGAAAACCAAGTAACTGCTCTTCGTCTTTCAATCAGTACTCCCAATCGGTGTAACCAAATCAACTCCATGCCCTTCTGAAATCTTTACTTAACCCTACTAACAATGCAAGTAATAATCTGGGGTAAAATAACTCATTTTCATTTGTAAAAACCCGTAATTTCCCCGGTGAGGAAAGCGCGGATAGTTCGAGAACAAGCCACAACAGAACGTAGACGGAAGAACATTTCATTGTATATTACAACAATTCCATCAAAATACAAGAATATACAGAGTATAAATGAATAAATATTACATAGAAATATCAGCGATATATATTACATTTCAATACATAGCAGCGGAAATAATACAAAATATAACTAGAAGGAGATATACGGATACAAAGCTTTCCGGATATCGTTCCAGCTGTAAACCAGGATCCTGTGAATATAAATCTGCAAAACCAAAACTACTAGCTGCCCGTGTCAAAATAAGGGCACCCAGAGTTTAGGTCAAAACAATAAACTCCAGGTCAATCATGGGACTGGTGTGAGAACTAAAACAGTTATTAGTCTTTATTTTAAAGTTAGGTAAATCAAGGGACCACGCCGTATAACACGGAACGAGTTTCCTCCCAAGAATACCAGTGCATAAAACAAACAGCGCAATGCTAAATAAAGAAGAATGAAGCTATTATAAGACCTAGGTCCTATCACACAATGCAACGCAAGCCGGGGGATAGGGTTTTTACCTTATAATAGCCAAGAATGCTTGATACGTTTAAAACAAATCATTTGGTACTATTGTAAGTGCATAGTGTATAAAACAACTTCAAATCATAAGTATCAATCATAGACGGCATAAGCGCCCCATCCCACTATGTCGCCATACTAGGCTCTACAAATAAAACCGCAAATGTCACGTATTTGAAAGTTGGATTTCCATCTGTGAACCGAGGCAAAAGATAGTCCTCACCGACTTCGAGACTCTCACAGAAATGTCAGACACACAGTCCATTTACAAGTCCGTTCTGGGTCTGAACGAAACTGGAGGCACCCAGTACCCCGCATATCCATCGATCTCTAAGTACGTCTGGAAGATCACCAACTGTTTCCATCTTCTTGGGTGTACAACCCAATCAAGATAATCAGTAATCACCCAAACGACGTGAAGACTTCCGGTCTTCAACCACCGTCTTCATCTTCGACTTATCGTCGTATCAATTATTCAGAATGGGATAAACCCGGTCTTTCCGAATAACTCGCGTATATAATAAACATATGTTACACAAACACAACATACGCCTCATTCCAATTCATCACTCACTAACCGTAAATTAACCAGAGAATAATTCCCCAAATATTAACCCCCAAGGCCGAAATCAACATCAGATCAATATCCAGAAAACCTTTCTGCTTAGCTAACCGAAAGTTAGTTTCTAAATTTCACATTCATAGGGAAAGGTTCCCATTAATTTTATCAAAGATAAATTCCTTGAATTTATTCTTTAATCTTCTTTTGAATTTCGATTCAACTAGTCGGGATTAACGAACCTTACCGAAGTAATCATTTGTTTTAATTTCCTAATCCCAACCTATTCATCCCATGAAGTAAAACTGGTAATACTTCATATTTAACACCACGGTGTTATCGGTAAATTCAATTACCATTTCACGTTCAAATCTAATTAAAGATTTAACTATCGCTTGGAACAAAACTGGTGATACTCTATTCCCGATCATTTCAATCTAATTAAAGATTCATTAAAACTCCACTTAGTTTTAATCTTTGACTGGGTTAAAGAATCAATGTCTTTTAAAACATGGTTCACGATAAACCCAAAATCACATCACATTTCAATCAGTCCCCGACCGTAAATTAGCAAGTGAGCAATTCCCTAAGTATTAACCCCGAAGGCCGAAACCAACATCAGATCAATACCCCATAAACCATTCAACTTAACTAATCTCCAGTTAGTTTTTGATTTTCTTAACTTTTTTGGGTCTAAGAACAGTATTATTGAAGACACCGTTCACGACAACTCAAAATCACGTTCCATTAATTATCAGGTTAAAGAACAAGTGTTTTTCAAAACACTGTTCACGATAAACCCAAAAATCAATAGCAATTCAATTCCAATTAAATATTATTTAATTGGTACACTTCATTAAATCTAAATAAAAAGATTTAATCTTTTATCAACTGGGTTCAAGAACGGTGTTAATAAAGACATCATTCACGACAAACCCAAATCACATTTGACATTAAATACAAGGCTCTGAATAGAAAATATACCGGCTTATATTCAATATCAAATTCTACGACCAACAAATATCTTATTGGAAATAACGATATATATATATATATATATATATATATATATCTTTCAAATTTCCGTAATAATATCTGTGTAATCACGAAATCCAACATCGAAATATTCCAAAGACAGTTCGATTCAAATCCATTCCAATTCAATTATTGGAAATTCTGGTTACTATTAAAAACCCTTTTTCAATTCAATTTATCTATGTAGAAATAAATAGAATTATAATTCTAGTTCAAAACTAGTTCATTTCGATAAAAATCTATCTTTATCTTTTCAAATATGGAGTTTTTCATCCCGATTCTTCCCAAATCATTTCTTATGATTTTACACAAATTATTTATATTTTTAATAATTTTATCAAGGCCCGTACAGTCGATTTCCATCAACGGCCATCGAACTACACTTACAACGGCCTTTTCCAAATTTGATTTGGACTTAATTCCAAATCCAACCATTAGATTTCAAATCTCTAATATTCGTTAGAAAGCTCTTTTCGATATGAACCCAACGGTTCCGGTATTAGGAGAATCCAACGATCGGATCTCCCGCAATATCCATTTGAAGTCAATGGTCGAAATTCATGAACTAACGCAGCGCGGCGCATTCTATTCAGGCCATTATATAATATATATAATATATACTTCGTCGATTTCCTTTTAAAACGTATTATATAAATCGTTTTAAATTCATTTTCAAAACAATTTCGACTTCTTTTCAAATTCAAATCAAAATTGATTTTTTCCTTATAAATTCGATTTAAATTCATTTCAAATTGATTTCCATTCAAATTGATTTCTAATTCAATTTTAGTTCGTTTTCAATTCAATTCAATTTCAATTCGAATTCATTTCTATTCGATTTCAATTTGAATTCATTTCTATTTTGTTTCAGTTCGAATTTCAATTCTTTTCAAAATATCAGATTTTGAAATCACTTTCGATATTCATTAAAAAATGAATTAAATCGATATAAATATCGTTCACGTCAAAATGGCGTCAATCTAATCAATACGGCTTCATATATTTCTTATTTCAAATATTCTATTTCAAATATTTCTTTTTCAAAACTTTCTATTTCAAAACTGGAATGAGGCCCAATCAATTACCATATAATGTTAATTATATGGATTTTCTACAACACATGTATACAATAACAACGTTGAATAATCAACCATCATCCAAAGTGCATTCTACACTGTATAAGCATCAAATATAAATATTTAACGCTCATAACAGTCTGTCAATCAATCGATCGACGTACAACTAAACAATCGGGATTAGTGTACGTCAAATATCATCCTAATACCCGTGTGGGGTTTCAAACAATCAATCACAGATTTTACTTGTGCGGTTGGGCGATGTGTAAAATCTATCATCCCAATCATTATCAGTCAAATGTGTGCATATAAACAAATCGTCCAATCTGTTTATTTTATTTCATATACACGTTAAAAATTCTATTTTTAACTATACAATATTTTCCACTATAAAATATTTTATTTCATCTATATAAATATTTTATTTCATTTCACATCACATCACACAATCAACTACACATCAAAATCAAACAAACAAGCATACAAGCCGTCCATGGTCTGTGGACGACGGGTGTCGTGTGCTACTAAACACCGTCTGCATCCTAGTATATATTTTAACTAGAAAATTAAGTTAAAAGTGAGAAGTTCTCACCGACTAGCTAATCCAAACGCCTCGACTCTTCATATGTAGAAAATCTCCGTCGTTTCTTCTTTCATCACTTTCGCCATCCGTATTCACAACATATATAAAAGTCAAATTTTTACTTTGCTATTCAGTATATAAAAAGTGAATTTTTTACTTTGTTATTCAATCTATAAAAATCGAATTTTTACTTTGCTATTCAATATATAAAAATTGAATTTTTACTTTGCTATTCAATATATAAAAATCAAATTTTTTTACTTTGCTATTCAATATATAAAAATCGAATTTTTACTTTGCTATTCAATCTATAAAAATCGAATTTTTACTTTGCTATTCAATATATAAAAATCGAAATTTTACTTTGCTATTCAATATATAAAAATCGAATTTTTACTTTGTTATTCAATATATAAAAATCATATCTTTATGTTGCCGTACATATAATAAAAATCCAGTCTCTATAATGTTAAAAATCTAAACTTTATATTTCTAAAAATCTGAGCTTTTCATATAAACTAAGAAGAGAATTAAACAATTTATTTAATTAAATAAAGATGACAAAAACTGATTTTAAAATAAATAAATAAATAAATAAGGAGAAGCTCACTTTGGTTCGCCGGGGAGGAAGAGAAGGAGTGCATGTGGTTGTCGGGGGTGGTGGGAGGCTGGTGGGGTGGTGCGGTCGATTTGGGAGGGGGGGGGGCTGCGTTCGATTTGGGGGGGGGGGGGGGTGCGTCTTCATGGAGTGAGGGGGGGTCGCGGTAGGAGGAAGAAGAACAAGGGGGAGCGGCGGCGGTCGGCTAGGGCATGGCGGCGGGGTCGCCGGAGGTAGGTGGCGTAGGGGTGACGGGGGTTCTGGGTTCGATCGCCCTTCTCCCTTTTTTTTTTATTTCGTTTTTGACTGTCAAGAAGAGGGAAAGGGGGGTTAAGGGGAAAAAATATATATTATTTAATTATTTCAAAAAGGTACCCTTTTTTTCGACCTTGAAACGAGACCCACCGCCTATCGTCCCTGGCTAATTACCCTCATTCTGAACACAATGGGATATGTATCGTGAGCTGATTCGATCGTTTCGATCAGTTTCCGTCAAAATCAAAATATAACTCTATATATTGAATTTGAACGCACATTTCAATTTATTGGGACCACATACTAACTAGAAAAATTCCCAAAAATTATTTTCTAGCTTCGTATTGCCGATACGGTCCTAACAAAACTAGTTTCGTCGAATTCTGAGACCGTTTGAAAAATGGCCATTTTTCAGTCGATTAAAATCAACTGAAACTGGTCAAATGCATTTTCCTTTGCCACACTCACATATTGGTTCGAAAAATTATGAAAATTGGAAACTAGCAATAACATGACATCACGGATCCAACAAAAGTGGTTTCATCGAAATCGGAGGTCGTTTGCAAAATTCGCATTTTTAAGGGCTAAAATTCCATAGCGACTATTCTGAAATTTCAACTGGACGTAACTTTTGATTCCCGCTATGAAATTCTGATTTCCCGGATTCGTTAGAAAGATATTCTCAACTAGATTCAAATATTTTTGGTTTCACTAAAATCCGGTTTATTTTGAATCCTATACATTCATTTGAACTTTGAAATCGAATTATCGAACTACCGCGCCATTTTCAATTCCTTTTATAATTTAAAATAAATAATTATATTCTAACGACGATCTATATAATATACACGTTTGAATTCCATTCAAAATAAATTTCTCGTTGTTATTATTTAAAATAATTCATTTTAAATATTCAAAATTCACTAAAATTGCCAAAATAAAATTTTTAAATTGGCCCAGATTTCCGGGTTATTACATCATTTCATATCGATTTCACACTGAAATTTATTTTCTAGTTTTTAGTTCATTCAACTGCTGATGAATTCTTATATTCGATCAATCTAGCAACCAACAAACAAACAATTCATAATACACAATCACTTTAACCAAATCATTTTAATTTCCTTTTTAAATTTTTATTTAACTTGTCTTAAGTTAAATATTTAATTCCATATTCAAAGGATTCATTTAAACTTATACAAGTTAAAATTAATTCCTATTTCATATTGGAAATGTTTCCAACTTCATACAAGTTTTGAATTAAATAATAATTTGGGAAAATTATAAAATTTTACCTTTTTATATAAAATATATTGGGTCGAAGCAATATAAAAATAATTTTATGTTCAAAGCACAAAAACGCACTCTCATATGTATATACTCTCAACTTGATCTAGGGTATTACTAGCCCTATCTCTATCGAGTTACACCACAGAGCCAAGGTTATTCCTAAACCATTGCTCTGATACCAACTGTAGCGACCTGGGAATTTTGACACTCCAGACACTAACATGTTTGGTGTCCAAACTCAAATATCGAAAACCCAGCAAGCTAATAGAAAGAAGTTAGAGGGTGAGAGAAGAAAGAAAGAAATTTTAGAATAGAAGAATAAGAAGATCAGAGTCTCACATCGGAATGGGTAAAATATAATAATTAATAATACTTTATAAAAGAACTATATATTACAACAACAGAGTATATATTCAGATCAATACAACACACAGCGAAAATAAACTAGTACCAGTATATATATATGGAATACGTCTCGACTTCAACTCCTCTTCTGAAGCTCTAAGCGATACCTAACCTGATAATATACTCGGTCTGACCCGAGCACATTTGAAGCAAAGCAAAATTCACCCGAGTCAGTCTGAAATACTTTCAGTGGTAAATTCATACAGCAACCAACTTGTTTAACTTTAGAAATCCTTTTCGAAAGAAAGGATAATAGTAAGACTAGTCCACACATATACACGGACGGTTTTTACCTTACTATAACCCAAACCATTTGGAAATCAATATCTTATTCCGATATTATAATAGTGTCTAAATACAAATAGATAGAATCCAGCAGAACTCTTGCATCTCACGCTCTACATATATAGTATACAATCAAAACCGCCGACACTTATTGGTGACTGGATTTCCAACTATGACAAGGTATGGGACCACCTGCCGATAGTGTATCTCTAGAGACGAATACACTAGGTTCAACAAGAACGTCTTGCAACCCGGCCCACACATGACCGACCACTCATTTCTCTTAAGTGTATCGAGTATATTGTCACCTCACGACTTTTTGTCGCAACCACCGTGGTTCCCGGGAGATACAGAAATGAAAAGAAGTAACAAATATGAATATTCTCTAGATGGTGACAATACACCGTAATGGGTGCGACCCACATAGCCATGCTTCCTGCCCGATTTTTGTCATTTCCCGGTTGATGAGGCTTGAGGCTATAATCGACTTTTGACACATTTGGCCACTATTCCCATAGTCCATATATGTCATCCAGGAACAGGATGAACTGAAGGCACCCTCCTACCGCATCCTAGGAATCACCCTATAGATCAGTAGCGAGTAGTCCTTGCAATCCGTAGATTCCAATCACGACAGAATCATCGTTAACTCTGGGGATCAGCCAGAGGTATTTAACAATAGTTCTTCCGCTCATGGATACTTACGGTCGTCAATTGCTCCATCTCAATCAGCATCTTCGACGTATTCATATTTATTGGTCGAAATGGTTTTCTAATATAAATTTGATCCCGGTCTTTCCGTGCCAATAACGTTGGGTCAGATTTTGATAGTCGGTTATTTAACTATCAAAATAAACAACCATAAAACAAATAGATCCATTGGTTTATACATAGCATCACTTGGCCAAAATAATATATTGGATTAAATAGGTTAATATTCTCAAATCCCTTTTACCTATATACCTAGAAAATTTCTTAAAATCATATCTAATTTAACCTTTAACTAACTTTGCAAAACATTGCCATAACATTTCTTTTTTATCTTATCGATTCAACCTATCACTCGTAAAACCATACTACGATATCTTCCTTGGCTTCGTTATTTGAATACCAAAGTCACCCCTCAACCTTTTAGAATAATCCCATTTAGATTTCCTTCCATCACTTTGAAAATACCATTATAATTCCACCAATCTCCTTTTTATTTCTTTTATTTCGAAATCGCGTTATATATATATATTTCAAAATCCTTCAAATAACGTTACACTTTTATTTTTCCCAAAATATTTTATTCTAACACTTTCACAAATACGACTAATATCATCCTTTGATAATCCTGAAGTTGTTCAAGTTGGGTTATTTTAATTACCTCTCAGACCTTGATCAACAACGTTATTATCGTAAGATAGATATCAGTTGTAATACAAAAACAGATACTCTTTCCCCTTGTCACAACAAAACCCATTTTACTTCTATCTTAGTGAAATGCCATCTCTTCTTTAATATAGTCCTATATCGCATCTTTAAAATTACTTATCTCGTTTCACTACTGTAATTCAAACTCGGGTTTACGTTTGATTTCCCATTTCATATTATCACTTAGACTCTTAATAAATGACAGATAATCAAATTTCAACATTTACTAAAATAAAACTAGGTTACTTAACCATTAACTACTCTCCTTACATTAATGAGCTAATTTAATAAACAATATCAGTTAAAGCCGTTAACTTGTTCAACTCAAAACTTGATTAACTTGCTAGTTAATCGTTATTGATCTATCGATTAATTAATAATTAAATAATTTAAATAATTCTATTCACTTTGATTAATATCAATATAAACTCATTCTAATTGTTACGTAAATTCTGATCACTTGAATTAGCTAAATAAGATTGTTTTTAATAATTACTTAATAAGCACGTGCTTCGCGCACGGTAGAATTTGGTTAAACCAATCAATGTATAGATGTGGTTGGTTTATTCCCTTTTTTAGAACTTTATTTAAATAATAAAATTTTAAACCTATAGTCGGTCATAAAATAAATTTCATGACTTCATTTCTAGCGATCTACCTAACGGTGAATCGATCTTTATAAAACGGTGTATATTTGGGCCATTAGCTATTTATTTCTCAACCAACACTATATATATATATTGGTTCAAACTGAACCACATTCAACAAAAAACAGGGTTTAAAGTCAACGGGTTTTAAACAGTTCATAAAATATTAAATAACAGCATATTAAATATTTGAGGAACCGGTTTGATTCCTCCTACCTGTTCTTCCCTGCAACACAGGTCATTATAATATTTCATATAAGTACATAGAAATATTAAACAACGATAATATAAATAACATCAACCATTAAAGCAATCATAGGCATCCAAAGCATCCAATCAACCAATTAAATTTAATTATATGAATTTAGCACATCCTAGTATTTCAGAAATGTGTGAGAATTAACTCACCTTTACTTCGATCAACGGTTCGCGCATCTCCTTGTTTTAAATTTTTAACCAGCGTCTACAACCAACGCGAAATCCGGTTGCTCCCGGTCCTGTCCGAAACTGCTCAGCAGCATACCATTTTTCACCGTGCTTCCGACGTCTTCGGTTTTGCGTGATTCCGTTATCGTATGGAGTAATTACAGCTATTACAACGTATGTATATACGAATTAAATAATTTAATTAACTAATTATTATTAATTTAAAGAGTAATTAAGTTTTACCGTTAAACTTCCGCCACGTCAGTAACATATTCACGATTTTCCTCTTTGTATGTCCATGAAATCCCGATTATCCCTAGCCTTGCAATCCCTTTTGCTACGTTCATTTCTTCTTTTTTATTTTATTTAATTTATCCACTTGGGCCCAAAACCCATTCCATGATTCCAAGCCCGCCACATCTTTTTCCCAACATCAAAACTACAGTCAATAGCCCTTTTTTTCCTCTTCCTCAATGTTGAAATTATCCTTGTTAGCCATTCCCTGATGCCCAACGCGTTTTTATTGATCAACCCATTTCAGAACTCATGCTCTCCCACAATACCTTAATTAAAACAACCCCATGATTCTCCTTTCTTTCTTCAATGTCATCAACACGACAGAGTCCAGACCCTCTTCTACTTCTGTCGTGACCCTTCTAAAACACATAGCCACCGTTCAACCTCCGATGTTTTAAGCAACCCCACCTTCTAAACTTGCCTGCAGCATCCCCCATATAACTATCGCACCCACGCCATGCAAAACATCTCAAAGGATCACTTGAACACCAAAGTTCACTTAGCAGCAAGCTTCACAACTCATCTCAACGCTTCCCTTCCAGTTGCTACCACCTGTTGAACCTCGGCGCTTGTACCAGCCACCCTTCGATCTCAACACTTCCTTCACCCATCTATCCTCTTTCAGGTGGCCCACCTTGCCTCGGCTATCCCCGTTCCCGCCATTTCATAGCCCCTGCACATTCAAATGGAACCTGTAAGTTTGCCCACTGTACTTGAACTGACCCCCGAAGTACCAAAAACTTCATCACCGGAGAACACGACTGAACTCAAGAAAGAGAGCATCGAGAGAACACTCTTGAGTTTGCTATTTATCGAATCAAACCACATTCATTTTCTTTGTATATACGAATTTACATATTTTTAAAGCCATGAAACTCCTTTTCTTTTCGCTTCATGTCTCTCCAAATAAATATCAACACGCCCACTCCATGTTTCTTGCACCGCCCCGAACTCGACTACATCACGTACCCCACCGCAACTCTCATAAATCGTCACCTGCTACCCCGTATAGAAGCTTCCATGGGCTGCCACACCTTTCATTGAACCCACATGAAATTTTGGTTTTGCGCTTTGTTTTTAAATTCAATTAGTGAAGAAGTTTTCAGGTTTGTTTAGTTTCTTATATTGAAGAGTGTATGATTTAGACGCTGAAATGGGTTACATATTTATAGGAGAACAATGCCTTGGTAAGCGCGGCTTTAAGTTTGGGGTGCACGGCATTTGTTGTAGGTAGTAGGCTAGAAGAATAGCGGCTTTGTGTTTCCATTTTGATGTTGATTGTGAAAATGAAAAGAGAAGCAGACCGTATGCTTCAGAATAGGGAATAGGAACCGCATGTAGGCTTTTCGTATTATAGGCTTGCAGGGGAAATTTTTCAAAGTGAAAAAGAAAGAAAAGACTAAACAAAAAGTAGTGTAGGTGTGTGGTTTGTTCAGAAATGGACGTACTCCATTTAATTCGATAGGCTGATGGTAGAAAACGTAGCATGGGCTAAACCGTAGAGCTAGCTGTGAAATATGGTATTGAAGTGAAAGAACATAGCTCGGCTAAAACGTAGGTGTACATGCTACTTTAATTAGCTGTATTTAGGTTAGATTTTTAGTTTTAAAGTTAGCATACCCCATTTATGTAAAGCTCCGTCCATATACGACTCGCTGACGACAAAAATAAATATACCGTCGCGTCCAGCAGTGTGCCACAATCACAAATATATAATAATATCGGTAGATTAACTTATATTTTGAAACCCTAAAATGTTGATACAGGGTGCAAGATACTCCAAATAAAAAGTTGCTTATTTTGCGACTTTAAAATTACAGTAAAATTCTAAAAATTAAATTTTAACTACACCTCAAAGGACTTGTCCAAATTCGAAGCCATTATTTAACTATATTTAAATAAACCGTTATGGCGTATAACCGATTCCACAGTGACTTTTTGAAAATTTGATTTGGACGTAAAATAAAATCTACAATACGAAAACTCGATTTTTCTCCTCCATTAGAAAAACATTATCAACGAGATTCAGACGCCTCTTGTTTCACCATAATCCAACTTAACACGGATTCAGTATAGTCGATTGAAGTTCAAATTCAATTTTACGAACTACCGCGCAGTTTCGAGTTCGTTTTATAATTAAAAATATAAATATAAATGGTTAGTCGTCGTTTGATAAACAAATTCGATATTAAATTCCAAATAAATTATTTAAAATAAATTTAAATATTCAAATCAAATAGCCGAAAAATCTAGGTCGTTACAGGTTTTGATTTTCCAGGTTGTTACATTAGATCTATGTTAGATTTAATTATCATTCAAATATTTTATGTAGAACTAAATCTTTAATTATGTTAGATCTATTTTATGTAGATCTAAATCTTTAATTATGTTAGATCTAATTATCATGTGGATATTTTATGTAGATCTAAATCTTTAATTATGTTAGATCTATTTTATGTAGATCTAAATCTATAATTATGGTAGATCTAATTATCATGTGAATATTTTATGTAGATTTAAATCTTTAAATATGTTAGATCTATTTTATGTAGATCTAAATCTTCAATTATGTTAATCTAATTATCATGTGAATATTTTATGTAGATCTAAATCTTTAATTATGTTAGATCTATTTTATGTAGATCTAAATCTTTAATTATATTAGATCTAATTATCATGTGAATATTTTATGTAGATCTAAATCTTTAATTATGTTCGATCTACTTTATGTGATCTAAATTGTCACCTTATGTTTTCATGTTAGATCTATTTTATGTGATCAAAATTGTCACCTTATGTTGTCATGTTAGATCTATTTTATGTGATCTAAATTGTCACCATATGTTATCATGTTAGATCAATTTTATGTGATGTAAATTGTCACCTTATGTTGTCATGTTAGATCTATTTTATATGATATAAATTGTCATCTTTTGTTATCATGTTAGATCTATTTTATGTGATTTAAATTGTCACCTTATATTATCATGTTAGATCTGTTTTATGTGATCTAAATTATCACCTTATGTTATCATGTTAGATCTATTTTATATGATCTAAATTATCACTTTGTTATGATGACAATTTCATGTCCATGCCAGTATGTATGTTCACCTTATTATCTTACTAGTTTTTGTTTATGCCAAGATGATCATTTTAGTCACTTTCCCATTATTTTCCCTATTATCATTCATGACTAGACTATTGTCTAGCCTAGGCATGCTGCTAATTTTGTGAGGGCGCTAGTTAAGGAACGAGGAAAAAGGGTTAAAAATGGCATAATTTGAATATGAACATTTTTGGACATGTAATTCAAAGTATTGGGTAAAATAGTTATTGACATCTATAAAAGGAAAGGCATAATTAATTGATTAATTAATTAAAATTGTAATGTTTAGTAATTACAATTAGGAATTGTAATTGTACTTATGACACGAGGCTAGGTTGCATTAGTGGTGGAAGTCTGCCCGGACCCGACCGGCATATCTAGCAGCCACTAATGTTGAACCTAATGTGGGAGGTTTAAGTATGTAAATACGAATTGGGCTATGACACGAGGTTAGGCCCAATTGTGGAATAAGTCTGCCCGGACCCGACCGGCATATCCAACATCCATATGTTGTAGGCCTAACGTGGGAGGTCTGGCCCATTATGAAACCATAAATGGATATGATAAAGAATTGGACTACTTAACCAAATCTAATCCATAGGGATTATGTGAACTTAAACTTATGTTGGGGTTAAGTAAAGTTGATTAAGTAAAGGGGGTGGGTTAAGTAAATTTGAGGGGGTGGGTAATATTTATATAGGCCCACGAACTTAACCCAGTAAGGTTATGTAATTAAAGACACCTAGTGGTATACATAACCGGTGGAAATAATAAAGTTATGTAACTAAAGACACCTTCTAGGGTAATCATAACTTATAGAAATAAATAAGGCTATGTAATTAAAGACACCTAGGGGTATACAAAGTCAGTGAAAACCTAGTGGGGGGATACAAGACAAGGGGGATAGCTTGTACCATATTGTGTGGTACCCGTTTCAGCCAGTAACCCGGAGTTGGTATGAAGTATATACTTCGAACTAGGTCTGGTAAGGGGAACGCTTACTGGACTGAATGTAAGAGATCCAAATGTAAATGATGGTGTGGGCGACGCAAACCGACTGGGCCATGTGCATGCATAAGCCGGGCAGAGGGGGATAAGAAGGTTGTGACACCAGTAGATATGGTTGTGCCCATCTTGGAAAACGAAAGGTTGCTACTTTAGGAAGTGATAACTCCTACTGTTGGGCCAGCACAGGGTATCTACAGGGTAGGGAGCCGATCGATTAGGGTAGTGGTTAGGGTAAACTTGGACGTATGCCTTAAGTTAACCAACTTGTGGTGGAAGGGATCATCTCATTCTGGTTATACTAGTAATAGTGCAGAGTTATCATTAGAAGTATATATATATACCCTATCCTGTCTGCCTTGTCACACCTTCCATTTATGTAATGATCTCTCTTATCCACTTACTATGCCTATCATTTTACTTTTATTTATTTACAGGAAAAAAGTAGCTAGAGTCGCCAGACTTTATGTTTGACCCTTTTTATTTCTCCTTCTTTCTTCCGTTCCCCACCTAAGGTTCTCAGGGAGGAAACTCTCAGGCTTGATTGTGATTCTACTGACTTTTGCTAGATCTACTGACATGTATGGCTCAAGCTCCTATCCTTGTTGCTATGGCTATATTTTGTTCTTGGGAATTCTACTTCTTTCATGTACTCTGATATTTTTGAAGTACAAGATAGTAGCTTTTATTTTGTAATGGGTTTTTATGTTTCAGACAGTGATGTTTTGGACCACGGTATCTTATGATTAATAAAGTTTTTTTTATATTCTGCTACAAAATTTTATATCTATCTTGTTTAATCTATGTCTGTTTACCAAAAACACTTCACGAAACTTAATGCATTCCCTTTGTGAGTGACATTAAAGGACGTGGGGTGTCACACTTGGTATCGGAGCTGAAGGTTACCAGATTAGACAAAGTTTTGAAAATTATTTTTCAAAAAGGTTTAAAAGAAAGTGTTTTCAAAAAGAAAGGTCTGTTTTGAAAAACATTCCGCAAAATGCCATATTTAATATCCTTCGGTCCTTTGTCTAAATATCTCCCTTTTTCTTTTCAGCATGTTTGGGAACAAAAGGTTCCTAACATCCCAGAGGGCGTTACGATACTCGGATGGTTCCGCAGGTATCTGGAGGCCACAGTGCCTATCAAAGGCCAACGAAATGTTCCTCCCCTAGCTGCACCATGCATTCCTCCTCCTCCACCTCCAAAATTAGATAACTTCGCCACGATCTGCAAAGACTTCCTTGTTATAGGAGGGAAGCCATTCCATGGGAAAAAGACATTCGTATAAGCTCGGAATTGGCTTAAGGAGACTGAGGATTTATTCTTAATATTTGAGGTGGAGGACCGAAGAAAGATTTAGTTAGCTGCTTGGCTGTTAAAGGACGAAGCCTCATTTTGGTGGGAAGTCACCCAAGCTGGACGTTCGGTGGAAAATTGGGAAGATTTTAAATAGAGGTTCAAAATAAATTTTAATTTCCAAGTTGAAAGCAGCATGTAGATGGAGAGATTCTTAGCACTCAAACAAGGAAACTTGACGGTGAAAGAATATGTGAACAAATTCAACCAGCTAGCAAGATTCGGGTTAGAGTTGGTGAATTCGCCACACAAAAAGGCTTTGCGGTTTACTAAAGGACTGAATGAACCCCTTCATGGGTTAGACATGCCCCATATTCCAATGGGGCCACTTTTGAAAAGCTTGCCGATATGGATCTAATGCATGTGGAGGACAAAGGAGAAAAGAAGGAAGTAAAGACTGAGGGGACATCGCAAAATAGGAAGGTGTGGCCTAAGAAGGGGCAGCAACAACAACAGCAGCGGAAACAACATCATCATCAACAACAACAATAGAAGAAAGGAGGGAAGAATGACAAAGGCATGGATAAGAGAAAATGTCAAAATTGTGGGAAAGAAGGTCACTTGATCAAAGACTGCAAGAGGAGGAAGAACAACTGTTTCAATTGTGGAAAAGTCGGACACTTCGCTAAGTAGTGCCCGAAGAAACAGAGATTGCAGGGACAAGGTCAAAGGATAGGAACTTCTGGAGGGCAGGTGCATGCTCTCGCGACCAGTTCTCCTGATAGAGGTAGAAAAATTTCTGTGGAAGGTTTAATTTCTCTTTCAAACCATCCTATTAGAACACTTTTTGATTCTGGTGCTTCACACTCATTTATATCCAGTTCTGTAGTTGAATCTCTACACTTAATTACTAGTATGGTAGTGGATCCCGTAGTTGTCTAAAACCCCATTGGTGGTTCGGCTCATTTATCTATGATTTGTCAGGGTTTGAAAATATCTATATTAGGTATCGAATTTGAATGCGATGCGTGTGTGCTCGGGTTTATGGGCTATGGGTTAATTCTAGGAATGGACTGGCTTGCCACGTATGGTGCCATACTGGATTGTGAAAAGAGGGTCGTTTGGCTTCTGACTAGTCATGGGAGAACCCTCAAGGTTTCGTGTGACCCACAAGGATCGGTTATGCTTGGTTTCCTAGAGTCTCTTAATGTATCTATCGACGATCTACAATCTGTTCTAGTAGTCCGGGATTTTTCCGATGTTTTTGATGAGGTTCGGGGTTTACCTCCAAGGCATGAGATCGACTTTCGTATATATCTGGTGGACAATGCAAAGCCAGTTGCAATGTTAGTGCTCCATATGGCTCCAAGGGAAAGGATGGAGATGAGTGAGCAAGTAGGGGAGCTAATTGAGAAATTGTTTATCAGACGAAGCATATCTGAATGGGGTGCTCCAGTAGTATTTGCAACTAAGGCGGATGGTTCGCTTCGTTTGTGTGTTGATTATAGGGAGCTGAGTAAACTCACTAAGAAGAATAGGCACCTGCTTCTGAGGATTGATGATTTATTTGATCAGCTTGTTGGTGCCTCAGTATTTTCCTAGTTAGAATTGGCCATGGGGTTCCATCAGTTGAGGGTGGTTGATGACAGCGTAGATAAGAGTGCATTTAGGACTCCGGACGGTTTCTTTGAATGGCTGGTTATGCCTTTTAGGCTGACAAATGCTCCTTCCTATTTTGTTGACTTGATGAGGAGGGTGTTCCAGGAGTTCCTAAATAAATTTTTGTAGTCTTTGTTGATGATATTTTGATCTTCTCCAAAAGCAAAGAAGAGCATGCCCAGCAATTGAGAGAAGTTTTGAAAACTCTCCGTGACCATCAGCTTAAAACAAAGTTCTCCAAATGCCATTTTTACAGAAAGGAGGTGAGATTCTTTGGTATGTAGTCTCTAGAGAAGGGATAGATGTAGATCCCGCGAAGGTGGTTGCAGTAAAGGATTGGCAGATTCCTAAAAATGCAACCGAGGTGAGAAGCTTTCTTGGGTCGGCAGGTTACTATAGGAAGTTCATTAAGGACTTCGCAAAGATATCAGCCCCACTCACCAGGCAGACAAAGAAGAACTTGGCATTTTCATAGGATATAGATTATGATGTCACTTTCCAACGTTTGAAGAGGGCTCTTACAACAACCCCAGTCTTGACCTTGCCTAATAGGAGTAAAGTGTTTACCGTTTACACTGATGCATGTGGTACAGGGCTTGGTGCGGTTTTGATGCAAGAAGGGAAAGTAGTATGTTATGGGGGTAGACAGTTGAGAGTTCATAAAAAGAACTACCCCACCCATGATTTAGATCTAGCTGCCATAGTATTCGCGTTGAAGACATGGTGTCATTATTTACTAGGAAAGAGGTTCGAGTTATACACCGATCATAAATCTCTCGTGTATCTATTCTCACAGAAGGACCTCAATTTAAGGCAACAAAGATGGATGGAGTTCTTAGCTTCTTACGATTTTGAGATTGCTTATACCCCTGGCAAGGGTAATGTGGTGGCGGACGCACTATGTAGGCATAGGATGGTGTTAAGTCCTCTGTTTGTGGAAGGAAAGAACATGGAGTTCATATCATCTTTTGATTTTAGACCCTCCATTGAGATTTTGCCTGATTTGTCTGCATCCTTGGAGATACGACCAACTATTATGGACCAGATAGGAGCTTCGCAAAAGGTGATCCACAGATTTTAGACATCATGGATAAGCTCAAAAGAGGGGAGACTTCTAGTCACCTCGATAAATGTGCCATAGACGAAAAGGGGTGGTTGCGACGAGATGGAAAGCTTTGAGTTCCTCAAACTGAAAGCTTGATAAAGTCAGTCCTAGAAGAAGCCTACCATTCTAAGATGACCATTCATCCAGGCGGTGATAAGATGTACAGGGAAATAAAGAGGGTTTTCTTTTGGGCTGGATGAAGAAAGATGTGGCCAAATTTGTTTTCCAATGTTTAGTTTGCCAGCAAGTCAAAGCTGAGCAAAAGAAGCCCAATGGTTTACTTCATCCTTTAGAGGTTCCCTAGTGGAAATGGGAGAGCGTCTCTATGGATGTCATAGATGGTTTTCCTAGATTGAAGACAGACAACACCAGTATCTGGGTTGTGGTTGATAGACCCAGCAAGAGCGCTCACTTTATTCCGGTTAAGAGTAAGAGGACGACATCATGGTCAGCAGCAATTTATGTCCGAGAGATAGTTCATCTTCATGGAGTTCCTTCCACCATCGTAAGCGATCATGACCCCATCTTTACCAGCGAATTTCGGAGGAGCTTGCAAGAAGCATTAGGTACACAGTTGTGTTTGAGAACTGCTTATCATCCTCAGACTGATGGGCTAACGGATAGGGTGAATAGAATTCTTGAAGATCTTTTAAGGCTGTGTTTCCTAGACTTCGGAGGGTCTGGAGAAGAGCATCTTCCTTTAATAGAGTTTGCGTATAACAACAGCTATTAGGCCAGCATCGGCATGGCACCCTTTGAAGCATTGTATGGAAGACCCTGTAGATCACCAACTTGTTGGTGGAAATCTACAGAAAGATTATTACTTGGACCAGATATGATTAGAGAAACGTCCGAAAAGATTGACCTTATTCGACAGCGAATGAACACAGCTCAAGATAGGCAGAAATCCTATGTAGACAAGAGTAGGACTGACCTCGAATTTGAAGTAGGAGACTTGGTTTTTATCCAAGTGTCAACTCTGAGGAATGTGGTTCACTTCGGATCGGTAGGGAAGTTGGCACCTAGGCTTGTGGGACCATTTCCCGTAACCGAGAGGATTGGCCAAATGGCCTATAAGGTAAAGCTTCCGGAAAATCTATCTGGTGTTCATGATGTTTTTCATGTTTCTAATCTTCGGAAATGCTTGCATGACACCACGGAAGTTGTTAAGCCGAGTATATTGGAAGAGGCAGAAGTGGAATATGAGGCGACAGTCAGGCGAGTTCCATCCCGTATTCTTGGATCAGAATTTAAGAAGCTACGCAATAAAGAGTTTAAATTACTAAAGGTTTGGTGGGGAGATAACCCAGAGGATGCGACTTGGTAGAATGAAGACAAGATTCGTGCTACGTACCCTTTTCTCTTCGAGGGTATTTTCTTAACTCCTTTTTCCTAAGACTTATCAGTACTTGTTTCTATTCATTTGAGTATATCTTATCCATATTATTTTTCGACCTTTAGATAGGAATCCTATGGATGTAAACATGTGTTTGAAACATGTTATGTTTGATGGATGCAAGTGGATGCAAGTGTTTTCTAGTGGTTTCCTTTGGACGCATACACACACACATTAGGCACTGAGATCAGCTCAATCACTTTTATACTGCATCTGGATGTTTGTGCATTTTCTTTTCTTTTATGGATGGAAATGGAGGAACTTGCATATGGATGTTGCATTTGAATGACTGAGTGTGCACACATATAGAGCTTATATGTTATAATAGGCTTATTTGCACACATATTGGATTCATGGCACTGACATACATTGCATTAAGGAGGTCAACTAAATCAGTAGACCGCCTGATCTTCACATTAGTTTGGAATACATACACACACACCTTTGCATATATTCATGAAAGCATTAGAAATCCTTTAGTACAATGGATGCCAGTGATTTATGGGTGAGTAGATGGATGATGGATGGTAGGATATGCATTCTTCCCAACTTGGAGATTTCAGGGATGAAATCCTTTAAGTAGGAGGGATTGTAACACCCCGTAATTGTGCTAACATTAAAAAGTATAAATTAAAGAATAATTAATTTAATATTAATAATTAAGGGAAACTGATTACGTCATTACGTCCGTCTCAAAATTCTGTTCGGGATAGACACCTGGATTGCGTAAAATGGATAATGTATGAAGAAGTTATGAACGATAGAAGTTTTGGGTATTCGGGCCTTTTTCAAGTGGATAGCGGCCCATTACCCAATCTCCTTTTAGGGCTGAGGTGGCAATTCGATTTCTTAAACCTAGTGGCCATAAAATAACCTCAATACCATTGTTTTCTTCACAAAGAAATATTGGTGGGCAAACTCTACTTGAGTGCAAACTAAGACGGATCTGCTTTCTTCAATTATCAGTTTTGCAAATTAAATTCTGAGATTCAAGTTTCTGTTTTCTCATTCTATTCTCATAGATCCAATCCTTGTGAGTATAGTTATTTTTATGTTTAAATAAATAAAAGTGAATTATGAAAGACTATAATCTGGATCTATGCTATTATCATGTTTTATGTTATCACATGATAAATCTATTATGTGTTATTATCATGTTTTATGTTATGACATGATAAATCTATTCTATCCTATTATCATGTTTTATGTTATGACATGATAAATCTATTCTATCCTATTATCATGTTTTATGTTATGACATGATAAACCTATTCTATGCTATTATCATGTTTTATGTTATGACATGATAGATCTATTCTATGTTATTATCATATCTTATGATATGTTATGATAGATTTATTTGTTCAATCTAATTATCATGTAGACCTTTTATGTAGGTCTAAATCTTTAATTATGTTAGATCCATTTTATGTAGATCTAAATCTTTAATTATGTTAGATCTAATTATCATATGGATATTTTATGTAGATCTAAATCTTTAATTATGTTAGATCTAATTATCATGTGAATATTTTATGTAGATCTAAATCTTCAATTGTTTTAGATCTATTTTATGTAGATCTAAATCTTTAATTATGTTAGATCTATTTCATGTAGATCTAAGTCTTTAATTATGTTAGTTCTAATTATCATGTGAATATTTTATGCAGATCTAAATCTTTAATTATTTTAGATCTGTTTTATGTACATATAAATCTTTAATTAAGTTAGATCTAATTATCATGTGGATATTTTATGTAGATCTAAATCTTTAATTATGTTAGATCTGTTTTATGTAGATCTAAGTCATTAATTATGTTAGATCTAATTATCATGCGGATATTTTATGTAGATCTAAATCTTTAATTATGTTAGATCTCTTTTATGTAGATCTAAATCTTTAATAATGTTAGATCTAATTATCATGTGGATATTTTATGTAGATCTAAGTCTTTAATTATGTTAGATCTATTTTATGCAGATCTAAATCATTAATTATGTTAGATCTAATTATCATGTGTATATTTTATGTAGATCTAAATTTTTAATTATGTTAGATCTATTTTGTGTGATCTAAATTGTCACCTTATGTTTTCATGTTATATCTATTTCATGTGATCTAAATTGTCACCTTATGTTGTCCTGTTAGATCTTTTTTATGTGATCTAAATTGTCACCTTATGTTATCATGTTAGATCTATTTTATGTGATATAAATTGTCACCTTCTGTTGTCATGTTAGATCTATTTTATGTGATCTAAATTGTCACCTTATGTTATCATGTTAGATCTATTTTATGTGACCTAAATTGTCACCTTATGTTATCATGTTAGATCTGTTTTATGTGATCTAAATTATCACCTTATGTTATCATGTTAGATCTATTTTATGTGATCTAAATTATCACCTTGTCATGATGACAATTTCATGTCAATGCCAGTATGTATGTTCACCTTATTATCATACTAGTTTATGTTTATGCCAAGATGATCATTTTATTCACATTCCCATTATTTTCCCTATTATCGTTCATGACTACGCTATTGTCTAGCCTAGGCATGCTGCCAATTTTGTGAGGGCGCTAGTTAAGGAACGGGGGGAAAAGGGTTAAAAATGGCATAATTTGCATATGAACATTTTTGGACATGTAATTCAAAGTATTGGGTAAAATAGTCATTGACACCTATAAAAGGAAAGGCTTAATTAGTTGATTAATTATTTAAACATGTTTAGTATTTACAATTAGGAATATTAATTGTACTTATGACACGAGGTCAGGTTGCATTAGTGGTGGAAGTCTGCCCGGAATCGACCGGCATATCCAACAGCCACTAATGTTGAACCTAATGTGGGAGATCTAAGTACGTAAATTCTAATCTGGCTACGACACGAGGTTAGGCCCAACTGTGGGATAAGTCTGCCCGTACCCGACCGACATATTCAGCATCTACATGTTGTAGGCCTAATGTGGGAGGTCTGGCCCATTATGAAACCGTAAATGGATATGTTAAAGAATTGGACTACTTAACAAAATCTAATCCATAGGGATTGTGTGAACTTAGACTTAAGTTGGGGTTAAGTAAACTTGATTAAGTAAAGGGGGTGGGTTAATTAAATCTGAGGGGTGGGTTATATTTATATATGCCCACAAACTTAGCCCAGTAAGGTTATGTAATTAAAGACACCTAGTGGTGCACATAACCAGTGGAAATAATAAAGTTATGCAACTAAAGACACCTTCTAGGGTAAGCACAACTTATAGAAATAAATAAGGATATGTTATTAAAGACACCTAGGGTTATACATAATCAGTGAAAACCTAGTGGGGGGATACAAGAAAAGGGGGAGAACTTGTATCATATTGTGTGGGACCCGTTTCAGCTAGTAACCCGGAGTTGGTATCAAGTATGTACTCCGAACTAGGTCGAAGAAGGGGCACGCTTACTGGACTGATTATAAGAGATCCAAACGTAATGGATGGTGTGGGCGGCACAAACCGACCGGGTTGTGTGCGTGCATGAGCCGGACAGAAGGGGATAAGACGACCGTGACACAAGTAGATATGGTTGTGCACATCTTGGGAAATGAAGGGTTGAAACTTTAGGGAGTGATAGCTCCTACTGTGGGGCCGGCACAGGGTATCTACGGGGTAGTGAGCCGATCAATTAGGATAGTGGTTAGGGTACACTTGGAAGTATGCCCTAAGTCTACCAACTTGCAGTGGAAGGGATCTTCTCATTCTGGTTATACTAGTAATAGTGCAGATGTAACAATACAGATTTCGCCCAGTCCTAATCGATCGCAAAAACGACCAAGACCGTTTGAATCCTGCATACGCTAATTTTGGGCATACAACACATCAGAACAAATAACATAAGTCTTTTATAAACATCATAATAATGTTACATCAGAGTACATAATATCAGAGTACATCGAAGAAATAATACAACACTGGAAGGCTATTAGTGCTCTGGATACAGCTTTAAGCTTCGATCCAGAATCCTGCTCAAATATCTGCAAAATAAGCTACTCGACTGCCCATGTGGAAATAGGGGCACCCGAGTTTGCAATTAAAATAAGCTACGAGTCAGTCATGGGACTGGTATGAGAAATCTTACTTAACCTATTTAATAATAATAAAGCTAATCACAGGGCCACGCCTGTAACCCGGAACAGGTTTACTCCATTGCATTTCCAATGCATAAACAACAACCATAAATAAACTTATGGATCTACAATGCATCATACATTATGCAATATTTTTCCAATCTACCCATTTAGGCTTAATCCCTAAACTTAGATTTCAAAACCCAATTCTCTTTACAAAAATTATTCCTTTGGACTTTATTTCCCAATTTCTTATTTCAAATCATATGAAATACATATATAGCTTTTATACCAAAGTAGATTTCATTTCGGGATCTCAAAACAAAATCTATGGAAATAAGAATTCCAAAAAAAATGCATGAAAATAAATATGCAACCAAATATCAGGGTCCCCTTAGACAAGGCTACAGGACTCACCTCGTCAACTCGATATATGTATGTGCACCTCCCATTTAGGAGCAGGCTAAACTAACGATGCACCATCCCACACTATCGGGGAAGACATACACCACACTCATCTACCACCATCCCCTGTGTTTTAGTTGTCCGGGTCACCCGCATCTTTAGCCACATACTAATTCATTTCATATCCCAGATTATGGAAAATTATTTCACAACATAATAATCACAAGTACTTTAAAATCTATAGTAATTCACACTAGCAATTCACACATATGATCAGTCACTATTAGTAACATAACCTTTGAGCTCGTACGTCTGAAGGAAGGGTGTTAAGCAAGAGAATAAATTCCCCGCCACCAAACAAATATATCATCAATAGCAACTAATCGATTACGCGATGAACCATAATGTAAAACACATAATACTTTTATAAATCATTTCGAAATTATCGAGTTTAGTCCTCAAAATGCTTTCTGTTTTTTAAAACACTTTTATAAAACATTCCCTGTCCAAAATCGGAAATAACATTTCTTTTCACTTAAGAAAAACACGTTTCAAAAATCATTCATTAATTCTGAAATAAAACAAACAACATCGCTAAACACATTATCGTCAAATCGTGAAGTGTTTCACAAGGTGTTAGCACATAGATATTTTTACCCAACCCAATGATGAATGTAAAAGCATATTTTGCTCATAAACTGGTCGAGCATAATCCAAATGATCAATCAATCACATTTCATGTTATAATAAATGAGTATTTTATTGTCTACACATTTTTACATTTCATATGCCTACAATAAAAAGAATATTTTATTATCTACGCGTCCTATGTTTAACATGACAAATAAAAAGAAGAATTTTTATTTGCATAACAATTTCTATGTTTCTAACGACAAATAAAAAGAAAATTTTATTTGCATAACAATTCCAATGTTTCTAATGACAAATAAAAAGAATATTTTATTTGCATTACAATTTCAATGTTTCTAATGACAAATAAAAGAAGTATTCTATTCGCATAACCTTTCTACATGTTTCTAATGTCAAATAAAAGAAGTATTTTATTCGCATAACCTTTCTCCATGTTTCTAATGTCAAATAAAAGAAGTATGTTTATTCGCATAACTTTTCTACATGTTTCTAATTTCAATTAAAAGAAGTATTTTATTCGCATGCCCTTTCTATATGTTTCTAATGTCATATAAAAGAAGTATTTTATTCGCATAATCTTTCTACATGTTTCTAATGTCAAATTAAAGAAGTATTTTATTCGCATAATCTTTCTACATGTTTCTAATGTCCAATAAAAGATGTATGTTATTCGCATAATCTTTCTTCATGTTTCTAATGTCAAATAAAAGAAGTATTTTATTTGTATAATCATTCTACATGTTTTTAATGTCAAATAAAAGATGTATTTTATTCGCATAATCTTTCTACATGTTTCTAATGTCAAATAAAAGAAGTATTTTATTCGCATAATCTTTCTACATGTTTCAAATGTCAAATAAAAGAAGTATGTGTTCGCATAACATGTTTTAATGTTTAACATAACAAATAAAAGAAGTATTTTACTTGCATAACATGTCATATATTTTCTAATGATAAATAAAAGAAAGTTTTACTTGCATAACATGTCCAATGTTTTCTAGTGACAAATAAAAGGGAAGTTTTTATTTGACAGCAATTCTATTTTAAACATGACAAATAAAAAAGGATATTTTTATTTGTATATAATTCCTACATTAACATGACAAATAAAAATAATATTTTTATTTGTTTACAATTCTAATTTCAACATAACAAATAAAAATGATATTTTTATTTGTTTATAATTCTAATTTCAACATAACAAATAAAAATGACATTTTTATTTGTTTACAATTCTAATTTCAGCATAACAAATAAAAATGATATTTTTATGTGTTTACAATTTCTAATTCAACATAACAAATAAAAATAATATTTTTATGTTGTTGGCAATTTCTATTTCAACATAACAAATAAAAATGATATTTTTATGTGTTTACAATTTCTAATTCAACATAACAAATAAAAATGATATTTTTATGTCATTGACAATTTCTAATTTTTCCATTCAATTAAATTAACAGATCACCACAACAGGATCAACCAATCCAAATCAAGTCACGTACAACAACAAACTGAATTTAACAACATATACGAAAATTTTCTAATCACGATAATAATTAATTAATTTTAATTATTTAAAAAGAAATCTCATAGTATAAATTATAAATGGATATTTATAATTTAATTTCAACATTTTATGATAATTAAAACAGATAAAAATCAACATTGACAATTGATATATGTGCAGTTATAAAATAAATAACTATAAAAATATTTTAGTGAGAGAGTTCTCACCATGGTTTCCACTCCGTTAGTTTTTAACTAAAATTCTGTTTTATTATGGTTCAGATTTGAATTTGCCTCATTTTCTACTTTGCTCCATTTTTGTCCTAGTCAGTTTTGAAATGTAGATCTCGCTCCCACAATCGCAAAGCACCCGAAATCACTGAATTTGGATCATGTATGAAAAAGATATTGAATTACATACATTTCATTACAAAATCAAAATAATTAATTTAATAATTAGTGAATTAATTACATTTCTAATTCCCTTCCTCTTTGTTATTCATCGTTCCAGGTTCGTCACAATATAAACCGAACTTATCCTTCACAACTAAAATCCGATCGGCGCGCCATCAAGAAGACTCTGACCATCGATCTGAATACAACTCATCCAACGCCTTGGCATCGTCCACCATCACCCGCCACCCAGCCTAACTCGCCACCCTAGATCGCTTGAAAAACCGACGCGAATAGTGCCACTTCGTGGCCATAGTCCCAACGTCATGGTCAATGAAACACCATCTCCACCGTATATATTAACGAACACACTTAGCTCTTCAATTTGGTATTTGGAATTCTCGAAGTCATTGAGGGATTGAGGAGATAGGAGAGGAAGAAGAACGGGACAATTCTGAGCGTTCATGGAAGAGTGGCCGCGACTGTTAAAATAGAATTAGGGTTTCTATTTGAGATAAAGGTCTATATATAATATATTAAATAATATGAAATAAAATTTAATAATTGTTTATCTTAATTTTTCTTTCTTGTATTTGTAAAAGGTATAAAATATGGCATATATATATATATATATATATATATATATGAAAGGAAGAGAGAGAACATAAAAGAATTGAAGGATATGAATGAAACGCATGCGACAATTACTATTATCATCATCATTATGTTTATTTTTTTTTTTTTTTTTTTTTTTGCAGTGAATGACATGTCTCTAATTTCCATTGAATATGATTTCAAATTTTATTTATTTTATGGAGGAGGAGACTTTCACTTTTTTTCTTATGATTTTATATTTCACTAATATGATAATAGCGATGCTTTTGCCTAACAAAATATATTTTTAACTAACTAATGAATACTTCATTTCATTACCATTTTATATATCGTATATATGTATGTTCATATATCATATATGTATATTTTCATACAATGCCAATACATATTTTCATATAATATCTATATATATTTTCTTTACGGTCTACATACGTTAAAAATCATTTTTTTTAACGAACTGGTAATTTCTTTCTTAGCATGACTATTTTTTATTTAGCATATTTATGTAAAGAAATCATATTTTAACGATCTAATGATTTTTCTATGACATGTCTATATTATATGACTCGTGTATATATCAAGGAATAATTTTTTTATAATCAACTATCATTGATTTCATTTCCCTGGTGTGTCTAATCACATATAGTAGGTTACGAAAGAATTAAGTTAGCTGATTAGGCATAATGGGACAATATTTATTTTTCATTCAAATTTCAAAAGTAAATAATAATGGGAGAGAGAGGGAATAAACGAAAAGAGATGAATGCTAGATTAATTATTTAATGCTAATTATTAGAAAGTTTGCAACCTTTCAAATTTATAAACATATAGTATTAAATATCATGTGTGATTACATAGAGAACATTAAAAGTTTTATGGTATTATTTTATTTTTGTTTTCTTCTAGATATAAATAACATAAATAAAATAAGGGAATACATATATTTAACAAAATGGAGATAGGAGATTTAAAGGAAGAATACAAAATAAGATACATGTAGATAGAATGTAGGAAGGAAATAAACGAATGTTGCATTAAGGAAACAATGAAGAGGGGAAGGCATTGAAAACGAATGCATCCATTAACATTTTAAAATAAATTAATTAATGAACGTGTAATGACCCGCGTTTTTGCCCAGTACTTGCCTGTAATTAAACAGACTCAAATTGTTCATAAAGACGAATTTTTATGGGTATATACATATATTGAACAAAATAAAAAATTTTCATTTCAAATACAATGTTACATCAGAGTTACATAGAATATCAAAGTTACGGCATATACAGCGAAAGAAAAGAAAATATACTCTCAGCGGAAGAAACCGTATGATATAGCCGAAGCTCCAAACTCTTGCGCGAACTCTAATCCAGAAAGCACTCCGAATCTTGCTCCAACGATCTATAACTGTAAAACTAAACACTAGCCGCCCGCATGGAAATTAGTGGGCACCCAGAGTTTAGGAAGGAACAATAAACTCCAGGTCAGTCATGGGACTGATGTGAGAACTCAAAATAGTTATTATTTAGGATTCGTTTTAAAGTTGGGAATTTCACCGGACCACGGCGCTAACGTGGAACGGGTTTCATTCTATGTGAATTCCCGTGCATATAAATACGCAATGACATTTTTTTAAAATGAAGCTATCATAAGCTCGTCCCACATCACACAATGCAAGCGCACACCAGATGGGCAAGGTTTATCTTATGATAACCAAAAATTCTTTCGTACGTGAAAATCCTCTTTTAATACTATCATATAGTGTGAAAACAATAGCACAAATAAATGTATTAATCCTGGACGGCATAATACCCCATAATATTATGTCGCCATATATATATACAATCAAAATCGTATGGCTCGTATTGGAGATTTGGGTTTCCAACTTGATGATTCCGGGCACGAAAGATCAATCGGAACACAAACGAAATGTAATCACCTGTTTTTCATCCAAACGCGGACACCAATACAAATCGTTCGGTAGATCAACGGTTTTCGACCAGACACGCCCCCCCCGAACATATCCTATTCCATAAGTCATAAGTGGTTTCCCACTGCTGCAGCGGTCATTATCAATTCATATATATATACACAACCTAACCGCTAGTTTCTCATCATCCGGGGTGTGTGGTTTGTCGATGTCACGTCATACACAAAGCTACGCTTCGATAACCATGCTTTGATCATCACTAGCTCGTTTCATAACTCAAGTATGCCACATTAACAACTCACGACATATCACTGATTTTCAATCAATGCATACCCTCTAAGTTCATATGACTTAGAGATGAGGATAATATATTGCCAAAAATCTGATATATATTAACGGAAATCAGTGCTATGCGGTCAATTTCAACATCAAACACACCATCCATACAAGTCCATTTTGGGTATAAATGGAACAACAACCCGGAAATATTTAAATATGTTCAGGTCTCATGTCGTTCATAACCTTGTATTGGGTGACCTACCGAACCGAGACATCAATCAACAATCAATCTAAACAATTCAAATGTTCGCAGTCTTCATTCGTCGTTTACCAAGTCTTGAATTTCTTCATAACATCGTATTATTACTTGGAATGGTTTTCGAACGTATACTCGATCCCGGTCTTTCCAAGTAACAAGCGTACTTTAAAACAGTAGCTATGGTTTACACAGGCTTTCCGATTCAATTCTCCTTCCAAATAGTTATCAATTCATTTACGACTCAAGATTTGAATTACTATAAACTTCATACATCTCGTTATCATCTTAACTCTTCTTGGAAATCAAAGATTATACCTTCGCTTCAATTTCTTACCTTTAATTCCCTCGAATCAAAGATTTGATTAAATCCCCAATTACGATATGAATTTCCACCATTCAATCTCATCAGGTTTCAAGAATGATATTATTGAAGATATGATTCACGACAAAACCCAAATCAATCGATATTGAATCATAAATTACCCAGAAATTTTATCCACTTGTATTCGATACAATTTCTCAAAATCAACGAATACTATAAGTGGAATAACGATATAATAATATCTTCCAAATTCCCCAGATAGTATTCATTTACACCATGAAATTTTATACCAAATATCGAAGATTATTTCTATCTAAATTATTTCAATCAAGTTGGAGAAACCCATATCTTAATTAAAAGATTTATTCAACTCTTTGATATTTGATCTGGATAGAAATATCATCAACTTATCTTCAATATTAATCTCTGTATCCAACTCATATTATAAGCGGAATAACGGTGAATTACCTTTTAAATTCCTCAGATAATAAGAGTTTTCATTTACCAAATTAATATAGAACATACGAAGATTTATGAAACACCCCACCTCCGTTAAGGTCACTCACAAAGGGAATGCCTTAAGTTCAATGGAGCATTATAGGTAAAAGACGCAGATAAATTACAAGACAGGCAATTAAAGTAGTGGCAAATAAATAAAACTTTATTTCATTGATAAATAGCTTGTACAAATATTGTTTTACAATACCAAAGTATCCTGTCTTGCTTACAAAAATAAAGAAGCATAAAATGATTTCCCCAAATAAAGGATGAGCTAGCCATAGCAGTAGAAGAGAGAGTCCAAGGCAACACGTCAAAGAGTATTCACGCTTGGAAAGAGTAACGGTCCTAACAAACCTGAGCTATTCCCTACCTGACTACCTGGGGGGCGGGGGGGAGGGGAAACGGAAGAAAAGAGGCGAAAGCAAACTAGGTCAGACATAAAGTCTGGTAAGTCCAGTGATTCATAGTATTTAAACGAGGAAAAGGGTCATGACATGAATAAATTAAATATACGACTAAACCATAGTGACAAGATGATACGGGATAAGCATGGGATATGGCAAGATAAACTGAATGTACCGATAAATTGAATGTACTGATAAACTGAATGCGCTTCTATTCCTTCTCTGCTTCGCAACTACCTTGTTTATACTGATTTCTATATCTCTGCACTACCTAACTGGTGTCCAAACTAGTAATCTATGATCATATGATAAAGTGATCCCAATCCCCGTATTTGCAGTTGCCTTCTGGCGTGCTTCTATTATGGGGGTTCTGTTTATTACCTAGATCCCATCTAGCACTTACTATTGAGTGCTTACTAGATTCAACCAGGGTTTACGCTACCCAAGGCCACTGAGGTTTATGCTACCTATTGAATGCTTCTCAGATTCAGGGTTTACGCGACCTAGGTCCAACTAGGATAATGCTACCTACTTTGTATTAACTTTCCATGTGTCGGACTCAGTCGGCCCTCTCTTGCGTGTAGATACGCTATGCTGGCCCCACCATAAGGTGTATCAAGCCTAATGATAGCGACCCGACACGATTCAGGATGCACAGTGTATAACTACTAGTACCAAGTGCCTTCTTTTTCCCACTCCGGAGTACGTGCACGCCCGTAAACCATCGAAACCTACACTGACGTACCCCTGCCGTTATCTTTGACCGCTTATAATCATCCCAGTAATCGTGCCCCACCCTGCCTAGTTTTAGGGTACCATGATACATCAATGTGGGTTACTGCTGAAATGGGTCCCCGTTACTAGAGTTTCCTGATGGTTAATTTTGTAGGCCTATACCCACCTATACGAGACGTACGTAACCCTCCCATCGATTCTAGCATGTTTTCTTAACGGTTAAGTTTTGTGGGCCTATATTTACTAATATTAACCACCAACCCGACGTGCACTTAACCTTCCCACGGATTAAAGCATGTTTATTTAATGGTTAAGTTTTGTGGGCCTATATTTACTAATATTACCAACCTACCTGACGTGTACTTAACCCCCTACTCGTCAAGTCATGTTGGTTAAGTGGTTCTCATTAACTTAACCTTTTTTGCTTATCATGTTGGATTGGTTAAGTGTGACTTATTAACTTAACCCTGTTCATTCATCAGGTTATATTGGGTAAGTATCATTAATCAATTCATGTTGACTTAACCCATCCACCCGTCACGTCATGTTAGTTAAGTGTTTCCTTCTAGTGTTGACTTGACCCTACCTGAAATTTTGTTATATTGGTTAAGTGTTGTTCTCGTGTTAACTTAACCCTTCCCATACGTCATGTTATATAATTAGTTAAGTGTTTTGCTCTTGTATTACTTAACCCCACCACATGTCATTATATATATTGTGGTTAAGTGTTACCTTAGTTAACTTAACCCTATCATCTACTTAATTAACATGTTACAACGGTTAAGTGTTCTAAATTTACTTAACCTCACCCACTTGCCTAGTTAACATGCTATTAAGGTTAAGTGTTTCCCTAATTACTTAACCTCACCATTTCTAGCTTGATTTATTCATGAGCCTTAATTAATTAATTAATTAAAGCACGAACAACTCAAATTAGACGGATATTGTTGTGGTTACTAGATGTGCCGGTCGGTTCTGGGCAGTTTTACACCACAACTCAGTCTAACCTCGGGTCTTTCTAGGCTTGATGCACTAACCACCCACATTAGACAGGTATTGTTGTGGTAACTGGATGTGCACGTCGATTCCGGGCAGTTTTACACCACAACATAGTCTAACATCAGGTTAGGCATATTCGTCTTTTACTAAATTTACATACTTACTATTTATGTAAATTTTCCGTAAATCAATTTAGCCTAAATCATGTTTATTTGTCATGCAAATTAGCATATTTATATTCTATGCCAAAAACATGATTTATCTATCCATTAACCCAACTTGCAGTTTATAACAATTTAGATTTAATATTCCCCCTTTTCAATTCATGCGCAATCTAGATTAACATTCCAATTTACAGTTAATGTCAAAACTAGATTTAATATTCTAGTTTTACCGTTTACGTCCAAAACTTGGTTTACATGCAAATTACATGCTTTGTGGCCAATTAAAATTTATCAATTTTTGCCCAAGTCTAATATGCATGTAAATCATTCACTATTATAGCCAATTTAGATTTATGCCAACATATTTATTATGCCAAATTAACTTAATTAAGATACGCCCAATCCCCGCATCGTAATCGTGCGTATAACATGATTTCACAAGTTTTTCTATGTACTCATGAAATGATACTAATAGTATCAAAGCAAGGAATAGGGGATAAGCACGAGAATTGACATAAAAGAATAGCCATGTAAGAATGAACCAAATACAAAGATAATAGTTCCAATGGGTTTTGTGTACGTAACAGTGAATAGGAATAAACTAGACAAGTTACACCCCAAAATGAGATCCAACATAATTAAGGGAATATGCATAGGTGATTTGGTCCAACATAATGCCAGTTCGAAGTACCACCTAATGGGTTAATGATAATAGGCATAAGTCACTGACTACAATAGTTATAGGCAATTAACCCCAATAGTCATGGGCGAATAATCACAATAGTTTATTAATCAATGTCATAGGCAATAGTCTCATAGTCATGAATCTTAATAATAGTCTCATAGTCATGAATCATATGCAATAGTCTCAAAATTAAGAATCATAGTCATAGTCATAGGAAACAGTCTTATAGTCATAGTCATATGTAATGGTCTCTTTGTCATGAATCATAGTCATAAGCGATAGTTTCATGGGCAATAGTTTCATAGTCATAGTCTTGGGCAAAAGTCCCAAAATCATAGTCATTGGCAATTAGCCACAATAAGTTCTAGGCCACAATTGAGAATCAGATCTAAAGCCATAGATAATGTTAGATTTGACATAAGTATGAATCAAAGATAATTAACTCGCAAATAGGCACAGTTCTATATTTTAATTTATTACATTCACGAGTCCAATTACACGTTCAAATCTAAGGATAACCGAACTTACAGTGATCGGTTTAGAAGAGGATAATAAGATAGCGTTGTGGCGATTTTCTATGATTTACGTGACGTTGCATGAAGCAGAATGCCTACGGTCCTACTTGAAGCTTTAACATGATTCTCTTTTAATTTCATTTAGTTTGGAAGAAGATGCATTAATCCTAGTTTTGATTCCAGCAGAGTAGCGACGCCATTTTTTTATTTTTAATTAGAATTGAGGCAGAGTATAGGCAGAATGAAATTGTGTGGAGAGAAAGCTAGGTTTGGGGGTGTTTAAATAGCATAGGGGTCACGAATCTGGTCAGAAAGGCGTCTAGGTGCAGAAAAATGGATCTGTCTCCAGATCTGGAAAACAGGAGGGAGGTCGACCCTAGGGTCGACCCTAGTGTCGACCTTATACCCAGGTCGACCCCCAGGTTGACCTTAGTGTCGACCTGTGACCCCCAGGTCGAACTTAGTGTCGACCTGGGTCCTGTTTGTTTTGAATTTCGGGCTGAAACATCTAAAGGTCATATCTTCCACATACGGAGTCCGATTTACGCAAACTTGGACTCTATTCCAAGCAGAATTTCGAAACGAACGCAATGGCATAGCCCATTTTCCTTAATTATTCTGTTACAATTTAATTTTTCCCTGATTTGTTACTCTTATGAACACAGAAAATACGGGGTGTTACATTCTCCCCTCCTTAAAGGATTTCGTCCCCGAAATCTTCAAGTTAACAAGAATGTGTCCTACCATTCAGTCATCCATCTACTCAACCATTCAATCACAGGCATTCATTGTCCTTAAAAAGATTTCTAATGCTTTCATGTTCATATGCATAGTGTGTGTATATGTCCTTATCTAATGTAAAATCTGGCGGTCTACTGATTCAGTTGACCTCCTTAATGCGAATTATATCAGTGCCATGAGTCCATCATGTATGCAATCCTAACGATACATATCATTTCTATATGAGTGCACAACCATTCACTCAAATGCAACGTCCATATGATAACACATCAAGTTTTTATCCCTATACAAATACATATATTCATATGCAAACATGAAAGTGACTGAGTCGTTCTAGTGCCTAATGTGTGTATATGCATTCACGAGCAACCACTAGAGAACATTTATAACCACTTGCATCCACCAAACATAACATGTCTCAAACACATGTTTACATCCATTGGCTTCTACCTAAGGATATGATCGAGAGGATATACTTAAAAGCTAAAGACTAGCATATAAATAGATTTTTCAGAAAAAGAGGGATCAAGGATATACCCTTAAAAAGGGTAAGATGCGCGTATCTATTCTTCAATCTTCTAAGTCGTATATTCTTGAGCTTCACTCCACTATACCTTATCTAACTTAACTTCATGGTTGCGGAGCTTCTTGACCTCCCTTTCCAAAACCCACTAGTAAAGATAAGCCTTCGATCACTTACTATGCTAGAGGGTATCCAATGTAGTTGAACTATCTGTCCAAGATAAAACATATGTTAATCATGGTACCAAGTGTATATACCTAAGATGATTAGAGGTCTCTCCTATGGTTAGCTTATCCATCACTCTGCAAATCTGAGGGTCGATATCTCTCACGCAAACCATCCTAGTCGAACTCGACATCCCTTAAGTACAAGCCCCAAAGGCCTAAACCAATATCAGACAGGTACCCAAGGAATACCTCCTCCGAATTTGGACGATTTATGTGAGATGATATTAGCAAACCAACCAAACAATTGAGCACTTAACCGACTCTGAGTATCCTCACCAATCTTGCTCCAAAACTATCGTTGATCGTATAACTGGCTTTGCATTGTCAACTAGATATATGCGGAAGTCTGTCTCGAGTTTTAGGGGGAAACACCTACCCTAATCAAAATATCTTGCTTACTCTTGGACTACCCCAACGGATCGAAAATCGTCGATAGATAAGTAAAGTGATTCTAGGTAGCTAAGACATACTGATCCCTTAGGATCGTACGAAATCTCAAGGGTGTTCCTGAGGCAAGTCGAATGCCTAACAACCCTTGTTTCATAATTACTAGCTAACCAATCAATGCCAAGAATCAACGCATAGCCCAAAAACACAAGCATAAATATATCTATTCTCAAATCCTCACAAGTCAAAGATAAATGGGTCGAACCAGCAATTGGATTTGAGACTATAATGGGATCCTCTACTACACAATATCTAGGGTGCAGAGATTTAACTATGGAAGCAGATATATGCAGATGTGAAGTGCTAACATCGGAAGGAGTACTAACAGGATAATCAAAAAGGAAAAACTCTTTCAACCGTAATCTTACTGCCTCTCTCTCAGGTATGCTGGCGGTGAGATCATGCACTTGCCTTCCGGAAAATCCTGTCCCTTGTTCTTCGCCCTTGCCCTTAATTATTCGACCCGTTATACCAAAATAAAGATACTTCCTCTTTTTTTAGGTTATACTATTCTTTCCTCCCATCCTTTGTGAACCAAGTCCATATCCATGTGTTCTTTATCCTTGTGTTGTGCTCCTTAGCCAAACCCCCTCATTCTCAACTTTGCCATCCTTGTGTAACTTGTTGACATGTCTCTCAAAAGCTGCCTCCATCGCATGGAGAATCCTACAAAGCTCAAAAGAAAACTACGGTACAAATGGAAGTTAAACACTTATTTGCCCTTTGACAAGTGTCGTAGTCTCATCAAGCCTACGGAACAATGTCGCGCTGAGGTTATCTCCTAGAAAGCCAGGTGCCCCGGAGACACAGGAAAGAAGGAAACAAGGACTCAAACAGAGGATTAAAAGATAGTGCATATGGCTTTGGGGAATATGCCTTTAAAACAAAACTGTTCTTTTGAAAATGCTTCTTTTGAAACCGTTTTGAAAATAATTTTTCAAATCTTTTATCTGATCCGGTAACCTTCAGCTCCGATACCAAGTGAAACACCCCACCTCCGTTAAGGTCACTCACAAAGGGAATGCCTTAAGTTCTGTGGAGCATTATAGGTAAAAGATGCAGATAAATTAAAAGACAGACAATTAAAGAAGCGACAAATAAATAAAACTTTATTTAATTGATAATCAGCTTGTACAAAGATTATTTTACAATACCAAAGTATCCTGTTATGCTTACAAAAATAAAGAAGCATAAAATAATTTCCCCAAATAAAGCATGAGCCAGCCATAGCATTAGAAGAGAGAGTCCAAGGCAACACATCAAAGAGTCTTCACGCTTGGAAAGAGTAACGGTCCAAACAAACCGGAGCTATTCCCTCCCTGACTACCTAGGGGGGAACGGAAGAAAAGAGGCGAAATAAAACTAGGTCAGACATAAAGTCCGGTAAGTCCAGTGATTCTTAGTATTTAAACGAGGAAAAGGGTCATGCCATGAATAAACTAAATATAAGACTAAACCATAGTGACAAGATAATATGGGATAAGCATGGGATATGGCAAGATAAACTGAATGTACCGATAAACTGAATGTACTGATAAACTGAATGCACTTCTATTCCTTCTCTGCTTCGCAACTACCTTGTTTATACTGATTTCTATATCTCTGCACTACCTAACTGGTGTCCAAACTAGTAATCTATGATCATATGATAACGTGATCCCAATCCCCGTATTTGCGGTTGCCTTCAGGCGTGCTTCTATTATGGGGGTTCCGTTTATTACCTAGATCTCATCTAGGGCTTACTATCGAGTGCTTACTAGGATCAACCAGGGTTTACGCTACCTAGGGCCACTGGGGTTTATGTTATCTATTGAACACTTCCCGGATTGAGGGTTTACGCGACTTAGGTCCAACTATGGATTATGCTACCTACTTTGTATTAACTTTCCATGTGTTTGACTCAGTCGGCCCTCTCTTGCGTGAAGATACGTTGTGCTGGCCCTACCATAAGGTGTATCAAGACTTATGATAGCGACCCGACACGATTCAGGATGCACAGTGTATAACTACTAGTACCCAGTGCCTGGTTTTTCCCACTCCGGAGTACGTGCACGCCCGTAAACCATCGAAACCTACACTGACGTACCCCCTACCGTTATCTTTGACCGCTTATAATCATCCCAGTAATAGTGCCCCATCCTTCCTAGTTTCATGGTACCATGATACATCAATGTGGGTTACTGCTGAAATGGGTCACCGTTACTAGGGTTTCCTGCTGGTTAAGTTTGTGGGCCTATATATACAAATATTACCCACCTATACGAGATGTACTTAACCCTCCCACCGATTCTAGCATGTTTTCTTAATGGTTAAGTTTTTTGGGCCTATATTTACCAATATTACCCACCAACCCGACGTGCACTTAACCTTCCCACGGATTCAAGCATGTTTATTTAATGGTTAAGTTTTGTGGGCCTATATTTACTAATATTACCCACCTACCCGACGTGTACTCAACCTCCTACTCGTCAAGTCGTGTTGGTTAAGTGGTTCTTATTAACTTAACCTTTCTTGCTTATCATGTTGGATTGGTTAAGTGTGACTTATTAACTTAACCATGTTCATTCATCAGGTTGCATTGGTTAAGTATCATTAATCGATTCAAGTTGACTTAACCCATCCACTCGTCACGTCATGTTGGTTAAGTGTTTCCTTCTGGTGTTGACTTGACCCTACCTCAAATTTTGTTATATTGGTTACGTGTTGTTCTCGTGTTAACTTAACCCTTCCCATACATCATGTTATATAATTAGTTAAGTGTTTTCCTCTTGTATTACTTAACCCCACCACACGTCATTATATATTTTGGTTAAGTGTTACCTTAGTTAACTTAACCCTATCATCTACTTAATTAACATGTTACAACGGTTAAGCGTTCTAAATTTACTTAACCTCACCCACTTGCCTAGTTAACATGTTATTACGGTTAAGTGTTTCCCTAATTACTTAACCTCACCATTTCTTGCTTGATTTATTCATAAGCCTTAATTAATTAATTAATTAAAGCACCAACCACTCACATTAGATAGATATTGTTGTGGTTACTGGATGTGCCGGTCGGTTCCGGGCAGTTTTACACCACAACTCAGTCTAACCTCAGGTCTTTCTGGGCTTGATGCACTAACCACCTACATTTGACAGGTATTGTTGTGGTCACTGGATGTGCCGGTCAGTTCCATGCAGTTTTACACCACAACTCAGTCTAACCTCGGGTCAGGCATATTCGTCTTTTACTAAATTTACATATTTACTATTAATGTAAATTTTCCGTAAATCAATTTAGCCTAAATCATATTTATTTGTCATGCAAATTAGCATATTTATATTCTATGCCAAAAACTTGATTTATCTATCCATTAACCCAACTTGCAGTTTATACCAATTTAGATTTAATATTCCCCCTTATCAATTCATGCGCAATCTAGATTAACATTCCTATTTACAGTTTATGTAAAAACTAGATTTAATATTCTAGTTTTACCGTTTACGTCCAAAACTTGGTTTACATGCAAATTACATACTTTGTGGCCAATTAAAATTTATCAATATATGCCCAAGTCTAATATGCATGTAAATCGTTCACTATTATAGCCAATTTAGATTTATGCCAACATATTTATTATGCCAAATTAACTTAATTAAGCTACGCCCAATCCCCGCATCGTAATCATACGTATAACATGATTTCACAAGTTTTTCTGTGTACTCATGAAATGATACTAATAGTATCAAAGCAAGGAATAGGGGATAAGCACAAGAATTGACATAAAAGAATAGCCATGCAAGAATGAACCAAAAACAAAGATAATAGTTCCAATGGGTTTGATGTACATAACAGTGAATAGGAATAAACTAGACAAGTTACACCCCAAAAATGGGATCCAACATAATTAAGGGAATATGCATAGGTGATTTGGTCCAACATAATGTCAGTTCGAAGTACAACCTAATAGGTTAATGAGAATAGGCATAAGTCACTGACTACAATAGTTATAGGCAATTAACCCCAATAGTCATGAGCGACTAATCACAGTAGTTTCTTAATCAATGTCATAGGAAATAGTCTCATAGTAATGAATCTTAATAATAGTCTCATAGTCATGAATCATATGCAATAGTCTCAAAATTAAGAATCTTATTCATAGTTATAGGCAACAGTCTTATAGTCATAGTCATATGTAATGGTCTCTTTGTCATGAACATAGTCATAGGCGATAGTTTCATAGGCAACAGTTTCATAGTCATAGTATTAGGCAAATGTCCCAAAATCATAGTCATTGGCAATTAGCCACAATAAGTTCTAGGCCACAATCGAGAATCAGATCCAAAGGCATAAATAACGTTAGATTTGACATAAGCATAAATCAAAGATAATTAACTCGTAAATAGGCACAGTTCTATATTTTAATTTATTACATTCACGAGTCCAATTACACGTTCAAATCTAAAGATAACCAAACTTACAGTGATCGGTTTAGAAGAGGATAATAGGATAGCGTTGTGGCGATTTGCTATGATTCGCGTGACGTTGCTTGAAGCAGAATGCCTTCGGTCCAACTTGAAGCTTTAACTTGATTCTCTTTTAATTCTATTTTGTTTGGAAGAAGATGCATTAATCCTAGTTTTGATTCTAATAGAGTAGCGACGCCATTTTTTATTTTTAATTAGAATTGAGGCAGACTATAGGCTGAATGAAATTGTGTGGAGAGAAAGCTAGGTTTGGGGGTGTGTAAATAGCATAGGGGTCACGAATCTAGTCAGAAAGGCATCCAGGTGCAGAAAAATGGATCAGTCTCCAGATCTGGAAAACATGGGGGAGGTCGACCCTAGGGTCGACCCTAGTGTCGACCCTAGCGTTGACCCTAGTGTCGACCTTATAACCAGGTCGACCCCCATGTCGACCTTAGTGTCGACCTGTGACCCCCAGGTCGACCTTAGTGTCGACCTGTGACCCCCAGGTCGACCTTAGTGTCGACCTGGGTCCTGTCTGTTTTGAATTTCGGGCTGAATCTTCTGAAGGCCATATCTTCTTCATACGGAGTCCTATTTACGCAAACTTGGACTCTATTCCAAGAAGAATTTCAAGATGAACGCAATGGAATAGACCATTTCCCTTAATTAGTCTTTTACAATTTCATTATTCCCTGATTTGTTACTCTTATGAACAAAGAAAATATGGGGTGTTACAATTTATCTCCAACCATATCCCAATTTTTTTAATTTGGAAAACCCATTTCAATTCCAAATAAATATTTCCAATACTTTAATAATCTTCGAAACTATTCTTTTAGTCAAATAATGGTTGACGCTTATAAATTTCAAAACCAATAACAACATTTGGGAGTGTTACCAAAAGCACTGCTGTTAAAATAGCCATTTAAATCAAATAGATTTAAGATTTATTCGAAATTCAAATATTCCAATTCTAATCGCTTTTAAAATTTATAAATAGGAATTATCATAAATTTCACCAATTTAATAAACTTGTTTTATTCGACTTTTCGTTATGATCGCCAACTGCATGTATAGTAATCTTTCCCCATTTTTTTTTAAATATAACTTGAAAAATCATATGTTGAAAAATCGAAAATTTCCTTTCTATTTAAATACTATTATTATTTGAAATCCAACGTGCCTTATTTCAAGTCAAGCCAATTTATAATAATCAAGTCATAACCATTCAAAGTTTGAAATCGATATCTACAACTATTGTACCAGAGTGCGTTCTATTCCAACCGTATAACGTTTTAAATATAGATTGTTCAAATCCTTTTCAAATTGAATTTATATTTCCAAAACATTTGGAAAACAGTTTTCAAAATATATTTCAATATTAGATTTTGAATTTACCATCTCGTTGTCGGACCAGTTAGAGATAGCAGGGAGAGCAGGAACCGAATTTCCAAACCCAAGCCTAGACACTATCCTCTCTGTCATCCTAGAACGTTCTGGTGTATCTTATATTACTAATACAAAGAGACATCGTTAATATATATATATATATATATATATATATATATATATATATAACCATATTCAAATTTCAAAATCTCATTTTGAATTTAAATTGAAAATAATATATTTTTAACAAAACTAGTTTCAAATAGATATAAAGATCGTTATACAAAATTAGTACATAATTCAAATCATTTTCCCAATCCTAATTCAATATTTAAAAGTTGATATTAAATTCAAAACCAAAATTTTAAATATTATTTAATCATTAAATAAAATCGTATATAGGAAGGAGATTCTAAATTGGTCACCCATATATTCCACAACCACGGTGTGTGTGTGTAATATCATGCACTGCAATCATATTTATCCAAATGAATCATACGATCGGATGGATATGAATTCATTCATCACAATAATCATTTAACTGGGCACAAGAGTTACAGACAATAACGCTTACTAGTGTTAAGTGTATTTTCAAATTCATGAACAACCATTCAAACATCAACATCCATCACACAATCAACATCAACTAATTATAATTATTCTCAACTAATTATAATTAACTAATTTAAATAAATAATTTAAATTAGAAGTTCTCACCATAATAGCTCCAACATCTCCATTATCAGAAAGAACATGCGAATGAACACTGCTACTGTTCCTCGTATTGCTTCCAATCCACTCTTATCAGCAACTGGTAATTTTCTGCTGATTTTATATCAAAATTGAATAAATAACAACACTCGCTATATATAATTATATATATATATATAAGGATATTCATTTTATTTTATTTTTATATAAATTTATACTTAACAAAAATTACCAAATTTATTTGTCACTGCGTTCTACTTTCAGATACGATTCTAATGCTTCTGACGGCGAGTAAATTCGATTCAAAACGAACGTTCTATGAGTGTTTAAAGTTTGCACTTATTTAACTAAAATAAATAAATAAACAACATACCCAAGCAAAGAAAGCCCAAATGCTTATACCTAATCCACTACTCTTCTCCTCTTCTTCTTCTTTGTCTTGCACAACAATTCCTCCTAGAAACCATTATGAGCGTGCACGGTGGTGCATGTGAACCAACATTTTACTCCAATCAATCCACTAACCGACTTCACCAATAGATTTCTCTTCACATCCTCAATCAACTGAACCCTCTTGCCCGAGCTCCGGTCCCCTAAATCGAAATGCGTCGCACAATGTCGAGACCTGGAACGAATAGTAATCTTGCGAACCCAACATGTCGCACCCCCATTCCAACACCGAATTCCGCCAATTTTTGTCCAATCGAAGCTTTCTCCAATCTCATCACAACACCACACTCCTCGCAAATCGATGCTCGATTCTCCAGCAACCCTTAAACCTAGTTTAGAATATTTCAAGTTGTCGACACAGAATCGCCTCAGTTTAACATTAAAAATACTACGTTCCTTGTTGATCGCAACGGTGCTGACGGAACTGAACGATTCTTCCTAGATTGGAAGATTTGATTTTTCAAACTTTTGAACTCATTTATTCGATTTTTTGTAAATTAGAGATTTCTCCTTCGTTAATCAACGAAATTCCAATCTGTTAATTTTTAAAAATTGGATACGATGATTCAAACACCTTTTGTGCATATCATTTTATTTAAAACTCATCGGATTGAGTGGTATGGATTTTAAATTGAATGGAAATGGTATTTCCTTCATTACTGAAATTTGCAAAGGTGAAGAAAAGAAAAGGAATGGGAGGAAACTACTGCATCTGAAATTGTTTATGGCTGAAGTGTGAAGTAAAATAGAGTTTAGGCACTCCTTATGTATGGAATTATAAGGGTAAAATAGTAGATTTTCTCATGGACACATGGATCAATTCATGATTCTAATTACATGCAAAATTACATACGTATGGCTACTTGTCTTCAAGATAAGAATCTCTCCATGCACCATGACAAGTAAGAGGACACCTAGCCTTATCTTCATTATAAAATTAGTTTATCTTAGTCACACATTTGTAATACTTATAAATGTGTCAAATTTTAGTCATACCTATAAATGCAACATTTATAAATCTTTTCTATATCAAAATCATAAGTTATCATAAATAAATATTATTTCAAAAATAAAAATCATTAAAGAATCTTTAAAAATAACTTATAAATAGTTGAAAATATTTATCTATATTATTTATCATATAATTCACCAAAGTTTATACTAACAAATGGTTTAAAAATAAATGCTTAATAAATCATTAAAAATTATCTTACTTATTGATATTCAAAATTAAAAATCATTCCTATGAAATCTTTTAAAAATTATCCTTCACCAAATTTCATATTTTACAAACTCATATTATTAAAATTAGAAAATATCATTACTTAAACATAAATCTTATAAATAAAATTTTCAAAATAATTTTTCTTATAAAAATCATATTAAATAAAACAAAATACTTATAAAATGTAAAAATTTATATCCAAACCTAATGAAATCAATTTATATTCAGAAAACCCAAAATTATATAACAAAAATCCAAATCAACTTAGTAAAAACGATGGGATGTTATAGAATGTTACACTTTCGATAGATAAGGAAAGAATTAGAGATGACATTCTTTTTATCTAACAATGACAAATTTACAAAATGACATTTTTCTCTAACAATGCCTAACATAATGACATTTTGTCTAACAATACCTATTATAACATAATGACATTTTGTCATAATTTATTACAACTAGAATCTACATATTATTTTAAATCAACATAATGAAAAGGGAGTTAGTAAATTAATCTACTTTCGAATTTTTTCCTTTTCGGGGATGAAAAGTTTTAAGTGGGGGAAATTGTAACAACCCAGAAAATCTGAACCAATTTAAAAATTTTAAATTGGCTATTTTAGTGAATTTTTAATATTTAAAATTAATATTTTAAATAATAATGACGAAAAGTATGTTTGAATCGACATTTGAAAATAAATATAATTATTTTTAATTATAAACAAGGCCTGAAATGGCGCGATAGTTTCAAAATTCGAATTCAAACTTTGATTGGCTGTACCGGGTGCAGAATGTTTCGGATTTTAGTGAAACCAAAAATATTTTAATCTGTTAGTGAATATCTTTCTAACGAATCCGAAAAATCGAAGTTTCATAGCGGGAAGCAAAAGTTATAGCTAAATGAATTTTCAGAAAGGTCGCTATAGAGTTTATATAGCCCGTGAAAATGGTCATTTTGCAAACGACCTCAGAATTCAACGAAACCACTTTTGTTGGATATGGGATGTCAAATTTTTGCTAGGTTTCAAATTTCATAATTTTTGAAGTTAGTATGTGAGCGTGGCAAAGGAAAATGTGTTTGGTCGATTTCTATTAAATTGGATCGACCAGAAAAGGGCTATTTTTCAAACGGTCTCATAATTCGACGAAACCAGTTTTTTTGGGACTGTATCATCAAAACATTGCTAGATTTATTTTTTGGGATTTTTTAGATTCAATGTGTGGCCCCGACAAATTGAAATGTACGTTCAAATTAAATGTTGAATGTTTTATATTTTAATTTGAATGAAAACTGACTGAAACATTTGAATGGGCCTTCGAAACATATCCCATTGTGTTCGGAATGGAGGTATTTAGCTAGGGATGATAGTCGTTGGGTTTGAATTGGTGTTCGTCTGTGAAGAGGCGTATTTTAGAATTTTGAAAATATATAAATAAAAAAAATATCATTAGTCAGTTGTTTTTCTCTCTCCCCGTAATCAAAGCCGATGCACGGCGGAAACCAGTCTATACCTTCCCTCCTCGTTTTCTCCTCCTACACGCATCGATAGCCTTTGACCCAGTTGGGGTTTTTGAAGAGCTCCCCTCAAGCTTCAAATCCATGGTCGTTGCACCCACTCTCGTCAAGTGATTCGCGAGATCCAGGCCTCCAAAGTCGCATCCTTTCAACCGCCTCCACCATCAACAGGGACCACCGAGTGGCCCCCTCCACCGTGTGCAGGTGCCCCATCCATCCCCCTTCGACGCTGCGTAGCCCGATCGTTATATCGATTCACGGTTTTCGCGAAAATCGCGACCCTAGTTTTGAACAAACTGCCGAGAGGTACGGCTGAAATTATATTAAACTATATAATAGCACTTTAAAGCGTACAGTTTTTGATTTCACTGTAAAAATCATATCTTTTTCATTTGTTGACGAAATTCGGTGAAACAAGAGACAGTGGACTCGTGTGGACGCCTTCTACATTCTAGAAGAGACAGCATATTTTTCTGAGCCTTCTGCTATTTTTGGTGGAGCGGAACCCAATGTCAGATTTCTAAATTATAAACGATATGGAAAACGACGATGTATAAATTATATAGTCGATGTATGAGTTATAAATGCATTGTACACCACATGTATAAGCATTGTATAAGTTGTACGTTCGATGTATAATTTATATATGCATTGTAAAAATTATATATGTGTTGAAATAAAAGTGAAATTCACTTATAAATAAATAAATGAATATATATATATATATATATATATATATATATATATACGCCCCTCGTCCACAAACCATGGACGATATTTATTGGTTGTGATTGGTGTGAAAATTGGTTGATAGCGAATGGTTGATTAAAATTGTTTATGGTTGAAAATTGATTGATTGTGGTTGATAAATACCCGTTTGTGGTTGAGAATTATTTGGTTGAAACCACATAGGATTAGTTTGTGGAAAAGAAAAAAAATATACATGCGGCCTGCGTGCGAACTAGATGCATGAAATGCCCATTGTCAAAAGCTGCGAGGCTTTAAGGTAGAGCGAGGAGCCGTACTAGGGACGGTCCCGGTTTTAACTACCCTACTGTTATGCTGCCGAAATTTTGAATAATATTCATGTGTTAGAATTATTTTCATGTGTTGAAACTATATTCGTGTGTTGAATAGAAAATCATGTGTTGAACGACAGTCATGTTTTGAAATAAATTGTTTTATAATAAAATCATATTTTTATCATCTATATGAACTATATAAAATAGTCGTGTTTTGAAATAAATTGTTTTATAATAAAAATCATATTTTTATCATCTAAATGAACTATATAAAATAGTCGTGTTTTGAAATAAATTGTTTTATAATAAAAATCATATTTTTATCATCTATATAAACTATATAAAATAGTCATGTTTTGAAATAAATTGTTTTATAATAAAAATCATATTTTTATCATCTATATGAACTATATAAAATAGTCGTGTTTTGAAATAAATTGTTTTATAATAAAAATCATATATTTTTCATCTATATGAACTATATAAAATAGTCGTGTTTTGAAATAAATTGTTTTATAATAAAAATCATATTTTTATCATCTATATGAACTATATAAAATAGTCGTGTTTTGAAATAAATTGTTTCATAATAAATATCGTATTTTTATCATCTAAATAAACTATATAAAATAGTCGTGTTTTGAAATAAATTGTTTTATAATAAAAATCACATTTTTATTATATACATGAATTGTTAAAAATAGTGAAGTGTCGAAATAAATGTCGGTTGGATAAAAATATCATTTTTATCAAATATATGAAAATAATACGGTTTTGGAATAGAATAATAGATTATATTTATATATATATAATTAAAATGAATCGAATAACGAAGCTGCATTTCGTGTTTTGAAACCGTGATTTCAAACAATTAGTGCGGGAGTTCCGACCATCGGATTTTTCCGAAACTGAAACCATTAGGTTCGCTTTGGAAATATCTTTCCAACGATACCCACTTTGTGAAAATCCAACGGTTGGATTGTCTGGAATTTTTAATTCAAATCTGAAGAAAAACAGCGCTAGAATCGATTATATATATATATATATATATATATATATATATATATAATTAAATTAAATCGAATAACAACGCTGTAGTTCATATTTTGAAATCGAAACTTCAAACGAGTGTACCGGGAGATCCGACCGTCGGATTTTCCCCAAACTGAAACCGTTGGATTCGTTTTGAAAATATCTTTCTAATGATATGAAATTTGCGAAGATCTAACAGTTAGATTTTCAAATATATGTAAATCAAATCTGAAGAAAAACAGCGCCACGACCGCAATATGGCCTGAAGCGTCGTTTGATTAAATTGGCTATTTTTAAATAAATAAAAATAGCGATAAATCTTTATAAAATATTATAAACGATATGGAATGTGAAATTTAGAAACTAACTGAAGGTTAGCTAAGTCGAATGGTTTCCTGGGTTTTGATCTGATGTTGGTTTCAGCCTTCGGGGTTAATATTTGGGAAATCGTTCTCTTACTAATTTACGGTTAGTGACTAATGAATTGGAATAAGGCGTATGTTGTGTTTGTGTAGCACTTGTTTATTATATACGCGAGTTACTCAGAAAGACCGGGTTTATCCCATTCTGAATAACAGAATCGACGATAAGAAGTCGATGATAAAGATGGTGGTTGAAGACCAGAGATCTTCACCTCGGTTGGATGATAACTAATGTCCTAAGTGGGAGGCATCCCGAAATATGGATAATGAGTGGTAATCGTCTAGACGTATGTGGAGATCGATGGGTATGCGATGTATATAGTGCCTCCGGTTTCGTTCAGGCCCAGAACGGACTTGTAAATGGATTGTGTGTCTGACATTGGAATTCATTCTGTGTGATTGATGGCATCAGTTACATGGCGTGAATTGCCTGTGTGGCATGCTGAGATGCAGTGATCAAGGCTTCTGTTGAAAAGCAAAGTCTTATGGTTGATGATCAAAGCACGGCCAGTGTGGCATGGCTTTGAGTATAACGTGAATTCGCAAGCCTCACACCCCGGTATGGACCAGAAACGGGAGAGGTCGTCAGGGAGGGCATGTGTTTCCTTCTAGCTATAGGTGGTGTCAGTGCTTAAACTGGCTGACATTTATATTATTTTCACCTATGTGGTTGTTGCTATTGCGATTTGCCTCAGTTATATCGGTCGATCCGGGACCGATGGAGTCATTCGTTGTCTCATTTACGCCCCAAAGGGAGGGGAAACGCAGTGTTTAGGCATTTTAATCCACATCGGTGGACCAGCCCTAAGGATCCAAGGGTTTGACTAAGTACTTGCCCTGAGGCTCGGGATAGAGAGTCTCGAATTCGGTAAGGACTATCTTTTGCCTTGGTTCATGACGGAAATCCAATTTCCAAATACGACATCGTGCGATTTTGATTGTAAACCTATATTTGGCGACATAGTGGCATGGGACGCTCATGTCATCTATGATTGATATTTATGATTGTGTATAAAATTAGAAACTGACTGGAGACGAGTTAAGATGGGTGGTTTCCTAGGTATTGATCTGATGTTGGTTTCGGCCTTCGGGCCTAATACTTAGGGAATCGTTCTCTTACTAATTTACAGTTGGAGTCTGATTAAGAATAAAACGACAGAATTTACATTATAACTGATTTTACTTTACACGTATTAAGAATATCTTGGTCGATATAAGGTAAAACTCTATCCTCTGGTTTGCGTTGCATTGTGTGATGGGACTTGAGTCTTATATCGGCTTCATTTTTATAAAAAGCATTGCGATGTTTAAAAGATTTACTTGTTTTAAAGCACTGGAAATCCAATGGAGTAAACCCGTTCAGCGAAAGTGGCATGGTCCTGTGTTTAGCCATATACTAAAATGTGTTAAGTAGATTTCTCATACCAGTCCCATGACTGACTCGTAGTTTGTTTCACTTGCAAACTCGGGTGCCCCTCTTTCTACACGGGCAGGCTTGTATTCAGGTTTTAGTAGGATCTTCCTGGATAGCTGGAGCTGAAGGCGGATTCTATCATTTATCTCTTTTTATGTTGTTCAGCTCCTATTGTACATATCATGTTTGTTTTCCGCTGTAGACATTTATGTATAGCTGAACTGTATTTGTACTAAGTATGATCCTGTATATTGTGTAACTCCGATGATTATGTTTATCCAGCGTATTATTTGTTCATTATCTGCTGTATTTATTTATCTCTATTATGTTATTATCTGTTTATGTGTTATATTCCAAAGATTACCCTTGACACCGTCGTACGGTGTTTTGGGGTCGTCACAACGTGGTATAAGAGCCTTAGTTAGGCTTAGTGCTGGAATATAACATATTAACGAACTCGTCGGAAATAGAACCAGCAGTGTTCTAGGACGAATAACTCATTACAGATAGGATATCTTAGTATGAGTATAACGGAATGAAATAACACCCCGATAGACACATTTACATTCAAGTATATTTTTCTATGTTTTAAAATATCTTTTCTGTTGACCTGACACTTGATCTGCTATTTGCAGAAGTACTAGAAAATGAGTGTCAGAAACAAAAGGAATGCAAAACCAGATATTGAGGCTCTATTAATTAAGTATCGAAATATGGGTGGAATACCGTTCTCGGGCGAAGAATCTATTATGAAAACACAAGCCTGGATTCGTTATACCGAGAAAATCTTTGAAGGTTTAAAGCTGAGAGATGACCAGAAATGACTACTGGTACCTTGGGCACTCAAAGACGAAGCTTTGTTTTGGTGGGATTCGATTATTAAGGATAATCCAGAAGGTAATATTACCTGGGATAGATTTAAAGTGATTTTCCTAGAAAGATTTACTCCTCCTGAAGCAACTGAGCGGTTATGTGATGAATTCTCTTATCAGATACAAGGAGATATGACCATCCTAGAATATCATAAGAAATTCAACTAACTTTCTCATTTTGCCCCGCATTTGATTCAAGATACAAAGAGGAAGAATCTGAGGTTTATTCATGGCCTACAAAGAAAATACCAAAATAGTGTAATGAGGAATGTGAAGCTTCCTTTTTCTGAAATGATATACATGGCTTACCAGTATGAGGATCTCGACAAGAAAGGTATGTTGCACTACGAAGATGAAGTCAGTTCTAGTGACAAAGGGGAGTTCAACTAATGGTCATGAGGCCAGTACGATGTCTGAGGTCAGTAAGAAGCCCAAAGCCAATCGAAAAAGGGCCAGGTCTGAGAAAGAACCAAGAACGATTGCCATATGCAATAACTGCAATAAGCAATGACATTTATCGATAAATTGAATAGCTTTAAAGAAATCTTATAGTGGGAGGAGATGCCATAAGTGTCACCAAGCAGGTCATATTGCACGGGAGTGCCAACTCTCAAAGAAATCTAAAGCAGTACATATAAATGAAGTAGCAGAAACTTCTGAGCCCTCAGCTAATCAGGGAAGGGCTGATGTTTTGGAAGGCACACTTAATGTCAAAAATATTCTAGTTAAAGTACTGTTTTATACAGGCGCGTCAAGAAGCTTTATTGCAAAGAATGCAGTTAAGAAGTTGGATTTGAAATTGAGAAAGTTCAAAGAACCCATCACTGTCCATAATCCAGTTGGGGGTTCTCTCGATCTTAGCTGGATTTGTGCGGTGCCTGTCTCTTTTTCCTGTTATAAGTTCCCTACCATCTCTATCATCATGAATTTTACTGAATTCGATCTTATTTTGGGATTGGATTGGTTAACCAAATATGAGGCAGAGGTTAGATGCGCCGACAGAGTTGTTAGGGCAAAGATTAAATCAGGGAATTATATAACTATACCATGCGAGGGTCCGAATTCTAATAGAAAAAGACTTTTGGTCAGCTTTTGATGTTTCTCCTGCTCAAATAGAAAATATCCCTATAGTTACAGAGAATATTCTCGACCTCATAAAAGATATTCCTGTCGTAAAGAATTATGCAGATGTGTTCGAAGAAGTGGTTAGCTTACCTCCTCAGAGAGAAATTTATTTCAAGATCGCTTTAATTCTGAACGCAAGGCCAGTAGTGCACGCTATTCGGAGAATGACTCTAAAGGAGAGAGAAGAACTAGACAATCAAACTCGACAGCTTGTATGGAAGGGTATGATCAGGCCTAGTTTCTCTGATTGGGGAGCAGCAGTGTTGTTTGTCCCAAAGTCTGATGGTACTCTGCGACTATGTGTGGATTATCGTGACTTGAATAAGCAGACAATAAAGAATAAATATCCATTGCCGCGAATTGAGGATTTATTGGATCGTCTGAATGGAGCACAAGTATTTTCAAGGATGGACATAGCTACAGGTTTCCATCAGCTTCGTATTGCCGAAGAATGTGTTCCTATAACAGCATTCAGAGGTCCAGACTTATTCTATGAGTGGTAAGTAATGACGTTCGGCTTATGTAACGCTCCAGCATACTTCTTCGATTTAATGAATAGAGTGTTCAGAGGAGTCTTGTATAAGTTTGTTCTGGTTTTTATTGACGATATTCTAATCTTCTCTAAGTCAAAAGCCGAACACGAAAAACATTTGGAGCAAGTTCTAGAAATTATGAGAAGGAATGTATTAAAAGCCAAACTGTCCAAATGTATATTCTGGCAAGATGAAGTAAAGTTTCTTGGCCACGTCGTATCGAAAGAAGGAATTGCTGTGGATCCAAGTAAAATCACCGCTATTCAAAATTGGAAACAGCCTAGTACTCCGATAGAAGTCCGAAGTTTTCTTGGATTGGCTAGTTATTACCGGAAGTTCGTTAAAGATTTTTCGAAGATATCTAGTCACTTAACAAAGCTTACAAAGAAGCACGCAAAGTTCAAGTGGACTCCAGAATGTGAGGAGGCTTTTGAGAAGCTAAAGTTAAGACTAACAACGGCTCCAGTGTTAACGATTATCGATGGCAATCAAGACTTGAAAGTCTGGACAGATGCCTCTACGGAAGGCCTTGGTGCAGTATTAATGCAAAGAGGTCAAGTGGTTTCTTATGCTAGTCGTCAGCTGAAGCCACATGAAAAGAATTATGTTACTCATGATCTTGAGTTGTTGGCCACCGTATTTGCTTTGAAAATCTGGAGGCATTATCTTTTGGGTGAGAAGTTTGAACTATATATAGATCATCAATCGCTAAAGTATCTGTTCTCCTAGAAAGACTTGAATCTGAGGTAGCAACGTTGGCTAGAGTTTCTTGCAGCATACGATTTTGAGATTTTGTACACCCCAGAGAAAGCCAATGTTGTGGCCGATGCGTTAAGTAGAAAGAATTAAATAATCACTAGTTTTATTATTGCGGCTTCTTTCATTGACAAGATATCTGCTCTCCAGAAAGACGAAAAATTTATTAAAGGAATGAGCCAGCGGATTCGTGAAGGCAATGCTTCAGATTTCCAGCTTGATAGCGAAGGGATTCCGAGGTTACAAGGACAAATTTGTGTTCCAGAATTTCCTGAACTCAAAAGAGAGGTACTTGATGAATGCCACAAATCTAAGCTAAGTATCCATTCGGGTGTGAGTAAAAGGTATAATGGTATCATGCGAACATTCTGGTGGAAATCGTTGAAAAGAGACATCTCTATATATGTTAGCAGGTGCTCAACTTGCCTGCTAGCCAAAAGCGACCAATAGAAACTTGCCGGATTGTTGCAACCGTTGGACATTCCAGGTTGGAAGTGGGAACATATTTCCATGGACTTCATAGATGGTTTTGCTAGAACCATGAAAGGAAATGACAGTATTTGGGTGATCGTAGATCGCTTCACGAAGACCGCCCATTTCATACCTGTAATATCCAATAGAACTGCTCAGAGTCTGGCGTAGATATATTTCAAGGAAATTGTTGGGCTACATGGAGTGCCGTTCAGTATAGTTAGTGATAGAGATCCAATATTCACTAGCAAATTCTAGGAGGCATTTAAAGTAGAACTGGGGACAAAACTGAGCCTAAGCACCGCATATCATCCTCAAACAGATGGCCAAACTGAGAGGGTGAATCGTATTCTAGAAGATTTATTGCGGGCTTATGTTCTTGATTTTGGTGGATCATGGGAAGACCATTTACATTTGGCTGAATTCTCATACAACAACAGCTACCAAGCTAGCCTGACAATGTCACCATTCAAAGCATTGTATGGTAGACCGTGCCGATCTCCTGCTTGTTAGATCGAACCTAGTAATAGACTTGTATTGGGACCTGATATGATCTGTGAAGCTGTAGACAAAGTCGATTTCGTTAAGAAACAATTATTCGCCGCTCAAAGCCGAAAGAAGAGCTATGCTGATTTGAGATGAAGAGATTTGGCTTTTTTTGTTGGTGACTATGTGTATATAAGGGTTTCTCCGATGAGAGGAGTAATTCGATTTGGCAAAACTGGGAAGTTGGCGCCCAGATTTATTGATCCATTCCCTATACTTGAACGGATTGGAAACCACGCTTATAGAGTTCAATTGCCAGATTGGTTGCCTAGAGTGCATGATGTATTTCACGTTTCTCAACTTCGAAAGCATGTTCATGATCCAGGCTTGGTTGTGGAAGAAGCCGCACAACAGGATATAGAAATTACTCCAGAATTGGCTGTGAGAAGAGAGCCACTAAAGATTATTTGCAAAGAAACCAAAGAGCCGAGGAACACGAAGGTTCACTTAGTCAAAGTGCAATGGAGTGGAGATCCACGAGATTGTACTTGGGAAACTGAGGAGAGTATTATGAAAGCCTATCCCAAGTGCAGGGTGGATATCTCTGATTGACTCCGGTGCAAGGTACATTGACCATGTTTTGAAATTTCCATTATTTACTCTATTTTGTCGTTGTTTTCTTTTCATGGATGTAAAATTTTAATCATATAGTCTAAAAGATTTTATAAGAGTATACGAATTAATTAGTATGTTTTTGAAAGATGAAAATAAATTGATTGCTGATTGTGTGGTTTGATTTTTCGTTGTTTAATTAGAGTTTTGAACCATTTAGCCAAATTAAACCAGTATTGACCTGAATTGAAAATTGATAGAAATATATACATGTGCATTATATATGTGTAAACAGGTTATGGATGAACAGCTAAGCAAAGGTATAAAATTGTTTGCCCGACAAATAGGTACACGTCTATTGTATTTCTTGGGATTTGATGATTTTATGAGTCGATTGGCTAGCCGCTTGGCTTTTTCTTTTTCTTTTGGACTGGTGAGGGCCATGGGAGGCTATTCGAAATATCCCGAAGTCCCCCGTACAAAGGAGGTTGTGGCGAAATTTTTCGAAAATTTAGGGTGTTAGCCAAATTTTTGAAGAATTTGAAAATTCTTAGAAACTAAAAAGTTGAAGAATGGAAGCCAGATTGAAAAGGGGGTTAGTAAATTAATCCACTTTTGACTTTGTTCCTTTTCAGGGATGAAAAGTTTTAAGTGGGGGAGATTGTAACAACCCGGAAAACCTGAACCAATTTAAAATTTTTAAATTGGTTATTTTAGAGAATTTTTAATATTTAAAATAAATATTTTAAATAATAACGATGAAAATTATGTTTGAATCGATGTTTGAAAATAAATATAATTAATTTTAATTATAAACAAGGCCTGAAATGGCGCGGTAGTTTCAAAATTCGAATTCAAACTTTGACTGGCTGTACCGGGTGTAGAATGTTTCGGATTTTAGTGAAACCAAAAATATTTAAATCTGTTAGTGAATATCTTTCTAACGAATCTGAAAAATCGAAGTTTCACAGCGGGAAGCAAAAGTTATGGCTAAATGAATTTTCAGAAAGGCTGCTATAGAGTTTATATAGCCCGTGAAAATGGTCATTTTGCAAACGACCTCAGAATTCGACGAAACCACTTTTCTTGGATCCGGGATTTCAAATTATTGCTAGGTTTCAAATTTCATAATTTTTGAAGATAGTATGTGAACTTGGCAAAGGAAAATATGTTTGGTCAATTTTTATTAAATTGGATCGACCAGAAAAGGGCCATTTTTCAAACGGTCTCAGAATTCGACGAAACTAGTTTTGTTGGGACCGTATCGTCAAAACATAGCTAGATTTATTTTTCGGGAATTTTTAGAATCAGTGTGTGGCCCCAACAAATTGAAATGTACGTTCAAATTAAATATTGAATGTTTTATATTTTAATTTGAATGAAAACTGACTGAAACATTTGATTGTGCCTTCGAAACATATCCCATTGTGTTCGGAATGTGGGTATTTAGATAGGGACGACAGTCGTTGGGTTTGAATTGGTGTTCGTGTGTGAAGTGGGGTATTTTAGAATTTTGAAAATATATAAATAAAAAAAATTATCATTGGTCAGTTGTTTTTCTCTCTCCCCGTAATCAATGTCGACGCACGGCGGAAACCAGTCGATAACTTCCCTCCTCGTTTTCTCCTCCTACACGCATCGATAGCCTTCGACCCAGTTGGGGTTTTTGAAGTGCTCCCCTCAAGCTTCAAATCCAAGGTCGTTGCACCCCCTCTCGTCAAGTGAATCGCGAGATCCAGGCCTCCAAAGTCGCGGTCTTTCAATCACCGCCGCCATCAGCATGAACCACCAAGTGGGCCCCCTCCACTGCGCGCAGGTGCCCCCTCTGTACCCCTTCGACGCTGTGTAGCCCGATCGTCCTATCGATTCACGGTATTCGCGAAAATTGCGACCCTAGTTTTGAACAAACTGCTGAAAGGTATGGCTGAAATTATATTAAACTCTATAATAGCACTTTAAAATGCTACGGTTTTTGATTTCACTACAAAAATCATATCTTTTCCGTTTGTTGATGAAATTCAGTGAAACAAGAGACAATGGACTCATGTAGACGCCTTCTACATTCTAGAAGAGACCGCATATTTTTCTGAGCCTTCTACTATTTTTGGTGGAGTGGAACCCAATATGAGATTTCTAAATTATAAACGATACGGAAAACGAAGATGTATAAATTATATAGTCGATGTATGAGTTATATAAGCGTTGTACACCTCATGTATAAGCGTTGTATAAGTTGTACGTTCGATGTATAAGTTATATATGCGTTGTAAAAATTATATATGTGCTGAAATAGAAGTGAAATTTAATTATATATGTATGTATATATATATATATATATATATATATATATATATATATACACACGCCCCTCATCCACAAACCATGGACGATATTTATTGGTTTTGATTGGTGTGAAAATTGGTTGATAGCGAATGGTTGACTAAAATTGTTTGTGGTCGAAAATTGATTGATTGTGGTTAAAAAATACCCGTTTGTGGTTGAGAATTATTTGGTTGAAACCACATAGGATTAGTTTGTGGAAAAGAAAAAAAATATACATGCCGCCTGCGTGCGAACTAGATGCATGAAATCCCCATTGTCAAAAGCTGTGAGGCTTTAAGGTAGAGCGAGGAGCCGTACTAGGAACGGCCCCGGTTTTAACTACCCTACCGTTATGCTACCGAAATTTTGAATAATATTCATGTGTTAGAATTATTTTCATGTGTTGAAACTATATTCGTGTGTTGAATAGAAATTCATGTGTTGTACAACATTCATGTTTTGAAATTAACTGTTTTATAATAAAAATCATATTTCTATCATCTATATGAACTATATAAAATAGTCGTGTTTTGAAATAAATCATTTTATAATAAAAATCATATTTTTATCATCTAAATGAACTATATAAAATAGTCGTGTTTTGAAATAAATTGTTTTATAATAAAAATCATATTTTTATCATCTATATGAACTATATAACATAGTCGTGTTTTGAAATAAATTGTTTTATAATAAAAATCATATTTTTAACGTCTATATGAACTATATAAAATAGTCATGTTTTGAAATAATTTTTTTTATAATAAAAATCATATTTTTATCATCTATATGAACTATATAAAATAGTCGTGTTTTGAATTAAATTGTTTTATAGTAAATATCATATTTTTATCATCTAAATGAACTATATAAAATAGTCGTGTTTTGAAATAAATTGTTTTACAATAAAAATCACATTTTTATTATATACATAAATTGTTAAAAATAGTGAAGTGTCGAAATAAATGTCGGTTGGTTAAAAATATCATTTTTATCAAATGTATGAAAGGAATATGGTTTTGTAATCGAAGAATAGATTATATTTATATATATATATATATATATATATAATTAAAATGAATCGAATAACGAAGCTGTAGTTTGTGTTTTGAAACCGTGATTTCAAACGATTAGTGCGTGAAATCCGACCATCGGATTTTCCCGAAACCGAAACCGTTGGGTTCGCTTTGGAAATATCTTTCCAACGATACCCACATTGTGAAAATCCAAAGGTTGGATTGTCTGGAATGTTTAATTCAAATTTGAAGAAAAACAGCGCCAGAATCGATTATATATATATATATATATATATATAATTAAATTAAATCGAATAACGACGCTGTAGTTCGTATTTTGAAATGGAAACTTCAAATGAGTGTACCAGGAGATCCGACCATCAGATTTTCCCAAAACTAAACCATTGGATTCATTTTGAAAAGATCTTTCTAACGATATAAAATTTGCGAAGATCCAATGGTTAGATTTTCAGATATTTGTAAATCAAATCTGAAGAAAAACATCGCCACGGCCGCGTTATGGCCTGAAGCGTCGTTTGAATAAATTGGCTATTTTAAAATAAATAAAAATAGCTATAAATCATTATAAAGTATTATAAACGATATGGAATGTGAAATTTAGAAACTAACCGAAGGTTAGCTAGGTCGAATGGTTTCCTGGGTTTTGATCTGATGTTGGTTTCGGCCTTCGGGGTTAATATTTGGGAAATCGTTCTCTTACTAATTTACGGTTAGTGACTAATGAATTGGAATAAGGCATATGTTGTGTTTGTGTAGCACTTGTTTATTATATATGCGAGTTGCTCAGAAAGACCGGGTTTATCCCATTCTGAATAACTTGAATCGACGATAAGAAGTCGATGATGACGACGATGGTTGAAGGCCGAAGATCTTCACCTCAGTTGGATGATAACTGATGTCCTGATCGGGAGGCATCCCGAGATATGGATAATGAGTGGTGATCGTCCAGACGTACGTGGAGATCGATTGGTATGCGAAGTATATAGTGCCTCCGGTTTCGTTTTAGACCCAGAACGGACTTGTAAATGGACTGTGTGTCTGACATTGGAATCCATTCTGTGTGATTGATGGCATCAGTTACATGGCGTGAATTGCCTGTGTGGCATGCTAAGATACAGTGATCAAGGCTTCTTTTGAAAAGCAAAGTCTTGTGGTTGATGATCAAAGCACGGCCTGTGTGGCATGGCTTTGTGTATAACGTGAATTCGCGAACCTCACACCCCGGTATGGACTAGAAACGGGAGAGGACGTCAGGGCGGGCATGCGTTTCCTTCTAGCTAAAGGTGGTGTTAGTTCTTAAACTGGCTGACATTTATATTTTTTTCACCTATGTGGTTGTTGCTGTTGCGGGGCGCCTCGGTTATTTCGGTCGATCCGGGACCGATGTAGTCATTCGTTGGCTCATTTACGCCCCAAAGGGCGGGGAAACGCAGTGTTCAGGCATTTTAATCCACATCTGTGGACCGGCCCTGAGGATCCAAGGGTTTGACTGAGTACTTGCCTTGAGGCTTGGGCTAGAGAGTCTCGAATTCGGTAAGGACTATCTTTTGCCTTGGTTCATGACGGAAATCCAATTTCCAAATACGAAATCGTGCGGTTTTGATTGTAAACCTATATTTGGCGACATAGTGGCATGGGATGCTCATGTCGTCTATGATTGATATTTATGATTGTGTATAAAATTAGAAATTGACTGGAGACCAGTTAAGATGGGTGGTTTCCTCGGTATTGATCTGATGTTGGTTTCGGCCTTCGGGGTTAATACTTAGGGAATCGTTCTCTTACTAATTTACAGTTGGAGTCTGATTAAGAATTAAATGACAGAATTTACATTTTATGTGATTTTACTTTACACGTATTAAGCATATCTTGGTCGATATAAGGTAAAACTCTATCCTCCGGTTTGCGTTGCATTGTGTGATGAGACTTGAGTCTTATATCGGCTTCATTTTTATAAAAAGCATTGCGATGTTTAAAAGATTTACTTTCTTTAAAGCACTGGCAATCCAATGGAGTAAACCCGTTCCGCGAAAGTGGCGTGCTCCTGTGATTAGGCATATACTAAAATGTGCTAAGTAGATTTCTCATACCAGTCCCATGACTGACTCGTAGTTTGTTTCACTTGCAAACTCGGGTGCCCCTCTTTCTACACGGGCAGCCTTATATTCAGGTTTTAGCAGGCTCTTTCTGGATAGCTGGAGCTGAAGGCGGATTCTATCATTTATCTCTTTTTATGCTGTTCAGCTCCTATTGTACATATTATGTTTGTTTTCCGCTGTAGACATTTATGTATAGCTGAACTATATTTGTACTAAGTATGATCCTGTATACTGTGTAACTCTGATGATTATGTTTATCCAGTGTATTATTTGTTCATTATATGGTGTATTTATTTGTCTCTGTTCTGTTATTATCTGTTTATGTGTTATATTCCAAAGATTACCCTTGACACCGTCATACAGGGTTTTGGGGTCATCACATACAATTTCTAATTCAACATAACAAATAAAAATGATATTTTTATGTTGTTAACAATTTCTAATTTTTCCATTTAATTAAATCAACAGATCACCACAACAGCATCAACCAATCCAAATCAAATCGCGTAAAACAACAAACTGAATTTAACAGCGTGTATGAAAAATTTCTAAACACGATAATCATTAATTATTTAAAAAGAAATCTCATATTGTAAATTATAAATGGACATTTATAATTTAATTTCAACATTTTATGATAATTAAAACAGATAAAAATCAACATTGACAATCGATATATGTGCAGTTATAAAATAAATAACTGTAAAAATATTTTAGTGAGAGAGTTCTTGCCTTGGTTCGCACTCCGTCAGTTTTTAAATGAAATTTAGAAATTATGTTTATTACAGTTCAGATTTGAATTTGCCTCATTTTCTACTTTGCTCCATTTTTATCCTGGTCAGTCTTGAAATGTAGATCTCGCTCCCAGATTGCAATGCACCCGAAATCACTGAATTTGAATCATGTATGGAAAAGATATTTAATTACATACATTTCATTACAAAATTGAAATAATTAATTAAATAATTAATGAATTAATTACATTTCTTATTCCCTTCCTCTTTGTTATTCATCGTTCCAGGTTCGTCACGATATAAACCAAACCCATCCTTCACAACAAAAGTCCGATCGGTGCGCCACCAAGTAGACTCTGACCATCGATCTGAATACATCCTGTCCACCGCCTTGGCATCGCCGACCATCACCCGCCGCCTAGCCCAACTCATCGCCCCAGATCGCTTGAAAACCAGACGTAAACGGTGCCACTTCGTGGCCAAAATCCCACCGTTAAGGTCAACTAAACACCATCTCCACCGTATATATTAATGAACACACTTAGCTCTTCAATTTGGTATTTAGAATTCTCGAAATCATTGAGAGATTGAGGAAATAGGAGGGAAAGAAGAAAGGGTAATTCTGAGCATTCATAGAAGAGTGGCGGCGGCTGTTCAAATAGAATTAGGGTTTCTATTTGAGATAAAGGTCTATATATAATATATTAAATAATATTAAACAAAATTTAATAATTATTTATCTTATTTTTTCTTTCTTGTATTTGTAAAAGGTATAAAATATGGTATATATGTATATAAAATGTAACAACCGGAAATTCTGACCAATTTAAAAAAAATTATTTTAGAAATTTTAATGGATTTTGAATATTTAAAATTGTTTATTTTAAATAATAACGACTAAAAAAATTTATTTAAATCGAAGATAGAACAAAATTTTTTAATTTAATTATAAAAGGACTTAGAAATAGTGCGGTAGTTTGAAATTTTGAATTTGAACTTTGACTGAATGTACAGGATTTGAATTAAATCGGATTTTGGTGAAACCAAAAATATTAGAATCTATTTAAAAATAACTTTCCAAGAATCCGAAAATTTGAAATTTCATAGCGGAAATCAAAAGTTATGTCCAGTTTAAAATTCAGAATAGTCGCTATAGAATTTATATATTTTTTTAATATTAAATATTAAAAATAGCCATTTTTCAAACGACCTCCGTTTTAACGAAACCACTTTTGTTGGAACCGGAATGTCAAATTATTGCTAGGTTTCAATTTCCATAATTTTTGGAATTAATATATGAGCATAGCGAAAGAAAATGTGTTTTTTCAGTTGTAGTCAAATTGGATCGACCAGAAAATGGTCATTTCTCAAACGGTCTCGGAATTTGACGAAATTAGTTTTGTTAGGACCGCATCATCAAAATATAGCTAGAAATAAATTTTATGAAATTTTTAGAGTCAATATGTGGCCCTGGTAAATTTAAATGTACGATCAAATTAAATAATTAAATGATTTATGTATTAAATAAAATAAAATAGGCTGAAAACTTTTGTTTGGCCTGATGGGACCTGGCCCATTGCGTCCAGAACGGGGGTATTTGGCTAGAGACATTACTTGTTGGGCTGGAATTGGAGCTAGTATAGGCTAACTGTTTTTTTAGAATTAAAGTATTATAAATATAGGACAATAAACAAATTAGAAAACCCTAATTCTAATGTCCATAGCCGCCGCTTTCTAGCAATGAACGGCAGTAAAGCTTCAGATTTCTCTCACCTTATTCTCCTAATCCGCTCAACTAAATTCAAATCTCCAAATACATAATCGAAGAGCTCCTTAAGTGCCATGAAATCAACGGTGATGATGGGATTATACTACACGGATTTCGAGATCTCAAGCCACAAAGGGGCTATGTTCAAGAGCCAATCTTGAGGCCTAAGAGCCACCGAGTTTCACGTCGTCCCTGGAGGCAGTAGACCGGAGAAGGGGCCTCGACGTGGAGGGTTTGGATCGTATTCCGGTGACCTAGGGAAGGGCGAGCAGAGGAAGTACAGATCAACGTAATGGGTTCTTTTAATAGGAAGTCGACTTTGAAAACCAGAGAAGGAAGAAAAGGGGTAAAGTGTAAATAATTAAATAAATTGTTTAATTAAATAAATTATTAAAATGTTTAACATAGCATAACTTTCTCATATGGATACAGAATTCAACGAAACTGAAAGCGCTTGAATCGTGAAAATGAGATCTACATCATGACATAGACCAGACCTGAAAAGGAATACTTTGAAAATTCAGACAAATCGATGTGAGATTTCTTATTTAAAAGTTTAAAATTAAAATAAACTGTAATGCGTTGGAAATCTTTATTTATTCACTGTTAAAATTCATATTGTTTGTGGCATATGATTTGAATTGGCTGATAATATTTGTAGTGGTTCGATGGATATAATGGAATTGTATAAAATAGAATTGTATGCGAATAAAAATAATCATATGTTTTTATAAATTTTTGTATGATAAGAATTCACATTTCTATCATAAATGCTTATTTGTCATAATATGTTAATACAATAAAAATCATATTTTTTATTGTATGATTGGTTCATGAAAAATGATCATATGTTATAAAAAATGTTTAAACATGAAAATTCACGTTTTTATTGTATGCTCACTTCATTAAAAATGTTAATATGTCATATAATATGTTCGCACAATAAAAATCATATTTTTATTTTATGATTGCCTCATGAAAAAGAATCATGTTTTAAATAAAGTGTTAAAACATGAAATGTTACATTTTCATTGTATGTTTAAATTCATTAAAAAGAATCATGTTTTAAATTAAAGGTTTATACATGAAAAGTTACATTTGTATTGTATATATGATTCGCTAAAAATGTTCATATGTTAATAAAATGTTGTACAATAAAATTCATTTTTTTATTGTATGCATGAATTGCTAAAAACATCATCTTGTTAGAATCTTTGTTATGTTAATTAAAAATATCATTTTTGTTAGAAATTATGATTTTGTTAAATTAAAACATTGTCATGTTAGCGATGTTAGAAATGACGATTTTGTTAAACTAAAAACTGTCATGTTAGCGATGTTAGAAATTAGAATTGACAAAATAAATATGTCATGTTTATTAAATTAGAATTGTCGACAAAACAAAAATGTCACTTTTATTTGTTTTATTAAATTAGAGTTGTCGACAAGACAAAATATCACTTTTATTTGTTGAGATGAATTAGAATTGTCGATAAAACAAAAATGTCACTTTTATTTGTTTTGTTGAATTAGAGTTATCGACAAAACAAAATATCACTTTTATTTTTTGGGTTGAATTAGAGTTGTCGACAAAACAAAAATTACCTTTTATTTTGTCACCAGAATTATAAACATGTGCATATGACAAAATTATCCTTTTATTTTGTCATTAGAACTAGAAAATATGTATGTTGACAAAAGTATCCTTTTATTTTGTCATTAGAATTATAAAACATACATGTTGACAAAATTATCTTTTTTGTCACTTGAATTTGAAAACATGTATGTGGACAAAATTGTCCTTTTATTTTTGGTCATGTTGTTAATAAATGTTACATGAAATAAAAATGTCATTTTATTTTGAATAATGTCATGTGCCTTAAAAATGTCATTTATTTAGAATAATGTCAGGTGAAATTGAAATGTCATTATATAAGAAAATGTCAAGTTCAAATAAAAATATGTCATTTACTTAGAATATGTTGTGTCAAACAAAAATGCCTTCTTGTTAGACAAGAATAAAAATAATTACTAGTCAAAATATATGTCTTGTTGAAATTAAATTATAAATATTTATTTATAATTTAACAGCGAAAATTGGTTAAATAGAAAATAATTCAAATCAAATTATAATCGTTTGAATTTATTCCCCAATGATGTATTTAAATAAATTGTGTTGTTTGAAAACCCCACACTGGTATTGGGATGATATTTATCATACACTAGTCCCAATATTTAGCTGTTTGTCAATCGTTAGATTGATAGTTTATGATTAGCGTTATTTTTTTATTTTAATGCTCACATAATTGTAAATCTAACTCTAGATGTGAACGGATTGTTTAATGATTATTTATCATTATTGTTATATACTTCGATGTATGAAATCCATATAAGTGAAATTATATGGTGATACGTTGAGTCGCATTCCGATTCATAATTCTTTTAAAGAATATTTTTAAAATAAAGAACATTTTCATATAAAGGATATTTTAAAATAAAGAATCTTTTAAAATAAAGAATAAAAATAACGAATATTATAAAATTATATTCGGTAAGGAATAAAATTATGATTTTATGTCCATCTTTTGATGGGCAAAACTTAAAAAAATATGAAGCCAGGTTAAGTATAGAAACACCATTTTTAACCCGAATGGGTTTATCGATCGATTTTATTTATTTTAAAATAAATATCGAAAAGAAGTGATTTCAAAATTTAATATTTTGAAAATATTAATATTATAATATAATAAAGATACATAATATTCAATTTTGATTTAAAACTGAAAATGAAGTTAAAATCGTTTTAGAATGAATTTATAAATATTTTATGAAATACGTTTTAAATGGAAATCGATGAAAAATATATTATATATGTATATTTATTTAATGGCCTGAATAGAACGCACCACGCAGTGACCGTTCACGAATTTCGACCACTAACTTCAAATTGGCGTAACGGGAGATCTGACCGTCGGATTCTCCTAAAACCAAAACTGTTGGGTTCATATCGAAAAGATCTTTACATTGAATATAAGATTTTTGAAATCTAATGGTTATATTTGGAATTATGTCCAAATCAAATTTGAAAAAGGTCGCTATGGATGTAGTTCGGTGGCCGTTATAGGAAACCGACTGTACGGGCCCTAATAAAATTAATAAAAATATGGAAAATTTACGTAAATTCAAAATAGTCGTTTTAGAAAGATTTTGGATGAAAAATTCCATATTTGAAAAGATAAAAATATATTTTTATCAATATGAAATAATTATTAACTAGAATAAATCTTTAAATTAAGATTTAACGAGGTTTTCCAATTAATTGATATTTAATTGGAATTAAATTAAATAAATTGGACCTTTGGTTTTGTCGTGAATGGTGTCTTAAATAACACTGTTCTTAAACCCCGTGTGAAAATAAATCTTTTGATTAAGATTATTAGAGTTTCCACTTATATTTAGAAATTAGAATAAAATGAAGTGTGAATTGGGTTTATCGTGAACTGTGTTTTAAAAGACATTTGTTCTTTAACCCAGTTAACACTGAAAATATAATTTGGAATCTATAATTTTTTTATTAAGATTTAAAATGGAAAATTTCCAAAGTAAAGTTTTCCAATTAATATATTAAATTGGAATTTAATGGAATTCGATTTAATAATAATCGAGATGAGCTTCTGTAAAAGAAGGCCGTTAATATATATGGAATTTAAAAGGTTTTTCCATTATTCCATTTATATTTTTTTAGTCCGATACAGAAATTTATATCGATTATATATTGATTTGATTTCTGTGAAAATTCCATATTTAATGGAAGATGATTTTGGGTTTATCGTGAACTGTGTTTTAAATGACATTGGTTCTTTAACCCAGTTAAAGACAAGATTAATTTCTTAAAGTTGAATAATCATAAAGTAATGATTTTTGATATTACAACCAAATTGGAGTTTTAATGAAACTTTAAAAAGAAGATTAAAGAATAAATTTAAAGAGTTTATCTTTGATAAAATTAATGGGAACCTTTCCCTAATGTTGTGAATATTTATTTAAAAGAATATTCTGAATTGGAACGAGGCGCATGATGTGCTTTTACAGTATTTTTTTATTGATTATAAAATACGCAAGTTATTCGGAAAGACCGGGTTTAACTCATTCCGAATAATTATTACGACGATTAAGAGTCGAAGATGATGACGGTGGTTGAAGACCGGAGGTCTTCACGTCGTTCGGATGGTTACTGATGTCTTGATTGGGCGGCCACCCAAAACTAGGTAATAAGTGGTGATCGTCCAGACGTACTTGGAGATCGATGGATATGCAAGAACCTCTCTCCTATATTGGACATATGGGACAAGGAATAAGGTGTCTCTGGTTTCGTTCAGACCCAGAACGGGTAAATGGATGGTATGTCTGACATTGTATTCCTTTATGCTGTATTCATTGATCTCTGCTAAATATATATCCGTTTGGTGGCGGAGAATTTATTCTCTCGCATAACACCCTTCTCTAAGACGTATGAGCTTAGAGGTTATATATTGGCAGAAATCAATGGTATGTTATGGATAGACAATGTGGCATGCTAAGATGCAAATGATCAAGGCTTTTGTTGAAAAGCAGAGCCTTGTGGTTGATGATCAAAGCATAGCCCATTTTAAGCATAGCTTTGTGTAGCATTACTTTGCTAGCCACACACCCCGGTATGAATCAAAAACGGGAGAAGGATCCAGGGAGGACATGTGTTTCTTTCTAGCTAGGAGTGATGTCAGAACTTACAAGCCCTGGCATTTTACTTATGTGGATGACGGATTGCGAGGCGCCTCGGATTTGAGTCCCTAGTGGCTCTATTTTATGCCCCATAGGGCGGGGAGACGTATTTCTCAGGAATTCATATATAATCCACCAACTTAAGTTGGGGACCGGACCTGTGGCTCCTAAGGGCTCACCCGAGTCTTAGTCCAGAGACATGGGCTAGATTGTCTCGAAATCGGTAAGGACTATCTCTTTCCTTGGTTCATGATGGAAATCCAACTTCGAATACGGCACCATGCGGTTTTGATTGTATAACTAGTATGGCGACATAGTATATGGTAGTTATGCTGTCTATGATTGATACATTATGATTAAAATTGTTTTTGAAACATGTATACACTAGTAATAATATCAAATCCATTTTATACGTATCAAGCATTTTTGACCATTATAAGGTAAAACTCTATCCTTCGGTTTGCGTTTCATTGTGTGATGGGACTTGAGTCTTATAATGGTTTCATTTTTCTAAAAAGCATTGCGTTGTTTAAAATGATTTACTTTATTTATCCACTGGCAATCCAATGGAGTAAACTCGTTCCGCGTTAGCGGCGTGGTCCTGCGATTGGCCTTATTATTATTAGATAATATGCAAGATTTCTCATACCAGTCCCATGACTGACCTGTAGTTTGTTTCACTTGCAAACTCGGGTGCCATATTTTCCACATGGGCAGTCGAGTGGCTTGTTTTGTAGATATTCATTTGTTGAGCAGGATTCTGGATCGAAGCTTAAAGATGTGTCCAGAGCATTGATAGTCTTCCACTATGTTAGTTTATTCGTTTCCGCTGCAGTGTATTACATTTATTGTAAATTATCTTCCATTGTATTATTTAATCAATGTACTTTGATATTCAATACTCTGATGTAACATTAATGTAATGTTTATAAAAGTCTTCGGTTATTTTTTCTGATGTGTTGTAGGCCCAAAGTTAACGTATCCAGGTTTTGAATGGTTTTGGTCGATTTTGCGATCAATTAAGTCCGGGCGAAATCCGTATCATTACAGAAAGGAAGAGAGAGAACATAAAAGAATTGAAGGATATGAATGAAATGCATGCGGCAATTGTTGTTATCATTGTCACTATGTTTTTTTCTTTCTTTCTTTTTTTGCAATGAATGACACGTCTTTAATTTCCATTGAATATGATTTCAATTTTATTTATTTTATGAAGGAGGCGACTTTCCCTTTTTTTCTCATGATTTCATATTTCACTAATATGATAATAGCGATGCTTTTGTCTACCAAAATAAATTTTTAACTAACTAATGAATAATTCATTTCATGACCATTTTATATATCGCATATATGTATGTTCATATATTGTATATGTATATTTTCATACAACGCCAATACATATTTTCATATAATATCTATATATATTTTTTATATGGTCTACATACGATAAAAATCATTTTTTTAACGATCTAGTAATTTCTTTCTTAGCATGGCTATTTTTTTATATAGCATATTTACGTTAAAAAATATATCATATTTTAACGATGTATTGATTTTTCTATGACATGTCTATATCATACGACTCATGTATATGTCAAGGAATATTTTTTTAATCAACTAGCATTTATTTCATTTCCCTAGTGTGTCTCATCACATATAGTAGGCTACAAAAGAATTAAATTAGCCGACTAGGCATGATGGGACAATACTTATTTTTCATTCAAATTTCAAAAGTAAATAACAATGAGAGAGAGAATAAACAGAAAGAGACGAATGCTAGATTAATTATTTACTGCTAATTTTTAGAAAGTTTGCAACCTTTCAAATTTATAAACATATAGTATTAAATATCATGTGTTATTACATAGATAACATTAAAAGTTTAACGGTATTTTTTATTTTTGTTTGCTTCTAAATATAAACAACCTAATAAAAAATAATAAGGGAATACATATATTTAACAAAATAGAGAAAGGAGATTTAAAGGGAGAATACAAAATAAGATACATGTAGATAGAATGTAGGAAGGAAATAAACGAATGTTGCATTGAGGAAACAATGAAGAGGGGAAGGCATTGAATACGAATGCAGCCATTAACATTTTAAAATAAATTAATTAATGAACGTTACACTTTGGATAGACAAGGAAAGTATTAAAGATGACATTTTTTTGTAATGGCCCGAATTTCCGTACCCTTTGAGTTGACTAATAACACTACATATCCAACCCAAATTGCACAGAAACACGAATCATCAATAGAAAAAAGTTAGATGGTGAGAAATAGAAAGATAGAAAAATTAGAATAGAAGAAAACGAAGAACACAAATCTCACGGAGGAACGAATAAAATATATTAAATAACACAACTTTAGAAATACAAATCGGTAACTGTATATACATACCATCATCAGAGCACAACAGCTATTTCTGGAACAGCTATAAAGACCTGTTTCCTGATACAACATAGTACCGCAACGAAAAATATGATAGTCTATAGCTAACTGATGAAGCCTCCTGCTTCAAGTTCCTCCAAGTATATCTGAAAAATCCCGACTACTTGACTGCCCGTACAAATTTTGGGCATCCAAAAGTTTAGGGAAAAACAAACAAATTAAACTCTGGTTCAGTCATGGGACTGGTGTGAGTAAACTCCAACCATTTGTTTGAGTTTCAAAATCCTTTCAAAAGAAGTGGTAACCATAAGGCCAATCCACGCATAAACACGGATTGTTTTTACCTTATGATAACCCAAAACATTTTGATATCAAAATCTGGTGGTATTTTAACAGTGCCTACAACAAATAAATAGAATCTAGCGGAACGCTTGCATCTCACGCTCCATATATAATATAAAATCAAAAACCGTAGGGCGCTTATTAGAGATTGGATTCCGACTATGACAAAGTATGGAACCGCCTTCCGATAGTGTATCGCTAGAGGGGAATACACTGGGTTCAACAAGAACGTCTTGCAACCCGGCCCACACATGGCTGACCACTCATTTAACTTAAGTGTATCAAGCATGTAATAACCCGGAAAATCTGAGCCAATTTAAAAATTTTATTTTGGAAATTTTAGCGAATTTTGAATATTTAAAATGAATTATTTAAAAAAAAATCGATGAGAAATTTATTTTGAATAGATTAGAACGTATATATTTATATAGATCGTCGTTAGAATATAAATAATTATTTATAATTATAAAAGGAATTGAAAATGGCGCGGTAGTTCGATAATTTGATTTCAAATTTCAATTGAACATACCGGGTGCAAAATAAACCGGATTTGTGAAAACCCGTAACTTCCCCGTAAAGGAAAGCGGCGGATAGTTCGAGAACAAGCCACAACAGAATGCATACAGAAGAACATTTCATTGTATATTACAACCATACATCAGATTACAAGAATATACAAAGTATAAATGAATAAATATTACACAGAAATATCAGAGATTTAAATTACATTCAAATACATAGCAGCGGAAATAATACAATACACAACTAGAAGAGATATACGGATACAAAGCTTTCCGGATATCGTTCCAGCGGTAAACCAGGATCCTGTGAATAAAAATCTGCAAAACCAAAACTACTAGCTGCCCGTGTCAAAAATAAGGACACCCAGAGTTTAGGTTAAAACAATGAACTCCAGGTCAGTCATGTGATTGGTGTGAGAACTAAAACAGTTATAAATCTTTATTTTAAAGTTCGGTAAATTAAGGGACCACGCCGTATGACACGGAATGGGTTTCCTCCCAAGAATACCAGTGCATACAACAAATAGCGCAATGCTAAATAAAGAAAAATGAAGCTATTATAAGACCCAGTTCCCATCACACAATGCAACGCAAGCCGGAGGATAGGGTTTTTACCTTATAATAGCCAAGAATGCTTGATACGTTTAAAACAAATCATTTGATACTATTATAAGTGCATAGTGTATAAAACAACTTCAAATCATAAGTATCAATCATAGACGTCATAAGCGCCCCATCCCACTATGTCGCCATACTAGGCTCTACAAATAAAACCGCAAATGTCACGTATTTGGAAGTTGGATTTCCATCTATGAACCGAGGCAAAAGATAGTCCTCAACCGATTCGAGATGCTCTAGCCCGCCCCTCAGGAACAGTCGCAACTGCCCCCCGGATCCTCAGGGCCGGTCCACCGATGTGGATTATTATGCCTGAACACTACGTCTCCCCACCCTATAGGGTGTAAGTCTGGTCCGTCTGCCGACCAGAATGCATCGGCCGAAACAGATATTACCGTGGCGCCTCGCAACAGCAACAACCACATAATTCAAACTCGTCAGGGCGTGTAAAACCACTGACGCCACTTCTAGCTAGAAAGAAACGCATGCCCTCCCTGACGTCCTCTCCCGTTTTTGGTTCATACCGGGTGTGAAACTCGCGAAGTAAACGTTACACAAAGCTATGCCACACAGGCCGTGCTTTGATCGTCACCACAAGACTTTGCTTTTCAACAGAAGCCTTGATCATTTGCATCTTAGGCATGCCACACAGGCAATTCACTCCATGTGTTTGATATCCATCAACATATAGCCCCTGAGCTCGTACGTCTCAGAGAAGGGCGTTAAGCAAGAGAATAAATTCTCCGCCGCCAAACAGATATATATTTAATAGAGATCAATCACACGGACTAAAATCCAATGTCAGACAGACAGTCCATTTACAAGTTCGTTCTGGGTCTGAACAAAACCGGAGGCACCTAGTACCCCGCATATCCATCGATCTCCAAGTACATCTGGACGATCTCCAACTGTTTCCATCTTCGTGGGTGTACAGCCCAATCAAGATCATCAGTAATCACCCAAACGACGTGAAGACTTCCGATCTTCGACCACCGTCTTCATCTTCAACACCACGTCGAATCCGTTATTCAGAATGGGATAAACCCGGTCATTCTGAATAACTCGTGTATAATTATAAGAGTGTTACACAAACACAACATACGCCTCATTGCAATTCAGAATATTCTTTTATTCAAATATTCCTATACTTTAGGAAAAGTTCCCATTAATTTTATCCAAGATAAATTCTTTAAATTTATTCTTTAATCTCCTTTGAATATCAATTCAAACTAGTTGGGATTAGCGAACCACACCGAAGTAATCATTTATTTTATTTCCCAATCACAACCTATTCATCCCATGAAGTAAAACTGGTAATACTTCATATCTAACACCACAGTGTTATCGGTAAATTCAATTACCATTTCACGTTCAAATCTAATTAAAGATTTAACTATCGCCTGGAGTAAAACTGGTGATACTCCATTCTCGATCTTTCCGATCTAATTAAAGATTCATCAAAACTCCACTTAGTTTTAATCTTTAACGGGGTTAAAGAATCACTGTCATTTAAAACACGGTTCACGGTAAACCCAAAATCACCTTCCATTAATTATCGGGTTAAAGAACAAGCGTTATTTTAAAAACACTGTTCACGATAAACCCAAAAATCAATATCAATTCAATTCCTATTAAATATTATTTAATTGGTACACTTCATTAAATCTAAATAAAAAGATTTAATCTTTTCTCAACTGGGTCCAAGGACAGTGTTAGTGAAGACACCATTCACGACAAACCCAAATCACATTTGATATTCAATACAAGGTTCTGAATAGAAAATATATCGGCTTATATTCAATATCAAATTCTACGATTAACAAATGTCGTATTGGAAATAACGATATAAATATATATCTTTCAAATTACCATAACAACATCTGTATAATCACGAATTCCAACATCAAAATATTCCGAAGACAATTTCGATTCAAATCCACCCAAATGCAATCATTGGAAATTCTGGTTATTTTTAAAACCCTTTCAAATTCAATTTATTTATTTAAAAATAAATAGAATTATAATTCTAGTTCAAAACTAGTTCATTTCGATAAAAATCTATTTTTATCTTTTCAAATATGGAGTTTTTCATCCCAATTCTTTCTAAATCATTTCTTATGATTTTACACAAATTATTACTATTTTTAATAATTTTATCAAGGCCCGTACAGTCGATTTCCATCAACGGTCATCGAACTGCACTTACAGCGACCTTTTTCAAATTTGATTTGGACATAATTCCAAATCCAACCGTTAGATTTCTAAGTTCTAATATTCATTAGAAAGCTCTTTTCGATATGAACCCAACGGTTCCGGTTTTAGGAGAATCCGACGGTCGGATCTCCCGTAATGTCCGTTTGAAATCAATGGTCGAAATTCGCGAACTACCGCGGCGCGGCGCGTTCTATTCAGGCCATTATATTATATATATATATATAATATATATAATATATACTTCATCGATTTCCTTTTAAAACGTGCTTTATAAATCTTTTTTAAATTTGTTTTCAAAATGGTCTCAACTTCATATTCAATTTCAAATCAAAATTGAATATTCCAATATAAATTCGTTTTCAATTTAATTCGAATTCATTTCAAAACGATTTCGATTCTATTTCAATTCTATTCGAATTCCAAACCATTGTATTTCGAATTTCAAATCAATTCAGTTTAATTCGAATTTTAATTCTCTTTAAATATAATTCGAATTTCAATTCATTTCATTTCGAAATCATTTTCAATTCATTTCATTTCGAAATTGTTTTCAATTCATTTCATTTCGAAATCGTTTTCAATTCATTTCATTTCGAAATATTTGATTTCAAAATTACTTTTCAATATTCATTTTAAAATTAATAAAATCGATATAAATATCGTTCACGTCAAAATGGCGTCAATCTAATCAACACGGCTTCATATATTCCTTTATTCTATTCAACAAATGAATATTTATTTTTGTCAACACACGACTAATCTCAACGAATGAGTACTGTCCACGTGTGACTATTTTTGTTAAATTATTTCATTCAACACATGACTAATCTCAACCGATGTGTACAGTCAACACATGAACCTTTACTTTATAATATTCTTTATTCTCTAAATTGGAATGAGGCCCAATCAATCACCAGATAATGTTAATTATATGGATTTCCATACATCACACGTATATAATAGCATTGAAAGATAATCAACCATCAACCAAAGTGCACTACACTGTATAAGCATCAAATATAAATATCTAACGCTTATAACGGCCTGTCAATCAATCGATCGACATATTTAATCAATCAGGATGAGTGAACTTCAAATTTCATCCCAACACCCGTGTGGGGTTTCAAACAATCAAACACCGATTTTATTTGTGCAGTTGGGCGATGTGTAAAATTTATCGACCAAATCAATGTCCTTCAAATAGATGTACATAAACAAACTGTCCGGTTTGTAAATGAATATTTATTTATTCACATTCACATTAAAAATTATATTTTTAACGATAAAATATTTTATTCAACCAATGAATATTCTATTTAGTTCAGTTCTTTAAATAAAATGATATTTTTATTTTTCTAACTTATTTTAGAATATTTCGGCGGCATAACGGCACGATACTAGAAACGGGACGAGGCCTAGCCTTACTCCCGGTCTAGTGAAGGCCCACGCCATTCACACATTAATCAAATCAATTTTATTTCACCAAACAATTCAAATTCAAATCAAATCATCTAACTAATTTTTGCAATCAAACAAACAAGTCCATGGTCTGTGGACGATTGTGTCGGGTGCTACTAAACACCGTCTGCATCCTAGTATATATATATAACTAGAAAATGAAAGTGAAAGGAGAGAAGTTCTCACCGATAGCTATCCAACTTCATGACACTTCATTAAATCTAAATTTTCGTCGTTATCGCATCTTCGCCATCTTCGTTGCCTGTAGCCACTACACATATAAAAATCACACATTTTTATATTTTGATGTCTTTAAAAATAAAAATCACATTTTTATTTATTCACTTTCAATTTAAAAATCATATTTTTACTATGCTATTCAATATATAAAAATCGATTTTTTTACTTTGCTATTCAATATAGAAAAATCTAATTTTTACTTCGTTATTCAATATAGAAAAATCTCGCCTTTTCAAATTTAAAGATTTTACCTTTTCTAATTTAAAGTTTTCTAAATAAAAATCATTGCTTTTATAACATAAAATAAAATCAGTTTTTATAAATAACTAAAATCAGTTTTTAAATTAAAATAAAACATTAAAAACTCACCTTTTTCCGAGTTAGAAGGGGGGGTCTGATGCACTTCAGGAAGGGATGGAGGGTTGAGACGGCGTCGGACTGCAAGGGGATGGCGGCGGTGAACAGTGCCCGCGAGGGTGGCACCGCGGTCGGTCAAAGGAGCTTCGATTTGGGGGGTTATTTCTCCAGGGGGGCGCGGGTTCGGAACTGGGGAGGGTGGCCGGAGGCTGACGTGGTGTGGGGGGGTATCGGTGGTCTCGGCGCCTGAAGGGAGGCGGGGCAGCGATCGACGATAGGGGGGCGATGGGTTTTCATGAGCGTCGGGTTTTTTTTTTCAATCGTTCTGAGAATGAACGATAGGGGGGTCGACTAATGTGGAGGGAAGAGAGGGGCCAGGAAGCTTTTTATTTATTTAAATATTTTTATTTTATAATCCATAAAATAACTTTTATTTTCGACCTCAAAACGAGGCCCACCGCCTGTCGTCCATAGCGTTTTACCCTCATCCCGAACACAATGGGATATGTATCGTAGGTTGATTCGATCGTTTGAATCAGTTTTCGTTAAATTTACATTTAAATCACAATATTGAATTTTAAACGTACATTTCAAATTACCGAGGTCACATACTAACTCTAAAAATTCCAGATAAATATTTTCTGGCTTCGTATTGATGATACGGTTCTAACAAAACTAGTTTCGTCGAATTCTGAGACCGTTAGAAAAATGGCCATTTTCCAGTCGATAAAAATCAACTAAAACTGGTCAAACGCGTTTTCCTTTGCCACGCTCTCATATTGATTCGAAAAATTACGAAATTTGGAAACTAGCAATAACTTTACATCACGGATCCAACAAAAGTGGTTTCGACGAAATCCGAGGTCGTTTGCAAAATCTCCATTTTTAAGGGCCTGAATTCCATAGCGACTATTCAGAATTTTCAACTGGACATATCTTTTTATCCCCGCTATGGAATTTTGATTTTTCGGATTCGTTGGAAAGATATTCACAATTAGATTCCACTATTTTTAGTTTCACTAAAATCCGGATTGTTTTGCACCCAGTACATTCAATTGAAGTTTGAAATCGAATTATCGAACTACCGCGCCATTTTCAGTTCCTTTTAGAATTATTCAATTATTTATATTCTAAGGACGAACTATATAATATATGCGTTTGATTTATATTCAAAATAAATTTCTCGTCGATATTATTTAAAATAATTCATTTTAAATAATCAAAATTCGCTAAAATTGCCAAAATAAAAAATTTAAACTGGCCCAGATTTTCGGGTTGTTACAATCTCCCCCACTTAAAACTTTTCGTCCCCGAAAAGGAGCAAAGTCAAAAGTGGTTTGATCATTCAACTCTACGTTTGATCTGGCTTCCATTCTCCAACTTCTCAGTTTCTGAGAATTTTCAAATTCTTCAAAAATTTGGCTAACACCCTAAATTTTTGAAAAATTTCGCCAAAACCTCCCCTGCACTGGGAGCCATGGGAAAATCTCGAAATTGCCATATAGGCCTTCTGTTCTCAAAAAAAAAAAAAAAAGCCAAGCGGCTAGCCAATAGGCTCATAAAATCATCATCACCCAAACAAAACAGTAAATTATGTAATAAACATGTACCTATTTGTCGGGCAAACAAATTTTATTCTTCGGCTCTAGCCTCCTTGCTATGACCTGTTCAATATAAGTACAAGTATATGCAAGAAAATGCGACCAAATTTCAATATAATTCAATATTTGATACAATTAGGCGTAATGGCTAAAAATTAGCAAACAAATAAACAAACAACACAAACATCAATCAATTAGTGAATTAGAGTTTCAAATTCATAATTTTGATACATATACAAAAATCATGTTTTTGATACCAAATCACAACAATAGGCCCTATCTAATTTTTGGTTCTCACACCAGTCAATAGGAAATATATAGATATTACACGTTCGTCACTCGAATATAAATTCTGATGATGATATATCAATCATCAGAATCACCCCCGGGCGACTAGAGTGTGATGCTGTATCTATCCAATATATTAAAACTTTGAATATACGTTTGCAAGGCGTATATGCAAATTCTTTATATATTGGACTGTCCTAATCAATATAAAATAAATATTCAAATACGTATACAACGATTTAAATTTTCAAAACAAAAATTGTTTTCATTTTAAAAATATACTCTTCACACTCGTTCTAGGATACTACTGATCCTATCTCTAACGAGTCGTTCTTGTTGGATATTACTAATCCAATATCTGATGAATTCTCTCGTATGGTTCTAAGGTGCCTTGTTCTCTGAGCTTTGTAAACCAAAGCTCTGATACCAACTGCGAAAACCCGTAACTTCCCCGTAAAGGAAAGCGGCGGATAGTTCGAGAACAAGCCACAACAGAATGCATACAGAAGAACATTTCCTTGTATATTACAACCATACATCAGATTACAAGAATATACAGAGTATAAATGAATAAATATTACACAGAAATATCAGAGATTTAAATTACATTCAAATACATAGCAGCGGAAATAATACAATACACAACTAGAAGAGATATACGGATACAAAGCTTTCCGGATATCGTTCCAGCTGTAAACCAGGATCCTGTGAATAAAAATCTGCAAAACCAAAACTACTAGCTGCCCATGTCAAAAATAAGGGCACCCAGAGTTTAGGTTAAAACAATAAACTCCAGGTCAGTCATGTGACTGGTGTGAGAACTAAAACAGTTATAAATCTTTATTTTAAAGTTCGGTAAATCAAGAGACCACTCCGTATGAAACGGAACGGGTTTCCTCCCAAGAATACCAATGCATAAAACAAACAGCTCAATACTAAATAAAGAAAAATGAAGCTATTATAAGACCTAGTTCCCATCACACAATGCAACGCAAGCCGGAGGATAGGGTTTTTACATTATAATAGCCAAGAATGCTTGATACGTTTAAAACAAATCATTTGATACTATTATAAGTGCATAGTGTATAAAACAACTTCAAATCATAAGTATCAATCATAGACGGCATAAGCGCCTCATCCCACTATGTCGCCATACTAGGCTCTACAAATAAAACCGCAAATGTCACGTATTTGGAAGTTGGATTTCCATCTATGAACCGAGGCAAAAGATAGTCCTCAACCGTTTCGAGACGCTCTAGCCCGCCCCTCAGGAACAGCCGCAACTGCCCCCTGGATCCTCAGGGCCGGTCCACCGATGTGGATTATTATGCCTGAACACTACGTCTCCCCACCCTATAGGGTGTAAGTCTGGTCCGTCTGCCGACTAGAATGCATCGGCCGAAACCGATATAACCGAGGTGCCTCGCAACAGCAACAACCACATAAGTCAAACTCGTCAGGGCGTGTAAAACCACTGACGCCATTTCTAGCTAGAAAGAAACGCATGCCCTCCCTGACGTCCTCTCCCGTTTTTGGTTCATACCGGGTGTGAAACTCGCGAAGTAAACGTTACACAAAGCTATGCCACACAGGCCGTGCTTTGATCGTCAACACAAGACTTTGCTTTTCAACAGAAGCCTTGATCATTTGCATCTTAGGCATGCCACACAGGCAATTCACTCCATGCGTTTGATATCCATCAACATATAACCCCTGAGCTCGTACGTCTCAGAGAAGGGCGTTAAGCAAGAGAATAAATTCTCCGCCGCCAAACAGATATATATTTAATAGAGATCAATCACACGGACTAAAATCCAATGTCAGACACACAGTCCATTTACAAGTTCGTTCTGGGTCTGAACGAAACCGGAGGCACCTAGTACCCCGCATATCCATCGATCTCCAAGTACGCCTGGACGATCACCAACTGTTTCCATCTTCTTGGGTGTATAGCCCAATCAAGATCATCAGTAATCACCCAAATGACGTGAAGACTTCCGGTCTTCGACCACCGTCTTCATCTTCAACACCACGTCGAATCCGTTATTCAGAATGGGATAAACCCGGTCTTTCTGAATAACTCGTGTATATATTATAAGAGTGTTACACAAACACAACATACGCCTCATTCCAATTCAGAATATTCTTTTATTCAAATATTCCTATACTTTGGGAAAAGTTCCCATTAATTTTATCCAAGATAAATTCTTTAAATTTATTCTTTAATCTCCTTTGAATATCAATTCAAACTAGTCGGGATTAGCGAACCACACCGAAGTAATCATTTATTTTATTTCCCAATCCCAACCTATTCATCCCATGAAGTAAAACTGGTAATACTTCATATCTAACACCACAGTGTTATCGGTAAATTCAATTACCATTTCACGTTCCAATCTAATTAAAGATTTAACTATCGCCTGGAGTAAAACTGGTGATACTCCATTCTCGACCTTTCCGATCTAATTAAAGATTCATTAAAACTCCACTTAGTTTTAATCTTTAACGGGGTTAAAGAATCAGTGTCGTTTAAAACACGGTTCACGGTAAACCCAAAATCACCTTCCATTAATTATCGGGTTAAAGAACAAGCGTTATTTTAAAAACACTGTTCACGATAAACCCAAAAATCAATATCAATTCAATTCCAATTAAATATTATTTAATTGGTACACTTCATTAAATCTAAATAAAAAGATTTAATCTTTTCTCAACTGGGTCCAAGAACAGTGTTAGTGAAGACACCATTCACGACAAACCCAAATCACATTAGATATTCAAAACAAGGTTCTGAATAGAAAATATATCGGCTTATATTCAATATCAAATTCTACGATTAACAAATGTCGTATTGGAAATAACGATATAAATATATACCTTTCAAATTACAATAACAACATCTGTATAATCACAAATTCCAACATCGAAATATTCCAAAGACAATTTCGATTCAAATCCACCCCAATGCAATCATTGGATATTCTGGTTATTTTTAAAACCCTTTCAAATTCAATTTATTTATTTAAAAATAAATAGAATTATAATTCTAGTTCAAAACTAGTTCATTTTGATAAAAATCTATTTTTATCTTTTCAAATATGGAGTTTTTAATCCCAATTCTTTCTAAATCATTTCTTATGATTTTACACAAATTATTACTATTTTTAATAATTTTATCAAGGCCCGTACAGTCGATTTCCATCAACGGTCATCGAACTGCACTTACAGCGACCTTTTTCAAATTCGATTTGGACATAATTCCAAATCCAACCGTTAGATTTCTAATTTCTAATATTCGTTAGAAAGCTCTTTTCGATACGAACCCAATGGTTCCGGTTTTAGGAGAATCCGACGGCTGGATCTCCCGTAATGTCCGTTTGAAATCAATGGTCGAAATTGGCGAACTGCCGCGACGCGGCGCGTTCTATTCAGGCCATTATATTATATATATATATATATATATATAATATATAACATATACTTCATCGATTTCATTTTAAAACGTGCTTTATAAATCGTTTTTCAATTTGTTTTCAAAACGGTCTCAACTTCAAATTCAATTTCAAATCAAAATTGAATATTCAAATATAAATTCGTTTTCAATTTAATTCGAATTCATTTCAAAACGATTTCGATTCTATTTCAATTCTATTCGAATTCCAAACCATTGTATTTCGAATTTCAAATCAATTCAGTTTAATTCGAATTTTAATTCACTTTAAATATAATTCGAATTTCAATTCATTTCATTTCGAAATCGTTTTCAATTCATTTCATTTCGAAATCGTTTTCAATTCATTTCATTTCGAAATCGTTTTCAATTCATCTCATTTCAAAATATTTGATTTCAAAATTACTTTTCAATATTCATTTTAAAATGAATAAAATCGATATAAATATCGTTCACGTCAAAATGGCGTCAATCTAATCAACACGGCTTCATATATTCCTTTATTCTATTCAACAAATGAATATTTATTTTTGTCAACACACGACTAATCTCAACGAATGAGTACTGTCCACGTGTGACTATTTTTGTTAAATTATTTCGTTCAACACATGACTAATCTCAACGGATGAGTACAGTCAATATATGAACCTTTACTTTATAATATTCTTTATTCTCTAAATTGGAATGAGGCCCAATCAATCACCATATAATGTTAATTATATGGATTTCCATACATCACACGTATATAATAGCATTGAAAGATAACCAACTATCAACCAAAGTGCACTACACTGTATAAGCATCAAATATAAATATCTAACGCTTATAACAGCCTGTCAATCAATCGATCGACATAATTAATCAATCAGGATGAGTGAACTTCAAATTTCATCCCAACACCCGTGTGGGGTTTCAAACAATCAAACACAGATTTTATTTGTGTAGTTGGGCGATGTGTAAAATTTATCGACCTAATCAATGTCCTTAAATAGGTGTACATAAACAAACCGTCTGGTTTGTAAATGAATATTTATTTATTCACATTCACGTTAAAAATTATATTTTTAACGATAAAATATTTTATTCAACCAATGAATATTCTATTTAGTTCATTTCTTTAAATAAAATGATATTTTTATTTTTCTAACTTATTTTAGAAAATTTCGGCGGCATAACGGCACGATACTAGAAACGGGACGAGGCCTAGCCTTATCCCCGGTCTAGTGAAGGCCCACGCCATTCACACATCAATCAAATCAATTTCATTTCACCAAACAATTCAAATTCAAATCAAATCATCTAACTAATTTTTGCAATCAAACAAACAAGTCCATGGTCTGTGGACGATTGTGTCGGGTGCTAGTAAACACCGTCTGCATCCTAGTATATATATATAACTAGAAAATGAAATTGAAAGGTGAGAATGTGACGGCCTGCCCCGCACCAACCGACATTTACTCTAAAAGTGCGCTGTACACATGTCCAGTTAGCACGGAACGGGTCGCCAGAAGGAAAAGGAAGAAGGAAATGAACATACAAGGATCCTGTAGAATGTCTCACAGCGCATAGAACAAAATATAATAATAACATACTTGACATAAAACAGGAGAGACAGTGCATAAGTTGAAAATCAGAACTAAACATCATAGCAGCGGAAATTCAGAATACAGCTTATTACAACTTTCAAACTGTCTCAAAGCAGAACAAGATAAAGGAGGTACACTACTAATGCCCAAGTAGCGACCACCAATGACACAGGGAGAATGTGTATATATATAATACGTGGAAGCCTCCTGCCCGCCTCCGAATCAGCTACTCGCACATCACCAGCTAACCTGTCTCTAGTCTGCTCGTGTGAGCACCCAGAGTAATAAGAGGAGACATAAAACTCTGGGTCAGACATAAAGCCTGGTATGAGCGATAAGCATCTAAAGTGAACAATAACAGGTAGACTAAAACATACCTGAACCTGGACCTGCAACCAAAGAGTTAGCACTACATACTGTACAACACTCTAAGGTATCATATCAAACAGTGTAAAGATACGGAGGTGGGGGAGGTGTGCATGTCATAATGATGGCAAACAATCAAGCATAGCATCCATCCTCACATCTCTCACTCAGTGCATAAAGCATACGATATTCACCACTTCGATCACCCAACATTCCTTGCTACGATCACTTTGCCCCCATGAAGTCATAAATGGCTTCACTGCACAGATAACGTAGCCACTAATCCTTTGCTATGTCCACTTTGCCCCATGGAGTATCAAGGACCCCACTGCACTGGCTCATAGCCTTACCAATCCTTACTATGTCCACTTTGCCCCATGGAGTCACAAGAACCCCACTGCACTGGCTCATAGTCTTACTACGCATCACCTTGCCCCTCAGGTCGTAATGACCCTACTGCACTGATAACGTAGTCTTGCTACCATCACTTTGCCCCTCAGGTCATAATGACCCTACTGCACTGATAAGTAGCCCATCATTCCTTTTTAGTGGTGAATCGGAGTTATGAACGTCGACAACTCCTTAGCACATGTCCCGCAGCAAAGTCCAACCATGAAGTGAACTCATTGGTTCCCAACTGGTTCCGGGATCCTGAGCTCTAACTCCCATTTGGACTACCTTTGCATCTCAGGTTATTGGTCATCACCATCGAATCAGATCGGATCAGCCTTCACATTCTTCATCGGATCGGATCGGCCTTAGGCATTCGGATCGGGTCGCGCCTCATGCATCGGATCGGGTCGTGATCCTCTAGGTGATTGGATCGCCCTCCTCCATTGTCTCGTGAATCCAGTCTCCATCGGATCGGGTCTCCACTTCTGGTCGGATCGTGAATACCCCATACGGATCGGATCGCGCTCCTCCAGCTCGTGGCTTTCTCCTGGTTCGGATCGTCGTCTCGTTGTGCATCAGATCGTGGATGCTGCTTCCCTCTTGTTCGGATCGTGATATGAAGCAAGAGTGGATCGGATCGGGTAGCAGTTCACGGTTGTTGCTCGTGGGCCTTGCACAGATGGTTCGGTTCGGAGGAGATGACTCGACTCATGGGGATATCCCACGATCCCATAGGGCGATCCGATCGACCCTCAATCCCCTATGCGATCGGAACCCCTACACCCTGTCCAGCGAGCTGTTTACGCCCCTCGACGGCGTTTTCGACCATTCCAACTATTCTAAACAGTCACAAAGCATTTCATACGGTCATAGCAACATGCATAATCAACCACAAAAATTAAAACATCAATATGATAGGTAAAAAGGGATCAAACATACCCAAAATCCCAAATTTCCCCTTAAGCATATTTAGGTGAAACTAATGATAGTATTAGCAAATCTTAACCAAATTAACCCAAATTCATATCAGAGGTCTAAAACATCATTCCGAATTTTATAAACATTTTTCCAGAATTTTATCATGTTTAAATTCGCTAATTAACACTAATCACCCCTAATTAGCCATAATTAGTGCAAAACTAAGCAAATCACTCACCTTAGCCACAAAATAAACTAAGATCTGAAATAATTCTCTGATTTGATGCGAATTTCAATACCAAACAGCAGCTCCTTTGTTGATTTGGTGAAGATCCTCCTTGATTAGGGGTTGCTAAGCCAAATCCTTAACCAAAAGATGATTTGGAGGTGATTTATAGGTTGGAGGCCATTTTTAGGGATCCTTGGTGATAAGTGGAGGCTAGAAAGCTGAAATGGAATGATTCTCCATCTCATTTCAGTCCTCCCATAACCCTAATCCTGAAATGGGTTATGGGCCTACTCGCTAATCACCCGATTTGGCCCGGTTAAGCAGTTTTTCACCCTCCAAACCTTATTTCAGCCATATCTCCCAAACGGTAAGTCCGTTTGGCTAATGTAACCACTCTACGGAAAGAGAAACCATCATTTGAATCCAATGGAAGTGGATTCAGGTCAAAACTCCTTTCCAGTCAAAAGTTATAGCCAAAACAGTACCAACTAGGGGCAAAATGGTCATTTAAAAATCGACAAAAATCATGTACATGGGAAATGACTCTAATAGATGTTTCCCAAAGTTACATGACCATACGACTTCACATGGGAAAGAAATAAATATTCTACGATCCTATGACGTATAAAATACGGGTCATTACACTCTCCCCCCTTAAGAAATTTCGCCCCCGAAATTCCCTAATCCAAACACACAAAGGTCCCGCATGCCTATCAATCATAAAACAACAATCAAACATGCAACCAAGCAAAACAAGTCTATCCTAGCATGCGGAAAACTAAATTACGAAGTAAGTCTTACCAGGCAAAGAGTTCTGGGTATGCCTTCATAATGTTCTCCTCTGTCTCCCAAGTACAATCATTCTCGTTCTCGCCCCATTGAACTTTGAATAGCTTCACCGCCTTCCTTCGAAGTTGCTTCGTATCGTGCCCCACAATACGAATCGGCTTGCGGTTCCCAACCGCCTCGGGTTCTACTTCGAAGTCCTCTAACTGATCAGGTGAAATAGTCATATCTGAGTCGTGAATGAACTTCCTTAGTTAGGAAACATGAAATACATCGTGAACTCCCGCCATCTTCTCCGGTAAGCCAACTCTATATGCCAAATTCCCGACTAGTTCAAGAACAGGGAATGGGCCAACAAATCTTGGTGCCAACTTGCCTCTCCTGCCAAATCATATCACGCTCTTTAACGGAGAGATTTTGACAAACACCAAGTCACCAACGGAGAATTTCAAGTCTCTTCTCCTCTTATCAGCATAACTCTTCTGCCTATCTTGAGCAGCTTTCATTCGTTGCTGAATGATCTTGATCTTATCCGACGTTTCTCTCACCACATCTGGTCCAAGCATAAACTTCTCGCCAGTCTCTATCCAACATTATGGTGAGTTGCACGGTCTTCCGTACAAAGCTTCATATGGGGCCATACCGATACTGGATTGGTAGCTATTATTATATGCAAACTCTACTATATGCAAATGGTCATCCCATGATCCACCAAAATCCAATATACACGCTCTCAAGAGATCTTCCAATATACGATTCACCCTCTCCGTCAGACCGTCGGTCTGAGGATGATATGCGGTACTGAGATGTAATCTTGACCCTAGAGCCTCTTGTAAGCTTTTCCAAAACCCACTAGTGAACAACGGGTCTCGGTCACTCACAATGCTTTTGGGTACTCCATGAAATCTCACTACCCACTTCATATACAATTCTGCCAACTTGGCTGCCGTTCTGGTCGATTTGACTGGTATAAATCTTGCGCTCTTAGTCAATCGATCCACAATTACCCAAATGCTATCATATCCCGATCTAGTCCTTGGTAAGCCATCGATGAAATCCAACGAAACTTGCTCTCATTTCCATTCGGGAATTTCTAATGGTTGCAATAAACCACTAGGCTTCTTTTGCTCGGCTTTAACTAGCTGGCAATTCATGCATTTGGATATAAACTTCCCAACGTCTCTTTTCATCCCTTCCCAGTAGTAGGTCTGTCTCATGTCTCGATACATCTTATTACCACCGGGATGTATAGTCAGTTTTGAGTGATGACATTCTCGAAGCATTTCATCTCTCAAACCATTCACGTTGGGCACAACTAGTCTTCCATTCTTCCGAAGCCATCCATCTCGATCAAGCCCATACACATTCATCTCCTCATCGATACCCATCTCTAATTTGGAGATGATTTCCAATAGATTTGGATCGTTCCTCTGGCTAGAACCAATCCGCTCTATCAAAGTGGGTCTGATCGTCAAACTAGCTAGCATAACTGGATCCAATTCGCACTTTGGTCTGAAATCAAACCCCGCAATATACTCCAGTTGCTTCCATTCAAAAAAATTGCCCCTAAGCTGGCATGTCTCCTACTCAAGGCATCAGCTACCGCATTACCTTTCCCAGGTGTATATGCGATATCAAAATAATACGAAGCCAAGAACTCTATCCATCTTTGCTGACGGAGATTCAAATCTTTCTGGGAGAAAAGATACTTTAACGATTTATGGTCGGTAAACAACTCAAATCTTTCTCCCAAGAAATAATGTCTCCACATTTTCAGCGCAAATACAATCGCTGCCAATTCCAAATCATGGGTAGGATACTTCTTCTCAAGCGGCTTTAGCTGTCGACTAGCATAAGCTACAACCCTACCTCCTTGCATCAATACAGCACCCAGTCTGGTACCACAAGCATCTGTGTATACCGTCATCTCTTCATTCCCTTTAGGAATGACTAACACTGGCGCACGCGTCAACCTCTCCTTTAGACTTTTGAAGGCATCCTCACACACTCCGTCCCAGACGAAGGACTGATTCTTCTTAGTCAAATGGGTCAACGGTGCTGCAATCTTGGAGAAGTCCTGGATAAACTTACGATAATATCCAGCTAATCCCAAAAAACTTCTTACATCTGTAGCATTCTTGGGTGTAGTCCAATCCTGTACCGTAGCCACCTTCGTAGGGTCCACGGCAATACCACTCTCGGAAACAACATGACCCAAGAATCTTACTTCCCTTCTCCAAAAATGACACTTAGAGAATTTCACTTTCAATTGGTGTTTCCTCAACAACTCCATCACTATCCTCAAGTGTCCCTTGTGTTCCTCCTCTGTCCTTGAGTAAACAAGGATATCATCCACGAACACAAGAACAAACTTATTCAACTGATCTCTGAATACTCGATTCATAAGATCCACAAAATAGGCTAGTGCATTGGTCAACCCAAACGGCATGACCAACCACTCATAAAATCCAGATGGCGTCCTAAATGCCGTTTTCAGAATGCTCTCATCTGCTACTCGAAGCTGATGAAATCCCGTCGCGAGGTCCAACTGGGAGAACACTCTAGCTCCTTCCAGCTGATCAAACAAATCATCTATCCATGGTAGAGGATACTTATTCTTCCTCGTCACCTTATTCAACTCGTGATAGTCCACACACAAACGAAGGGAACCATCTGCCTTAGTGGCAAACACAACAGGTGCTCCCCACTCGGAGACACTCCTTCTAATAAATCCCTTCTTCAAAAGATTGCTGACTTGCACCCCGAGCTCTCGCTGCTCCCTTGGTGCCATACGACGAAGTGGCATCACTATAGGTCTGGCATCTTCCACCAAATCAATACGAAACTCAATCTCTCGGTGTGGTGGAAGCCCGGTCACCTCCTCGAAGACGTCCGGATACTGGCCAACCATGGGCACATCTGACAACTCATCTTGCGGGATGTCGAGGGAATTTACAAAACTAGCCATAACCCCATCACTAGGTAGGCTACCAAACACTACCCTCCGCCCATCATCTTCCCTCACTGTCACCAAAAAGCCCTCACAGTCTACCACCACCCCGTATCTTTGGAGCCAATCGACTCCCAATATAATGCCATACCCAGTAAAGCCCAAAACAAAGCAATCACATACAAACATACATCCATGACTCGATAAGACCAAATTCCTGCAAATCATACTAAGGCTAGTCGAACCACCAATCGGGTTCGTCACAATCAATGGTCTATCGACTATCTCGGGTTCCAGTCCCAACCTATCTACCAGGTCACTAGATATGAAGGAACGGGAAGCCCCAGTATCAAACAAAACTCGAACTGGTATATCATAAATAGAAAGCATACCTTGAATAACAACATTCTTTCCTTTCTCCACCGCAATTGGGGCATTCGACGAAGAAGGAACAGCATAAATAACATATGCTTTCACAATCTGCTTCTCCTTAAGAGGTTGCGGACACTTATCCTTCTGATGTCCCACTTGACCACAGTTGTAGCACTTCCTTTCCGCTGGCTTGGCCCGACATTCTTTAGCATAATGGCCCTTCTTCCCACAGCTGAAGCACTCAACATCCTTCTTGCTCTTTTTCTGGCCACCTTTTGATTGGTCCTGCTTCCTCTTATTCTGAGAATTATTCTTGCCTCCACCGCCTGCTTGCGGCTTTGGCCCTTCTGCAGATGCAGCCTCAGTCTTTGACTTAGGGTAAAGGCTCTCTGATCTCAAAGCTTTCCCCACGATCGATTCAAAAGTCTCATCGATGTGGTTAATAAGCCTCTCCCCTAAGTACCCATCCAAACCCGTAATGAATTTCTCATTCTTCTTCTCAGGAGTATCAATGAGAGACAGTCCATACTTCGACAAGGTGTCGAACTCAGCAATATAATCAGAAACTGCCCTTCCGTTCTGCTTAAGTTCCAAGAACCTCTTAAACAACAGTGACTTCTGGGCAGCTGGGATAAACTTCTCGCTAAAGCGAGCCTTGAACTGATCCCAAGTAACTTGGTCCTCTGGAGTAGCTGTTCTAATGGCATTCCACCAATTCATCGCTCGCCCTTGCAGCTGACGAGACACTAGCCTCCTTTTCATCGCATCCTCAAGACCCAAGTCATCAAAGATACGGTCACAGCTATCTATCCAGTCCTGAACATCCGTGGCCAACTCCGTTCCGTGGAACGGCTTCCCACCAAGATTAGTGTAATCCTTGCACAACTTGGCGAAATCGACCCTAGGCGCCTGCACTACTGGGCCAACACCAACTCCGGGGTTGGGAATTGCCCCTTGCACTTCTCTAAGCATGTCTCTCATGAGGTTAGTAAACACAGCCCTCATGTCAGCAGCACTCCCTTGGTTGGTCCCTCTACCAGCACCCCTCGTCTCTCGGCTCATCGTTAATCTGTAAATTGGGAAACGATTAACGACCCCATAGTGGTGCTAGTGCACTGCGACTTCATCTTTATACTACTAATAATATATACATACATAGATTTTGAAAACCAAAATAATCACAAATACGCTCTCTCGTATACGTACTATCCCCCTAGTGTCTTTCCCTAGGTTAACTACGCAACCTAGAGCTCTGATACCAAGTGTGACGGCCCGCCCCGCACCAACCGACATTTACTCCAAAAGTGCGCTGTACACATGTCCAATTAGCACGGAACGGGTCGCCAGAAGGAAAAGGGAGAAGGAAATGAACATACAAGGATCCTGTAGAATGTCTCACAGCGCATAGAACAAAATATAATAATAACATACTTGACATAAAACAGGAGAGACAGTGCATAAGTTGAAAATCAGAACTAAACATCACAGCAGCAGAAATTCAGAATACAGCTTATTACAACTTTCAAAATGTCTCAAAGCAGAACAAGATAAAGGAGGTACACTACTAATGCCCAAGTAGCGACCACCAACGACACAGGGAGAATGTGTATATATATAATACGTGGAAGCCTCCTGCCCGCCTCCGAATCAGCTACTCGCACATCACCAGCTAACCTGTCTCTAGTCTGCTCGTGTGAGCACCCAGAGTAATAAGAGGAGACATAAAACTCTGGGTCAGACATAAAGCCTGGTATGAGCGATAAGCATCTAAAGTGAACAATAACAGGTAGACTAAAACATACCTGAACCTGGACCTGCAACCAAAGAGTTGGCACTACATACTGTACAACACTCTAAGGTATCATATCAAACAGTGTAAAGATACGGAGGTGGGGAAGGTGTGCATGTCATAATGATGAAAAACAATCAAGCATAGCATCCGTCCTCACATCTCTCACTCAGTGCATAAAGCATACGATATTCACCACTTCGATCACCCAACATTCCTTGCTACGATCACTTTGCCCCATGAAGTCATAAATAGCTTCACTGCACTGATAACGTAGCCACTAATCCTTTGCTATGTCCACTTTGCCCCCATGGAGTCTCAAGGACCCCACTGCACTGGCTCATAGCCTTACCAATCCTTACTATGTCCACTTTGCCCCATGGAGTCACAAGAACCCCACTGCACTGGCTCATAGTCTTACTACGCATCACCTTGCCCCTCAGGTCGTAATGACCCTACTGCACTGATAACGTAGTCTTGCTACCATCACTTTGCCCCTCAGGTCATAATGACCCTACTGCACTGATAAGTAGCCCATCATTCCTTTTTAGTGGTGAATCGGAGTTATGAACGTCGACAACTCCTTAGCACACGTCCCGCAGCAAAGTCCAACCATGAAGTGAACTCATTGGTTCCCAATTGGTTCCGGGATCCTGAGCTCTAACTCCCATTTGGACTACCTTTGCATCTCGGGTTATTGGTCATCACCATCGAATTGGATCGGATCAGCCTTCACATTCTTCATCGGATCGGATCGGCCTTAGGCATTCGGATCGGGTCGCGCCTCATGCATTGGATCGGGTCGTGATCCTTCAGGTGATTGGATCGCCCTCCTCCATTGTCTCGTGAATCCAGTCTCCATCGGATCGGGTCTCCACTTCTGGTCCGATCGTGAATACCCCATACGGATCGGATCGCGCTCCTCCAGCTCGTGGCTTTCTCCTGGTTCGGATCGTCGTCTCGCCGTGCATCAGATCGTGGATGCTGCTTCCCTCTTGTTCGGATCGTGATATGAAGCACGAGTGGATCGGATCGGATAGCAGTTCACGATTGTTGCTCGTGGGCCTTGCACAGATGGTTCGGTTCGGAGGATATGACTCGACTCGTGGGGATATCCCACGATCCCATAGGGCGATCCGATCGACCCTCAATCCCCTATGCGATCTGAACCCCTGCACCTTGTCCAGCGAGCTGTTTACGCCCCTCGACGGCGTTTTCGACCATTCCAACTATTCTAAACAGTCACAAAGCATTTCATACAGTCATAGAAACATGCATAATCAACCACAAACATCAAAACATCAATATGATAGGTAAAAAGGGATCAAACATGCCCAAAATCCCAAATTTCCCCTTAAGCATATTTAGGTGAAACTAATGATAGTATTAGCAAATCTTAACCAAATTAACCCAAATTCATATCAGAGGTATAAAACATCATTCCGAATTTTATAAACATTTTTCCAGAATTTTATCATGTTTAAATTCGCTAGTTAACACTAATCACCCCTAATTAGCCATAATTAGTGCAAAACTAAGCAAATCACTCACCTTAGCCACAAAATAAACTAAGATCTGAAATAATTCTCTGATTTGATGCGAATTTCAATACCAAACAGCAGCTCCTTTGTTGATTTGGTGAAGATTCTCCTTGATTAGGGGTTGCTAAGCCAAATCCTTAACCAAAAGATGATTTGGAGGTGATTTATAGGTTGGAGGCCTTTTTTAGGGATCCTTGGTGATAAGTGGAGGCTAGAAAGCTGAAATGGAATGATTCTCCATCTCATTTCAGTCCTCCCATAACCATAATCCCGAAATGGGTTATGGGCCTACTCGCTAATCACCCGATTTGGCCTGTTAAGCAGTTTTTCACCCTCCAAACCTTATTTCAGCCATATCTCCCAAAACGGTAAGTCCGTTTGGCTAATGTAACCACTCTACGGAAAGAGAAACCATCATTTGAATCCAATGGAAGTGGTTTCAGGTCAAAATTCCTTTCCAGTCAAAAGTTATGGCCAAAACAGTACCAACTAGGGGCAAAATGATCATTTAAAAATCGACAAAAATCATGAACATGGGAAATGACTCTAATAGATGTTTCCTAAAGTTACATGACCATACGACTTCACAAGGGAAATAAATAAATATTCTGTGATCCTATGACGTATAGAATACGGGTCATTACAGAGAAGTTCTCACCGATAGCTATCCAACTTCACGACACTTCATTAAATCTAAATCTTCGTCATTATCGCTTCTTCGCCATCTTCGTTGCCCGTAGCCACTACACATATAAAAATCACACATTTTTATATTTTGATGTCTTTAAAAATAAAAATCACATTTTTTATTTATTAACTTTCAATTTAAAAATCATATTTTTACTATGCTATTCAATATATAAAAATCGAATTTTTTACTTTGCTATTCAATATAGAAAAATCTAATTTTTACTTCGTTATTCAATATAGAAAAATCTCGCCTTTTCAAATTTAAAGATTTTACCTTTTCTAATTTAAAGATTTCTAAATAAAAATCATTGCTTTTATAACATAAAATAAAATCAGTTTTTATATATAACTAAAATCAGTTTTTAAATTAAAATAAAACATTAAAAACTCACCTTTTTCCGAGTTAGAAGGGGGGTCTGATGCACTTCAGGAAGGGATGGAGGGCTGAGACGGCGTCGGACTGCAAGGGGATGGCGGCGGTGAACAGTGCTCGCGAGGGTGGCGCCGCGGTCGGTCAAAGGAGCTTCGATTTGGGGGGGTTATTTCTCCAGGGGGGCGCGGGTTCAGAACAGGGGAGGGTGGCCGGAGGTTGACGCGGTGTAGGGGGGGTATCGGTGGTCTCGGCGCCTGAAGGGAGGTGGGGCGGCGATCGACGATAGGGGGGGCGATGGGTTTTCGTGAGCGTCGGGTTTTTTTTTTCAATCGTTCTGAGAATGAACAATGGGGGGGGGGGGGTTTGACCAATGTAGAGAGAAGAGAGGGGCCAGGAAGCTTTATATTTATTTAAATATTTTTATTTTATAATCCATAAAGTAACTTTTATTTCCGACCTCAAAACGAGGCCCACCGCCTGTCATCCATAGCGTTTTACCCTCATCCCGAACACAATGTGATATGTATCGTAGGTTGATTCGATCGTTTGAATCAGTTTCCGTTAAATTTACATTTAAATCACTATATTGAATTTTAAACGTACATTTCAAATTACCGGGGTCACATACTAACTCTAAAAATTCCAGATAAATATTTTCTGGCTTCGTATTGACGATACAGTTCTAACAAAACTAGTTTCGTCGAATTCTGAGACCGTTAGAAAAATGGCCATTTTCCAGTCGATTAAAATCAACTGAAACTGGTCAAACACATTTTCCTTTGCCACGCTCTCATATTGATTCGAAAAATTATGAAATTTGAAAACTAGCAATAACTTTACATCACGGATCCAACACGTCGAAATCCGAGGTCGTTTGCAAAATCTCCATTTTTAAGGGCCTGAATTCCATAGCGACTCTTCAGAATTTTCAACTGGACATATCTTTTTATCCCCGCTATGGAATTTTGATTTTTCGGATTCGTTGGAAAGATATTCACAATTAGATTCCATTATTTTTGGTTTCACTAAAATCCGTATTGTTTTGCACCCGGTACATTCAATTGAAGTTTGAAATTGAATTATCGAACTACCGCGCCATTTTCAGTTCCTTTTAGAATTATATATATAATTATTTATATTCTAACAACTAACTATATAATATATACGTTCGATTTATATTCAAAATAAATTTCTCATCGATATTATTTAAAATAATTCATTTTAAATAATCAAAATTCGCTAAAATTGCCAAAATAAAAATTTTAAGCAGGCCCAGATTTTCGGGTTGTTACAGGATTTTAGCGAAACCAAAAATAATGGAGTCTAATTGAGAATATCTTTCCAACAAATCTGAAAAATTGAAATTTCATAGCGGGAATCAAAAGATATGTCCAGTTGAAAATTCAGAATAGTCGCTATGGAATTCTGGCCCTCGAAAATAGCCATTTTGCAAACAACATCGGATTTCGATGAAACCACTTTTGTTGGATCCGTGATGTCAAGTTATTGCTAGGTTTCAAAATTAGTAATTTTTCGAATCAATATGTGAGCGTCGTAAAGGAAAACGCGTTTGACCAGTTTTAGTTGATTTTAAACGACTGGAAATTAGCCATTTTACAAATGGTCTCAGAATTCAATGAAACTAATTTTGTTAGGACCGTATCGTCAATACGAAGTTAGAAAATATTTTTCTGAAATTTTTTGAGTTAGTATGTGGGCCCGGTAAGTTGAAATGTGCGTTCAAATTCAATATATAGAGTTATATTTTGATTTTGACGGAAACTGATCGAAACGATCAAATCAGCTTACGATCCATATTCCATTGTGTTCGGAATTGGGGGTAATTAGCTAGGAACGACAGTCATTGGGTCTCGATTGGAGATCGAATTTAAAATTTTCTTTTAGAATTAATTAAATAATTAAATATATATTATTATATAATACCTCTCTCCCTACCATCCTCTCGTTGACCAAATCAAAGGAAAAAATTAAAAAAAAATAAACTAATGACCCTGTAACCCGTCGCCCCTCCGATACTTCCAACGTCGCTCCACCGCCGCACTACGCACCACCGCTAGGGCCCCCTACAACGCTTCCCCCTTCCTCCGCTCCTCCATCCCTTCTCCCTCTTCTCCAAGCGTTAAAACACACTCAAAAAACTGAAACCCCCAGCCGAAGCCGCCACTTCCACCTCCTCCTTGGCCTACCGCCGGCCAACCAAGCTTCCCCGCCACCTTAAGACAGCTACGCCGCACCCTATGGCCCACCACTGGCCTCGATTGCTCCTCCCTCTTCAAATGCCCAAAACCCCTCCAAATCGACCACCGCGAAATCAAGGCCAAAGCCGTGAGTACTGAACAATGGCGAAAAGGAACAGCGATGATGTCAGAACGTGATAGGTATAAATAATTTAATTAATTCAGTTTTATTTATTTAGGTAATCCTTTTTCTTTATTTATTTTGACTTATATATATATATATATATATATAGCGAAGACAAACGATAGTTTTTTAAAGACAAAAAAGGGTTGGATTTTTAAAAACATAAAAATTTGATTTTTAATTTTGAAAAGGTCTGATTTTTAATTGAGAAAAGGTTTGATTTTTAAATTAGCAAAGTTATAATTTTCATTGATAAAAAGAAATGATTTTTAAAGTGGGAATGAAATTATTTCAGATTTTAAAAAAAAAATATGATTTTTATATTAGAGAGATAATAAAAATATTATTTTTATGTTATAGAGATAATAAAAATATGATTTTTATATTATAGAGATAATAAAAATATGATTTTTATATAATAGAGAATATAAAAATGTGATTTTTGTATATGTAGCGTATACGGACGACGAAAGCGACAAAAGGCGAGCACGGCCAAGATTTTCTTCATATCAAAAGTCGTGGCGTTTGGTTTAGCTTTTAGGTGAGAACTCCTCACTTTTATTTTATTTTCTAGTTTAAAATATATACTAGGATGCAGACGATGCTTAGCAGCACCCGACACCCGTCGTCCACAGACCGTGGACGGATTGTTTGTTTAGTTAATTGTTTGGTGATTGATTTATTTGTTGGTTGATAAATTTGACTGAATTGATTGTGCGATGGGAAAGGAAATAAAATATTTATATAGGTAAAAATATTTTATCGTTAAAAATATAATCTTTAACGTGAATGTGAATAATTAAATATACATTTACAAACCAGACGGTTTGTTTATGTACACCTATTTGAAAGATATTGATTGGGACGATAAAATTTACACATCGTCCAACTGCACAAATAAATCTATGTTTGATTGTTTGAAACCCCACACGGGTATTTGGATGATATTTGGCGTACACTAATCCGAATTATTTAGTTGTATGTCGATCGATTGGTCCACAGACTGTGTGAGCATTAATTATTTATATTTGATACTTATGCAGTTGTGTGGTGAACTTTGGATGATGGTTGATGATTTATCGTTGCTATTATATACATGTGTTGTATGGAATCCATATAACTAACATTATATGGTAATTGATTGGGCCTCATTCCAATTGGGAAAAAAAAGAATATTATAAAAGATAGATTCATGTGTTGACAATACTCATTTATTGAGATTAGTCATGTGTTGAACGAAATATTTTAACAATAAAATTTACATCTTTATCATATATAAAATAAGAACTAACTAGAAAATAGATAAGTTGAATGGTCTTCTGGTTATTGGTCTGATGTTGGTTTCGGCGTTCGGGGTTAATGCTTCGGGAATCGTTCTCTTGCTAATTTACGGTTGGAGTCTAATTAAAAATTTAATGATAGAAATCAAAATTTTATAAAATATATTAAATAACAAAAATAGTCACGTGTTGACAGTACTCATTTGTTGAGATTAGTCATGTATTGAAAAATATAGATTCATTTGTTGAATAGAATAACGAAGTTATCGAAAAATATAAAGCCGTGTTGATTAGAGATGCGCTATTTTGATGCGAACGATATTTATATCGATTATATTCGTTTTTATAATGAGTATTGAAAAGAGATTTAAAAAAAAATTATGTAAAAAAAACAATTTGAATTGAATTGAATATAAAAAAGGAATTCGAATTGAACTGAATATGAAACGAATTCGAATTGAATTGAATATGAAACGAATTCAAATTGAATTGAATATAAAATGAATTCGAATTGAATTCAAATCGAATTGTAATCGAATTGAAATCAATTGAAAACGAACTGAAATAGAATTGAAATCGATTTGAATTAAAATCAAATAGAAATGGATGTAAAAAGAACTTATAATGGAAAATTTCAGTTTTGATTTGAATTTGAAATGAAGGTTGAAATTGTTTTTGAAACAAATTTGAAACGATTTATAAAATTCGTTTCGAAAGGAAATCAACGAAATATATATAATATATATATATAATATATATAATGGCCTGAATAGAATGCGCCGCGCCACGGCAGTTCATGAATTTCGACCATTGATTTCGAACGGACATTATGAGAGATCCGACCGTTGGATTCTCCTAAAACCAGAACCATTGGGTTCGTGTCGAAAAGAGCTTTCTAATAATATTAGAAATTTGAAATCTAACGGTTGGATTTGGAGATACGTCCAAATAAAATTTGGAAAAGGTCGTTGCAAGTGCAGTTCGATGGCCGTTGATGGAAATCGACTGTACGAGCCTTGATAAAATTATTAAAAATATCAATAAATTGTTTAAAATCATAAAGAATGATTTGGGAAGAACTAGGATGAAAAATCGCACCTTTGCAAAGACAAAAATAGATTTTTATCGAAATGAACTAGTTTTGAACTAAAATTAAAACCCAATTATTTTTAAATAAATAAATTGGATTTGAAATGGGTTTTAAATAACCAAAATTTCTAATATATTTAATTGGAATTGAATTAGAATTGATTTGTGGGTTTTTCGTGAAAGGTGTTTTAAATAACACTTGTTCTTTCACCCGACAATAAGTAGAATGTGATTTGGGTTTATCGTGAACTGTGTTTTAAATGACATTAGTTCTTTAACCCAGTAAAAGGAGTTTTAATAAATATGCAATTAGATTGAAATGTGAATTGATAATTTAAATTATCAAATTTGGAAAATGAGCGAGAACGGAGTATCACCAGTTTTGCTCTAAAGCGATAGTTAAATCTTTAAATAGATTTGAACGTGAAATAGTAATTAATTTTACAGATAACATCATTGTGTTAGATATGGAGTATTACCAGTTTTGCTTCATGGGATAAACAAGTTGGGATTGGGAAATAAAATAAATAATAACTTCGGTGTGGTTCGCTAATCCCGACTAGTTTGGAAAGCCATAATTTGGTTTGAAATGATATCGAAAGGAAGATTAAAGAATAAATTTTAAAGAATTTATCTTTGGTAAAATTAATGGGAACCTTTCCCTAAGAATGTGAAATTTAGGAACTAACTGGGGATCAGTTAAGTTGAATGGTTTCCTAGGTATTGATCAGATGTTGGTTTCGGCCTTCGGGGTTAATATTTGGGGAATTGTTCTCTTACTAATTTACGGTTAGTGACTGCTGAATTGGAATGAAGTGTATGTTGTGTTTGTGTAACATTTGTTTATTATATACGCGGGTCATTCAGAAAGGCCGGGTTTTATACCCATTCTGAATAACCGATTCGACGATAAGTCGAAGATCAAGACGGTGTTTGAAGACCGGAAGTCTTCACATCATTTGAGTGATTACTGATGATATTGATCGGGCTGTACACCCAAGAAGATAGAAATAGTTGGTGATCGTCCAGACGTACTTGGAGATCGATGGATATGCGAGGAAAGTGCCTCTGGTTTCGTTCAGACCTAGAACGAACTTGTAAATGGACTGTGTGTCTGACATTGGATTTTATTCTGTGTTGATTGATCTCTATTTAATATACGTCTGTTTGGCGGCGGAGAATTTATTCTCTTTCTTAACGCCCTTCTCTGAGACGTACGAGCTTAGAGGTTGTATATCGATGGACATCAGTCGCATGGCATGAATTGCCAGTGTGGCATGCCTAAGTGGCAAATGATCAAGGCTTCTGTTGAAAAGCAAAGTCTTGTTGTTGATGATCAAAGCACGGCCTACGTGGCATAGCTTTTTGTATAGCGTGGATTCGCGAGCCTCACACCTCGGTACGAGTCAAAAAGGGATAGTGACTGCAGGGAGAGCACGACGTTTCTTTCTAGCTAGTGGCGGTGTCAGTGCTTAAACTGGCTGACATTTATATACTTTTCACCTATGTGGTTGTTGGATGCAAGGCGCCTCGATTTTAGGTCTGTTAGGACCAGGAAACGTGTGTTCAGGAATAATTAATCCTCAAACGTAAGGGAGGACTGGCCCTAAAGATCCAGGGGTTACCCAGAGTGTGTATTCCTGAGGCATTTGCTAGGGTGTCTCGAATCGGAGAAGAGCTTGCCCCTTGCCTCGACTCATGACGGAAATCCAATTTCCAATACGAGATATTTCGGTTTTATTTGTAGAGCCTAGTATGACGACATTATAGATGGTACCCATGCCGCCTAGAATTGATATTTATGATTGATATTGTTTTGACACTATACACTTATAATAATATCAAATGATTTGTTTTAAACGTACCAAGCATGTTTGGCTATTATAAGGGAAAACCCTATCCTTCGGCTTGCGTTGCATTGTGTGATGGGACCCGTGTCTTATAATAGCTTCATTTTTCGAAAAAGCATTGCGTTGTTTATTCTATGCACTGGTATTCTTGGAGGAAACCCGTTCCGTGTTATACGGCGTGGTCCCTGGAATTACTCTGTTTTAAAGTAAAGTTTTATATAACTGTTTTAGTTCTCACACCAGTCACATGACTGACCTGGCGTTTATTGTTTTAACCTAAACTCTAGGTGCCCCTATTTTCGACACGGGAAGCTAATAGTTTTGGTTTTGCAGATTTATATTCACAAGATCCTGATTTATAGCTGGAACGATGCTCGGAAAGCTCTGTATCCGTGTATTGCTTTCAATTGTGTTTTGTATTATTTTTCCACTGCTATGTAATTTATTGTAATCTCTGATATTCATCGCATGTGTAATATTTATTCATATTCTGTATATTCATGTATTCTGACGGAATTGTTGTAATAAACAATGAAATGTTCTTCTGTTTGCGTTCTGATTTGTCTTGTCCTCAATTCAATCCGTGCTTTCCTTCACGGGGAAGTTCAGGTCGTTTCATTTGGTATCAGAGCTTTGGTTTACAGAGCTCGAGAACAAGACACATTAGAACCTTACGAAAGAATTCATCAGATATTGGAGTAGTAATATCCAATTAGAATAACTCATTAGAGATTGGATTAGTAGTATCCTAGAACGAGTGTGAAGAGTATATTTTTCAAATGAAAACAATTTTGTTTTGAAATTTAAATCGTTTTAAACGTATTTGAATATTTTATTTATATTGATTTTGGACAATCGAGTATATAAAGGTTTTGCATATACGCGCCATGAACATATATTCAAAGTTTTAATATATTAGATAGATATAGAATCACACTCTAGCCGCCTGAAGATGGTTCTGATGATTGATCGATCATCATCAGAATTTATGTTCGAGTTTCGAAGGTGTGATATCTATATATTTCCATTAGACTGGTGTGAGAACCAAAATTAGATAAGATTATTTGTTGTGATTTGGCATCAAAAACATGATTTTCTGTATATATATCAAATTATGAATTTGAAACGTTAATCCACTAATTGATTGATGGTTGCGTTGTTTGTCTATTTGTTTGAAATGTTGAACCATTTAGCCTAATTGAACCAAATAGCGAAGTGTATTGAAATTTGGTCGCATTTGCTTGCATATACGTGTACTTACATTGAACAGGTTATAGCAAGGAGGCTAGAGCAGAAGAATAAAATTGTTTGCCCAACAAATAGGTACATGTTTACCATAATTTACTGTTTTGTTTGGGTGATGATGATTTTATGAGCCGATTGGCTTTTTCTTTTTCTTTTGGATTGAAGAAGGCCATGGGAGTCTATATGAAATATCCCGAAGTCCCCGGTGCAGGGGAGGTTATGGCGAAATTTTTCGGAAATTTAGGGTGTTAGCCAAATTTTTGAAAAATTTGAAAACTTCTTAGAAACGGAAAAGTTGAAGGGTTTAAGTTGTAATGAAAATAATGAAGGTTGATTTGATTAGTTAAACAACTTTCGGCTTCATTCCTTTTCGGGGACAAAAAGTTTTAAGTGGGGGAGATTGTAATAACCCGGAAAATCTGAGCCAATTTAAATTTTTTATTTTGGCAATTTTAGCGAATTTTTAATATTTAAAATGAACTATTTTAAAAAAAATCGATGAGAAATTTATTTTGAATAGAATAGAACGTATATATTTATACAGATCGTCGGTAGAATATAAATAATTATTTATAATTATAAAAGGAATTGAAAATGGCGCGGTAGTTCGATAATTTGATTTCAAAATTCAATTGAACATACCGGGTGCACAATAAACCGGATTTTAGCGAAACCAAAAATAATGGAGTCTACTTGAGAATATCTTTCGAAAGAATCCAAAAAATTGAAATTTCATAGCGGGAATCAAAATATATGTCCAGTTGAAAATTCAGAATAGTCGCTATGGAATTCTAGCCCTCGAAAATTGCCGTTTTGCAAACGACGTCATATTTCGATGAAACCACTTTTGTTGAATCCGTGATGTCAAGTTATTGCCAGGTTTCAAAATTCGTAATTTTTCAAATCAATATGTGAGCGTGGCAAAGGAAAACGCGTTTGACCAGTTTTAGTTGATTTTAAACGACTGGAAATTGGCCATTTTTCAAATGATTTCAGAATTCGATGAATCTAGTTTTGTTAGGACCGTATCGTCAATACGAAGTTAGAAAATATTTTTTGGGAATTTTTCGAGTTAGTATGTAGGCCCGGTAAATTGAAATGTGCGTTCAAATTCAATATATCGAGTTATATTTTGATTTTGAAGGAAACTGATCGAAACGATCAAATCAGCTTACGATACATATTTCATTGTGTTCGGAATGGGGGTAATTAGCTAGGGACGACAGTCATTGGGTCTCGATTGGAGATCGAATTTAAAAGTTGCTTTTAGAATTAATTAAATAATTAAATATATATTATTATATAATACCTCTCTCCCTACTATCCTCTCGTTGAACAAATCAAAGAATAAAATAAAATAAAAAATAAACTGATGACCCTGTAACCCGTCGCCCCTCCGATTCTTCCAACGCCGCTCCACCGCCGCACTACGCACCACCGCTAGGGCCCCCTACAACGCTTCCCCCTTCCTCCGCTCCTCCATCCCTTCTCCCTCTTCTCCAAGCGTTAAACCGCCCTCAAAAAACTGAAACCCCCAGCCGAGGCCGCTGCTTCCACCTCATCCTTGGCCTACCGCCGGCCAACCGAGCTTCCCCCGCCACCTTAAGACAACCACGCCGCCCCCTATGGCCCACCACCGGCCTCGATTGCTCCTCCCTCTTCAAATGCCCAAAACCCGTCCAAATCGACCACCGCGAAATCAAGCCCAAAGCCGTGAGTATTGAACAATGGCCAAAAGGAACAGCGATGATGTCAGAACGTGATAGGTATGAATAATTTAATTAATTCAGTTTTATTTATTTATTTAGGTAATCCTTTTTCTTTATTTATTTTGACTTTCATGTATATATATATATATATATATATATATATATATATATATATATATATATATATAGTGAAGACAAACGATAGATTTTTAAAGACAAAAAAAAGGGTTTGATTTTTAAAAACAAAAAAAATTGATTTTTAATTTTGAAAAGGTCTGATTTTTAATTGAGAAAAGGTTTGATTTTTAAATTAGCAAAGTTATAATTTTCATTGATACAAAGAAATGATTTTTAAAGCGGGAATGAAATTATTTCAGATTTTAAATAAAAATATGATTTTTATTTTATAGAGATAATAAAAATATTATTTTTATATTATAGAGATAATAAAAATATGATTTTTATATAATAGAGAATATAAAAATGGGATTTTTATATATGTAACGAATACGGTCGACGAAAGTGACAAAAGGCGAGCACAGCAAAGATTTTCTTCATATGAAAAGTCGTGGCGTTTGGTTTAGCTTTTAGGTGAGAACTCCTCACTTTTATTTTATTTTCTAGTTTAAAATATATACTAGGATGCAGACGGTGCTTAGCAGCACTCGACAACCGTCGTCCACAGACCATGGACGGCTTGTTTGTTTAGTTAATTGTTTGGTGATTGATTTATTTGTTGGTTGATAAATTTGATTGAATTGATTGTGCGATGGGAAAGGAAATAAAATATTTATATAGGTAAAAATATTTTATCGTTAAAAATATAATCTTTAACGTGAATGTGAATAAATAAATATTCATTTACAACCCAGACGGTTTGTTTATGTACACCTATTTGAAAGATATTGATTGGGACGATAAATTTTACACATCGTCCAACTGCACAAATAAATCTATGTTTGATTGTTTGAAACCATACATGGGTATTGGGATGATATTTGGCGTACACTAATCCCAATTATTTAGTTGTATATCGATCGATTGGTCGACGGACTGTGTGAGCATTAATTATTTATATTTGATGCTTATGCAGTTGTGTGGTGCACTTTGGATGATGGTTGATTATTTATCGCTGCTATTATATACATGTGTTGTATGGAATCCATATAACTAACATTATATGGTAATTGATTGGGCCTCATTCCAATTGGGAAAATAAAGAATATTATAAAAGATAGATTCATGTGTTGACAGTACTTATTTGTTGAGATTAGTCATGTGTTGAACGAAATATTTTAACAATAAAATTTACATCTTTACCATATATAAAATTAGAACTAACTGGAAAATAGATAAGTTGAATGGTCTCCTGGGTATTGGTCTGATATTGACTTCGGCCTTCTGGGTTAATGCTTAGGGAATCGTTCTCTTACTAATTTAAGTCTAATTAAAAATTTAACGATAAAAATCAAAATTTTATAAAATATATTAAATAACAAAAATAGTCACGTGTTGAAAGTACTCATTTGTTGAGATTAGTCATGTGTTGAAAAATATAGATTCATTTGTTGAATAGAATAACGAAGTTATTGAAAAATATAAGGGCAAGTAGATTAGAGATGCGCTATTTTGATGCGAACGATATTTATATCGGTTATATTCATTTTTATAATGAGTATTGAAAAGAGATTTAAAAATCGGATATGTAAAAAAAGGATTTGAATTGAATTGAATATAAAAATGGAATTCGAATTGAATTGAATATGAAACGAATTCGAATTGAACTGAATATGAAATGAATTCGAATTTAATTGAGTATAAAATGAATTCGAGTTGAATTGAATTCAAATCGAATTGAAATCAATTGAAAACGAACTGAAATAGAATTGAAATCGATTTGAATTGAAATCAAATAGAAATGGATGTAAAAAGAATTTATAATGGAAAATTTCAATTTTGATTTGAATTTGAAAAGAAGGTTGAAATTGTTTTTGAAACAAATTTGAACCGATTTATAAAATTCGTTTTGAAAGGAAATCTACGAAATATATATATATATATATATATATATATAATGGCCTGAATTGAATGCGCCGCGCCGCGGCAGTTCATGAATTTCGACCATTGATTTCGAATGAACATTACGGGAGATCCGACCGTCGGATTCTCCTAAAACTGGAACCGTTGGGTTCGTATCGAAAAGAGATTTCTAACGAATATTCGAAATTTGAAATCTAATGGTTGGATTTGGAGATACGTCCAAATCAAGTTTGGAAAAGGTCGTTGTAAGTGCAGTTCGATGGTCGTTGATGGAAATCGACTGTACGGGCCTTGATAAAATTATTAAAAAAATCAATAAATTGTGTAAAATCATAAAGAATGATTTGGTAAGAACTGGGATGAAAAATCCCACCTTTGTAAAGATAGAAATCGATTTTTATCGAAATGAACTAGTTTTGAACTAAAATTAAAACACAATTATTTTTAAATAAATAAATTGGATTTGAAATGGGTTTTAAATAACCAGAATTTCTAATATATTTAATTGGAATTGAATTAAAATTGATTTGTGGGTTTTTCGTGAACGGTGTTTTAAATAACACTTGTTCTTTAACCCGACAATAAGTAGAATGTGATTTGGGTTTATCGTGAACTGTGTTTTAAATAACATTAGTTCTTTAACCCAGTAAAAGGAGTTTTAATGAATATGCAATTTGATTGAAATGTGAATTGATAATTTAAATTATCAAATTTGGAAAATGAGCGAGAACGGAGTATCCCTAGTTTTGCTCCAAAGAGATAGTTAAATCTTTAAATAGATTTGAAAGTGAAATGGTAATTAATTTTACCGATAACACCGTGGTGTTAGATATGGAGTATTACCAGTTTTGCTTCATGGGATAAACAGGTTGGGATTGGGAAATAAAATAAATAATTACTTCGGTGTGGTTCGCTAATCCCGACTTGTTTGGAAAGCCATAATTTAGTTTGAAATGATATCCAGAGGAAGATTAAAGAATAAATTTAAAGAATTTATCTTTGATAAAATTAATGGGAACCTTTCCCTAAGAACGTGAAATTTAGGAACTAACTGAGGATCAGTTAAGTTTAATGGTTTCCTGGGTATTGATCTGATGTTGGTTTTGGCCTTCGGGGTTAATATTTAGGGAATTGTTCTCTTACTAATTTACGGATAGTGACTGCTGAATTGGAATGAAGCGTATGTTGGGTTTGTGTAACATTTGTGTAATAACCTGGAAATCCGAGCCAACTTAATTTTTTTATTTTGACAACTTTAGTGAATTTTGAATATTTAAAATGAATTATTTTAAATAATAATGACGAGAAAGTTATTTTGAATAGAATTCGAACGTATATATTTATTCGAATCAACGTTAGAATATAAATATTTATTTATATATATAAAAGGAATTGAAAATGGCACGGTAGTTCGATAATTCGATTTCAAATTTTTAAAGAATGTACCGGGTGCAAAATAAATCGGATTTTAGTGAAATCAAAAATATTTGAATCTAATTGAGAACAACTTTCCAATATTCTCAACGAATCCGAAAAATTGAAATTTCATAGCGGGGATAAAAAGTAATGTACAGTTGAAAATTCAAAATAGTGGCTATGGAATTTCGGCCCTTAAAAATGGCCTTTTTGCAAACGACCTTGGATTTCGACAAAACCACTTTTGTTGGATCCGCGATGTCAAATTATTGCTAGGTTTCAAATTTCATAATTTTTCGAATCAATATGTGAGCATGGCAAAGGAAAACGCGTTTGACCAGTTTCAGTTGATTTTAATCGACTGGAAAATGGCCATTTTTCAAACGGTCTCAGAATTCGACGAAACTAGTTTTGTTAGGACCGTATCGTCAATACGAAGTTAGAAAATATTTTTCGGGAATTTTTAGAGATAGTATGTGGCCCCAGTAAATTGGAATGTGCGTTCAATTTCAATATATAGAGTTAAATTTTGATTTAAACGAAAACTGATCGAAACAGTCGAATTGGCTTGCAATACGTATCCCATTGTGTTCGGAATGGGGGTAATTAGCTATGGACGACAGACGGTGGGTTCGATTTCGAGGTCGAAAATAAAAGTTGCTTTTTGAAATAATTAAATAAAAAAAGGGAAACTTTCTCTCTCCCCTTATCCCTCTTATCTCAGGTCCCCCCGTAGGTTTCCTTTCAAAATTAATTTCAGAAAAAAGAACAAGGGCGTGAAGCCCTAGCCCAGGCCGCCGCCGCGCGATCCTTCTCCTTATATAAGACCTAAAACTGCTCCACCGCCACTCCCCTTCGCCGCCGCCACCAGACCAGCGAGCGCTTCCCCCTGCCGCAGCTCGACGCCAAGAAACCCCCCTCCGCTGAAAGCTGTAAGTGAATTTCTTTTTATATATGTATATATATATATATATATATATTAAAAGCTTGTTTTTTAGGTTAATTCAATTAATAGGAATGCCATGATAAAGTTTGTATTTTTATTTATAAAAAGTTTATATTTTTAATAGTAAAAAGTTTAGATTTTTTTAATGAAGTTAGAATTAGAAAATTTAGATTTTTATATGAAGTTAGAATTAGAAAAATTAGATTTTTCATTATATACAAAAATTGGATTTTTCGTATAGATTTTTATAAAGGTAAAGGCGTTATTTTTATAGAATAAAAATTTGATTTTTATATTATAGATAGAATAAAAATATGATTTTTATAGCGTTGAAATAAAAATTCGATCTTTATATAAGAAGTAGAAATATAAAAATATAATTTTTATATAGAAAGAAGCGTTGTAAATGTATATGAAGTAGAAATAAAAATATAATTTTTATTTGTTAGAATGAAGTAATAAAAATATAATTTTTATTGTGAACAGCATAAAAAGGACTGCATTGGAATTTCAACCGATCCAGACGATTCAGCAGTTCAGAAGCAAAGCACGACGGACTGGAACCCTCTATGAGAACTTCTCACCTTTAATTTTCTTTTTCTAGTTAATAATATATACTAGGATGCAGATGGTGTTTAGTAGCACCCGACACCCGTCGTCCACAGACCATGGACGACTTGTATGCTTGTTTGTTTGATTTTGATGTGAAAATTGATTGTGTGATGGAATAAATATTTTATAGTTAAAAATATAATTTTTAATGTGTATATAAAATATATATATAAACAAATCGAATGATTTGTTTATATACACACATTTGACTAATATTGATTGGGACGATAAATTTTACACATCGCCCAACTGCACAAATAAAATCTGTGTTTGATTGTTTGAAAACCCCATACGGGTATTGGGACGATATATGACATACACTAGTCCCAATAATTAGCTGTATGTCGATCGATTGATTGACAGGCTGTTATAAGCGTTAAATATTTATATTTGATGCTTATACAGTGTAGAACGCACTCTGGATGATGGCTGAGTATTTATCATTGTTAATTTATACATGTGTTGTAGAAAATCCATATAATTAACATTATATGGTGACTGATTGGGCCTCATTCCAGTTTTGAAATAGAATATCTGAAATAGAAATATTTGAAATAGAAATATTTGAAAAAGAAATATTTGAAATAGAATATTTGAAAATAGAAATATATGAAGCCGTGTTGATTAGATTTACGCCATTTTGACGTAAACGATATCTATATCGATTTTGTTCATTTTATAATGAATATCGAAAGTGATTTCAAAATCTGATACTTTGAAATGAATTGAAATTCGAATTAAATTGAATAGAATTGAAATTCGAATTAAACTGAAATAGAATTGAAATTCGAGTTAAATTGAATAGAATTGAAATTCGAATTAAATTAAATAGAATTGAAATTTGAAGTAAATTGAAATAGAATTGAAATTCGAAGTAAATTGAAATAGAATTGAAAACGTTTTGAATCGAATTTATAATGGATTGAAATTGAATTAAAATCAATTTGAATTGAAATTGATTTGAAATGAATTTAAAACGAATTTATATTTGAAGTTTCGATTTTGATTTGAATTTGAGATAGAAGTTGAAATCATATTGAAAACGAATTTAAAACGATTTATAAAATATGTTTTAAAAGGAAATCAACAAAATATATATTATATATATTATATATATATAATATAATGGCCTGAATAGAACGCGCCGCGCCGCGGCAGTTCGCGAATTTCGACCATTGACTTCGAATTGACGTTGCGGGAGATCAGACCGTCGGATTCTCCTGAAACCGGAACCATTGGGTTCATATCGAAAAGAGCTTTCTAACGAATGAGAGAAAATAGAAATCTAACGGTTGGATTTGGAATTATGTCCAAATCAAATTTGGAAAAGGTCGCTATAAGTGCAGTTCGATGGCCGTTGATGGAAATCGACTGTACGGGCCTTGATAAAATTTTTAAAAATAGTAATAATTTGTGTAAAATCATAGGAAATGATTTGGGAAGAATTGGGATGAAAATTTCCATATTTGAAAAGATGAAAATAGATTTTTATTGAAATGAACTAGTTTTGAACTAGAATAATAATAATTTATTTATTTTCAAATAAATAAATGGGATTTGAAATGGTTTTAAAAGTAACCAGAATTTCCAATAATTGAATTGGAGTTGATTTGAATCGAAATTATCTTTGGAATGTTTCGATGTAGGATTTTGTGATTATATAAATATTGTTCTGGAAATTTAAAAGATATATTTATATCGTTATTTCCAATGCGATATTTGTTGGTCGTAGAAATTGATATTGAATATAAGCCGATAAATTTTCTATTCAGAGCCTTGTATTTAATATCAAATGTGATTTGGGTTTGTCATGAATGGTGTCTTCATTAACACTGTTCTTAAGCCCAGTTTAGAAATAGATTAAATCTTTTAGATTTAATGAAGTGTACCAATTAAATAATATTTAATTGGAATTGAATTGGTATTGATTTTTGGGTTAATCGTGAACAGTGTTTTAAATAACACTTGTTCTTTAACCCGATAATTAATGGAATGTGATTTTGGGTTGTTGTGAACGGTATCTTCAGTAATAATATTCTTAGACCCAAAGGAGTTAAGAAAATCGGAAACTAACTGGAGATTAGTTAAGTTGAATGGTTTCTGGGGTATTGATCTGATGTTGGTTTCCGCCTTCGGGGTTAATACTTAAGGAATTGCTCACTTGCTAATTTACGGTTAGGGACTGATTGAAATGTGATGTGATTTTAGGGTTTATCGTGAACTGTGTTTTAAATGACACTGATTCTTTAACCCAGTCAAAGATTAAAACTAAGTGGAGTTTTAATGAATCTTTAATTAGATTGAAAAGATCGAGAATGGAGTATCACCAGTTTTGCTCCAGGCGATAGTTAAATCTTTAATTAGATTTGAACATGAAATGGTAATTGAATTTACCGATAACACCGTGGTGTTAGATATGAAGTATTACCAGTTTTACTTCATGGGATGAATAGGTTGGGACTGAGAAATAAAATACATGATCACTTCAGTGTGGTTCGCTAATCCCGACTAGTTTGAAGTGATATTCAAAGGAAGGTTAAAAAATAAATTTAAAAGAATTTATCTTTGATAAAATTAATGGGAACCTTTCCCTAAGAATGTGAAATTTAGAAGCTAACTGGAGATTAGTTAAGTTGAATGGTTTCCTGGGTATTGATCTGATGTTGGTTTCGGCCTTTGGGGTTAATATTTGGGGAATTGTTCTCTTGCTAATTTACAGTTAGTGACTGATGAATTGGAATGAGGCGTATGTTGTGTTTGTGTAACACTTGTTTATTATATATGAAACACCCCACCTCCATTAGGGTCACTCTCAAAGGGAATGCCCTAATTTTGGGGGAGGTTTGTAAGTATAAACCACGGATATACAAGACAGATATAATAACACATATTTTTAAACAGCAGAAAACAACAACTTTTATTTCATTAAAATACGTGTTACACCAACCATACCATAATTGTCTTACAACACTTCCAAAAACATAACATCTTCATAACTGTCTTGATTACTTATTTAAAGAAGCATAAAGAAAACATAAATAAACTGCAAAAGTCCCATAATTGATGTCCAAAGCCATAGTGCAAAACGGAAAAGATCCAAGCAATACATTCTTTCTCTTCAAGTTGGATATGAAGGCTGGTCAAGCTGCGGTATTCCCTCCCTGTGGACCTGTGGGGGGGGGGGGGGGGGAACGGAAGAAAAGAAGATGAAAGAAAAGTAGAGTCAGACATAAAGCCTGAGTAAGTCTAGGACTATTCATTCTATGAATAAAGAACTGGGTATGATAAGCATAAACTAGAAATGGGAAAGCACCATAAACTAAGTTAAGTCGTCTAGGGTCGAATATACTATCGTACCCCATATTAATCCCTGTACCCATATAAACTAGTTCCCAACAGGCACCCCATAATCAGGGTGAAGTGATCCATTTTATGATGATCGGCTCCTACTCGCATAGTTACATGTGTCTTACGGCCCCCGATATTGTAGTTACCTATGCTGGTCCCACCGTGGGGTGTATCAAGTCCCATGGTGGCGGCCCGACACAATCCTAGAATGCACAGGTATGCTACTGGTGCCCAGTGCCTTATTTTTATGCACCGGAGTGTGTGCACGCCCGCACTCCCTTAGAACCTACACTGCTACACCACCGCCGTCGATTTGACCTCTTACAGTCAGCCCAGTAATCGTGCCCCACCCTGCCTAATTTCAGGGTATCATGATACCTTGTAGGGTTACTGCTGAAAAGGGTCCCCCGCTACTAGGTTTTTTATTTCTAGCCAACATGCTAAGTTGGTTAAGTGTTTTATAAACCTAACCCCCAATCAATCTGTTTAGTTTAGCATGTTCCAATTTGATTAAGTATTAATATAATTCACTTAATCCTATCAATCCTGACTCAGCCTTAATTGTTTTATTAAAGCCTTGACCTCTCACATTAGACAGGTATTATTTTGGCTGCCTGTTGCCGGTTGGGTCCGGGCAGTCTTACGCCACAACTCAGTCTAACCTCGGGTCCTTATTGGGCTCCGTGTTTAACCACCCACATTGGATAGGTATTGTTGTGACTACTGGACAGCCGGGCGGTTCCGAGCAGGTTTACATCACAACTCAATCCAACCTCGGGTTAAACACATCGTATTTTCTACATTTACATATTTTGTCTCTTTTCTTTTTATATGTAAATATTTGTGGCCCATTATTCAAATTCATCTTTATTGAATAAGATTTATTCATGCCACTTAATTGTTTTTCAAGGTTGCTGGCATGCGTCAAACATGCCAACACATATATTCTATATTTTAGCCCAAACGTCATTACCCTCGTTTTATACGTTCACTCCAATGTAAGGTGTGTTGGGTTTAATACTTAAACCCAATTTAGCCATATGAAAAGGGGAGGCTATAACATGGTATTTATAAGGTAACATAAAAAGGGGAGTGTGAACGCATGAACTTGCAACATAACGATTCAATTAACATAAGGTAGGCATATGTGAACTTGCAATTGTAACAACATATAATATAAGCAATACTTAAACATGAATCATTCAATTCACATAATCATGGTATAAACAAAACATGAATCATTCTATTCACATAATCATGGTATAAACAAAACATGAATCATTCTATTCGTGTAGTCATGGCATAAATGATACTTGAACATGAATCATTCTAATCATATAATTACGGCATAATCATAATTGAACATGAGTCCTTCTATTCATATAATCATGGTTTTTATCCTATTTATGTAACTTGTAAGTAAGATGTAATTCTAGTGTAATTTCTAATGTAACTTATGTGCCAAGTATATTATCATATGATTATGATAACAACATAAGCCTAGAAACATGTTTTCAACTAGGCATAATGACAAACATAGTTTAGTCATATTAATACAAGCTTACAAAGACGCTTGCCTTTGTCACTATTAAAAAATCATGATTTTTATACTTGAACTATGGTACCAATTTCAACATAACCTTCATATGAATCATAATACATAGGTGAATCAAATTACACTAAAGATGACCATAAAATTTTACATCATGTTGGCATAACAATAAATCATAGACTTGCATGAATTTCAAATAAACTATTATAACATATAGTTATTTTCAACATGAATCATATACTTGCAATTATCGAATGGGTATTGTAAATAACTACCAAAAACATGTAGTTTTCAATATGAATCATATGCTAGCATAAATCCCAATTAAAATTCCACAACATGTGGTTGTCAACATAAACCATTATCTTGTATGAATCAAATCGTACACCATAGCATTGCCAAATCAAAATAACATACAAACATAAGCCACAATTTCATTTCGTTGTTAACTTCCAACGCAAATCGCATACTTGCAAATATCCAATCGTATACCATAATATTCCCAAATCGTTTAGCATCAAAGCAACATACAAATAATAGATTATTATCGCCACAATTCAATTTCTTACTTTACACAAATCAACACAATTATTTAATTCACATCGGAATAGCACTCTACTTACAACGTATGACGAATCTTCAATTCAGGAATCTGAATTCTGAATTTGGAGATGCTATCCTTTGTTGTAGGCGTTGATTCGATTTGATTAACGTTGCTTTAAGCTTTGAATTATCTCCTAATTGTCTCTCTATTTCTGACGGCTATCCTCAGTCTCTCCTCAGCAGCATGACGGCCTCATCTCCATTTTAGTATGTGTGAATTAGGGTTAGTCTTAGGTCCTATTTATAGAGTTTTTGATTTGATTTAGACCGTCGATGAAGCTTGGTTTAATAATAGCCGTTCGTTTCCAGGAGAGGCCAATCAGGAGCTGACACCTAGCCCTAGTGACAAGGCAAGGCTCAGAAAATCGACCAAACACAGACTAGGCCAGCCAGGGGGGCTGGGCTCGACCTGGCTCAGGGGCCAGGTCGACTCCCAGGTCGACCCCCAGGTCGACTCTAGGGTCCACCTGCCTGGGCAGGTCGACACCTAGGTCGACTCCCAGGTCGACCTGGCCTGGCAGGTCGACCCTAGGGTCGACCCCCAGGTCGACCTGGTTGGTTTGGGCGGGAATTTTCCCGCCTACTCTGATTGTTCTGAATTTTAAATCTGTTTTCGAAATTTGAATCTTCTGAAACTTCGTCGGGCCATAATTTGGTCATTCGGGCTCCGTTTTTCGAAATCTCGGACTCTATTTCGCGTATTTTTCCGAGACGAACGCAATGGCATATCCCGTTTCCCTTAATATTTTAGTTTGAAATTAGTTATACTTTAATTTGTGAATTTTACTGTTATAAAATACACGGGGTGTTACATTCTCCCCCACTTAAAAGGATTTCGTCCCGAAATCTTCAACTTCATGAACAATGTACATCCTAACATCCAAACATCCATCTATTCATCCATCAAACACGAGCATCCATTGTCCTTAAAAGACTTCTAATGCTTCATGATAATGTGCGAAATGTGTGTGTACATGTACTTATCTAATGCAAAATCAGGCGGTCTAATGATTCAGTTGACCTCCTTAATGCGAATTATTTAAGTGCCATGAATCCATTATGTATGCAAATCCCCCTATTCATGATTCTACATGATTGCACAATCATTCATACAAATGCAACATCCATATGAAAACACATTAAAGTTCAACCATATACGAATGCAAACATATATGCATATACAATATGAAGTGATTGAGCCGATCTAAAACCTAGATTGTGTGCTTATGCAACCACGAGCAACCACTAGCAATCACTTGCAACCACTTGCAATCATCATCCATAACATGTTTCAATTACATGTTTCCATCCAAAGGGTTTCTTCCTAAAAGATAGGGTCGAGGAGATATACCTAAAAACATAGATAATAGCGCAACTTAAGGAAAAAGAAAGATCAAAGATGTACCCTCGAAAAGAAAAGGGTAGGCTGCGCGTATTCTAACTTCAATTTCCCAAGTTGCATCTCCTTCGGCGTCGCTCCAATGAACTTTGACGAGCTTGACTTCGCGATTGCGTAGCTTCTTCACTTCCGTCCCTAATATGCGGGTTGGAACTTTCCTTATGGTTGCTTCGCGTTCCACTTCAGCTTCTTCTAGGATATTTGGCTCTACCACTTCAGCAGACTCATGTAGACATTTTCGGAGATGTGAAATGTGAAAGACGTTGTGAACTACGGCCAATTTCCCGGGTAGCTCTAATCTATAGGCCATTTTCCCAATTTTCTCAATGATAGGGAATTGCCCTATGAACCTTGGTGCTAGCTTTCCCGTGGTTCCAAAACGAACAACGTTCCTTAGCGGAGACACCTTAAGAAAAACTCTATCCCCAACCTCAAATTCAAGGTCGGTCCTCCTCTTGTCAGCGTAGGACTTTTGTCTATCTTAGGCCGTCTTCATCCTTCTTCGTATTAAGTCTACTTTTTCTAAAGTCTCTCGGATCATATCTGGTCCAAGTATGAGCTTATCAGTAGACTCCCACAAACAAGTGGGCGATCGGCATGGTCTTCCATATAAAGCTTCGAAGGGCGCCATTCCGATGGTTGCTTGATAGCTGTTGTTGTAGGCAAATTCCACCAAAGGAAGATGGTCTTCCCATGTCCCTCCAAAGTCAAGGACGCACAGTCTTAAAAGGTTCTCCAAAACTCTATTCACACTTTCTGTTTGGCCGTCGGTTTGGAGGTGATAGGCTGTGCTCAAGCATAACTGTGTGCCTACCGCTTCTTGCAGACTCCGCCAAAACTCACTTGTAAAGATAGGGTCTCGGTCTCTAACAATGCTGGATGGTATTCCATGGAGTCGAACGATTTCCTTGAGGTAAAGAGATGCTAGGGATGAGGCAGTTCTTTTACTTTTGACAGTTAAAAAGTGGGCGCTTTTAGTAAGCCTATCCACTATTACCCAAATGCTAGTGTTGCCTCTCCTAGACCTAGGCAGCCCATCGATGTATTCCATTCAGATGCTATCCCACTTCCACTACGGGACCTCTAGAGGATGTAGCAGACCGCCAGGTTTTTTCTGTACCACCTTAACCTGTTGGCACACCATACACTTAGAGACGAATTCTGCCACGTCCTTCTTCATGTCGTTCCAAAAGAAAGTTCTTTTTATGTCCTTGTACATTTTATCACCGCCTGGGTGTATCGTCATCTTGGAGTGATGTGCTTCCTCGAGAACCTTCTTTACTAAATCCCTTGTCTGTGGGACGCATAGTCTTCCGTCTCGCCTTAGCCAACCCTTATCGTCGATGGAATATCTGTTGAGGTGACTTGAAGTCTCACCCCTAACTAGCCTATCAATCGTCTCTACAAGCTGAGGGTCCTCGCGTTGTGTTGTCCCTATCGAGTCCACTAAAGTCGGGCGTACTTCGAAAGATGCTAGCAAGCCTGGTATAAAATCGAAGTAAGGCCTAAAGTCGAAGCTGGCTATAAACTCTAGGCTTTGTCTTTCAACAAACAACGGGCTTAGGGTCAGTTTCTTTCGGCTCAACGCGTCTACCACTACGTTGCCTTTGCCTGGAGAATAGGAGATCTCGAAATCATACGAGGCAAGAAACTCCATCCATCTCTGTTGCCTCAAGTTAAGGTCCTTCTGAGAGAAAAGGTATTTCAACGTTTTATGGTCAGTGTAAAGTTCAAACTTCTCAATTAGGAGATAGTGTCGCCAAGACTTGAGTGCAAAGACGATGGCAGCTAATTCAAGATCGTGGGTCGTGTAGTTCTTTTCGTGCACTTTCAACTGTCTTCCGCCATAAGCTACTACCCTTCCTTCTTGCATTAAGACAGCGCCTAGCCCTGTCCCACAAGCATCTGTATAAACTGTGAACATCTTGCTTCCATCTGGCAACGTTAAAACTGGGGATGTTGTAAGAGCCCTTTTCAGTCGTTGGAAAGCAAACTCGCAATCCAAGTCCCAATTGAACACTAGATTCTTCTTGGTCAACTTTGTGAGCGGAGCTGAGATTTTCGCAAAATCCCTTATGAACTTTCGATAGAAACCTGCTAGTCCTAGAAAACTTCGGACCTCAGTTGCATTCCTTGGTGTCTTCCAATCCTGTACCACCACTACCTTAGCACGGTCCACTGCTAACCCTTATTTGGATACTATGTGCCCAAGGAACCTCACTTCTTCTCTCCAAAAGTGGCATTTGGAGAATTTGGCTTTTAGCTGATGGACTCGAAGAGTTTCCATGATTGCCCTTAAGTGCTGAGCATTTTCCTCTTCACTCTTTGAGAAGATAAGGTTATCGTCTATGAAGACTACTACGAACTTATTGAGGAAATCTCTGAATACCCTACTCATCAGATCCACGAAGTAAGCAGGTGCATTTGTCAAGCTGAAAGGCATGACACGCCATTCAAAGAAGCCGTCTGGGGTTCTGAATGCCGTTTTATCGATACTATCTTCAGCCACACTTAGCTGATGAAAACCGGTCGCTAAATCGAGTTAGGAGAAAACAGACGCTCCTACAAGCTGATCAAACAAATCGTCAATTCTGGGGAGAGGGTGCCTATTCTTTTTCGTTAGCTTGTTGAGCTCCCTATAGTCAACACATAGACGGAGTGAACCATCTTCCTTTGTAGCGAACACCACTGGAGCGCCCCATTCCGAAATGCTCCTCCTAATGAACCCCTTTTCTAGAAGCTCTTTAATCTATTTACTAAGATCTTTCCTTTCCCGTGGAGCCATGTGTCTAACGGGCAACGCAACGGGCTTTGCATTATCTACAAGATATATGCGGAAGTCTATCTCCAGCTTCGGAGGCAAGCCCTTCACCTCTTCGAAGACATCCGGATATTCCCGGACCACTCTAACCGATTTCAAATTTTCAACGGAGGCATCTAGCGATTCAAGATAACTAAGCATAACCGCATACGAGGGATTACAAGAAATTTCCAAAGTGTTACAGAGCTGGGTTAGGAGCCTAACAACCCTTTTCTCACAATCAAGGATGGCCCCATTACTGGATAGCCAATCCATGCCCAAAATCAAACCATATCCCGAAAAGCCCAAAACAAAGGCACTACATTGAAATTCTACGCTTAGAATAGAAATTTTCAATCCCAAATAGATCACAGACAAATGAGTTGTGTCCCCAATTGGGTTTGAAACAATTAAGGGGTCCTCTACCATACTAGTTTTTAGGTGCAGAGATTCTACTAAAGAAGACGAGATAAAGGAGTGTGATGCGCCATAATCAAATAAAGTGTGAATGGGGTGATCATAAAGATAAACTACACTTTCTACAGAAGTATTTATACCTCGCTGTTGCAGAGGTGGCGCCTCTAGCACATGAACTTGTGCCCCTGAGGTGGATCCAGCCCTCTACCCCTGTCCTCGTTTCTTTGGGCAGTCCTTAGCCATGTGGCCTATATCACCGCAAGAAAAACACCCACCATTCATCTTGGCCTTCTTTTTCCGGCAATCTTTTACTAAGTACCCCACTTTGCCACAGAATTTACACTTCCTCTTCTCTTGGGACTTGTTGTCTTTCCCGCCCTTCTTAAAGTCTGTCTTCTTAGGCTGTAAACCCTCTTTCTTCCCTTGAGAGCTTTCCGCCTTTGTCTCCTTCTTCCTTGGGGAGTCCCTAGCCCAGTGGCCTGTCTCCCTACACTGGAAGCAAGTAGCACTCATCCTCCTCTTCTTCTTCCTCCAGTCTCCCTCCAGATGTCCAAGAATTCCGCAGAAATAACATTTCCTTTTTTCATGTTTCTTGTCATTACTGTTACGATCCTTTCTTGATGGACTATTACTCGTCTTCCTACTCTGGGACTCTTCCTCTTGCTGGTTCACGTGGAGGAGGAGGAGTGAAAGCGTCAGCAGCTGGGGAGTAAGGTCTCCAGACATGCTGAAACAGAAAGGATAGATTCAAAACGAAGGATAAGAGATAGTACCTATGGCTTTGGGGGGGATTTTGCCTTTTAAAATTAAATAATATTTTATCTTAAAAATGCTACTTTAAATTTCTTCTTTCGAAAATAAATTTTCAAAACTTATTATCTTATCTGTTAATCCTATGCTCTGATACCAAGTGAAACACCCCACCTCCGTTAGGGTCACTCTCAAAGGGAATGCCCTAATTTTGGTGGAGTTTTATAAGTATAAACCACAGATATACAAGACAGATATAATAACACATATTTTTGAACAGCGGAAAACAACTTTTATTTCATTAAAATACGTGTTACACCAACCATACCATAATTGTCTTACAACACTTCCAAAACATAACATATTCATAACTGTCTTGATTACATTATTTAAAGAAGCATAAAGAAAACATAAATAAACTGCAAAAGTCCCATAATTGATGTCCAAAGCCATAGTCCAAAATGGAAAAGATCCAAGCAATACATTCTTTCTCTTCAAGCTGGATATGAAGGCCGGTCGAGCTGCGGTATTCCCTCCCTGTGGACCTGGGGGGGGGGGGAGGGAACGGAAGAAAAGAAGGCGAAAGAAAAGTAGAGTTAGACATAAAGCCTGTGTAAGTCTAGGACTATTCAGTCTATGAATAAAGAACTGGGTATGATAAGCATAAACTAGAAATGGGAAAGCACCATAAACTAAGTTAAGTCGTCTAGGGTCGAATATACAATCGTACCCCATATTAATCCCTGTACCCATATAAACTAGTTCCCACCAGGCACCCCATAATAAGGGTGAAGTGATCCATTTTATGATGATCGGCTCCTACTCGCATAGTTACATGTGTCTTACGACCCCCGATGTTATAGTTACCTATGCTGGCCCCACCGTGGGGTGTATCAAGTCCCATGGTGGCGGCCCGACACAATCCTAGAATGCACAGGTATGCTACTGGTGCACAGTGCCTTATTTTTCTGCGCCAGAGTGTGTGCACGCCCGCACTCCGTTAGAACCTACACTGCTACACCACCGCCGTCGATTTGACCTCTTAAAGTCAGCCCAGTAATCGTGCCCTACCCTGCCTAGTTTCAGGGTATCATGATACCTTGTAGGGTTACTGCTGAAAAGGGTCTCCTGCTACTAGGTTTTCTATTTCTAGCCAACATGCTAAGTTGGTTAAGTGTTTTATAAACCTAACCCCCAATTAATCTGTTTATTTTAGCATGTTCCAATTTGATTAAGTATTAATATAATTCACTTAATCCTATCAATCCTGACTCATCCTTAATTGTCTAATTAAAGCCTTGACCTCTCACATTAGACAGGTATTGTTGTGGCTGCCTGTTGCCGGTTGGGTCCGGGCAATCTTACGCCACAACTCAGTCTAACCTCGGGTCCTTATTGGGCTCCGTGTTTAACCACCCACATTGGATAGGTATTGTTGTGACTACTGGACAGCCGGGCGGTTCCGGGCAGGTTTACATCACAACTCAATCCAACCTCGTGTTAAACACATCGTATTTTCTACATTTACATATTTTGTCTCTTTTCTTTTTATATGTAAATATTTGCGGCCCATTATTCAAATTCATCTTTATTGATTAAGATTTATTCGTGCCACTTAATTGTTTTTCAAGGTTGTTGGCATGCGTCAAACATGCCAACACATATATTCTATATTTTAGCCCAAACGTCATTACCCCCGTTTTATACGTTCGCTCCAATGTAAGGTGTTTTGGGTTTAAAACTTAAACCCAATTTGGCCATATGAAAAGGGGAGGCTATAACATGGTGTTTATAAGGTAACATAAAAAGGGGAGTGTCAACGCATGAACTTGCAACATAACGATTCATGAAACACCCCACCTCCATTAGGGTCACTCTCAAAGGGAATGCCCTAATTTTGGTGGAGGTTTATAAGTATAAGTCAAAGATATACAAGACAGATATAAGAAAACATATTTTTGAATAGAGGAAAAACAACAACTTTTATTGCATTAAAATACGTGTTACAACAACCATACCATAATTGTCTTACAATACTTCCAAAAACATAACATCTTCATAACTGTCTTGATTACATTATTTAAAGAAGCATAAAGAAAACATAAATAAACTGCAAAAGTCCAATAGTTGCTGTCCAAAGCCATAGTCCAAAACGAAAAGATCCAAGCAATACATTCTTTCTCTTCAAGCTGGATATGAAGGCTGGTCAAGCTGCGGTATTCCCTCCCTGTGGACCTGGGGGGGGGGGGAACGGAAGAAAAGAAGACGAAAGAAAAGTAGAGTCAGACATAAAGCCTGAGTAAGTCTAGGACTATTCAGTCTATGAATAAAAAACTGGGTATGATAAGTATAAACTAGGAATGGGAAAGCACCATAAACTTAGTTAAGTTGTCTAAGGTCGAATATACTATCGTACCCCATATTAATCTCTGTACCCATATAAACTAGTTCCCAGTAAAGCACCCCATAATTAGGGTGAAGTGATCCATTTTATGATGATCGGCTCCTACTCGCATAGTTACATGTGTCTTACGGCCTCCGATGTTGTAGTTACCTATGCTGGTCCCACCAAGGGGTGTATCAAGTCCCATGGCGGCGGCCCGACATAACCCTAGAATGCACAGGTATGCTACTTGTGCCGAGTGCCTTATTTTTCTGCGCCGGAGTGAGTGCAGGCCCACACCCCGTTAAAACCTACACTGCTGCACCTCCGCCGTCGATTTGACCTCTTACAGTCAGCCCAGTAATCGTGCCCCACCCTGCCTAGTTTCAGGGTATCATGATACCTTATAGGGTTACTGCTGAAAATGGTCCCCCGCTACTAGGTTTTCTATTTCTAGCGAACGTGCTAATTTGGTTAAGTGTTTTGTAAACCTAACCCCCAATCAGTCTGTTTAGTTTAGCATGTTCCATTTTGATTAAGTATTAATTTAATTTACTTAATCCTATCAATCCTGACTCAGCCTTAATTGTCTTATTAAAGCCTTGACCTCTCACATTAGACAGATATTGTTGTGGCTGCCTGTTGCCAGTTGGGTCCGGGCAGTCTTACGCCACAACTCAGTCTAACCTCGGGTCCTTATTGGGCTCCATGTTTAACCACCTACATTGGATAGGTATTGTTGTGACTACTGGACAGCCGAGCGGTTCTGGGCAGGTTTACATCACAACTCAATCCAACCTCGGGTTAAACACATCGTATTTTTCTACATTTACATATTTTGTCTTTCTTCTTTATTTTCTTATATGTAAATATTTGCGGCCCATTATTAAAAACCAATTTAAGCTAATGGTGTAAGGGTTTACACCAATCATGGGCCCAACCCATTCTTGAATTTGGGCCCCTTTACTTTTATATTTTCATTTATTAATTAATTTGGCCCAACGCTATTTCCCCCATTTAATAAGTTCGTTTATTATAATATATGTTGGGCTTAGCCTTTTAAACCCAACTTAGCCACGTGAAAAAGGGGAGGCTTAAAACGTGATTATATACACAAAAAGGGGAATGTGAGCGCATGAACTTGCAACATAACGTTGGAACTACAAAATAGAAACTAGTGTACTTGCATTGTGGTAACATATACTTTGGTCATAAGGCATAAGTGACATGAATCAAACCATGTAAACTTGTAGTTAAGTTAAGAATCTAACTAAATTAGATATCATTATTGACACATAGTCTTAACTAAAACATAAACCTATATTTTTACTTAGGCATAATGTCAAACATAAGCAAATCATGTTTATAAAATTACTATATGTTTACAAAGGTGCTTACTTTTGTAACTAGTACAAAAGTATAGTTCAACTAGAATTATTCCAACTTAATCATGATTTTTAATCTATTCACATAATCATGGCACAAATATACCCAAACATGAAATGATGGTTTTTAATCTATTCATGTAATCATGGCATAAATATTCCTAAACATGAAATCATGGTTTTTACTTTATTCATGCAAACTTGCAATTGGAATGTAAATCTAACTTGGCTATGTGTCACATATATTATCATATAATTCTTGTTAACAATATAGGCCTAACATGTTTTTCAATTAGGCATAATACCAAACATAGCCTAGTCATATTCATAAAATCAACATAAGTTCACAAAGAGGCTTACTTTTGTTTCTAATACAAAAGTATGGTTTTATACATAGATCATAATTCCAATATAATTTCATATGAATCATAATACCCCAAATTTGATCCAATTACACACAAAGTGATTTTGTACAAAAATATACATCATGTTGGCATAATAGCAAAACCACATACTTGCATGAATCTCAATTAAACAACCACAAAACATGTAGCTTCAAGAAGAATTACATACTTGCGAATATCCAATCATATACTTGCATGAATCTCAAATAAACTACCGCTAACATGTTGTTTTTATCATGAATTACATACTTGCGAATATCCAATCGTTATATCACAACATTCCAAATCGATTAGAATCATAGCAACGCACAAATATGAATTACTATCACCACAAATCAAGTGTAATTCTCATTTTACACAAATCAAACACAGTTATTTAATTCATACCGGAATAGTACTCTACTTACAATCGTGTGACGAATTCTTCAATTCAGAAATCTGAATTCTGGATTTGGAGATGCTATTCCTTTGATGTAGGCGTTGATATGATTTGTTTACGTTTAACTTGTAGTTGCTTTGTGCTTTAGAGTTTGTCTCCAAATTGTCTCTCAAATTGGTGGCTACTCCTAGTCGTTCCTCAGCAGCATGATGGCCTCATTCTTATTTTTGAATGAATAGATTAGGTAGAGTCTAGGGTCATTTTTATAGAGTTTGTGAATTGATTCGGACCGTCGATGTAGCTTGGGTTAATCGTAGCCATTCATTCGAAAGAGAGACCAATCAGGAGCTGACACCTAGCCCTAGTGACAAGGCAAGGCTCAGAAAATCGACCGAACACAGACCTGGCCAGGCAGGATGGGCTGGGTTCGACCTGGCTCTGGGCCAGGTCGACAGCCCTGTCGACACCCAGGTCGACAGCCCTGTTGACCTGGCTAGCCCAGGTCGACTGCCAAGTCGACCTGGGTGCCTTAGGCGGCAATTTTCCCGCCCTGGCCAATTGGGCCCGATTTTGAATTTTAAACTTTTTTTTCTGAGCTGTTTTCATCTGTTTGAATTTTAACCTGAATTCTGAAACTTCCGGAGGCCATATCTTCTTCATACGGACTCCGTGTTTCGAAAACTCGGACTCTATTTCGCGTATTTTTCCGAGACGAACACAATGGCGTATCCCGTTTCCCTTAATTCTTTGATTTGAAATTAGTTATGCTTTAATTTATGAATTTCACTGTTATAGAATACACGGGGTGTTACATTCTCCCCCACTTATAAGGATTTCGTCCACGAAATCTTCAAGTTAGGAAGAATGTATATCCTAACATCCAAACATCCATCTACTCATCCATCAAACACGAGCATCCATTGTCCTTAAAAGACTTCTAATGCTTCATGATCATATGCGAAGTGTGTGTGTACATGTACTTATCTAATGCAAAATCAGGCGGTCTACTGATTCAGTTGACCTCCTTAATGCGAATTATGTAAGTGCCATGAATCCATTATGTATGCAAATTTTTCCTATTCATGATTCTACATGAGTGCACAATCATTCATACAAATGCAACATCCATATGATAACACATTAAAGTTAACCATATATGAATGCGAACATATATGCATATGCAATATGAAGTGACTGAGCCGATCTAAAACCTAGATTGTGTGTGTATATGCAACCACGAGCAACCACTAGCAATCACTTGCAACCACTTGCAACCATCATCCATAACATGTTTCAATTACATGTTTTCATCCAAAGGGTCTCTTCCTAAAAGATAAGGTCGAGGAAATATACCTAAAAAGATAGATAAAAGCGCAACTTAAGGAAAAAGAAAGATCAAGGATGTACCCTCGAAAAGAAAAGGGTAGGCAGTGCGTATTCTAGCTTCAGTTTCCCAAGTCGCGTCTCCCTCGGCGTCGCTCCACTGAACTTTGACGAGCTTGAATTCGCGGTTGCGTAGCTTCTTCACTTCCGTTCCTAATATGTGGGTTGGAACTTTCCTCACTGTTGCTTCGCACTCCACTTCAGCTTCTTCTAGGATATTTGGCTCTACCACTTCAGCATACTCATGTAGACATTTTCGGAGATGTGAAACATGAAAAATGTTGTGAACTCCGGCCAGCTTTTCGGGTAGCTCTAATCTATAGGCCATTTTCCTAATTTTCTCGTTGATAGGGAATGGCCCTACGAACCTTGGTGCTAGCTTTTTTGTGGTTCCAAAACGAACAACGTTCCTTAGCGGAGATACCTTAAGAAAAACTCTGTCTCCAACCTCAAATTCAAGGTCGGTCCTTCTCTTGTCGGCGTAGGACTTTTGTCTGTCTTGGGCCGTCTTCATCCTTCTTCGTATTAAGTCTACTTTTTCTGAAGTCTCTCGGATCATATCTGGTCCAAGTATGAGTTTATCAGTAGACTCCAACCAACAAGTGGGCGATTTGCACGGTCTTCCATATAAAGCTTCGAAGGGCGCCATCCCGATGGTTGCTTGATAGCTATTGTTGTAGGCAAATTCCACCAAAGGAAGATGGTCTTCTCATGTCCCTCCGAAGTCAAGGACGCACAGTCTTAGAAGGTCCTCCAAAACTCTGTTCACTCTTTCTGTTTGGCCGTCGGTTTGGGGATGATAGGCTGTGCTCAAGCATAATTGTGTTCCTACTGCTTCTTGCAGACTCCTCCAAAACTCACTTGTGAAGATAGGGTCTCGGTCACTAACAATGCTGGATGGTATTCCGTGGAGTCGGGCAATTTCCTTGAGGTAAAGAGATGCTGGAGATGAGGCAGTTCTTTTACTTTTGACAGGTAAGAAGTGGGCGCTTTTAGTAAGCCTATCCACAATTACCCAAATGCTAGTGTTGCCTCTCCTAGACCTAGGCAGCCCATCGATGAAGTCCATTGAGATGCTATCCCACTTCCACTGCGGGACCTCTAGGGGATGTAGCAGTCCGCCAGGCTTTTTCTGTTCCGCCTTAACCTGGTTGCACACCACACACTTAGAAACGAATTCTGCCACGTCCTTTTTCATGCCGTTCCAGAAGAAAGTTCTTTTTATATCCTTGTACATTTTATCTCCGCCTGGGTGTATCGTCATCTTGGAGTGATGTGCTTCCTCCAGAACCCTATTTACTAAATCCCTTGTCTGTGGGACACATAGTCTTCCGTCTCGCATTAGCCAACCCTTGTCGTCGATGGAGTATCTGTTGAGGTGGCTTGAAGTCTCACCCATAATTAGCCTATCAATCATTTCCACAAGCTGAGGGTCTTCGCGTTGTGCTGTCCCTATTGAGTCCACTAAAGTCGGGCGCACTTCGAGAGATGCTAGCAAGCCTGGTACAAAATCGGAGGAAGGCCTAAAGTCGAAGCTGGCTACGAACTCTAGGCTTTGTCTTTCAACAAACAGCGGGCTTAAGGTCAATTTCTTTTGGCTCAACGCGTCTGCCACTATGTTGCCTTTGCCTGGAGTGTAGGAGATCTCGAAATCGTACGAGGCAAGAAACTCCATCCATCTTTGTTGCCTCAAGTTAAGATCTTTCTGCGAGAAAAGATATTTCAATGATTTATGGTCAGTGTAAAGTTCGAACTTTTCACCCAGGAGATAGTGTCGCCAAGACTTGAGTGCAAAGACGATGGCAGCTAACTCAAGATCGTGGGTCGGGTAGTTCCTTTCGTGCACTTTCAACTGCCTCCCGCCATAAGCTACTACCCTTCCTTCTTGCATTAAGACGGCGCCTAGCCCTGTCCCACATGCATCTGTATAAACAGTGAACATCTTGTTCCCATCTGGCAATGTCAAAACTGGGGCTGTTGTAAGAGCCCATTTCAGTCGCTGGAAAGCAAACTCGCAATCCAAGTCCCAATTGAACACTAGATTCTTCTTGGTCAATTTCGTGAGCGGAGCTGAGATTTTCGCAAAATCCCTTATGAACTTTCGATAGAAACCTGCTAGTCCTAGAAAACTTCGGACCTCAGTTGCATTCCTTGGTGTCTTCCAATCCAGTACCGCCCCTACCTTAGCAGGGTCCACTGCTAACCCTTGTTTGGATACTATGTGCCCAAGGAACCTCACTTCTTCTCTCCAAAAGTCGCATTTGGAGAATTTGGCTTTTAGTTGATGGACTCGCAGAGTTTCCACGATTGCCCTTAAGTGCTGAGCATGTTCCTGTTCACTCTTTGAGAAGATAAGGATATCATCTACGAAGATCGCTACGAACTTATTAAGGAAATCTCTGAATACCCTACTCATTAGGTCCACGAAGTAAGCAGGTGCATTTGTCAGGTCGAAAGGCATGACAAGCCATTCAAAGAAGCCGTCTGGGGTTCTGAATGCAGTTTTATCGATACAATCTTCAGCCACCCTTAGCTGATGAAAACCGGTCGCTAAATCGAGTTGGGAGAAAACAGACGCTCCTACTAGCTGATCAAACAAATCGTCAATTCTGGGGAGAGGGTGCCTATTCTTTTTCGTTAGCTTGTTGAGCTCCCTATAGTCAATACATAGACGGAGTGAACCATCCGCCTTTGTAGCGAACACCACTGGAGCGCCCCATTCTGGAATGCTCCTTCTAATGAACCCCATTTCTAGAAGCTCTTTAATCTGTTTACTAAGCTCTTTCCTTTCTCGCGGAGCCATGTGTCTAACGGGCAATGCAACGGGCTTTGCATTCTCTACAAGGTATATGCGGAAGTCTATCTCCCGCTTCGGAGGCAAGCCCTTCACCTCTTCGAAGACATCCGAATATTCCCGGACCACTCTAACCGATTGCAAATTTTCAACAGAGGCATCTAGCGATTCAAGGTAACTAAGCATAACCGCATACGAGGGATTACAAGAAATTTCCAAAGTATTACCGAGCTGGTTTAGGAGCCTAACAACCCTTTTCTCACAATCAAGGATGGCCCCATTACTGGATAGCCAATCCATGCCCAAAATCAAACCATATCTCGAAAAGCCCAAAACAAAGGCACTACATTGAAATTCTACGCTTAGAATAGAAATTTTCAATCCCAAACAGATCATAGACAAATGAGCTGGGCCCGCAATTGGGTTTGTAACAATTAAGGGGTCCTCTACCATACTAGTTTTTAGGTGCAGAGATTCTACTAAAGCAGACGAGATAAAGGAGTGTGATGCGCCAGAATCAAATAAAGTGCGAACGGGGTGATCATAAAGATAAACTACACTTTCTACAGAAGTATTTATACCTCGCTGTTGCAGAGGAGGCGCTTCTAGCACATGAACCTGCGCCCCCGAGGTGGATCCAGCCCTCTGCCCCTTTCCTCGTTTCTTTGGGCAGTCCTTAGTCCTGTGGCCTGTCTCACCGCAAGAAAAGCACCCACCATTCTCCTTGGCCTTCTTTTTCCGGCAATCTTTCACTAAGTGCCCCACTTTGCCACAGAAATTACACTTCCTCTTCTCTTTGTTGCCTTTCCCGCCCTTCTTAAAGTCTGTCTTCTTAGGCTGCAAACCCTCTTTCTTCCCTTGAGAGCTTTCTGCCTTTGTCTCCTTCTTGCCCTTATCCTCTTCGTTCAGCAATGCCATATGTACCAATCTTTCATACGTGGCTCCCATGGGTATATGGGTCATGGCCAAACTGTGTAATGGCTCATTCAACCCTTTGACAAAGCGGAGAGCCTTCTTGTGCGGGATGTTGACTAGGTCCAGCCCAAACCTAGCCAGCTCATCGAACTGATTAACATACTCTTTGACTGTCTTGTTCCCTTGCTTAAGAAATAAGAATTTTTCCAACTGCAAACTCCTTTCCGCATCTGAGAGAAATTTAGCCTCAAACCTTGCCCTAAAGTCCTCCCATGTCTCCACTGGTCTTTCTGCATTAGTGACTTCCCACCAGTAGGAAGCCTCACCCTTTAGTAGCCATACTGCCAGTTGTACTTTCTGTCTATCTTCTACCTCAAAGATGATGAATAAGTCCTCGGTTTCTTTCAGCCAATTTCTAGCTGCCACGAAGGACTCAGTTCCATGGAAATCCTTTCCTCCCATAGCTTTAAAATCTTTACATATCTTAGCAAACGCGTTTCACGTGGAGGAGGAGGTGCTGCTGCAGCTGTATGATTTCCTGCAGCTGGGGGAGGAGGAACGGTAGGACCTGGCTGAGTGGCCCTTACTTCTAAGAACCGTCTAAACCAACCAGGTATTGGTACACCCTCTGGCAAGTTAAGTTCTTCGGACATACTGAAACAAATAGGATAGATTCAAAACGAAGGAAAAGAGATAGTACCTATGGCTTTGGGGGGGACTTTGCCTTTTAAAATATAATAATATTTTATCTCTTAAAAAAAATGCTTCTTTAAATTTCCTTTTTGAAAATAATTTTTCAAAACTTTTTATCTTACTTGGTAAACCTATGCTCTGATACCAAGTGAAACACCCCACCTCCATTATGGTCACTCTCAAAGGGAATGCCCTAATTTTGGTGGAGGTTTATAAGTATAAGTCACAGATATACAAGACAGATATAAGAACACATATTTTTGAATAGTGGAAAAACAGCAACTTTTATTGCATTAAAATACGTGTTACAACAACCATACCATAATTGTCTTACAATACTTCCAAAAACATAACATCTTCATAACTGTCTTGATTACATTATCTAAAGAAGCATAAAGAAAACATAAATAAACTGCAAAAGTCCCATAGTTGCTGTCCAAAGCCATAGTCCAAAACGAAAAGATCCAAGCAATACATTCTTTCTCTTCAAGCTGGATATGAAGGCTGGTCAAGCTGCGGTATTCCCTCCCTGTGGACATGGGGGGGGGGGGAACGAAAGAAAAGTAGAGTCAGACATAAAGCCTGAGTAAGTCTAGGACTATTCAGTTTATGAATAAAGAACTGGGTATGGTAAGTATAAACTAGGAATGGGAAAGCACCATAAACTTAGTTAAGTTGTCTAGGGTCGAATATACTATCGTACCCCATATTAATCTCTGTACCCATATAAACTAGTTCCCAACAGGCATCCATTTTATGATGATCGGCTCCTACTCGCATAGTTACATGTGTCTTACGGCCCCCGATGTTGTAGTTACCTATGCTGGTCCCACCATGGGGTGTATCAAGTCCCATGGCGGCGGCCCGACACAACCCTAGAATGCACAGGTATGCTACTGGTGCCCAGTGCCTTATTTTTCTGTGCCGGAGTGAGTGCACGCCCACACCCCGTTAGAACCTACACTGCTGCACCTCCGCCGTCGATTTGACCTCTTACAGTCAGCCCAGTAATCGTGCCCCACCCTGCCTAGTTTCAGGGTATCATGATACCTTATAGGGTTACTGCTGAAAAGGGTCCCCCGCTACTAGGTTTTCTATTTCTAGCCAACATGCTAATTTAGTTAAGTGTTTTGTAAACCTAGCCCCCAGTCAGTCTGTTTAGTTTAGCATGTTCCATTTTGATTAAGTATTAATTTAATTTACATAATCCTATCAATCCTGACTCAGCCTTAATTGTCTTATTAAAGCCTTGACCTCTCACATTAGACAGGTATTGTTGTGGCTGCCTGTTGCCGGTTGGGTCCGGGCAGTCTTACGCCACAACTCAGTCTAACCTCGGGTCCTTATTGGGCTCCATGTTTAACCACCCACATTGGATAGGTATTGTTGTGACTACTGGACAGCCGAGCGGTTCCGGGCAGGTTTACATCACAACTCAATCCAACCTCGGGTTAAACACATCGTATTTTTCTACATTTACATATTTTGTCTTTCTTCTTTATTTTCTTATATGTAAATATTTGCGGCCCATTATTCAAAACCAATTTAAGCTAATGGTGTAAGGGTTTACACCAATCATGGGCACAACCCATTCTTGAATTTGGGCCCCTTTACTTTTATATTTTCATTTATTAATTAATTTGGCCCAACGCTATTTCCCCCGTTTAATACGTTCGTTTATTATAATATATGTTGGGCTTAGCCTTTTAAACCCAACTTAGCCACGTGAAAAAGGGGAGGCTTAAAACGTGATTATATACACAAAAAGGGGAATGTGAGCGCATGAACTTGCAACATAACGTTGGAACTACAAAATAGAAACTGGTGTACTTGCATTGTGGTGACATATACTTTGGTCATAAGGCATAACTGACATGAATCAAACCATGTAAACTTGTAGTTAAGTTAAGAATCTAACTAAATTAGATATCATTATTGACACATAGTCTTAACTACAACATAAACCTATATTTTTACTTAGGCATAATGTCAAACATAAGCAAATCATGTTTATAAAATTACTGTATGTTTACAAAGGTGCTTACTTTTGTTACTAATACAAAAGTATATTTCAACTAGAATTATTCCAACTTAATCATGATTTTTAATCTATTCACATAATCATGGCACAAATATACCCAAACATGAAATGATGGTTTTTAATCTATTCATGTAATCATGGCATAAATATTCCTAAACATGAAATCATGGTTTTTACTTTATTCATGCAAACTTGCAATTGGAATGTAAATCTAACATGGCTATGTGTCACATATATTATCATATAATTCTTGTTAACAATATAGGCCTAATATGTTTTTCAATTAGGCATAATACCAAACATAGCCTAGTCATATTCATAAAATCAACATAAGTTCACAAAGAGGCTTACTTTTTTTTCTAATACAAAAGTATGGTTTTATACATAGATCATAATTCCAATATAATTTCATATGAATCATAATACCCCAAATTTGATACAATTACACACAAAGTAATTTTGTACAAAAATATACATCATGTTGGCATAGTAGCAAAACCACATACTTGCATGAATCTCAATTAAACAACCACAAAACATGTAGCTTCAACATGAATTACATACTTGCGAATATCCAATCGTATACTTGCATGAATCTCAAATAAACTACCGCTAACATGTAGTTTTTATCATGAATTACATACTTGCGAATATCCAATCGTTATATCACAACATTCCAAATCGATTAGAATCATAGCAATGCACAAATATGAATTACTATCACCACAAATCAAGTGTAATTCTCATTTTACACAAATCAAACACAGTTATTTAATTCATACCGGAATAGTACTCTACTTACAATCGTGTGACGAATTCTTCAATTCAGGAATCTGAATTCTGGATTTGGAGATGTTATTCCTTTGATGTAGGCGTTGATTTGATTTGTTTACGTTTAACTTGTAGTTGCTTTGTGCTTTAGAGTTTGTCTCCAAATTGTCTCTCAAATTGGTGGCTACTCCTAGTCGTTCCTCCGCAGCATGATGGCCTCATTCTTATTTTTGAATGAATAGATTAGGTAGAGTCTAGGGTCATTTTTATAGAGTTTGTGAATTGATTCGGACCGTCGATGTAGCTTGGGTTAATCGTAGCCATTCATTCGAAAGAGAGACCAATCAGGAGCTGACACCTAGCCCTAGTGACAAGGCAAGGCTCAGAAAATCGACCGAACACAGACCTGGCCAGCCAGGATGGGCTGGGTTCGACCTGGCTTTGGGGCCATGTCGACAGCCCTGTCGACACCCAGTTCGACAGCCCTGTCGACCTGGCTAGCCCAGGTCGACTGCCAAGTCGACCTGGGTGCCTTAGGCGGGAATTTTCCCGCCCTGGCCAATTGGGCCCGATTTTGAATTTTAAACTTTTTTTTTCTGAGCTGTTTTCGTGTGTTTGAATTTTAACCTGAATTCTGAAACTTCCGGAGGCCATATCTTCTTCATACGGACCCCGTTTTTCGAAAACTCGGACTCTATTTCACGTATTTTTCCGAGACGAACACAATGGCGTATCCCGTTTCCCTTAATTCTTTGATTTGAAATTAGTTATGCTTTAATTTATGAATTTCACTGTTATAGAATACACGGGGTGTTACATTCTCCCCCACTTATAAGGATTTCGTCCCCGAAATCTTCAAGTTAGGAAGAATGTATATCCTAACATCCAAACATCCATCTACTCATCCATCAAACACGAGCATCCATTGTCCTTAAAAGACTTCTAATGCTTCATGATCATATGCGAAGTGTGTGTGTACATGTACTTATCAAATGCAAAATCAGGCGGGCTACTGATTCAGTTGACCTCCTTAATGCGAATTATGTAAGTGCCATGAATCCATTATGTATGCAAATTTTTCCTATTCATGATTCTACATGAGTGCACAATCATTCATACAAATGCAACATCCATATGATAACACATTAAAGTTCAACCATATACGAATGCGAACATATATGCATATGCAATATGAAGTGACTGAGCCGATCTAAAACCTAGATTGTGTGTGTATATGCAACCACGAGCAACCACTAACAATCACTTGCAACCACTTGCAACCATCATCCATAACATGTTTCAATTACATGTTTTCATCCAAAGGGTCTCTTCCTAAAAGATAAGGTCGAGGAAATATACCTAAAAAGATAGATAAAAGCGCAACTTAAGGAAAAAGAAAGATCAAGGATGTACCCTCGAAAAGAAAAGGGTAGGCGGTGCGTATTCTAGCTTCAGTTTCCCAAGTCGCGTCTCCCTCGGCGTCGCTCCACTGAACTTTGACGAGCTTGACTTCGCGGTTGTGTAGCTTCTTCACTTCCGTTCCTAATATGCGTGTTGGAACTTTCCTCATGGTTGCTTCGCGCTCCACTTCAGCTTCTTCTAGGATATTTGGCTCTACCACTTCAGTAGACTCATGTAGACATTTTCGGAGATGTGAAACATGAAAAACGTTGTGAACTCCGGCCAGCTTTTCGGGTAGCTCTAATCTATAGGCCATTTTCCCAATTTTCTCGATGATAGGGAATGGCCCTACGAACCTTGGTGCTAGCTTTCCTGTGGTTCCAAAACGAACAACGTTCCTTAGCAGAGATACCTTAAGAAAAACTCTGTCTCCAACCTCAAATTCAAGGTCGGTCCTTCTCTTGTCGGCGTAGGACTTTTGTCTGTCTTGGGCCGTCTTCATCCTTCTTCGTATTAAGTTTACTTTTTCTGAAGTCTCTCGGATCATATCTGGTCCAAGTATGAGTTTATCAGTAGACTCCCACCAACAAGTGGGCGATTTGCACGGTCTTCCATATAAAGCTTCGAAGGGCGCCATCCCGATGGTTGCTTGATAGCTGTTGTTGCAGGCAAATTCCACCAAAGGAAGATGGTCTTCCTATGTCCCTCCGAAGTCAAGGACGCACAGTCTTAGAAGGTCCTCCAAAACTCTGTTCACTCTTTCTGTTTGGCCGTCGGTTTGGGGATGATAGGCTGTGCTCAAGCATAACTGTGTTCCTACTGCTTCTTGCAGACTCCTCCAAAACTCACTTGTGAAGATAGGGTCTCGGTCACTAACAATGCTGGATGGTATTCCGTGGAGTCGGACAATTTCCTTGAGGTAAAGAGATGCTAGAGATGAGGCAGTTCTTTTACTTTTGACAGGTAAGAAGTGGGCGCTTTTAGTAAGCCTATCCACTATTACCAAAATGCTAGTGTTGCCTCTCCTAGACCTAGGCAGCCCATCGATGAAGTCCATTGAGATGCTATCCCACTTCCAATGCGGGACCTCTAGGGGATGTAGCAGTCCGCCAGGCTTTTTCTGTTCCGCCTTAACCTGTTGGCACACCACACACTTAGAAAAGAATTCTGCCACGTCCTTTTTCATGCCGTTCCAGAAGAAAGTTCTTTCTATATCTTTGTACATTTTATCTCCTCCTGGGTTTATCATCATCTTGGAGTGATGTGCTTCCTCCAGAACCCTATTTACTAAATCCCTTGTCTGTGGGATGCATAGTCTTCCATCTCGCCTTAGCCAACCCTTGTCGTCGATGGAGTATCTGTTGAGGTGGCTTGAAGTCTCACCCCTAATTAGCCTATCAATCGTTTCCACAAGCTGAGGGTCTTCGCGTTGTGCTGTCCCTATTGAGTCCACTAAAGTCGGGCGCACTTCGAGAGATGCTAGCAAGCCTGGTACAAAATCGGAGGAAGGCCTAAAGTCGAAGCTGGCTATAAACTCTAGGCTTTGTCTTTCAACAAACAACGGGCTTAGGGTCAATTTCTTTCGGCTCAACATTTCTGCCACTACGTTGCCTTTGCCCGGAGTGTAGGAGATCTCGAAATCGTACGAGGCAAGAAACTCCATCCATCTTTGTTGCCTCAAGTTAAGATCTTTCTGCGAGAAAAGATATTTCAATGATTTATGGTCAGTGTAAAGTTCGAACTTTTCACCTAGGAGATAGTGTCGCCAAGACTTGAGTGCAAAGACGATGGCAGCTAACTCAAGATCGTGGGTCGGGTAGTTCCTTTCGTGCACTTTCAACTGCCTCCCGCCATAAGCTACTACCCTTCCTTCTTGCATTAAGACGGCTCCTAGCCCTGTCCCACATGCATCTGTATAAACAGTGAACATCTTGTTCCCATCTGGCAATGTCAAAACTGGGGCTGTTGTAAGAGCCCTTTTCAGTCGCTGGAAAGCAAACTCGCAATCCAAGTCCCAATTGAACACTAGATTCTTCTTGGTCAATTTCGTGAGCGGAGCTGAAATTTTTACAAAATCCCTTATGAACTTTCGATAGAAACTTGCTAGTCCTAGAAAACTTCGGACCTCAGTTGCATTCCTTGGTGTCTTCCAATCCTGTACCGCCACTACCTTAGCAGGGTCCACTGCTAACCCTTGTTTGGATACTATGTGCCCAAGGAACCTCACTTCTTCTCTCCAAAAGTGGCATTTGGAGAATTTGGCTTTTAGTTGATGGACTCGCAGAGTTTCCATGATTGCCCTTAAGTGCTGAGCATGTTCCTCTTCACTCTTTGAGAAGATAAGGATATCGTCTACGAAGACCGCTACGAACTTATTGAGGAAATCTCTGAATACCCTACTCATCAGGTCCCCGAAGTAAGCAGGTGCATTTGTCAAGCCGAAAGGCATGACAAGCCATTCAAAGAAGCCGTCTGGGATTATGAATGCCGTTTTAACGATACTATCTTCAGCCACCCTTAGCTGATGAAAACCGGTCGCTAAATCGAGTTGGGAGAAAACAGACGCTCCTACTAGCTGATCAAACAAATCGTCAATTCAGGGAGAGGGTGCCTATTCTTTTTCGTTAGCTTGTTGAGCTCCCTATAGTCAACAAGTAGACGGAGTGAACCATCCGCCTTTGTAGCGAACACCACTGGAGCGCCCCATTCTGAAATGCTCCTTCTGATGAACCCCTTTTCTAGAAGCTCTTTAATCTGTTTACTAAGCTCTTTCCTTTCTCGCGGAGCCATGTGTCTAACGGGCAACGCAACGGGCTTTGCATAATCTACAAGGTATATGCGGAAGTCTATCTCCCGCTTCGGAGGCAAGCCCTTCACCTCTTCGAAGACATCCGAATATTCTCGGACCACTCTAACCGATTGCAAATTTTCAACGGAGGCATCTAGCGATTCAAGGTAACTAAGCATAACCGCATACGAGGGATTACAAGAAATTTCCAAAGTATTACCGAGCGGGTTTAGGAGCCTAACAACCCTTTTCTCACAATCAAGGATGGCCCCATTACTGGATAGCCAATCCATGCCCAAAATCAAACCATATCCCGAAAAGCCCAAAACAAAGGCACTACATTGAAATTCTACGCTTAGAATAGAAATTTTCAATCCCAAACAGATCATAGACAAATGAGCTGGGCCTCCAATTGGGTTTGAAACAATTAAGGGGTCATCTACCATACTAGTTTTTAGGTGCAGGGATTCTACTAAAGCAGACGAGATAAAGGAGTGTGATGCGCCAGAATAAAATAAAGTGCGAACGGGGTGATCATAAAGATAAACTACACTTTCTACAGAAGTATTTATACCTCGCTGTTGCAGCGGTGGCGCTTCTAGCACATGAACCTGCGCCCCGAGGGGGATCCAGCCCTCTGCCCCTGTCCTCGTTTCTTTGGGCAGTCCTTAGTCCTGTGGCCTGTCTCACCGCAAGAAAAGCACCCACCATTCTCCTTGGCCTTCTTTTTCCGGCAATCTTTCACTAAGTGCCCCACTTTGCCATAGAAATTACACTTCCTCTTCTCTTTGTTGCCTTTCCCGCCCTTCTTAAAGTCTGTCTTCTTAGGCTGCAAACCCTCTTTCTTCCCTTGAGAGCTTTCTGCCTTTGTCTCCTTCTTGCCCTTATCCTCTTCGTTCAGCAATGCCATCTGTACCAATCTTTCATACATGGCTCCCATGGGTATATGGGTCATGGCCAAACTGTGTAATGGCTCATTCAACCCTTTGACGAAGCGGAGAGCCTTCTTGTGCAGGGTGTTGACTAGGTCCAGCCCAAACCTAGCCAGCTCAACGAACTGATTAACATACTCTTTGACTGTCTTGTTCCCTTGCTTAAGAAATAAGAATTTTTCAGACTACAAACTCCTTTCCGCATCTGAGAGAAATTTAGCCTCAAACCTTGCCCTAAAGTGCTCCCATGTCTCCACTGGTCTTTCTGCATTAGTGAATTCCCACCAGTAGGAAGCCTCACCCTTTAGTAGCCATACTGCCAGTTGTACTTTCTGTCTATCTTCAACCTCAAAGATGATGAATAAGTCCTCGGTTTCTTTCAGCCAATTTCTAGCTGCCACGAAGGACTCAGTTCCATGGAAATCCTTTCCTCCCATAGCTTTAAAATCTTTACATATCTTAGCAAACGTGTTTCCCCGTGGAGGAGGTGGAGGAAGAGGTGCTGTTGCAGCTGGATGATTTCCTGCAGCTGGGGGAGGAGGAACGGTAGGACCTGGCTGAGTGGCCCTTGCTTCTAAGAACCGTCTAAACCAACCAGGTATTGGTACACCCTCTGGCAAGTTAAGTTCTTCGGACATACTGAAACAAAAAGGATAGATTCAAAACGAAGGATAAGAGATAGTACTTATGGCTTTGGGGGGGACTTTGCCTTTTAAAATAAAATAATATTTTATCTCTTAAAAAAAATGCTTCTTTAAATTTCCTTTTTGAAAATAATTTTTCAAAACTTTTTATCTTACTTGGTAAACCTATGCTCTGATACCAAGTGAAACACCCCACCACCATTAGGGTCACTCTCAAAGGGAATGCCCTAATTTTGGTGGAGGTTTATAAGTATAAGTCACAGATATACAAGACAGATATAAGAACACATATTTTTGAACAGCGGAAAAACAACAACTTTTATTGCATTAAAATACGTGTTACAACAACCATACCATAATTGTCTTACAACACTTTCAAAAACATAACATCTTCATAACTGTCTTGATTACATTATTTAAAGAAGCATAAAGAAAACATAAATAAATTGCAAAAGTCCCATAGTTGCTGTCCAAAGCCATAGTCCAAAACGAAAAGATCCAAGCAATACATTCTTTCTCTTCAAGCTGGATATGAAGGTTGGTCAAGCTGCGGTATTCCCTCCCTTTGGACCTGGGGGGGGGGGGGGGGACCGGAAGAAAAGAAGACGAAAGAAAAGTAGAGTCAGACATAAAGCCTGAGTAAGTCTAGGACTATTCAGTCTATGAATAAAGAACCGGGTATGATAAGTATAAACTAGGAATGGGAAAGCACCATAAACTTAGTTAAGTTGTCTAGGGTCGAATATACTATCGTACCCCATATTAATCTCTGTACCCATATAAACTAGTTCCCAACAGGCACCCCATAATCATGGTGAAGTGATCCATTTTATGATGATCGGCTCCTACTCGCATAGTTACATGTGTCTTACGGCCCCCGATGTTGTAGTTACCTATGCTGGTCCCATCATGGGGTGTATCAAGTCCCATGGCGGCGGCCCGACACAACCCTAGAATGCACAGGTATGCTACTGGTGCCCAGTGCCTTATTTTTCTGCGCCGGAGTGAGTGCACGCCCACACCCCGTTAGAACCTACACTGCTGCACCTCCGCCGTCGATTTGACCTCTTAAAGTCAGCCCAGTAATCGTGCCCCACCCTACCTAGTTTCAGGGTATCATGATACCTTATAGGGTTACTGCTGAAAAGGGTCCCCCGCTACTAGGTTTTCTATTTCTAGCCAACATGCTAATTTGGTTATGTGTTTTGTAAACCTAACCCCCAATCAGTCTGTTTAGTTTAGCATGTTCCATTTTGATTAAGTATTAATTTAATTTACTTAATCCTATCAATCCTGACTCAGCCTTAATTGTCTTATTAAAGCCTTGACCTCTCACATTAGACAGGTATTGTTGTGGCTGCCTGTTGCCGGTTGGGTCCGGGCAGTCTTACGCCACAACTCAGTTTAACCTCGGGTCCTTATTGGGCTCCATGTTTGACCACCCACATTGGATAGGTATTGTTGTGACTACTGGACAGCCAGGCGGTTCCGGGCAAGTTTACATCACAACTCAATCCAACCTCGGGTTAAACACATCGTATTTTTCTACATTTACATATTTTGTCTTTCTTCTTTATTTTCTTATATGTAAATATTTGCGGCCCATTATTCAAAATCAATTTAAGCTAATGGTGTAAGGGTTTACACCAATCATGGGCCCAACCCATTCTTGAATTTGGGCCCCTTTACTTTTATATTTTCATTTATTAACTAATTTGGCCCAACGCTATTTCCCCCGTTTAATACGTTCACTTATTATAATATATGTTGGGCTTAGCCTTTTAAACCCAACTTAGCCACGTGAAAAAGAGGAGGCTTAAAACGTGATTATATACACAAAAAGGGGAATGTGAGCGCATGAACTTGCAACATAACGTTGGAACTACAAAATAGAAACTGGTGTACTTGCATTATGGTAACATATACTTTGGTCATAAGGCATAAGTGACATGAATCAAACCATGTAAACTTGTAGTTAAGTTAAGAATCTAACTAAATTAGATATCATTATTGACACATAGTCTTAACTACAACATAAACCTATATTTTTACTTAGGCATAATGTCAAACATAAGCAAATCATGTTTATAAAATTACTATATGTTTACAAAGGTGCTTACTTTTGTAACTAATACAAAAGTATAGTTCAACTAGAATTATTCCAACTTAATCATGATTTTTAATCTATTCACATAATCATGGCACAAATATACCCAAACATGAAATGATGGTTTTTAATCTATTCATGTAATCATGGCATAAATATTCCTAAACATGAAATCATGGTTTTTACATTATTCATGCAAACTTGCAATTGGAATGTAAATCTAACTTGGCTATGTGTCACATATATTATCATATAATTCTTGTTAACAATATAGGCCTAACATGTTTTTCAATTAGGCATCATACCAAACATAGCCTAGTCATATTCATAAAATCAACATAAGTTCACAAAGAGGCTTACTTTTGTTTCTAATACAAAAGTATGGTTTTATACATAGATCATAATTCCAATATAATTTCATATGAATCATAATACCCCAAATTTGATCCAATTACACACAAAGTGATTTTGTATAAAAATATACATCATGTTGGCATAGTAGCAAAACCATATACTTGCATGAATCTCAATTAAACAACCACAAAACATGTAGCTTCAACATGAATTACATACTTGCGAATATCCAATCGTATACTTGCATGAATCTCAAATAAACTACCGCTAACATGTAGTTTTTATCATGAATTACATACTTGCGAATATCCAATCGTTATATCACAACATTCCAAATCGATTAGAATCATAGCAACGCACAAATATGAATTACTATCACCACAAATCAAGTGTAATTCTCATTTTACACAAATCAAACACAGTTATTTAATTCATACCGGAATAGTACTCTACATTCAATCGTGTGACGAATTCTTCAATTCAGGAATCTGAATTCTGGATTTGGAGATGCTATTCCTTTGATGTAGGCGTTGATTTGATTTGTTTACGTTTAACTTGTAGTTGCTTTGTGCTTTAGAGTTTGTCTCCTAATTGTCTCTCAAATTGGTGGCTACTCCTAGTCGATCCTCAGCAGCATGATGGCCTCATTCTTATTTTTGAATGAATAGATTAGGTAGAGTATACGGTCATTTTTACAGAGTTTGTGAATTGATTCGGACCGTCGATGTAGCTTGGGTTAATCGTAGCCATTCATTCGAAAGAGAGACCAATCAGGAGCTGACACCTAGCCCTAGTGACAAGGCAAGGCTCAGAAAATCGACCGAACACAGACCTGGCCAGCTAGGATGGGCTGGGTTCGACCTGGCTCTGGGGCCAGGTCGACAGCCCTATCGACACCCAGGTCGACAGCCCTGTCGACCTGGCTAGCCCAGGTCGACTGCCAAGTCGACCTGGGTGCCTTAGGCGGGAATTTTCCCGCCCTGGCCAATTGGGCCCGATTTTGAATTTTAAACTTTTTTTTCTGAGCTGTTTTCGTCTGTTTGAATTTTAACCTGAATTCTGAAACTTCCGGAGGCCATATCTTCTTCATACGGACTCCGTTTTTCGAAAACTCGGACTCTATTTCGCGTATTTTTCCGAGATGAACACAATGACGTATCCCGTTTCCCTTAATTCTTTGATTTGAAATTAGTTATGCTTTAATTTATGAATTTCACTGTTATAGAATACACGGGGTGTTACAATTCAATTAACATAAGGTAGGCATATGTGAACTTGCAATTGTAACAACATATAATATAAGCAATACTTAAACATGAATCATTCTATTCACATAATCATGGTATAAACAAAACATGAATCATTCTATTCACATAATCATGGTATAAACAAAACATGAATCATTCTATTCGTGTAGTCATGGCATAAATGATACTTAAACATGAATCATTCTAATCATATAATTATGGCATAATCAAAATTGAACATGAGTCCTTCTATTCATATAATCATGGTTTTTATCCTATTTATGTAACTTGTAAGTAAGATGTAATTCTAGTGTAATTTCTAATGTAACTTATGTGCCAAGTATATTATCATATGATTATGATAACAACATAAGCCTAGAAACATGTTTTCAACTAGGCATAATGACAAACATAGTTTAGTCATATTAATACAAGCTTACAAAGACGCTTGCCTTTGTCACTATTACAAAATCATGATTTTTGTGCTTGAACTATGATACCAATTTCAACATAACCTTCATATGAATCATAATACATAGGTGAATCAAATTACACTAAAGATGACCATAAAATTTTACATCATGTTGGCATAACAATAAAACATAGACTTGCATGAATTTCAAATAAACTATTACAACATATAGTTATTTTCAACATGAATCATATACTTGCAATTATCAAATGGGTATTGTAAATAACTACCAAAAACATGTAGTTTTCAATATGAATCATATGCTAGCATAAATACCAATTAAAATTCCACAACATGTGGTTGTCGACATAAACCATTATCTTGTATGAATCAAATCGTACACCATAGCATTGCCAAATCAAAATAACATACAAACATAAGCCACAATTTCATTTCGTTGTTAACTTCCAACGCAAATCACGTACTTGCAAATATCCAATCGTATACCATAATATTCCCAAATAGTTTAGCATCAAAGCAACATACAAATAATAGATTATCATCGCCACAATTCCATTTCTTACTTTACACAAATCAACACAATTATTTAATTCACATCGGAATAGCACTCTACTTACAATGTATGACGAATCTTCAATTCAGGAATCTGAATTCTGAATTTGGAGATGCTATCCTTTGTTGTAGGCGTTGATTCGATTTGATTAACGTTGCTTTAAGCTTTGAATTATCTCCTAATTGTCTCTCTATTTCTGACGGCTATCCTCAGTCTCTCCTCAGCAGCATGACGGCCTCATCTCCATTTTAGTTTGTGTGAATTAGTGTTAGTCTTAGGTCCTTTTTATAGAGTTTTTGAGTTGATTTAGACCGTCGATGAAGCTTGGTTTAATAATAGCCGTTCGTTCAAAGGAGAGGCCAATCAGGAGCTGACACCTAGCCCTAGTGACAAGGCAAGGCTAAGAAAATCGACCAAACATAGACTAGGCCTGCAAGGGGGGGGGGCTGGGCTCGACCTGGCTCAGGGGCCAGGTCGACTCCCAGGTCGACCCCCAGGTCGACTCTATGGTCGACATGCCTGGGCAGGTCAACACCTAGGTCGACTCCTAGGTCGACCTGGCCTGGCAGGTCGACCCTAGGGTCGACCCCCAGGTCGACCTGGTGGGTTTGGGCGGGAATTTTCCCGCCTACTCTGATTGTTCTGAATTTTAAATCTGTTTTCGAAATTTGAATCTTCTGAAACTTCGTCGGGCCATAATTTGGTCATACGGGCTCCGTTTTTCGAAAACTCGGACTCTATTTCGCGTATTTTTCCGAGACGAACGCAATGGCGTATCCCGTTTACCTTAATATTTTGTTTTGAAATTAGTTATACTTTAATTTGTGAATTTTACTGTTATAAAATACAGGGGTGTTACATTATATGCGAGTTATTCACAAATACCGGGTTTATCCCATTCTGAATAACTAATTCGACGATGAGTCGAAGATGAAGACGGTGGTTGAAGACCGGAGGTCTTCACGTCGTTTGGGTGATTACTGATGATCTTTATTGGGATGTACACCCAAGAGGAGGGAATCAGTTAGTGGTCGTCCATACGTACTTGAAGATCGAAGGATTTGCGAGGAATAAGGTTCCTCCGGTTTCGTTCAGACCCAGAACGGACATGTAAATGGACTGTGTGTCTGACATTGGATTTCATTTTATGTGATTGATATCGGTTGCATCGAGTGGTTTGCCTTTGTGGCATGCTAAAATGCAAATGATCAAGGCTTCTGTTGAAAAGCAGAGTCTTGTGGTTGATGATCAAAGCACAGCCTGTGTGGCATAACTTTGGGTAACGTTGATTCGTGAGCCTCACACCCCGGTAGTGAACAAGAAATGGGAGAGGACTGCAGGGAGAACATGCGTTTCCTTCTAGCTAGGAGTTGTATCAGTGTTTTTACATGGCCTAACATTTTACTCATGTGGGTAATGGATAGCGAGGCGCCTCGGATATATCGGTCATTCTCGAACCGATGGAGTCATTCGTTGGCTCGTTTACGCCCCATAGGGCGGGGAGACGTAGTGTTCAGGATTTCGTCTAATCCACATCGGTGGACCGACCCTGAAGATCCAAGGGTCGATGCGTTCTGTCCCTGAGACATGGGCTAGATTGTCTCGAATTCGGTAGAGGACGATCCCTTGCCTCGGTTCACAGATGGAAATCCAACTTCGAAATACATTACATTTGCGGTTTTGATTATAGAGCCTAGTATGGCAACATGATATTGGTACCCATGCCGCCTATGATTGATATTTATGATTGAAATTGTTTTGACACTATACACTTATAGTAATTATAAAACATGAAATTTAGCGTATCAAGCATTCTTTGGCTATTATAAGGTAAAACCCTATCCTCTGGCTTGTGTTGCATTGTGTGATGGGACCTGGGTCTTATAATAGCTTCATTGTTCTTTCTTTAGCATTGCGCTGTTGTTTTATGCACTGGTGTTCTTGGGAGGAAACCCGTTCCGTGTTATACGGCATGGTCCCTTGATTTACCTAACTTTAAAATAAAGATTAATAACTGTTTTAGTTCTCACACCAGTCCCATGACTGACCTGGAGCTTATTGTTTTAACCTAAACTCTGGGTTCCCTTATTTTGACATGGGCAGCTAGTAGTTTTGGTTTTGCAGATTTATATTCACAGGATTATGGTTTACAGCTGGAACGATATCCGGAAAGCTCTGTATCCGTATATCTCTTCGTGTTGTGTATTGTATTATTTTCCGATGCTATGTAATTTATTGTAATCTCTGATATTTTCTGTTGTGTAATATTTGTTTATACTCTGTATATTCTTGTATTCTGATGGAATTGTTGTTATATACAATGAAATGTTTTTCCGTCAGCGTTTTGATTGGTCTTGTTCTCAACTCAATCCGTGATTCCCTGTAAGGGGGATTTCGGGTCGTTTCATCGTGGTATCAGAGCTTTGGTTTACAAAGCTCAGAGAACAAGACACATTAGAATCATATGAAAGAATTCATCAGATATTGGATTAGTAATACCCAATGGGAATGACTCGTTAGAGATGGGATCAGTAGTATCCTAGAACGAGTGTGATGAGTATATTTTAAAAATGAAAACCAATTTTGTGTTGACATTTAAATCGTATTATACGTATTTGAATATTTATTTATAATCGATTTGGACAATCCAATATATAAAGATTTTGCATATACGCCTTGCAAGGTGTATTCGAAGTTTAAATATACTGGATAGTTATAGAATCATACTCTAGTTGCCTGGGAATAATTCTGAAGATGGGGCACCATAGCCAGTATTTATTTTCGAGTTTCGAAAATGATATTTCTATATATTTCCATTAGACTGGTGTGAGAACCAAAATATAGTTAGAATACATTGTTGTGGATTGGCACCAAAAATGTGATTTTTGACTATATATCAAAATTATGAGTTTGAAACGATACTTCACTAATTGATTGATGGTTGTGTTGTATGATTATTTCTTTAAACCATTATATGAAAGAACGGTGAATTTAGGCCAAATTGAACCAAATATTGAACTGTATTGAAAATTATTTGCAAATACATGTAGGTACATATATATGTGTGAACAGGTCATAGCAAGGAGGCTAGAGCAGTGGAATAAAATTGTTTGCCCGACAAATGGGTACATATTTATTGTATTTCTTTGGGTGATGATGATTTTGTGAGCCGATTGGCTTTTTCCTTTTCTTTTGGATTGATGAAGGCCAAGGGAGGCTATATGAAATATCCCGAAGTCCCCAGTGCGGGGGAGGTTATGGCGAATTTTTTCGAAAATTTTGGGTGTTAGCCAAATTTTTGAAAAAATTTGAAAAGTTCTTAGAAACTGAAAAGTTGAAGAACTTAAGCCGTAGTGAAATAATGAATGTTTAGTTGATTTGTTAAACAACGTTCTGCTTCGTTCCTTTTCGGGGATGAAAAGTTTTAAGTGGGGGAGATTGTAATAACCCGGAAATCGGAGCCAATATAAATTTTTTATTTTGGCAACTTTAGTGAATTTTGAATATTTAAAATGAATTATTTTAAATAATAACGACGAGAATGTTATTTTGAATAGAATTCGAACGTATATATTCATTCGAATCATCGTTAGAATATAAATATTTATTTATATATATAAAAGGAATTGAAAATGGCGTGGTAGTTCGATAATTCGATTTCAAATTTTAAATGAACGTACCGGCTGCAAAATAAATCGGATTTTAGTGAAATCAAAAATGTTTGAATCTAATTGAGAATATCTTTCCAACGAATCAGAAAAATTGAAATTTCATAGCGGGGATAAAAAGTAATGTCCAGTTGAAAATTCAAAACAGTCGTTATGGAATTTCGGCCCTTAAAAATGGACATTTTGCAAATGACCTCGGATTTCGATGAAATCACTTTTGCTGGATCCGCGATGTCAAATTATTGCTAGGTTTCAAATTTCATAATTTTTCGAATCAATATGTGAGCATGGCAAAGGAAAACTTATTTGACCAGTTTTAGTTGATTTTAATCGACTGGAAAATGGCCATTTTTCAAACGGTCTCAGAATTCGATGAAACTAGTTTTGTTAGGACCGTATCGTTAATACGAAGTTAGAATATATTTTTCGGTAATTTTTAGAGATAGTATGCGGCCCCAGTAAACTGAAATGTGCGTTCACATTCAATATATAGAGTTAAATTTTGATTTAAGCGAAAACTGATCGAAACGGTCGAATTTGCTTTCAATACGTATCCTATTGTGTTAAGAATGGGGGTAGTTAGCTATGGACGACAGGCGGTGGGTTCGATTTCGAGGTCAAAAATAAAAGTTGCTTTTTGAAATAATTAAATAAAAAATAGGGAAACTTTCTCTCTCCCCTTATCCCTCTTATCTCAGGCCCCCCGTAGGTTTCCTTTCAAAATTAATTTCAGAAAAAAAAAGAATAAGGGCGCGAAGCCCTAGCCCAGGCCGCCGCCGCGCGAGGCGCCTCCTCGCACCGCCCCAGGTGATGGCGACCCCCCTCCAATCCTTCTCCTTCTTCTTGCTCCCTCCTCTTCTAACGAAAATGACCCAAAACCGCTCCCCCACCACTCCCCTTCGCCGCCGCCGCCAGACCAGCGAGCGCTTCCCCCCTGCAGCAGCTCGACGCCAAGAAACCACCCTCCACTGAAAGCTGTAAGCGAATTTCTTTGGTTGAAACCACATAGGATTAGTTTGTGGAAATGAAAAAATATACATGTCGTCTGCGTGTGAAATAGATGCATGATTCCCCATTGACAAAAGCTGCGAGGCTTTAAGGTAGAGCGAGGAGCCGTACTAGGGACGGTCCCGGTTTTAACTACCCTGCCATTATGCTGTCGAAATTTTGAATAATATTCTTGTGTGAGAATTATTTTCATGTGTTGAAACTATATTCGTGTGTTGAATATAAATTCATCTATTGAACGACATTCATGTTTGAAATAAATTGTTTTGCAATAAAAATTACCTTTTTATCTATATATGTAAACTATAGAAAACCTTCATGTGTTGAATTGAAATTCATTCGTTGAATAGAATTCATGTGTTGAATGGTATTCGTGTTTTAAATATAAAAATCACCTTTTTATCTAAATATATATAAACCATAGAAAACCTTCATGTGTTGAATTGAAATTCATTCGTTGAATAGAATTCATGTGTTGATTGGTATTCGTGTTTTAAATATAAAAATCACATTTATATATATATATATATATATATATATATATATAAACTATAGAAAACCTTCATGTGTTTAATCGAAATTCATTCGTTGAATTGAAATTCATGTGTTGAGTGGTATTCATATTTTGAAAGAAATTGTTTTATAATAAAAATCCTATTTTTATCATCAATATGAACTATATAAAATACTCTTGTTTTTAAATAAATTGTTTTGTAATAAAAATCATTTTTTTATTACCTATATGAATTATATAAAATAATCGCGTTTTGAAATGAATTGTTTTACAATAAAAATCACCATTCTACTGTACACATGAATTGTTAAAAATAGTGAAGTGTTGAAATAGAAGGCAGTTAGATAAAAATATCATTTTTATCAAATGTATGAAAATCATATAGTTTTGAAATCGAGGAATCGATATATATATATATATATATATATATATATATATATATATATAGAATAGAAATATATCAAATAACAAAGCTGCAATTCATGTTTTGAAATCGTGATTTCAAACGATCGGTGCAGGAGATCCGACCATCGGATTTTCCAGAAACCGAAACCGTTGGGTTCGCTTTGGAAATATCTTTCCAACGACACCAACTTTGCAAAGATCCAACGGTTGGATTGTCTGGAATGTTTAATTCAAATCTGAAGAAAAATAGTGGCAGAATCGATTATATTTATATATTTATATAAATATAATTAAATTAAATCCAATAACGACGCTGCAGTTCGAATTTTGAAATTGAAACTTCAAACGATTGTACCGGGAGATCCAACCGTCAGATTTTCCCAAAACGGGAACCGTTGGATTCGTTTTGAAAAGATCTTTCTAATGATGTAAATTTTGTGAAGATCCAACGGTTAGATTTTTAGATATGTGTAAAACAAATCTGAAGAAAAACAGCGCCGCGACCGCGCTATGGCTCGAAGCGTCGTTTAAATAAATTGGCTATAAATAAATAAATAAAAATAGCGATAAATCGTAATAAAATATTATAAACGATATGGATGTGAAATCTAGAAACTAACTGAAGGTTGGCTAAGTCGAATGGTTTCCTGGGTTTTGATCTAATATTGGTTTCGGCCTTCGGGGTTAATATTTGGGAAATCGTTCTCTTACTGATTGACGGTTAGTGACTAATGAATTGAAATAAGGCGTATGTTGTGTTTGTGTAGCACTTGTTCATTATATACGCGAGTTTCTCAGAAAGACCGGGTTTATCCCATTCTGAACAACTGAATCGACGATAAGAAATCGAAGATGAAGACGGTGGTCGAAGACCGGAGATCTTCACCTTGTTTGGATGGTAACTGATGTCCGATTGGGAGGCATCCCGAAATATGGATAATGAGTGGTGACCGTCCTGACGTACGTGGAAATCGATGGGTTTGCGAGGTATATAGTGCCTCTGGTTTCGTTCAGACCCAAAACGGATTCGTAAATGGACTGTGTGTCTGACCTTGGAATTCATCGTGTGTGATTGATAACCATCAGTGACATGGCGTGAATTGCCTGTGTGGCATGCTAAGATGCAGTGATTAGGGCTTCTGTTGAAAAGAAAAGTCTTGTAGTTGATGATCAAAGCACCGCCTGTGTGGCGTAGCTTTGTGTATAATGTGAATTCGCGAGCCTCACACCCCGGTATGAACCAGAAATAGGAGAGGACATCAGGGAGGGCCTGCATTTCTTTCTAGCTAGAGGTGGTGTCGGTGGTTAAACTGGCTGACATTTATATTATTTTCACCTATGTTGTTGTTGTTGTTGTGAGGTGCCTCGGATATACCGGTGACTATGTGAAGCCGAAGGAGCCATTCGTTGGCTCATTTACGCCCCAAAGGGCGGGGGAACGCGTTGTTCAGGCATAATAATCCACATCGGTGGACCGGCCCTGACGATCCAAGGGGCAGTTGCGGCTGTTCCTGAGGGGCGGGCTAGAGTGTCTCGAATTCGTTGAGGATGATCCCTTGCCTCGGTTCATGACGGAAATCCAATTTCCAAATACGATACCGTGCAGTTTTGATTGTATATATATATATGGCGACATGATATATGGTACCCATGCCGTCTATGATTGATAGTTATGATTAGAAATTGTTTTTGAAACATGTAAACACTAGTAATAATATCGAATGTTTTGTTTTATTCGTATCAAGCATATTTTGGCCATTATAAGGTAAAACTCTATCCTCCGGTTTGCGTTGCATTGTGTGATGGGAACTGAGTCTTAGAATGGCTTTATTTTTATAAAAAGCACTGCAATGTTTAAAAGAATGATTTGTTTTAAAGCACTGGCAATCCAATGGAGTAAACCCGTTCCACGAAAGTGGCGTGGTCCTGTGATAAGCCATATTTTAAATGTGTTAAGTAGATTTCTCGTACCAGTCCCATGACTGACTCGTAGTTTGTTTCACTTTCAAACTCGGGTGACCCTTTTTCTACACGGGCAGCCTTGTGTTCAGGTTTTTAGCAGGCTTGTTCTGGATAGCTGGAGCAGAAGATGGATTCTATCATTTCTCTTTTTTTATGCTGTTCAGCTCCTAATGTACATATTATGTTTATTTTCCGCTATAAACATTTATGTATAGCTGAACTGAATTTGTACTAAGTAAGATCCTGTATAGTGTGTAACTCTGATGATTATTGTTTATCCATTGTATTATTGTTCACTATGTAGTGTATTTATTTATTTCTGTTCCGCTATTATCTGTTTCTGTGTTATATTCCAAAGATTACCCTTATCATCGTCAGTACGGGATATGGGGTCGTCACATCGTGGTATCAGAGCTTTGGTTAAGCTTAGCTCTGGTATATAACACGTTAACGAACTCGTTAGAGATAGAACCAGTAGTGTTCTAGTATGGGTAACTCATTACTGATAGGATCAGTAATATCCTAGAATGAGTAAAGCAGAATCAGAATAACTCGTTAGAGATGGGGTCAGAAGTGCCCCAGAACGAGTCGAGAGTTATATGTTTATAAATATCGTATTTGTGATTATATTCTCGTTTTAGAAATATGATTTTTGAACATATATAAAAATATATATTTGAAAAGTTAAAAACAACTTGACTATTGTTTGGGTTGTGTGATAGTAAATTTGATTAATTAAATTATTAAAACGATAGTTAATTTAATTAACAAGAGAATGAATGGTAGAATTTATTCGATTAAATCACACATTGAACTGATATAAAAATAGATAGAAATATATACATGTGCATTATATATGTTTGAACAGGTAATTGGATTAGCTGTTGAGTAAAGATTTTATTTGCATGCCCGACAAATAGGTAAACCTTAATGAGTTGGATGCGCAATTTTATTATTATATCAACTCCTGTGATTGCCATTGGATGCGGAGTGCTGGTTATTCTGTGTGTAATCATAAACGTCGCCATAGGATAGTAACAATTAATTTTGAACTACACTACATGGCTTACTTCTTGAAGATAGGCATACTTCATCATATACCACATAAGCATTTGGAGCTTATGTGACGAGGTGGAAGATTTACCATACGAGCGAGAGGCTTGTATGGTGATGACTATATTTTACAGGTTGAACTGATGATTGATATGACCATATAAAATTGTAATGTTAAATTGCCATATTAATAAAAACCCCACACGGGTCTGGAGTTGACAATAATCACGTCTCTCTAGTTATTAGATACGGCACATGGACTATTTATTTCCCACACGGGACGAGGTGACGAGGATTTATCCCCTGGAGCAATTAAAATACACACTCCCTCAGGCTTTGACAGAGTGACGAGAATTTATTCTCTGGAGTTATTATCTATACATGCTCCCCTGTAAACACCAGAATATATCACTATAAATATGTGTATGCTTATTAGGATTTATTGGGTACGTAATACGACCCAATAAATTTCCGAACCCCTCCCCGTACAAAGGAGATTATTGCGAAATTTTTCGAAAATTCCGGGTGTTAGCCAAATTTTTTGAAGAATTTGAAAATTCTCATAAACTAAAAAGTTAGGGAATAGAAGCCAAATTGAACGTAGAGTTGATTAATCAAACCACTTTCGACTTTGTTCCTTTTCAGGGACGAAAAGTTTTAAGTGGGGTAGATTGTAACGACCGGAAAATCTGAACCAATTTGAAAATTTTAAATTGGCTATTTTAGTCGATTTTAAATATTTAAAATAAATATTTTAAAATAATATCGATGAAAAGTAAGTTTGAATCGACATTTGAAAACGAATATAATTAATTCTAATTATAAACAAGGCCTGAAATGGCGAGGTAGTTTCAAAATTTGAATTCAAACTTTGACTGACTGTACCGGGTGCAAAACAAAACGGATTTGAGTGAAACCAAAAATATTTAAACCTGTTGGTGAATATCTTTCTAACGAATCTGAAAAATCGAAGTTTCATAGCGGGAAGCAAAAGTTATGGCCAAATGAATTTTCAGAAAGGTCGTTGTAGAAATTATATAGCCCGTGAAAATGGCCATTTTGTAAACGACCTCAGAATTCGACGAAACCACTTCTGTTGGATCCGGGATGTTAAATTATTGATAGGTTTCAAATTTCATAATTTTTGAAGTTAATATGTGAGTGTGGCAAAGGAAATTGTGTTTTGGTCAATTATAGTTAAATTGGATCGACCAGAAAAGGGCCATTTTGCAAACGGTCTCAGAATTCGAAGAAACCACTTTTGTTGGATCCGGGATGTGAAGTTATTGCTAGGTTTCAAATTTCATAATTTTTGAAGCTAGTATGTGAGCGTGGTAAAAGAAAATGTGTTTGATCGATTTCTATTAAATTAGATCGACCATAAATGGGCCATTTTTCAAACGAGCTCAGAATTCGAAGAAACTAGTTTTGTTGGGACCGTATCTTCAAAACATAGCTAGATTTATTTTTCTGGAATTTTTCGAGCTAGTATGTGGCCTCGACAAATTGAGATGTACGTTCAAATTAAATATTGAATGTTTTATATTTTAATTTGAATGAAAACTGACTGAAACAGTCGAATGGGCCTACAAAACATATCCCATTGTGTTCAGAATGGGGGTAAAACGCTAGGGACGACAGTCGTTGGGTTTGGATGGGAGTTCGTAGGTGAAAGGGGTATTTTCGGATTTTATAAAATAAATAAATATAAAAAAAGGAATGGGCGGCCAATCATATTCTCCCTTTTGTTTTCTCTCTCCCCGATAGCCCCCCCTCGCGAACAACGGAAGTGCTCCCACCTTCCCGAGCTTTTTGCCGTCGCTATGATCATCTTCAGGCCAGGCTCCAGTTGGTTTTTTGGAAGATCTCCCCCCCCCCCCTCTTCAAATCAGAACTAACCTCGCCCTCTAACGATGAGCCATCATCGAGAACGACGCCCTCCAAGTCCGACACTTCGGAGCTCCGCCCAGGTCGATTCGCGCCATCGCAGGGGACCCCACCCCCGGCGACGCGAAGCCCTCTCCTTCTCCTTAACCTATGTATGGTCCGATCGAGTTGCAGCTTCAAGGATCGAGAATAAATCTGAAACCCTAGTTTGAACGAAGTTCTAAAAGGTACGACATTTCTATTTTAAACGAATAATAACACTTTAGAAGTGCTATAAAAAAATCGTTCCACAGTAAAAATCACATCTTTTTCATTTTTGATCCAAATCCAGTGAAACAAGAGATACCGGGACCGTGAGGACGTCTTCTACATTTTAGAAGAGACCGCATATTTTTCTGAGCCTTCTGCAATTTTTGGTGGAGTGGAACCCAATGTGAGATTTCTAATTTAAAAACGATATAGAAAACGACGATGTATAAATTATATAGTCGATGTATGACTTGTATAAGCGTTGTACACCTCATGTATAAACGTTTTATAGGTTGTACGTTCGATGTATATGTAACACCCCGTAATTCTGTTAATATTAATATCCACAAATTAAAGAATAACTAATCTCAGAAGTGAAAATTGTGGGAAACGGGTTGCGTCATTGTGTTCGTCTCGGAATTCTGGTCAAAATAGAGTCCGAGTTTGCGTGAAATGGACTTCGTATGAAGAAGTTATGGCCATCGGAAGTTCCAGAAAATCCAAAACAGATTCAGAAAATTCAAATTTCGAAAAGTTCAGCCCAAACAGGCTGGGCGGGAAAAATTCCCGCCCGGACCAGGTCGACCTGGGGGTCGACCTGCCCACCAGGTCGACATGGGTGTCGACCTGCGGGTCGACCTGGGGGTCGACCTGCCACCAGGTCGACATGGGGGTCGACCTGGGGATCGACCTCCCTCGTCGAGCCCAGGCGACTTGTGTGCACCTGAATGGGTTTTTGGGCTGGGTTTTGGGGGCTGTGACGTAATCTGACGGCTCTAATCTATCCTAGGGTTTATCTAAAGGCCTAAAACAACTAACTACACCTATAAATACACCTTAAGACCTAGTCTCCTCTACACACAATTCTATTCTGCTTCTTCTCTGCCTCTGTTCTAAATAAAAATAAAAATGGCGTCGCTACTCTGCTGGAATCAAAACTAGAAGCTAATCAACATCAACCTAAGCATTTCAATTCAAATTAGAGATTAATTCTTCTGCAACAATTCTGCAAAAACTAAAGTTCTTTCTTTAATCCAACCAAGGCAAGTACAGTTATTCTCCGCTATAAACGTTAATTCTGATTGTGACATGAATTATAAATATGAATCTGAGGTTATATCTGTGCTGTTTGGTTCTATCTTATTTTGTATCTCTATCCTCTTTCTATTTTATAGCCAGGCTACCACGAGCCTGAGCCAATCTCATAAGAGATTAACCTATGCTAAATTGTTTGGGACAGTAAAATGAATGATGCATAAATTAGGCATGACCAACAGGTGACTGATTCGAGGAAAGAACATGGATTGTAGTTAGAACATAAATTTGAGACATATGACTGGACATGTTATATGTATAACATAAATGGGTAATGAACATATGATTTGTGATAAAAAGAATATGGCTTAGGTATAAAGATTTACATGAGAGTAGGGTATCAATTAATGTAAATAAACAACTAAGTAAGGGATCTTTGGAATATATGACATGCATAGTAGTCGATAACTATATTTGGTATAATTTATATAATGATCTTCTGTACTATGCAAGTTTAATAAAAATTGAAACATATGATATATGGTAAATTATGACCATAATCTATGCTATGTAAATGTAATGCAAACATGGGGTATATGATTATATTGTGCATCACGACTATTATTTATGCATGTGAACTTAGGCAAGATTTATAATTGGGCAAGGTATATTTGTGAAACTTTAAGAAATGAGTAAATCTGTTATATTTGCCTAATTTGTTAGTTTTGTTACATTGCCTAATCTGCTAGTTCTGTTATATTGCTTAATCTGCTAGTTCTGCTCTACTACCTAGTCTGCTAGATTAGTTCATCTGCCATCTGCTAAGTCTGTTGAAAATGCTAAATCTGCTAGCTTGCTTAATCTGCTAAGACGCATAGTCTGATAAATGTGTTATCTGCTATATCTGTTGAGTTGATATAATTAGTCCGCTATTGACATAATCTGAATTGGCTATAGTTATGAATAATTGACATGTATATTAGGCATGGGTATAAATGGGAAATCATAAATTAATTGGCCGCAAAGATAAACATGGCTAACTCGAGGTTAGAACGAGTTTGCGGCGTAATTCTGCCTAGAACCGCCCGGCATATTCCAGTGGTCGCAAACAATAGGTTCTAATGTGAGAAGTTAGTCATAACGTACTTGAAAACCCGAGGTTAGACTCAGTTTGCGACAGAAACCTTCCCGGAACCAACCGGCCTAACCAGTAGCCGCAAACTGTCAGTATAATGTGAGAGGTTTTGGGCATTAATATTTAATTAATGAAAATCTGAGATAAATATGATGTCTAAAACGTGTTGGGTGGGTAAGGTTAAACCAATTGGACCAATGAATATGATAAACCATTTTCGTGAATCTGATAAACCCGTTTCGTGAATCTGTAGGCCCAATACAAAGTTAGATAATCTGTAACCAGTTAATCCGTAAGTCTGTAACCAGTTAATCTGTAAGCTTGTTAATCCAAACAACTGATCCGTTAGTCTGAAAACTGGTTAACTTGTTTGTTTGATCTATACTCTGTATGTCTGAACTTCTAAAAAAGTTAATCTGAAATCTGTTAGTCTGGGGACACAAGGTTAGGAGGGGAATTACTTGTGACATCTGTTGTTTGGGACCCATATTAGTCAGTAACCCTTTCTGGTATCAAAACATTGACCCAATAGTAGGTAGGGTCCGGGCACGCTTACTGAACTAATTATAAGCGGTTCATTCTGATAATGGCGAGGGTTGTTGATGGTGCGTTCCAACCGGGTCATGTGCGTGCATGGATCCCGGTCTGCCTCTGAGGATGTAAGACGCCGTGACATCTGTAAATAGGTCTGTGCCAATTGGTTGCCACTTTAGGGAGTGATACACCCTACTGTGGGGCCGACACAGGATATTTATATATTAGGGAGCCGATCGCTTGAGGTAGGGTTTTAGGGTACACTTAGTTCTGTCTGTCTCTATTGGTACCTTCTGTTTCTGTTGGGTGGTAACACCTGTCTGTTTCTGCGTGGTACCGTCTGTTCGGGTGGTAAAGGCCCATTACAAGTGTACACCTAATTCTACATTCTGTTTCCGTAGGGATTAATCTGTTTCTACTTCTGTCTGTTTCTGATCGGGTAGTAAAGGCCCATTATTAGCATTCTGTTTCTGTTAAATTATTCTGTACCCGTTTCTGTTTCAGTTTAGATGTTAGGGTGACACCTAATTCGGTTATACTAGTATTAGTGTAGAGAAGTGTAAATAATAGTTTTTATCATTCTGTTCTTCTGTTATATCCGCTACACCTATTACTGTTATCTCTTATCCAGTTTTATTTTCATGTCATGTTATTATTATCTGTTTATAACCGAAAATCACTGGACTTGCCAGACTTTATGTCTGACCTTGCTTGTTTCGCCCCTTTTTCTTCCGTTTCCCCCCAGGTTATCCAAGGAGGGAATACTTTAGCTTGATCCGGATTCCTTCTGCTTGAAGTGCTTAAAGTATGGCTTGGCTCTGTATAGCTTCCGTCCTATGGGGATTATGATTTTAAAGTTTTGTACTCTGATGGCTTTTGAACAAGGCTGATATATATGTACATGAGTTTTTTGGTAAAGTTGTAACCATACCGTTTTCTGTCCGCTGAAATAAAGTTATAATGTTTTTTTTTTTCAAGTACTATTTTTATATCTGTCTTGTAATATTCTGTTCTGTTTACTAAAATGCTCCATCAAAGTTAAGGCATTCCCTTTGTGAGTGACCTTAACGGAGGTGGGGTGTTACACTTGGTATCAGAGCTGAAGGTTACCAGATTGGTAGAAGTTTTGAAAACTATTTTCAAAAAGGATTTAAAAAGGAAGTATTTTCAAAAGTACAGCTTATTTTTGAAAAATAAAATAAATAATCCCCAAAAGCCATATATCTTTCTTTCGATTCTTTGTTTCGAGTTCCTTCCTCTTTCCCTTTTGAATCTCTTCCTCCACGTATAGATGCTTTTTCTAAGATATGTAAGAACTTCCGTGCGATGGGCGGAAAAACGCTTTATGGGACTGAGATGTTGTCGAGGCTAGAAGTTGGCTGAACAAAGTGGAGGACTTGTTGGTACCTTTGGGATAGATGATGGGAGGAAGGTTCAACAAGCTGCTTGGTTAATAAAGGATGAAGCTTCATTTTGATGGAAGGTCACGAATGGAGAACGTACATGGGAGACATGGATAGGACACACGATAAGAAAGTGGATCCAAAGAAGGGCACTTGCTTCAACTGTGGTGAGATGGGACACTTCACTAGGGACTGCCTGAAGAAACGAGGACAAGGGCAAAGGGCAGGACCAACTGTTGGAGGGAAGGCGAACACTCTCGAGGCTAGTGGATAGGATAGGATTAGGAAAACTTTCTGTAGGAGGTTTAATTTGTTTATCTGATTGTTGAGTTAAAACTCTTTCTGATTCTAGCATTTTGATTCTGTAATCGATACTCTGCACTTTAATACTAGTATTGTTTCTGACTCAAACCCATAAGGGTTATGATTAATCTCTTGTGATAAATTGGGGTTTGAGAGATATCTGTGTTAGGCGTCAAGTAGGACGCATACATTCTGGGTTTTATCATGCTTAGTTTTCTAAGAATCATTTGGTAATCTGATCTAGTAGTCTGTAAATATCTGAATATCACTGATAAGGTTAAGATTTCCCAGTTTTGACATTGTCTAAAGAGGGTAATCCTCTGGGTGTCAATCTGATGTTGATTTCGGTCTTCGTGGTTGATACTTAGGGGAATTATTTTCTCAACCAATGTCTAGTGGAAACCAAGTCTTCGTTTTATCTGTACTCGCTTCCATCATTCGATTGTATCCTATCGATCGAATCTTCGAACTTTAGGTAGAAACTAATGGGTGTAAACATGTGTTTGAGACATGTTATGTTTGATGGTTGCAAGTGGATGCAAGTAGTTGCTAGTGGTTGCTCGTGGATGCATATACATACACTAGGCACTAGATCGGCTCGAAAACACTCTCATACTGCATATGGATGTGTGAGCATTTTCAATTTTTGTGGATCAAAATGATTGACTCGGCACATGGATGTTGCATTTGGATGAATGGTTATGCACTCATATAGAAATGATGTGTATCAAATAGGATTTCTTGCATACATATTTGGACTCATGACACTAACATGATTCGCATTAAGGAGGTCAACTGGATCAGTAGACCGCCTGATTTTGCATTAGATAAGAAACATATACACACACTTTGCATATGTTCATACGGCATTAGAAACCTTTTAAGGACATTGGATGCCTGTGTTTGATGGCTGAGTAGATGGTTGTTTGGATGATTAGAATATACATTCTTCTTGACTTGAAGATTTCGGGGACGAAATCCTTTAAGGAGGGGAGAATGTAACACCCCATAATTCTGTTAATATTAATATCCACAAATTAAAGAATAACTAATCTCAGACATGAGAATTGTGGGAAACGAGTTGCGACATTGTGTTCGTCTCGGAAGTCTGGTCGAAATAGAGTCCGAGTTTGCGTGAGTTGGACTTCGTATGAAGAAGTTATGGCCATCGGAAGTTTCATAAAATTCAAAACAGATTCAGAAAATTCAAATTTCGAAAAGTTCAGCCCAAACGGGCTAGGCGGGGAAAATTCCCGCCCGGACCAGGTCGACCTGGGGGTCGACCTTGGGGTCGACCTGCCCACCAGGTCGACATGGGTGTCGACCTAGGGGCGACCTGGGGGTCGACCTGCCACCAGGTCGACATGGGTGTCGACCCTAGGGTCGACCTGGGGGTCGACCTCCCTGGTCGATCCCATGCGACCTGGGTGCACCTGAATGGGTTTTTGGGCTCGGTTTTGGGGGCTGTGACGAAATATGACGGCTCTAATCTATCCTAGGGTTTATCTAAAGGCCTAAAACAACTAACTACACCTATAAATACACCCTAAGACCTAGCCTCCTCTACACACAATTATATTCTGCTTCTTCTCTGCCTCTGTTCTAAATAAAAATAAAAATGGCGTCGCTACTCTACTGGAATCAAAACTAGAAGCTAATCAACATCAACCTAAGTAACTCAATTCAAATTAGAGATTAAAGCTTCTACAACAATTCTGCAACAACTAAAGTTCTTTCTTTAATCCAACCATGGCAAGTACAGTTATTCTCCGCTATAAACGTTAATTCTGATTGTGACATGAATTATAAATATGAATCTGAGGTTATATCTGTTCTGTTTGGATCTATCTTATTTTATATCTCTTTCCTCTTTCTGTTTTATAGCCAAGCTACCACGAGCCTGAGCCAATCTCATAAGAGATTAACCTACGCTAAATTGTTTGGGACAATAAAATGAATGATGCATAAATTAGGCATGACCAACAGGTGACTGATTCGAGGAAAGAACATGGATTGTAGTTAGAACATAAATTTGGGACATATGACTGGACATGTTATATTTATAACATAAATGGGTAATGAACATATGATTTGTGATAAAAAGAATATGGCTTAGGTATAAAGATTTACATGAGAGTAGGGTATCTATTAATGTAAATAAACAACTAAGTAAGGGATCTTTGGAATATATGACATGCATAGTAGTCGATAACTATATTTGGTATAATTTATATATGGATCTTCTGTACTATGCAAGTTTAATAAAAATTGAAACATATGATATATGGTAAATTATGACCATAATCTATGCTATGTAAATGTAATGCAAACATGGGGTATATGATTATATTGTGCATCACGACTATTATTTATGCATGTGAACTTAGGCAAGATTTATAATTGGGCAAGATATATTTGTGAAACTTTAAGAAATGAGTAAATCTGTTATATTTGCCTAATTTGTTAGTTTTGTTACATTGCCTAATCTGCTAGTTCTGTTATATTGCTTAATCTGCTAGTTCTACTCTACTACCTAGTCCGCTAGATTAGTTCATCTGCCATCTGCTAAGTCTGTTGAAAATGCTAAATCTGCTAGCTTGCTTAATCTGCTAAGTCGCCTAGTCTGAGAAATCTGTTATCTGCTATATCTGTTGAGTTGATATAATTAGTCCTCTATTGACATAATCTGAATTGGCTATAGTTATGAATAATTGACATGTATATTAGGCGTGGGTATAAATGGGAAATCATTAATTAATTGGCTGCAAAGATAAATATGGCTAACTCGTGGTTTGAATGAGTTCGCGGCGTAATTCTGCCCGGAACCGCCCGGCATATTCCAGTGGTCGCAAACAATAGGTTCTAATGTGAGAAGTTAGTCATAACGTGCTTGAAAACCCGAGGTTAGACTCAGTTTGCGACAGAAACCTGCCCGGAACCAACAGGCCTAACCAGTAGCTGCAAACTGTCAGTCTAATGTGAGAGGTTTTGGGCATTAATATTTAATTAATGAAAATCTGAGATAAATATGATGTCTAAAACGTGTTGGGTGGGTAAGGTTAAACCAATTGGACCAATGAATCTGATAAACCCGTTTCGTGAATCCGTAGGCCCAATACAAAGTTAGATAATCTGTAACCAGTTAATCCGTAAGTCTGTAACCAGTTAAGCTGTAAGCTTGTTAATCCGAACATCTGATCCGTTAGTCTGAAAACCGGTTAACTTGTTTGTTTGATCTATACTTTGTATGTCTGAACTTCTAAACAAGTTAATCTGAAATCTGTTAGTCTGGCAACACAAGGTTTGGAGGGGAATTACTTGTGTCATCTGTTGTTTGGGACCCATATTAGTCAGTAACCCTTTCTGGTATCAAAACTTTGACCCAACAGTAGGTAGGGTCCGGGAACGCTTATTGAACTAATTATAAGCGGTTCATTCTGATAATGGTGAGGGGTGTTGATGGTGCGTTCCAACCGGGTCATGTGCGTGTATGGATCCCGGTCTGCCTATGAGGATGTAAGACGCCATGACATCTGTAAATAGGTCTGTGCCAATTGGTTGTCACTTTAGGGAGTGATAAACCCTACTGTGGGGCCGACACAGGATATTTATGTATTAGGGAGCCGATCGCTTGGGGTAGGGTTTTAGGGTAGACTTAGTTCTGTCTGTCTCTGTTGGTACCGTCTGTTTCTGTTGGGTGGTAACACCTGTCTGTTTCTGCGTGGTACCGTCTGTTCGGGTGGTAAAGGCCCATTACTAGTGTACACCTAATTCTACATTCTGTTTCCGTAGGGATTAATCTGTTTCTACTTCTGTCTGTTTCTGATCGGGTAGTAAAGGCCATTATTAGCATTCTGTTTCTGTTAAATTATTCTGTACCCGTTTCTATTTCAGGTTAGATGTTAGGGTGACACCTAATTCGGTTATACTAGTATTAGTGCAGAGAAGTGTAAAGTAATAGTTTTTATCATTCTGTTCTTCTGTTATATCCGCTACACCTGTTACTGTAATCTCTCATCCAGTTTTATTTTCATGTCATGTTATTATTATCTGTTCATAACTGAAAATCACTGGACTTGCCAGAATTTGTCCGACCTTGCTTGTTTTCTCTCCTTTTTCTTCCGTTTCCCCCCCACCCAGGTTATCCAAGGAGGGAATACTTTAGCTTGATCCGGATTCCTTCTGCTTGAAGTGCTTAAAGTATGGATTGGCTCTGTATAGCTTCCGTCCTATGGGGATTATGATTTTAAAGTTTTGTACTCTGATGGCTTTTGAACAAGGCTGATATATATGTACATGAGTTTTTGGTAAAGTTGTAACCAAACCGTTTTCTGTCTGCTGAAATAAAGTTATAAGTTTTTTTTGTTTCAAGTAATATTTTTATATCTGTCTTGTTATATTCTGTTCTGTTTACTAAAATGCTCCATCAAAGTTAAGGCATTCCCTTTGTGAGTGACCTTAACGGAGGTGGGGTGTTACAATATAAGTTATATATGCGTTGTAAAAATTATATATGTGTTGAAATAGAAGTGAAATGCTTATATATAAATATGTAAATACAAATATATATATATATATATATATATATATATATATATATATATATATACGCCCCTCGTCCACAAACCATGGACGATATTTATTGGTTGTGATTGGTGTGAAAATTGGTTGATTACAAATGGTTGATTGAAATTGTTTGTGGTTGAAATTGATTGATTGTGGTTAAAAATACCCGTTTGTGGTTGAGAAATATTTGGTTGAAACCACATAGGATTAGTTTGTGGAAATGAAAAAATATACATACCGCCTTCGTGCGAACTAGAAGCATGATTCCCCATTGTCAAAAGCTGCGAGCCTTTAAGGTAGAGCGAGGAGCCATACTAGGGACGGTCCCGGTTTTAACTACCCTGCCTTTATGCTGCCGAAATTTTGAATAATATTCTTGTGTTAGAATTATTTTCATGTGTTGAAACTATATTCGTGTGTTGAATAGAAATTCATCTAGTAAATGACATTCATGTTTGAAATAAATTGGTTTGCAATAAAAATCACCTTTTTATCTATATATATAAACTATAGAAAACCTTCATGTGTTGAATTGAAATTCATTCGTTGAATAGAATTCATGTGTTGAATGGTATTCGTGTTTTAAATATAAAAATCACCTTTTTATCTATATATATATAAACTATAGAAAATCTTCATGTGTTGAATTGAAATTCATTCGTTGAACAGAATTCATGTGTTGAATGGTATTCGTGTTTTAAATATAAAAATCACCTTTTTATCTATATATATATATATATATATATATATATATATATATATAAACTATAGAAAACCTTCTTGTGGTGAATCGAAATTCATTCGTTGAATTGAAATTCATGTGTTAAGTGGTATTCATATTTTGAAAGAAATTGTTTTATAATAAAAATCCTATTTTTATCATCAATATGAACTATATAAAATACTCTTGTTTTTATATAAATTGTTTTATAATAAAAATCATATTTTTTTATTACCTATATGAACTATATAAAATAATCGCGTTTTGAAATGAATTGTTTCACAATAAAAATCACCTTTCTACTGTACACATGGATTGTTAAAAATAGTGAAGTGTTGAAATAGAAGGCAGTGAGATAAAAATATCATTTTTATCAAATGTATGAAAATCATATAGTTTTTGAATCGAAGAATCGATATATATATATATATAAATAGAATTGAAATATATTGAATAACGAAGCTGCAGTTCGTGTTTTGAAACCATGATTTCAAATGATTAGTGCGGGAGATCCGACCATCGGATTTTCCCTAAACCGAAACCGTTGGGTTCGCTTTGGAAATACCTTTCCAACGACACCAACTTTGCAAAGATCCAACGGTTGGATTGTCTGGAATGTTTAATTCAAATATGAAGAAAAACAGCGCCAGAATCGATTATATTTATATATTTATATAAATATAATTAAATTAAACCGAATAACGACGCTGCAGTTCGAATTTTGAAATTGAAACTTCAAACGACTGTACCGGGAGATCTGACCGTCGGATTTTCCCAAAACTGGAACCGTTGGATTCGTTTTGAAAAGAACTTTCTAATGATGTAAATTTTGTGAAGATCCAACGGTTAGATTTTCATATATGTGTAAAACAAATCTGAAGAAAAACAGCGCCACAGCCGCGCTATGGCCCGAGGCGTCGTTTAAATAAATTGGCTATAAATAAATAAATAAAAATAGCGATAAATCATTATAAAATATTATAAACGATATGGATGTGAAATTTAGAAACTAACTGAAGGTTGGCTAAGTCGAATGGTTTCATGGGTTTTGGTCTGATGTTGGTTTCGGCCTTCGGGTTTAATATTTGGGAAATCGTTCTCTTACTGATTGACGGTTAGTGACTAATGAATTGAAATAAGGCGTATGTTTTGTTTGTGTAGCACTTGTTTATTATATACACGAGTTGCTTAGAAAGACCAGGTTTATCCCATTCTGAATAACTGAATCGACGATAAGAAATCGAAGATGAAGACGGTGGTCGAAGACCGGAGATCTTCACCTCGTTTGGATGGTAACTGATGTCCTGATTGGGAGGCATCCCGAAATATGGATAATGAGGGGTGACCGTTCAGACGAACGTGGAAATCAATGGGTTTGCGAGGTTTATAGTTCCTCCGGTTTCGTTCAGACACAGAACGGACTCGTAAATGGACTATGTGTCTGACATTGGAATTCATCGTGTGTGATTGATAGCCATCAGTTACATGGCGTGAATTGCCTACGTGGCTTGTTAAGATGCAGTGATCAGGGCTTCTGTTGAAAAGCAAAGTCTTGTAGTTGATGATCAAAGCACCGCCTATGTGGCGTAGCTTTGTGTATAATGTGAATTCGCGAGCCTCACACCCCGGTATGAACCAGAAACGGGAGAGGACATCAGGGAGGGCCTGCGTTTCTTTCTAGCTAGAGGTGGTGTCGGTGCTTAAACTGGCTGACATTTATATTATTTTCACATATGTGGTTGTTGCTGTTGCGAGCTGCCTCGGATATACCGGTGACTATGTAAAGCCAAAGGAGCCATTCGTTGGCTCATTTACGCCCCAAAGGGCGGGGGAACGCAGTGTTCAGGCATAATAATCCACATCGGTGGATCGGCCCTGACGATATAAGGGGCAGTTGCAGCTGTTCCTAAGGGGCGGGCTAGAGCGTCTCGAATTCGGTGAGGGCGATCCCTTGCCTCGGTTCATGACGGAAATCTAATTTCCAAATACGACAACGTGCAGTTTTGATTGTATATATATATATGGTGACATGATATATGGTACCCATGTCGTCTATGATTGATAGTTATGATTCGAAATTGTTTTTGAAACATGTAAACACTAGTAATAATATCAAATGTATTTGTTTTATTCGTATCAAGCATATTTTTGCCATTATAAGGTAAAACTCTATCCTCCGGTTTGCGTTGCATTGTGTGATGGGAACTAAGTCTTATAATGGCTTCATTTTTATAAAAAGCACTGCGATGTTTAAAAGAATGATTTGTTTTAAAGCACTGGCAATCCAATGGAGTAAACCCGCTCCGTGAAAGTGGCATGGTCCTGTGATTAGCCATATTTTAAATGTGTTAAGTAGATTTCTCATACCAGTCCCATGACTGACTTGTAGTTTATTTCACTTTCAAACTCGGGTGCCCCTTTTTCTACACGGGCAGCCTTATGTTCAGGTTTTTAGCAGGCTTGTTCTGGATAGCTAGAGCTGAAGATGGATTCTATCATTTCTCTCTTTTTATGCCGTTCAGCTCTTATTGTACATATTATGTTTGTTTTCCGCTGTAAACATTTATGTATAGCTGAACTGTATTTGTACTAAGTAAGATCCTGTATACTGTGTAACTCTCATGATTATTGTTTATCCAATGTATTATTGTTCATTATCTGGTGTATTTATTTATTTCTGTTCCGCTATTATCTGTTTCTGTGTTATATTCCAAAGATTACCCTTGTCACCGTCAGTACAGGATATGGGGTCGTCACATTATCACAATTCAATTCCAATTAACAACATCCAATATATATTCAACTTTCTTATTGATAATTCGAATTCACATAAATAATTCGAATCTAGACATTCCTCTTTATTTAATTTCATCGGAATTATTTCTAATCCAATCCAATTTTATTTTAACTTAAGTTAAATTTCAATTCATTTGATACATTTTTACCATATCAATCTATTCAACTTATACAAGTTAAATTTTAATTTCAAAATTCAAATTTCTGGGTTTTATTTCAAATTAGTTTGAAATCATATATATTTAGACATCAACTCAATTCAAGCATTTGAATTTCTAAAACAACTTTATTTTTTCAAACAATTTCCATTAATAAATATATTATCGTAGCAATTCATCACTTAGAAACTCGAAAATAAACACTGATAATGTTGCGATCCATTATCAAAATTATTTTCTCGCCACAGAAGTGATTTCAGGGCTTAACCCCATTAAAAATGCATTTAAACCATTCTTATTCAAAAATACTATAAAGTACTGTCATGTTACTTATAATATTTCAGAAAATATTTTCTAAACACCCAGAATTTAAATTCCAATTCTGGTTTGAACTTAATCTTGATTTATCTCATTTGTATACATTATCCATATACAAATTATATAACCATTTCAATATTTCATAATTCCACTTGATTGAAATAGCAATCAACACACATATATAATAGGGTCCGTTTGTCACAGGTCCCTATTAAGTTTCAAAATTAGGCTCACATCCGGTCCTAAACTTATTGTAAATTAGGTCCCTATTTTTCAAAAACATATAAAAAAAATATTAAAAAAATATAAAAAAATCACGTAAATTCATAATTAAATAAAACATGTTCACGTCAAAAAAATCAGGTGGAAAATCAATCAACAAACAAGTCAATATCAAAAAATACACAAAACAACGAAAAATGCAGTAAAATGCATAAAAACATGCACATATTTCAAATAGTTGCATACATGTATGCATCTATTTCAATTCCGCATCATACAGCAGCATATATGCATACATGTATGCAGATTTTCCGAAATACAAGCATGATTTCATGCATCTATTCGATTTCTGCATGGAAAACATGCATGCTTGCATATGTGCATACGAGTATGCAGTTATGTAGAAAATATGCATTCAAGTATGCACATATTGTCACGCCTTCGGCTTTCAACACATTACTGCATACAAGTATGCAGCTATTTTAAATAACAGCATACTTGTATGCAATTATTCAGCAGGCTTGCGGATCTTTTTTGCATGTGTATTTAAAAAGTTGCATACATGTATGCAACTATCAGTAATAGTTGCATACATGTATGCAACTTATTTTTTTCAGTTTGCGTGGGCTCCTGGGATTATTTCCAGAATTTAGAATTTTTTTTTATGCATGAGTGCATTTTTTTTTGCCACAAATTGAAAAAGGCGAAGGGGACTTGAGGAGCAGGCGGAAGGGATCAAAAGTTTGAGCGACATCTGATTTTAGGGACCGGATTTATAAATAAAAGTATGGGTGGACGTGGCTTTAATTAAGTTTGAAAATAGTGATGTGAGCCTAATTTTCATTATATAATAACTCAAAAATTATTCCTTTTATATCAAAATAACTTTTAGGAAAAAATATTTCATTTACTCATTTTAAAACAATACTGTATCGAATTGCTTTGTTCGAGAGTTTAGAAACACCTATCAATATAGTTATACATCCTGTATCGACCAGAATTCATAAACCACCCAACAAACCAGCCGACACAATATAAAACAATATTATATCAAATCTACAAATACAGGTTCATATATATACACTCAAACTCAGCCTACGACGTTTCTAACCCCATCTCTATTGGGTCACGCCACAGAGCCAAGGTTGCTACTCAACATTCGGCCCTGATACCAAATGTAATGGCCCGAATTTCTGTACCCTTTTAGTTGACTAATAACACTACACGTCCAACCCAAATTGCACGGAAACATGAATCATCAATAGAAAGAAGTTAGAGGGTGAGAAATAGAAAGATAGAAAAATTAGAATAGAAGAAAACGAAGAACACAAATCTCACAGCGGAATGAATAAAATATATTAAATGACATAACTTTAGAAATACAAATCGTTAACTGTATATATACCATCATTAGAGCACAACAACTATTTTTGGAACAGCTACAAACACCTGTTCCCAAATACAAAATAGTACACAGTGGAAAATATGATAGTCTATAGCTAAATGATGAAGCCTCCTGCTTCAAGCTCCTCAAAGTATATCTGAAAAATCCCGATTCCTTGACTGCCCATACAAATTTTGGGTACCCAAGTGTTTAGGGAAAAAAACAAAATAAACTCTGAGTCAGTCATGGGACTGGTGTGAGTAAACTCCAACCATTTGTTTAACTTTAAAAATCCTTTCAAAAGAAATGGCAATCGTAAGACTGATCCACACATCAACACGGATGGTTTTTACCTTACGATAACCCAAAACATTTTGATATCAAAATCTGGTGATATTATAATAGTGTCTACAACAAGTATTAGAATCTAGCAGAACGCTTGCATCTCACGCTCCGTATATAATATAAAATCAAAAACCGTAGGGTGCTTATTAGAGATTGGATTCCGACTATGACATGATATGGAACCACCTTCCAATAGTGTATCGCTAGAGGGGAATACACTGGGTTCAACAAGAACGTCTTGCAACCCGGCCCACACATGGCTAACCACTCATTTAAATTGAGTGTATCGAGCATATTATCAACAACGGTTGTGATCAGCAACTGTTACCAAATCATATAGCAGCGAATAAAATAAGAAGCAAATGAAATTTCTCTAGATCAGGTGATAATACCACTAATGGGAATGACCCACATGGCCATGCTGCCTGCCTGTTTTTTGTCATTTCCCGGTTGATAAGGCTTGAGGTCACGATTTCCTTTCAGCACATCTTGCCATCATATACTTTGAATGCCACATCATCAGATCCTTCCATGTATGTTGTCCTAGGACTGGACAAACCGAAGGAACTATTCCATCAATCCTTCTTGGGCAACTTCTACATAAGATTAACAGAACAGCCCTTGCATTTTACTCCGTCTTCGATCATCTTTAGCATAAGTTGATTCATAACGCTTATGCCAACACGGAGTGGTTTTCAGATATTAAATCTGATCCTGGTCTCTCCATATTGACAACGGAGGTATAAAGTAAATCAAGCTTTGATAGTCGGTGATTTAACTATCAAAGAAACATCCATACAATCAACGGTCCTATTTCCCAATTAGAAATTTCTACCGATCAACCATCAAACAACACAAGCCCCTTTTTAAATTAATTCCTTATTATATTATCATTTCCAATTCTCATTTTCCCCTTTTCCCCTTTTCTAGATTCTTTCAAAATTCAATTGTTTTCTCGATTCTTGGAAAACACTTCCAATATTCTAATTTCTTTATTCGAGAAAATATCTCTTATTCCAGTTAGGAAACATTTCTAAATATTCACGAATCCTTATTTTCTATATTCATAAAATATACCTTACTAATATCGAAAATATTTCCTTATTCCATTTCTAAATTCCTCGTTGACCAATTCATTTCATTTTCTATGCATCGAAAATACCTCCCATTTTATTTGGGGAAACATTTCAAACCCCTTTAAATTAACGAGATGTTATAAAGCATCTTTATTGTACTCAAACCATTAATCATTTATTAACAAATCATTTTGCTAACCAATCTTCACTATCGAACCTTAACCATTCCTTCATCAATCATGAAGTCAATCAAGTTGGGGTATAATTACCTCTCAGACCTTAATTGAACAACATTCTCAACTTTGAAATACTCAAAGCTCACAACTTCAAACAAAACCTCGGTTATGGACTCTCGAATTCAATCTAAGAATCCACCTCTTTTACGAAAAAATATTGAATATAATAGTAGCGTTATAATCGCTGTTTCCAAACATTAATTATAACGGTAGCATTAAAATTGCTTTTTAAATTTACAAAACATTTATTACAACAGCATCATTATAATTGTTGTTTAGATTTATAAAACATTTATTATAACTACAGCGTTATAATCGCTGTTTCCAAATATTTGTATATAAAAATATAACTTGTACTTTTTAATTCAATTAACAAGTAAATAAATAAATGATTAAATTATTAATTTCGATTCAAAACGGAAAGTAAAAATAAATACTTCCCTAAATTCGATATAATCGAATTCTAATAACTTTCTCTTGAATAATCTATATACGATTATATTCCTATCTTCGGAATTTATCAACCATTTCAGGTACATTCAAATCCCAAATTAACTTTTGAATTTATCCTTTCCAAACCATTACCAAATTCCTTTATAACCCTTCAGTCTACACAACATTACCACACTTTATTTTATATTATGAATTTTGAACTAAAACTCACTATTTTCTTTTAAAACGATTACCCATTTCCCCTTTTCATTAAATTTCCAATTTGGATTCATATTCCAAATCTGAATTTCCTTTAGAGATATTTCATTTGCAAAATATTTTATTTAAATCATTCACTTTAATCGTGAATATATTTCTTCTATATAAAATCAAATCAGTTTGATTTCGTGCATATAAATAATATCTTAAACCCAAATTCTATTTATAACTTCTATTCTGATTTTCCCATACCAATCTCATTTGAATTGCAATCATTTAAAATCTTGTTTAAAATTTCCTTTGTAATTTACTAAGTTCAAATCTCATTTCAAATATTGGTTTCAAAACCGATTTCCACTTTTCCATATGAATTCAAATTTGAATTTATATTTTAGTTTATCCGATGATAAATAATTCACTTAATTTATACTCTCGTTTATAAACAACTTCTTGATTTTTCCATTCGAATAGGTTTATATTTTCAGTTCTATTCGAAATTTTATTTCTATTCTAAAAATAAATCCATTTTTAAATCCTAATCTCTACATTCGAAAATATTTTACGGTATTTCAAATACCGAGTTTCTAGGGCCAAGTTAGATCAAACACAACGTATCCAATCATGGATTGTATAACACACCATATATCACAAACAAATAAAATAGTAATATAAATGTTGAGGAATCCAGTTGGATTCCTCCGACCTGTTTCCCTACATCCACAAATGTTAATCACATCAATAATATTAATTTCACATTTATATGAAATACTATAGGTAAACTGAAATAATAATCGATCAACGATATAACTATATCAACCAATTTTATCAACTATTCATCCAAACAACCATCACACAGGAATTTTTTTTACTATAGATAAATTTAAAAATTGTTTACACAAAAATATAAACGAGTCAGAGTTAGTTAGTTTACTCACCTTATTTTTGCAGTTGACGGTTCTGCTTTTTTTCATTTACAATCAAACAAGCATTTGATTTTATCATGAAACTCTAGTTGCTCCGTTCTCAAACATGTCTGTTCCATAATGTAGAAGGTGTTGCTACGATTCCAACGTAATTTGTTCCATTTAATTCTGATAAACAGAATAGAAGCCATTCACTTTTTAATTTGTATATAATTTAAATTAATTAACTAATTCAATAATTAAAATATTAATATACTAATTACTTTGATAATACATATTAGCCCATACGTTTCTTCTTCACCTGATTAGTTATCAAACTGTCTACCTCCAAGTTTTACAACCCACAACAGCATGTCCCAAACAACTCCATCAAATTCAAATCACTACTACCATAGATGTCAATACACTATGTAAAGATCCGATTAACTTTAGAACCCTGTTTACCCAATAAGTTATCGCCACTAATTCTTCTTTTGATATTAAGCACAACGGGTTGCATGTTCTTTGAGTGTGTTGTTCTCTGCTCTTATCGCAAAACTTTCCCAGTGGAATACATAGAAGGCCCCCTTTTTTCAGTTTGAATATCCTGTACATGTGACTAACCTCCCAACACTACACCGTTGAATATATGATCACCGCCATTAGTTCCCATTCGTAACTATGTCTCCTTCATACAGTGAAGAATCCACATCAGTCAACAACATAAAAATAATCACAGCGCAAATATTTGAAAACTAAACTAGATATATTCCTTACAGTTTTAACCAAAGCTCTCGTTCAACTCATTCCCCATTACTGCTAATTCTTCCTCCTCCTTTAGTATTTCCAGTACAAGCATCATATTCATTTACCAAGAAAGAAAAATCTCGTCTAAATCCTTTAGTACCTTACTGCACAACTCAAAATGAAAATGCACTGTCCCTTGCCTCGGACATTCAACATCAACCCACGCGGTTTTTATCTTCCAAGCAAAAAGAAGCCATTGTTCCAGGTTGGAATCTCTACCTCCTCTCACAGTAACTCAAAATAAAACCAACTTCACCATTTGAACAAATCAAACTAGCTTGTTCTTCCTCCGTACACAACATACCAAGTTTCAAAACCCCCCTCGACCTCAACACTTGCGTGTTTCCCATTTTACTCCACCGTGCTCAACTCCAGAAGATGGACCCAAAATTCTAACGCTACCAGAAATGCCTCGATCTCAGCAACTATTGACCGGGGAGACGACCTCCAGAACTACCTCAATCGCCGGGTGCAAGGGAAAGGACAGAATTGTCAACTCTTGGAATTCGATCAACACTGGCGATGGTAGCCAATCAGACCAGTGCCGTAGCCTCCACCCCTTCTCCACAGGCAGTGTAGCCCAACACTGACTCCATCGGTTGATAATTTTGACCCTAGCGTGCTCTACTGAAAATCTGGTTCCAAGAAGGAGCATCGAGCTTTACAAAATTTGTATCATCTCCAAGCTATTTATAAACAGAGTTCAATGAATCCATAAACCACGTTTTGATTTAGTAATTTATTTACTATCATTTTTTGGAACTATGTGAATGACGGCTTAGAATTTCTAAGTGAGAATTGTCTCTAGGGTTACGGGGTAAAGGATATCCTTATAGTAAGAATTTTGGAATATTCATGGAATATTCTATTCGTAATTCGTTTTGACCGTTTTATGCTTGTGCAGTCAAATACATCATTCAATTTGTATTAAAAATGAATATCTAGTTATAGTTTGACATTTCGGTCCTAACGGAACTTATTTCGTCGAATTCCACTCCATTTGGAAAAATAGCTAATTTTTGAATATTAAATTTATCGATTGATTTATGTTTATTTCTCAACACTCACAAAAAAAATCTAGTTGGCTTGAAACTTGAAATCTAACAATAATTAAATATTTTGGACACGATGGAATTGGTTTCGTCAAAAACAGAGATCGTTTGAATAATAGCCTTTTAAGGGTCCAATTTAAATTAAAACAAATCAATTTTAAAATACTTCAATATAACAATAATAAAATATTGCAATCAGAAATACTCGGGTAGAATTTTATATTGTATCAACATAAAATACTTCTAGTTGAGTTTCAAACCAAATCGATAATAAATACATTAAAAATCTTTTATTTTATAAGATAAATCGTTATATTTTTAATAACGAATTCCGTAGCGACTATTTAAAAATTTGATTTGGATATAAAACAAAATCCACAATATGAAATCCTGATTTTTCTCTTTATTTAGAAAAATACAATCAAATAGATCTGAACGTTTCTTGTTTCAAGGAAATCTGACTTATATTAGATTCTATATATTCAATTGAAGTTCAAAACATTAAATTACGAACTGCTGCAACATCACGAGCTCGATTATAATTATATTATAAATTATACGTTCAAATATCGTTTAATTAAATAAATTCTTGTAAAATCAGTTTATATTTCCAATACAACATTTAAAATAAATATAAATGTTTAAAATAAACTGAAAAAATCCAAGTCGTTGCATTCCTTCCCCCTTAACATAATTTCGTCCTCGAAATTGCTAAGCAGTAAAAATGCTATCACTCTAACTCCTCATAACCTACTTAGTTGAAATCTTATAGTCCATATCTTCATAACCCGATTCTTACCCGACCTTCGAATTCTCAAACCAATAATCGACCATCCAAAATTCTTTCCAAATGATATATCCATCATTTTTGGACAATCCATCATCACATTATTTTCTTCAATCCATATCCTCTTCTACATATCCACACCGATTCCAATTGATTTTAAATCCATTTATCAATTTCATTTTTCCACTTGAAATTTTATTAACCAATTCTAGTTTTCTTATCTCAATTGTAACTAACAACTCTATTTTAAATTATCAAAAAAAAAAGTTTTTTGAAAATTTCGCCAGCATCTGCTTTGCACGGCTCAATCGGTACAACTGCAACTCGCCTTTTTAGGCCTTCTCCAATCCAAAAGAAAACCAAAATGCCAAGTGGCATGCCCCATAGGCTCATAAAACCATCAAACTCAAGTAATATTGTAAACATGTACCTTTTAGTTAGGCATAAAATTCTCTCTCATGCATTTGCTTGCATTCAATATCTGCTCCGCATACACATATCCATCTCCAGTTGGTTTCAAATAAATCCAACTTCCAGTTTTCAACTCTCTAATCAACTTGTGATTAGTTCACATTCATTCTATCAATTCAAATCTGATTTCTATTTAAGTCAGTCCACTTATAATGCTTGAATCTAAATTTAACACAATTCAATTCCAATTAACAACATCCAATATATATTCAACTTGCTTATTCAATAGTCGAATTCATATAAATAATTCGAATCTCAACATTTCTCATTATTTAATTTCATCTGAATTATTTCTAATCTAAAATTTCAATTCATTTGATACATTTTTACAATTTCAATCTATTAAACATATACAAGTTAAATTTCAATTTCAGAATTCATATTTCTGGGTTTTATAAATCATATATATTTATACATCAACTCAATTCAAACATTTGAATTTCTAAAACAACTTTATTTTTCTTTAACAATTTCCATTAATAAATCTATTATTGTAGCAATTCATCACTTAGAAACTCGAAAACAAACACCGATAATGTTGTGATCCATTATCAGAATTATTTTCTCGCCACAGAAGTGATTTCAGTGCTTAACCCCATTAAAAATCCATTTAAACCATTCTTATTCAAAAGTAATTTAAACTACTGTCATATTACTTTATAATAATTCAGAAAATATTTTCTAAACACCCGGAATTTAAATTCCAATTCTGGTTTCAACTTAATCTTGGTTTATCTCATTTGTATACATTATCTTTATACAAATTATATAACCATTTAAATATTTCATAATTCCACTTGATTGTAGTAAAAATCAACACATTCATATATAATAATTCAAAAATTATTCCTTTTATATCAAAATAACTTTTGGGAAAAAATATGTCATTTATCCATTTTAAAACAATACTGTATCGAATTGCTGTAACGACCCAGAAAATCTGAACCAATTTAAAATTTTTAAATTGGCTAAAATAATGGATTTTAAATATTTAAAATAAATATTTTAAATAATGGTGATGAAAACTGAGTTTGAATCGACATTTGAAAAAGAATATAATTAATTATAATTATATATAGAATTGAAAATGGAGCGGTAGTTCGATGATTCGATTTCAAACTTCAATTGAATATACCGGGTGCAAAACAATCCGGATTTTAGTGAAACCAAAAACATTAGGATCTAATTGATGATATCTTTCCAACGAATCTGACCAATCGAAATTTGATAGCGGGAATCAAAAGATATGTCCAGTTGAAATTTCTGAATAGTCGCTATGGAATTCAGGCCCTTAAAAATGGACATTTTGCAAATGACCTCGGATTTCAACGAAACCACTTTTGTTGGATCCGCAGTGTCAAGTTATTATTAGGTTTCAAATTTCATAATTTTTCGAATCAATGTGTGAGCGTGGCAAAGGAAAACGCGTTTGACCGGTTTCAGTTGATTTTAATCGACTGGAAATTGGCCATTTTTCAAACGGTCTCAGAATTCGACGAAACTAGTTTTGTTAGGACCGTATCGTCAATACGAAGCTAGAAAATATTTTTCTGGAATTTTTCGAGTTAGTACGTGGCCCCACTAAATTGAAATGTGCGTTTAAATTGAATATATAAGGAATTACACTTTAAATTCAACGGAAACTAATTGTAACAATCAAATCGGCTTGCGATACATGTCCCATTGTGTCCGGAATGGGGGTAAAACGCTATGGACGACAGGCGGTGGGCCTCGTTTAGAGGTCGTATCTAAAAGTCAACTTTTTGCAAAATTAAATAATTAAATATATATATTTTATATAAACCCCCCTATTCCCTCTTCTCTCTCCACTTCGAACAGAAGAAAAAAAAAAACCCTAGCCCCGACGTTGACCATCGCGACGCCGATTTACCACCGCCGCCCATCATCGCGCCCCACCTTCGATGCTCCCCGACGTCCTCGCTCCCTTCTCCTCCTTTAATCCGACCCCCCCTGAAGCATCGCGCCGCCGCTGCCAGAAGACCGCCGTGCCCCTCCGCTTCACCTGCTCCGCCTCCTGCCGCCGACGTCTTCTTTTCCCCCCCTCCTTCGCAGGTTAAAAGTAAGTTATTTTATTTTACTTTTTTTTATTATTTTTAATCTGAAAATTTTGATTTTAAAAAGGTTTAATTTTGATTTTAAAAAGGTTTAAATCTGATTTTAGAAAAGGTTTAAATCTGATTTTTAAAAGGTATTGAAAACTGATTTTTTTTAAAAAGAATTTAAAAACTGATTTTTAAAGATTTAAAAACTGATTTTTTTTTACAGATTTAAAAACTGATTTTTTTAATTTAAACTTCAGGATAGGAAAAGATTTAAACTTTAGAATAGAAAAAGATTTAAACTTTAGAATAGAAAAAGATGTAAACTTTAAAAAGAGAAAGGTTTGAACTTTAAAATAGAAAAAAATCAGATTTTTATATATTGAAAGTCGAAGTAAAAATCAGATTTTTATATATTGAATAGCGTAGTAAAAATTCGATTTTTATATATTGAATAGCATCGTAAAAATTCGATTTTTACATATGTAGAGAATACGGACGAAAGCGACGAAAGGCGAGATTGGCGAAGATTTCTATAAAGGAAGAGTCGTGGTATTGGATAGCTTTTGGTGAGAATTTCTCACTCTTCAATTTCTTTTTCTATATATATATGTGTGAAAATAAAAGTGAATTGCTATATATATATATATATATATATATATATATATATATATATATATATATATATATATACGCCCCTCGTCCACAAACCATGGACGATATTTATTGGTTGAAATTGTTGTGAAAATTGATTGATAGCGAATGATTGTTTGGGATTGTTTGTGATTGATATTGGTTGATTGTGGTTGAAAAATACCCATTTGTGGTTGAGAAATATTTGGTTGAAACCACATTGGATTAGTTTGTGGAAATGAAATAAATATATATACATGCCGCCTGCGTGCGAACTAGATGCATGATCCCCATTGTCAAAAACCGCGAGGTTTTAAGGTAGAGCGAGGAGCCGTACTAGGGACGGTCCCGGTTTAACTACCCTGCCGTTATGCTGCCGAAATTTTGAATAATATTCGTGTGTTTGAATTATTTTCATATGCTTAAACTATAATTATTCATTGAATAGAAAATATTCATGTGTTGAGTTGATATTCATTCGTTGATTAGAAATTCATGTGTTGAATGGTATTCATATTTTGAAATAAATTGTTTGATAATAAAAATCACATTTTTATCTATATATAGAAACTATAGAAAACATTCATGTGTTGAATAGATATTCATTCGTTGATTAGAAATTCATGTGTTGAATGGTATTCATATTTTGAAATAAATTGTTTGATAATAAAAATCATCTTTTTATCGACTATATGAACTGTGTAAAATAACCTCGTTTTAAAAGAAATTGTTTTATGATAAAAATCCCATTTTTATCATCAACTTGAACTATATAGAAAAATAGTGTTTTGAAATGAATTGTTTTACAATAAAAATCACATTTTTTATTGTATGCATAAATCGTTGAAATGTGAAGTGTTAAAAATAGCCACTTGTTCAAAATAAACATATATGAGATGAAATATTCATTAATTAGCTAATGAAATGATTTGCACCTATGCATGTAAAATTAGAATAAATGGTGTCTTTAAACCAAACAGAAATCAAATATGAAGTTGAATAGAAAATGATAAATGATAAGAACTGTATATATATGTACATGCATATTTATTGAACAGGTTATAGCAAAGGGGCTAGAGAAGAGGAATAAAATTTTGTGCCCGACAAATAGGTACACATTTACTGTTTTGTTTGGGTGATGATTTTATGAGCCTGTTGGCTAGCCGCTTGGCTTTTTCTTTTTCTTTTTGAGATTAGAAGGACCGGGAAAGCTATTTGGAATTTCCCGATGCTCCCGGTGCAAGGGAGGTTATGGCGAAATTTTCCAAAAATTTAAGGAGTTAGTGAAATATTTGAAGTGAAAACAATATTGAAATCATTGAATGAACTATATTTATATAATTATATAAATATAAATAAAATTAAACGAAACGGGGCCGTGCAGTTCGTATTTTGAAACCGTGATTTCAAACAACTAGTACGGGGAATCCGACCATTGGATTTTCCCGAAACCTCAACCGTCGGGTTCGCCTTGGAAATATCTTCCTAACGGCACCAACTTTGTAAAAATCCAACGGTTGGATTGTCTGGAATGTTTAATTGAAATCTGAAGAAAAACAGCGCCAGAAGCGATTATATTTATATATATATATATAAATATAATTATATATTTAATCGAATAACGACGCTGCAGTTCGTATTTTGAAATTGAAACTTCAAACGATTGTATCGGGAGATCCGACCGTCGGAATTTCCCGAAACTGGAACCGTTGGATTCGTTTTGAAAAGAACATTCTAATGATGTAAATTTTGTGAAGATCCAACGGTTAGATTTTCAGATATGTGTAAATCAAATCTGAAGAAAAACAGCGCCACGGCCGCTTTATGGCCCGAAGCGTCGTTTTGAATAAATTAGCTATTTTAAAATAAATAAAAATAGCGATAAATAGTTATAAAATTTCATAAGCGATATGGAATGGAAATAAACTGAATTTGCTCGATTTATATGGCTTTTGATGGTTGAATATGTTTGGTGTGGAAATTACATTAAAGAACAAAATTGGTGTTGTCAAATAATTTAACCATTGAAATGAATTGATTTGAAATTCTAAATATACGTAAATTATTTGAAAAGGCCGAGTTAATTCTCATTTCAAATAATTGACCGACGATTGAAAGTCGAAGATGAAGACGATGGTTGAAGACTGGAGATCTTCACCTCGTTTGGATGGTAACCGAGGTCCTGATTGGGAGGCATCCCGAAATATGGATAATGAGTGGTGATCGTCCAGACGTACGTGTTGATCGATGGGTTTGCGAGGTATTTAGTGCCTCCGGTTTCGTTCAGACCCAGAACGGACTTGTAAATGGACTATGTGTCTGACATTGGATTTTATTCTGTGTTGATTGATCTCTATTAAATATACATCTGTTTCGGTGGCGGAGAATTTATTCTTTTGCTTAACGCCCTTCTCTGATACGCACGAGCTCAGAGGTTGTATATCGATGGACATCAGTCGCATGGCATGAATTGCCTGTGTGGCATGCAAAGATGTAGTGATCAGGGCTTCTGTTGAAAAGAAAAGTCTTGTGGTGATGATCAAAGCACCGCCTGTGTGGCATAGCTTTGTGTATAACGTGAATTCGCGAGCCTCACACCCCGGTTTGAACCTAAAACGGGAGAAGGGCCTCAGGGAGGGCATGCGTTTCTTTCTAGCTAGGGTGGTGTCAGTGACCTACCAGCCCTGACATTTATATACTTTTCACCTATGTGGTTGTTGCTGTTGCGAGGCGCCTCGGTTTGATCGGACGATCCGGGTCCGATGGAGTCATTCGTTGGCTCGTTGACGCCCCAAAGGGCGGGGAAACGCAGTGTTCAGGAATTTTAATCCACATCGGTGGACCGGCCCTGACGATTCTATGGTCACTCGAGCTCTGATCCTGAGACACGGGCTAGAGCGTCTCGAATTCGGTAAGGACTATCTTTTGCCTTGGTTCATGACGGAAATCCAATTTCCAAATACGTGATCGTGCGGTTTCAGTTGTATATATATTTGGCGACATAGTAGCATGGGACGCTCATGTTGTCTATGATTGATAGTTATGAATTGAAATAGTTTTCAAAACATATAAACACTAGCAATAATATCAAATGCCTTTGTTTTGTTCGTATCAAGCATATTTTGGCCATTATAAGGTAAAACTCTATCATCCGGTTTGCGTTGCATTGTGTGATGGGAACTGAGTCTTATAATGGCTTCATTTTTATAAAAAGCATAGCGATGTTTAAAAGAAAGATTTGATTTAAAGCACTGGCAATCCAATGGAGTAAACCCGTTCCACGAAAGTGGCGTGGTCCTGTGATGTGCCATATTATATATGTGTTGAGTAGATTTCTCATACCAGTCCCATGACTGACTCGTAGTTTGTTTCACTTTCAAACTCGGGTGCCCCCCCCCCTTTTTCTACACGGGCAGCCTTGTATTCAGGTTTAGCTAGTTCTTTTTCTGGATAGCTGGAGCTGAAGATGGATTCTATCATTTATCTCTTTTTATGCTGTTCAGCTCCTATTGTACATATTTTGTTTATTTCCGCTGTAGACATTCATGTATAGCTGAACTGTATTTGTACTAAGTAAGATCCTGTATACTGTGTAACTCTGATGAATACTTTTATCCAGTATATTTTGTTGTTCATTTTCTGGTGTATTTATTTAATTTTGTTCTGCTATTTTCTGTTTCTGTGTTATATTCCAAAGATAACCCTGTTTCCGTCTGAACGGGATTTTGGGTCGTCTCATCGTGGTATCAGAGCTTTGGTTAAGCTTAGTTCTGGAATATAACATTCGAACGAACTCGTCAGAAATAGAACCAGTAGTGTTCTAGGACGGGTAACTCCGTACAGATAGGATCAGTAATATCCTAGTATGAGTAGCAGAATGAAATAACACCTCGATAGACACATTTACATTCAAGTATTTGTCTCTATATTTTGAAGTATCTTTTCTGTTGACCTGACACTTGATCTGCTATTTGCAGAAGAACTAGAAAATGAGTGCCAGAAACAGAAGAAGTAATACTGACCCGGATATAGAAGCTCTATTCATGAAATATAGAAATCTGGGTGGAAAGCCGTTCTCGGGTGAAGAATCTATTATGAGAACACAAGCTTGGATTCGTTCGGCTGAGAAAATATTCGAAGCATTAAAGCTTAGGGATGACCAGAAAAGATTACTGGCCTCCTGGGCGCTCAAAGATGAAGCTTTGTTTTGGTGGGATTCTGTTGTTAAAAATAATCCAGAAGGTGATATCACCTGGGATAGATTCAAAGTGATTTTCCTGGAAAGATTTACTCCTCCCGAAGTAACTGAGCGATTATGCGATGAATTTTCTTATCTAATACAAGGAGACATGACCATTCCCGAATATCATAAGAAATTCAATGAACTTTCTCACTTTGCCCCTCATCTAATTCAAAATCCGAAGAGGAAAAATCTAAGATTTATTAATGGGCTTCAAAGGAAATACCAGAATAAAGTATTGGGGCATGTGAAGCTTCCTTTTCCAGAAATGATTTATATGGCTTATCAATACGAAGATCTAGACAAGAAAGGTATGCTACAGTACGAAGAGGAAGTCAGCTCTAGTAATAAAATTGAGTCTGAAACTGACCATCCTGAGGCCAGTACAAAGTCGGATGTCAGTAAGAAGCCCAGTGCCAAGAGAAAAAGGGCTGAATCTGAGAAAGGGCAAGGAACGACTACCATTGTAGTAACTGTAAGAAGCCAGGGCATTTGTCGATTAACTGTGGACCCTTAAAGAAGCGATTAAGAGGCGGATTTCAATCCAAGAAGGGATTTCAAGAGAATAGAAAGTGCAGTCAATGCCATGAGGTCGGTCATCTTTCTAAGGCCTGCCCGTTATTTAGAAAATCTGAAGCAGTGCATGTGAACGAAGTGGCAGAAGTACCTGCATCCTCGTCTGCTCAGGAAAGGCCGGATGTTTTATAAGGCACGCTAACTGTCAAAGATATTCCAGTTAAAGTACTGTTTGACACTGGCGCGTCGCGAAGCTTCATTGCAAAAGATGCAGCTAAGAAACTGGATTTGAATTTGAAAAAGCTCAAAGAACCAATGACTGTCCAGAATCCGGTTGGGGGTTCCATTGATCTAAGTTGGGTTTGTGGAGTGCCGGTCTCTTTCTCTCGTTATCGGTTTCCTACCATCGCAGCTGTTATGAATTTTAAAGAGTTTGATCTTATCTTAGGGTTAGATTGGTTGACCAAATATGAAGCTGAAGTTAGATGCGCCGAGAGGGTTGTTAGAGCTAAGATTAAATCAGGTGATTATATAACCATTCCCTGTGAAGGTCAGAATGCTAATAGAAAAGACTTCTGGGCAGCTTTGAATGTTTCTCCAACCCAAATAGAAAATGTTCCTGAAGTCACGGAGAATATTCTTGACCTCACCAAAGACATTCCTATCGTCAAGAATTATGCGGATGTGTTCGAAGAAGTTGTTCGCTTACCTCCGCAGAGAGAAATAGATTTCAAAATTGCTTTAATTCCCAATGCAAGGCCAGTAGTTCACGCTATTCGAAGAATGTCCTAGAAAGAGAAGGAGGAATTAGACAATCAAACACGACAGCTAGTATGGAAAGGTCTGATCAGGCCTAGTTTCTCTGATTGAGGTGCAGCAGTGGTATTTGTCCCAAAATCTGACGGTACTCTACGTCTATGTGTGGATTATCGTGATTTGAACAAGCAGACCATAAAGAA